>OX344854.2:15080824-16448024 GCA_947037095.2 Nycteola revayana
GTAAAAATAATAGTTTTTTTTTTAATAACTTTACGTAAAAGTTTAAGTACCGCATGCTAAAATTCAAAATTGAAAATAAAAAGTTGATGTTTAATGAACATATTCAGGTTTTAATGAATTACCAAACAACCGAATGTTTTTATTGTCCGTCTATTTATTCCAATAGTCGCTGATTTTAATCAAGAAAATAGCTGATGTTATAATAACATCGACTATTTTTATTTTTGAAAAAGAATCAGGATTTGCACAAATACCTATTGCTATAAAATTTTGTTTCGCTTTCGTATAGAAGTGTTACTGACCATTCTATCTACACAACTGAATTCTCTAAGAGGATTGCGCTGAAATATGGCAGATGGTTATTATACCGTAGGCATAATGAGTCAACAAAGGATTTTGAAAATGTTCCCCCCAGTATGAAACGGGAGTGCAGTGTGTGTGGAGACAAAGAAAAAAAAAAGATGTTTTAATATTAGTTAACTGGAAACCAAGAGACCCTAAGCCCCAAGTCTGGCTACGATTGACATCCGGGACAATTATTTACGAAAAACAACAATAGCTGTTCTAATTCTGGGTGTAGGTACTTTGAGTCCGTGAATTAAGTAAAAGTCCCCGCTACAAAGTGATTCATTTCACTACGGCGAGAGCTGAGCTTAAAAATTATATTTATATATACGGACTAGATTCCCGCGTGTGGCTTTACCCGCGTTACCCCGGAGGAACTTCATTATTAAATAATTAAAGGTTTTTCAAATCGAACCAGTAGATAGTTACTGAGATCAGCGTGTTCAAGCTTATTCTTCAGCTTTATATATTAGTATAGATATGGAGAAGCAAAATACATACTAAATACAGTATGTAGGTACTAACTCAGCTCAATAACTATAAAATAATTCAAGTTATCCCAATACGAAAAAATGGTAATAAAATAGACTTAACTTGATCCTAAAAGTAATGATGGCATCATAAAATTTATATTTACAACACATATTTCGTTATCTTATCGTATAATGAAAATTGTACCTCGTAGTCCCTAGTTGACCGTAACAAACGCGTGTCCATGAATAACGGTAAATAACGACAGTTTCGGTTATTCATATCCGTAATATAGGTACAAAAATATATCTTTGTATGTAATGTTACTGCGGAAGTATGTATACAGTTTCAAAAAATTACTGCTTGCTCTGACTGACTACTAAGTCATCTGATATAAGCCATCGCCACAGTACAATGAAATCAATTGTATTTTTTAAATGACAATGGAGCATATTTAAGATGCAATGAACCATTCGATGCGATTGGTTTGTAGGGATGATAATGATTATGTAATTGTTAGGGCCCAGGTGGATAGAAATAGTGGTCTGTATATAATAGGTTTATTGTCGGTAGTACATATCTAATTAGTATACAAAAAGTGTTGCACGCGGTCGGGACGGACGATTCTCTCTTCATTTGATTTTTCTCTTTAATTTTGGATTCGCGCGCTTTGCGGTTTGATTTAGTTTTTAAAATGTGGTTTATAATGTTTTTAAATTTGTTGATGGATATTTTATTATAATGTATTATATACTTATTGACAAGCAACGTTACGCTTATTTAGTAGTTTATTTCGACGAAACAGTCACTCACAATCACAAAGTGTTTTTATTTTATTGTTGAACTTTATTCTTAAGTCTTTATGAACAGTTTGTGCCAGATCAAGACAGTACAGTAGATACGTACAGCACTACCCACCTTACCCCTTCCGCCGTCAGCTCTAGTGACCTCACGAAGCAATTAATCTTTATATGTATAATTAACCAAATGTTACGCTATTTAAGTTAGGTCGATTTTGGGAGACATGTCAGCGAAGTCTTAGACATCAGATATTCATATAAAAAAATATTTTTTACAATTCATTTTATACATATATGATTACTTATTGATTACCTTTTGATTTTGCGAAATTGGGACTACGGGCTTACCGTTTTCGAAAACAATGTAAAAATCTTCCAATATAAATAACTTTCAAACACAAATAACTTTTGATTGGTTCGTAGTTTGAATGAAAAACAATTTATCTAAAAATATCGAAACAATGAATGAAACTAAAGATTTTATTAACGTATACCAATTACAGGCACTTCAAACATTATTTGTAAAATTAATTTATAATCTCAACATGAAAAAAAGAAAAAACGATATTATATTCCAAAGTAACCCGGTCGAAAAGAATGCTCAATAATCTAGTTACTAAAATGAAGCCATTTATTCAAATTGTTAGAAAGATAAACGTTTTCTTTACTAACAACGTTAACAGTGAACTGTTGAGCCCAAAACTTTTGTAGAAATCACACAAAAAATGTAAAATGTTATCTTTTGAGTTCCGCAAAAAGTGGCGATATTTCTAAAAATACGAGGAGGCGCTCCCAATGGTCCCAATGGTTGGAATTAAAATTTAATCATTGGTGTTTGATTACATAACTTCTTTACCTTTATTCCATTCCGCTACGATTTTACCCACGATTTGTGCTTGTAAATTCGTTGCCAGCATCAGTATTTTTCTTTTTGTGGCAACTCCAATAGACAGATCGACGAACAACTCAAAATTATTTTACAAAGCAGACAGCAAAGACCCCAAATCCTACCAAGCATGTATGAATTTTAATTTTACACAAACATTTTGCGAAAATCCAATCCCGGATTCTACTTTAAATCTTTTGACTACACAGATCCGACAGCCCATGACACAAGAAAGGGAATGATTGATTTAAAACCGGATAGGAGCCACAGTGGCCGAGTTGGCAAAGTATCGGGGCTATTGCTATGTACATAGATGTTATTCTAGTAACTTTACATCTTTTGTAAAAATGTTGAATATCAAAAATAAAGGTCACTAAATGGCCATCTTTACCATTTTGTAATAAGATACGTTGTATTGACGTATAAATAAAAGTGCATCGAATCTTAACAATACTAATAAACTATTTCTTTTATTTTTATTTCACTGTGTCACCTGCCAGCTGCCTGAGCTGATGACCAGCTTCGCCTGTCTACTGCCTGAGCTGCTGACCAGCTACAGCAGGCCTTCGCGAATTTTGCCTCGGGAGAAAATTCTGGCCTATCAAGAGGGGTGTGTGACGATGCGTACCCCGAAGCCTCCCACCTGCCGCCGACCGGCGGCTGTGATTATAAAAGGGACGCGCACTAATGCCGCGCTCTCTTAACCCTCACGCTACGGTCGACACCGGACACCTACCAGCCTACTACCATCCGGACTGGACAGGTGCCGAGCCCTGCTTCCCTCGCTGCCGCTACGATATACCTGAGGCGTCAGCGAGAATACTTCTATCCAGCTTCCTAAAAAGCTAAGTGTTTTGTGACTAGCTACCTGGTCACCTGCTCAAACCGAGTCCTAGAACCTGCCCCTTATTTGTCTAAATATAGTTAATGTATATGTTAACTACCTAATTAAATTATTAATAAACTTTAGTGTACTGATTGATATGTTGTTTATTTCCTCTCTTTATATATATTATTCATCTCTTTTAATATCCGTAATACGTGGTTGGCTACACCAACACGTAATACCTTACAATATGTCATGATTAATTGGAAAAAATGAGAAATTTTGAGCAAATTAATACAACCATCATTAAATAAAGTCCTGAAAGGCTGACTGACGGATCAACGCACTGCCTAAACCGCAAGTCGTAGAGACAAAAAAACTTGTCGGGTCAATATTTTCAGGTCAGTTTTTGTAATGTACGAATCATTTGTTTTCATTTGATACCCCACTTGGCCATATTAGCAAACTTTCGGTTGTTTCTTCCCACAACTGAATGTTTGACCATAAGTCTTTATGGCAAAAACATTGGATAAGAATGGATTTAAATCCACCTCTAAGAGGACCTTTTACCAGGTATGAAACTAAACTGCACATATAGTTTATATATAACTCAGCCTTTTCTGGTGCGAACTTTGCTTCTATAAAATTGCAAGCATTGCTTTTGTAGGCAGCCAACCGGCTTTATGTGGTAAACCATTGTGCGGTAACAGTCGAGGCGGTCCTGCAAGACTGCGCACTCAATCAATACGAAGCTAATTGCTAGCTGAATAGCAATAAAAGATAACGAGCTACCTAACGAGTTTGTTTTGCAGACGAATATACAACTATGACTTTTTACTGTATAACTTAATTCCATCAAAATTAATTCAATCGCCAAAATGAACTGCACTTCAATTGGCATATAAACATATGCCAAATTAATCCAAAAAAAAAATTATGAACACTTTTCAATAGGCAAGTTATCATAGCCAAGTTTGTTAATGAATAATATTTGACAAAAAAATATTTGGTTATTAGATAGGTAAAGTTCACTTTTCCTCGGCTTTTAGACTTATTACATCAGTTTTCACGGCATTATACACAAAACCATACTACATTCATTTTATTTTGGACTACATACCTAAGGCGAGGAGAGCTCCAGCGTTATTATACTGTTACGGTTTAAAAATTACAAGCTAAGCAACATGCGCAAGAGGGCGCCCCTTGTAGGACTTGAACTTTAGCTCTGGGCGGTCGCTGGCGGGGATATTGAGCAATGATAAATTTACACAACACTCATGACACATTTATATTACTATAGATCATAAACATCACAAATAAAACACAAAAATTACATTTTCAAATAAAATAAAAACGTTAATTGTACTGTTAAGTTAAAAATACATTAAATGGAAGGAAAGAAAACGTGACGAAGTTCGAATTTTGTAAGCATTTTCCCGTAACAATCAACAATTTTCTGAAGATCTTCGTAGCAAATTTAAAACGATTTTGGTGTCGTTTTCGCTTTTAATCTTTATCGAATTACATAACATTGTTAATGGCGTTTGATATTTTACCTGCTATGTCTTAATTCTATAGATTTTGCTACTAAAAGGAAACACAATTTAATACTGCAGATAATGATGATGTTTACTGACCAGAAAACATGATCTGCAATAATAATTTAAGTTTAATAACACTATTAGCCGTGTGGTTTCCGGCTTAGAATATACCACCCATGTCCTCCCATGGGTGTCGTAAAAGGCGACTAAGGGACATATGGCTGATGGGTGGGCAGCAGCATCTATTTGCTCAAGGTTTACATCTTACTGCGATCACCAATCCGTCTGCCAAGCGTGGTGATTATGGCAATAACCCTCAACGATCCTGGCTTGTCAAGGTCTGTGAAGAGGAGGCCCATGTTCAGCAGTGGACGTAACGGGCTGTTGATGATGATGAATAACACTATTTTGATAATTTGGTTCTGAGTCTATTTTGTAAAATACCAAACTACAAAAATACAATTGAATTTATTAATTTAAAAGTTATATTCAAATCATTGCATTTTTTATTGTCATCATTTTATTATTCATTTCTTCATACTTTTTCTCTGTCATTTGTTTGCTATCAATTTTCAAACTTCAATTGACATTTAAAAATGTTTGCTTTCATTTTTCATACATGTGTGAAGTTAGTCGATTTATTTACGCACCGTGCAGAAATAGCCAACTTAGGTCACGGAAAAGCGTGCGTAAAATGCGGGTTTAGGTCACACTGTGCTAATAGTAGGGGAGCCCAAGCGGGGATTTCGGGATTTACTAAAGCGCGGCAGATTAATATACAGGGGGATACCTTGTACCCGGTTAAGTACCTCCACAAAACATGAGGCCCATATATAAGGCCGCCCGTGAAGGATACAGGATCAGATTAGTAAAAAAAAAAAGACCATCAGAAATTCTCGAGCGCGTCAGATTAAGGTAGGGTGAGTTAATTACATCCTAAAAAGTGTATATTCCACTAATCTGACAATTTGAGAGTGACGTAAAAAAAGGGGAGGGCAACAAAGTTGTAAAAAAAAACGTCATCTCGACATTCTCGAGCGTAGCTAAATTTTTTTTTATTTTGAAGGAAATAATTCAAGAATAATGAAAAATATATAATCTGACGATTTCCGCAAGCCGAAATAACAAAAATTCGTCGATAAAGTTAAATGCGTGCAGCTGCGTGATGCCTACATTTCCTTCTCCGAGTTTCTTTTCCTCTCTCACTCTTTCTCTATCTATTAGTCTCTCATTCCGTCCCCACTCTGGTTTCTGTTGCCATGACGCCATCACAGCTGATCATAAAGACTCGTTCGTGGCATACTGTTTACAACGTGTTTCCAACGTTTTGGCTTTTTTTGCTATTTTAATATTATTTCTGTGAATTAAAGTTTATAAATATTTAATATGAGAGACATTAATTTGAAATGTGTATTTTGTGGTGAAAGTACCTTACAAAAAACAATTAAATTTACGGTAGAAACATTAAAAAAATGTGTAAATATTTTGGACTATCGGAATATATTAGCTTAAATGCATAGAAATATTTTTTTTTTTTAACTCAGCGAGCTCATAATATCACATAAATTATATTTTGAGCTCAAAAATGTCATAAGTACAATTTTAAGCGCCCAGGAATGGAATTAGCAGTTGCAGGGATGGCCTTTAAGGTGAACCGTTTTTCTAATTTTTTTTTTGTCAGATCAGGCGAATCCCTCTAGATAATCGTCAGATTATGAGACAGTACGTTTAGAACATAAAGATGAACCATATATATCTTAATCTGACGCGCTTGAGTATTTCAAAATGGCGAATTTTTTTTGCACATTATGAAAATGGCCGCGAGTTTGCGTCCCATCGAAATCTTCAGATTAGTGAATGAGAGCTTTTTTTTGGTGCACTTAACACTCCCTTAGAAAAACTGACGCGCTCGATTTTTTTTTTTTTTTTTCATTTTCAACCCTTATATACAACCACCCGCATCATGCAAACGATCAGATTAACATACGTACATTATTAAAAATACGTACGGCATTGATGCTATCAATATCTGACGCGCTCGAGGATGTCCATGCAACAGTTTTTTTTACATATTTAAATATCTATAGCCGCTTCCCCCACCGATGTAAAGGTATACATCATATAACTTTTTTTCTTCTTATCATCTAAGCTTTGCATCCCAATAGGTCTCTACGACGCTCGAGTAAATCCCCATTTAGCCTCGTGGGCTCCCCTACTATAAAAAGTATAATAATCCTGCCTGTTTCGTGGAGTAAGATTAGAAATATTAGCATAAGATAGTGTACGCTGATAAAATATTTGTACCTAATTAAATTAGAAAGTTGCAGATCAATCTCGCTGTCTTTCTTCACTCTTCCATAATGAAAACTGGCAGAGTAGGTACTTAGGTTAATTGAATATTTCAAACTATACAAAGAAAATAAATAGAGGTGTTGTTTGTGCCCTTCGTTAGTTATTTAAGCTTCAATTCACTTTTAGACATCTTGAATACCTTTAATAAAATTTTAAGATGATTAAGAACAAATTTTACAAACATTTAAATTTTTTATTGTTTCGAGAAATTTTAATTAAATGTGGTATTTGGAATGTTAGTTTAATGTATTTTTTTATATATATAGTTATATAGTTATTAAATTATGTTATTGAATAATGTTAAGACGATAACGATAAATAAAAGAGTTTAATTAATTCATGATTCTCCGTATCTACTTATATTTACGTTCGTTATATTTTTTTTAACACCGTTGCTCGTAAAGCTGATGTAATTCCACCGGTTTTAAATATGTAAAGCGGGTCATAAAAAACGCGTGTGTTACCACAGCAAATAGTTAAGTTATAGTCCATACAAATTCCATAACAGTATTATTTGCCATTTCGCGCGCTCTGTTGCTATTCAAATTTCGAACTAATCGCCGCGCGGCGCCAGTCAGTAGGCAGCGCTAGCGCGCTGTTAAAATGGCGGGAAAGCAACAGTGTGCATTCACAGATTCAGTTTATTTAAAATAAAAAAAATCAGTTTATTCGGTAATTTAAAAACTTGGCTGCATGCTCTAACGTCTTTGCCAACATTTTCACGCAGCTACGGCAGAAAATAATCCTCGCGCCATTTTTCTCAAATTTTCTTTTCTTTGTACTTGTATTGTGAAAAATGTTGTTTTTTTCTGTTTCCTCGCAAATGTGTTAAAAAACTTTGTACGATATAGGTACGTGCGTATTGGTTATAACCATCATAACGCACTAATATCGTAATGTACTATAACGCAACACAATTTCGCCTATAGGTACCATGCAATAATAATAAAAAAATACAGTTTTTACGATGACTTTTTCACAAGTTTACTTTCTTGACATTTTTTTCCATAATTTTATTTTATACAAAATTGTCCTTACTTTTGGCAACATAACAAAGTCCTAAAGGCCTTCGCAAGTAACCTAAAATGATTTTTTTCATTTATTTTAAATTACGCTTATCACTTTAAAAAAATGCTATGGTACGTTAGTAAAAAAAGGATTGGAGGATTGTTGTGGTCAATAAATATGCACACACGGCAAATAAATATTAGCAAAAGTTTCGGAACTCTCCCCACGTGATTTTAGCTTGGAATTGTCCGGTTTTTTATTTATTGATACGAGTGTTCCTTATTCTTTAGTACATTAAATTTAAAATAATTCAAGGTAAAAAGGCTTTGTTATCTGGTTGCATCTGGGCACATTACCAGCCTCAAAAAGCAAGTTAAGCCGATAATCGAGATATAAAATTATCTTTGACATGTATAGCTGCGTAGGTATATATACATAATTATTATGAATTATTCCGGTTGGATACCCCGTATTTGATACCCTAGGGGATCCATTTTGTTTTATAATATTTACTATGCCGGTCTGATCCACCGTCCGGGGTATCAAAAATAAATTTAAATATTTTATTCCGGTTGGATACCCTAGTTATCTATTAACAGATTTTTTGTACAGTTATTAACAAAACACATTGCAATGGAAACGTTTTGGCCAAGTCAACCGCAACCGTATTAAACATGTTTTAAAATTTTTACCTGAAAAAATATGGGCGTGCATTGTGTTAGGTACATTGATTTCGCTCGGCCTACGATTCCGAAGTAGCCAATCAGTGACAGTGACGAGTGAAGTTTTGTTGACTTGAGAAATAGTCCAGTCAACAAGTGCCTTTTTGGTCAAATTATGATTGAGGTGTCATTCGATTTATAATGGCATCTAGATGATTTTTGAAAAAAATGAAGTTCCGCTTGCAAAAATTGCAAAAGTGATTAACAATTAACTAAAAAAAATGGGAGGTTTGGTTTTTGCAAATATCTCAAAAACCCAAAACGGCGGCTAACAAAAGAAATTGTAACCGATAAGTGGTACCAACATGTAACTGTTCAACTTCCTCCTAGGAAAATTACAGTCGGTCTCTGTCTGGAAAAATTTAGACTATAAGAAAGTTGTCCAAATTAAAGGAGAATATGACGTTATTAGTTATTCGATCAATCTAGTCAATTATTTTATTTGATTATTTTTATTTTATTTGTGTCAAAAATTAAATATAAGAGTTAAATGAAAAACATGACGTGTTTCATTTAACTCTTTATAATATACTAGCTTCCCGCGCGCGGTTTCACCCGCGTAACTCCCGTTCCCGTGGGAAATTCATAATAAAATATAGCCTATGTTCTTTCTCAGGCTCTAGACTATATCTGTACCAAATGTCATTTAAATCGCTTCAGTAGTTAAGGCGTGATTGCGTAACAGACAGACAGACAGACAGAGTTACTTTCACATTTATAATGTTAGTAAGGATAAATAATTTAATTTAGCTTTACCCTAAATTTTATTTAAAGTTTTTTGTTATCTGTCCAAATCAAAAGAGCCAATGTCGATTGTCTGTGATGATTTTATATCGTAATATTAAGTTCTATTTTAGTTATTTAATTATAATTGTCAAAAACTTTATTTTTTATGGTCTGTCGAAATAAAAAGATCAAATTTCTGATTGTCTGTGATGATTTTCAGTTGTAATTTTAAGTTCTGTTTTTGTTATGTAGTTAATTAAGTTGGTCAAAATCTTTTATAATTATTAAGGTTTGTCCAAGCAGAAAGTCGATAAGTCTGATTATCTGTGATGACTTTAAAATAAAACAAATATTTTTACATCAACAACTGTTTTTCTATTGACTGTACTTGTCTGAAAAAAAGACTAAGGGGATCAGACCGGAATGACAAAGTTTACGGTGGATCAATCAGGAATTAAAACATAATAATAATCGGCAGGGGATCAGATCAGGGGCTCCAACCGGAATAAACCATTATTATGTTACCGGAACCCATAACAATTTAATAACATTACGATATTGTTCAAGTCCCTAAATGCTTTCTGTGACTAAAATTGATAAAAAAGTTAGTAAAATAAAAATAAAATAACCTAAACCTAATGGTGAAACATAAAAATTAACGCAATCTTGTTATTTTTCATGGTTTATAAAAACTCAGGTTAAGGTTATTTTTTTATCATACCATACCAAAATATAACATATTATTGTATTAAATTGAAAACTGTTGCCGATTCTGTGAATAAAATGTCTCGTTTTTAATTTAGATACGGAAGATATGCATGAACATATATGTGTTTTATTATAGTATAATTGAAGTCAGACTCCAGAGGCCTTTGAGCGTTCCTGTGACCGACACTCGGTTAATAGAATCCCGGGATGTTCTCAAGAAACTTGGAACACAAACAAGGAAATTCATAATACATAATATGAAACTTCAATTTAGGAACGTATATATTATTGGTTTCAATAAAAAATGGAAATACCAAATGAGAATATTATTCGAAAAACTGTAAATCATCTCTGAACAGACCTTGGCAAGCCAGGATCGTTGAAGGATATTGTCATAATCAACACGCTTGGCAGACGGATTGGTGATCGCAGTAAGATGTAAAACTTGAGCTAATAGATGCTGCTGCTCATCCATCAGCCATATTTCCCTTAGTCACCTTTTACGACACCCATGGGAGGACATGGGGTGGTCTATTCTATGCCGGAAACCACACGGCAAAAGTGTAAAGAGCGAACATTAATAATTATCTAAATATATTTGATTGAAGAAGTTCACTCCAAGAATTTGATATTTAACGATATTCTATAAGTAAAATCGAAATGTTACTTTTAATATTAAGGCAAGTATAAAACATGCATATCAGTAAAAAGTCACACGTCCCTTTTTAAAACAAAATTATACATATATTTACACTTTAAAGTTTCTTCGTGATCGTATCTACATTATTAAATATGTAAAATATTACGCTAAGCGGGTATTTATATAAAGATGTAAAATACTTCAATAAATGGTTATATTAAAGGATATTTATTTAAATATAAATTATAGAAAAAATACATTGATCGAGAAATACGTTTAATATCTTACAAAAAAAAAGACACCGACAGGTTCAGAACAATTCGCATCTTAGGTAAAGCCCAATATATTTTATTAATATCATTTACTTTAATTTAGTACGTAGTAAACACCAAAGTAAAAGCAAAAAAAAACCTTTATCTAACTTAAATCGGGTAAAGGTATCAATAATCGCCAAAATCCGTTTTAACTATTGAAATTACTGCCCCTAAGGACTTGGCATTATAGTCGTGGTAATATATCAAGTAAATGGGTACTAAATTAAAGTAAATTCTAGTGCTCGGCTTACAGGAGCGTTACCTCATACATTTACTATGTAGCCCTCGGTTATCGTAAACCAATATTCACTTCGATAAAGTATGTTGACAAATATAATACGTACCTAAAAATTATGGAGAATATAAGTCGAGGCTTTGTAACTAGCCATAATGACTCGATACAGGAAATAGTACAATGGATTTGTTCATCATGCGGCTTTACACAGAAAAATATTTGAAATTTAAGTTCCCTTAAATAAATCAGTCAAATATATACAGATTAATTATGTTATTTAATACACCATAGCATTCAACGAATAATAGAGTTCAGGTAACAAGGATTTCTCTGTTATACCGCTGTTTATTCATAAATAATATGTTAAAATAAACTAATGTCACTTCATACGCCGACGACGACATTTCTTATAATTAATCAAGCATAGAGGTCCTTTGTTTTACGAATGTTTATATGAAGTCAGCAATATAGTAGGGCTGCTACAAATCTTTATAATGTTGTCCATATTTATTTAAACGGTCTTTTTACGTATTCCAGTAATGATAATTACTTTAAACTTATATCAATTAAATAGATCAATTGTAAGTATTAAGATAAAAGTATCTCACAAATTCCAAAGTAACTCAATAAATTCTCCATTTGAGTTCTTTTATTTATATATTTTCGCATAATAATAATAATATAATTGATTTTATAAAAGGAAAATAATTTATATTTTAAAATTACCTTAATAATATCATGCAAATATTTTAAGGAATTTGAATATTTAAATATTAATAATGAATTACTATTACTATGATAATGAAGTAGTAATCTTACTTATTAATAAATAATGATTATTACTATAATAACATTTGCTTAATCTTTTATTTGAAGATAATCTTAAATAAAGTTATAATGAACTTTGAACATCAATTGGCATTTAGTAATGCAACATATTTGATTTGACAGCCCTATCGATTTGTATACGAAATCTGAGGTACTAAGGGGGTAGAGGGATGAGGGACGTGGTGCTGAACTATAAGTTTTGAAACAGTTAAAAAATTGGGGAGTTTTTTAGTGAGAGTCTTGGTGAGAGTTTAGTAACAATCAGTCTGAGACACAGTTAGTCGGGATTTAACTCTAGAGAGTCAACGTGACCACTCCTGAGTTCCCTGGTATTTGTGAACTAGCGGGCATTCAGGGTCTCTCCTGGTGAACTAGTTACAAATACTACGCGGCGGGCTTTTGTACTGGATTTCGAAAGATCCTTAGTGTGTCAGAGAAAACCTCTAGTGTTCTATTGGATCGCAGTGAGTGTTCGTCAAGACAAAATACTACAATTCTATTTTTAGCTATAAAATCAATACATTAAATTGTGATAAATCTTTATTTTAATTCAAAAGATAAAATTTTGAGAAATCCTTATTTTAATATTATTCATATTATTTGAGATTTGGTGCTTTCTTATAATCTTTTAATTTGATAAATTTTACTTTTAATTTGCTAATTTAATATAGATTTAGGTTGTGAAGTGTTGTGCCTATAGGTTGAAGTGTTGGTGAGTAGCGGGGCAGAGGTGAGTCCATTTATATTATGGCTGTTTGCGATATTTAATCGTTATTTTATGTGATTATTTTATAACTTTATTTTTTGAATGTTTTAATTATGTTTTGTGTTATTCATGATTTTATACCTTTGACGTATGTATTGAACAAATCCAACAGATACTATTTTATAGTTATCTCTTAACAATCTTTAACTCTGAACCAATTTTATATGATTTATATAAAAAGCATTTCTGATTGTGTCAAAATATTAGCCATTATTGTAAAACTAATCTTGCTTTGCTGGATTGATGGCTGAGTAACACATTCAATAACTAATTACTATGTGTTTTAATTTGAGTTGCAATTAATAGGTATAAAAAACCAATTGTATCATTATCCTATTTCTATCAGGTGAGCACTTGTGGCAGCCTTGAGATTACTGTACTCAAAAGAGATGGTTTCTCGTATCTTCGGTAGGTTGGGAATGTGCAGTTGTACATAATAAGATGAAATCATGATTCTAATGAATGTTTCAAGGATAAACATATTTTTATAGTGGTAATATTTTGATAACATATATTGAAATGTTTTTCGTATTGCAAGGAGTTGCTCATAACCTTATGTGATATATTTTAATTATGTGATAGCAATATTATTTTAATTGACATCTAAATATAATATGACCGATGAAATATGTCTGAATTTTGATATATTAATATGACATGATTATCGACAAAATATGGTTGAGTGCTGACGTATATTATTGACATACTACGATTGTCTAACTTGTGATAAAATTCACATTTCAATTAATTCAAAGATAATGAATTGATGGTTGATTAATACTGTTAAAAGTATAACTAATAATTAAAGCTCTTGGTAGAATAACCCACTGAGTTTGTTTCGCCGGGTCTTCTCAGATGGGGCGCGTTGGATCCGGTGGTAGTATTAAACCGCGTCCATTTTTATATACTTTAATAAATCAAAAGCCTGTTGAATTAATACATTTCTAAAGTTATACACAAAGTAATACCTGTAATTGGTTTCATAAATAAATATGATTTTAATTTATTTTATTTAATAATCCCTAATTAAAGCCGTAACTTGGCTAAATACGGGAGGGTGGCACAGACTGGACGGTCCACATCAAGCGAGGCGGGGAGGCGCCAGCTTTTTAACCGTAACAAAATAATGTTTGGTCATAGATACGAATTACTCAGGCTAAATTATAATTACATAAATTCCATTCTAACATAATTAACTTTATTGATCAACTATATAACTACTGTACTTAACAAAGCAGTATTTTGCATTATCAATTTGTCTTTGGACTCATATTATTTATATTTTGATATAATATTTTATTAATTATTATTTTATCACAATACTTTACTTAAATAGTTAGATTAGAATCTTATTAGTTCAGGTATATTTTGGTTAGGTAGGTTTTGACTGTTTCCTCATCTCAAAAAGTTCAAGGGTTACTACACTAATAATTGCTACAATAATAATTAATAGTACTACTACTACACAATTAGTACAATAATAATACACAACGTAGTTAGGGAAAGTTATCGTATATCAATGTAAATAATAAGTAGGGATAAATAAACACAACGTAGGTATTCTGATCATTAGACGAATCACGAGCCAAGTTTATTACTTTCAATCAAACATATTAACAGGAAAACGTTTATTTAGCAAATTTTCAAGACGATCATGAGCCATATATATAAATAAAGTCTTCCTTTTGTTCTAATATTAGGTTAGGTTTAGGTAGGTAAATGTGCGATACGTTATTATTACCGAGTTTTTAATACATCATGTTTGGCAGGTTACAATTTGGTAGGCCGGTGACCAGGATTATTGTCATTTTTTAAATTAATCAATAATTTATATTTATTTATCTTTATCATAGAGGTTTTAATATAAGTAATTAATTAAATCAAAATATTTGTTACATTCTTCTATTAGTTAGTTATTAATATTTTCATAGTGTTTTATATTTTGACCATTAGATATTAGATGTGTTTGATTGAATTTAGTTAATATAAAGTGCAGTTTTCTTTAGCTGCACAATTTGTTGCGGTGAAAACGGATATTGAATGAGGAAATTACTAGGTCAAATTATTTTTAGGAGTTTATAGGAGTAGTTAATTTTAGGTTATTTATAAATACTTAATTATATTTAGGTATGTTTTATTATCATATTACGGGATATGAAAAGTGTAGAAAAATAACTGATTTAGTTTTACAAATATCTATATATTAATCTATTACGCGAAATTCCTAGTAAATAAAATTAAATGATGAAGGAGCTTTTGTGCTTGTCAGGATCAAATTCATTATTAAGAAAATAATAATTAAGTTTTGTAAACTCATTCTTTAAATAGATAACTTTCATTATTTGGTGTTACATTGTATAAATAATTACTTGTTTATGCAATTCATTATACAATCCACTGTCAGTTTGTATGTCATTAGTTTACATGACAGTAATTGAATGAAAAAATACTACAAATGCGATATAATATAATTGTACTGTATTATAGTTACAGATTCCTAAATATATAAAGTAGATTATAAAAATGTATTAATGTCATTCAGTTAAACTTAAATAAATAGTTTGTTATTTGGGTTGCGTCAGTAATTTTGAAATATGGCACAAACTCAAGTGATTGTTATAGTTTCTAATCTGGAAATCCTTTTTTTTTAGTTATTGGCTGTTAAGGATTTAGTTAACAAAAACTAAATTATTGGTTAGAATTGAAAGACATCTGAAGTGGCTACAATTTATGTCATAAGTATTTTAAGACTAGGGTCGTTGTAAAACTTATAGATTTATTGAAAAAAATTTAAGTGCAACTTGAAACATAAATATTAGTGTTGATTGATTTAGTGTTAAGTATAAGCGAATGGATGGTTGAACAATACAAATATTTTAAATTATGTATGCTATTACAGTTAAGGTAGTGATTATATACATAGGGTTTAGTTCAAAAACGTATAGGGTTAAGATTAGGTGCGTAATTAAAAGTTATGGTTAAATATTTAATGTTAGATTATTATTTTTGAATTAATTTATTTATCATAATTTCTTACAATCGAGATATGTTTAAAAGATAAAGATGCAAAAATAGGTTAGGAAATAATAAATTAATTACTTACTTGTGTTTAGTATTAATTTCCTTAAACTTTTAATTTTAATTTTACAAATTAGATTTACAATAAAATTAAACTATACCAATAGTAAGAAAAATAGGAATATTAACGAATTATACATTCAACAATTATTATTATTTTATTTGGAATTATTGAAAGCAATATTTAGATTTATTAAATAATGATAGTAATTAATAAATATTGATCAATTGACTATTAAAATTATATTTTAAATTATTGACATAATCTAAATAAATTTGTATATTTACAACGATATGAGGGAGTTTACGTTAGTGGTAAATATTGATTCTAAGTTATTGTGGATCAATGTTTTATTTTAAGTGTATAATAACAATAGATAGGATTTGAGATTAAGTATAAAATTTATAGCTTTAAGTGGCGTAGAGTTTATGGCATTGACTACGATTTGTCTGATAGCGGGTTCGATTCCCGTGTCATGTGATGTGAGTTATTGTTCAAAAATTGCCATATATTATTTAGAGTTGTACTTAGTATGATAATAGGTTCGATTCCTATTACAATATAATGCATAATGGCAGATAATGTTATGAATTTGCGCTTTTCATACAACAGTAATATTTTAAAATATTATATGTTGAGTACATATGATAAAGATCTTTAAAATCGGTTTATACTTATGTATGTAGATATGTTTGTCTATTAGTGAAATATGATATGTCCAGAGTAAGAAAGTAGAGATATTGTTATGATAGATTTATTTTAGTAAAGAAAAAGGGATGAATAATTTTGGATATTTTATTACATAATTTAATATTAATAACATTTTCATTTGAATTTTAATTAATTTCGGTTTTAAACAAATCTATACTATTGTTTTGTAGGTACAATATACATTGACTCCATAGGTTGTAGCATAATATTTTATAATCAGCAGGTATAGGTATCATCATCGAACTGTCATTTTAATCAGTTCAGCTATTTTAAATTATCAAGTAACTTGAATACAATTAAACAAGTTGTTCCTTAATAATATTAGTAAAATATAAGATCAAAAGTTTATGATTAATTTTATCATCATAAATGTGTATTTGTGCTAAAATAATGTATGGTATGGAAACATTGTTCACAGTCTTATGTTGCTATGAAAGATATTGGCTAATAGTTTATTTTTATTTAATCCGATATATTAAGATCTAATTTTCTTAAAAATAAAAAAAGGATGAACGAAAGTAATTACCTACGTATATGAGATTGATGTTTCTATAAGTTTATTACCTTATTATGTAATAGGATAATGTAATATTAATCTAAATAAACATAACTTTCCTAATTTAATTAAATACAATTCAAGAGTCATAAGCTCTGGGGGGCATGTCATAAATTACAGGTTAGAAGTCGTATACATTTTGTTAGTTTATTTAAAGTTTAGTATTTGTAGAGTTAGGGGGGCACAATTTTACAATTTTTATTTAATGTAAGAGCTACTCCTACAATCCAGTTTTCTTTTAATACGTAAATACTGCTTTGTTAATTATAACTACAAGTTTTAAAAAATTAAAAATAAATTATATATATTTAAATAACTATTCTTATTTAACTGAATTGTTAAATGAAAAAGTAATAGTAGTCGATTTGTCAAGGAGTTATTAGACTACAAAATGTTGTGGGTTCAATCCCCACACTATTATTTATTCGGCGTGTTTTATTTCAAATTTAATTTTGAGGTAAAGACAATAGGGGTTCGATTCCCTTATTAGAAATTAACTTGTGATTATGGAGTCATGTTAAAAGGTGTAGGTAAGGTGGGTTCGATTCCCTCCTATAATATCTACTTGTCAATAATAAAATTAGTTTTAAATGTTCATGTTATTGGGTTCGATTCCCTTACATAATATCTGTAGTTGCAGAGTCAGCATGCCATAATTAATGATTTGGGGTTCGATTCCCTATAATATATGTAGTTACAAAGTCGGTATGTCATACATAAATAGTGTGGGTTCGATTCCCGCCTTTATTATCTAATCCACAGTTGCGAAGTGGTAAATGATAAGTAAATAATGTGGGTTCAATTCCTGCATAAGAAATTGGTGATTATTAAGTAGTTTATCAGACAATGAAGGTTCGATTCCTTCATATAGTAACTGTTTGTTGTCATTAATATATTTTGATACATTGAGTTAATGTGGGTTCGATTCCCTCATTATATATTTACCTGTGGTTATTCTGTGTTCTGTGCAAATAATATCAAGATTACCTTATGGGTTCAATTCCCATACTTAATAATTTTCTGGTCATGAAAATTTATAGATAAGTAAAAATTATGGGTTCGATTCCCATAGTTAATATAATTTGTTAATAATATATTATACTTCTGGTTGTGAAAAATGATTAAGAGACGAGATATGTTATGAGTTCAATTCTCATACTAAATATTTATCGGTGGTTTAAATTGAGATGAATAATGTTCTGGGTTCGATTCCTAGATAATTACCTGTGTTTGAAAATATTACTTCAATGTTATGGGTTCGATTCCCATATTACATATCATAATTGTGATTAAGAAGAATCATTTGGAGGCGATACATTATGGATGGCGAAGTGATAAAGTACTTGGGTTCGATTCCCTAAAAACGTATCTATCGAAGATTATGTAAATTGAATGCAAGAAAAAGATGATTTCCCGCACAGAAATTCAATTAATTTTGAGTCAAACTAACAAACAGTGATAAAAGGTAAGGTTCGTTATATAGTTTTTAAGGTCACATATAATATTGAGTAATTCCTTGCAATATATAGTTCTTCCTACAATTATTTTAGTCTATTCTGCAATTCGCGAAAAGTAAAGAAATATTTGTTAAACAGCTTACCCCTCTTAAGTAATGCTTTTAAAATTTAATTATATTAAACCTAACTATTCGCTTTAACGGGTTTTGGTAAAGTCGGAAGTAGCGAGAAGAGTCACGATTGCTGGGACCTGATTGGATGAATGATTGTTTTAGATTTAAGTTAATTTGTCGTTAAACTAGCGTTTCCAAAATGTGTTTGCATTTGGCGTAGTATAGTTATAAGGAGCGAAGCGAGCAAAGCGTAAATAGTAATAATAAGTAAGCAAAGCGTAAGCGTAGTATGTTTGGTTTGGATTCGCTAGTAAAACAGACAAAATGGTATACGAGGACTTCTAATGGAGCCAAAACTACAGCGAATGGCTAATTTGTTGGAGTCTAATCTTCAGATACAGCACACACCACCAAAAATGGCCTTTTATGAGGTATATAGGTGTTAGGTTAGGTCAGCAGACACAAAAAAAACATCAGCAGAGCTGAACTCATAAAAAGCCCACACTCCACAAGAAGCTAACAGCAGATCTAAGTCCACACTGCTCATTCTCCTTTATTGTGACTTGTTGAACTAAGTTAGGGGTGTGGAATAATTGGGTTGCTGGCGATGTATTTTTGTACGAACTACATTAGTTTCAATTTTGGCGTAGAAAACATTTACCCGGCGATCCACTTGGTACGTAAGCGAAGCAGTACCCTGTGAGTGGTGGTCTGAGTTATGGTCGACTAGCGGATGGTGGGAGTCACGCCCCATCAGTTTTGAAGTCATAAATGATTCTTATGGGTCTACAAAATGCATTGGCAAAACAATGAAGCCACATTTTTGGTTTGGGGAGGCATTTCGCAATAAGGTATAAACACACACACACACATTACACGTCTGGTTTGGTCTCTGACAGATTAGATTAGTTTGTTCTCTTTTAGTTGGAACAATTTTACTTCGATCAAACAGGTTTTCCTGTTTAATCTGCATAAAATTGGGGGGGCAACTGTAACTAGCCATAATGACTCGATACAGGAAATAGTACAATGGATTTGTTCATCATGCGGCTTTACACAGAAAAATATTTGAAATTTAAGTTCCCTTAAATAAATCAGTCAAATATATACAGATTAATTATGTTATTTAATACACCATAGCATTCAACGAATAATAGAGTTCAGGTAACAAGGATTTCTCTGTTATACCGCTGTTTATTCATAAATAATATGTTAAAATAAACTAATGTCACTTCATACGCCGACGACGACATTTCTTATAATTAATCAAGCATAGAGGTCCTTTGTTTTACGAATGTTTATATGAAGTCAGCAATATAGTAGGGCTGCTACAAATCTTTATAATGTTGTCCATATTTATTTAAACGGTCTTTTTACGTATTCCAGTAATGATAATTACTTTAAACTTATATCAATTAAATAGATCAATTGTAAGTATTAAGATAAAAGTATCTCACAAATTCCAAAGTAACTCAATAAATTCTCCATTTGAGTTCTTTTATTTATATATTTTCGCATAATAATAATAATATAATTGATTTTATAAAAGGAACATAATTTATATTCTAAAATTACCTTAATAATATCATGCAAATATTTTAAGGAATTTGAATATTTAAATATTAATAATGAATTACTATTACTATGATAATGAAGTAGTAATCTTACTTATTAATAAATAATGATTATTACTATAATAACATTTGCTTAATCTTTTATTTGAAGATAATCTTAAATAAAGTTATAATGAACTTTGAACATCAATTGGCATTTAGTAATGCAACATATTTGATTTGACAGCCCTATCGATTTGTATACGAAATCTGAGGTACTAAGGAGGTAGAGGGATGAGGGACGTGGTGCTGAACTATAAGTTTTGAAACAGTTAAAAAATTGGGGAGTTTTTTAGTGAGAGTCTTGGTGAGAGTTTAGTAACAATCAGTCTGAGACACAGTTAGTCGGGATTTAACTCTAGAGAGTCAACGTGACCACTCCGGAGTTCCCTGGTATTTGTGAACTAGCGGGCATTCAGGGTCTCTCCTGGTGAACTAGTTACAAATACTACGCGGCGGGCTTTTGTACTGGATTTCGAAAGATCCTTAGTGTGTCAGAGAAAACCTCTAGTGTTCTATTGGATCGCAGTGAGTGTTCGTCAAGACAAAATACTACAATTCTATTTTTAGCTATAAAATCAATACATTAAATTGTGATAAATCTTTATTTTAATTCAAAAGATAAAATTTTGAGAAATCCTTATTTTAATATTATTCATATTATTTGAGATTTGGTGCTTTCTTATAATCTTTTAATTTGATAAATTTTACTTTTAATTTGCTAATTTAATATAGATTTAGGTTGTGAAGTGTTGTGCCTATAGGTTGAAGTGTTGGTGAGTAGCGGGGCAGAGGTGAGTCCATTTATATTATGGCTGTTTGCGATATTTAATCGTTATTTTATGTGATTATTTTATAACTTTATTTTTTGAATGTTTTAATTATGTTTTGTGTTATTCATGATTTTATACCTTTGACGTATGTATTGAACAAATCCAACAGATACTATTTTATAGTTATCTCTTAACAATCTTTAACTCTGAACCAATTTTATATGATTTATATAAAAAGCATTTCTGATTGTGTCAAAATATTAGCCATTATTGTAAAACTAATCTTGCTTTGCTGGATTGATGGCTGAGTAACACATTCAATAACTAATTACTATGTGTTTTAATTTGAGTTGCAATTAATAGGTATAAAAAACCAATTGTATCATTATCCTATTTCTATCAGGTGAGCACTTGTGGCAGCCTTGAGATTACTGTACTCAAAAGAGATGGTTTCTCGTATCTTCGGTAGGTTGGGAATGTGCAGTTGTACATAATAAGATGAAATCATGATTCTAATGAATGTTTCAAGGATAAACATATTTTTATAGTGGTAATATTTTGATAACATATATTGAAATGTTTTTCGTATTGCAAGGAGTTGCTCATAACCTTATGTGATATATTTTAATTATGTGATAGCAATATTATTTTAATTGACATCTAAATATAATATGACCGATGAAATATGTCTGAATTTTGATATATTAATATGACATGATTATCGACAAAATATGGTTGAGTGCTGACGTATATTATTGACATACTACGATTGTCTAACTTGTGATAAAATTCACATTTCAATTAATTCAAAGATAATGAATTGATGGTTGATTAATACTGTTAAAAGTATAACTAATAATTAAAGCTCTTGGTAGAATAACCCACTGAGTTTGTTTCGCCGGGTCTTCTCAGATGGGGCGCGTTGGATCCGGTGGTAGTATTAAACCGCGTCCATTTTTATATACTTTAATAAATCAAAAGCCTGTTGAATTAATACATTTCTAAAGTTATACACAAAGTAATACCTGTAATTGGTTTCATAAATAAATATGATTTTAATTTATTTTATTTAATAATCCCTAATTAAAGCCGTAACTTGGCTAAATACGGGAGGGTGGCACAGACTGGACGGTCCACATCAAGCGAGGCGGGGAGGCGCCAGCTTTTTAACCGTAACAAAATAATGTTTGGTCATAGATACGAATTACTCAGGCTAAATTATAATTACATAAATTCCATTCTAACATAATTAACTTTATTGATCAACTATATAACTACTGTACTTAACAAAGCAGTATTTTGCATTATCAATTTGTCTTTGGACTCATATTATTTATATTTTGATATAATATTTTATTAATTATTATTTTATCACAATACTTTACTTAAATAGTTAGATTAGAATCTTATTAGTTCAGGTATATTTTGGTTAGGTAGGTTTTGACTGTTTCCTCATCTCAAAAAGTTCAAGGGTTACTACACTAATAATTGCTACAATAATAATTAATAGTACTACTACTACACAATTAGTACAATAATAATACACAACGTAGTTAGGGAAAGTTATCGTATATCAATGTAAATAATAAGTAGGGATAAATAAACACAACGTAGGTATTCTGATCATTAGACGAATCACGAGCCAAGTTTATTACTTTCAATCAAACATATTAACAGGAAAACGTTTATTTAGCAAATTTTCAAGACGATCATGAGCCATATATATAAATAAAGTCTTCCTTTTGTTCTAATATTAGGTTAGGTTTAGGTAGGTAAATGTGCGATACGTTATTATTACCGAGTTTTTAATACATCATGTTTGGCAGGTTACAGCTTTTAAAACGAATCTAAACGAATGCTGTTTTGAACATGACCGGTATACTCGACTTATCAAATAGGTTCCTAAACTTTATCTATCAGCCACGTTCATAGTTCTATCAAAATTATATAGAAGAGTCAACCGTTCGATCAAGGCAGCTATTAGAGGTAATAACTTATATAATATAAAGTGATATTTTAGTCCATTTAAGTCTACAAATACCTGCCAAATATGAAGTCCTATACACTACTGCTTGTATTATACGTGTGGCTGTTACTACCGAGAAGTGTCACCATGGTAATTAACCATATTGAGCTATTGCCTTACCAATCCACCTACTTCACCTTTTTTTTCGAACGGACTTTTTTGTCGTTACCTAGGAGGCTTTTGCTACTTCACCAGACATAAAGGCGAGCAGACCTCCATCCTCAATAAATGGTTTAAATACTAAAAACTAAGCAACTAGCGCAAGAGGGCGTTCCCTGTGGGACTAGGATCTCGGCTCAGGGCGGTCGCTGGCGGGTAGATTGGGGAATGACGACTTTAGATTTTAGGAGAATTTTGTGCAACTGTCGCTCTTCTTTAGAGTTCGCGGGCCTCTCGGACTACGGGTTTACGAAGGCATCGGATACCTACCTCACCAACGTTACCTTAATGTATGAGCAAATATCCAGTGAATGATTGCTGTATCTTAAGTAAAAACATACTGGTGAACATGTGGCAATTTTAGCATAAATTCGGCTAAAAAGTGAAGCGTAGGTTACCAAATACATATATTAGAATATGAAACCAATAAGGTAACCTCTAAGGTATTACTAAAAATCTAATTTACTTAGCGTAACTACATGCACGTCAAAATTAGAGGCACACTGGAGCAATATCAGTAACAAATTACACAGCTTCATGAATATTTCATCGAGTAAGCTCCACCCAACGATATTTATCTGAAAATTAAACTGAACGCGGTCTGACATAATTTATTTTCTTACTGAACCACAACGATAGTGTTCCATGTACAATTGGAGATTTAAATTATAACTCGTAGGTTTCATGCTAACCATTGGTAAAAGCTACATAAAAATGCACAACAACCTCCGAGGCGTAGCGGAATTTGGCTCGCTTTAAGTCGCGGAGGTCGTGGGTTCGATCCCTACACCGTTCTTGTCCGGTGTGTAAATTCTAAGATCTTATCGAATCTTTCCGGGTCTGGTTGGTTGAGGGACTACCCTCTGTGCCTCGGAAAGCACGTTAAGCCGTTGGTCCCGATTGTTATAACTTCATCTATAACAAGCAAATACCAGGGAACGGGCAGCAGCGTTTCCCTGTGTATTACAAAATAATACTGCGGTCAAAACCCTCCCTCGGGAGGATGCCCATGTTCAGCAGTGGACGTTGTACAGGCTGATGATGATGATAATGATATGAAAATTCGTTTAGTTCTTTACTTTCTTACTTTACTTTGTCAGCCCGTCTGCCACCACAAAACATAGACCAGCTCTTTAACAGATCCCTGGGGTTGTTCTATAGGTTAGGACTATGGCAAATCGTTGAACCCATAAATCATATTCAGACAGCGTCCGTGGTGTAACGGTATGAGTCTCGGCGATGGTGGGGTCGTTCCCCGTTGGACAGGAAATCTTTAAGTAAAATCTTAGTTTTTTTTGGTTGGTTGAGGTACTACCTTTGTGAATCGGAAATTATCGGAAAGGAAGTATCTGAGTATAACGACGTAATATCGCGGTCTCCAACCCACCTGCTAAGTGCGGGGTGAATATGACATAACTCTCTCTTGGGAGGAGGCCCATGTTCAGCAGTGGACGTTATATGGGCAGATGATGATACATCATATTCAGGTATTCACTCTTGCAGGTTGCAAAATTATTTATTAACTAGCTTCCCGCGCGCGGTTTCACCCGCGTAGCTCCCGTGTCCGTGGGAACTTCGTAATAAAATATAACTATCCTCGATAAATGGACTGTGCGCGTTCAAACAAACAAACAAACTCTGCAGCTTTATAATATTAGTATAGATATATTATTTTGATTGGGACAAACAGCTTAAAGTACTTTCCAAAATATTGAGTCTAACAAAAACGTCTACTGCAGTTATGATTCATTTCAACTAAGGCTGACCTCACATTTGGCGTGATCGTTTACCGAGCGTGTAAACACTGTAAACTATGCGAACTCTCGTCTTCGTACCCGACACCCGCTACCTCCGCCAATATAGTCCACTTATAAGGCTGGAACGTTGCTATAGTAGCTAACTACATAAATGACCGTCCTAATAAAAAGTGAGCTAAATCTTAGACTTAAATAATACATTGTATAGTTTTGTTATAGTACATTTATGAATCCTACCGGAACCGCAAATAAAAATGTCTTCTTTTATCTTATGTTCAATTTTATTTCAGAATATTATTGGTTAAAGTAAAGATATTATTATATTCCTTCATATAATCGTAATTACACGAGCGCTGTCAGTATCAGTTTCATCATTTTATATTGGTAGAAATGTTTATTTCGGTATCAATGTGGTCGATCGAATAAGAAGAGAGATATGTTTTGGTTACGTAACGAAACCTGATCTCTTATGTCAGCATTAAAATTGAAATATTTATCGCATTTGTACTAATAAAAAATCATCTTAGATATCTAAGAGACCCTAGACTAGCGTTTTTCGAGCGTTCGTGGACGCGACGCCAGCGCAACGTGTTTTGCGAACAAGTACAATGTACAACGCAACGCGGCACCAGCCAGTCCACGCTGCCATTGCATTGCCGAGGCGTCTTCTATACATTAAAATATAAAAAAACCAGCCAAGTGCAAGTCCGACTCGCGCACTGAGCGGTTTTCGCAATTTTTCTTAACTGTGCTATAAGACGTTGCTTTGTACCAACTTTCAAGATTCTGAGTTCACGGGTAGTACTGAAGGTTTTGATTACTAAAAAAATCTGAAGAGAAACTTGTTTGTCCTTTGATATGACATGAGCATTATGACCGCTAAGTTTTAGCAATGACAAACATTAAAACATTTGTACCACCAACAAACTTTAATCTATATTTATATATTAAGCTGAAGAGATTGTGTTTTTGTTTAACGCGCTAATATCAAAAACTGGTGATCCGATTTGAAAAAAAATATTACAGCGTTATATAGCTCATTTATCGAGGAAGGCTATAGGCTAGGCTATATTTTATAACGAAATTCCTACCAGAAGGGGAGCATCGCGGGGAATACAAGATAAACATAAATGTTTACATCAAAAGTAGTCATGAACTTCTATTAATATTGCTTTATTTGCCAAAGGAAATAACACGTCAATATCTTACAAACATCGCATTAGACCATAAGGAAAACGTACCAGAACGGCCTGTCTATATTTTTACTATTATTGGACATATATTAATGTTGTTCGTAGAAATCGAGTTATAAACAAAACTTTGTAGAGCTTTTTACTGCAGACGACTACGATTTTTATGATATCGCTTGGCTACTTAACTCAAATAATGGGTTCGAATAGTTCTGAAACTAAAAATTGTAAGTTATCACGTTTATGTAACGTGCACCGACCAGTTAAAGAGTCTAAACTGATGAATGATAAATACATTGTAATATAATCCAGAGCTATGCAAGTGAAACCCCGGACAGTTGGAAATATTCTGCACTCATCAATCCTCCAACCAGCGACCTCTCTAAACCGGGGATCATTGCTTAGTTTTTAACCATAACTATTTATTAAGGGCTTGCTCGGTGAAGTAGCGGAAGCATCGTGGCTTACTACACATAACCGTCAAAAAATAAAGCTAAAACGATATAAATAAAAACAAATTTATAATGGATTAATCGCATCAAAATCTACCTTACCTATGTATTTCTAACGAAATAAAAAATAAATCATCATTGATTTTACACACTGATTTTGCGATTTACTGATTTTACACTGAGGCGTAACAGACATATGATTTTGCAGCGATACATCCATCGATTTATCGCTGCAAAATCATATGTATGTTACGGCTCCCAACAACATTTTATCACTACCAACATATCATGGATCAAATTCAAGTACGTTAGTCAATAAACAAAATCTCTAGGGAAGGTCGCTTGCGCCTTCCATGAAATCAAACACAACCACACGAGTCAATTTACCTTTGCGTAGTGAATAAACATAATGTTGTACAATAGAGCACAATAGAGTAACTATACGATGGGTAGTATTATTTATATGTGACAGGTTCAAAGTAAACTTGTACGATTAGGAGACCCCGTCAGGAATGTCCTCGTGTCATTTGTCATGTTCTTTGATTTCGAAGAAAAGTAAAAAACTCATCAGTTTTTATGACAAAAAAAAACCTTAAAAAAAATTCAGGCTAAGAAATATAAAATAATTTTTGAAGCTTGTACATATGACTATATTTTCCCATGATTGCATGATTGCATGCCGGCTGAATGGATGTTTGAACAAACATTTATTTTTATTTTTGTAGGTACATAACTGTCTTGTAAATATTGTTTACTTAACTAATTAAATTATATAAATGCAGTTTAAAAATATTACACTATGAAGAAGGAAAATAAGTTACTAATCAGATACCTTAAATCTATACTAATATTATAAAGCTGCAGAGTTTGTTTGTTTATATGTTTGTTTGTTTGTTTGAACGCGCTAATCTCAGGAAGTACTGGTCCGATTTCAAAAATGATTTCAGTGTTGGACAGTCCATTTATCGAGGAAGGTTATAAGCTATATTTTATTTTCATAAAAATTAGGGATCCGTACGAAAGTTACGATTTTGTAACCCAAGGTGTAAAATCTACCTATGCGTGCGCTGCAAAAACTATTGACAATAGAACAAAATGATGTACTACGGGTTTGTAGGTCTTATTAAGATCTACAAAAAAGTCCGCAAGAGCACATATCTTACTATCATAGTTTAGCCACAATAACCGCTTTTATGTTCATAAAAAATATTAAATCGTCTGAAGAAAGAAACGACGTTAAATGTGTATATTAATCCTTATCCAAATTAAGCATTATGTTATCAAGGGTATTTATGTAGAAGTAAAAAACTTTTTGTTTTATTCCAATCGGAGATTTCATTGAGAAATTATCACGAGTATAAAAACGCAAAGAATTGGTACCTAATAATGAGTTGTTTGCCATAATAGCGAAAGTTGAAGACTTTGTTTGCTTGAACGCGATAATCTCAGCAAGTACAGGTCCGATTTAAAAAAATCTCTCAGTGTTAGATAGCCCACTTATCGAGGAAGGCTATAAGCTATATTTTATTATAAAGTTTTTACAGGAACGGGCGTCACGCGGGTGAAACCGCGCGCGGAAGCTAGTAACTACATAAAGTGACTGCTTCATCGGTTTAGTTGTACCCTAATATGTTCGACCATAATTAACGAGGTCCCAGGAGCGATTCCCGGGTCGAGAAAAAAATTGTGTTACTTTAATTTTCTCTTGAGAAAATTCTAAGTATCATCCCGAAGTCAGTAATTCGGTATTGTTTCATCTGTGCCTCGACGTAGGTACGTCGCGCGTCGTGCTGTGTGTTAGTGAATGCACTTCATAACACGCATAAATCCCGTGCAGATGGCTCATCGCCTTAGAGATTGACTGCCGTGGCTGAAATTGATCAAGATGACTATGTAGATATAGTAATTGGTATATACAAAACTATGCGGATTTAACGGATTAGCAAGCTGAGAAGCAATGGGCAGGACACATAGCTCGAAGAACTGACGGCCGATAGAGCAGAAATGTTCTCGAGTACAGACCACGAACTGGCTAGCGCAGGACCGACGACCTCATAAAGGCTCCCGCTGGAAATCGATGAGGGAGGCCTATGTTCAGCAGTGGACTACAACAGGCTGATGATGATGATGATGATGATGATGAAACTATGCGAAGATATTTTTAACGCCTAGCCAGTTGCTGTTTGAAAATCTGTAACACTTTATTTAAGGCTTTGAATTCATCATACTATAGATTATTATTTGTTACATGACTCCAGCTAAAATGTTAAAGGCACTTTTGGCATCTCGCCATGATCTATTGTAGGCGATTCCTTTGTGTTCCCTAATTTATGTTAACCCACTTTTAAAGTCACATAACGAATCTCTTTTCTTTTCAATATATTTTATCCTGCACGTATTTTCAGTAGTTTCTTAGTACTACTACTACTAAGTACTGCAGCTATAACAAGCAATAAACTCTTGTGAATAGTTTGTCTCAATTGTTAAATTGTTCTTTCTTGATTCTTAATAAAACATTTACAAATGTAGGTACCTATCTACTACAAAGAAAGCACATTTCGCGTAGGTGTTAAAATGGCGAGTATCCGGGTGAACAACCATTAAATATTATAAAGTCTGTATATAAGTCTTGAAATACTAAAAAATACAATGTATTAATATTTTGTAGCAATGGCGCGGTTTATGGTACCACTTTTGGTTACGATCGCGCCAGCTAACAACTTCCTTAGTTTTTAAGTATCCATTACCATTACTTTGGTATAATTATAGAACTGCAGATTTAGTGTCAATCTGCAGTTCTATAACTATACCAAAGTAATGTGTAAAACTGAAATATTTCTTTCTAAAACAGTTATTTTTAAACATATATTTTGTTTTATTTTTATTTTACGTTTCTCAACTAATTCTACTTTTGTAAATAAGAATAACATGTTTTAAATCTCTTCGAATGTAAGTTCCACTTGATTTTAATAACTTTTGTTTAGATAGGTACCATTTTCACCTATAATCTTTAAGCTATAGTAATATTGCTGGAATCATTCATTATTTTAGGTTCAATCATATATTTTAAAGATTATATCCTATTTGAATAAATGAAATAGATGGAAAGTCAAATAAGTGACAATGTGTCACTTCGACGTTAACGCCATTGCAATTTCTAGCCACTTTCCGATAAAACAAATGCTGCCAACAACTAACCAATTCCTCCAACAGCAGATGGGTACCACTTCAAGAAATAAACTAGTGACTACTAACCTAAGATACGAGCAACCTATTCTATACATACTGTATTTGATTAGCTTAACTCGACAACTTACTAGCGTTAATTTATCTATATTCAGTAATAAACGACTACTTACAATTATTCCTTCTAGTGATCGTATTTAAAGTTTTACAACAAAAATGAATTCTGTTTACTTACTTATTTATATCGTGTTATCTAATCGTATCGTATAAACTAAACGCTTATTTATCATCGCATCTTCTATGAATTAGACAGGAAAGGTAGTGAGAGCTGTATTATTGGAAAGTTATCACTTTTGGAGTAACTTTTAAAAGTATACCTTAGGTGTTTGACAATAATAGGTTTTTGTCTAGATTTTTGTGTTATAAAGACAACTCTTGCACTAGAGAATTAAATCCTTGTGTTGCGGGGGGACACAAACGCATAAATTACGAACACAAGACACCCAGACTCAAAACAACTATTCATGATTCACATAAACGTTTTTTCCGGCTGGGAAATGGACCCAGAAGGACTCAGAAGGCCGCTGCCATAACCAGTGCTGTAATTTAGAAACTAAGATTACAATGACAAAATATAAAAAAGTCCTAAATATTGGATTTTGAACACAAAAGGGGGTGCATTATACAACCCCATTGTCGCAGCAGTATGATAAGTAGAACTGCCCATTCCATATTAATGATATGCTATGTATACCACGAGGAGCTGATGTTCTACGAACTAAAATATGGTGCATCTCCGAACGACAATACAACCGGATAGCACAAAACCTTGCCGCTAGCTAAAATTATGTAGGAACTTAATACTGACCGCACCTGTGGCTCAGTAGTTACGGAAGTTGCTGACCTGGCTTAATGTTTTGAGTTTGATTCCCCCCGTGACAATTATTTGAGTGAACGGATAGTTGTTCTGAGTCTGGGTGTATTCTGTATCGGTGAATTGAGTGTTTTTACAGTCCCCCGCGACACAGAGATTACATTTCTAACGCGGGAGTTGCCTTTTTTAAAGGGAGAAAAAAGGGAAGAATAAAACAATCCGGAATAATGTCAGTCGGACTGGTGAATGGGTTTCGTACCAATATCATAACAACATAATTAGACGCATATATTATTTTCAAAGTGAATCACGGCGTTGGAGCGCTACTTTGCTCCAGTGCCTCGTAGCCTGATATTTGATACACTTTATAATATATACTTTATAATAATTTTATGATTCAACGCAAATTGATCTGTAATATCATGTGCCTAAAATTCATTTTCGGTAAGTTACATATTTGGTTTTGAGCCTCAATCAAATACAAACAGTGCTTATCTTAATACAGCTCATGAACGATGCAGAATGTTAGTAAACCTGTGCTGTAATAGTTGCGTCAAAGCTTATCAGACATCAATGCAATTGTGCGTGTTTTCAATAGTAGTAGACTTAATATTCTTATAATACTGTAGTGTAAAATAAATATCTAAACGTAGTGATAGAACATTGTGTATTGTGTTTGGTTTGTTGCTAAATGATTTATTTTTTAGTTTAATCGACAATCCCTTTTTCAATAGCATCATACAATTAAGAATAACAAAAAAACGGTTATTTAAAAAACTTAAATTAAAAGGTAGAAGGAGGTGTGAGAAATTATTGTAGTATTTTTTTGCGCAGTCGGGTAAAATGACATCGAACATGTGCTAGGAGTGTCCGTTCGTACAACCTAGATTATTTTACTGTCTCCTTGAGGCTTAGAGGAGATTGCCGTCTCCTGCTCCTTCTTTAGTAAAAAACATAGGCCTGATGCATATAAAAAAAACTGATGGCAATTATATGCAGTGGCAAAAATATTACGGCGTAGGTACTATTATCTAGGTCTATTAGGTTAGGTCTGCAATGAAGGGTTGGGGGCTCTTTATACCCACGGAACTCTGAATTGCCAAAAAGCTTACACTAAGATCAAACCAGAAATGAGTAAATAAGCAATATTATGGGAAAGAAATAAGTAAAGAATGTAACGAGTCTTCGTAGACTCGTTACGTTCTTTACTTATTTGTAGTAGTAAGAACTTTTGGCTCAAGGTACTACTGTATCGTTGATGTACCTTGAGCCAAAAGTTCTTACAAATTGCTTTTGACCATTATATTAACTTTGAAACTAACATGCTAGTATTCGGTTTCAAACTTTATTGTTCCTTGCTTTTGATGTTAAGACGCTTTAATAACTTGTACAAAAATATCATGTTTCCTTTGTAAACTCAACAAGATATCAACTTAAGGTATTTAGTACGAGTATATAACTCATAGCAACGTCATAATATTATTCTCAAACATTGTTTACACATACTATTATTATTTATTTACCGTTCTTCTAATTAGTCTATAGATATATTAATACCAATGGCAAATAGCCTTGCCAATTATTAGGAACGAAGCGATTAAAAGTCACTATGTATTTCAGAAATCGATGACGTAACAACATGGGGGATAGCGTTTCGTGAAATTACAACCAAAGACATAAAAATCTTAAACATTAATTAAACTGATTACTTTTACTTTTATTAGTTGAAATAAATATATTAAGGTACTATAATAATTCAATGTATTGTCAGAACTAAACATTTTTTTTAGATAATATGATATGAGTCAACTAATCTATTACATTAGCCAGAATAAATTCTCCGCGGGACCGCACTTACACGAATGTGGAACAAGATTTTCTATCCCTACTTTAACCGTGATTTCCCTAAAGTTATTCAAGTGAGGCTTTGGTCCGTATTTCTGACATTTACCGGTCGTCCCATTACTTTCTCGTTTTGTAATTCATCTTGATTTCTCGTCGTAAATTAATGTTCACAGCCCTCATGAGATTTTCTTTTATTAAGAGGTACTTTGTCATTTTGTGATTGTAAGTGAAACTTTTGAGATGTTTTTTTTATTAAATTAAAAATCTTTGGTTTTTTCTTTGTTTCCGTTTAACTTTTGTACTTTATAATAATAACACTCGCTTTACCAAGCGACTTCAACCTACGCAGCTCCCATTATGCTATTTGCGTTATTATTTGCTTCCCGCTTAACCACTGGAAAATGAACCTTTTGATAGTAAAAGACTTTAAATTTTGTCTTGTTCTGTCAATCTGAGTTAGAACAGTCAAAAAAACGTAATGGTTTACACCATCAGTATCAAATAATGTAAATAAAAATGTCTATGTTAGTACGACACCCGGTAATTCTGTATGGGCGAAGAGCTGTTCGCTGTTTGCTATGTACAAATGCACATAACAGTAATCTCTTCCCATAAACGTGTACCATATAGATAAAAAATACATTTCAAAATGTGTAGTGTGTCAAATTACCTAGGTATAGCTGCTTCAATTATTTTTTAAATATATTTAGTTTATTTTATCATGATTATGTCTAGAGCTTAGTTCTGTCTGTATTAAACAAGAATAGTTGTCATTTATTGATCAGCGGATAATGAGCAATAACAACGCACGCGCTAGCTCCAACTGAAAAGACCCAGCGAAACCAAAGTCACTGGGTTATTTGGTACCGGTTGGAGCGCAGCCATCATGAGACGGTTCCGCGAAACATACTTAAATGAGCAAGCATTTCGGATCAAGTTATGGTTATTAATAAAAAGAAAACAATTACAAAGCCAGCGACTGTCGATACGACTATATTAGAAATGTTAATTAATTTTTTATCAAAGAGGCAAATAGTTTTTTAAGACAGAACATTTTACTATTAACCTACCTATAACGTGTAATATTGGTTGTGTTGCTGATAGTTCACAGAACATCAGATAACCGTGTACTATATTAGTGAATGGCCAGCTATAGAGTCTCCAGTACAAGGTGGTCCTGAAAACCCACCTTTAACCTCTTTACGAAAGATTATTTATGTTTTTATTTAAATACAACCTATAAAAAAGTTTAAAAATGTTTATTCTATTATTATTATTATTATTTGTTTATATATCAGCAGCTCTACGAGCTGATGCGTGTATATAACTACACCTGTGTCTTTTTATTTGTGAGATGTTTGTCGAATCTGTTTATTTTGTTTTTATTGCAGTTTATGTAGTATGATTAAACCCGATGAATTTATTCCCTCATACGTCGCATCACGATACATAAAAACTAAAAGAATATTTTATTTTATATTCCTTTTGCACGAATTGAGAAAGGATTTATTCCACTAAATGGATTTCAATGAGTTTCAGTGAATGCGTATGGTTGGTTGAGCGATAGCATAGAATAATTATAAATATTTCCGCAGCATTTTCTGTAGTAAATATTGCTTTTTTTATTAAAATGATACGATATTTTCCATATTCTACACCACCATAGTATAATGAACGAATTAGTAATAATATATAATCATATTTTATCTTATGAAAAACTACGTGGTGTAACGGGATAAGTTTCGCTTTAAATCTCGGAGGTCGTAGGTTCGATCCCCACGCTGGACATGAAATCTATGTGTAAAATCTGTACGGGTCTGGTTCGTTGCGAGACTACATTCCGTGCCTCGGAAACCAGGTTAACCAGTTGGCCGCGATTGTTGGTTATAATATCATCTATAACAATTATATTGACTGCACCGGTGGCTCAGTGGTTACGGTAGTTGCTTCTGGGACCTGGTGTTCTGGGTTCGATTCCCACCCGGGACAATTATTTGTGTGAACCACAAATAATTGTTCTGAGTCTGGGTGTACTTTGTGTCCGTGAAATGTATGTTTGTAAAGTCCACCGCGACACAGAGATTTATTTCTCTAGTGCGGGAGTTGTGTTTTCAAGAAATAAAAAAAAAAAATATACCAGGGAACGGGTAGCAGCTGCCGCATACTGGGATCACCAGCTTGACGGGTGGGTGCCCGTCAAGCTTGGTGATTATGGCCTCGCTCGGGAGGAAGGCCCACGTTCAGCAGTTGACGTTCTAGGGGCTGATGATGATAATGATGATCTTACATCAAGTTAACGTTCTAAATGATTGTTTCTAGTAATCTGTCGCCCATAATTAAGATAAGTTACTAAACGACTAAATTGTCTAAGTTAATTGACAAAATATAAGCATGTTAGTTTCGCAACGCACATTACACTGTCGCTCAAAGTTGTACGTACATGGACGTAACTATATGTTTAGCACAGTCGTTAACGCATACTTAGAAACCATTTCCATGGAATCGTATATTTTTTTGGTTCCAAAAACTGTTAAAATACAATATGTTCTGACAATTTTAACCTAAAATTTCGTAAGTCGTATATAGTTTCTTTGTTTAATAATCGTCGCTCGAAAACTCTCACTGAAACTCCGGTTAACCAAGATCAGAAGAACAGTACAAAAGATTACAGGCCCACTCACAAACCCACACTGGAAAAGGTAACGAGCACCCAACAAGATAACAATTAAAAAAAAAAGGCTGCCATAGGGCGCCCAACGATTTTAATTAGATATAGATTAGAAGGGCATATATGTGTTCAGTACACTTTCAAATGGTGTGGGAGGAGCAACCGTAAGGTTTTAATGGGTAAGCCCTATTCTCTTGGTATAAATAGCATACTACATAAGAGTGCGGCGAGAGTAACGTCTTCATGACTTAGAAAAAAAAGAGCGTAGGTTTATGAGATAAATTCAAACATTCCTTGGTTAGGTTCAGTGGTGGTTTACACTAGGGACAGTCGGAGCTTGCGCCCAGTGCGGCAAATTTTCTATGGCGGCAAAATTAAAAAAGTGGAAAAAATCTAGTATTATCAAAATTGCATTCGGCGGCTTTTTCGTCAGTGAAGAATCTTCAACGTTTTCATCCTTTCCTGAATATGGGCTTGTCTCTTAATAGACCTCAGAATGCAGAGTCGTTGAGGAATATTACCATAATCTACAAGCTTTGCAGGCGGAAGAATGTACATGAATAATTGACCACCTATTCATTTGTAATAGTTTACAGTTGAAACTGAATGAGTTCGCACTCTAAGCGTCAAAGTACACGTTTAAAGTGCACGGAATATATTAACTATTCCCGATACTTGCGAAACTAGTAAATGCGAAAATGTTGCTAACATAACACACATGCATTTGATACGCTATATAGTAAACTTATCAAAGTGTCAAGCAAATATCGGGGAGTTCCTTCTGAAATTCGCTTACATTTTCACCAATGCTTCGACGATTTTTGCTTTGTATTTATAGTAAAATTTAATCATGAATAATTACGTATCAAAATTGACACATAATTTTCAATAGTTCGTGTGAACATCAGCATCATTAACAAACGATCTTATAATAGATACTCCTAAATCATTGTCATATTATACTTAAATAAATTAGTTATTAAATTCACTTTTCACATCAATATTATTATTATTTATATGGCCAGGCAACAGAAACTTCTACATCCTCACTCACTACACAAAACCACACTCTACACTTACCTTCATCTCCACACAATACTAACCATACTAATACTATAATATAGATTTAGAATAATTTTAATAATTGTTAACTGACTCGCGACCACTGTCTGATTTGGAATATTATGTAACCCAAAGGGTGGAGACCTGGTGTCCTGAAATACAGGCCCCAAGCCTAGTTTAGGCACCAGCCTCCCGCAATATACGAACTGTATAAACTGTTCCCTAAAAATATGTACTCAATGTTTATTGTGGCGAGAAAATAAATAAATTATTATTATACACCAATTTCAAAACATCTTTTACCATTAAAAACGGTGATAACAATTATAGTGGTTTAAGAAGTTTTTAAATCGTTTCCTTAGTTTACTCGTTACACATCAAAGTCCAAATCTTCATTCTTTTTGTAATATTAGTACAGATTAAGTAAGTTTTAACAAGCAACAATACATTGCAACTTTTCTTTTAACCGCAAACAAAACTAGCTCTTCTTAAAGATAGAGCAATAAATCTACGCACACATGCTTGTTGTACAAGAAAACGAATGAGCAGTACTAGCAAAGATAAGAATTGTAACAGTTGAGAGCAGTAGTTAATTGTGGCACTAAGTGTACGTACTTTCTGTTTTATTAGTCTCGTAAACCTTATTTGTAATGTAAGAAAGCGGTAGTTTTGATCATTGCTTCAGATGATAGTATTAATCATAAAACTGTACTTATATCAGAGGACAAAAGTCTAAGTGAGCGACACCATGATTAATAATGAATTATAGACTTTATGAAGGTATAACATAAAATATATAATTCAATATCGCCTATAGTGTCACTTAACTCAATTAGCCTTACAATCGATATATAATCGACAGGTGTAAGGCTCATTTATCTGTCGGAGAACCTTTCTTAAATAGTAAAGTTATGAAATCTTAATTTAAATGAATAAACGCTTCGATAAAACTCTTGAAACACATATTAATATAGATTCCTGTTATTTCCTGGGTGAATACAATCTACTTAACGAGAAACTTCAGCTTCTTCTTATTCTAAAGAGTAAATACAGCTTCTTACGATTGGTCTAATTTCATGAGTATTTGCATGAACAGTAAGCTAGTAAGCTTACTGTTCTTACAAACTGTTACTTCAGAAAAAGCATTAAATATTCATGTTTCTATTTGAAATTACCGCTCGAATTAGACATAGTATTGCACAGAAATATGGTGATTGAATAATTTGAAGTATAATAATTGGGTATTGATACTTATGATCGGCTTGAATGTACCAAAACGTGACCAAAATATCTAGTATAGAATTACTCTATGAATTTCAATGAAACATTTAACAAGATTCTTACCTTCCTAAATTTACTGGATTTTATGTGTCTATGTTTTAAATGACATATATTTATTGGTACAGTAGACGAGTTTATCGCTCTCAATACCTACAACTATTACTATGTATAATTAAGTAGATATGTTACAGTCGAAACTTATAATCGGTCAAAACCACTTTTGGCTGCTTTAATTAATAATTTGTATGGAATTTGAATCTGGAGTTGTGGTCACAGTTCTAACCTAACCTAACCTACAGAAGTTGGAATCCTGGTGTTTTATTTAACCTTCGACTAAAATGAGAGCATCTCTTTTTTGGAATTTTATGTGAGCCAATATAGACCCGTCAAAACTACTTTTGTCTGATTTTTATATACGCGGCCTAATACGTTCAAGTCATACAATATCTTTTAATTAATTTCATTTTCTATAACAAGTTTATTACTGATTATGTATTCATAATAACATTGCAATATGTGTGCAAATAACTACGCAGTGAAACGTCGCGACATAACACACTGAAATATATTTTATGAAATTATTAATATTCTGCTAGCTACCGCGGTATGACAGTAACCCCAACGCACCTGCGCCTTTTGGGGCACCAAATGTCTATATCTGATTCCATTTCGCTGAAACTGGAAAATATTGCGTTACTTCAAATTAACGAGCGGTACCGCAGATTTCATAGGATCATATAAAACATTGTTGTGAGTAAAATATTGGATGTATTTTGTTTGTGTATAAAATTTTCATATATGGAATACATACATCACTAACATAGATCTTGTTTCCGTGAATATGTCCAAAAAGATTGCCTGTTGATACTGTTTTTGTGGCAAGCTTTAACTGACGTAACAATAAAATGGAAACAACATTTGAATTTTTATACATACTAGATGCGCGTACTTTGTTAGTTTTTGTGCGAAACCCTATATGGTTCTTTTTTTAAATAAAAGTAGTTTGATGGTAATACTCTGTAATCTTAGTTATCTCTTAGTGAAATGTCCATCCATAATTCTAGACCTCAGAAGTACGGATGTACTATTATCTTCAGAAGCATTTGGTCGTAAGTGCCAGTTTACGGTAAAAGCACATCCGACCTTATGCTTCTGAGCTCCAGAATTGCTAGTTCATTGAAGGTGTGCATGACATGAGCCGGCAATTTCGAAAGATGGCGCATAATGCATATTATTATTATATTATATTATTATAAAATTAATAAATGAGGGCCCACCGCGTGACTTAACCCGCGTAGATCCCCAGATACGACCTTATAATAAAATATGTTATGACAACGTATGGACAACGCAAAGGACAACGTACTTTCAAAAATTGAAAGGGTGATCAAAATCGGTCTTGTCGTGGTTGTTGACATATTTCATTACAAACGAATACAAAAATCTCATAAAGATAACGATAAAGTATATGAAAACACGCGTAGTGTATTTCTACTACGCGCGTAGGCGTTAGGTTAACTTTAGATTTTGGAACAATCATAAATTAAAATTGAACAGTTTGAAAGTTTTTACCAAATTTAGTACCTATTTTAATAAACTAAATGTTTTATACTATTATCTTTATTTATTTTTAACTTCTATACAAATAAAAAGTACTGATGAACTTTGAATAATATTTAGGCCATGACATAAAACATTCTCTCTTCCGGAATTCAATATCAACATTATTTAACAAAATATTGGGGTCGAACTGATGTTCGACCCCAATATTTTGTTAAATAATGTTAGATTAATAATTAATAAATTAATAATAATTAAAATAATCCGTTAGATTGATATCTAACGGATGTGAAACCGCTGGGTAATGCTATTAGTTAATAAAAAGAGGATTACTTAAATTACTTTTCAAGTTCAGTCTAGAATTAGGTCAAAAAAACAAGCTTTTTACAACAATAAACATTCAAATTACTAGCCACCGAAATAATCCTACACGAACTCAACAAATCCTCAGAACATTCTCGAAAACGATTCCAACATTTTCATTTAGGAAAGTATGGAGGCACAGTATCTCTTTGTAGACTTAACTCGATGTTGGAGAGTATCACAGAATAGTTATTTTACAGAAAAAGTAAAAATGTAACACCTAACCAATAGATTAGTTTTAGCTTTGTGCATTTGTGTACTTAATTTCTAATATACTTGTAGACGACAGATTTACCGTGTTGAAATAAAACCTTCGGCGAGCCACAGTCACTTTTGATTTTACTTTTCTATTTTAAATTTCGACTTAGTTTGGTTTTGATTGCACTTACAGATATTTTTGCCTTTGTATTTTCATTTTATTATTTCAGAAAATAGTCATTGGCTTGACGAAAGTATAAATATTTTTTTATTTAGGGAATTCGAGCCACCGCAATAGCCATAGCGACTTATTCATTATTAAAAAATGAAGTGAAAAAGTTTATTCACGTAAACATAGTAAAATAGGTGCAAATATTAAAGCAAAGATTAGATAGATGTGATTGAACATACCGATAGTGATTAATAATTTTATACAAATTTTATACATATTTAATGAATTCTTTACTATTCAAATTGCTTAATAGTTATTTAATAACTTGCATGTAGCACATTACAGAGGGTAGGTACCTATATGGAATTTAATCTGAACTAAATATTCCAAATGACTGATTTATTTTGCTATAATATAAAGCCGTCGTAGAAATTAAAACGTTAAAAATTAATTTTGTTGTTTTATAAAATTATTATTATTATTATAAGCAATTACTGTCTCACACCTAGGCCAAGACCTCGCTCCATTCCTACTACTACTCTCGATCTTGTGCCTCCTCTTGCCAGATTCTGAGGAAGCTACCGAAGGCATTCACCATCTTTTCCTTGGTCTGCCTTGACTAGATTAGTCCTGTTATACACGGGCCCACCGGTACCGGTCAGCCGGTATCCCGTATAAGTAGCCCGTTTTATTAAAATGACAATTTTTTCATATGCAGTTTCTCATCTGTTGAATTCTAATATCAATGAGTACACTAGTGCATTCATTTTACGAGGCTTTCTCTGGCCATGTAGATTCATACATGTTGTTGTTGCAACGTTTATAACTTACACAGTAGCTTCAGTTCGACTTCTTGTTTTCCATTAAACTTATATTGTGAGATTCGGAAAACAGATTTTACATTTCAATTCTCCAAATAAAAATCAGAAAATATTATTTTCTACAGTAGAATAAGTTGTTGTTACCACGCTTGGCAGGAGGATTGGTGATCGTAGTAAGATGATGAATATCGTGGAGCTGATATATGCTGCTGTCCATTCATCGGCTGCATTTCACTTAGTCGCCTCTTACGACTCCCATGGAAAGGCATGGGATGATTTTTTATTTACCAGAAACCACACGACTGTACTGGAGTATTAAGCCTCGCAGGCAGCATTGTTTGTTTCTTACGAAATACATTGTACCTATTATATTTTTTATTACTTCGTGGCGAAGGAGTAAGAGGCTCGCTTGAAGTCCAGGAGGTATTCGTCATTTTGTGTAAAATCTACCATTACTTTTCAGGTATGATTGGTTGGAGGACTAACCGTGCTCTGAAAAATACACTTAGCCGTCAGTCATTGTTATAACATCATCTATACTATAACAATAGTATCTAGGCAACGGACAGCAATGTTTACCTGTGTTACAACATGCCTATGATCACCAACCCGCCTGTCAAGCCGTGACAATGGCAAAACTCTCTTGGTGCAGGCCAATGTTCGGCAGATCATGTTGATAACACAAAACACATACACAAGCATATGCATTAAGTAAAAGAAAGTAGTGAAGCAAATGCAACATCATATCAATTCAATTTCTGTACTACTCGTATATCTTCGTTGACAAGACCATTAGTGGACAGGAAACTCTTCTCTGAAGTTAGCTAATTTTTGTGAAAGCAAACGGACTTTAGTTCTTTGTGTTGGAATTCTCCTTAGATATTGGACTTACAGAACTGCAGAGACGGATAGAATATTGCCTGATAATATAGTGTTTAGCCAGGTATTGGCAGGTGATTCACAATAAATAATAATCGATACTATTATTATTAAGAGATACATTTTGTGCGATTGTAGGGTATCTCTGGGTCTACTGAACCGATTTTGAACATTGATCAAGTTGTTTAAACATTAGTATAGGCGTGACATTAACTTCATCTGTTTTGAATAAAATCCAAAATTGTAGAGAACGAGGCCTTCGTTTACGGAGACGCGGGGCGTTACGCGAATTGTGCGGCGTGGCGTCTCGCATCTCACTCGCACTCATACAACGCCATATGTTTTTGTTCACTGCGGGCCGCGCCGCACAAAGCGTCGCGCGACGCCCCGCTTCTCCGAAACGCGTAAACGAGGCCTAACATACATAAGAATTTGTGTTCAAGTACCTATTTTTTTTCTGACAGACATAGGTATATGTTAGTATATGTAATTGGCAGTGCTCCAGCCTCGAGATTTGTAGAGGGTCGCTACAAGCCAATAATTAAATTGTTTATCCAAATACATAAAAAGCTCAATTTAAAATTTAAATTTGACAATCTATTCAACTGTACCATTTAAAAGTGATTCACTCGTAATAGCATTTTAACACTAACTTTGACTTGTTACAACTTACTAGTCATAAAACGACTGCTGAATGAAAATCTCGCGTACCCTCGTTGAAGTCTTTAATTTTTTATCTTGTTAAGTATAGACTTTGAACTGACGAACAATTTTTATTAAAATAATTTTGTTCTAAAAAGAATCTTAGTTCATGATCTCTTTGGCTTATGTTGAACGTGGATTCAATCCCCACGCCGGAATAGAATTATTTCTTATAAATTCTAAGATTTATTTCCAGGTCTAGTTGGTTGAGTGACTACCTTCCGTGCCTCATAAAGCACCTTAAGGCGTTGGTCCCGATTGTTATAACATCATCTATAACATTATACTGCGGTCGCTATCCCGGCCTCCAAACTTGGTGACTATGGCAAAACCCTCCCTCGGGAGGAGGCCTATGGTCTTTGGAGACGGTATACGTGATTACTTTTATTCGTTTTCTACCCCCAAATTATTACCAAAGACTTTAAAGAAAGAGGTTTTATTATTCAGGTTCAACTTGATACTATCAAGATATCATCATTCATCGGTAATATCTATTTAGCACGGCGCTATGACAGCAATTGTGGATACTGCTGCATCTAGCCTATTATACAAAGTATTCGTAGAATGTTTATTGTGTCTTACTTTTTGTACCTCAGCACACGACACAATTATCAAACTACCGTATTGGTCTATTCAAAGCCAAAAAATATCTTAATAATTTTAATGTATGACTCATTCTGTAACTTACCCTTTTAATATAATAAGGTTAGAGTTTTCGTGTAATTTATAAGCGGTGAACTATTTTCTTTTAGAAATGCTGAAAGTGACTCATTATCTTTATAATCTTTAATCAATTTGAAGTTTTAAGTTTCTACAACTACCTATATATATTCTATTATATAAACTATTTGTTCGCCAGCTCTAAATCTACAATAAGTCGGAAGAATGTAATGTTCTTAAAACTTCCAGTCACGTCCATCCAATTTGCTAGCTCAAATGATTCCAAGGTAAGACCCGCTTTAAAGGAGAGTTTCCTTTTAGGTTTGGCAGAAAACGAATACTTTGATTTTATATGCCACAAAAAGTAAAATGTTCTAGGAACTAGCTGTATAGTGATAGTGGTCGTTGGTAAGCCACAAACAAATTATGTTATGACATTCGGCATCACGCTTTAAACTTCATCATCAGCCCGTTTATGTCCACATCCTCTCTCTTGGCTCTCTCGATCTTGTGTATATCAAAAAACGGGCAGCAGCGTTTCCTTGTGTGGTACAACATAATACTGCGGTCACCAACCCACCTGCAAAGCGTGGTGCCTATGGCAAATACCCTCCTCCGGGAGGAGGCCCATGTTCCGCAGTGGACGTTATACGGGCTGATGATGATGATGATAAACTAAGGTGCGGTTTTCGGCCTAGAATAGATCACCCTTCCATCTTTTTATGGGTATCGTAACTTTGTAAGAGGCAAACATTTACATACACCTGATGGACAGGCAGCAGGATCTATCAGCCCATCTTACTGCGAACACCAATCCGTCTGCAAAGCGTGTCCATTATGGTAAGATCCCTCAACAACCCGGCCAAGATCTTTTAAAAAGCAGGCCCATAGTCAGCTGTGGACGTAAATGGGTTTAAAAGAAACATAAATAAAATAAAATATTTTAGGATACTAGACTGATAGTCAATCAGAGAGTCTCGACAAGAGATTTCTTAAATATTTTCAACCGAATATAATCGACTTACCTTGATTTTAAATTTGTTTGTTATGGTTTTTGGGTAGTTATCATTTTAATGATTTAATTGACATTTATAACTAGGTATTGATTAAATAGAAAAATAAATCGATTAGTGTAAGCCATTATGGCTAACTCAAATAGGATCCGACCGCTAAAGCGTTTACGATAAGTAAGCGAACGCTCAATAGTAATGTTGTTTTGTCAAGGTCATCAAAGTAGGAAAGAAATCTTGAATATTACATATACACTTTCCACGGCTTTTTTGGTTGTGAAGAAAACTTAAGTGCACGACTCCATAAAAGGGTCTACTTATTTATACATATGTGATGGCTCGTTGATAGTAGGTAAGTGTGAGTGTAATGCACTTGGTAAAAAATATACTGGCATAGGTATGAAAATGAAATGAAACACTAAAGGTCATAATATGTTGTATGGAAATAAATTTGCAGAGCACATACAAAGGATTTCCTATGACTGTTTTAATTTTTAGTACTTATTTAATTTAGTTAATATTAATTTATATACTATCTTTATCACTTGGTAACTATTTATGCTGTATTCTATCAAGTAGATGTCAATCGTAAATTGTTTATTATGTAAGTTTACTTCGGTCATGGTCATAACATCGGTTTTGTGAATTATAAAAAAGACTCTTTTTTTTAATGATAGGATCTGCACTGACAAGACATGAGCTCTTAAATTTTTGATAATGAATAGATAAATCATAAAATAGAAACGGGATTGCAAGATTCGGCCACAGATTTTATAATGCGTACGTTAAGATATTAAAACTTCTGAATAGGGATCGTCTTTAGAAGTATAAGTACCACAGGGGTCGAGTCCCCAATAGTTTCCCCTTACCTTTCGTTTTGATTTATATTTACAACGTGCGTGAGATGAATAGTGGGTCAGAGTGACCTAGTAATTTATTTTTCTATTTTCATCATTTTATCAATGTGGGACGCGGTTCTATAGAGTAAGAAATTTAACGACAGGCATTTAAGACTACCTGTTCAGGCGCGTAATGCTTTATTTTGATCCGTGATTATTTTTCTAAAATAAAAACATTTATGGTAATTGACAACATTTCAAAATTCGTTACACCCTAAAACATTAAAATTTCTTTATTCCAAAACTATTTTTTTTTCTCGGATATTTTTTGGAAAAAAAATAAAAAACTGAAAAATGCGCGGTGACGTCATCGTTACTTACGATTAAAATTAAAAACTATTTGTTGTAATAGTTTTTCTTAATTTGGTAACTCTAATCACAAGCGTTTAATATTAGATAATGTCAATTTGTTTTATTTAATATTTTACTCTGACCAAGGAATATCGTCAAACAATCATAATGATGTCATCCGGCGCTTACGTCTATATAGGATAAGCCAAAGTAAAATAGTTTTTATTTGTATGAAAAACTTAGAATTTAAAAAACGATAAAATATAATTATTTTCCCTTAATTTTTGTCGTACTGTTCGTGGAAGTGAATTAGACCTAGTAAAGGTCCCGTCAAAACCGTTTGGTGGACCGCTCGCATGAGCTGAGCTGTCGAACCTAATAATAAAAAAAAATATAAAAAGTAGCTTCACCACCGGTTTTCACCAACGTAGCTAACATAAACGTTGAAACTTTATAATATAGTATACCAGCTATTCCTGGATAACTTACCTTTCAAATGGAGAAAGAATCATTGAATTCATTAGTAGTTTTTTAATTTATAAATTACCAATGATCTTTTTTCTATGATTATGGTTTTCTGTATTAAAAGATGATTTGATGGTAATAAATGGTTAGTAGTTTATTGTTATGCATACTTATTAACGACTAACGCTGCAATTAAAATCGTGTAACGTAAAGTTCACACAATTATCTCCGTTATTCACGAAATTTTAATAGTAAAGAACATAATATTAATTATCTGCCACTTTCCAGAAAAATATGAATTGGTAAGTCGTTGTTAGTTAAATAAAACTATCTTAAAATGTTTAAGTCATAAGTCCTCAATACCCCGCTATCTAGTCACTATTGCTTGTCAGGTGAAGTAGCAAAAGCCAAGCCTGGACAACTACATGCGTTAGTTCGAAAAAAAAAGTCGTTATTAGTCTGATACAGTCCGCATAATCGTAACTGTACTGAATTCGCACAGTACTGGGATTAAATGGTGGAAGTAAATTCGAGTACCTACACCTACTACGAATTTTCGGAGTATTCAACTAAAAAAATATGTTTCCATAGGAAGATTACGATTATTCACTTACTCAGTTTCTGTCAGTATATCAAGTCATGCTTGTCGGAAGTTTTTTCACCATTGTTGGGTGTTCGTTGCTCCTTATAAATGTACAACCGTAGTAGTTAGTCCTAATTGTAGACGTGCAAAAACTGAAAATGAATACTGACCCACCCATTACAAATATGTACGTTCGCATAGTTACGCAAAAACTATGGAGTTTAGCCCACGCGTAATTAAATTCCGACCATATCTACAAAGTTACCGCTAAAGCAGATTTTGACAGTTGCCAACTTGATCACAAACATATAAATAAATAAGGTTTGATTAAACGAGGTTCGTTACTAAGAAGGCATAGTTTAGATGAAAGAATACTTAAAATTAATTTTAATTTAGGGTTAAAGCGAGACAAACCAATATTACTAGCTAATGAAATAAAGGCACCTGTATATAATTTTGTTCTCATGTTACTAGGTATAAAGACGCTTGTATTTAATGAGTCCAACATGAAAAAATAAAATCACGTATAAAATTATTTGCTTTGAACGTATTATTTTATAGTTAAAAAGATGACAAGCCATGGATTCAACTTTGTAGCAAATTGCTACGGAAATGTCTTATAGTAGACTTTGAGTAAAGATTCAGGTAATTGAAGGACTGACAGAGGATCCGAGACGGTAGGATTCTAGCACATTAACTCTATAAATACATATTTGCTACTTATTTCAACTCTGTTATTTTAATATTTTCAACTAGCTGCCCCTTGTGGTTAAACCCACGGAGATCCCGTTCCCGTGGAAACCCAAGTTAAAAATATAGCGTGGCTTTCTATTGGTAAAATAATTTTCAAAATCGGTATATCAGAGAATACTCCCTACAACGTCACAAAATCACCAACTTTAGCTCGTAATAAGATAGTATAGATAAAGATTTTACAAACTAAGTAGATAATTTTTACATTAAAATAAATAAAATATCCCATAAATCTTCAAGTCGTGCGTATCAACGTATCAGAGCGTAATAAATAGTCTATTTAGTTTATCTGTATTAAAGAATACTTAACGAAAATATATTACTTACAATTTGTTTTGTGAAATAACACAATATTTTTATAAAGTTATCATAGTTTATTATAGCCTGGCTATCTTGTCATATAAATCATAAAGCTTTGAAAATACAAAGCTGTACAATATCTACACACAGAAAGAGTAATAATACAATTATAAAATGATACCGACGTTTCTTTTGAGCATTCGTGTTTGAATTACTAAACGAAATATCACTGAAAACTGTAGGTGTATAAAATATTTTACTTTGTGTTTAAAAAAACAAGCCACAGATTATGTTCTTATAGCCTTTTTTAGGTGAAATGTAAACAAGTGAAATTTTAAGTGAAAATGCTTGACTAAATTTTGTGGCTAACCCCATTGTGGTCAAACGAAGTCGTGTGGTTATGATTTCACATGTGGATTGACCCAAATTCACAACTAGTAACACCAGAGAACTAGAATTATTTAAATTATAACAAAATACTTATAAATAAACGAAATGATAAACCAACGTGCATTTTCATGATTAAAAATTCTAATATTCTCTAATTATTAGAAATAACTATTTCTCTAATTATTTATAACTAACTAAAACTTATGCAACCGTTATAAGAAAAACTCAATATTTTATTAAGACTTTTCGAATAAATGTTCTCATCTATCTCCCGAAGATAATACAATTAAGTATAATGATCGCCTTTATTATTTCTCAGATGGGGTGTGACAAATGAGCATCTAGCATGATTAACACCTGCCTGACAGAGGGCCAACATGCGATAACAAAATTAACTTATTTGCCGATCATGCCTTGCCCGAATACACTAGGAAAATATTATGATTATCTATATTCATTTCAATAACTGAAGAGTTTGTTTGTTTGGTTGAAAAGCGCTACTTTCAGGAACTGGTCCAATTTGAAAAATAATTTCAGTGTTAGAAAGCCCATTTATCAAGGGCTACACGCTATAGTTATTTAAGTTTCTACAAGAACGGGAGTTACGCGGGTGAGCTACAAGGTAGTGCAAAAGGTTGTTAGCGGAATTAACACTAGATATTTTGGGTTTTTCAGTTAAACTTGTAACATTAAGTAAATTGATAAATTAATAATAGCAAACATAGCGAACGTCTGATGTGTCTTAACCAACGTTACATTAATCCTCATTTTCAATACAATGAAAATCCATTAAATCTGTATTGCCTTACATATTATTCATAAACAATTACTATTTGATTGCGTTCCTTGTTATTATCCAAATTCAGAGAATTAATTGTTTATAAATAAAGTCTAAAATTATTTGTTATTGTTTCTTGGAAAAAATAGCAATAACTGAACTAAATTAAAGGAATAACGAGTTTAATGAATAGTCAAATAATCGCAATTCTTGGAAAAGTAAATTTTTTACAATCGTGTCTGCCACTGCCAGAAGGCTGGGCCTTTGGTCACCCGATTGCTCCATCAGGAGTCTAGACAGCTCCTTTAAAAAATGCCGACAGCCATGTCCATGCTATTTAAAAATAAAGTAACACATAATTTTTAGCACTAAAACAACATAATTTTCTATCAACAAAACCATAAAGTTTAAAATAAAAACACGAGCAATTAATATCAAGAAAACACCAATGAAAATAATAAAACTACATATTGCTTGAACTACGTACTCATTCATTGTAAGCACTAGAACTTTCCTTATACATGCAACTTCATCTTGAGCTTTGAGACGAAGGGTAATACTTTGGGAAGTAAGATTCATTAACAGAATCCCCTTCAGTATGTTAAAATCGTTTGAAGTGTGAAATGACATGGGTATTAATGACGTGCTTCAGTTAGTTATAATAGTCATTCACAATCTATTAGTACAGTAGTTGAGATAATTTGAAGTTGATTCGATAAGTGAGTACTTGAAATTCGTTTTGATACGAGTACCTAGTAGATAACGCGTTTGCGTTCTAGAAATATCATTTTGAAAATTTTGAGTAAAACTAACCAACGTCGCGTTTTATTTTCGTGGTTGAAATCTTTTATAGTGGGAAGTCTATCCTCATCTTGGGGAAAGACGGTGGGGGCATGTGGGACTCCTTCACTTGCTCTCGGCTGTATGTAGCTGATAGCCTTGCCTCCGACGCTGGCCAACGATGGCCCCGGGCACTCGAGTAGATCGACAACCAGGACCAACCAATGTCGTCTAGCTGTTCATGCCGTGTGACCGTGTGGTTTTCGGATTAAAATAGGTATAGCACCCCAGTATTTTGCATGGGTGTCGTAAGAGGTGACTAATGGACATACATCTGAAAGATACCCGACCCTACTGTCATCGTAAAACCGCGTACCAATCGTAGGAATGTAACCAACGTTATAAGCTTACTCATCTTTATTTAGTAGATATCGAACGAATGTTTCAAATGATCGAAACATTGATGCAGTCAGTCAAGTAGTAGGGTATCTCCAGACTCTCCGAATGTTTGAAAATGTATGACGGCGGTGAGGCAGAGAAACCTTTGTATTGCTGCTCTTCTTAAAAATACCTCACACCTTGTTCCGTCACTGAATCGATCCTCGTTGACTGCAAATAGCCGTAGTCTAGCAGGCGGTGCCGCAATGTGACAAAATGTCAAAAAAAAAGGAGTTTTTTCCTTAAAAACTTCTAAGCGAATGGATACCATAACATGATATGACAACCATATACTGGATAGAAGGATAGCAGCGTTTTCTTAAGTATGTTAGCGTTCGTCTAATGTCTTCAATGGCTCCCGTGACGTCAGATGACAAAAGATCCAAGTGACAGTACAAAAGCGGTATCTTCAGTAGTATCACGCTCTCGTTGCTGCAAAACTCCGTAGAGTGGTCAAGTGCACTGCTACAGAGTAAAAGTATTTTTGAGTGGTCTCTTATATTCTTTTGGTTATTCTTAATATCAGTGTTATATATTTGAATATCTTATTTTAAATATTGAATTTGTTAATTGTGCCAAGGTTTATAAAAAAATAATCTTAAAATGCAAATTAAGCTTATGATAATAAAAAAAAATGAATGTGGATAATATTCTTATTTCTAACATGACGTCAGATTTGACGACTTGTAAATGACACGACAAGAAATAGTATAATGATTCTTTCATTACATGTAAATGAAAAATAAAGTGCGGTCACGGACTCGCGTGCGATTACGTGGTTCAACGCTGAGTGTGATAGTGCTGAAGCACATAAGCACTCTGCTTACCAAGCGTGGGCGGATGCTCGAGCCCGCAAAGCGCCAAATATTCGGAAACTGAAGAAAGCTTACAATAGTGCTGCCAAGTCTTGCAAACGTGCCCTACGCAAGGCCCGCTTTGACCATATTGGCCGCATTGGAGCCAGACTAGCATCTTACCCATCAGGGAGTAAAGCTTTTTGGTCTCTTGCCAAATCGGTCGAAGCCAATTTCTGTCGGTCCTCTTTGCCGCCACTGCAGAAGCCGAACGGTTCATTAGCTCACACCGCCAAAGAGAAAGCAGACTTGTTTGCGTCTCTATTTGCGAAGAATTCACAACTAGATGTTGCTGGTAAAAGTCCACCCAGGCTACCACATTGCACTTCCACTATGCCTGAGGTGCACATTCGGCAAAAAGTGGTACTTAAAATTCTCAGCACTCTAGATGTGAATAAGGCTAGTGGGCCTGACGGCATTCCTGCCATTGTCTTGCGGTCATGTGCACCTGAGTTGTCTCCTGTTTTGACTCGCCTCTACCGTTTATCCCTGAAGACTGGTCTAGTTCCAGCATCCTGGAAGATTGCCCATGTTCAACCGATCCCCAAGAAAGGTAGTCGTGCCGACCCTGCCAACTACCGACCAATCGCAATCACCTCCATACTCTGTAAGGTTATGGAGCGTGTTTTAAACAACCGTCTCCTGGCATACCTGGAAGACAACGACCTCCTCAGTGACCGTCAATTCGGATTCCGTCGAGGCCGGTCTACTGGGGATCTTCTTGTATATGCTACTCACTTCTGGAGCGAAGCCATTGAGAGACACGGTGAGGCTCTTGCCGTGTCTCTTGATATCTCTAAGGCTTTTGACAGGGTTTGGCACGCAAGTCTCATTGGTAAGCTTCCGGTTTACGGTATTGCTCCCGTACTTTGTACCTGGATTCAGGATTTCTTGAGGGGAAGGTCGATTCGAGTTGTCATTGATGGCGCCTCGTCCGATCTTCTTGGTATTAATGCCGGTGTCCCTCAGGGATCTGTTCTCTCCGCGACTCTTTTTTTGCTGCACATAAACGACCTGCTAGTTACTCCCGGTACCTTTGGGTATGCAGACGACAGCACAGTCTCGGTGAGATACTTGTCTGATGCGAAGTCGGGGTCAATGGTCCAGTCGTTCAGGGAGTCGATGATTGAGGGGGTGAACTCGATCTTGGAGGCTGTTGCCTTATGGGGTGATGCCAACCTGGTTGGGTTTAACCCCTCAAAAACACAGGCGTGTCTTTTTTGTCTTTTTCCAACTGACTCCGACTTTCCGGAATGTCTCCGTTCCGATCAGCGACCATCTTGAGCTCCTAGGGCTTGACCTCTCTTCTAATCTAAACTTCGGTCACTACATCGAGTCCATTGCAAACACTGCAGCCAAAAAACTTGGCATTCTCTCCAAGGTGAGGCGGTACTTCACATCGGAGCAGCTCTTAAGTCTTTACAGAGCTCAAGTTCGCTCCTCAATGGAATACTGTTCTCATCTTTGGGATGGGTCTGCTGGATATCAGCTGGATGCTCTGGACTCATTGGAGCGCCGAGCGAAGAGAGTCATAGGCAATAACTCACTGGTGGAGGCAAGTCTTCAGAGCCTCGAACACCGTAGACGAGTGGCCTGCCTATCAGTTTTTTATCGGTTGCATTTCGGGGAGTGTGCGGAGGTTCTACATAACCTGATACCCCCTTCACCCTTCCATCACCGGACGACTAGGCGCGGCGAGCGGTTTCACCCTTTTGTTGTAGACATTCCTTCAATACGCACGAAGCGATTTGCTTCTTCTTTCATAATGCGGACGGCTAAGGAGTGGAATTCTCTGCCGGCGTCAGTTTTTCCGGAACGCTATAATCTGGACATCTTTAAGGCTAAAGTGAACAGACACTTTCTAGGCAAGCGTGTATCATCTTAGGCCTTATTTTCGCCTTCCATCAAGCGAGATTATGGTCAAACGTAAGCCTATATGAAGTAAAAAAAAAAAAAAAAAAAAAAACGTTTAACATGGTGATAAGGTTTGAAACTGTGTTTCAAGTCCTCTCATACAGGCTGACGATGCAGACTTTGCACGAGCTTACAAAAAAAAACATTCACACAAAAAACAAACATTCCTTTTTTAAACGAAGTCCATTTTTATATCTACTCTGTAATTTAAACTTGGTGAATTCCGTCCGCGATGTATGTGAATACCATTACGATATACGGACGCACGGCAACAGTAAAAGTAGCCCATATTACTAGCGCCATTGTTTTATCGTGCATTTACGAGGTTTTTATAACCACACACTATTATAGCCAGTGGCTTAAAACATAAAATCTTTGTTTTGCTCAAGTTACAGCTTATCTCTGCAAAACGCACTGTACATACAAAGTTAGGGTAGTTTATTCAGGGTAAATAATGGGAAGAACAACTTTTTTGAGGTGCCTGTTAAGTACAAATTGTAACTCTTTACTCACCAAACTTTATGTCTTTTGTGTAAAAAAATATATATTTGGTTCAAGTACCTAAATAATATTATATTATTATATTTTTTTAACAAACTATATAGTTGGATTGGATTGTAACCGTAAATAAATAAATTTCTAAAGCATTCTAAAGTCACTAACTTTGTAATAATGTAATGTAACTATCACGCAGCTTGCTCACATTTGTCTTAGGAAATATTATTTGCTAAAAATCAGCTTTATTAGAATAGACATGAAGACTAAAAAAATATATTTAGTCCCTCAGTTATATTACAAAAAAATATAGGACACGTATTTTTTTATTTATCAAATCAATAAAAATTGGCAAAGATACATTGGCAGAGCAACAACAAACTATAAAGTTCAGGAGAGTGAGGCTTGTGACGTCACCACTAGATAAAATTGTACCTAGAAGTGACGTCACATGATATTTCAACGTTCTGTATCTTCGTCATTCTTTGTTTGAGGAACGAAAAAAAAATTGTTTAGTTTAGTTAGAGTTATTTAGAGATTTTTTTTGTCTCCATGCCTATTATCGTTATTTTTTTAACTGTCAAAGTCAATAGTTTTTATCTTTCAAACGACCATAAACTTATGATCTTTTGAAAGTTAAACGTCAAAAAATACTGAACAGTTTCAGTTTAATTACTATTAGTTTTCTCTCAACAGTGTTATCTTTACGCTGTCCGTAACACTCAACATAACCCGCTCCTAATACTACATAATGACACCTAAATTCATTATGTTATCAGGCATGACCGCTGTAAAATTTTATATTCACTGGTTCCTAACGACAAAATACATTGTGGTGAAAACATTGTTATTTTACATAACCTCGACTAGATAGCTGTAAGTTTAGTCAAAGCTACAAGTAAGTAAGTTTCTACCTTAATATCGTTTTAATAAAGCTGAAAATAGCACAACGCATATTAGCAACTTTAAGGATTTAAAGTTGAATGTCGAACTTTAAAACGTTTTGGTTTGATTTAAACTAGAACAAGCGTATAATTGTTTTTTATGGCATTTGGTTACAAATAAAATGTACACGTACTACATAAAATAAATACAAATTTGTTAAAATGTCGAATAAACAAGACGAAAAACATGATTGTAACCAGTAATTCTATGTTGTACAAGGATACTATTGGTACTTTGAACTGCTATATTCATACTAGCCCAATGGCTAGGGTGTCGGGCTTGTGATTTTGTGGTCACCAGTTCGATCCCCACCCATTGCACTAACCCACTCGTAATACAAGCATTTTAACTTAGCACGACCCCTAGTGCTAAGCTAAAATGCTTGTATTACAAGTATTTAAGCTTAACAATACAATTAACAAGATTACTAGTAGACTGCAAAACTCTGCGAGCAATTATTATAATGAATTTGGTAATATTTTTTATAATAATTCGATAAATTATATAAAGTTATTTATTGATAATATTTTGTGTGTAATGTACTGTAGTGAGACGATAAATAATACCTTTAAAGTTAATTATACTTTATGTGTACCTACTTCAGTAAGGTTAAGCTTTGAATCCTTATCCACATTGATCATCATGACTTTTTAGCTGTACTCAATTTACTAATAAAGAAAGTATTTTTAATTATAACATACAATTATTAAGAGCCACTTTTATTTATATTAGTTCGAAAATAATAGTGCCCTTACACCCTCTCGGAGGACCAATAGTCAACCCTAGTGAGCTAGAAAAGTCACCAGTTGACACACGGCCCGTAGGCGTAACAGTACATAAAGGTGTATATATATTTCACTCATAACAAACCAAAGTACTAAATATATTTAATTATATACCTTCATAAATTTGATGCAAATTACTTTATTTGTAGAAAATATTCATTGTTTTATTACAACAACCTAAATAACTTATACTAGTTTACAGTGAGGAGCATGCTTTTAAGCAAGTAGTTTGCTTGTGTTAGGGCACTCCGCCCTTCCCCAAGTTATACATTTATTATAAGTTATTATTAGAGATGGGCCGACTAGCCACCGACTAGTCGGGAAAGCCGACTATTCGGCAACGTTTGTAGTCGGTGACTAGTCGGCGACTATTCGGCAAAATATGCCGATTATGATCGGCGCATAACAAATGAAATAAAACAAATCATTTGTACTTGTTTTATAATTTATAAACGTAACTTAGAGTAGTTATCTAAAGTTACAGTCTTTACAACATAGGAATGTATCAATCAGTCAGTAATTAAGCTCAGCGGCCGCGCGATGTCTAAGCCAAGTGATGACGAAAAAGCCCGAATACCTCCAACAAGAAAGTATTAAAATGATCGGCATTGCCGATTAGTCGGCCGACTATTCGGCATTTTGAGAACCGATTAGTCGGCTAGTCGGTTAGTCGGCAAATACTATAGTCGGCCCATCTCTAGTTATTATGTATGTATGGATAAATAAAGGTAAGATAAAAAGAACAGAATAAACAATAATTTGAAGTTTAACATAAATTGTAATTCTTCCAATAAGGTGTTTCTTAAAATAATAAAGTATAATGAGAATTGAAATAATATGTTCTTATATTTTATAAGTAGACAAATTTTATTCAATTTAGATGGAATAACAAAGGAGAAACGTAAAATGTTTATGTTTTAATCGTGTATTCGAGAATGTGCATATGTGGAAGCTAACGTTTCAATCCCTTTAACAGGAGGACACTACGCTCAATAAAAGTAAATTGAGGAACGGAGAGTAAAGGTGCGAAAGGAAAATCAAGGCCCAACATTGATTCTATAAATTTATGAACTTTATATTGAAATCGTTAATATGAAAAGTAACTATTTTAAAGAAGGAAAGCTTTATATATATATTTTATATTTGCCATATACACAGACACACACACACACACACACGGCAATTTTCACTTATCAAGAATGATAAGCAACAAATGCCGTGTGGTTTCCGACTTAGAAAAGACCACCCAATGTTTTCCTAAGGGTGTCGTAAGGCCGCGTCCTGGACGCCAGCGGGCGGAGCGGGCGGCGCGGTCCACGGCACGCGCGTCTTTATCAAAGTTCATAGATTTGTCTAAAGCTGTTCACGACGACAGCGGTGCGGGCGGCAGGTTTTCCATAGGCACCGCGCGCACCGCCTGCGCCGCCCGCTCCGCCCGCTGGCGTCCAGGACGCGGCCTAAGAGGCGACTAAGAAATAAACAGATGTTGGATAGAAAGCCGCATCTATCAGCTCAAAGAGACTCCCATTTTGCTGCGATCACCAATCTGCCTGCCTGATTATGGCAATATCCCTCAATGACTTTCTAAGGTGTGTTAAAAGGAGGCACATACTCAGCAGTAGACGTAAAAATTGAAGTAGGTACCTAGTAGTAAAATTGGTTGATGGTCCGTATTAAAATCGACTATCGGTAATCGGTTTTAGCGATTACCACAATTCACCTTATATGAATTTTTAGTTTTAAAAAAGGCAACGCAATTTAGTTATTATATAATAATAAAAGTGAATCGTAACATAAAAAAATATAAGATGATATAGTCTTTTCTCTTTTTTCTGTGTATAAAGTGTGTGCATGATCAAACTGACCTAAGATACTTTTATGCAACGGCTGCCGGCAAACTTCGCCACACAAATCGAAATTAAATTTCAAACAAAGAAAATACGAACAGGGATCAGAATTCAGAAAGTCTTGAAATTAAAATATTATTCAAATAGGCTTACGGCTCTGTTAATTTTCTTCGTGGTTTGCAAATTACGGTTCTTAAGAAACCTTCAAACAATACTGCTAATTTTGAGAAGCTAATAAATACCTGTAATGAACGGAGATATTGCCATTTTGAATAATTTAATTGCGAATTGAAAAGATCGAATGTGAATAAAATTGTTTTATAATAAAGTCAAAGTTTATATAAGTATTTAATTTGGAGAAAGTTTGGTCGCTTATTTTAAAAACTGTAAATATTCAAACAGGATATTTCAGTTGTAGGTTTTTTTTTGTGTCAATATTTGTTAAGAGGTGGACTAAATATAGTCCAAAGTTTGAGTTTTTTTTTCGTACGGACATTGGTTAGCCGCCAGTTAGCCACGAGGCTTTAGCTACTTCACCTGCCAAAAAGGCGAGCAGCCTTAATAATCAGTCTTAATAATAAAGTTTGAGTGCAATTAAACATATTTATAAGGTAAACCTTTTTTTTATTGCCAACGGTGGCAAACGAGCTGGCTGCTCGCCTGTTGGTAAGTTATACCGCTCATGGACTAAAGCAGTGCCAGGGCTACCTCAATATACCGCGCTGAAATAAACTAAATACATTGTTGACAAATCAAAGAAAATATAAAAATATTAAATATTAAAAAAAACATAGTTTAACAAGTATAAAGTTTGTAAAAAAGAGAAGAGTGCTAATAAATATATTACCAGATTCACTTTAACATGAGAACTTAAAAAAATATTGACAAATTATAGATTAAAATCACTCTCAGGGTCGTGAAACAGTAGGGTTCGGGAAAATAGGCTTATAGTAAAGTAAAAAAATAATTTAATCTTATTTGAAATAAAAGGCGCTAAATCGAATTAAAGCATAATTGAAATTAAGCCATAATTCGTTCTACTCTAAAATGTTTAAATAACAAACAAAAGCGTGTCAAATGGTAGTAACTTAATTACTAGAATTTATAGGAAAGAGGGGAAACTATTACGTTTTTTTTTAATATTTTGCGGAGGTCGTTCGTTTGATACCGGACAATAAATCTATTTGTAAAATCTAATATTTCTCCCTGCATAACAATAAATACATAATTTTATTTATTATGTGTAAAGCTAAATCCTACTTCGACAGTATTTGTATATAAATACATGTGACTGATGACATTTTTGTTTATCAAATGTCTCACACCACATCGCAGTCTGCGAGGCGCCAAAGTACTGTCAACAAATATATTAAAGGTTCTAACGAATGGTCAACGCATCAGTAAAGAGGGGATATAGCAAAACACCTTTGTACGAGTATTCATCACTAATGCATTATAAGGAAAAAAATAAGTGTTGTTGACTGTATTAGGTGTATTCGGTCGTAGCCGTTTCGCGTCCTTACATCCGAGTACCAGATTTTATTCTTTGGAATTTCATACCCAAAAAGTGAAAATGGGACTAATTATAAATAATAAATCCCATATTTACCTTTTAAGGTATAAAATTGGGAACTCAATAGAATGGATCAGGTCTAGAACTCCACTGTATGTGCGTTTATGTGTCACTAGACTATCTCATAAGCGATGCTACGATAGTTAGACAGTCGAAATTTTAGGCCAGCTTAAAACAACCACTAAAATTAAATCAAAATGAATATTGTTCTCATGCAACAAACGTGTCTTTTACCGTTCTTGCTATATATAGATAACGGCAACAGGTAGACGCTTGAAATACTGAAACCATAATAATAAAGTGTTAAATGTTATTTAGATAATGGTACGGAACCATTCTGCTTCGTACCATTATTATCTATATCTATTGGTGCGTGAATCAAACACGCACTTGGCCGGTTTTCATAAGAAAATAATTTGATGTTACCTGCTATCCTGTTAGTGGTACTTTCGTAAAATATATGTTTTAGAGATTTTCATCAACAAGCAAAAAATAAGTCAAACAAAATCTATATATATAAAAGAAAGTCGTGTTTGTTACAACACTTATAACTCGAGAACGGCTGGACCGATTGCCATGGTTTTTGATTTGTTGGATTTGTTTCCGTCCCGAATAGCAGAATACATTTAAAAACAAAAAAAAGTCGTGTTAGTTACACTATTTATAACTCAAGAACGGCTGAACCGATTTGGCTGAAAATTGGTAGGGAGGTAGCTAAGAACTGGGAGAAGGACATAGGATACTTTTGGGTAGGGGTAGGGTAGGATAGGGGTAGGGTAGGGTAGGGGTAGGGTAGGGTAGGGGTAGGGTAGGGTAGGGGTAGGGTAGGGGTAGGGTAGGGTAGGGGTAGGGTAGGGGTAGGGTCGGGGTAGGGTAGGGGTATGGTAGGGGTAGGGTAGGGGTAGGGTAGGGGTAGGGTAGGGTAGGTGTAGGGTAGGGGTAGGGTAGGGGTAGGGGTAGGGTAGGGGTAGGTGTAGGGTAGGGGTAGGGGTAGGGTAGGGGTAGGGTAGGAGTAGGGTAGGGTTAGGGTAGGGGTAGGGTAGGGCAGGGGTAGGGTATAAAAGTCCACCCGTGCGAAGCCGGGGCGGGCCGCTAGTTATAAATAAAATGAAGTTGAATATGTCGTACCATCGCTTCACATGTATTCAGAGTAAAGTTGTTATTTTTATATCTCAGACATACACTTCAATCAAATAAATATAATTATCAGTTCAACAGCCCGTTTTTCGTCCACTGCTGAAAATGGGCCCCATATTAACAGACCTTGACAAGCCAGGGATGCTGAGGTGCCGTCGGGGGGCTTATGCGTACCCGGCCCCCGCCAACGGCGGATCGAAGGAGTATCCGGGGGGTTTTAGTGCGCTATGTAGGGCGAGTCCCACGTATTCCACCGCCAGCGCGCGAATACGCTGAAGCGGCGGTGGGAATGCGTAAATGCACTACCCGCCAGACATAAAAAAGGGATGCTGAGGCGCCCCTCGAATTTTTTTTTTGCTGATGTATATTTCCATAACCAACACGCTTGGTAGGCGGGTGGGTGATAAATAATGATAATAAAAAAACTGATAAATGCCCATCGATCACCTGTAAGTCCCTCTTACGACACCCAGCCTTGGGAAGATATGGGATGGTCTATTCTAAGCCGGAAACCACACGGCACTAACATAAATTTAGAGTAATTCAACTTTCTTAATAATTTCTTTAGCAAAATACAATAAATAAAGATAATGGCTACAATTGCAATTTGCTATTTGAAACATCAAAAAGTAAAGCCCGACTATTAGTTTGAAATTATTGTACAATTAAAAAGATCCCTTGGAAGCCAATTAAGCCTTCTCGCATAACCATTTAACAATCAGTTTATATTTAGGGCAGTTGGTTTAAGTAGGTCATGTAATTAATTACAGATCCTGAAATTCAAGTTCCGTAAATTGGATAAGCTCTCAGAACTGAAAGAAAATGAAAATGAAAACTTTTATTGTAGACGAATCTATCGTACTTATTTTAAATCAAATACAATGATAATAATGACAAAAAAAAACAATCTTGACTAATCAATTAGTTTACATTTCAACGATAATATTATTAAATAAAGTTTACCAATGTTGTTATGGCATGTGATAGTCGCGTATTATAAATATAATTAGAATCAACTAGTGCAGGCTGGAATTACGACAGAAGCATAGAACAAGGAAAGAAAAATGATCATTAATACATTTATAGCAAAATTATTTGAATATTAAATTTTGCAAAGAGCACATCTCATATGGCTTGTATATAAGAGTTTCGCCGTTTTCAAAATAGATCATTCATTTCAATCAGGCGTTTCAGACATCAAAAATATTTCAAATGAATAAATACAAAAGGCTCGCATAAAAAATCCTTCAATGACAGATAACTACTAGGTAAACATTACTGAATAACCTCACTCTGATGAAATCATATATCCAAGATATTACCAGCCTAAAATAGAGTATTGTTTCATAAACAGATCGCTATATTGCGTAGTTAAAAAACGTTAAATCAGTTGATTTACGTCCACAGCTGAACATGGGCCTCTTTTTTTTACGGAACTGGGCAAGCCAGGGTCGTTGAGGATTTGGCCGCGAGTGCCGTCGGGGTGCCGGATTGCTCATGCGTACCCGGCCCCCGCCAACGGCGGATCGAAGGAGTGTCCGGGAGGTTTTAGTGGTGTAGGCTTCTCTCCTCGTGGTATGAGTTTAGCATACAAACATACAACGCTATGGAGAGGGCGAGTCCCACATAACCCTTCGCCAGCGCGCGAATACGCTGCAGCGGCGGTGAAAGAAAAAAAAGGTCGTTGAGGATATTGCCGCAATCACTACGTTTGGCAGACGGATTGGTGATGGCAGTAAGATCAAGAAAGATGGCAAGAAGTATCTTTGAGCTTATAGAAGTTGTTGCCCATCCTTCGGGTGTCCCTTGAGTCGCCTCTTATGACATCCATAGGATTAAAAAGGCTGCACTATCCTAATCCCGAAATCACACAGCTTAAATGCATGTTAAAAACATATTTTTTATATAAAAAAAAAAAACTAAATATGACGTATAATTGTAAAATCAGTTTATCGACCAAACTTTATTCCGCAATATATTGCCACATATTGAAAAAAAACAGCTGGAATAAAATGTAGGTACTACTAGGTGCTTATGATGTCTATAAAATTAAAATCAATTATCGCTTTTGTGCATAAAAATCCATGCCCTATTTTGTTTAGGCGGAACGGTTATAAAAAAACACTATTAAAAATATATATAAATCGACTAGTAACTATTTTTAAACGTTATTTATTTAAAAGAAATGAATGTATTTTTAGCTGAAGCGATTCCCAGTAGTAAAATAAACTTAACTTCTGTAATATGGCGCGAGAGAGACAAAGAGATGAATTACTATTTTTTTTCAAACGAAGCTTCTCAGTACATAAACAAGGCAAAATATCATAAAGAAAACATTACCAACGACATACAAAAGCAATTCATATTTATTGCAAACGTAATAAATATGAATTGAATTTCTTCCAAATGTTTTGGGTGATTCCAAACAAAAATGGTTATAATTATCTTATTTTGACCATCTTTGTGGTTATTATTGTACTGCCGCTTTCATCAGCCCATTGCAGTCCATTGCTGGACATGAAGTCGCCTAATTTGCGCCATAACACGCGATTCTCCATCCTACGCATCCAGGCTATTCCAGCCTTATGTTTGTCGATACGCGATCTCTACTCAATGACATGTATGTTCCAATCACTATAGGTTCGGTATAAGTTTCGACTTTTGAAAAAAAAATGTGTAAAATCATATTATATTTGTTTGCGGTTCTGGTTGGCATGCTACCAACCTGCCAAACGTAGTGACTATAGCAAACCCCTTTAGAGGGAGGTTCAGCCGTGGACGTGATATTGAGTGATGATGATTGACACTTCAACTTGCATAGACCATGGGTCTGATATATTATGTCGATAACTTTAGTTCTCTGTCGGATAACCTCAATATGACCTTTATCTTCCAAAGAAACTCGAGTGACTTGATTTGGAACTTACGGACCATTCCTTATTCCAACATCATAAGTCATTATAGATAATTATTTATTAGGTTTGGTTAGATTATTTTTTATTTAATTTTGTTATAAGAAACAACATAAAACAAGGAGAGTTTTTTTATTTTTATTTGTCTCTTTAACCCCTTTTACGGAGTTTTAAAATCATATTATCGAACGAAATACCCTGGAAATATGGCATCGTGGAACCGTAAATTCAATTTTGTTTTGTATCTTTATTCATAAAATATTAAATACTACCTCACCTTAGTTCACAATATCATAAAACTAAAAAAATGTTATACTGGTATTTATGTTATAGTAGTAGTACTGGACACAAACTGTGTTGTGACTAATGGAAACTTAATTAACTTGGATTTTCATATTAATATATTAATAACTTATAGTATTTCTATGTATTAAGATAAAATGCCATTCATATATTATGAGAAACGTTATTTAACGTAATACTAATTGATGTTGATGTTTAATAATAAATGTAATATTGATTAACTCTTCACTATAAATGCGAAGGTAAATGATTCTAAGACTTCTACATAGTAGTATATTTCACGTTTAAACCTGAAATGTATTATGTAAAAGTATAATGATGAAATAAAAGTGTTTAAATGAATATAAACCCATTTATTTAATCATAATTTTGTAGTAAACTCTAAATAACCTCTGTAGCGTAGCGGTATTTGGCTCGCTCTCAGAGGTAGTGGGTTAGATCATTTTGTAAATTCTTAGATTTCTTTCCGGGTCTGGTTGGTTGAGGGCCCCTTCGTGCCTCGGAAAGCATTCCCGATTGTTATAACATCATCTATAATAATCGTATAACACGGAACAGACAGCAGCGTTTCGTTGTGTGATACAACATAATACTGCGGTCACCAACCCGCCTGTGGTGACTACGGAAAATTTTAATACCCTCCTCGGGAGGAGGCCCATGTTTAGCAGTGGACGCCATAACGTACGGGCTTATGATGATTGTAGTAAACTAAGCTTATAAGAAGTAATGCACATTATAATAAAAATATATCAGTAATTGTACTGCAAAAATATATTGACATAAAACTTTGCTACGCAAAATCATTGATTTTTTTTCATCACCTATTTATTTATTAAACAGTATTTGATCCAAAAGTTTTATATTAAAAGTTAGATACTTATCGTGCTTCTCAATATATCTATATTAATATTATAAAGATGAAAAGTTTTTTTGTACTTTTTATATGTTTGTTTTGAATAAACTTAACAACTACTGAACGGATTTCGATCATTTTTTCACCATTAGAATGCTACATTATACGTTAGTAACATAGGTTATAAAAATGTGCGAAACCGAGGTGGGCCGCTAGTTGAAAATATTTTGAATTAAGTAAATTATCAAGTGATGAGTATCACGACACCCATTTCAAGTCAAATTTCAACTCCAATGCTCGCGGAAAAATAATGTTATTAAACATTAAAATTATGAGACTATCAGACGGCAACTTGATCCTATACTCGTAGCTCTGGCTTCCATCCAAAGATTTTATAGTGATGCGGTCTAGATATTTCAAATAGGAATTTAGAAAATAATGTGTACCTACTTGCTTCTTTAATGTGGAAGGATTATAATGAACTGTATTCTTACACCCGGTGTCTCGTACGTCATCATACGTCAAGTAAAGTTCCGGAGTCAAAAAAGCAATCAATTTTTTTTTCTTTCTAATATTCATATACCTAGATGAATATTAATGCAACTTTAGTGAGGTAGTCCAGTATCCGTCCTTGGTCGTTTTACAGGGTAATCTCGGAGGTAACAATGCCGTTTTACACACTATCCAAAAAAATCAAATACTTTTTGGCATTTTCTCTTCTTTGTATTTAAAACATGTGCTTTGTAAATGTACAAAGCACATGTTTTAAATACAAAGTTGCAAAAAAAAGCAATCATATGTAATCTCGCCAAACAAAAATAAGCAAAACAAGAAAAAAATAATACCAAAAAATCTACATAGTTCATCTCAGCCTCTCTAAAATAAACATACCAATCTAATATCTGAATGTCTGATTTTCGCAATTCTTGTTTGCCTTAGGCAAGATTCAGACTAGTTTTCTATGAATACGTTATGATCCAGACTTTAGCTGTTCTATGTTATACACATGATAAAGTCAACATTTAAATTATACAATGTTTCATTCCATACTCGACCCTATTTAGTTGATGTTTGAATATTCAACTAAAAAATAATAGTAGTAAAAATAATAGTAGTAATATTTTATAAGTTAGTTTTATTTTAAATTAGCTACTTTTAGTTGTATATAACAATATGTATTTTATTCATGTCATAAAATAATGTAATTAAAGAAATACAAAAGAAGCTAGCATCTCGCCCGCGGTTTCACCCGCGTAACGCCCGTTCCCGTGGGAACTTCATAATTAAATATAGCCTATGTCATCTAAGGAAAGTGTAGCTTTCCAACGGTGAAAGATTTTTTTAATTTGGTCCTGTAGTTTCGGACCCTATTCAATACAAACAAACAGACGAACAAATAATCAAACCTTTCCTCTTTATAATATTAGTTTACATTTGTAGATTTATTTTCATTTATTAAGCTACCGATCATAAAACAATCTATTTCTAATTACATTTTTTACCAGGCTTTATTTTAACCAGGATTTTCAAGTAATTTTCCATTAAGAAATTTATATAGTTACATTCAAATAAAAATTGTCACTGAACTTAATGTATCAAAAGTAACGGAAATCTGAACTCATAATTGAAGAGAGAATTACTAGGTATTAAAGTAATCAGTAGCATTTTATATGATCAGCTCATATTTAATATCCACTGCCAACCTTGGGCTTCCCTCGTCTGCGACATTGCCATAGTTACATCGCTGGGCAAGCGGGTTGGTGATCGCAGTATTAAGTCATATATATACACAGGTAAGCGCTGTTCCCCATCACCTGTTAAACGATTGTCTTATATAAAATTTTGACAATCCGGACCAACGGTTAAACGTGTTTCTTGAGGCATGCAGACTTTTACCTTTAAAATAAATACATCTCTATCCAAACCCTAACGTGGCTAAAGCAGCGTGGTAAGACAATTCATGAACATGTATAATTTTTACGTAGATTGATTTTCTAGACTCAACTGTTTCTTTACAAGAACCGATTCCAAGATCAAACTACAAACATCTAGACATTATGCTAAAAACCCTCCAGCATTATGTTAATTGTGTAGCTTTAGTGTATGTCTGCACAGTTCATACAGCTGAAGGTTTTCCCACAAATCAGACCAGACCACTATTTCATTGTGTTTATCATGTCAGCTGTGTCTGTACGCGGTTATCCGTTGAAAAACATTTGTACAGAGCGGAAATTGAATCTCTCGGGCACAATAGCCCGACTGAAGACTTACAACGTTTGGTCTTGATCTTTAGATTTAATCACGCCTGTAGCAGATAACAATTTATTTACAAAACGAGGTATGTATACATAGTTTAATTCGGTGCGTGCGGCGCTATATTATATATATACTATGTAATTATTGTATACAATATACCATAGCCACATAATATTATTGATTATTATTGTGTGTCTGGGTGTAAGTTTACGTCTGTCGTGCAATGGGTGGTTGTCAAACCGGCGACCACGTCCATGATCGCAAGTTCGACGCCCTAGCCATTATTCTATAGCTGCTATAAAATTGTACAAAACTTATGTCTGTATCAGTCTCTTACATGAAAATACTGCAATATAGGTATTTGAATAATAAGTGGCATAGATACTGTACAATATCTAGTTTATATTTTAAATACATAAAAGTACTTAACTCATCATTAGCCCGTATAACATAGTCACCACACTTGACAGACTTGTTGACCGCAATATAAATTAAGTTGTAAGATAGACTCTGCTGCCCGTTTTCGGGTATGAAATGAAGTCGGTTAGTAGATGTAGTTATATTAATCGATATTTACGTGATTTTAGAGATACGGATGGTGCTTCAATCAACAAGACCTGGAAAGCTAGCTGAAACTACTGGACAAAAAATCCAACGCAAGTCACAGCTCGTACGCTATTTATACATTTGAGTACATTCGAAAAAGCACGAAATTTCTTTTGCATTGCATCCTGAATATTTCAGAACGATCCAGACCGAGACAAGTTCAGGTTCATTGACCGAGGTTGCTATGAATTCACAATGTTTACAGAACAAGCAACCTTTAAGGGTTTCTTGTTTCGTTCTCATTATATTTAGAGCTTTCAATGTGTACTTGAATAAATAGGCTGGTAAAAGTATAGCTGGATACATTTAGATATGTTTTTCTCATAGGCCTCATTACCCTGATTACGTTCGCTCATTACGTAATGAAGAAAACTAATCTATGTAATGACTTCAGTAGGTACATTTTTTTGTATCATGACGCTGTATTTTTAAAATAAGTCGAAAATATGCTTCTATTATGTTTTGTATAACTAGCTTTGTGATATGATGATTTGTATGGGGGCTCAGATGAAACAAAATGTTACTAATAAGTAGCAAAATATAGATTCGGTACTTATTATTAGTTTTGATTTTATTTCCATTTAAATAGAAGCATTATTTCTGTGCTGATAATTTTATGCCAAGGAGTGGGTAGCAATGTTTGTGTCATTGTGCCACAATCATCAAAAATCATCGCATGAAAATGTTCCCGACGCAGGTTCATTTTTTAATGAGACACGATATTTTAATTTAGCCTTCCAAAAAATTGTAGAGGGAAATTTAAAATTCGAACGATGTTTTTTACTTTTAAATAATCATATTATACAGGTTCTCATACAAAAACATATTTTTTTCTAAGTTGCCTGCTATGTCCACTGCACTAGTGGTTCAGTGGTTACGGTATTTGCTTCTGAGACCTGGTGTTCTGAGTTCGATTCCCACCCTTGAAATCAAGTTGTGTTGTTCTGAGTCTGGGTGTACTTTGTGTCCGTGAGTTATGTGCAATACATGGATCAGTTTCCTAAGGGCTCGAGTTGCCTTTTTAATATAAAAAATAGCGTAACTAATGCTACTTATACTCACAATCTCTATATTTTCTTAAAGACATTTTTACTGGCTTTTCGATATCGTCTATTTTTTTTTTTTTACTTAACGAAAGTTGTATTGCGATCCTAGTTCGTTTGTAGTTTTGTAAGGCTACAGTAGATGTCACTACAAGGTCAATCTTAAGGTTAAGTCTTCCCTTTCCCGTGACATAAAAAAATGCCTTTAAAAAAATAAGTAAGATCGAGCATAGCGTGGCTAACTTAAACTCACCCTCTCTAAAAAAATTAAAGACATTGTTTACTGTCTTTTTTATCTCTCTTATTACTTTTACTGAAAGAAAGTTGTATGTTTGTAGTTTTGTACGGCTACTGTAAGTGGCGATACAGGTTCAATCTTAAGGTTTAGTTTATATAGGCTCCCTTTCCCGTAGTCTTCATAACAAGCAATGTATGTGGTAGTATAAAACACATCAAATTTCCTAAATGGTAGTCTAACGCATAACTAACCTACGTAAATTACTTTTTACGACTGTGGACACCCAAGCTAGGATATGATTTAATCTTTACTGTTTTGGGAAGGTTTATGAATGAAATTTTAGTTAATTACAGTTTATTCAGCGGAGAAAATGATTATAAACTGAACATTAATTTATAATGGAGGATGAAGGTTAATTTAAAGTTACGTACCATTCCCAAACATATGATTTAAGGCGGAAAACATATTGCGGAAAGGCAACGCGACCTGATGAAACGCGACGCGTGTTGAGTCGAATCAAATGCAATCACGCGTCGCGTTTTAACAATATGTTTCCGCCTTAATGTGCTTAGATATTTGGGAATAATACCAGTATCATATTTTTAACTTAAATCAACTCACACTATTATTGTATCATACAGAAGGCAGTCAAAAGTTATGTAAAAAATGGTCCCTCAACTGGTGGCTCTATAGCGACAACAAGGCGATTACTGTTGAAACCTAGTGTTTTGGGTTCTATTGCTGCTCGATGCAGTAATGTACATGTACTTGTACCTATTATCTTTATTTGGTTAGCAACAAAAATATATATTCATCAATTGATGACATCAATAAGAAGAAATAAAAACACAACAATTAAAACTACTATCAAAATATTTATAGCTTTGACCTATTTTTCCGTTGTCGCTGTGATATTTTACACTTTCTTACTAAGTTAATAAAGTATACATTCACTAATCACAATGAATTTGCATGTTAAGGATTCTTTTGTTCGCGATGAAGCCGGTTCATTAATAAAACTTCGCAAAGGAGGTTCTGCATCTTTAATTTTTCATCCCTCATTAATATTAAAATAGTTGTGGCGCCACCGGATATATCAGGTGCTTCCTAAATATATGCCATCTCTTTAACATTATGGGTAATATTAAATAATAATATGAAATTATCATTAATATTATCGGTGTACAGTATTGCAACTGTTGCTAATAATATGTAATTTCATTTGCCAAGAAACATTTTCCATATAATATCCTAAAGGGCAAAACAACAATTTGCTACATTTGATTTTCACCCTTATTAGCTACTAGCGAGCCTGTCGCGGCTTCGCAGGGGTGCAATGCTATTTATAGGCACGCGCCACGGCGCCGCTCCCCGGCCGGTACCGGTGCCGCAACCGCAATGTCCCTCCATTTTAAACCTGTAATATCTTATAAAATATTTATTAAAATTACATGCTGTAAAGGATTGATTTTTAATGCACAATGTATTGAAGGTACTGAATTAAATAAAGATTAATGCTGTATTGCTGAAAATTGCTTCGTAAATAAGGATAAAAAATGGTTATTGTGGATTATCCCTAAGATATAGATATATCCATTACGGACTTTTGTGTAGACCTTTATAAGGTGTACAATACTGTAGTACATTATTTTGATCTATCTCGTTGGGTTCAGCCAGCGTTTGCAATGTAAGCGCAAAAAAAGTGTTTATCATTAGAAATCTCCAAAATTATCAGTGTTCCTGTACTATGTTTATACATGTAAACCTTCCCTTTGAGTCATTCTATCGAATAAAAAAAACCGCATCAAAATCCGTTGCGTAGTTTTTAAGATTTAAGCATACATGTCTGTCTGTACATAACAGACAGACAGCGGGGAACCACTTTATTTTATACTATGTATGATATTGATTATCACGTTTTTTTTGCAACAACAGGAGATATTGGCTTATTTTACATAGAACTTATTGACTGAAAACTTATTGTTTCACATAAATTTCCAATTAAATAAATAATAAATAAAAAAATACGTTAACCAATTACAGGCACTTGTAAATAGTCAATCAAAAATTATAAAATTTATTTATTATATTTTATTACTTTTTCTTATTTTCTCTTATTATCTATTAATCTAATCTATATATATAAAAGAAAGTCGTGTTTGTTACAACACTTATAACTCAAGAACGGCTGGACCGATTGCCATGGTTTTTGATTTGTTGGATTTGTTTCCGTCCCGAATAGCAGAATACATTTTAAAAACAAAAGAAAGTCGTGTTAGTTACACTATTTATAACTCAAGAACGGCTGAACCGATTTGGCTGAAAATTGGTAGGGAGGTAGCTAAGAACTGGGAGAAAGACATAGGATACTTTTGGGTAGGGGTAGGGTAGGGTAGGGTAGGGTAGGGTAGGGTAGGGTAGGGTAGGGGTAGGGTAGGGGTAGGGTAGGGGTAGGGTAGGGGTATGGTAGGGGCAGGGTAGGGGTAGGGTAGGGTAGGGTAGGGGTAGGGTAGGGTAGGTGTAGGGTAGGGGTAGGGGTAGGGTAGGGGTAGGTGTAGGGTAGGGGTAGGTGTAGGGTAGGGGTAGGGGTAGGGTAGGTGTAGGGTAGGGGTAGGGTTATGGTAGGGGTAGGGTAGGGCAGGGGTAGGGTATAAAAGTCCACCCGTGCGAAGCCGGGGCGGGCCGCTAGTTATATCTATAAAATTATTTTTTATAATTTATTTCTATTGTTCTTAGCGACGCAAAATGCTTGTTCTGTCTATATTATGCCAAAACAATTGTCTTGGGTGGACCATAAGCATATAACGAGATTTATTTGGATATATATTTGTTATTTTTTATTAAAAAAGACAACTCCCGCACTAGGGAAATAAATCCCTGTGTCGCGGGGGACTTTACAAACATACATTCACGGACACAAAGAACACCCAGACTCAGAACAACTATTTGTGGTTCACACAAATAATTGTCCCGGGTGGGAATCGAACCCAGAACACCAGGTCTCAGTGGCATCTATCGTAACCACTGAGCCACCGGTGCAGTCAATATATATATATATATATATATTTTGATAGTAAACATATATTTTTGTAATATATTTTTATATTAAACAACTGTGATGCGGCATTGAAGTGTTCATTTTCATAATAAAATACACAGTCTACTTAAATACCTACATAACCTCTTCAGTTTGTGATTTTGTATTATTCCGCACTAAGCTGCTCAATTGATTTTGCTAAATAAGACTGGGGCTAAATCCATATAATCATCAGACCGTATAGCGTCTACTACTGACGGACAAGGGCTTCCCATAAGGGGGTTTGGCATTATTCACCAAGCTTGGCAGTCGAGTTGGTGACCACAATATTGTGTTGTAACTCACAGGGAAATGCTGTTACCCGTTCTCTGGTACATTGCTATGGATGATATTATCCTCTCAACTGTAGAGACGCAAAATTTCGATTTTAGGGTCGTCTGTGGGGCAAAGTTTGAGCGTATACATGCTATCCCCCTCGGGGGCCTGCCTACAAAAGAGGCATTTGACATTGTTGCTCCCACGAGACCAATCCACAGTTGAGATAATATAGCAATCGAGACCGTCACGTGTTCATCAGGAATATATAAAGGAATTTATTAAAAGTTATCGCACTGTATCACTGGTATTGGTACTGGTTTACAGAACAAAAAACCTCACGCTAAGTCTCATTGAAGCAGCTTACCATAACCTAAACCTGAAACCGTGATACAATATACAACTTCAAAGCTTAACATGCCTAACAGTAAATCATATTTTAATAATACAAGCTATAAAACCGACACTCATACAATTTGATACGCCGCCGTGCCATTACAAAGTCTGGGACAGGCGGCACGCCATCTACATCGTCCTACGTGTTGGGTCACAGTAGAATAGCCGTTAACCCTGCATGTTATTGCTGTACGTGATTTTACTTGACGCTAACTTTTAAGTGTAATATAAACGAATGGAGCTTTCAGAGTCTAGTAAATATTGATATATAGAAAGCGGCGCTAGCCCAATGGCTAGGGGCGTCGGACTTGTGATCTTGTGGTCGCCGTTTCAATCCCAGCCCAGAGCACTACCAACGTGACCCCACTTGTAACAGAAGAATACTAATAGAATGAAAAACTCTGCTAGTAATGTAAAATAAAACAATGATGTACATGCTAGCTGCGCCCCGCGGTTTCACCCGCGTTGGCGCACTTTGCTCCAGTGGGCCGGAACGTAATGTTTTGTAGCTTATAAACTATCTGCGTAAAATTTCAGCGCAATCCGATCTGAGGTCAAACGATGGATGAAGCTTTCAGTTTCAATAGTCAAATTATGGACATATTGGCTAACATAAGGAAACCTTGCCTATATTATGCTTATAAACTATCCTCGTTCTATAATTTTAGCCTAATCCATTCAGTAGTTTTTGCGTAAAAGAGTAACAAATATCCATCCATCTGCACATAATCACAAAGGATTAAGTAAGGCTTGTTGGTACTGATTCGTTTTATTCTATTTTTTTAAGGAAAACGTTTTGATAGGCAAGCTTATTTTCAACACAATTTTAATAATAATTAAACGATATATCACCATTTAACTTTACTCATAAATAGGTGAAAGCAAAGTAAAATACTTCTTTTGGAAATAAAATGTAGGAATATGAAGGGGGGAGGGTGAGCTGGTCGTAACTATGTCTATATAAAGGTAGTTAAATAAGCATTTTCCTGTTAATAAACTGTTTTTGTAGCGTGCACTATACGTATACTTTGATGGGCACCCTGCCCAATAAAATGCTGACTGCGTATTTGATTTTACGCAATTGAAAAGTTATGCGAGTCGTCATGAACTCATGATTCTCTATGGACCTTAAATGTCAATAGAGGAACACATTGGAAGCAAGATGAATTTCGATAAGTAAATATTCGTAACCTATTTATCGATAGAGGCTATATTTAATTCTGTTTTTTTATGGGAATGAGAGCTACGCGGATGAATCCTTATATTATTTAAATGCAAGTTCATGAAGAACTGTAGATGTTTGAATGTTTGGATGTTTGTTACTCAATCACGCAAAAAAATTGGCTTACAGATAGAAAAAGATCTCAATTGAAACATAAGATACTTGATGTCCCGGTTAGGTGTTGCCGGGGGATAATATTAATATCTGCAACCAAAAGATACCGTTGTGCGTTGCAAATATGGTCTTTTCAGATTACTTTGAAAAGACAATATTCGACGTCTACATTGTCTTTATATATTAGTACTAGTTTCCCGCGCACGGTTTCACTCGCGTAACTCCTGTTCCCGTAATAACTTCATAATTAAATAAAGCCAATGGCCTTCCTTAATAAATGAGCAATCTAAAACTGAAATAATTTTTCCAAATCGGACCAGTAGTTTCTGAGATGATAGCGTTCAAGCAAGCAAACAAACTTTTCAGCTTTATAATAAGCTAGTAACCAATATAATTTTACGCTAATCATTTTCCCCACCGCAATTAATATGTAGGTACAAATATATAATTGATTAATGTTGTTACCACTCTTGTTAATGAGAGTTAATATAATTAAGCCACTGAACCTCCCCTTAGGAGGGATTACAAAACCAATGTTAGTTAATTATAAAGTTTGGCAGACATCCAAAGCATTCTTGGACCTCTATTATTCTTGCTATATGTCAATGACCTACCAAATATTACCGATGACCAATATATTTTATTTGCAGATGACACAACAATTTTAATAAAAACTAAGAATAGGGATAATTTATTGACAAAAACTAATGAGACATTAAATATCGTAACTGACTGGCTTAATGATAATAATCTAGAAATAAATTTGACCAAAACAAAAATTCTACAATTTCAGACATACAATAAAAAATTACCAGACATTGATCTAATTTACAACAATATTAAGATTGAGACTGTTGACTATATAAAATTTTTAGGTATAAATATTGATAAAAATTGTAACTGGAAATCGCATTGTGATATGACATGTAAAAAACTTAGTAAGTTTACATATGCTTTAAAAAGAATTCGGGATGTGGCATCTCCACATGCAGCTACCTTAGCTTATCACGGATATGTTTCATCCGTTTTGAGATACGGCTTAATCTTTTGGGGAAACTCTGTGGAGTCTGAGTCAGTATTCCGAGCGCAAAAGAAATGCATAAGGTCTCTATGTGGAGCAAATTTCTTAGACAGTTGTAAACCACTTTTTAAAAATAAGTATATTCTCCCATTGCCATGTCTATACATATATGAAGTTTGTGTGTTTGTATTTCTAAATAAATATTTGTTTAAAACAAATGACGAAGTGTTGGCACGATCTGGACGCCATAAACATAAATTAAATGTACCAACACAGAGATTAACTGTCGTACAAAATAATGTGTACTGCATGTGTGTAAGGATTTATAATCACTTACCAGATGAACTAAAGAAATTAACTTTGACACGATTCAAGAATAAGTTATTCAAATTATTATTATACAAAATGTACTATACGATTAAAGATTATTTATTGGACAGAACCTTGAATTGTGTAGAAAAGTGACCGTCTAACTAAAAATAATGTTTGTTTTAATGTTCTCGATTGTAAAAGGTATTGTTTATTGTAATTCATATTTTTCAAAATCGTTTATTATGTTAATTTATTCCAATGCTATTAATTTAATAATGTATCAATTTTAATTTAATTTAATTTATTGACAAAAAATTTGTACACCGATGATTTCGGTAGAATATGATGATACTGTATCAAATGTGACCAACTAAATGTAACTTATATTCTGACAAATAAAATTATTCTATTCTATTCTATCCAAATCGTGAATTCTTTAACTGGAAGATTTTGTATTTTATTTTAGGACTAGCGACCTGCCCCGGCTTCGCACGGGTGTACTGCTGATGTGTCATGCATATAAATTTTCCTCTTTAATCAATCTATCTATTAAAAAAAACCGCATAAAAATTCGTTGCGTAGTTTTAAAGATTTAAGCATACATAGGGATATCACAGACAGAGACTTTGTGTTATACTATGTAATTATATGCAGAAAGTTTTAAAGCTGCGTAGTAGATAGTAAATTACAAAGTGTTTTGAGACGGTCTTTGAACTTGCAGCAGTCTAAAAACGACTGCCAAATAGCATATTTCGTAATTCATACGTTTGAATATTTTTCGGGTGTATAGTTGAAAACAATATAACTCAAAAACATAAGGTCGTATGTGCCATTATACGTCAGAAACATTCGTCATTTTGCCTTTATCGTAAACTGGCGCTTACGACCAAACGCTTCTGAGGTAAAAAAGACATCTATCCTTCTGCTTCTAAGGTTAAGATATATTTTCAATGCATAAAGTAAATTTTGTTTGTGATTTTTTTATGTAGTGACATCATAATATAGCGACATATAAGTATGTTGTTTACGTGATTTATGTTAGCTTTTTGTTTAGTACACAATTTAATTATTCAAATTAATGATTTATTATGATTGACCTATTGACATATGAATACTATTACTTTATTTTATTAATCTCAATGTTACTAACTTATATTTAATTGTATTGACCCTAAAGTTGTTAATTTATACTAATCATATACTCGAAGTACCTAATCAAGCAATGAATTGTTAAAGTGAATAATTTGAATGAATTCTTAGACTAAGCGTAGCTACTCACACCACTTTGACCTGTAAACATTTTTTTACCAATAAAGAAACTATGAACTATAGACTATTAAATTATGAAACAGCCTAAGCTCAATGACAAGGACATGTGGTCGCCGGTTCGATCACTACCTATTCCACTACCGACGTGAATCCACTCGTAACACGAGTACAACCATTTATGATTTATGATTTAAGAAAAAAAAATTGAGCTAGATTTTTTTTAAAAGAATAAAAGCAATAAATGAAATTTCCACGATATGTTTGCATGAATATACATTTATGTTTTTATAAAACAAAATACTCGTTATAATCACAAAAAGCAAATAATATTAAAGCTTTGTTACCTCAAGATACTATAGGTATAGGACAAAACTATACTTAATGGTTATCATTAAGTATATTGTGTTATAGTTATTATAACACTTTTATTATTTCAAGCAAGTATTGGGTGCATGCTATATGGAAGCTCTGTCTCCTGAACTAGGCTATTGACCTGTATCTCAGAAGACAGTAATTTCCTAGGTTACAATAATTATGTTTAAATAGGTGGCACAAAGGTAATTTAAATGAAATTATAAAAAAAACATGAATAAAATCAAAAAGTAAAAAAAGTTAAATAGAGATTATACCAAAAATGAAGAAAAAAATAAGAAATACTTTAATTAAACGTGAAAGCTTGTACGAATGGATGTATGAATGTTTGTAAATCTTTCATGCCAAAAATGCAGAGATTTTACGTGAAGATAGTTTATAAGGTGGATTAACATATGGCCTAGTTAGGCTAGTTAAAAAAAAACGCTACGACTTACTAGAGCAAATTAGCACTCCAATGAAGGTAAAACGCGGAGCGCAGCTTTTGACAAATAATTCAAACCTTCTACATCAAACTAAGATCTTCCGGACATTTGTCTTGACTTCTCAGTCAATATAGAAGCTGTAATTAAGATATCAAATACTCGTAATAAATATTTGTCCACTAATCTGAGAAAAGGGCCAGTTATTAGCTCCTTGTCTCTAAGGGCTTGTTCCTGTTTGTTGACCGTGAAATTGGAACTAAAATAACAATTGAGGTGAAGAATGGCCATACCTCGCGTAAAGGTTATTTGTTTTGTCAAAAGAATTTTTTTCACTTGATTAATATAGGATATGAAAGTCTTTGAACATACAAACTAAATGAAACAAATCATGATATCAATAAATTATGGGTAGAAAAATAAGTATGCTTCATAACGTTTAGTCATAGTAAAAATAAATGATTAAGATTAGGATGTGAAAAATTATCTTTTTCAACTATTTATTTCTACATACATACTTATATAAGGTGCTATAAAAATATCTGCCATGGCTGCAATGGGAGACAGTACTTATTGTGTTTAATATAGATTACAATAGTGAAGAAAAATTATTGATAATTTGTCATATTTTTTTTCATACAGAAAATTGTACGTATAAATTTGAATTGATTTATTGGCATAACACCGTTCTGTAGACTTAATAAGCTGTTGCCGCACCGCACGCCGATACGATGCCGCCGAAACGATGCCGCCGCGCGGCGGTTGTCAAAGGACAGCCCCGCGCGCCCCCACCCGCACCCGCGCTACGCCGTTCGTCGCACGCGCTAGCCGATCGTCGGGCGCTCGCCAGTCGCCCCTAGTCCCCCGGCCGCCCGGCCGCTCGGAAGAATCCGGAAGATAGTTTTAGCGGTCAGCGACGGGAATATCGCGCGCCTTTATTAAAAATGCCTCCCCGAAGACGGTATTCTAATCAAGAATACCTTAAAATGGTATTGTGCTACCGCGAGTGTAACGCCGTAACTGCACATGCCGTGAACTTATACCAGCAGAGGTTTGGTGTGCGAGCTAGTCATTATACCATTCTGGATGCCGTGTACAGGTTTAGAGACCACGGCCGCTTTGACCCGCCTCCGGCAGGCAGGCCTCCATATTCTGCCGAGCTCGAAGAGGAAGTGTTGGATTTCTTCCGACGTAGTGTTGTGCGGCCTGACCATTTTCAGACTCGGTTTTGTGTTAATGTGTGGGCCAGCCCACACATTAACACTAGATACTGGGGAACAGAATACTAGGACCAGTGTTCTTCGACAGACTGGACGGAGAGTCGTATCTGCGTTTACTACGAACCCGTGTGAGAAGAATGTTGGAACGTATTCCTCTTGAAGAGATAAGAGGGCTGCACTTCAAACATGATGGAGCACCACCTCATTTCGCCATCAACGTACGGGAATTTTTAAACGGTGTGTGGTACGTCGGTGAAAGTTGGATAGGCCCGGGCCGAGGAGAGCCAGTGCCGTGGCCTCCTCGCTCGCCGGATTTAACCCCTCTAGACTTTTTTTGTGGGGTCGTGTAAACGACCTAGTGTACGACTGAACCGGACATGACATCAGAAGTGTGGTAGAACTAATAAGGCGAATCAAACGCGCATTTAGACAATTAAAAAGTGAAACGGACACATTAAACAAAGTTAAGAGACACGTAGGTATGTAAGCGTGCCTACATTTGTGTGCAACGCGGACTAGTACAACAGTTTTGTAGATAAGTAGGTAGGGAGTGTGTAAATAACTGTAAATAGCTACGGTGCAATTGTTGTAAATAAGATGATTAACTTTTAAACACGCCAAGTTACTGTAATTTATCGTTATTTGATATGAATCTAAGTACCTACCTATTGTTTAAAAATAATAAGAAAAAAATTGCGATTCTTACACTAAGTTGACAATCCAAAGCCTGTTTTAAGTGTGATGGGAAGTTTATCATCTTATTTACGTAAGTTTTTTGGAAGAATGCAGAAGCTGGTAAGTAATTGCACTTTTAAAACACTTGTTTGACAGCGTATTATTGCGTACCTACACGTACAGATAGTGATTTCAGTTTTCATTCACGGAACAGATGGAAAGAGATAGCAGTTGTTTTCATTGACGATGCGACACATCGCGCGTAATTTGTGAATGGCTTTAAGCAGAGTAGAGTCAATGTTTATTTAACTTATTTATTTTCTCAAATTGAAATAACTGTTCCGGGGTACGAAAGCTCTTTACTATTGTAAACTTTAAACATAATACTACCTCCCATTAAAGCCGTGGCAGATATTTTTAAAGCACCTTATATACATACGTTCATAAAATTATTACATTGCAAATAACGCTTATTATTTTTATTTATTTTATTAAATAATTGATGCACACACAGAATAACATGTAAGAATATAAAAAAAGGATACATAAGAACAAAGGTACTGCGTATTTTAATAGAAATTTCTTGCAGCTGAACCGTGATAGTAAATGAAAGAAGACTAAATTGTATGTCTTTATACAGGGTTATTTGTAAAACACCGGTAACCTCTTAGGACTATATTACTAACATCATAAACAACAACTTTTGTTCTACGACTTTTTACAAAACATAATACATTTACCAAAAACAAACCTTCAATATTTCGATGTCCTATCTAACACATTTCAACCCTGTATTCCCCGCTCCCCTCGCTATTGTCGGTACTATCGCTTTCCTTTGCTTCGCATAGACTTCGTTACTTTTAGAGCGTTGTATTTAAATATTTTTATTTTTGTGTGTACTTTTAAAAGTTCATCAGATTTCTGATGAATTTTTAAAAGTTCGAACAAAAGTTGTTGATTATGATGTTAGTAACGTAGTCCTGAGACGTTACCGGTGTTTTACAAATAACCCTGTATACATACATATAGTACCACCCTACACGCTTTAGTTACCTACGACTATTAACTTATTTATTCGTAGATATTAGGATATCTGCACGTAAGCTCATCCCCCATGTTATACTTTTGAAGGTTTGAATACCAACAAAGCAATAATAGAAATAAAAAATCCCAATAGAAATATACATTAACTTGCTGCCCGCGCGCGGATACACCCGCGTACCTCCCGTTCCCGTGGGAATCTAGTCGTTGCGGACCTAATTAACTGTAATTTTGGAATCGCTATCACTAAAACTGACGAAGTTTCACATGAACTGGCCACCCCTATATTCTCACATAATAAGGATACTTAGTTTCTAAATATTACAAATAATCCCTCATAATTGTTATTAAAGATGATTATGTGAGTTTGCTTTAAATAGAAAGGATTTTTAATATATAATAATATAATAATAATTTACTACATTTTAATTTCTTATAAAAAGATGTTTTTTTCTTGTAATTTGAAAACACTACTATTCAAACTATATAAATTTCATACAAACATTAACACCCCTTTCTACTCCCTTAGGGGTTGAATTTTGAAAAAATATTTTTCAAAATCACGTCTTAGTGATAACCTACGTCCTAAAAGGAACCCCATGAAAATTTGGAGACTCCAAGCATTTGTATCTACAATCATATCACAATCAGAATCTTCTGAGGTTTCGTAATGCGTAAATTAATGACCTTTCGCTTTTATATTTTAAGTATAGAATAATATAGATAGATATATCAAGAGTAAACAAACAAAAGATGATATGTCGTAAATAAAGTCCACAGGTTACAGGAGCTACGAGGGTGTCACCAAGCGAGATTAGACATTATTAATGTCTTATAATAAGGTGGTGTAAATGTAAGATAGTGACCTATTTTCTCAACTTGTTCAAGGACACGATTTTTCTTATTTGATCTAAATATATAGGGCCTTCTGATTTCTTTCTAAGCGGGGTATAGTAAGGGCGTGTTTAACTATACCCCGCTTAGAAGGCTTCCGCTAATTTTAATTCGTAAAATGTTCCAAGTTGGGAAGTTTATAGTACCTAGGTAGGTACATGACACAATGAATGAAATTAGATAAGATATAACAGATATCTATTCGACCGGTAATAGATAGCTCTTAAGATATCTCGTTTTATTTTTTGCATTTAACATAACATACGATGATTAACTGACGGAGAATCTGTATAGCGATGACGATTTCTGATGAACGCCATCTAGTGACAACAAAATGAATTAATCTGTATTAATCTGTAAATCTGTATTAATCTGCCAATGTTCTTGAACACTAATTCATTATCATTAAGGCGAGCGGGATTTAAGGCAAATTGCTAACTCCCGTATGCAAGAACAACACTTGAGACCATGAGTTTATTTGGGAATGACAGGTGTCACTGTGATGATTTCTATTACCATAGCAATAGAGACGATATTGACTTAAATGTATACTTAATGCCAAATAGAATATATATTTTAGAAAAATTAAAAAAGTACACCTACTTTCATCTTAATCTTTATAATTAATAGAATCAGGCATTACTTTGTCGAAATCCATATTACTCTAAATCAAAAAGACAAAATATTTAGTGTTAATTCCGCAAAAAAAGTGTCTACATAATGTAATGCTATTTTTGCATTGCCCTCCCGCCCGCAAAAATTATGCACAATATGCAGGAGAGATAGTAGCAACATGCGAAAATACAATCACCAGCCGAAGACCCGACACGTGTTTTGCTCCTCCACGGAGCATCATCAGGGTGATGTTGACGACTCGAACGCTACTGCGCAAAAACTGTTTTGCACAACTTTATTGCGCAGTAGCGTTCGAGTCGTTAGTTAGATTTTTTAACGGAATTAACACTAGATATTTTGTCTTTTTAATTTTGATCTTAAACTTTGTTATAGTATTCTTTTTATTGAAGGATATTTTTGCTCTAGAATTTCTTTAAATTTTGTCACTAAAAGGTACAACATCGTTCAGACTTTTCATCACGAATAAATATTATCATAACCAAATGAAAGCTCAGGTCTCATAAAATTCCGCTGCAACCAAATTACTCGTGTTATTTGGTTCGTTAACTTAACCAAAATGTTGTGGTTAACGTAATATTTTGTTCATAAATAGGTCTTTTGTAATATTTTCCGTTTTACATTTTATTTTAAGCTATACCATTTAAAATGCATTGCAATGTATGTGAGAGTATAAGAAGGAACGCGTCAAACGGTATAAATCCGATAGTCCATATTATATCATAAAGAGGAAAGGTTTGATTGTTTAGTAGTTTGTTTCATTGAATACGGTACAGAAGTACTGAACCGATTTCAAAAATTATTTCATCATTAGAAAGCCAAGTTATCCGAGGGTAACATAGGTATCCGAGGGTTTCACGCGGTTTCAGTTTCATGGAAATTTCATAATTTAATAAAGTACCTCACCAGTACCAGTACCTCCCACGAAAAGTGGGCTATCTAACACAAAGATTTTCAGTAGTTTAAGTAGTTCCTGAGATTAGAGCGTTTAAACAAACCATTAAACTCTTTAGATTAATATATTATTATATGTATTGATAAAAATCTAATGGGAATCTATTAGCTACAAAACATAACATGATTGTATAAAATATATCTCAACAACAACTACAGGAAAACCTGTACATCTTTTAAGGTGAAAATTGAAAGGTAACGGAACAATGTACATAAAAACGGTATTCTAAGCACTTTTCTTTTCGGCACGGTTATTATAAGGCACCAAAGATACATTTGTGTGCTTAATGGAAAAGAAATCTTCAACATTCACACAATAGAAGGGATTGAATCACTCATGAATTTTGTTGTCAACCTGAATGGAAAGCGAACGCGTCCCTTTGTCATCATGAAATGGATTTATAATGTTCAGATTTCCTTAAATCTCTTTAATGTTATTCCTATGTCTGATTTTTTATATACTTCCCAGTCAGATTTACAATAATCTTGTATCAATTGTATTAAAAACGCATAACGCATGCATTCACTCATCATCATCATGAGCCCATATAATGTCCACTCCTGAACATGAGCTTCCCGAGGATTTTCTGTATGTTATATATAACATAATACTGCGGTAACAATTCCACCTGCCAGTCGTGGTGACTAAGTTTTTCATAGAAATACTGCTGCCCATTCCCTGGTCTCCAATTGTTAATGATAGTGTTATCATTATCATTAACAATCGTAGGTATGCCATACGATTGTTAATCGCGGAGCGGAGATTAGTTCCTCAACCAACCAGACCCGGGAACAAATCTTACATTATACTCATTTATATAGTCTTTAGCCATTCTCAACACATTTGTTAACTAACCATGAAAAAAAACAAACCCTTCAGCTTTGTAATATTAGTATCGACTAGCTTCCCACGCGCTTTTTCACCCACATAACTCCCGTTCTCGTAAGAACTTCATAATTAAATATAGCCTATAGCCTTCCTCGATAAATTGGCTATCTAACACTGAACGATTTTTTTCAAATCGGACCTGTAATTCTTGTTTCTTGTAGTTCATAAACGCGATTAAACAAACAAACAAACCCTTCAGCTTTAAAATATTCATCAATAGCCGGTTTACGTCCACTGCTGAACATGGCCTCCTCTTAACAGAACTTGGCAAGCCAGGATCGTTGAGGGATATAGCCATAATCACCACGCTTGAGAGACGGATTGGTGATGGCAGTAAGATGTAAACCTTGAGCTTATAGATGCTGCTGCCCATCCATCAGCCATATGTCCTTTAGTCGCCTTTAACAATATCCATTGGAGGACATGGGGTGGTCTATTCTAAGCCGGAAAACACACGGCATTTATAATATTAGTAAAGATTAATTCTAATCTCATAATTCTACGCACATACTACACAATTTTGTCTGGAAAAACGACAAAGTTAAGAAACAAACTTGTAAGCACTACTAGAGTACATAATTGGCACAATCGCGCCTGATTTTTACTGCTCGGAAAAGCCAAACAAAATAGTATGGTGAGAAGAAAAATTCACCACGCTCAATGTTCCAAACGATAAACAGTGATTCCGCGTTCAACAAAGTACCTACGAACATTTAAAGTTTTCTAGTATCAAGACACTTTTGTTTATTTTCGACCTGTTTGTGAGCAAGTTCTGGTGCTTAGCGCTTTGTTATTTTGATATTGCGAGTGTTCATATTTTTTGCTGACTTTCCTATTGCACGAAAGAAAAGACTTGAAGTTAGGATCCAACAACTTACAGTTAAACTTTTAATGCGAGAATTGTTAAGAGAAATACAAAGTATAGAAGATGTAAGGTTGTTAGTAAATTGTTTAATTTAACTACACGTTTTGAACTATTTGAAATGTAACTACATACTTATTAGATTTAGGAATTGCGGATTTTCAATTCTCGGACAAAAATCATCAAAGGAGTAAATTTAAAATGTCACAGGTTTTTCACAAAAAAAAAATGTTTATTCTTCTGATGATTTTAAACATAAGATTGTAAAATTTGCTATTAGAAAAGTTTTTTATGAATATTAAAATTATTCTCAACTTTGTCTTTAGGATTAGTGCCGTTAATATATTTGATACCATATACAAAGTCTTAGTTTAGACGTAAAAAGATGGGTGTTATAAGTTTGACCACTATGTTACGCCCTTTATTTGAGACGGCTTAGCAATTTCCCTTTTCAGTGTACTGACTGACTGCTTTTAAACAGCATCCACGATGTCCAAGGCATTATTACGTTAATATGCATGACACCTAAAATTTATAATGAAATACCTAACGATATTAAGTAGCAACGCTATTGCAAAAATAAAAAAGTAACATTGCTATTACTTAAGTAAAGTTATCTATCTATATATCTAGGTTCTATAACTTCTCAAAATGGTCGCTATTGAGGAAGTCGATCACATGTAACAAACGCTACTTACCGGAGAAGTTTGCGCGTTGGAATGAATTGCAATCTTGCATCAATAATTGCAATATTAACTCGTGGAATATCCAAGACCTAATGAACAAGTGAACTTTATAATTTGGATTTAGTACGCGCATGTCTCATGGTAGGTATCTACTACTCTACTCTGACAAAAATGTCTAATGGTATATTTAACTAATCTACTCTGATGAAGGCAAACCAGGGTGATTATATTGCCATAATCACCTTAGCAAGTGGATTGGTGATTGCAGTAAGATGGTGAATTTCCTTGAGCTGATAGATGCTGCTGCCGATCCATCAGCTGTATGTCCCGTAGCCACCACTTACGATGCCCATAGAAAAATATATAGGGTAGTCTATTCGAAGCCCGAACCTGCACGAAAAAAATATTGAATGGTATCTTTAGTCACAGGAAAATACTGTCGCATTTTAAAGTTTATATTTTTTCAACCGAAGTATATTATGACAACCTCCATAGCGTAGCGGTATTTGGCTCGCTTTAAATCTCGAGGTCGTGGGTTCGATCCCCACACCGGACAGGAAATCTTTGTGTAATATCTATGATTTCTTTCCGGGTCTGGTTTAACGTGCTAAAGCACGTTAAGCCGTTGGTCCCGATTGTTATAACATCATCTTTAATAATCATACATCAAGGAACGGGCAGCAGCGTTTCCTTGTGTAGTAGGTACAACATATTACTGCGGTCACCGACCCGCCTGCGAAGCGTAGTGACTATGACAAATACCCTCCCTCGGGAGGAGACCCATGTTCAGCAGTGGATGTGATACGGCCTGATGATGATCATTTTATGTCTTGCAGCTTGTAATTCTGCAATTTAAGATATATCTGAATGAAGTAATAAAAATGAAAGTTTGTAAGAATCAATTGACAAAGTCATCGTTTATAAACACATGCTTTAAAATATAACACACTGGAGCAGAGTAGCTAAAATAAAACAAATACCTAGCAAGTTTTATACAATAATAAGCAAACAAACGGATGAAATAAAGAGGCACAAAATTGTATCGTTCAGCAAGAACCTCCTAATCAAGATCAAAGCTGAAAAGAGACGGTTCAACAATAACTTAGCTTCACAATAAAATCCATTATTCACGTCACCGCGCTCGAAACTAAACTCCATCTAATTCAGAAAATATTTCGCGCCGTTATGGAAAAGTGGCGCGTGAATTACTCAGAGGAAAACATACGGGAGTTATATCAGCGCGTGCCTGAACTAATATGAGATTTATTCAGTAAGTAAAAAAGAACATGCCTTTATTCAGATGCAGATACATCGGAAAATACGACATAAACACAAACTAATTGAAGAATAATAATATTTCATCTACAAAAGTGTAATTATTACAAACTTAAACAATACTGCGTGGTTTCACCCACGTAGCTCCCATTCCCGAAAGACCTTCATAATTAAATATAGCCTTTGTTATTCCTGAATGATGTAACTGTCTAATGGTGAATAAATACTCTTCATGGAAACCTATTTTGCTACTAATAAATATAAAAATTTCGTTTTAGTTGTAATTTTACGGATTTGTAATCACTTAATGTTATTAGATTGTTCGCCGTTTGAATGAATAGCGTTCTACGATTTTTTTTATACTGTAACTTTCAATTATTAACTCTGGCTCTTCCCACGCTTAAACTGCCCCGCGCAGATTTTAGCCCCGTATCCAAATATTTTACTCTTAAAAAGTGCGCAGCCCTTCCAGTAACGAGGTCTGGATGCAATTGTTGAATTTAATGACCGTTGTTGACTGCACGAACTGTGAATGTAACAAAGGTACTATTGTTTTGCTCTAGCAATTGAAACTGTTTGAAACTGCAAATTATGTCCAGAGTTTCCTATTGGACAGCTAAGTTACCAGTGAAAATTGAAGTCATTCAGCAGGCTATGGTTAGAGCAATGCTTGGAATTTCCCTGTGTGATTGAAACATAAATGAAAAACATCACCGGAGAACGAAGGTCCCTGAAATAGCAAGCCGAGATGGCAAATGGAGCAGAAAGGTTCTCGAGGTAAGACCATATACAGGTTAACGCAACGTGGGAGACGTCCGCCTGCATGGTGGACCGATGATCAAATATATTCAAACTTTCCGGCTAGTAATCGATGGGGAGGCCTATGTTCAGTAGACGACAATAGGCTGATATGAGGCTTATAATATTCCTAAGTATGAAAGATACAAATTTTAGACAGATTACAAACTTACATTAATTTATATCTACACAAATATTATAAAAAGGAAAGATTTGTATGTTTGTTTCATGAGAGCAAAAGTAATTTGACCGATTTCAAGATATTAACATAAAACATATACAGGAACAAGAGCTACGCGAGTTAAGCCATGCAGTAAGACTAGGAGTATATTTGTAGCAAATATACTTAATTTTTTATTTGAACGCACAAGCCGTGTCCTTATCTGCACCTTTCTAATTTACTACTAATAGTGTTTTCCTTCATCGCTCCGTTAAAATTGACATGTTATATAAATACTACTATTTTTGTATACCTTGCTACAATATACTCTACACTAACATGTTTACTGTAGTCAGCTATAATATTGAATAAATTTTACATCATTGTTTTTGAAAAACAAATGTCATGTCATAGAGTATACAGTGCTGAATATTTGCTGAATAAATGTTATTGGTTCCTGGTTTTTTACGATAAAAGCGACGCACGATGTCGTTTTCCAATTTGGCAATAAATTAATAAACGTGTAAACTAGCTAACGAACAGTAACAATAACATTTTATGGATCAAATCATTAACAGAAATTTACAGAAAAATCGTCAAAATTAGCCAACATTTTGCTTACATAATCAGTCCATTTAACAGACCTTAGCAAGCCAGGGTCGTTGAAGGCAACTGCCATAACATAAGTTATGTTTGTACCTACTTCTTTATATCTCTTGGTCTCGGTAACCTTCTTCGGTTTTGGTAATTGCAATATTAACTAGTAAGAGCCAATGTGGATGTATTATGGAAATGTCTAATGGTAATGTAGAGGAATGGTTGGTTGTGTTCCTCTACGGAAAACGAAGATCTTCGTTGCCGGGCGAGGTGGTATACCCGGCGGCCGACGGCCATGTATTATTGTTCGGAACTTGTATATGTTCGAATTGGCTTGCGAACTTGTATTGCGCGATACAGGTTAGTTGGGATGCTAGGTGTTAGATGGCGCTGCTTGTCTACAAGTCGTTAATGTGCGGCTACTGTAGATGTCTCTCCAGTATATTTTAATTTATCAGCAAGTTTACGTCTACTACTGAACATGGGCCTTTTAACAGACCTTGGCAAAACCAGGGTCGTTGAGCGATAATCATCACATATGGCAGGTGAATTGGTGATTGCAGGTAGATGGTGAGTAGTTTTGACTGCCCATCCATCAGGTGTTTGTCCCTTAGTCGCCTCTCACAACATCCATGGGTAGACATGGGGTGGTCTATTCTAAGCCGGCAGCCACCTGGCATTTAATACGGAATTTACACAATATCCAGCTGTTTATGATAAATTCAGACCATAAATTCAGTTATACCACACAAGGAAACGCTGCTGCCCGTTCCTTGATAAACGATTATAAGATTTAAAATGAGCCAAATACAGACGTTGTCACATGTAATACACGTTACAACTTAGAAGGAAATCACTCTAGTTTGACCTCATTAACTCCAAGCCCAAACATAACTATGCACTTCAATGTTTCTCAATAGATTAGCACCTCCATATCTCATAATATCCATAGGTCGCGGCGCGTTGTGACGTCACTGTCACAGGACCACTAGAATACAATTGATTGATGTTTTGACTAGCGAACTAATGGTGCATTGATTGATAGAGCAAGTTTCCTATAATGATTATAATTAGTCTAGTTTGATGTACTTGTAGCAAAGCTTGATTGTGATTGTATTGGTACATTTACGTAATTTCTCATACCTACCTAAGTCCTGCTTATTTAAAACAAATCGTAAAACCTATGTTACTTTTGAATTAAGTTTTGTTGTATCACTATAAAACATGTTTTTTTTAAATCAGTTCAGTCCTTTTTTTCTACTAGGCACTAGCTTCCCGGATAACTTCCGTTTCCATGGCAACGTTATCATAAAATAATGAATATAATTTCTGGATGAAATAGCTTTCCTAAGGTTCAAGAATTTATAAATAGCCATTTCAATGTAAACAAACAAACAAGTAAATCATAACAATATTTATATTAGATTCTTAAAGACATTAATTACACTTCCGCGTATGGAATAACATTGTTCTGGGTGAAACCAAACATTTTTATCCGGTCTGTTTGGTTTGTAACTCTCCATGCCTCGTTAATCTCACTTTGTCAAAACATCATCTATGACAATACTACACAAACAATTTATCTTTTTTCTATTATCAACCTGCTACCTAATCCGCTCGATTTCCGCCTCGTGATTATAACAAAAACACTCTTCGATCGAAATCCATCTGTGGACATATTGAGAAAATGGAGATAAACGAAAAATATATTTTTATATTTGTAGTCATACTATGTAAGCTTCCGAGTTTATGGAATCTATAACTACATTTTTTTTTTTTTTAATTTACTAGCTCAGTTTTGCAGTCTACTAATATTCTTGTTAACCCCTCGAGCTAAGCTAAAATGCTTGTGTTACGAGTGGGTTCACGTCGGTAGTGCAATGGGTGGGGTTCGAACCGGCGACCTCAAGATCACAAGTCCGACGCCCTAGCCATTGGGCTACGGCCGCTTCGATATATAAGCTGAAGAGTTTGTTCGTTTGCTTGAACGCGCTTATCTCAGAAATGAATGGTTCGATTTGAAAAAAAAACTGTTTTAGATAGCCCATTTATCAAAGAAAGCTGTAGGTTATATTTATTCTTTACTCTATATTGTAACAACCCACCCGCCTACCTAAACCATGTCCTAACCTACCTAGAGGATCACGGCCTAAAGACCCTAAATTAAACTACCTAAATGGAAAATAACGATAATTGGGATTTGTATTAGAGTTTATATTGATTAAATATGTTAAAGAAATGGCTCGTGATTGGTGAATCGTCAAGTGGTCAGGAATACGTTGTGACCGAAGATAACCCTGATTACATTGAAAGGAGGAAACTAAACTAACTACCTAAACTATAACTGTTACGCTACTAAATTTTTCGGGTATTTTATAAGACAGAATTATGTAATATGTAAATATATTAGAAAATTATAGTAAAATGCATATATTAAAAGTCATAGTTAAGAACATGTTAATAGTTTAAAGGTTTTAAGTAATTTTATTGAAATCTTTGTTTTATAAATAGGAAATGTTAATAAAGGGCCCTTTTTTACACGGCTTGAGGAATCCTGCCCCTCACCCGCAGGCATTCAGTCGATCTCGTCTCCAGACTTGGATAATCGTCCTCCGTGTCTGGACCGCAGATGGTCTTACAAGGGACATTTCCTTATTACTTAATATTACTTATTTGTAACATTGAAACTAAGGGACAAGAGGACATTCTCTTTTAGCAAAACTATGTCTTTGGTCTAGACAGTCTGTGATAGTAGTCCTCTACCTACTTCCTTAGAGTGTTCAAAATATATGTGACAATATATAGGTTATCTTCCAAAACTGGAATATGCTAAGCAAATGTTATACAGTAAGTCAACTATATTTATCAAATAACAAATGTATATTCGTATATCCGCCCATCCTGTTTAAGATCACATTTTTAGCTTTATGGTCACTTGAGGTTGCCAGAGCTCGCCTTGGATGAAACAAGATCAGTAAAACATACATCTATTATATTTACACTATGGAGTTAAATAATTAGTCTAAATTGCAGAGCTCATCGATTTTAGAATTATAACTAATAACTTTATTTATATAAGGGAAATAATATTACGTCATATACTAGATTAATAAAAGTATATAATTAGTTGAAACTATTTTATGCATCTCAACTAAGAAATATGAACAATTGTATTATTTATCAAATATTATTAGATATGTGGCATGATTAAGGTTCGTTTCCATAAATCATGAGAAGTAAACATTCCTTTTATATATCATCTCAAATTAAATATATTTATAAAGTTAATATTGCTATTTACTTATTTACTTTGTATTACTATAAATTACCATCTTAGTTTTGATGGAAAAGAATACGAATCTGTAGTAAGTCTATGCTTTTTATAGTAATTGGATGACAGTTAAGATTTACTGACTTAACCGGGATTCTGAAACTAGAATGAACTGACTTATAACAATAGATAAGTCGGATGTAAATATTTGTATTTCTACCAACAAATGTACATTCGTATTTCCGTCTACCCATAGTAAGATCACATTTTTAGTTTTATGTTCACTTTGGTTGCCGAAGCTCGCCAAGGCAAAACGAGAACAGTAAAACATACATTTATTTTGAATTTTCAATTAAAACAACTTAACTCATAAATTAAGTTCATTCAGTCTTCAAAAACCAGTATAATTTAATTATATGTACTTTGAATAAAATAAAATTTACTAAGATTTGGAAATAACTTACTAAGTTTTATAAAATAAAATCATCTTACAAAAACCTTACAGTCCTACCTTCCCCTATTATATAATAAATATAAACTGTACCTTTTACCTACACTCCCCTACATTCCTAAATTTCTATAGGTACATATCATTCCTACCTTCCCCTACTTTCCTACACTTCTATACCTAATAATCCTACCTTCCCCTATCATTCCGTCGTAAATAACAACTGTACCTTCAACAACTGTACCTTTTACCCTACTTTCCTCACACCTCTAAATGTGTATCAAAAACATTTGATTTCCGAATTATCCTTCAACAACTTATCATCGCTATACCTTTGAATGTACTAAGATTTGGTAATAACTTTATAAGTATTATTAAATAAAGTTATCTTACAAAAACCTAAATCTATACCTCTCCTAGTGCACCTTAAACAACGACTAGGTATACCTTAACTGTCCCTACATTCCTACACTTCTAAATGTGTACATTTCAAAACCAATCGAGTCGCGGCTCATTTATATTTTAAACGTGAATGTGTTGCCTATTCCTAATCTTGCTATATTGAGCTGCTAAACTCAGTGTACCTAAACCCTAAACCTTCCCTAAGGGTCACGAAAGAGTATTATAGGAATCCGTAGATTCACCTCAAGGTCGGAAACAGGACCTTAGGCGGGAATACTCCTCCAACCGGACAGTTATAATTTAGTGAATATATACATATATAAAGATAGAACACAGTATTCAAACGATGCATACAGAGTCTCGGCGCTAACAATAAGCATGGTTCCACTTCGACAGATCCTCGAAACTCCAGTATACACAATTAGAACATGTGTAGGGCAATTAGACTGATCCCAATGCAAGGGCAAAATCAATCTCTCGAGGCGCCCTAACCTTTCCGAGTTCTACCACTAGCTAATGTTAGGGATAGTTAATCCTCACAAGATATTCTAACGGACAGCTAGATCGGATTAACCCAGCACCATGACTGGATAATTAAGTTAAAAGACAATCTGTACACCTTCTCCAGTACATTCCCATAAAGTGTAAATCCATTCACATTGCTTTTACTTTGATTTCACTATTAACTCCGTTCACCGCCAAGTCGCCATTATTCCCTTATTTATTTCGAAATTCGGGACCAAAACAACTCCACAATGAAAAGAATAAAACAATGACTACAAAGACAAAACAATGTCTTACAGAAATCACATAATATCACTGAGAAAATACAAGAGATAAACGTACAAACAAATCTTTTTCCAAAGGATACACCTACTCTCTAAAGACGCTAAAATCAAGAAGCCCCCAAGATGTCTTCCTTTCTTTCTCCAAACTTCTATTTTTCCCTCCAAATAAAAGTTCCTAATCGCGGATTCGCGCATGCGTGTTATGTCCGAATCATAACTTGACCAAATTATAATAGGCTACTTAATGTTCGAATTCCTCTATATTCAAAGAATCTTTTATATTTGGTCGTATGAATCATTGCTGTCAACATCTAAAAACAAACGAAATTCCAAGTTAATATCTTTTCAATACTTAATATTTTTCTTGTTTAAACTATTTGTTGAAACGATATCCTAAATTATTATTATCTAAATATTAAATAAATATGTTTCTTTTTTAAGTTATCTCAATTATTTAAACTATTATAAAATAATTGTTATATGCTAAGAAATATGATTGAATACGAACTATCTCTGATTTACAGCCATAGATTAAATAGAAATATTGAACATATATTTTTAATTTAATTTATAGTATTTATAATAAGTAAACTGCTTTAAGTTCTAAAAGAATTATTGAACCTATTTAAATATGTTAGTCTATTTTAACTTAATGTTTTAAGATTATTTAACCATCTAACGTAGCATAAAAACAATGGAATGCAAATTAGTTTATAACGTTTTTGACTAGATGTCACCACTATTAGCATTATTGGTCGATGTAATAATTGACTATTTAGTAACTTTGCATTTTATCACTAGATGTCACTGATTACCCTATTTATAAATAGCTGTTGATATTATTTTCCGTTTGTAGGGGATCTTAATCGATATATTTTATCACCCCTCAAAGGGCTTTGGGGCTTCTTTAGTAAGATATTACGTTTAGTTACAGTCCGCAATTTAATGATAATTAAACTTACAAGCAAGTTTGATTGAAATATAATCAGACGAATTAAATAATAAATAAACATAAATAACGTAACGTACGAACGTTCCGTTACAATATACTTATGTATAAAGCGCAAACAAACAAACTTTTTCACTTTTTCTTTAGTCTCAGGAACTACTACTCCGATTAAAAAAAAAAATGTGTGTTAGATAGCCCATTTAAGATGCTTGGAACAACATATAAACTCTTTTTTTTTAGTATAAACAATCAACGTAAATAAACTTCTCCGATCACCCTTAAGTTTAATGTTGTTTGACAGGGTTTTGGTTAATAATTATAAAATTATAAATTAAATTAAATTTAAGTGTATTTGGCTAACCAAAAATCGGTTCGGCCGTCAAAGCATTTGCGATAAATAATTGAATGTCTATGATTTTACCTATGCCTCCAGGCCACTTTTAAATAAATAATTGTCTTGTAAATAAATCTGACAAAATTTTATAAATTTTCGTACGTGATTGGAATTAATTATATAAAGAGTTTTATTTAATGTTAAGGTGGGTTGAAATTTTAAATTCTCTTGTGTTCTTTGCTTGAAAATGTTGCCCATACTAAAAATAATTTAGCCCTGTCGTTCATTAAATTTATATTTGGGAAATTTAGGATGCATTTAAAACTTAATATTACAATTTCGCTTACTAGCTGTTGATCGCGACTTAATCCATTTTCTTGTTCGACCAATTTCAATTACTCCATACAAACTTTTCCACACCATTTCCATATATTTTTAATAATTAACTGCGTTCTGACCGGCCGCTTTTGGCGGCTTGTTAATACCTACGTATTGTATTGTGTATTTATTAAAGTACCTAATAAAGCAAAATTACTTACATTACTTAGCTTTCCGTTGAAAACAAAAATAACATCCACTAAAGGAAGTGGGACACCAGTTAATTATTCGAAACATTTAGTAGCTAGGTGCTTTCGAAGTTTCGCTTAAGATAAATATCGTCTTTGTACAATATCGAGCTGAACAAATTCAGTAATTGGAGCTGACATTACCGCCCGACTTCTATGATCAATATTACAGCAAGTATCTATTGTTTAAAATGTTAATTCTATCCTACCTATCTTTGTACAAATGAAATAAGCAGTTGATAAATTTAGACTGTATGTCTAGATTTAGACTAAAATACTAAAAAAATCTTAGTGTAAATTCTAAGATTTCTTTCCGGGTCTGGTTGTTGGAGGAACTACCCTCCGTGCTTTGGAAAACACGCTAAGCCGTTGGTCCCGATTGTTATAACAGCATCTATAACAAGCGTATACCAGGGAACGGGCAGCAGCGTTTCCCCGGGTATTACAACATAACACTGTGGTCGCCAATCCGCCTGCCAAGCGGACTATGGCAAAACCCTCCCTCGAGGGGAGGCCCATGTTCAACAGTGGAAGTTGTACGGGCTGATGATGATGATGCGGCTAAAAAACTTACTCTTAAGTCAAAAGTACTTCATAATTGTATCCCTTTGTTGTTCAGCTAAAATATAAGTATTAAGGTACAGTCAACAACAGTGATCGGCTTACACCGTCGGTATCAAATAATGTAAATAAATATGTTTTTGTCACTACGACAGCCGCATTTCTTTATGGGTGACGAGTTCACTGCTAGCTGTATACAAATTCATATAACAGTAAATTCTTCTCATAATATTGTTCATATAAAGTTAAAAGCGTTTCACAGGGTGTAAACCTATCTCTTTTGTTGACTGTACATCCGGTACTTTAGTATTTGAATTACGTACGTATACTGGGCGGCGGAGACTTTTTCAGATTTTATTCAAGACTTACGCTTACGCCACACTGGCCATGCGCGTTGCTCGAATGCGCATCACATGCGAACGACGCGACGGCGCGGCGCCGCCGGGGGTAGCGAGTAATGGGGTCGGAAGGTTGGTCTTTTACACGCTCGAGGAACGCGCATGCACTCCAAATGTGGGGTCACACTTAAGTCTTTTTTACTATCGTTTCTAGAATTTTTCTTTGTTTTTTCCTTAATATTTCTGGTTAATATTGTAGACAATATCTACCATATTGACAATATATCAAATCAAAGTAAGCATAGTTTCCTTTCATGCTTAATTTAAAGTTCAGTCACATCACCTGTCATTATTACTAATATTTTAAAGTTTAATAAAATATACGTCAGTACTTTCAATAATTCAACGAATCTATACTAATATTATAATGAGAAAAGATTTGTATTTTTTGTAGGTTTGTTGCGAATAAACTGAAAAACTACTGTAATGTTTGTATAGATTTCGATAATTCTAATTTAAAAAGGCAAAGTAACGCCTGATTCTATTAATTAATTATTCGATAATTCTTTCAACTTTAGAATCTAAATTATCCTTGAGTGACATAGGCTATATTCAATTATGAAGGTGTATTATCGATGTAGGTGGAGTTAGATCTCAGGATTTACCCGTTAAATTAGGCGTTCCGCAAGGGTCTATTTTAGGCCCTTTTTTATTCTTAGTTTACATTAATGATTTGCCGTATTATTTGGAAAACATGTGCGATGTAGTACTTTTTGCAGATGACACTTCACTTATCTTCAAAGTGGATCGAAATAGACATGATTTTGACGAAGTAAATAGTGCTCTTACACGATTAACCAAATGGTTTACGGTAAATAATTTGGTCCTTAATACCAAGAAAACTAAGTGTGTAAAGTTTACGACGCCGAATATCAGGAATAAGGGACCGGAAGTAATAATAAACAACGAGGTTTTAGAGACCGTCAAATCTACAGTCTTTCTGGGTGTAACGCTAGATGACAAATTACAATGGGGCTTCCATATATCGAGCTTAACTGGTAAATTAAGCTCCGCTGCCTACGCTGTCAGAAAAGTAAGGCAGCTGACCAATGTGGAAACTGCTCGTCTTGTTTACTTCAGCTATTTCCACAGTGTCATGTCTTACGGAATCCTGCTCTGGGGCAAGGCAGCTGACTTTAAAAGTATATTTATTTTACAAAAACGAGCGATTCGATCAATTTATCAGTTAAGTGCGAGATTTTCCCTTAGAGAATTCTTTAAAGATATAGACATATTAACAGTCGCTGCCCAATACATATATTCTTGTATTCTTTATGTTAGACAAAACATAAGCTCTTTTAAAAAAAGAAGCGACGTGCATAATTTAAACACTAGAAATAATCATAAATTATGTGCCGAATATCATCGTTTACAGAGAGTGCATTCTTCTTTTGTGGGTCTGGCTATTCGCATTTACAATAAAATACCGAAATGCTTACAAGATCTTTCTTTTGCTAAATTTAAATTAGAAATTAAGAAAATTTTAATGAGAAAGGCTTATTACGCTCTGAATGATTTTTTAAATGATAATAACGCTTGGTCGCTTGGCTAACCAGGAAAACGAAAAAAAGTATTGAAGTCTTTAAGAATAGACGTTTAAGTATGACATTTTAATGTACCTATTTTATTTTGTATGATTTTATCTATCATAAGATTTAATGTAATGATTCATTTTGTATTTGACATTGCATATTATTTTTATATATTTTACTGAAACATTCTACACAATGGTCAATCCAGATGTCACATACTAGATTCTGATACTCAAAACTGTAAGATCGTCATGCTCCCAATGAAAGTCATTTCTTGCGGCGGCGATGTGGGACGGGTCGCCACCTTCCCTCTAATATGGCGAGGGAGCCGATGGCTGTGTCACACGTCATACTCGTGAACGGGTGCTGCTTGCGGTGGCTGGTCGGCTTGCAGTTGAGGGTATTTACTTGTTATAACTAATTAGTAGTCTTCTTTCACATTGATGGTGTCTGGGTTGACGTTGTTTAGTTATGTTTATTTTAACTGTAAATGTGGATGGGGTGTACCCGCCGTTATTTCATTTTTTTTCTTAATGTGCAAGAGTTTTCATCCGCTTGAGTAGAACATTATCTTTTTTATTTATTATTTTATGAAATAACTGTAAGGAGCGTGCCCCAGCCCACATACTTTTGAAACTGTACCAAAAATGATTGTACATAAAAAAAAAAGATACAGAACAAAAGAAGACGGAAAAGCATAAACCGGAGTTTCTTTCTGAGTTTCTTCTCCGGGCCGTCCACTTAGGTAGCTAGAGAAACCTGCAGGTTAGCTAGGCTAGGATCCTCGCCGGACAGACCGAGGACCGCGTTGATCCCTGCCCCTGTCGTGTGATCCAGTGCCTGTAGTCCGTGCCAGTGATCACGTCCTCTTTATTTCTCTTTACTTCTAGCTTTTAGCGGCGCCCTGAGTCGTGGTCCTTACCCCTTAAGGGTGCCCGCAGGCGTGTGTCGCTTAAATTTAATGGAATTTGGCTGAGGACGTCTGATCTCGCCACTTGACCGGTCATTGCACTCTAAAATATGCTTTAATATATTTTTTTTATTTTTATTCATAAAATGTTTGAATGAAATAAATATAGTAAATAGATATTAACGTTGATATTAAGAGCTTATTTACTAACACAGGACTGACAGACTTCTAGCACACCTGAAATAAATTTAAACATAATTTAATAGTAAATGTTACCTATTTATAATTAATGTTATATGCATTGTTAATTTTCTTGACAAGTACAAGTGTATGTAAATACCTAAGTGCTGAATAAAAATCGTTTATTTCGTTTATTTCGTTTGAAGTTTTCACGAGAACGACTGCTGCGCGCGTGATACTGCACGCAGGAAGCTAATGTTTATTATTTTGATTAGAATCAGAATTACATTAAGTGCTAGTTACATAACCCAGTTATAGGTAGTATAGTAGAAGAAAATGCCTTAAAATACCTATTGGCTTATTTTTTAACCTTTCCCAATCTCAATCCAGTCTATTTTCATTCCAATAACTACTCGCAAAATTCTCAATTTTTTACAGATGCTATTAAAACGGAAATCCATAGAATAGCTAAATAAAACTATAGCTTAGCAACATGAATCAAAAGAGTAGATGCGTCATTTTTGTAATCCCGAAGGCTATCAAACGAACTCGAGTGCCAAAGCTGTACATAAAATTTTTGCACGATATTGCACGTCACATAAATTATGTCGCGTTTTTATATGACCTATCGACCATTCCAAGTCGAATCCAAATTGACCGTTATTGTTATGAACACAGACATTAATTTTGAACTGACTTCGAATTGACTATGGGGTTTTAAGAACTATAGATATATAAAGGTATCCCATTCACATTCCAGCTCTCATATTTTCTCAATCGGTCTCGAATGTTTGCACCGGTTTCGAATATAAAAAGTTTTATGTCGCAAAAATTGTCAGTTTCGTTGCATTTTGGTAATCCTTAAATGTTTTTTATAGAACAAAGGATTTTTGTAGTTGGATTATTTTTCCATAGTAGGTACAGGTAGGTACAGGAATAGTAGGTACTGAACGTTTTTACGGCAAGTCAACGTCATTATATGGCGTACCGTGTTGCGCTCAACTTAAGAGTATTAAGATTAATTAACCACATTCTTCGAGCGTGTGTCACATGCATACCGCGGCGGCGGGGGCAGGTGATGGGGGCGAACTCAGCGCTCGAGTCTTTCACACGCTCAACGACTCAACACGAGTCGCGTGTCGTCAGATCGCGTCGCGTTTTAACAATATGTTTCCGCCTTATATGTCGTTTATATGCATATTATTCAAAAGACAGTAAGCCGCAACCAACGTCAACTGACGACAAGAAAGTCATATATCCGTATCAATTTACCACAAGTTGACAGTCTACACGTATTTTACTTTAACTCGATGGCAAATGGTTTTTCCAAGCGATTAAGCGTGTTACGAACGTTTCAACTTCCCAACAAAATACGTGAAAATCTGCGTTAGAAACCATGGAGTGCAAAAAAGACAAAGACAAAGGTGCCACTCATATTTCCACACTAAAAACATTTATTTCCAACGTCACGTTTGATGTCAGCTGTATGAAAGTTCTGTCACGCGTGCGAACACTAACACGCCTTAAATAATGCTTACAAGCACACATTATTTATTTCTCTTTTTACAAAATATTATTCTGGTCCTACCACTTAAGTTTTACTTATATGTACATAATAATATATTTTTTACTAGCTGACCCGACAGACGTTGTACTGTCTTAGCTAAAACTCTAAATTAAATTGAACTTTTAATATAAAGCGTGATAGCACTGAACTAACCGTGATGTGCACTAAGAGTAGCGCGCATTCTGTCAATGTTATGTCAAACGTCATAAGATTACAATAAAAAAGATTAAAAAATTTATTCTATCCATGATCGATGATATGCCAATTATGTCAAGATAAGATGGTTTACCCACTTGAACCCAGGATGTTTCCCTAAATTTAAATGCCACTTAATGGAGCACCGGTAATAGCTAATCCGTACACGGTACATCCGGTACCGTCCGATACCTATGACGTAGCTGTCATGGACTCTCCCGAAGCTTTTATTTTAGGGTTCATTCAATGCACCTTTTGCGAGCGCACGGAGCACAACTACAACTCAAGTTATCATGGGTCGGCCTCTAAAAGAAATTTTGAACAATGTTCCCTACTCCTCGAAGCCGAGGCTCCGGGGGAGCCTGCTGTCTGTGCGCCTTCGGTGAAATGGGCAGGAGAGATCTTTCTCCTGAAATTGAGTTCCTGAAATTGAGTTCATAGATTTTATTATTGTATAAACATTATATTCATTAAAGAAAATACAATTTATATTTGACGTGAAATGTATAAGAAATACCAAAAAACCGGCCAAGTGCGAGTCGGACTCGCGCACGAAGGGTTCCGTTTCAGTTACAAGTGCGTACCTATTTTTGATATCAAGATTAAATAAAAAAGCGTATGTTTATGAAATGAAATGTTATTTTATATTTTTATATTCGAGTTGATTGAATGAAAGCTAAATTGCGGTTTACGATTTTTGACATATTAAAAAAAACTAATTACAAGATCTCGTTCAAACCAATTTTCGGTGGAAGTTTACATGGTAATGTACATCATATATTTTTTTTAGATTTATCATTCTCTTATTTTAGAAGTTACAGGGGGGGGGACACACCTTTTACCACTTTGGAAGTGTCTCTCGCGCAAACTATTCAGTTAAGAAAAAAATTACATTAGAAACCTCAACATCATTTTTGAATACCTATTCATATATACCCCACACTTATGGGTTCGATGAAAAAAAAAATTTTGAGTTTCAGTTCTATGTATGGGGAACCCCAAAATTTATTGTTTTTTTTCTATTTTTGTGTGAAAATCTTAATGCGGTTCACAAAATACAGCTACTTGCCAAGTTTCAACATTATAGTTCTTATAGTTTCGGAAAAAAGTGGCTGTGACATACGGACGGACAGACAGACAGACAGACAGACAGACAGACATGACGAATCTATAAGGGTTCCGTTTTTTGCCATTTGGCTACGGAACCCTAAAAAGAGTACATTAATTATTTAAACTGAATATAATCTATTTATTGATTTTTTTGACACCATACGCTTTGGTAATGAAGTTTGTGCGTATTACTGAACAAAATGGCGTCTTCACAGTCCTATTCTTATTTGGCACGCATAGTATATGTCACTTTTTGGTTTGACAATTAATCTATGACGGGACCAAACTGTAACATTTGACAGGTATAATAATTAGTATGGGAAAATAAAATTATCATTTTTAGTATTTCCATCTCAATTTTTCCCTATTTTCTCACCGTTTAAACCTTCCCTGGACCACGACAAACATTTCAAAACCAAAATCAGCTAAATTGGGCCAGCTGTTCTCGAGTTTTAGCGAGACTAACGAACAGCAATTGATTTTTATATATCGCACCCCTAGATGAAGACTCCGGCAACTCAAAAAACCTCATTTTTCAGAAATGACGAAAAACTGTTTCTAGAGTATAATAAATAAATATATCAAAGCTACTAACTCAAAACACGTACTTTTTTGAGTTAGCGGAGTCTTCATCTAGGTGTGCGATATATATAGATAGATTTGTCACCAAAAGTACAGAGTTAACAAAAGTACAGAATATTTTCAAAAATTTATTAAATCACAATGTGAAGGCGATTTTGTGAAAACAATAGACAAATTTCGCACAAGGCACGATAAGCAAAATTTCTCTTCTATCTTTCACCATACGTGCAGTACGCCTTTGGAACTCTCTTCCCCACTCCATTCGTGCCAGTTCATCTATCGACGTTTTTACAAAAAGAACAAAAGAACATTATCTCTTATCTCATTAGGAGTGTTTATTATATGTATTAGTTAATTTTTATTAATTATGTATGTATTGTATTCATACAATACATACATAACATTGTAACTTTAATTGATACAAGAAAAAGGAGTTAGTGATAGTGTGACGGGTGACAGGACAGAATGGAATAAACAAACGTGTTGCGCCGACCCCAAGTAATATGGGATAAGGGCAGGAAGAAGAAGAAGATGTACTTATGTATTGTATTCATATATATTATTACGTATTAGCATTAGTTTAATATACTCAAATTGTTACTATTGTTGTGTACACTGTTCTTGCCCGTTTATCACAAATCTCACTCTGAATATGGTTTGCTGGAAGAAAACTCATAAATGAGTTAAGCTCGCCATTTTACATCATCTTTAATTGTTGAACTTTCATAACTTGTTTTCATGTGTACAATAAAGAATAATGAAATAAAATAAAATAAAAAAATTTCGGAGTGTCACCATAGCGTCGTATTCCCGGCATTGTTATACTACTTTTGAAGTATTATTTAGTTGAATTATATCAATTTAGCAAAATCAAACTAAAGGTATAGGTAGTTAATTCATTTATCTGTTCACACAACATAAAATAAATCTAGAAAAATGTACTAAAGGATGTTTTTTTTGCAGTATTTTGGGCCACCTGTATTATTTAACTACCGTACTTATTTTTTAAATAAACGTGCAATGTCGTAGTTTAGTTGGTAAATTTTAATTTAATTTTATAACAAGAGCATATAACTGTAGCGTGGAAATTAAGACAGAAACACGCTTAAAGACGATACCTACATAAAGCAAAGTAAATAGAAAACACTATTCCCAGACCAGGTGTCGCCGAAAAATGTGATGATAGAAAACTTTGTTTGTAGATATATCGGTCTATAGCAAGCACTGTGGACAAAAAAAAATATCGATAGCACTTTACGCCGTAAACTTTATTCTTTTAAACCACTGAGCCCAGATATCTTATATTACTGCCGTCGCTAACCCGAATGCCAAACGTGGTTATTATGGAAATACCCCGAGGAAGGCCTATGTTTAACCGTGAACTGAATGCAGGCTGATTATGATGAGAAAAATATTTTGTTATCAGTTTGCATCTTCAAAAGATTGGAGTCATACATATCTTTACGCCTTTGCCATGTTGAAGGCCATGTTGCTTCTTGCACCGAATGTCATAAATTTCACAATTGTCATTCCTTTTGCACACCTTCACGCACCTTCCCCAACTGCTGCATTTCGCGACTATTTGATCCCTATCATTTAACTACTACAAAACTTAAACCAAACTGTCGGTCAAACCTTCATCTTCAAAATTATCGTAATAATGTGATGTCACGTGGTGTAAGACAGAGGCTTGAGCACGTTCGGTCACTCGAGTGTCCAGCCTCTTGCAGTCGTGCTTGTGTATAGCTGATTGTCTTACAATTTGCTGTGTTTGCAAAATTTCTTTGTCAGTCTTAGAGTTCGTTTTTTTAATCTATGGCAAAATAAGTTATTACATCATTTTTGCTAAACGTGACCGGAATTTATATTAGTACAAATTTACATAACTTCAAAAAATAAAGTATGGAAAATTGTGTATAGTTTTGTATGTTATTATCCAATCCACCATCCTGTGGTTGACTGAAAATAAATATCTTTGGCAACTCCACCATGGACGATAACATTATAAAAGTAACAAAATAATATAAATCAGAATATATTAAAAGTGACTTTAGCAATGTTATTTTGTTTTTGGAAGCGTTACCCATTTCCCTAGAAAGCAGGTATAGGAAGGGCTTTGAAACAAAACTCTAAAATACATTGTTTTAATCATTTAAGTCACCTCAACACGTTGAAAGGTATCTCTCTATTATTTAGGCAGAATGTTCAGTGCGGAAATATAAAGTATCGTAAAAATGTTAACTTATAAATGACTAGCTGCGCCCCGCGGTTTTACCCGCATTACTCTGCTCCAGTGGGTCAGACCGTGATGTTTTGTAGTGTGAATCCAGCGTATAACCTATCCCGGTGCAAATTTCAGCCAATTCCATTCAGTAGTTTTGGCGTGAAAGAGTAACAAACATCCATCCATACAGCCATACTTACAAACTTTTGCGTTTAAAATATTAGTAGGATTTTTACCACCAATTAATTCATACAATTACGTATTTAAAGTAGGCTTAATCGTAGCGAAATGCTTTTAATTACATGTAATAGAATAATATTATATACCTTCATTTAAATTTAACAGGTATTGTGTGATATTAAACAAACATCCAAATATGAAAGAGTAGGTAATTAATCTTATTATATTAATAAAACAACAGCCTTCATTCAGCGAGGATTTGTTTTTAGAAAATAATACAAAAGGACACTTCCCAGAAGGACATTTGAAAGGGACAAAATTATGCTGTTTGTTGTTTATGGGTCTAATTCTACCATCCGCAAGTGCAACTTTTGTTATCGGGGATCAACAGAGACATAACATGAAAAGATAATGGTACTGAAACTCATTAAACCCTGCAAACATTTTGAACTTCTAATCCCAAATTTAATTCAAATGCACTCATTCGTTGTAATAAAACGTTAAATTGTAGCTCTCCTGTTTTTATGGTAATATGAGGGTTTTATTTATACAAATAGAAACAAATATAAAAAAAGTGTTTGCTTTTCTATATAGAATAAATAATGTTAGAGTTATAAAAGAAGAATTTTGTAAATGTGCTTATAGTATACGATCTTGACCTATAACCTATGTTAAAGCATAGGATAAAGGAGTTTCGGCAGTTCTATATACTCACATTGTCCGTTTTGGCTCATTTCAGATCTTAGAATACTTTCGGATTTTTTTCAATCATAAAGGTGTGTATAAAAATATAATAACACACTACATAAGAAGGCTGAGTTTACTTATCCGCCAGATGCATATGTCATATGCACATTAATTATTAATATAACGATAAACTGGATTGCCTTCGACCTTCGACTATCCTGCGGTCGACCTTAATACGTCCCGATAATACTGCGGTCACCATCTCGCATGGAATGCGTGGTTTAATAGCAAAACCCTCCTTCTGGGGGTAGCCATGTTCAGCAATGGAAGTATAAGGTCAAATGATGATAATGATAATGGTCAATTAATTTATTTACCTATGTGGCGTCCTTTTCCTTATATTCAAATGTCACGTTTTCATGTACTAATATATTAAAGGAACGAACACGTTATATTATGCCACCAATAGAAATATTGGAAAGTTAAGTAATTCCCGCACATATCTGGTATCATATAACCTTATGATTATTCAGTGAAATTCGATCCTGTTCAATAAAAAATCCACAGCTAGCGTTATTATTATTAGTAACAATCTAATTTGTCGGCGAATATATAATATGAAAATCTATTCATCTCAAAACATATTTTAGGTTTGTCCATTATTGTTCACATAATGCCGTTCATTGACTTGAAATATTTGAATATTATCTATGTAAATATTTGATTAATTTGAAATAGCTACGTGAAATTCGCACATATTGCAAGCTCAAAAGAATTAAGAGATTTATTATAGTAAATTCGTATTTAACTAAATTCAAATAAAATATTTGCTTAATTTATATTTGTATCTAAATTACTATAATCAATACTTTTAATGTTTTTATACTTATTTCTTTGAGTTTATATTTTACTAGGCAAATAATAAACAAACATGAATAAAATACATAACTAAAAGTAACTAATTAAAAATAAAACTTACTTATATACTACTATTCTAAATCTATTCTACTTGGCAAGGTTCCCAGAATGCTGGCAGAATTACCACGTTGAATGGCAATGCTAACCTGCTGTGCAAAGTAGAAACCAGTACTCGGAGAACGTGCCGCACTTAAGAGGGCCGCTGCGAGGTATTTATAAATTAATTTGGCTCCCGGTTCCCACGGCCCCAATGTTTCGACACCAAAAGGCACAAATAATAAATCAGCTGAGTTTGTTGTTGCAACATGCTGTGTTCTTAATATATGGCATCAGCTGTAGATGCTGTCCTTTTGAATTATTTGCTTTATGTATAAATAATTCTAAATTTTCGATAAATATAGAATTATTGAATACCATGAAGTGATAAAGTATCCTACGGAAACTGTAACTTAACTAATTATCTTCGTGCTATTCAAATCTACTGTACCTACATTATATATCTCTATCCCTAATTGAATCTAAATCCTTTCTTCCATTCCAGTGTGATTAAACATCCACCATAGTTGTTAAAATCCTGTTACGAAATGCGTGACAATGCAATTTATTAGTAAAAAAATAGTAATTCTTAAATATTTGTTTTTTTGTGAAAAGTTTTGTTTTTTATTGAATATAGGCTTGCGTTTAACCATAATCTCGCTTGATGGAAGGCGAAGATAAGGCCTAAGATGATACACGCTTGCCTAGAAAGCGTCTGTTCACTTTAGCCTTAAAGATGTCCAGATTATAGCGTTCCGGAAAAACTGTCCCCGGCAGAGAATTCTTTAAGAAGAAGCAAATCGCTTCGTGCGTATTGAAGGAATGTCAACAACAAAAGGGTGAAATCGCTCGCCGCGCCTATTCGTCCGGTGATGGAAGGGTGAAGGGGGTATCAGGTTATGTAGAACCTCCGCACACTCCCCGAAATGTAACCGATAAAAAACCGATAGGCTCGCTACTCGTCTACGGTGTTCGAGGCTCTAAAGACTTGCCTCCACAAGTTAGTTATTGCCTATGACTCTCTTCGCTCGGCGCTCCAATGAGTCCAGAGCATCCAGCTGATATCTAGCAGACCCATCCCAAAGATGAGAACAGTATTCCATTGAGGAGCGAACTTGAGCTCTGTAAAGACTAAAGAGCTGCTCCGATTTGAAGTACCACCTCACCTTGGAGAGAATGCCTGTCAAAAGCCTTAGAGATATCAAGAGACACGGCAAGAGCCTCACCGTGTCTCTCAATGGCTTCGCTTCAGAAGTGAGTAGCATAGACAAGAAGATCCCCAGTAGACCGGCCTCGACGGAATCCGTATTGACGGTCACAGAGGAGGTCATTGTCTTCCAGGTACGCTAGGAGACGGTTGTTTAAAACACACTCCATAACCTTGCAGAGTATGGAGGTGATTGCGATTGGTCGGTAGTTGGCAGGGTCGGCACGACTACCTTTCTTAGGAACCGGTTGAACATTTGCAATCTTCCAGGATACTGGAACTCAACCAGTCGTCAGGGACAAGCGATAGAGGCGAGTCAAAACAGGAGACAACTCAGGCGCACATGACCGCAAGACAATGGCAGGAATGCCGTCAGGCCCACTAGCTTTATTCACATATAGAGTGCTAAGAATTTTAAGTACCACTTTTTGCCGAATGTGCACCTCAGGCATAGTGGAAGTGCAATGAGGTAGCCTGGGTGGACTTTTACCAGCAGCATCTAGTTGTGAATTCTTCGCAAATAGAGATGCAAACAAGTCTTTGGCTGTGTGAGCTAATGGACCGTTCGGCTTCTGCAGTGGCGGCAAAGAGGACCGACAGAAATTGGCTTCGACCGATTTGGCAAGAGACCAAAAAACTTTACTCCCAGATGGGTAAAATGCTAGTCTGGCTCCAATGCGGCCAAAATGGTCAAAGCGGGCCTTGCGTAGGGCACGTTTGCAAGACTTGGCAGCACTATTGAAGGCTCTCTTCAGTTTCCGAATATTTGGCGCTTTGCGGGCTCGAGCATCCACCCACGCTTGGTAAACAGAGTGCTTTTGTGCTTCAGCACTGTCACACTCAGCGTTGAACCATGGACGGGCTTTGTCTTGGAGTGAGACATCAGAAAATGGAATGAAATATTCCATAGCCTGGCATATCACTCCAGAAACAGCCTCCGCGCAGCGAGTCGGGTCGTCTGAAGAGAAGCATATGCGAAGCCAAGGGTAAGACGCGAAGAAATGCCGCATCATCCCAATCTGCGGACTTGTATCGCCATACACGCCTAGTCCCCTTGAGATCGGGATCGGGTGGCGAGTAAACAGACACAGATTTCACCAGACAGTGGTCGGAGCTACCCAACGGTGAGGAAACCGCGACTTGATATCGGTCTGGATCGGTTGTCAACAGAAGGTCTAAGCAATTGGCCGTATGGCCATCAATGTCAGGCACCCGTGTCGGCCCGGTCACCAGTTGGGAGAGACCAAGCGTCAGTGCAGACCGACTATTGCAGATGCATACGCTAATCTCCCGATTACGTTACGGAGACGTCGACCACAGATGTCATCGTGAGCATACACGCAGGTGCCAGCGGGTGGCTTGAAATTGTGCTCCAGGGTAGCGCAAGTATGCTGCCTCAGCTGGACATCTGATTTGCGTCTCCGTGAGGAACAGCAGATGTGGTTTTTCGGTCTCAAGGTGGTGATGGACCGGGATGAGATTGGAGTTCAGACGTCGGATGTTAGAGAGGTGCACTTTTAGTGCGAGGGAGTGCAACCGCTGTTTTACCAGTTTCCTATTTTTACTCAATTTCATTAATTTTTTATGGCGAACAGACAAGCAGGAAAGGGACAGTTGGGCGAGGCGTAGCAAGAACGAGTACCACGCAATGCACTCGTAATGTTACAAAAAAACGAAAGTAGGTATTTTATTTAAATTTATTAATTTAAAATTGAAACATATTAGAAATTAAACATTCATTTTACGTAAACAAAAGTACCTAATCTCAAAACATAAATCTTAACTACAGCCCGGAATAAATCTATTGAGCCTTGGTGTATAAATTAACTAAACCTATTAGTCAGAATCAGACATAAAGGAAGTTTATATGAGTAGTATTAAATTCGCTTCAACGCTCTAACATTACATCGCAATAAACCACTAAAATGTTAATTTATTAGTTTCCCAATTAATGTACTACGAGCTCAAGCGAGGTGCTTTGCATGAAAAATGGTTTTTGTATATTTCAGAAAAACCGTACCTTTATTCAGAATACAAAATTGCATAAATGATACTTCTAACAAGATAGGATACGCTACGAAGTTTGCACACAATAGCAAATAGCAATTGCTCCGTGGATCAAACGTTTCAAAAGAATTATACTGATAACATTTTAAGAATTAAATGAACTCGAATTTTGGAAAAGATTATGCTGCCAATAAGTCTCTTCAGGTGAATTTAAGCATCAAATTGCTTTCTTCAAATACATTTTACAGTGGTTTGGTGGTCTCAGGAAAATAAAGTAGAACGAGAAGTGCAATTTTCCGCTGACTAAAAGGGTTTTTTTATTAAGACTAAACTAAACTTTTCAATACTCTAACCATGCAAACTTTCAAAATAAAACTCAAAGGCGATAAGGAATCACCTATTTCTTACCGACTTGAGTATAATTAGTAATCTATAGGATAAGTAATAAATCGGAATGTCAGATTTTGCATGGAGGTTTCCCTTTGGACATTTGTGTTAAGACGGTAATATGCGAAATTCAACCCGTAAGGGTAAAAAGGATTGTTTGAAATTTCTATCGTTTTCATTGTGTCAAATTACTATGAAATACAAATTACTTTCAGGCACCCCAATGTATGGGCGTATGCATGGGAGGTCTAGAAATGGGCATAGGCACGAGAAGGCCGGATATGATCATAGATTATTGGCGAAGGAACGGAAGATATTGTGGTCTTCCACGGAGACTCTAGTGAGCCCCGGGGAAACTCTTCAGGCCATTGGCCTTTTTGGTGGTGTCGATCGCCACCTGTGAAAACAGGTGGGCCCTCGTGGTCGTGTCCTTGGGGGTGGAGCGCGGCTAGCGAGGTCAATCCCCTACAGATTAGTCTATAGGGGCGACCAGCATGCTAGCGGCGCTCAGTGTCGTGTCCGGTGGTTCATCGCTCCCTTTGACGCATGGCGAGGTCGAGCCCACCGGGGAAAAGTTCCCCGGGGGCGTCCATCAGCCAGCAGGTGAAGGGAGCGGAAGTCTTCGTCAGGGGGGGGCCACGGAGACGAGGTCACGTGGCAGGGCGAATCTGTCCGGCGGCCGACGGTGATACGGCGCAAGCTCCCGCAAGTGGCGGGCGTGCGCACCGTCAGTCCGCTCGAACATCGTCGTGATCAGGCGTCTCACGAAGTCGTCCAGGCTCTCCATGCGCAGGTCCCGGGCTATGGTGTCATTCCGTACGAAGTGGTGGGCGTTCACGATGGTGCGCAGCGACATGGATTGCTGCGCACGTAGCCGGCTGCGGTTCGTCTCAGATACGAGGGCGAACCATGCCGGGGCGGCGTAGGTCAGACGTGACCTAATGTACGCCTTGTACACACCAAGCTTCGCACGGAGCGGCAGATGGGACGACAGCACAGGGCGCAGGAGGCTTCGCGCAGCGCGCGTCTGGACGACGACGTTGTTCACGTGGGGCTTCATGGTGAGGAGTCTGTCGATGGTCACGCCGAGGTATTTCACCCGCGGGGACCAATCGATGACCTCTCCCATGAGCTTAAGCTGTGGTAAGCCCACGCTTCCCACGGAGATCGCCTGAGTTTTCGCCACGTTGACCTTCAGTCTCCAGTCCTCCAGCCAGCAGGGAAGGGCATCTAGAGTGCGCTGCATCTTCGTCACCGCATGCCTGCCCGACATCGACGTTGCGACGTAGGCGGCGTCGTCGGCGTAGAGCGCGAGCTTCACGCCTGCGGTGACGGGGATATCGTCGGTGTACCACGAGTAGCACACCGGAGAGAGGCAGCTTCCCTGGGGCACGCCTGCGTGGATGGGCCGCTCTGAGGACAAGGCGTCTTCAACCGCCACTTGGAAGCGTCTGTCCTTCAGAAAGGTGCCCACAATCCTAACTATTCGACGAGGAATAGTGGATGTGGACAGCTTGTACAGCAGGCCGGCGTGCCACACGCGATCGAACGCCTTCTCCATGTCGAGGAGTACCGCAACCGCCCGCTCGCGCTTGTTGCGAGCAACGGTGATGTCGTGCAGTACCCTCGAGACTTGGAGCGTGGTGGAGTGTTCGGCTCGGAAGCCGAACTGTTCGTCGCGTGGCTGGAGGTGTGGCGTCATGTGCAGCAGTAGCAGCTTCTCGAACAACTTCGATGTCGTCGAGAGGAGCGTGATGGGCCGATAGCTTGATGGCAGGAGAATGTTCTTCCCCTGCTTCGGTAGCATGATGACCCGACCGAGTCGCCATGCGGAAGGAAAGTGTCCGGTCCAGAGGATGCCATTGAAGAGTCGCGCCATGGTTGCGACTGCTCGCTGCGGTAGATGGCGCAGGGCTTCGTTGGGCACCCGGTCGGGACCGGGGGCTTTCCGCAGTGGCATGCGTCGGATCATCCGCTGGACTTGTCCAGGGGAGACAACGATGGGGTCTTCTGTCGAAGCTATCGGCTGTTCGAAGTATTCTTCGAGCTTCCTCTCGACCTCTGCTACGTGCTGCACGTTGGTGGCAGGATTTGATTGGAACTGCGCTTCCAGGAAGTCGGCGAATAGCTCCGCTCGGTCCTCCGCTCGGTAACGTGGGGTACCGTCACCGGCTTGGAGGGGCCTAATCGGAAGAGCGGAAGCGACTTCAGTGGGATGTCTTCCAGAGTCAGACGCACCGGTTGGTGGTCTGAGAGGAGATGGTCGTCCAGGACGTCGAGACCCACGGTCGCGTTGAAACCACGCGTAACCGCGAGGTCGATGACGTCTGGTGTGTGGGCTGCGCAGTACGGGTAGTGCGTAGGGACCTCTGGTCCAATCACCTCGTAGCCATTTCGGTCTGCATCTTCTTGAAGGCGCCGGCCGTTGTGGCAGATGTAATTGGAATTCCACGCCGTGTGTCGCATGTTGAAGTCGCCGGCTATGAGCGTTGGCAGTGGCGAGTCAAGCAAGATGCTGACGTCAGCCACTGCAAGTCGCTGTTGCGGCGGCTTGTAGAAGGCGAACACACGGGTGGGGCGGCTTCCGATGCAGACTTCAACTCCGAGGGCGTACGCAGACTGCAGCTGTGGTACTGGCAGCGGTTGGTGAACGACTCTCCTCTTGACTAGGACTGCCAATCCCCTGTAGGCAGTCCCTGCTGGTGAGACTTGGTCCTCCCGGTAGACATGGTAACCGGCCATGCGCCAGTTGTCTACTGGTCTAAGGTGCGTCTCGTTGAGCAGGGCTATATCCACATGCTGCTGTGCTAGCAGCAGCTTCAATAGCCTAGTCTTCTCTGTAGACATCCCGTCGGCGTTCCAGAATAGGATTTGTAGGCCGCGTCTATCCATGTCGGTACGCGTCCAGCAGGCATTGCAGGATGAGCTCGGTTGGGTCGCGCTTTTCCTGCAGTGCGACTAGCACTTGCTGGAGCGTACCAACAACTTTGGTCATCCTTTGGTCTAGCTTCGGTTTTGGAGTAGGGGCGGTGGTCGGGGTGGTCTTCGGCCCTGCGATCTCCTTCGGCGGCTGTTGTGGGGCTGGTTGCGCTTGGGCCTTCGCCTTGCGCCTCCGCTGTCGTCGACTGTTTTTCGCACGCCCTCCTGGGGCGTTGGCGGCTGCCATCAGGGAGGTCGGGGCGTTCCCCTCCTCTACCTGACGGTGGGTGACAGGCTTGGTGCCTGTGGTGGTCCTGGCGACTGTCCCGGCCTTCTTATTGCGAATTTCTCGCTTGAAGACCGGGCACTGGATGTTGTTTGCCGTATGTGGGCCACCACAGATGGCACACGTCGGCGGCTCCTCCAGGGGGCGTGGGCAGTCCCGGGCGATGTGCGTCTCGCCGCACCGCACACAAGCCATAGGCCTGTGGCAATGGTGCGATGAGTGCCGGAATTGCTGACAGCGGTGGCATTGGGCGGGCCCTTTCTTGCCCCGCCAGGCCTCGATCTTCACGCCGGGCATACATAAAAGTTCGGAAACTTCATATATGCCCGGGATTAGGTTCTCCGTCCTTGCCAGCTGGGCGAAGAATATACAGCCAGGGCGACCTTGTCGAGCGCGGATTGGGCGGACGAGCTCAGGCTTGAAGCCGAGCTCAGTCAGCTCGCGCTCGATGTCGGCTGGCTGGGTGTCCACCGGTAGCCCTCGGATGGCTACCTTTAGGCTTCTGTCGCCGGGGAGGGAGTACGAGAACCATGGGTTCACTGCCTGGTCCAGCGTGTTCATATGCCGCTGGACAATGCGGTACTCTTCTGGTGTTTTCGGAATGAACCGTACGCCCTTCCCGTACGGGCGAGCGTTCGGCGCGTGTCCGAGGGCTTTCTTGAGTTCCCTGAAGTGGTGGGGCCAGTCCGGGAGTTTCTCCACCACGAATGGTGGGAATCTTCGACCGGACCGGTTCAGGGAGGCGTCGGTGGTGGCTTCTGCAGCGGCGGGAGCTTCGTCGGGGCGAGGCGGGGCCGGCGGGGATGCGCGAGGTGAGGTAGGCGGGGCAGCCGCGATGGCGGCGTATGAGGGGCCCTCCTGCATGGGGGACCCCTCCGGATGGCTGGGGCAGGACAGGCCAAGAAATGGCGGTGTCCTGTCCAGGTCGACCCTTTTAAAGGGCTGTGGTGGTGACGGGAAGCGCCCCGGCGCGACGGGTGTCGGCGGAGCGGGGAAACGCGGAGGCGATGTGGCCATCCTCGTCTTCGGCGCCCTTTGTGGGAGGGGCGCGGGCGCAGGTGGTCGATGCGTCATCGTCGGCGGCTCCTTCCTGACAGCCGCCTTGCTTTGTGGCACGGGGGTCAGGGGGAGCGTCGGTAGTCCGCGCAGCTTGGGTTGCGCGGGGTTCGGGGCGGCTGGCCCGCTCGGAGCTGCGTGCTGGGGCGCAGTAGTGTCCGCGGGGCGAGGGGAGACTGAAATAGTCGTCCCCCGCTCCCGTTGGTGAGGCCGGTGAGTCCGGCACTGGGGGTTTCGGACGGGCGGTGGCAGTGTGAGTGGTCGCTAGGTCGGCGGCCACCGCTCGGTCCAGCATGGACCTTACGGCTGCCAGCGACGACCGCGAAAACACCCGCCGTCTCACGCTCGTAGTTGGTGGTTGTTGGGGCCGGGTGGCCCGACGCGTTGGTGTGGGTAACGGCCGCGACATATTTCGGCCGTTACCACACGGTTGTTTCTTCCCCTATGGGGGGGGGGGGCGCGGCGCGTGCTTCGGGGTTACCCCGGAGCAGAGCACCCACTGCACCGAACCTCCGGGGCTTGCCGCTGGTGGCAGACCGGAGGACGAAGCAGCAGTGTGCCCCGCTTGATCCGGGGGGCCGAAGGCGAACGCAGGGGTATGCGCGGGGTAAGGGGTCTTCTGCCCGAGGGGGGGGGGGGGCGCGCTTCTTCGTGTCCGCTCCTCGACACTCCCAGCACTGGTGTGGCGGGGTGTCGAGGCAATCTTGGTTCCGCCGGTGTGGCGGCTGAGGTGCGGTCCGAACGATGAGTTGTTTTCGTCTTGAAGGCGCGGCGAATCCAGTTCGGAACGGAAGAGCAGGCAGGCCTGGGCTTAAATACAGACGTAAGCATGCAACAGTGATTCAAAGTCTTCATGCAAAAACAAAACGTAAATCAGATTTATAATGGTTATGTGTATCCCACAATTTGAACTTATGTTAAGCCGCTTAGTATAGATAGGTATTTACATCTAGTAGGTAATATTTCTTGACAGATGAAATTACACCTTATCGGCTGCGGTATTGCAGTTTGGAATTTGGTAGTTATAGATATTTCGATAACGTTAATTATCATAGATAGTGTAAAATAAGAACTATCCATATTACGTGATTTTTATGCGTTACTAAAAATTTGATTTAACATAAGTATGTATTGAAGTTACCCTAAGTTTAAGTAGACTTATATTTATTTATTATAATATTATACTTATGTGATCAGTTTTGTCCAGGTTCCACCTGTTTAGACATTGACGTTTTCGTAATCAAATATTTAGGTATTTTACAAATAAGTTTTTTTTTCTATCGATGTAGCAAATTTATCCACTGTCTAGGTGAGTCTTCCATTAGATTTTTTCTACCGGGCCTACCGGGCATTAAAACTACAAAAACTACACTACAAAGCAACTTGCGCAACATTTGGCCGTTGCGGTGTAGGCTTGACCACGGATCTCGGCTCGGGAAATCGCTGGTGGGAGGGATTATTTGATGATGACTTTTCGTTATTTAGGGGAGTTTTGTGCACATTACAATATGCCTCATTACACTTCGCGTTTCGGAAGGACCTTTTTGTAGTACGCAAAATTCGCAGAAGTTAAACATTTTTAATAAAGCCAAATCTATAGCTTATATAATTTATGCCTTTACAACTAAAACTTATGCCATAATCTAGTTTAAGTGGTCACTCAGCAAAGTCGTTTTAATTACCACTTCTTTATTGCCGGTAGCAAAGCGAGTTTCAGCTTCATAATGTTAACAGAACATAAAGGCGACATTAAATATTTGAGTATGCCATTTTGCAAGCCTCACCAGAAGCAACGGTTTAAATGAAGTTAATTTATTAGCTGGAATAATTTGATTATTATCAAGAATTCAGAATAAAGCGTTCCAGTGGTTTCAGAGCTGAAATAATAGGAATGATAAAATATTTGGCATTAAACGATTGCTCTTAAACTTAAGCTTGGTACAAAACTCAATTTTAAGATATAAAGATTTTTTCTGCGTGTTTTTATAAATAGGGTCCAGGATTTAAAAGATAATTAGTCTCGGTTAGCTTCTGCTTCGCTTCAACACCTCGATTAAGTGCTGATGGGCCTCTTTATTACAAACCTTGGTAAGCCAGGGTATATGAGGGATCGGCCCCCGCCAACGACGGATCGAAGAAGTTTTCGAGGGGTTTTAGTAGTGTAAGGTCCTCTCCTCGTGGTATGAGTAAGCATACCACCGCTATGGAGAGGGCGAGTCCCACATATCCCATAGACAACATAAAAAGGTATATGAGGTATATCGCCACGCTTGGCAGAGTGGAGCATGGCGACTATGGCGAAAATTAGTGGAACGTCCACTAATTTTCGCCACAATTATACGGGCTGATGTTGATGATATAAAAACGACGTCTGGGTGCAGATCTGGCTTATTATCTATTTAATCACTATAAGAAAATTCCTTAAATCAACTTGTGGAGTCCTAAACTAAATCTTATTATGTAAATCGAAGCGTTAATGTATGCAAACATGATGATGGATGAATCTATTTAGGGAAAATAATACAAACCAAAAGCAACAATAATAAAAGGAACATTTTGTGAAAAAATATATAAATATTAAAAATAAAGTCAAATCACAGTCAGTCAATTTAAGCCGTAAGACGTCCACAACTGGACATAGGCCTCCTTACACACATAGATCTCACAGTCAGTCGCCAGTGCTTATTTTAGGGATGGAAATATGTAAAACAACAAACTAACTAACGTACGCAAGAACTTGGACTTCGGTACTGGACCGTAGCTAGCGGGGATTGAAAAATGACGACTTAGGTTTTGTGCAACTTTTACAATACTTTGCAGTTCGCGGACCTTTAAGACTTCAGGTCTACAAGGTAATCAGAATATGTAGAAACCATTAGTGTTACTACAGACGTACAACTACCACGGACTAATCCTCAGTTGATATCAGACAACACAATTCTACTAAAATATAAGGTTCACTCTCACCGAAAATCAAGGTTAACTCACGTGTCATATCTCTGATTGCGGTCAACAAGTTTCGGCTTACAACTCAACGAACCGAGCAAATTGCACTCGTCCTGAAGAAGGCTACCCGAGATTCACCTGAAGTTGTTGACCGAAATCTACAATATAACACGGATTACCCTTAATCGACTGCACCGGTGGCTTTGTGGGTAAGATTATTGCTTCAGAGACCTGGTGTTCTGGGTTTGATTCCCACTCAGGACAATTATTTGTGGAAACAACGGATAGTTGTTTTGAGCCTGGGTGTACTAATTTGACATTAACAATGGATTTTCCAAAATAAATGTTCTTTCTTGTACCCAACATTTCGAATACAATAAAAAAGAAAATTTGGGTACCAAGGTTAAGTTGTTGTTAAGTTATGCGCGTAAACAAATTTTGACGATTCATAGAGATTCGATTTCCGCGAAAACTTCAATTAATGTTAAGAATCGGTTCAATTTCGTAAAATGAGACGATGATCGGATTTTGCACGAATATCTTCAAATTTTTATGAAAACACATATCGGAACCCGACGTAATATATGTAAAATACTGATTTACGAGTATACTTAAGGGATATTTTGTCCCATTTATATATGTAATAATGAAATTAATTCAGCACTAAGGTATTTACATACACTTGTAATTGTCGGAATTGAAATGTGTAAGTAGCTAAAACATTGTTAGATCTTACAGATTTTATAATACTTCCGTCCGACTGTCCTGCGATATATGAAATGTACCCATTATAGGAAGATGCCTTAGAGGTATTATATACAATAATTTATTCCAATTCCATAAGTCGTAAATGAATCCGAAAATTTTATTAATGAACATTCTAAAGGTGGACGCTTGCTCTCAAAATATCGTGTACTGAATTTATAATGATCTTAGTTTATTTTCGCATTAATGTTCGTAAATTCTATATTTCGATTGGTAAATTTTGAATGCCAACTTAATAATCAAAAGTAACTGGACCAAAACTGCTTGGACATGCCCATCTGATTTTTTTCGCCGGGTCTTTGCAATTGGAGCATATTGGATCCGGTAGTAGCACTAAAGCGCATTCGGCGATATAGATACTTATGGTCCGTCAAATAATAAAATATTCAAAGAACAGTACTTAGACTATTCAATCATAGATATAAAAATAATAAAATAAAATTTTATTTTTATACCTAACAGCCTCTAGGCTAAAGCTATATCAACTAGTATAAGAAGCAGCGCAATAATTAAATAAACTTATTCAATTTAACATAGTTAATTTTAAAGCTATGTTTCGACTATTTACAAATATCTATAATTGGTTTACGTAATTAAAACCTTTTTTTTTTCACATGAATATCTATTTCCCACAGTGAATTAAATATGAAATCTAAAGTTTCCTCTCTAAGGCACACGTGCTGTTTGTTTGATATTATGATACTTTTATTTTGAAATTAAAGATTTCTTTAAGCAACTAATGCATCATGTAGTACATAATGTACAAAACAGTATCAGTACTGACATTACTGTGATTAACTGATTTGTATACAGCACGCAAGCCATGATCGTAAGCATTAGAAACCTAAAATTTAAACAATACCTTTGTTTAAATTTTATTTTCTGGTTATTTTCTATATATAAAGGACCCACAACGAGTAAGATAACCGACTAAGGAAGGATTATTCGAAATTCAATAGAAAGGAGTATCAAAATCTACGCGGAAAAAAAAAAAATTATATACAAAATATGAATTATTTTAATAGGATCTAAAGCAACGACCTTTCCAAGAATATTTTAATTTTATTCTGTTCATGTAGATTCAGAGATGAAACAGGTCTTGAATCTCATATTTCTTCAAATGCAAACTACAATAAAGAAAGTTGTGAGTTATTACTGAAATCTAAATCAATACAATTTTTTTCTTTCTTTTGCAGACGAATAAAATATTCAATGATATACTGACTTTAAAATGCTAATTTTATTTACGGGTTTTACTTACTGACGGCTTAAACTGAAACTCTTACTTAATCATACTAATATTCTTATTATATTGGATGACATTTTTTACCGGCTTTAAAATTATAGAGCGTGATATGTATATAAAATAGATATGTAAAGCATAGTTATTAAATATTTTTTTTACTTAGCACCGATTTTAACTACCGTAATGTAACTACCTAATTCGGAACGTATTTTGATCGTGATAACTTACACTCTATGTCAGTAATATATATATATATATTATTAAATATTTTTTTTACCTAGCACCGATTTTAACTACCGTAATGTACCGTAACACTTATAACTCGAGAACGGCTGGACCGATTGCCATGGTTTTTGATTTGTTGGATTTGTTTCCGTCCCGAATAGCAGAATACATTTTAAAAACAAAAGAAAGTCGTGTTAGTTACACTATTTATAACTCAAGAACGGCGGAACCGATTTGGCTGAAAATTGGTAGGGAGGTAGCTAAGAACTGGGAGAAGGACATAGGATACTTTTGGGTAGGGGTAGGGTAGGGTAGGGTAGGGTAGGGTAGGGTAGGGTAGGGTAGGGTAGGGTAGGGGTAGGGGTAGGGTAGGGTAGGGGTAGGGTAGGGGTAGGGTAGGGGTAGGGTAGGGTAGGGGTAGGGTAGGGGTAGGGTAGGGGTAGGGTAGAGGTAGGGTAGGGGTATGGTAGGGGTAGGGTAGGGTAGGGGTAGGGTAGGGTAGGGGTAGGGTAGGGGTAGGGGTAGGGTAGGGGTAGGGTAGGGTAGGGGTAGGGGTAGGGTAGGGGTAGGGTAGGAGTAGGGTAGGGTTAGGGTAGGGGTAGGGTAGGGCAGGGGTAGGGTATAAAAGTCCACCCGTGCGAAGCCGGGGCGGGCCGCTAGTCTATATATATAAAAGAAAGTCGTGTTTGTTACAACACTTATAACTCGAGAACGGCTGGACCGATTGCCATGGTTTTTGATTTGTTGGATTTGTTTCCGTCCCGAATAGCAGAATACATTTTAAAAACAAAAGAAAGTCGTGTTATTTACACTATTTATAACTCAAGAACGGCTGAACCGATTTGGCTGAAAATTGGTAGGGAGGTAGCTAAGAACTGGAAGAAGAACATAGGATACTTTTGGGTAGGGGTAGGGTAGGGTAGGGTAGGGGTAGGGTAGGGGTAGGGTAGGGGTATGGTAGGGGTAGGGTAGGGGTAGGGTAGGGTAGGGTAGGGTAGGGGTAGGGTAGGGGTATGGTAGGGGTAGGGTAGGGGTAGGGTAGGGTAGGGGTAGGGTAGGGTAGATGTAGGGTAGGGGTAGGGGTAGGGTAGGGTAGGGGTAGGGGTAGGGTAGGAGTAGGGTAGGGTTAGGGTAGGGGTAGGGTAGGGCAGGGGTAGGGTATAAAAGTCCACCCGTGCGAAGCCGGGGCGGGCCGCTAGTATATATATATATAATAACTGCCTTAGATATCTATTTCATATACATATCACGCCCTATTATTTTTAAGACGGTAAAAAAGTCACCCAGTATATGTACTCACCTGTCGTCACCCGCAACTTCTTCCGCGTAAATTTCTATTTTTATATTAACTTTGAACCCCCGTTTCATAACATAAGGGGATGATTATCGAATAATCCTGAATCCTATATGATGATTAAACTTAAAAACTGCATACCAACGACGTTATAATAATTTATTTATTAATCCTTAGACCACTCCCATTTTACACAAAAAAAGGGTATCGAAGTGTGCGTTACGGAATGTAACTACTTATAGTACCTAATATTTTAAGTAAAACAGGCAAATAGTGCAGTCATTGAAGCGAAAAATAGGGTGTAACCTCCGAATTTTTTTACTGTGACGAAGTGTAATATGTGTAAGATGAACTGTGTAAGATGAACCTAATTCCAAAATTTCATGCAAATCTCACTTAAAAATCACTGTAAAAAAATCGGACCAATAACGCTTCAATGACTGCACTAAAAGGTCGTAAGCACGTAGTTTTACTGAGCTATTACATTTTCCACAATAAGCAAATGACATTCCATTTTTTAAAACATGTAACAATAACTTTCAAGTGGCCTGTAGCTATGCAGCCAGTGCCATTTTGTCGTTTTAGTTCTAATATTTACCACGTATGTCAAAAAAATAACTTTTCAGAACACTATTTGAGTCTCCTGAAAGGTAAATTGTTAATTTATGTAATTCATAAAATTGTACATAGCCACCAGAGCAATACCAGTTTATTATTCACATTATTTTACGAGTTTCTATTGAACAATGTGTGTTTCTAACTGATGAAACATAGTGTTTCTACTCATATTGTCTAGTTAATGGCACCAAAAAGGCGAAACCGCAAAAAAATAGAATTTAAATCTATTCAATTTTTTTTTAAATCCGTTACGCCGCCACCCGCAATATAAATGCCCACAATGCTAGCTACATTATCCCGCTGAATAGTGAAGCTTATTCGTGGCAATGCTTACTTGCACAGCAGGTAAGCATTGCCATTCAACGTGGTAATGCTGCCAGCATTCTGGGAACCTTGCCAAGTAGAATAGATTTAGAATAGTTGTATATAAGTTAGTTTTATTTTTAATTAGTTACTTTTAGTTTGTATTTTATTCATGTTTGTTAATTATAATAAAAGCTTATTCGTTGGCCAAGTTTTGGTTAGTTGATAAATCATAACACACACAAAAATGGGGTTGGTCCTATCTGATCTGATCAGATAGGACCAACCCCAAAAATGTATGTTTTTTGTTTAGTCGGAATAGTTAGAAAAACAAATTCATTTTTCAAAAATGTTTTTCCTTATGTAGATGACATAGGAAAAAATACGCTCGTTTTTCCCTAAAACCAAGCGAGTGAAGCTTGCATTTTTGATAATGTAAACAAACTGGAATCAAGAATATTCCCGAATAGAATTATCACGTTTATATATAAGAGGTATTTATATAGTATATATACTATAGTAAGAAAAATAAAAAGGTTTGTTTTAGGTCATGCCTTAGATTACCTACTGAATTACCGTTAGAAAAAAGTATATTCATTTAGAAAAGTTTAAAATTAGAATAGTTTATTTTCATTAAATTGTTTTCACCATATTCTCTTAATTTAAAAAGAAAAATAAAATGTAAGTTTTGAGTCTTACCATAGATTACCTTTTTGAATCCTATTAAATACCATTAGAAAGAATTATATTTACTGACAAAAGTTTAAAATTAGAATAGTGAGTGTTAATCACATTGTTTTTACCATTGTCTTTTAATTTAATAGATCAATCTATACTAATATTATAAAGCTGCAGAGTTTGTTTGTTTGTTTGTTTGAACGCGCTAATCTCAGGAACTACAGGTCCGATTTCAAAAATTCTTTCAGTGTTGGATAGTCCATTTATCGAGGGAGGTTATAGGCTATATTTTATTTTCAAAAAAGTTAGGGATCCGTTAGAAAATTGCGATTTTGTAACCCAAGGTGTAAAAGCGAAAACCTATTTATGCGTGCGCTGCAAAAACTATTGACAATAGAACAAAATGATGTACTACGGGTTTGTAGGTCTTATTAAGATCTACAAAAAAGCCCGCGAGAGCATATATCTAACTATCATAGTTTAGTCACAATTACCGCTTTTATGTTTATAAAAAAATATTAAATCGTCTGAAGAAAGAAACTACGTTAAATGTATATCGTAATATTAATCCTTATCCAAATTAAGCATTATTTTATCAAGGGTATTTATGTAGGAGTAAAATACTTTTTGTTTTATTCCAATCGGACATTTCGTTGAGAAATTATCACGAGTATAAAACGCAAAATAATTGTACCTAATAATGAGTTATTTGCCATAATAGATAAAGCTGAAGAGTTTGTTTGCTTGAACGCGCTAAGCTCAGCAACTACTGGTCCGATTTGAAAAATTATTTCAGTGTTAGATAGCCCATTTATTGAGGAAGCTATAAGCTATATTTTTTTTTAAGTTTCTACGGGAACGGGTATTACGCGGGTGAAACCGCGCGCGAAAAGCTAGTTTATTAATAAAGAGTTTCAAATGTGATAAGAGAATTTGATGACGACCGTCATATCAAATCGATATCAAATTAAAAAAGTTGAATCATATACACAATAGACTAGCTTCCCGCGCGCAGTTTCATCCGCGTAGCTCCCGTTCCCGTAGGACTTACTTGATAAACGGGCTATCTAACACTAAAAGAATTTTCAAATCAGACCAGTACCTAGTTTCTAAAGTTAGCGCATTCAAGCACACAAACAAACTAGCGAACGTGAAGTGTTCGCTTTCTAAAATAGTAAAAATAGAGTGATTCATGTCTATGGTTTAAGTATAATGGAGAATCGGTACAATCATTAGGCGACACCGTCATACGTGGGCGTGTTGATAAATTATGGCGAAAATTCCAATGAATTAAAATGGTATCGGCGATCAGTCGGTGACGTGCAACCTCTGACGCGCCAACTTTAAAAGTACGCAGTAAAATGGCTGCTCGGTTGACGTTCCGCCAGAGTGGCAGTTATCACTCTCGTCCAGAAATTACTTCAGCATCACCACGCGGTATAAGTATATTATTTATCCATTTTTACAACTTGTGCGCTAGTACAAAGATAAAGATAAAACCTGAACCATATGGTATATTGTCCATGTTAAATTCCGTTTAGCCAACATATTGTATCGCTAACAAATACGTTGTTTACCAACTACAATATCTCATCGTAAACGTATTCAGCGTCTCGAAGGAAAAGCCATCCATCATAACCCGAGTGTAATTACCAACTCGAAACTTGCAGTCCACAGTAAGGTACTAAGCAAATACATTTGTGACGACCTCCGTAGCGTAGCGGTATTTGGCTCGCTTTAAATCTCGGAGGTCGAGGGTTCGATCCCCACGCCGGACAGAAAATCTTTGTAAAAATTCTAAGATTTATTTCCGGGTCTGGTTGGTTGACTACCCTCCGTGCCTCGGAAAGCACGTTAAGCCATTGGTCCCGATGATTATAACATCATCTATAATAATCGTATATCAAGGAACGGGTAGCAGCGTTTCCTTGTGTTACAGCAACATAATAATGCGGTCACCAACCCGCCTGCCAAGCGTGGTGACTATGGCAACTACCCTCCCACGGGAGGAAGCCCATGTTCTGCAGTGGACGTTATACGGGCTGATGATGATGAAATATATTTGTGGTACCTACATTAGAGACCAAAATCTAGACTTCTATGAAAATATGATTGTATGTTACTTCAATTTCATGCATTTACTTAACGCATTTGAAGAAGTCGTTGTAATATAAATGTATTACAACGTCTTCTCCAATCTATCTATCTATACTAATATATAAAGCTGAATAGTTTGTTTGTTGCCTTGAACGCGCTAATCTCCGGAACTACTGGTCCGTTTTTTTTTGTGTTAGATAGCCCATTTATCGAGGAAGACTATAGGCTATATTTAATTATGAAGTAGCTTCGAAGACAGGAGTTGCACGGATGAAACCGTGTGTTATTTGAAAAATAGAAAGCATTATTTCACAAAAAAACAATTACTCAAACAATGAATATACTCATTATGCTAACTCGTGTTAAACGGTTGGCTTATATTTTAAAAGCAACTTATAAATATATTGATTTTCATTGGAAATCCGTACAAACATCAATTCATGCTACAACTAATTGTTTTAGGAATCAGTTTTCATTGGAATTATTGTTCTGGGTATACCTATTTTCCATTAACAATCGCTTTATAATAAAAACATAAAAATTCCTGTTTGTTTTAAGGATTATTTAATACACTAGTTTGTTTATATACATATCATTATAGGAGTACGTATGTTTCATTTACACAGTCAATCTTGAAGGGAAGAAAGAAGGAGTATTTTTTATCTCTGTATTTCATGTATAAATATATAAGTAGATTAAGTAGTCTATTATAAATATTTAAGTATCGTATGCCTAAAAAAACATACTACCTAAATACTTATATAAAGGGAGTATGTTTTTTTTTTTAGGTATACATAAATAGTTTGTTAATTATACACGGTAATATAAAAAATCGTGAACATACGGTGTTCACGATTTTTGCTCATACTAGTTAGTACGGGTTAGCTGGAAGAAAATTCATAAATTAATGAAGCTCCGCCTTTATGCTATTTGTAATCCTGCATAATATATGTAATTAATGTGTTTCTATGTGTGCAATAAACAATAAGAATAATAATGACTAATAACAAAGCATTCACACAATAATTCTATGCAATAGTTGCCAATCTTCTTCTTCTTAGCGTGTCCGTTCCGTTGCCAATTACGGATAGCCTTTGAAGCATAGATGCTGTGATGTATCATAGATATTATACTAGCTAAACTCATTTCTACTATTTGAGATTGGAGTACCAATCTAAATAATCTATCTAAATCTAAAAACGAACTGGATTTTCTCTAAGGCGACTATGATTTATAGTAATAAACCAAGTCGCCTTAGAGAAAATCCGGTTAGTTTATACTTGAGAAACACAGAGTAAACTAATCTAATTTTCTAACTCTAAACTTCCTTACAATATAATCATCGGCCCGTATAACATTAAACATTGGCTTCCCTTAAAGGATGTTTGCCAAAGTCACCGCGATAGGCAGACGGGGGATTTTCTCACAATGTAATAAATCAATTTCCATTGAGAAGCATCTGGGCGGAACTTGAAATAGGACAATTTTTTATTTATTTATTTATCTGTATTTGCTTTTCTACGAGCCATCGATGCATAAAATTAGTTTTTGTCAACTCTGCGAGATACGCATTTTTATTAAGAGCGTAAGTCTTATTTATGTTTAGAGGCTTATCAGCGACAATAAACTTGCATCTCTATTGTGTGTTATATCGTAAACATTTAATTTTAAATAAAGCATCAATAGCAATTGAGCTCTTATGCTCACAATAGTGTAAAGACACAAATGATTAAGTTGCAAAGTACTTAAGAATAAGGGATCCAATATTTGTATTATTTTGTATATTGGCTTGTTGTAGCTGGGGCATTTCTTTAAATAGTTTAACTTTTCAACTTTTAGACATATGAATGGTGGCAATGTACAGCCAAAGATCGCTATATCAATTAATCAAATTTCGTCTGAACTCAAAGACAACAAAGTAATTTTAAAATAATGTTTTTTGTTCTCTCTCCTCAAAAGTAGTCAAAACCTACATAAGCGTATGTTGATTTTGACTACTTTTGATGCTTCAGAATGGAAAAAAATAACATTTAGTTTTATTATTTTAATTTCCGATTGAATAAAATGAACCATATTTAAACTTTGAACATCCTTATTTAACAAACTTTATATCGCAATTATGCATAAACCATAATTTTATGGCACAATAGCTTTGAACCTAACGTAGACAAAATTTAAAATATCTCAAGAGGACTAGTAAAAGCTTTTTGTAGCCATGCTGTCTACATTCCAAGAGATAGCGGCGGCAAATAGTGAAACTACTGGTATTGGGTATTCGCAATACTTACTTTACTTAATATTATACAATAATAGTCTTGAATTGAAGTCACCAAAAACTTAAAAAAAGGAAGAGATAGAATATTTCACAGAACATATTCAAATTTCGAACGTTTATAGCAAAGCGATAACTTTTAAGGACGTGAATGGCTTACGCATCCCCACTACCGCAACGCGGGTTTATTGAACTTTCATCTCTATTGCGATGGCATTCTACAGATACCGCGAAGAGAAGGATTTCCCACTTTAACTACTGGGTACACCCTTGATTAACACTATGTTGAAGACACTTAAAACTGCAGTTACATTACATTCGGTAAGCCCTGACGCTATCAATTCCTGGTTAGCCCTGTTCTTTTCTAAGCCCCATAAGTTTAGAATGAGAATAGGTTATTTTCAGCCCATTGTTTTAACCATGCTCTCTTAATCTAATTGTAATGTTTAAAGAGTTTTAAGTGTTAGAGAATTCGAATAGCACAGTATCAGGATGCCTGAAAATGGAAATGATAGTTACTATTTTCTTTGTTTTATTGTTCCTTAATTCCTACAAACATCAATTCAATGCTTTAAAACAACCATGAAATTTAAACACGCATTATTCACTCCAGCTTATTTCTGAACTGAAATTTTTACCACTTAGATTGTTCAGAATGCTGGTTTACGTATCACGCTATGGATGGATACCACTTAAATTTTGAAGCGTTCTTTTAGCAGCATTTTCGTTTGAAGTGCTGCTTTAATATGGACTGTTATGCTCTAACGTCACATCAATGCTTCGCCTATCATAAAATCATTCTAAACCCAAACATGAACTCAATGCCTTAAAACAAGCAACAAATCTGCCCACCCAATATCCGCGCCAGCTTATATCTGAACCGCAAGCTTTGAGGTTGTGACCACTCACGTTTATTCGGAATGCTGGTGACACGACACGGATATGACCAACAGTCGCGCTCCGGATATGAAGTTTTGTCTAGCTCAGCTTATTTTTAAAAACACTTGTGCAAAAATAGTGAGTGTCAAGTATTCTTGAACTTTAAAGCGTTCCTGTCTCAGCGTTTTCTTTAAGAGCGCGACATTTATTTAGTATTCTGGAGTGTTTATTTTTATTTCTGTATCTAAATAATAACTGTGTGAAGGAAATTTAAAATTTCTTATTTAAAAGTACCACATTCAATTTTATTTAGCTGGTGGTTCGAGGTGGTAATCATGAAGGTTTCCAAACTTATTGGTTTTTATTTAGAATATATATGTTACGGCTAATAGCCGAAGTGCGGCTACACCTAGGTTTAGCCGGCTACAACTAGGTGCAGCCGACAACTTGCGGTTAAACTTAGGTCAACCTTAATAAGTTCCTCTAAGTTAACTCTAAATTAAACAATAGGTACCTATGCAAGGGACAAAAAGGTGTTGGGGTGGTTAAAAAAAAAATAACCTAAACCTAAACCAATGGAGTCGAAGAGGGACTTATAAACGCATGTGGCCGACTGCACCTAGTTGTAGCCGGCTAAAACTAGGTGTAGCCGCACTTCGGCTATTAGCCGTAACATATACAAATAATTGCGAAATAACGTTTGTTAATTTTACCAATCGTACTCAGCCGAAGTCCAAGCTCCACAGGAAAGGTGTCCCCATGCGTAGGTTGCTTATTTAGTAGCTTTTAAGCTATCTAAATCATTTTATGGATAAGGAAAGATTGACAAAACAGGTAAACATGGCACAGTCGGAAGGGGAAGACCTCGGCGAAAGTTCTCTGACCAAATCGGAGACATCCTCGCAATAGGTCAAATAAGATCCATCCTAAACCAACGTGCTTGTATGAAGAATGTTATGAGAGTGAATGAAGCGAAAGATTTGTGTAGGGATCGTAGCAAGTGGAGGTCCATTGTCTCTGCCTACCCCGCTGGGAAAAACAGGCGTGAGCTTATGTATGTATGTAAGTAAATCATTTTAATTTATTTTTACATTTTGAAAGAATAAAAAGGAAGCAGTAAAATAAAGAAGGCACTAAATTTATAGCGTCAGAATTTAATATTTAGTTTTAAACAGAGTTTAACGTTCAACTTTCAAGTCACCAACAGCTTGCACAAGTAATAAATCGTCAATTCATTTTATTAATGAGCGCAGTTTGTGAACTTCCCACGATCTATGTTTTTCCTTATAATCTCTACAATTAGTCAAGTGACAGGGAATAAGAATACTTCCTTATTTAAACACTTTTCGGCTTTATATATTAGTAAAATACTAGCCTATGTTACTCGGGGTTGTCATAATGTAGCATTCTAATGGTGAAAGAATTATCGAAATCCGTCCAGTAGTTTTTGAATTTATTCGAAACAAACATACCAAAATACATTTTTTTCCTCTTTATAATATTAGTATAGATATAATAGAATAAACCAGATGCTTACAAAATGTTTGCAATCCTTTCAATAGGAGATAATATTATAATGAATAAACCCATATGTCAAGACGCAACCAGTGTCTACTGTACGAGCCACATTTTCGGCGCGGGCGCAGCAGCCGGCTGCGCCGCCTATCAGTTACGCAACACGTTAGTGTCGAAGGGCATTAGTGCCGAAACCGTGTTCAAGACATCGCCATAATAACTTAGCGTGAGTTAAACCGAACTCAAATTATTTATAATACATAAATTGTTATATATAGGTCGTGTGCATTGATTACATTCCTTAAGAAATTACTGTGATTTTTTTATGAATATTCCTAATACAAGCGAAGAAAAATAACTAACTAAATTTATTATTTCATGGAAATTTCGGTACCATAAGCGCCATATAGCGTAATGACACCTATTACCGTAATCCCACTCTCTACAGTATGTTTAAGGTACGACATATATATTCTAAAAGCACAAGCTAAAATAAATATAATAGATATTAAAAGGTTAAGATACTCTTTGATGTAAGCTGGTAAGACGGATTTTCAAACATCCATTAGGCTGTATTTTTTGATACCGAGTGTTGTATATCAAGGTGACTGTAAAAGCGGGCTTAGACTGTTTTTATATACTAGTACAGATTTATAGTTTTTGCGTATGAACATAATACACATTAAAAAAAAACAAAAGTTCTCACATTGAATTCCAGCTATCGATAAACGTTATACAGACGAATGGAAACTAGGGGAAATGCAGATCGTTACTATATTAAATTACTGTTCCTACTATATTGTTTTTTTCAAAACAAGTTCCCTAGACGAGTTTAGTTTAGTTCTTGCTAACCCCTCCTGCTAAGCTAAAATACTTGTGTTACGAGGGGGTTTACGTCGGTAGTGCGATGGGTGGGGCTCGAATCGGCGACCTCAAGATCACAAGTCCGACGCCCTAGCCATTGGGCTACGTCCGCTTCCAATCGTTATCTACCTATATTCGTCTAGAGAGGTATTCCTACCTACTTAAATCGTTATGGCCGAAATATTTGTCAGACCCACCTACTTTTAATCCCTTGGAGAACAGTATACTTAACTTTTTTTAAATACAGAAAACAGTCTTAAAAATAAAACTGTACATCGTAAAAGTAAAATAATTGTATGAATAGATTGCTTTTGCGTCATAATAATATTAATTTACAAAAAGCAATGATATCCCACCGTAAACATTTAACTATGTGAATAGGAAATAGGTGTCAAATTGTGTCTTATGATAATTATGTTGTGTTGTCAAATTCATCGACAAAATGCTTAAGAACTAACTAACATTGAACTTGGCTCGTATTTTCATATAAATGATTTTGGTGGGATTTACAATTACTTCAGCTGACTGTTGTTATATTTCATAAAATTCGTTACTGAATGATTTCAATACAGAGTTAAATTAAGTTTGATAAAGTCCGTAGGGCAGTCAATAAGTAATGAACCTGAATTTTTTGATTGGCATCGTATCGTGAGATTGTTATTGTGTTTTAAATGAACTAATTAACATTCTTGAGCTTAGCTAGGCTAGGATCCTCGCCGGACAGACCGAGGACCGCGTTGACCCCTTCCCCTGTCGTGTGATCCAGTGCCTGTAGGCCGTGCCAGTGATCACGTCTTCTTTATTTCTGTTTACTTCTACCTTCAGCGGCACCCTGAGTCGTGGCCCCTTAAGGAAGCCCGCAGGCTGGTGTCGCTTAAATTTAATAGAATTTGGTTAAGGACGTATCATATCGCCACTTGACCGGTCATTGCACTCTAAAATATGCTATAATATTTCTTTATTTATAAAATGTCTGAATAAAATAAATATAGCAAATAGTTATTAACGTTAATATTAAGAGCTTATTTACTAACACAAGACAGACTTCTAACACACCTGAGATAAATTAAAAACGTAGTTTAATAGAAAATGTAACCTATTTAGCTACTTTTAGTTATGTTTTTCACAGGAGTAAATTTGAAATATAACAGATTTTGTTACCTATTTATAATTAACTAGCTTCCCGCGCGCGGCTTCACCCGCGTAGCTCCCGTGCCCGTGGGAATTTCGTAATAAAATGTAGCCCCTACCTCGATAAATGGACTATCCAACACTGAAATATTTTTTGAAATCGGTACGGCAACATTATGAAATGATATATTACATAAATCATTTCATAATGTTTCAACAGCGTAACTCCCGTTCCCGTAGGTACAATTAAATATAGCATATCTCGATAAATGGGCTATCTATCCCTGAGTTTTCAAATCGGACCAGTAGTTCCTAAAATTAACGCATTCAAGCAAACAAATTCATCAGCTTTATATATTTGTAAGATTAGGCACAAATGCAAATAATAGATACGTTACAAAGTTATGTAAATAATTATGACAATTCTTTTTTTATTATTATAAACGTTATAATGAAATCAAATTCATAGAACTAATCAAAATTTAAAAAAATATATTATATTAAAGGAAAATAAATTAAAGTTGATAGCAATACTCGCAATATGGGTACTAGATATACCTTTACTATATAAAATGCATAGAAGGCAGTACTAAAACTCATTCTGTAGATCTTAGAAATTACCGTGCTTCCACGATTTCTTTCTTATTCCTTTGAGACTTTTACTTATCTACAGCGCACGATATCACATTTTCTTTTATCAAATACAACGGTAGTAAGTAACAAACTTCTAAAAGGGTCAACTCATCGTTCCCATCCATATCAATATTGAATCTTATTGTAATAAGAACATGGTTTATTTTTCAATTCTATTTGGCTGGTTGGTTGCTCTTTTTAGAACTGAACTTGTTAGCACGTGAACTAATATTTCTATTTACTTTTGCCTGCAGCTTCTCAGTACAATTCATAGCGATATTGCAAGCCTTGGGTGGAGTTTCAGGTGTTAAATTAAATTTGTTGAGTTGCCTGAACAAATAATGATAAAGCTGTAATAAAATATACTACGTTTAAAGGTTTTAGCATGTTCTAATTATTTGTTAAAATAGGATTGCCTTTGATAACTTATACATGAAAATTTGATTCCAATTAATTATTAGAATTAACTACACATGTTGTCGTTTAATTATATAAGCAAAAAAATCGTAACCATTAATACTTCCAAGATAATGCCGCATTTATTGCGACACCAAAATTTGAAACTTTTTTGTTATACTATTGCTTACTTACCTGGGAGCAAATTACATCTCATCTTACCAAATCGTCATTGGATTCGGAACATTGCGTTTTAATCAGGAGATGCAACACAGCAATCACCATTTACGATACAATAATACAGACGCGTAGCAGACTGGTAAAAGCTAAGTGTTAACATCCCCTCAGGGAAGAAAACGATAAGTGCTAACAGCCGAGAAACACTTTATTATTTTAGCTTGCTTCTATCGCCTGTTATGTTGAAAACAATGTCTTGTACAGTTACTTACAATATTATACAAAGAAGTAACTACATAATATGTACCTACTTTGAATAATGTTCTTTGGGACATATATTATTATACTAACTACTATATGGTATGTGGCATTAGTTAATCAAGACAACCTCCGTAGCGTAGCGGTATTTCGCTCGCTTTAAATCTCCACGCCGGGCAAGAAATCTTTGTGTAAATTCTAAGATTTCTCTGCGGGTCTGGTTGGTTGAGGGACCAACGGCTTAACGCGCCTCGGAAAGCACGTTAAGCCGTTGGTCCCGATTGTTATAACATCGTCTATTATAATCGTATATCAAGGAACGGGCAGCAGCGTTTCCTTGTGTGGTACAACATAATACTGCGGTCACCAGTCGTGGTGGCTATGCCAAGCGTGGTGACTATGCCAAATACCCTTCTCCGGGAGGAGGCCCATGTTCTGCAGTGGACGTTATACGGGCTGATTATGATGATGATGATGAATTAGTTAATTGAGTCAATAACCTTATTATCGATTTTTAAAATCATTTAAATAATGTATTTGATTAATAAAAATTAAAAGACATATGAAAATAAAAAAAGCAGAAGCCGAACGCTACGTCACTCATCAGAGTTGTCGAACAGACGTAGCTAGAATACCACCTTGATGATGCTCCGAGGAGTAGTGAAACTCGTGTCGGAACTTCGGCTGGTGATTGTATTTATGCAAGTTTTTAATGTCGTTCGGAAAATGGCATTGCAGCATCTTAGACAAATTTTTGAGCAGAATTAAATATTTTGGTTTATTAATTTACATTAATATGGATTTCCGTATGCCTGATTATCTATACTAATATCATAAAGAGGAAAAGTTTGTACTTTAATATTTTTGTATGTTTGTTTCGAATAAACTTCAATAATTCTTTCACCATTACAATGCGACATTATCCCTGAGTAACATAGGCTGTAAAAGTCTAACCGAGCGAAGCTGGGACGGGCCGCTAGAATTAAATAAATTATATTTTAATAAATTCAGAATTACATTTCCTCTTTTTTAGTAGTTTAGTAAATTTAGTAATTCAAACTTGTGTACTTCACTAATTCTATGAATAAACAGCCTGCGTCACTAACCTACGTATTTGTTTAGGCCAGTACGTAAGTCAAATAGTTCAGGAAACATACAGAGCGTCTTTGTAAAAGCTTTGCTCCTTTATAAGCAGCTTATTACTATATTTAAGACCAAGTGTCGAGGGCTTATGTGTTGTGAATTTTCATAATTTCACTTATTCTTTTCCATGCATCGTTAATTTTGACTTTGCCTTTGTGGTTAGGGTTTTTTCGGATCCTATAGAATTGCTTTCGGTTGATATAACTCCATAAACTTAACTAAACCGTACAGGGTCTACTCGTAAGTCATTATTCCGCGATAAAATTTGACAAAGTCTCACAACAAAGTCTGGTGGCATACTGATTGAATAAACGCGAGAATGTGGACGCCGCGCCTCGCCTCGTCTACCGCCGCACCTCGCGTCCTTTGACTCGCGCCCAAAAAACCGACTCCAGACGGAGACCAGACGAGGCACAGCGATGTGACGCGAGTGAAAAGCCTAGCATTAGTAATTTGTAATCTATAAAAATTTGACGTTTTGTAAAATGTGCTAGAATCAAATATTTTACTTTGTTCTTATATTTTGTCATGTCTTGTTTCATATATGCAACATTTTGACAAATACAAGTTTATGTAAATTCCTAAACGTTTACTTAATTTAATAATTTCAAGAATAAGGGTTATGATTGTTTTATGTATTTCACAAGATATTAAAAAATATATCTTATATCTTAAGATCAAGCAATATTGTACTAAAGTACCATTTTCCTTATAATCTTTCATTGGAATAAGAAAAAACGAAGGAAATGACAACACGAAAGAAATCAAAGCCAACATTTTATTGTCATATGACAAACGAAATAAATAAGCCTCGTATGGACGAGGCTGTTTGACTATTAAGTCAGAGACAACAGAGAGAAAAATTGGCTATTGAGTCAATTGTTATATGAAACCAAAATCATAAAATATAAAGTAAATAGGAGAGTAGATAGCAGTATTCAAATAATACGTGAAATTGACAATCTTACACATGCAGGATGTTATTATAATGCTTATTTTCCCGGGAAGTAAGATCTAACTGTAGCAGTTATATAAAATAAAAACGAAAGAGTTGTCACACTTGAAAATCATACAATATTTGTATGTCTATAAAAATAGTTTATTTGTATTTCGACTTCGATTTTACGTTTGACTTACAAAACTAAGACTAAGGGGAATCCTAATGTTAAGGGGAAAATGATCTACATATAATGTATAAGAGTTTATTTTTATCTTAACGTAAATAAATCATTTTAAACAAGTGATATCACCGCAATTTTAATATTTAATGTGCAGATTAAATCAATTTTATTTTATCTTGAGCAAAATTTACAAAAAAGTATGTTAATGTTTTTTTTTTACACTTTTTGCAAACAAAACCGAGGCATTTTCGCTATATTAAACTAAGGATCATCTTACAGAATCACATGTGTGTAATAACTCTAATGTAAGTATATTGTACGACAAGGGTCACTTGATGGAGATGGCTTTTATAGACTACGTCCGTAATATTGCATCCATAATAAAGTAATCAGGAGATCTTGTGAACTCAAGAGAAGGGTTTTTCTTTTTCTTATGTCGAAAGGTAATGGATAGCTCTCTGTCTGTGTTTAATTAGTGCTTATTTTTTAAATTACTTACTATAAATCTATGTAACTAACATTGGTTTTTATTATTAACAAATCTTTGGCTGTAATTTTCTCGCCAAAGATTTGTGAATTTGGCGGTCTCTCGAACCGCTATGTTCTGAAGTCATAATTTTACGTAAATTATTACTTGGCATAGTAAACTAAATGAGTTTGGTTGCTTCTAACAAATTCCAATTTATTTGGAATTAATTCATTTAAGACTTAAATACTATAACTTTTTAGGAAAAAATTTATTTATAAATCAAAGGTAAAAAAATAAAAATCGGCTCAAAATAAAATATATTAAGGGGAGCAATGAAAAGGCGTACCCATTCAGTAGGTAGCTATTGCGCTTACTGCGAACAGACTGACAGTAAGCCGAGGTGGAAGACTTTGTTTTATAATAAAATATGTAGTGGTAGCATTTGTTGCATATTTGATCTCTACTACTTAAAACATATTATATTCTTAGTAAACAAACAACATAATTTTGTTACATAATATGTCTGTTCATTGACCTGAAGGCGAATGATTCTCTACAGAAACTTGTACAACACAAGTATCAATTTACATACACAATGAAGAATCCACACGCTAATATATTCTAGACAATTAATAGTACAATTACCAAAAGTTGGTCTCAGAACTATTCGTTAAGAGCTAATGAATTAAATAACACTACGTTTGTACGACGACCTGGCTTTAATTGCTTAATTTCCTCTCAAGTTTCACCGAGGAATGTAGTTTCCTAATTAGGCACTGTCTTAAGCAGATTTTATGAGATCGATATATTAAAGTCTGTTAAGATGTAGTGAATAGTCGTTCATGTTACAATTTCGAGAAAGAAGATTATTCTCGAGTCTATTTTGCTCGCAAGTAGGAACATACTAGATTGCAATTTATTTTTTATTACTTAAATATAGATTTGACGTAACCGCATTATCCCAAGTACCTACTTATGAAACTATGTAACATTAAAAAAAAATTATTTCGGAAATCATGGGCGTTAAAATGGCCAGTAGGAGAAAGCCCTATAATATAAAGGATATAATGATTTTAAAAAAGTTATATTTATGAAGCAACATATGTTTCTTAGTGTTTACACGCCCGGTAGGTGTAAAGGAATCCTGTGGAATCGAAACAAGTCACGATTCAACCATTATCTTAACTCATGTTTGTTTATAACATAATTTGCTTGTTGTCATCAAGTCCTGTATTTTATTGATTCTCTTTAAGTGCCTAAGTTATAGACTACAAACTTCTTAAAGTAAGCAGTTGTAATAAATAACCTTCTAAATTGGCGAAAAAAGCTCAATAAAAATTTAAGACCAATATCAAAACTACATAACTGCATATTTAGATGAAATTTGAGATCTTCTCAGTATTTTTTTTATGTGAATAAAACATAAAAAATAAAATTACTAAAAAGATGTATTTATAAATACACAAGTTGTTAAGTTTTATCCTTCTTATATTGTACATGAATTCATATTCTTAAATATTAATAATTCACAATACAATAGACAACGTCTATAAAAGTCAGATCTAAAAAAAGTCAGAAAATAGAAAATTAATTTGTAATATTCTCTACCCACACAAGATTTACTGAATAGAATTACTTTGACACTCAGAATAATAAGGTCATATACGTGAAATGAATTGCGTAGTTTTACAACCTTTTTATGTTGTTTACTTAATCCAAGAATAGCGCACTCTCATCTGCCAGTAATTTCTTAAGATTCATCTCAAGGTTAACTTGCAGAGTAAATATTGTCTTGAGTAAGAGGTACTCTTAACGTAAGTGATATTCCCAGTGAAAAGTTACTTATTCATACTTTCTGAGCGAGGTAAGTTTTATGGCTAACATTGTTTCCATGAATAATTTCTATAATATCTTCCACAATAAATTAGATTTCCGGCACTTGCATCAACGTTTTTGGTATATATAATAGATTTTGAGTTAGGAAAGGTGTCTCACTTGTATTTTTAATTTCCAATTACACTTAAGTATTTCGATATTTAATTATAAACCATAACAAATCTAAACATTCCGAATTAGAGATTTGAAAACGCTCATTTTAATAATGACTTTTACATATACAGGGTGTCCCAAAAGATTACGTAGCTGGGAAGGGGGGTGATAGGGATGGTCACAAGGGTCACCAGAAAAATATAAAAAATTCCCTCTGGGTGTTTAAAAAAATAAATGGCATTTTTTAAAAGACTAAAAATTTTACACCTTGTGTACTGTACCTACAAATATGGCTGTATTTAAAAAAAATGCTGTTATGTAATCTTCAATAACAACAAGGTCATCAACATCAACATCAAAAATAACAAGGTGTAAAATTTTAAGTTTTTAAAAAAATGCCATTTTTTTTTAAATACCCAGAGCGGATTTATTTTTTATTTTTCTAGTGACCATTGTGTCCACCCCTGTCACCCCCTTTCCCAGCTACTTAACCTTTTGGGACACCCTGTATATATAAATTCGCATTTAATGCGTGTAAAATCAAAAAATTCTTTCTAGATCTAGTTTGTTGAGGAACTGCCCTCCGTGCAAAAACGTAAAAACGTAAAACCGTTGGTCCCAATTGTTATAATATCATAAATGATAATCATTTACTTGTGTACCGAATAACACTGCGGTCACCAACCTGCCTGCCTTGCGTAGTAACTATGGTGGAAGCCCCATATTCAGCTGTGGACATTATACAGACTGAGTGATATTTTTTTGAAATTAGAACAAAAACGTATCTCCAGTTGGAGTTCTCTTTTCATGGTGAACAGCAGCCATATTTTGTCACCATTAAATATTTTTCATTCATTACATGCTTCCAACATCTACACCTAATGTTCAAAAGAGAATATTCCAACATAAATCGGACAGGTCCCCATTTATTGCGACATTAATCAATTTTAATGCACCAAAGACGAAGAACGACTTACACAGATGAATGACTTCATAAGTAAAAATAATGGAACATTACAGAACGGTGTGACAGTAGCAATGGAAAGGTTTCCTTATAAATCTTAGTTAAGCGGTGACCCACTCGGATAAATTGAATCTTAAAGCTTCTACAATTTGTATGGACATATTGTGTCCACTTTCAATGAAACTTTAACATTTTTAAATCTACTAAGTGTTATCTTTCTACTCATAGAGTAGAAGAACCTAAAAGTTTAGGACTTTAAAGTAAGTATAAGAGATTAAGAAGTAATTACTAAATAGATGAATTAGGTTGACCCCACATTGAGCGTGCGCTTTTTCGAGCGTTTGTCAAATAAAGCCGACCAACGGGGTAGGGAATGGCCTGCAGCCGTTACGGTCATCGTAATTGCTTCATCTATACAAATATATAAAGCTGAAGAGGTTGTTTATTTGTTTGAACGCGCTAATCTTAGGAACTACTGGATCGATTCGAGGCTCGTTTAGGCTATAATAAACTCCCGTTCCTACGGGAACTGGATTTACGCGGGTGAAACCGCGCACGGGAAGCTAGTCTATGATAAATGTACACCAAATACATTTTAATGTTTTATGCGTTCAATCGTAGCAAACATACATACTTTTGAATTTATCTAATATATAAAATTCTCGTGTCACAGTTTTCGTTGCCATACTCCTCCGAAACGGCTTAACCGATTTTGATGAAATTTTTTGTGCTTATCCGGTATCTATGAGAATCGGCCAACATCTATTTTTCATCCCCCTAAATGTTAGGGGTAGTCCACCGCTAAATTTTTATTTTTATTTTTCAGACAAAGTTAGGGGTAGATTAGAGGTAGGTGTAGGGTAGGGGTAGGGTAGAGGTAGGGTAGGGGTAGTGTAGGGTAGGGGTAGTGTAGGGAAGGGGTAGTGTAGGGTAGGGGTAGTGTAGGGTAGGGGTAGTGTAGGGTAGGGGTAGTGTAGGATAGGGGTAGTGTAGGGTAGGGGTAGTGTAGGGTAGGGGTAGTGTAGCGTAGGGGTAGTGTAGGGTGGGGGTAGTGTAGGGTAGGGGTAGTGTAGGGTAGGGGTAGTGTAGGGTATGTATCGATTGAGGCAGTACGAAGTCTGCCGGGTCAGCTAGTATTAATATAATAATGTTTCAAATAAAATGCCTTTTTGCAACGTTGTGTCCATTCGTAGGCCATGAAAAATTCCCATACAGATTATATCAATGATTTAGTACATGATAACTTAGTAGACATAGCATATTTCCAAATATCATTTTCAATTGACGTATGTTTGGTCAAAATCAGTCAGTCAGATATCCTTCTAGCATTAACGACAACCTTAAATATATCGAAAATAAATACCTCCATAGTAAATCCTAGAACAGAAACTCAATTGCTCTGCGTATTCTACGGTACGCTTTTAACTTCTTTTGAAGTCAATAGCTAAGAAATTCCTATTGTCAATTATATTGTACTCTCTTTAATGGAGACTTGTGGATACCCGGGTTAAGTTTTGTTCTACAAAGAAGCAATTTAAGCGATGTTTGCAACTTTAAGTAGCAAGCCATTCTGTATAAACTAGCTTAATAGCAATTCAAAGGAAAGGAAAATGTTTAAAATGCTCTGTATATGCTTGAAGAATCGTTTATGTTACAGAAGCAACATCGATGGCTATTTCATGAATAAAAGTATGGATTACCTTTAGATGATAATAGGTTTTATGCATATCGATTTTCTGTTTATATGTAACATCGTCTGTGTAAAATAAGTAAAATGTTTTTTTCGGAAAAAATAGCCATAATAAAAAGAAGGCAGAGTTACTTCTTATAATAGCAGTTTTCTATCAGCAAAGTTCCGTTTAAGTAGAAACTACCGTTTTGAATATTAGATGGAATAGACGGGCACAAAAACAGGTAGACGGAATAAAAAGATAGACAGATAAAAAAACAGTTTGTTTGTTTTTTTTTATTTCAAACAAGCTTCAACTTCTATTATTAAATGAAATGAAAATGAAATAGTTTATTAGTATCGTAGACGAATAATTCGCGCTTGTTATACCTACGTCATTAATAATGCATTAATACATTTAAGAACATTATTTTGATTTACTTATTAAGAACAATATTTCTGATATTATATACAGAAAGTCACAAGTAAATGGTATGAATTAACTGTATGTGTGTCAATTCATACAAATCTACATCACACAATATTTTAAACTGAAACTATTTTTATAACCTTATTTTAAAACTCATTATTAAAAATAAATATAAAATAATAATAAGTAGCGTAGTTTAATAAATTAGATCAACCATCGCGGGCTGGGATCTGATCTGAAGCCGAGAACGCGTCGCGAACCTCGCCTCGAAGCACTCTCCTGAATTCACATTTCCAATGTAACTTTTTTTACATACACTAAGTCTAATCGGTCGTATTAGTTAATTAAATTTTACATCATTATACATTCACAATGTTTTTGTTTACTTTTTTTATGAGTTCATTGTGACATTCAGTAGGCGCCAGTCTGCCTCAGTGCACGGAGTCATCCGCCAAACGTCTCCATCGTCCATATGTTCTTGAATATTATAGTAATCTTTGCTCATAAGGCTCAGCTTTACATTTATTTTAAATTTATACTCTCATGCATTTCATGACAAAATTGGGATTTTTCTTAACAAATAATTATGTTTGCTATAATATCAAGAACCTAACGCTAATAGTTTTAGTACGTGCGCGTGTGGGAAAGCTTTGTACCTATGTACACGTAAAGGCGGAGTTTTTACCGGCTTCAGTGTGTTACTACCATCACTCCGTCTTTACTTTTTATTCGGTCTGGGCCTACACTATATTGGATAGCTATCCATGCCCGATGTCATCCGTCGACATTTGCCCTATATTTTCCAAAATTTTCTGTCATACTTGTTTTGCCCTCATAATTACGAATTTAAAAAATAAAATTACTGAATTGGTAAAGTCGTTATCAAGTTATGCGCGTACATATATTTAGGCGTTTCATATTTATTTATATACATATATTTTCAGAAAAATGGCAAGCGTCTTATCGTCCATTTTATAAGTTGACACCTCGTTACACGATGTTCTTTTATGTTTTTTTATTATATGCATAGCTCATTCATATCGAAATCAAAACGATTTTTAACGCCAAACCAACAATTAAAATTTGGAATAATATTGACTGCAGTTGCGATTTGTCATCATAATAATGTAACTATCGCCATTATAGTAAGCCTTTGAAATTAAACTTGCATAGATACCTACAAAGTTTAAAGCCATAGTTAATCTGCTAAACAAATAATAACAATATAATAGTATGTTAAGACAACAAGGATTATAATGTATTAAAGAGATAAGGCTCGACACAGATTAATTAGGAATGCAATACCTGAAAAAACATTTTAAATCTATCAGGAAATAATCTTATATGAATTTACAATTCTTAAATAGTAGATCTAGAAGATATCTTTCTTTCCATCAAGCATTTTAATAGTAAAACTTTAAGTGGTCGTAGCCCAATGGCTACGTCGTCGGACTTGCGATCATGTGGTCGGATCGATTCGATACCCTTCCAATGTACTACCGACGTGAACCCACTTGTAACACAAGCATTATAGCTTCACACGATCGGTTAACAAGAATAACAGTATTGTGCAAAAACTCTGCTAGTAGTAATCTTAAAAAAACTAAATTCTTATTAATGAACCCACTCACAAACCTTATATTAATATTGGCATGCCAGTAGATAGGAAATAGGTATAAGTATTAACAAAAAGAAAAAAATGAAACCTTACATTCAGTAGTTCAAACAAAATGATCTAAAATAACAGGATCAATCATTCCACATCGAAGTTAACATCCACCCAACAATATACGTAATAAACCTGTCTAGATAAAACCTAAGCTGAAATGTCTGCGGTTAAAATACCTCTATTTTTCCCCGGCAACTTGAACAAGCGTTATGATCTCACAAATTCCGCAGAGACAGTTATTCCAATAGACTCACCAGAGCTACTCATTTTATGTGCCCAGGAAATATGTAGGATCGTTCCCTTGTCCGTAATTTTCGTAGAAACAAAATCTTTGTAGGTGTTCGAATAAAAACGTATTTACTGTTTGTTGGTTACTTCTTTATTGAATTGAATTTAGATGAATATGATTAATATAAAGCTGGTAATGCTGCCAGCTTTCTGGGAACCTTGCCTTTGTTTATTGCCCTATAAAGCTCTTTTATAGATTAATATGAAATGTTAATGGATAAATTTTGTCCAAATTTGTAGCAATGATTCTATGTAAAAAAATATGAATCGACTATTTGCTTTTCTTTAACTGTTTCGAGACATTAATCTTAATTTTTCAATCTTGATTTTTTATACAGTTATCATGCTATCTTTACGTATGAACTAGCTTCCCTAGCTTCGTCTGGTCTATTGGCCTAGACCCGAACAGATATAAAGCTGAACAGTTTGTATGTTTTATTTGTGGGCTATCTAACACTTAAAGATGTTATCTAATTTAGTTCCTGAGATTAGCGCGTACAAGCAAACAAACAAACTCTTACCTTTATATATTCGTACAGATTTTGGCACATAAATGTCCTTTCAAAAGAAAATCGTCGCAAATATCTATTCATAGAACAAACGCAACAAATAGAACATTCATACACCAAACAAACGTCGAATGTATGCAAAAATATTTCGTCTATCCGAAAATAGAAAAAAAAATATTTCAAAAAACAATGTACGAACAACGCTGAAACTTCTACAACTTGCTGTAAAAACGATGGAAGAAACATACATTTTTATAAAACGTTATCCCGCACCGCGTCATACAAATCTGCGCTTTCATTAACCTGACCCAAAATGCACACTTCACCGCTCAATATTTTCTTATTACGATAAAAAAGCAAAGAGGATTCCATCGAACAAAAATTGGGACGAAGTAACTACTATGTTTTTTTATCCAGTGACACAACCAACTTTTTTAATAACGCTCCATTATACGGGTTTCTTATCGCTTTCGATTCCATATTAAACCACTCTCGCACTTTTATAACTTTTTTAAGTTACGTTTTTCGAATTTCATTCACAGTCAAATTCATCGTTTCAAAAGATAACAAGATGTGTTTTCAAAACCGAAAAACAAATCACTATATAAGGTATATAACAGTACAATTTAGACCTATCCAAAGATCCATCATATGAACATGAATCACCGAATTCACGAGGTGGTGACAGCAATATCATATTTAATTAAAAACGCAGCTGCTCGTTCCTTGGAATAATTGACATTGTTGATGATAGGAAAATGACAATGCAACGCACGTTTTGAGGTATGGATGTCAGTTTCTAACCAGATCTGCCTTTTACTGCCACGTATAATTCAATAATAAAACTTCATATCTGGATGAAATAATAAAACTTGTTCAGCACTTGGGTATTTACATACACTCATATTGTGTATAATCATAATATTTGAAACTACAACTAATAAAGCTTCACTAAAGTAGGTAATAACAATGTTGAAATTACGTAATTTTTTTATTCCGTCCGTCTGAAAATATTTATCATTCGTCATTTACATTCGTGATAAAATAAAACTAATGATAAGTCGGTAATATGTTTAAGAGTAATAATATGTTATTTTACTAGCGACCCGCCCCGGATTCACACGGGTGCAATACTGATGTATCCTACTCCTACAAATATTATAAACGCGAAAGTTTGTAAGAATGTATGGATGTACGTTTGTTACTCTTTCACGCAAAAATCACGGAACGAATTTGGCTAAAAGTTTGCACGCATATAGTTTACAAGATGGGTTAACATATAGGCTACAAAATATCATGCTCCGACCTACAGGAGCAGAGTGGCGTGGGTAAAACCTCGGGTCGCAGCTAGTAATACATAATAACCTTTTTTTTGAATCACTGTTCTATTAAAAAAAACGGGATCAAAATCCGTTGCGTATTTTTAAACATCTAAGCATACATAGGGGCAGACAGTCAGCGGGAAGTGACTTTGTTTTATACTATGTACTGATAACCCAGTTTAATTTAATCTGTCTCTGCAATATGTGGGTCTATAGTATTCATATTGAAACCGAATTTCCCAATAAACCCGTAACCAGTAGATTGTACTACAGTACTGTGGCATTTATTCATGGAAGCAAATAAACAAGGCTGTTATTGACCTATGCCTCTGTAACTATCGGGCTGTTACAAATACAGACCTTTCGAAGTAGGCGCGTTTTTGACAGATATATATATTGAGCATGAATAAAAGGAGTATTTTCTATGGTCTGGTGTTTGGTAAACTTAAACTTAACGCTAACTTAAACATACCATTGTTTTTTGAGATTATTGGATTCTAACTTGGGTTTAAACTACTCGTAGTTTAAAGAATCTTTATTCTCATAAGAACATATTATAATACGTTCATTTACATGAGATAGGTATATTTTAAAAGAATTTATGTAATAATATAGTTGTAAGACGAAGCATGCGATCCGTTAACAATTCAAATTCAAATTCAAAATAATAAAGAAGTAACCAACAATTTTTTTTAATTAATTAAATTACAGGAAATCTTTGTGTAAATTCTAAGATTTATTTCCGGGTTTGGTTGGTCGAGGGACTACCCTCCGTGCCTCGAATAGCACGTAAAGCAGTTGGTCTCGATTATTATAACACCATAATATATAATGATCGTATATCAAGGCACTGGCAGCAGCGTTTCCTTGTGACGTAAAACATAATACTGCGGTCACCAACCCGCCTGCGTGGTGTCTATGGCAAATACCGTCCTCGGAAGGAGGCCCATATTCAGCAGTGGACGTTATACAGGCTGATGATGATGAATTAGATTGGCGTCTATAGCTGAACTAGGCATAGCATAAAGCTAAATAGCTTGTTTATTTGTTTGCTTGCATGCGCTAAGCTCAGGAACTACTGGTCCAATTTAAAAAAGGCTAGCTAGCGGGTGAAACTGAGTGCGGAAAGCTACATATTTGAATTACAAATTATTACAAATATATTACAAATACATGTTTGAATTATTAGGACATATTACGTAGGTACCTATTATCTCATCCTGTTCGCATGGTTATACGGCAAGCTTGTGTTTTAATATATCGTTACAAAGTACCACACTATAGCATGCATTTTGTATTTAAAACTTAACTAGTAGCACTTCACACAATTTCATGTGTTGCGGCAGAAATAAACTTTTACTACCGAAAATAAAATGTTGGCAAAGTTAGGTAACTTAACTCGGTAATGTTCACATAAATCGTTCGTGTACTAGAGCTTCTAGCTTTAGCTAAACATAATGGTCATGAAGACTAAAAAATCTATTTAGTCCGTCAGTTAGATTACCAACAAATATTGGACACGTGTTTTTTATTTGTTTCGAATATACTCAAGAAACTACTGAACGGATTTCGATAATTATTTCACTATAGAATACTACATTATCTTTGAGTAACATAGGCTTTAAAAGTCCATCCATTCATAAACAAGACATTTCATAAAGCGCATAAAACAATATACTCTAAATTAAATAAAAAAAGGAAAACATTGATAAATTTATCCGAATATATATTTACCGAAAACCGACAGTTAAATCATTAAAATTAATTTGTACGAACTTCAAACGACAAAACGTCGAATTTAATTAGGTATCCAGCTGATATTACTCATTCGCTTACTCATTAATTAACAAACAGGGTATATAGGAATGGTTGTACCAATTAAAAGTTCTATCCTCTGAAACTTTTATTAATGTGTTGTCACTCTCTATACTATACTTTTAAGGTTAGCATGTTTTCGTCTTGCTCAGATTAATTATAATAATATTATTAAAAGTGTGAAAGAGACGCTGTTAGTTAGGGTCATGTCTGCAAAATTTAATTTGGTTTAAAGACTAATATTAATATCTGGACTGTAAATTATGGAAGGACTTATTCTAAGGTTCTTATCTAAAGGTCAGGGCAGACAGCAAAATTGTGATATAGCGTCGGATTTATAATTTATTCTTTGCTAGCTGCTCGCGACCTTTTGGCTAGAAATAAAGAAAATGTTGTTTTCGAAAAAACTACCCAGATTAAAAATAATATGAGTTAATCCTTATAATATCAGCTTTCTAACAGTAAGGTCCCGTCAAAATTTGTTTTTTTATAAAACAATCATTCAGGAAGACGGATATGATAAATGTACCTACCTAGTAAAATGAGCTCTTGATTGAGCTTTGCAATTAAATTTGATTTAGGTTGTATGACTGAGTGTTCCTAATTCAGGTTTGAAGTTATTTTAACGGTATTTTTTTAATCTACCTTTTGAAAAGGCATGTTTCTAAGTAGATTGATTGTACCAAATACCAAAAATAAAATATTGTTTAACTGAATGATAGTATAAATTATAATATATTTATAATTTATACTACTATTAATTAAGTTAATACCGTTAAAATAACTGCAAACCTGCATTGGGAACATAACCTTTTCTAAATTTATAAAATGACACGGACTTTAATCCTTTAGGTAGACGAATTGGTATAAGCATAGAAACAAAAACTCCTATATAAGTCGTCTGAAAAACCCTTGGAGCCCGCACGTTGGTCAGTGTGTTCTACGATGAGAGCTCTTCATAGCCTCTCCGTCCGTCTGCGATGACCTTAATACATTCAATTATAGAAATTGGACCTCATTGGCGGTAACGATTTTATTTCATGGAATTAAACATAGTTTGGTAGCAATAATATACTATAACATCACAAAGTATTTCCTCCGACAGAAAAACATAATGTATGTATCGCTACATAGTATCAAACAAAGTTGCTTCCCACTGTCTGTCTGTCCCTATGTATGCTTTAAAACTATGCAACAGATTTTGAAGTTACTTTTTTTAATAGTTAGATTGATGCAAGAGGACGGGGTACATGTATAACACATCAGCCTTACACCCGTGCGAAGCCGGCGGAGGTCGCTAGTCTATATCTATACTATAATATTATAAAGAGGAAAGATTAGATTGTTTGTTTGTTTGTATTGAATAGGCTCCGAAACTACTGAATCGATTTGAAAAATTCTTTCACCGTTGGAAAGCTACACTATCCCAGGATGACATAGACTATATTTCATTATGAAGTTCCCACGGGAACGGGAATTACGCGGGTGATACCGCGCAGGAAGCTAGTATAAAATATATTAATAATAACTTAGTCAACACAATGAACGAATAATGATCGTATTTTATTAACCTTTCCAGATAACCACTTGAAACACCCGACTCCGTAAAAATGTTTTAATGAATGAATGTTTTAGTTTCGAAGGCCCTTTCATAAAATTTGTGAATATTAATCACAGGATTTACGGTTTACTATGAGTAAAAAATTAATTCTAAAATATGCTAAACGTACCGTCATCTCTCCATTAAAACTTTTAAAATGTAACCAAAAAATGGCCTAATGGACTGGACGAAAAAACATTATAAAATGACACATTACTTCTTTCAGTGTGAGTGTTTTAGACCGCTAATGGGATATTTAATATATGTTAAAAGAGTTTCTTTATTAGAGAGTATTTTTATTTATATGCTAGCTGACGCTTAAAATAAGGATTTTTTAAACTATCTAACAATAAAAGTCTTGTCAGCAAATCAGTACTATATATACTGTATATTTAAACTTATAAAACAAGCTATCTCCTAGAGAAAGTTCCATAAAATATATAGCCGTTACAGAGATAAGCCGGAACAAACAGCACACAGAGATAAATTATTTTAAATTGTGTTTTTGTTTTTAGGATTACTTACATTAATTTAGTAAAAATCTGTTATTTTCCATGACTAACAGAAACTACAGGCTAAGAACGTAAAATGTCTTACTGAATATTATTCTGAGAGAAAAGCAATTAAAAATTATGTTAATTCTTAAAACTCAGGCAGTAGATACTGTAGATATGTTTAGTTTTGAACATTATTCCAAGCCCTTAAGAGCTAACATATGGGTGGTCGCTATGAGATCACTGCGTGGCTAAGAAATCATTTGTATTAAGATGGTTACCAACATGTAAATTCTAAGATTTTCTTTCTGGGTCTGGTTGGTTGAGGGACTAACCCTCCTTGCGTCGGAAAGCACGTTAAGCCGTTGGTCCCGATTGTTATAACATCATCTATAATAATCGTATGTCAAGGAACGGGCAGCAGCGTTTCCTTGTGTGGTAAAACATAATACTGCGGTCACCAACCCGCCTGCCAAGCGTGGTGACTATGGCAAATACCCTCCCTCTCGGGAGGAGGCCCATGTTCAGCAGTGGACGTTATACGGGCTGATGATGATGATGATGATGATTACTGCAGTGTATGTAGTTACCTATATTTCATAATACAACTTTAACCAAGTTGTAGCAAACATGGTAGAATAGAGGCTGAAAGGATTAGGTCTTCTCTTTTTAGTCTCAAATAGTATCAACCGATTTGCCAATAAAAAAAGAACTTTCATTTGTTGTATTATGTGTGCAATGAAAATGCTGTATTGTGCAATAAAGTCTAATTTACCCGACACATTCCATTATTATGAGTGACCCCGTACACAATTTTAAGCTGCAACCGCACCTGTAGCCGACGCATAATATGTCAAGCACAAACCTCCTTATTACATTAAACAATTTCAGTTCTTGAGGCAAAGCTTAACATAAAATAAGCAACACTTAACTGATTTATACGAAACTTAAACAAAATTTTATTCCACTCTCATAGTTTTTAATTAAAATAGCGTTGTACAATTAAAACCTATGACGTAATTAAGATGAAGTAATAAACTGAACGCGTAAAGTTACCGACTGCGCCAGATGCTGAAGTCTGTTCAGTGGTTTTCAAAGTTTATTAAGCCGCGGCGCACTTATATGTTTAGTTATTTTATCTCAGTATCCTAACGTACGGTACCGAAAGCTAGTTAAAATAAAAACAATCAAAATTGATACTGATAATTCTTTTCAAATGTCATACAAATTCGTTACGCCACGCACCATTCTGGCGTCAGTAAACAACAAGTATCCCAAATTTCGCATTATTTACTTATTGTTTTTAGTAAAGATAATTACTATATCAGCCTGGCTATGTCCACTGTTGAACATGCCTTTTAACAAACCTTGGTACAGGATATCTCCGCGGTGTCCAAGTAAAACTATTTATTTGAATCGAACACTTTTATTTAGTAACTTGTGAGAGTACAATAATATGAACTGAATGCACCGTTTCATTGTGGTCTTCCGCAGAGACTAGTGAGCCCCGGGGAAACTGGTCGGGCCTGAGGCCTCTTCAGTGGTTGCCTCGTGGTCTTGTTCTTGGGGTGGAGCGCGCAGCTAGCGAGGTCAAGCCCCTACAGATGAGTCCGTAGGGGCGACCAACATGCTAGCAGCGCTCGGTGTCAAATCCGGTGGGTCATCGCACCCTTTGACGCATGGCGAGGTCGAGCTCACCGGGGAAATGTTCCCCGAGGGCGCCCATCAGCCAGCAGGTGAAGGGAGCGGAAGTTTCAGTAAGGGGGGGGGGGGGGGCACGGAGACGAGGTCACGTAGCAGGGCGAATCTGTCCGGCGGTCGACGGTGGTACGGCGCAAGCTCCCGCAAGTGGTGATCGTGCGCACCGTCAGTCCGCTCGAACATCGTCGAACTCAGGCGTCTCACGAAGTCGTCCAGGCTCTTCATGCGCAGGTCCCGGGCTATGGTGTCGTTCTGTACGAAGTTGTGGGCGTTCACGATGGTGCGCAGCGTAAGTGCACCGTTTCACAATGTACGTAAAGCTTAAGTGCCTCCGTATGGACGAAACGATTGCGAGTTTTAGGGATATTGATGAACGCCATCTATTAATTAAGTATTTACTGAACTGCTTGACTTGACAATACAACACTGTCAAGTCACAATCGCTTCGTTACACGGAGGAACTTAAACAGTAAGTATCTTTGACACTGCTGCCCATCCATCAGCTGTATATTTGATAGTCTTCTCTAACTACACTCATGCGAAGACATGGGGTGGTGTTTCTAAATCAAAATCACATTGCCAATGGCTAGGGCGTCGGACTTGTGATCTTGAGGTCGCCGGTTCGAACCCACCCATTGCACTACCGACGTGAACCTACTCGTAGCACAAGCATTTTAGCTTAGCACGAGGGGTTAACAAGAATACTAGTAGATAGCAAAACTCTGCTAGTAATCTTAAAAAAAAAAACACAATATGGTAAATACCGTGTCAATGAAGAACAAAATTGATCCCTATCTATAGACTAACGCCCAACTTTACTTTATAAAGTGCCCGGGGCGCCGCGGAACACACTTTGAGAAATTCTGATGTAGTTTAAATTTGATTAATCACTTTCGTGTTGAGTATTTGGGGTTTAAAATCTACAGGGGTTGAAGTTTCTTGTTAACATGTGGTTGATATTCCCGTGATTTATCATAGATAATTAATAATATGTAATTAGATCATTTGTAACGGTAAAAGTAGTTGTTTTAAATCTATGGTGTAAAGTGATGATAGTGTTGACATGTTAATCATTTGTTATTGTTTATTTTTGTTTTACGTTATGTCTGGATTTGTTATGTTTGTTCAGCAGTGGAATTTAAAACGTGGTAGTTACATGTATAGTCAACGACAATGATGTGAAAGAAAGAAAGAAGGAGAACGAAAAATATTTATTTATAATGCACTGTTTTTCCGAAAAAATACAGTATCAAATTGATTAATTGACATTCCATGTGCACCATAAATAGGCAGCAACTTCAGCTTTATGCTACATCGACACATTTGTGTATGAATGTAGCGCTGGTATTCTAGTTGGCCCCATTGATGACGCCAAGTTTATAAGCAAACAAAAATAAATCTATGAATCAATTAAAGAAATTCCAAAATAATAATGTGAATTTTTACTTAAAAATTAAAATAATAATAGAAAATACATTTATTACTACAATAACAATTTAAAAATATAAAACAAATAATGAAATAAAAAAGTGTGCATTGTAGTTCGTTGAAAAATCTAATGATTTTACGAACGAACCTCTGATAATTAAGGAACTAGTGTATAAGCTAAGTAGTTACATACTGAATTCGGTAGTGCCCTATCTACTGGAAATACTGTGCAAAATAATGCAATACATCTCTCTTATTATCATTAGCATTATCGCTTTTCCAATTGTTTTGAGGCTAATTAGCATGTTTTTCTTTTGTATTTATATTCAACAAAAGTATTTTATTTTTATTCGATTCTTTACTAAGAATTCCTAATCCAATTTTATACATACAAATAGTAAAATGTAATTCAAAAAGTTAATTTATGCCGTCAGATCAAACAGTGTGTTCCAAGTAATTTTTTATTTAATCAATCAATTTCTATAAATTCTACTTCTTCACAATTGCTATCGACAATCATAACTTTCACTTTAAAGGAGAATTTCTCTTTCGTTTATCTCTGATCTCCGAAAGTCACTCAACCAACTTTTTCATTAACCTCGGTCGGTTTCAAGGTTTTATTTACTGCAAATATTTTTGTCTCTTTACGACTTGTTTACGTTAGAAATTAATTAATATCATGACAGAATCAAAGGCGGTTCAACGCAATCAGAAATGTATATAATTAAGAAAATATTTCTTCAGAAATGGAACATATTTGCGATAACGTGTTGATGATAGTGTTTTTTTTTAAAGCTATTAAAAATGTAGTATTAATTTTACTTGGATGCTGGATTATGAAACTACATTGTATTAACTGTTAAAACACCGACAATGTGGAAAATTATTACATTAAAATAATAATGATTAGGTACCCTATTTTTATGCGAATACAAAATATAACAAAAGTTTATGCTGTATATGCCAGTGATCCGTAAAAACAACAATGTAAGGGGTACGGTTACAATAACAGTTAATGTATAAACATATTTTTATGTATGCAAATCACGTTAGAACGAATACCCCAATTGGGTTTTTTTATTTTATTTTTTCTTTCACTTATATACAACTAAAAGTAGCTAATTTAAAATAAAACTAACATTTAAAATACTACTATTCTTAATCTATTCTAGTAAGTTTTATTTGGATAATTGTTTTTTATTTAATTTAATGTTTATAGTAATAAGTTCAGTGCCTATAGAATGAATTTTTTTTTTTAAGTTATTAATTTCTTCATAATATGTGCTTACCACCTGACAACCTCCGTAGCATAGCCGTATTTGGCTCGCATTAAATCTCGGAGGTCGTAGGTTCGATCCCTACACCGGACAATAAATCTTTGTGTAAATTCTAAGATTTCTCTCCGGGTCCGGTTGGTTGAGGGACTACCCTCCGTGCCTCGGAAAGCACGCTAAGCCGTTGGTCCCGATTATTATAACAACATTTATAATAATCGTATGTCAAGGAACGGGCAGCAGCGTTTCCTTGTGTGTTACAACAACATAATACTGCGGTCACCAACCCGCCTGCCAAGCGTTGTGACTATGGCAACCCTCCCACGGCAGGAGGCCCACGTTCTGCAGTCGACGTTATACGAGCTGATGATGAAGTGTTTACCAAGAGACAAATCAATTAGTTACTATGTATTCTGTGATTTCGTATGTTTCCGTGCCAACTAAACAACGAAAACAAAGAACAATATCAATAAATCTCAATAAAAGATCGACTCTTGAAAATAGTAAGATACCTATCTTAAATCTAGGAAAATTCATGCTTGCTCTGGGGAGTCTCTGTGAGCAAAGTTAAGTATTGCACTACACAAAGACCAATAACATAAATTCTTAGTTTGGGTTCAGCACTTTATTTTTTTAAATATATGTGCACTGTACTAATACTAGACGCTATATTTGTAGTCTTTGGAGACAAAACAAGTTATTTATATACACAGACGGCACTTTACCGTAAGTCCCCATAAACGATTTTCAAACTTTTCTTACCGAAACTGAAACGGTTTACCAACGGTCGATTGGTCCATGAACCGTTTGTCAACATTATCTTTAAACCATAACCTTTTCATCCAAAGGACTTTTCATCCACAAACGTTTCGTCAGCATAACTCTGAGGATCTCCTATATTTGGGTGTTTTAAAAAAATAACCACGACGGCTAAGGCGGGAGCTCCGCTCCGTTTTGCTGCGCAAGAGTTATGCGAAACGGTTCATGGACCAATCGACTGTTGGTAAACCGTTTCAGGCCCTCTCTTACCCTAAAGCATGGTTTACTAAAATTAAGTTGCTGATTGGTGATTGTGGTGTTTTATAGCTTAGTCTTGTGACATTTTTTTTCTAGGGAACCTAATTCACTATCAAATATTGGAATGGCATTAATTTTTTAAAGTAAACTGGTTTTATGGCTGTTATAAATATTTTGAATATTGATTTATCAAGGTATTTAAAAATAACGATAGCGAAGCTTTTAAAAAGGCTCACATAAACGTTTTATTTTATTTTAACTGGCCGATAAATAATTGTAAAGCTAACAATGATGACGCAAAATAGTACATTACGAAACGTGAGACCTAGCGAGCCCCAGCGTAGCGAGGGTGCTAAACGCCGTGCATTAATAGGCTGCTTAGGTCACGAGTATCGTATACTTTTTTATAGCAGATGTGACATAAACCCGCCCCGGACTCGTGGGGGGTGGTGGATTACGATACATGTGACCTAAGCAGCCTATTATTGTACGGCGTGAAGGTAGCGCCCGAGCGTAGCGAGGGTGCTAAACGGGGGTGGTGGTGGGTAGCAAGGGAGGTTCGGTGGGGGGCAGCCCCCCCTGGATAGATAGATAACATATCGTTCTTTGTGCCTATTACACTACAATATTTATCATCGTTTCAATTCTAAGTCTCAGTAATTTTTTGGCGGTTCTGACACTTAAAGAAATTACTTTTCTAGAAAAAAATATTCTCAAACAAAAAGCAAAACAACCACAACAACTCAAGTCTAAACAAATTATCTAAGAAAAACTGCAGTAACCATTTAAAAAAATACACAAAAGATAAAATACACGTTGGTCTTTACTATCTTTTAAAAACTCACTTTAAAAAGTACTTCAAATCCCTACTTTCAAAGACAAAGGCTAAGTAGCTACGAAGTTTGCAAGTGTTCAGAATAGCTGTTAAAGTATTCTAAACCTCCAATATTATCAAGAGGTATAAAATAATCTATTTAATATTTTAAACTCCTATATTATTATTTACAACTCGTTAGTGCCAAATGATGAGGAACTAAGCCGGAATAATATATCGATTACATCCATTATAGTAGTACCAAGTGTAACTAATACAGGTTGCAATTAAGCAACTGGTTTAACCTAAATGAAACACTATACAAGAACATGGTAAATTGATGGAGATTAAAAAAAAATAGCGATTCAAATTTAGACCAAAATTAAATAATTTTACATAAGAATCAGTTTTTATATTTTTTAAACTATGATGTTGGCACCAAAAGTTAATTTCTGTGTAAAAGTTATGCGTAGGAGCAAAATTGTACCTTTAGATTCAGGCACATAACAGAACTTTGATGCAAGAGAACAGACTTTTACAAGTCGGCTCTAACTATATACCGTTTGTGTGTAAAATTGTAGATACTAAATCAAATTATTTTTAATTGTTTTGAATACTTTACGGAAAAGTTTACCATATACTATGATTCAAAATTGAGTTTAACAAAATTCGACCACCAGCGGGACTCGAACCCACATCTTAGGTTACGCCCCTAATGCCTTAACCAATTAGGCTACGGTTAAACACTACTAGTCATTGAAATCTATCAATCTCTTGTATATAACACGTCTCTAAGTCTAAGGGCCTATGCACACCACGTTTTTTTTACGCGCCGTCGACGCGCGTTTTAGAAACGCGCGTCGACGGCGCGCTTTTATCCTACAGAGCAGTTTGTTGTCGTTTGTATCGATACACACGCGCGTTAGCAATTTGGTGGCTTTTGCATCGCGTCTGTATTGCCTGTATTACACGCGCGTTTGTATCGATTCATAAGCGTGTAGGTGTGCAAAGGTCTGCTGGCTGCGTCTGACTCGCGTGCGTATCGCGTCTGTATCGCTACAGACGCGCTGCAACGGCGCGTTTAAAAACGTGGTGTGCATAGGCCCTAAGATGCGGGTTCAAGTCCCGCCGGTGGTTGAATTTTGTTAATCTCAATTTTGAATAATCAAATTATTCTAGAGGGAGGCAAATCTTCACGCTAGACAATTGATAAGCCTGCCCCTCTACTTACCATTTGTTTTAGATATCCATGTCATACATATGGCTACCTATTTCTGTTACAGATAGCTCTATGTATGTAAATTATCAGGAGGTATCAAAGAACACAAAGACTATAATGTTCGTGAAAAGAGCTTTGTTCAAAAATGTTCAGTAACAACGGTATTTTATTTTTAAAACTATGTCACACTGCGATTTTGAGAGCATTGTTTATGATATTCAATATTTGTGACTTATACATGTGGTAGATAGTTACATCGTGTGTTTTTCATTTTTCACTTTTCCAACCTTCTTCGTATTTAACTTTTTATAGCAAAGTGTTAAAATATTTTAAAAATGCAAGATGCAATTCATCATCATCAGCCCGTATAACTTCTATTGCTGAACATGGGCTTTCTCCCGGGGGATGGTATTTGCCATAGTCACCACGTTTGGCAGGCGGGTTGGTGACCGCAGTATTATGTTGTACCACACAAGGAAACGCTGCTGCCCGTTCGTTGATATACGATTATTATAGACTAGCGACCCGCCCCGGCTCCGCACGGGCGCAATGCTGATGTATTTATACATATAAACCTTCCGCTTGAATCACTCTATCTATTAAAAAAACCGCATCAAAATCTGTTGCGTAGTTTTAAAGGTTTAAGCATACATAGGGATATAGGGATAGAGAAAGCGACTTTGTTTTATACTATGTAGTGATGATTATTATAATCAGGACCAACGGCTTAACGTGCTTTCCGAGGCACGGAGACTACCCTCCGTGCCGTCCTCCGTACACATGGTAAAATGATGATTTGAATTACTCAAAAAACAAGAGATCACAACAGAACTGACAAAAAGAGACACTGCTGCCCGTTCCTTGATATACGATTAATATAGATGATTTTATAACAATCGGGACTAACGGCTTAAAGTCCTTTCTGAGGCACGGAGGACCTCAACTAACCAGACCCGGAAAGATATCTTAAAATGTACACAAAGATTTCTTGTCCAGTGTGGGGATCGAACCCACGACCTCCGAGATTCAAAGCGAGCCAAATACCGCTGCGCTACGAAGGTTGTTAAGAGGCAATTAGTTAATGTATTTTTTTTTAACAACTCTCGCTTAAAGGAATATAATTCCTGTATCTTGGGGGACTTTACAAACACTCCATTTACGGACACACCGAATCAGAATACACATCTGCGGTTCAGACAGATAATTGTCCTGAGTTATAATTGAACCCAGATCACCAGGTCTCAGAACCAACTGCAATCGATTTTCATTATTTTTGTTAAGCATGATTTGTATTACAGCTTATATTTTACACTGAAATCTGGGTTGACACCCCAATTTGTAAATTGAAACAGAAAACATTTTTTTTTAATGGTAACCTTAGTCGTCAGTCTACGCAAACAAATGGTTTTACTATCGTCCAGTTATATTGTTTTTTTTTTATAGTTTTTGTTGTACCGTCAACAAAAGAGATAGGTTAACACATTGTAAAATGCATTTCAAATTTATATGTACACGTTTATGAGAAGATCTTACTGTTATGTGTGTATGTACACAGCCAACAGAGAACGCTTAACCCATATACCGGTTGTCACAGTGAAATAAACATATTTATTTACATTTTTTCATACTGACGGTGTAAACTAATCTCTTTTGTTGACATTATACATCAGTGATGTACAAGTCTCGAGGCGTCCGAGTCCCTTTGCCTAGAACTCGGTGTCGTTTACAGGGCTCGCCTCGTATGTATGGCGCCCGATGACTCGGGAGTCTTTTGCGGAGCTCGAGCTCTTTTGAAGTCTCGAGTCCTTTTTGAAGGTTCGAGACCTTTTCGAAGGCTCGAGCTCTTTTGAAGGTTCGAGTTCTTTTGAAGACTCTGAGCCCTTTTGAGCGCTCGATCGATCTCGAAGCATTTCTCTTTAGCGCACTAGCACTAGTCTTTTTCTGCCTTCAAGTTTTAATGGATGGTGATGAATGAAAAAAAGTAGAGATAAACCACAATAGATTAAGCGTTTAGGGTGCACTTTATTCTAATTTTGGAGACTCGAGTTCTTTTGAAGGCTCGAGCTCTTTTGAAGGCTCGAATTCCTTTTGCAGGCTCGAACTCTTTTGAAGCCTCGAGGCTTGGCTCAAAAAAATCGCGGCTCGGTTAGGCTCGGGACTCCGAGCTTACCGAGCTCACTGAGTCTTGCCGTTCCGCCTCGAGGCTTCAGAAATAACACTGGACGCCTCGAGGCTTGTACATCACTATTATACATTGCCGGTAGTTACCGGCATTGTACAACAAAAACTATTCAAAAGTTAGCGCCTAGTTAAAATTGAAGCTCTTGTTAAGTTCAAGGGTGCTCTTTAATCTGTGACTTTAGGCTCAAGACGCTCATACATTTTGAAGATTGCTTAAGCCGTTATCTCATGCATACAACGATATACTGCACTGCTACTTATAATAACAGCAGTGTAGGTGGGATGTATCTATCAAAGACCGACACATCTACCTATTCTTTCCGTCTGTTCATGTATGACTGACGAACACTTGGTTGGAGGTCGATCACTGTACGGCCCTATTTCTCACCAGGCATGATAACATTAAAAGTAAGCTTTTTCCTTTAATTTATTACTTAGCCCGACATTTAATATGACTTTCTCACCACCCACAAAATCCTCGGAATATTTTAAGTTATTCTTATGGCCGGATATGTATACAGAACTAGAGATTTATACTCAAATGTTATGGTTATTGCTTGTTATTTGGCTCAATGATGTTTTGTTACGGAAAGGAAAGGTGATTAAATGGCTGCTACTTGTATCAGTTATAGCTATTTTGTTTGTCTTGAGATTATGGGGTTACGCTCAAAGGGTTACGTAGTTAACTTGTATAACATATAAACATGTATTTTTAAGTTACAATTTATTAATAATAACTGAAAAAATAAAGATACTCGAAAAACACTTGCGATGATGCCAGATGTCAGCTAATTTTAATCAAGGTCGGTTAATTAGTGTCTAGCGTAAAATTATATGCAGGCATGAATAGTCAATATTCGCGATTATTCACCAGTGTTTGCTTTAGTTGGCCGAGTGTGTACATAATATTGTGGTAGAATTAGCTGTCTTGCAAATCAGCCATTTCTGTTAATCTATTACTACATATTTATATCCAACTAATTGGTACCATTCAATGGCAAGTTCTTTTTAAACCCATGAAGTCCATATTTATTGTTTTAATTGCGTGATATCAATTTAATATCGGCACAATTCTCCATCTCCAATTCACGTCTATCTGCGGCGCTTTAAATTAAACCTACGCATTTAAAGGAAACGAATCAAGCATAACAAACCATCGATAGCAACAGACGAGCACTACTGCCAGAAACAGAAAGCATCGATTCGTAAACAAGCATACGTCACAATCAGTTTCCTCAACAATGCAAACAAACCATGCAGAGGATGCATGTATCATGATAAATGAGGGAAAAATCAATTCACAGTCCGGCCGTATCCCATCGCATAAATAAAACGATTGAAATCACCTCAACCACCAACCGGTAAGCAAATGTTTGCACACGCAGATGATACACATTGACCCTTTTTCAAACATCGGCCATACTGTTTGATTTTAGATTATGCTAATGTGCACAGTATGCAGAGATTTGTGGCCGGTCCCAGTTGCAGTTTATATCGCTATGTTTTAAGTGGACTTCATTTGAATAGTTAGTTTTGATTTTATGGCGGCGACAGCGGGGATTGAGGACGGGTTATGAAATTTTGTTGTTGCAACTTCTTAGGTAAGGGAAACTGGATTTTTTTATTTTAATAAAAATGAAATAAGTTTATATTTATATAAAATACATTAGAATAGTTTAAATATGAAAACATATAACCAACATTTTTTAACGCCGTCAGTACCTACAACGCGATGTTAATAATTTTATAGGAGATTTTTTTTTTGGTTTTGGGAGGGATTAGCCTCACACACATCAACCCAGGATCAACAGCGGCAAACACGAAAGCGGTTTACTGGTCCCGGGACACCTAAATGTCTTGGATCCCGCATCCTTTTTTCTTTTTTCTGCGTGATCGAATCAGAAATGAAGAGATCCGCAGGAGAACGAAGGTCACTGACATAGCTCAACGGATTAGCAAGCTGAAGTGGCAATGGGCAGGACACATAGCTCGAAGAACTGACGGCCGATGGAGCAAAAAGGTTCTGGCAAGCGCAGCGTAGGACGACCTGCACGATGGACCGACGACCTCATAAAGGTCGCAGGAAGTCGGTGAATGCACGCCGCTAGCGATCGTTTCCGCTGAAAATCGATGGGGGAGGCCTATGATCAGCAGTGAACTACGACAGGCTGGTGATGATGATGATGATGAATAAAATATAGTATCTACTTTTTGTACTATATATTTTTTTTATAATATAAAGTACATTTGGGTGGCAACCCTAACGCCAATAAAAGTTGATGTTAACTACAACGCTGCAAACCGTAGAGGCTAGCAATTCTATAACTGTGCAGTGCGATTGAATCTCACTAAAGTGGTCAAAAGTTGGATAAAACTAAAGTGGTTTTAGTTTTATCCAACTTTTATTTTATTGCTCCACATATTTTAGGTATAAGATTATTTGTTGAATGTATTCACTAAGATAAGAAACATTATTTAAGATTAATTTAGTATCTAGTCGGACAGATACTAATCCCGTGATTGGTTATTTTACATATTTGTTAAGTTCAAGTATATAATTGTTATTTTCTACAAATGTACAGATTTTATATACATTTTGCGAGTCATGAATGAAATTTACACATAGAACATAGTGTGACGGAGCAGGACAGAATTTTACGTGCGCAATTGAGTTCTATAGAGAAAGTTTTTTGATGGAAAATTTGCACTGTATTTTTTATTGTTATATTATATTCAATTCCTTAATTCAGTCGTAGCATAAAAGTCTTACTAAATAAAAAAATAATAATCACTAAGCACATTTTTATAGTATTATAAAAAAGATATGACGCATTTTTTTCTAGTCTGTAAGTTGTGGTCTCGTCGTCCGGGTCGTCTAGGATGCCCCGAGGCGTACGCTGTTTACGACGCGACGCTTTGATGGCAAAGGCCTAAAGTCTGATGCTGCAACAACCAAAGGATTTGGGAGCGTTTCGGCGCTTCTTTCATCTACTGCTAGATTTTTTTTTTCATTTGATAAGTTTATTTAAAATAGTATAAAATTGAATGTTAAGAAAAAGTTAATATTAAGTCCAATCCTTTTTTCTTTTTATTTTACTCAAAACTTTTACCAGTTCGAAACTGTGACAAACTTTTGCGATAAATCTACGGATTTTTCTGTCATTTTAGCAGATCAAAATTACGTTTTATCGTTCAACTTTATCGTTAACTCTTCAAAAAGAAACAATAAGTGCGATGCGATTAATAGGCAAATAAAATCATTTTTAGGGTTCCGTAAACAAAGGGTAAAAACGGGACCCTATTACTAAGACTTCGCTGTGTGTCTGTCACCAGGCTGTATCTCAAGAACCGCGATAGCTAGACAGTTGAAATTTTCACAGATGATGTATTTCTATTGCAGCTATAACAACAATTATTATTACAAAAAAAAATTAAAGGGGCTCCTATACAAGAAACTTTTTTTTTGTTCGATACAATAACGGCAAAAGGTGGACGCTTAAACATGGTACGGAAACCTTCGTGCACAAGTTCGACTCGCACTTGACCAGTTATTTTTATCTAGTTTATACCAAACTTCGTTGTTTAATTATCATTAGGATTACAGAAAGAACATTAAAGTAACCTTTGAAGCATAGTGAATAATTTGTCGTTTGCGCTTTAGGTATTTAAGATTCAATGTGACCGAAGATATTGGGTGAAATTATATTTCTTATAGATTTATTATTTATCTTGCGAATGTAAAAGGCAAAAATAATATTAATAAAATCATTAGACCAAAAATTTGGTAAGGGCCTTGTGAATATCAATAATATTGTAGGTACCTATTTAAATTTCGTGCTAATTGCAGTAGTAACTGCAATTAACTTTCAGGTAATAACGAACATTGAGTCGTTATTGCATTTTACTTTGGCAAAATAAACAACCTATAACAAATCAAAAATGCATTTTTTTTTCAAAAAACCATAATCCATTACTCAACTCGACACACACAAAGATGCTGGAGTTTACCTATTTTGGTAACAACTGAGTTTAAGTGCCTCATGTTACCCACTCGAACTCAGTAATTTATTGAAAAAGGGAAAAAAGACAATGAGTAAATTATTAACAACTATAGGACACGGATATCGTTGCGGTCCGTTACGTTGATTGTAAGAAGGTGTTATGTATGGGATGGCGCATTAACAGTGAAAATATTAATTTTATTATGGTTCTGTGAAACTTTTTTGCACCTTAATACTGTATATTATTGTTACGTACTCGATTTTATTCTAATTATTACAAAACATATAAAATATAGGTCGCCTACCTAATATAACAAGTTTTTTTTCTATCAAGATACCACGGTGTTGTTCATACCCGTGCTACCGGTTCATAATATGTAAAGCGCGCTCTATAGCTTGCTTATTTATACTCTAAGGTTCTTTTTTCTGTTGGACTTACGTAGCAATGAGGCTTTTGCTACTTCACCGGGCATAGCAAAGATTGCAAGTAATCATTGTGTGAGTGGGTATAAAATGCAAGATCAAATACGTAATCTCTTTAATTTCAATTCGGATTCATATAAAATAATAGTATTCAAATAAAGTTTCTCCAACAAATTTCTTTTCATATTTCAAACGTTACGCACGAACTTTCCAAACGAAATTCCCATTTCAACTTCTGATTTTCATTTCCGCGTATGTCAAATGGGAAAATTAAAATTCACCCACATTTGTGGATCCAGAAAGTTTTGATAGCATAAATCTGATAAAACAGTGGAATTTTAGGAAGTTTATGAATGAATATTCTGTATGCGGCTTCCTTTTTATATTGCGACCATTTTGTTCTTTTTGGCAATGCTCCAATGTAACGGATACGGGGATACTAACCGGATAATGTACTTGAGGTTGAAATTCTGCGTTCCTGTTTGTTATGTGATAAGCTTCACGAATATAACCAAGTTGCGAGGAAACTGCCAGCGTTGCAGAATGCACGCGAGTTGTTATTGTGGTAAATGAAAAGGGGTCGTGACAATAACCGTTATTGATGTTTATTAACTTTTTAGTTTTTTTCTTTTAGTTTGTGTGTATGCCATTGATAATATAATTGAACATGTGGCTGTCTTTAGCGGTTCACCCTTGTTTGGTCGACCAACGTTTGATACAATATTACTAAATCGAACAACGTTTAAGAAAATCATCACTTAGTATAATATCGTTTGACAGAATTTTCAGTTCGTCGAATATTTATTTGCTATAACAACATTTGTGCTAATGATCAAAAGGTATAATGTTCATTTGATGTAATGTTCAGGTGGTATAACATATATTTTATCGAATATTCAATTGGTGTAATGTAGTGTAGAAAATAAACGTTGTGTTTGTTGTCAGTGCAGTCCGACTGGGATAAGTTAGGTTAGAAGACTAAGGCGGGAGCGAAGCGAAGCGGAGCTCCCGCCTTAGTCTTCGTGGTTTTTTTTTTTTAACCACTCAGAAGTAGGAGCCCCGCGAAGCGGGGCTCCGTCGAGCTTAGTTAGTAGACGCCATATGAGGTTTATTTTAGGTTTAATTGTGAATAAAAAATCTGTGTCTACAAAACTAAGCTCGACGGAGCCCCGCTTCGCGGGGCTCCTACTTCTGAGTGGTTAAATAAAAAAAACCACGAAGACTAAGGCGGGAGCACCGCTTCGCTTCGCTCCCGCCTTAGTCTTCTAACCTAACTTATCCCAGTCGGACTGCACTGACAACAAATACAACGTTTATTTTCTACACTACATTACACCAATTGAATATTCGATAAAATATATGTTATACCACCTGAATCCTGGATCTTTCGACTAAATCATTATTAGTCTATGAAACATTAGTTTAAATAAAATTAGTGCATTTGAAAATTCGGTGAAATGAAATTTGTTCAAATGAAATTAGTTCAAATAAATAATTATGCTAAATAAAAATTTACCAATGAATTATTCGGTCAAATGAATAATTCTACGAAATGACTTTATTGCAACTAAAATTCGCCGAAGTGATTTTCGACGAAACATTGTTCGACCAAACAAGGGTGAACCGTCTTTAGCAACGTAAGAGTTGCCAACTATGAAAATAAATTGAAAAAAAAATGTAAGGTGCAGAGTTATCTCTTCCAAAAAGCGTTGCGTAACAAAACTCCTCAGATATAAGAATTTGGCCCACAGCCATTACGTCAAAAAAAATATTTTAGATATATGTACTTAAAGTGACTACAATTCAATTCTTATTGGAAACAACTATTCGTGCAAACATAGACAGTTCTTCTAAGACTGGCTGTGCTTTCAATTTTTGAACTTCACAGACACATCCAGTCTACTTACGTTAAATAAGTTAGTTTCAACATACGTACATTGTAAATCAGGTAACACATTTTCATTACTATCGATTGTAATGGTAAATAAATAAAGGTTTTTATGTTCAAAACATTTATTATTTTTGCTTTTAATGTTGACACAATTTTATTAACTCTTGCTTCACCAAAGGTAAAGTTTAAAACAAACATATAACTTACGAGTAACATGAAATTAATATAAATATAGGATTTATTTTTGATAGGTAAATAGGTAAAACATCGAAAAAACTTCATCAAATAAAATATTAAATATAAAACGATACAAAGACAAACATAATATGATCAAGATTTGGTCGGAAATTCACAGTTGGGAATAGATAAATAGAGATTTTATAAAATTACAGTTATATTTTTTTACAAATTTGATAATTCCTATCGTAAATCTTATGCATCTTACTTATAAGAAATTGAGACGCTTAAGGCACAGCAAAATTACATCTAACTAGAATTTACAATTATCATAGACACTCTTGGTAACAATCTTTTATTCTATTTTGCAAATTGTGATATGTACAAAAATATTTATTCCATCTTTATCATATAATCTATCATTATTATTACAATTTTATTGATTTAAAACACATTTACTGTATACACTGTATACAATATTAAACGCATAATGTGATGAAATTAAAGAAATAAATTAACACAGAATTAATATTCAAGGAAGCTTAGAATTAAGAACTTTCCAAATAAAAAATAGATTATTATAAACGAAATTACACTGAACTCACATAATATTTAACTTTGAACTGCACACAGTTTTTATTGGCACGTTTGACTATATTTAGTATCAGTGTCAATAACAATCGGTTCCACTTCTAGAACCGATACTCCTCAAATCAGGCACGCGCGTTTTCTCTTTGCCTTTCTAGCTGTTTCCTATGGTTATGACGTTTTCTCGCAATTATTGCTATTAGTATAATAACGACTGCTAGAGCCACAGCTATTCCTATCCACCAATAAGTATTATACGAAGCTTCTTTAGTATTAGCCGTTTCGTTCTGATCACCTGCTGCTACTGGGTTTTTAATTTCTAGCACTCCTACAGTAGATGTTTCAACACTAAACTTAGAGTGTGATTCTTCACCAGTTTCAATAACGTTATGACTAATATCGTCATTGGTATCTTGACGGTCAGATTTTTTGGGCTCCTCTTGATTTTCTGCCGATGTTGGTATTTCATTCTCTTCGGGGGTCTCACTGACCACAGGTTCTACGTAATCATCAGATTCTTCAGACTCAGTTGATGGTTCTAGTTGTTTATCTAAATATTCATCCAAAAATTTATAGTAATCAGTCAGTCCTGTATATTCTAAGCCGTATTCTCGTTTAGCTAGAAGATCGCTGATCATATCGGGCCAGGTTGTTCCATAACCTTGCATCATTGCATCACTGTAAAAAAGACAATGATGAAATTATTTATTTAATATTTTGCTACAGTTTAATTTACATTAAATATAAGGAATACTTACATAAGTCGGTCGTTATTCGTAGCAATATGTTGCAGTAAATCATCGTCATCAGAAATGAGTTCTTCAGCAAATGATTGATAAATCTGGTATTTCAAGATAAGTCCCATAAATTTACTACAAAAAGCAAAACAAAAAATGTATAGGTACACTGTTAAATGATGAAAAGCTTTAGTGTATTCATCGTATGATATAAAATTATGATTTGAATTACTCAAAAAACAAGAGTTCACAACCAATGACATAGATATGTCAACAAATAAATACCCTTGTTGAAAAACTGTGTTAAGGGTATATAAATTGTAAACTAAAACCACATTTCAAATAAAGATCATGATATTTTATATACGGCCAATGTAACAATGGAACAACCTACAATTATGTAACACTTATACGGGTTGGAAAACCCAGCTTTGATGAATATTGATGATACTTTAACTAGATATAAGAAACCCAAATACGTAACAGTTACGGCTTTCCTTTGCAACAAAGACACACATCAATATTATACTTTTACTCACCCAATAAAAGGTTTGTTGAAAACCATATAAGGGTCCCCTAGGAAATCATTATCTGAGGTTTCTATCAAGGAGAAATTTTTACGGAAATCACTCCAACTACTTGGTATTTTGTCATATGGTATAGCTCCCATTAAAACTTTTATTCTCCATTCATCGGCTGCCAAATAGAAGTTCAGTCTGTAAAGAAAATATTTTGATAAAGAAAAATATATCAATCTTTAAATATTATATACACCACTTAGTAACTTTATTGCTAATGATCGTTATAAGTTACTCTGATACAACAAAGTTATCTGATAAAATAAAAATATATACGAATTCACTTAAACATTATTGATAGACATAACATTTTAATACTTAAAAGTAATCACTTACTTCGGTAGGTCTCTCAAAGCCATAATAAGTTGTAATACCAAGCGATGATAGTTAGGATTGTAATTGAAAATTTCCAGTGGGAACAGACTAGCTTTGCTCAAAGCGTGTGGATTTAGAGAAAGTAGTGAGACGAAGCCAGGAATAGCTTCAAACACAGCTGCAACAAACAAATCTATGAGTCTCCCAAGTTTTCAAGAAATAACTTCGGAACTAGAATAACAAGAAGTAAGTCTTTACCGGAATGACGGGAACCTTCTCGTAAAATATAAGTGTTATTGCTATGCAAATTAATGGTTTGCTTGTAGACTATCCTCATCACCGCTTCATGAGCTTCGATGTAGTTGCTTATGCTGACATCTTTACAAGTGATTACTCTAACTCTATTTGGTTTACACCAGTCTACTAGTATAGTTGGACATGTGCTGTTGAATACAGAGTCTGTGAATAGACTGGGATCTGCCTCTCCTAAATTTAAATTTTCAATGAGTTTAGCAGCCTGCTTGAATGCTGTTATGCCGCCAAGATCCTGTAACATTATTATTTTGTAAGTTAAAATCCATATGAACGTCCAAGTTTAAAAATAAATAAAAATACCAAAGTTACCTGCAATTGAAGATTGGCATGAACTTTTTGATAAATACCAGCATGTTTTGGTAACAAGCTTTCTATGAGGTTTGACCAATCATCTCCTTTAAAAGATTCTGAAAAGCAAATGAAATAACTTAGAATTTTATGTAATTAAATGTAAAGTTGTAAAAAATGTTTTTTTTTCTTTATATTATCGTGAAAATGATTATATTAAAGAATTGACGGAATGAGCCGAAAGAAGATCGTTTACTAAATATATTATATTGAATGGAAAACCGTCAAACATTATCATATTTTATCTTCACCGTGCACAAATATTAGTTTGTACAAATTACAAAAGTATCTCATCGTCCGAATCCACCAGCATACAATTCATAAAACGTGCATTCTTATTAATTCTTCCTCAGTATTTACCGGTGTGTATTCTTCTTTGTTTTCAATTAATTCTACTGTTGTTTTGCATTGCGCAGCCGCTATAGAACCCCAGTTCTCGTTAACAGAAACAAAACAGGGAAATTGCCCAGGTTTAACTTACCGCGGCGCATTGAAACTATTTATTTTGTTTACCGACTAAGCCTGCTTTCCCTTCGGTTTTAATTTTAACTTCCGTATAACTTCTGCGTTGAATTATTTCATGTGTGTAAGGTTCGGTTTACCATATTTATTCTTGCTTGTTTGTGGATATTTCACAATCATTGATTTAGGGTGCTCATGAATTAATGTTTTGATAAACTATACACATTTGAATAAATTACATTATTATTAAGGAAAGCACGTAAATTGTGAGTTTAAGATGCATTGTGTGTATTGTTCGCACCATTTTATCCATATGGCATAAAAGGCTATAAAATAAGCATCATCTGCCTAATAAATAAAAAAATACTTACTTAACAAATAAACTGGAATAGGCTTGCCAACCGCATCTGAACCCTTCAATCTAAGCGCAATATATTTATGGAGCTTCAAATAAAGAGGTTTCACATTCTCCCATAGTTCTCTCGCCTTGAGAATAGCGCCTTCATATTCACCAAGCGCATCCCAATATTCTTCCACCGAGTTGTAATCTGTAGGAAAAAAACACAAGTTACCATTATGTGTAGAAAGAAGATCCATGAACATTGGACGTTTAAAGAAAATGACTCATCGCCAGTTGTCCCACATAATGATGATGAGATTGGAGTGAATTTATCTTTATTGTCACAAAAAATGTCAAGGAAAATTCGTGTTTCCATGGTGTTACAATGGGTAGTCTTGAAAGCGCTAACATAAGCTCTTAAATTGTAGAAGCAAATAATACAGATTAATGAAGTTTCAAATCTGGAATATATAAGTGAAGGTTAAAGTCTTAGTCCAGACTAAAATGTAAATTATCTTCAACTTTGAGGTAGAACTCTTCAACAAAGTAATGCATTATATCTATTTTCGTTTCAATTTCCGAAATTCTACGCAAAACATTTGCAACAGATGCTGAAATCCCACAAAATTTAATTATTATATCAGAAAATTTCTATACCATAAATATCTTACTCATAGTATGAATGCCAAAGGTACCTCGACAATTCAAACTTTTTATCTTACAGTAGGTATCGACGTTAAAGCTCACTTATACGGGATTTTGCGAAATTCAACCCCTAAAGTAGCCAAAAGAGGTGACAAAGTTAGTATGAAACTTCTTCTTAAAGTTTTACTAGTAGGGTTTCCAAATTACTTAAACAATATTGTTTAAAGAAATGTTATAGGCACTTATTTTAAGTAATTTATAAGATTTTCGAAACTCTAAGTATCGAAATACTAGTACAAATATATGTACTCTAGCCTATGGATTCTATTCCACTTACACAACACACCATATTATTATCAAGATGGTAAAAAAGTCACTAAATATAAATTTATAGAAACTACCCTAATGAAGTAGGCAAATTGGGGTGACAAATTTATCGTTAGGATTAGTATATTCTGAAAATAATTTAGGTTTAAAACTTTTTTTTAAATACGAGATTTAATGAAATTCAACCCCTAAAGTAGCAAAAAGAGGTGGCAAAGTTAGTATGAAACTTCTTCTTAAAGTTTTACTAGTAGGGTTTCCAAATTACTTAAACAATATTGTTTAAAGAAATTTACTTAATTAAAAATATAAAATAATAATATTAATATTATTAAATTGACAAAATCCCGTATTTTTTTAAAAGAAATGGGCGTAGGCATTTATGGAGCAGTTAATAGGTACCTTGGGCTTAAGAACAGAGGGTAAATCATGGGGGCAGGCATAAGCATGAGTGTAAGATGAAAGTGTAGGCACGGGGGTGTAAGTATAGGCGTGTGAAACGCGGATGAAACCGCGCATGACAGCTAGTTATAATACTAAGCTAGAACAAAAAGCAATCAAAGCTTAATTAAAACCAAAAGTTATTTTAAAACCAAACCGTTTCTGCAGAGAAATATTTATAGTATCGATCTGAAATTATTAATTTCTAATTGAAAAGTTTAATTTCTCTTAATGAAATAACATTTTCCAATTTCGTATCGGATTAAAAGCTTTCGACGAATTTGATTTATTGTGTACTTAATGACTAATGCCTAATTGGTTTCTCGTTAAATATTTGCCACGGGAATTCACGATTTCAACTTTTAATTGTTAATTTATTACGCACTAACTGCCCGCGCACGGTGTCTCCCGTGTTCCAGTTCCCGTGGGAACTGCATGATCAAATATAACGTATGTTAGTTCTTAACAATGTAGCTTTTCAATGGAGAAATAATTTTAAAATCGGTTCATTAGTTCCATAGCCGATTTATTCAATGCAACCAAACAATAAAATATTAACATAGATTTCGCTCATTTCTGCTATTAAATCATTTTTGCATCACATATAATACAGTAATACCCCGACTTACGCTACCCTGTTTTACGCGAATTCGGAGATACGCGGTTTTTATTTTTGATCACCACGCGCATCGGCGTGTTTGGTTTACTGCAAGTTTAACTGCTAACTGCTAACCTAACCTAACAAGAAACGAAAAACACTGTCTTTTGGAGTGTACATTAAATATTATCATTATAAACTTAAGAGGACTTCGAATCTAAAATAAAAAAAGGAATTAGCAAAGACATTTAATCAACGGGAATAATAAGTGAAAATCTTTCTCTGTGAATTCAATCGTCACGGTATTATCGCTTAGATGGAAACCATGTTAGAATTATGGTGTGATAATGTCAAGATCATTTATAATTTAACGTACCTATTATTAAACATGTTTCTTCTAATCTATTGTTTTCTTTAGACTCTGGTCCCGATTACACAAACATTATATGTATGTATTTATAGAGAAAGTTGAACCCCGACTTACGCGAATTCGACTTACACGGCTATCCCGTAGTCCCACCTATCGCGTAAGTCCGGGGTATTACTGTATATTGAATTATCATATGATTAAAAAAAAACTTTGCGAATAAGACTTTTTCACTGAATTTGCAAGTACTTTACAATCTGCCTTTAACATTTCGTCGGTGACATTTTGATACCGCGTAAGTGAGAGTAGCTAATAAGTTTGAAGATTGAATGCACCAAATAAATATTTTGGCTTTCACAAGACAAATAATCATTTTTTGGTGACCGATATTATAACTTATTAGCGAAGATATCTATAATGCGATTAAATAAAATACAAAGTAAACAGCCAGTATAAAAAACAAGTCAAAAGTCAAAAGCTATTTTCGAAACAGCCGTAGCACAATGGCTTGTGCGTCAGGCTTTTGATCTTGAGGTCGCCGGTTCGAGCCCCACCCATTGCACTACCGACGTGAACCCACTCGTAACGTAAGCATTTAGCATAGCACGAGGGGATAACAAGAATACTAGTCGACTGCAAAACTCTGCTAGTAATCTTTTATTAAAAAAAAGAAACCAACTGATTTTCTACTATGTCTGCTGTTTTAATATTAATTTCATTTAAGTAAAGCTTTTATTACTCCGTGCAACGTGGAGATAACTCATTAAATATTACGCGACTGTAACCCTGATTTATATGTCCGAATAAATTTCTAACAATAACATAATTTACTTAGTTAAATAACACGAAACTAGATTCCATCCACTAATGTTCCTACATGAAAGTCAAATGAATTTAGAATGCTGAAACATTCCCAAAGGAATAAGTGACCCATTCGTTGGAATGGCATTTTAGAGATTAATTTTGAAGAGAATTAAAATATTTTATTATGTGAAATTATGTTATTAATACGTGATGCAAAAATGTTGTACCCCTTTTCACGAGGAGTATAAAATTTCACACACTTATAGTTTATATAGAGAAGGAATGCAAATGCTTATTTATTTTTTAGGATCCGTACCCGAAGGGTAGAAACGAGACCCTATTACTAAGACTTCGCTGGCTGTCTGTCACCAGACTGTATCTCAAGTACCGCGATAGCTAGACGGTTGAATTTTTCACAGATGATGTATTTCTATTGTCGCTATAACAGCAAATACTAAAAATGAAATAAAATCAATATTAAAGGGAGGTGAATCAATTTTTTTTGCCCTTTTTAGCTTGATATCCATAACGGCAACAGGTAGATGCTTGAGTCCGACTGGCACTTGACCAGTTTTTTTTTAATTATGGTCGTATATACTGGGCAGCCACTACTTTAATATAAACCAGTAGTATGACCAGTATTACAGCCCGAGTCCGCAAGATGATCTTCTTTTTTAAAAAATTACGGTGCTCAGCTGTCCTGGACACTCTCAAATTAGTTGATTATTCACTATGTCAATCTATCTTTACTTATTGTATATCAGTCTGGGGTGGAGCTGGAAAAACGTATCCTCTCCCCCTAGAGCGAGCACAAAGATCAGTCCTTAAGGTTTAAGCCTTTTAGATATTCGACTGCCCAATTATATAAAGAATGTGAATTGCTTACGGTCAGACAGCACTTTGTGCTTGAGACAATCTGTAAAAAACATGCTAGCCTGGAATATGAAATCCAAGGCACAAATAAGCGCCGTACACGGAAGGTCTGCCAAGCCCAAACCTATAAAAGTGCGTTAGCAGCGCGCAACCACAATGTTGTAAGTCCTCATTTATATAACATTGCTAATAAAGACTGCAAATTTTATCTACTAACTAAATTTCAATGTAAGAAAAAAGTAACTTAATGGATTTTGCACAAATAAATAAATAAAATAAATAAAAAAAGTTTTTATTCACGTAAACCTATTACAGGCATTTGTAAATAGTCAAAACATATTTGGCTTATTTTCGATTTAATTAATCAATTTTATTTGTTTATTGCTACGTATAATAATAGTTTATATAACTTTAGCCTAAAAGCTGTCAGGTATGAAAGTACAATATTATTTTATTATTTTATATCTATGATTAAATCTAAGTTCTGTCCTTTGAGTATGTTATTATTTAGACGGACCATAAGTATCTCGACGAACGCGCTTTAGTGCTACCACCGGATCCAATACGCCCCAACTGAGAAGATCCGGCGAAACAAACTCAGTGGGGTTATCCTACTGCCGGTTTCAGCGCGGCCTCATCGAGACGATCCGGCGAAACATACTCAGATGGGCATGTCCAAGAAGTTTAGGTCCAGTTACTTTTATTATTTAGTTGGCATTCACAATTTACCAATCGGTTGTCTTTATACGAATTTTATTTACATTTTCATTAAAAAGCAGATTAAATAATTTATTTAAAGACAGAACTGAATAAATATATTTGGTAGTATTATTTTTATTATTACAGATAGTACACAGAATAGCTTTATACAGAATACATTATCTTGGTCTTTCAATGCTTCAACAGCTATAGGGTTACGATCTAGTGCAAGGAGGTATAACTTCCCATACATCTTTATCATCTACATACTCTTTAATACTATAGTAGCCTCTAGTCATTAGGATTCGTTTGACGTGCGTCTTAAATAATGAATCAGGCATGTCAGTAATATAAGAAGGAAGCTTGTTGTAAAATCGAATACAATTTCCCATGAATGACTTACTAACTTTGCTAACCCTAAAGCACGGCATAGCTAGTTTGTTCTTATTTCTAGTATTTATATTGTGAAAGTCACTTTTCTTACTAAAAGTATCTATATTTTTTCGAACAAATAAAATATTCTGGTAGATATACTCAGATGGCACAGTTAATATATTTATATCTTTAAATAAGGTTCGCAGAGAATCGCGGCTACCTAGTCCATAAATAGCCCTGACCGCTCTCTTTTGTTGAATGAAGATAGTATTAATATCAGCAGCTGACCCCCAGAGCAGGATGCCATAAGACATGATGCTATGGAAGTAAGCAAAGTATACTAACCTAGCCGTGGCTTCATCCGACAATTGTTTTATTTTCCATACGGCATAAGAAGCAGAACTTAATTTACCCGATAATTTCTCAATGTGAGGACCCCACTGTAATTTATAGACTCAATATTATTATTAAAATAAAAATATTTAACATTTTAAACATACATAATGAATTGTATTTTTAAAAAAACAGCCTTTCTTTTCAAACACTAGTTATAAATAAACAAAAATGGTTTACTCATACTAAATATCTGTGGTGAAAAATGAGTTTTTGAATAAATTATTATTGCCTATATGGAAAACTGCTCCACTGTGCTATCGTACTGAAACATACGTAACGAAATTCAGCGTTTGGAAAAACCATAAACCATTGAGTTCAAGAAAAATATCTCGTTTTGCGAATGCTACACTGAGTGTATTCCGAGGCACTGAGGGTAGTCTCTCAACCAACCAGACCCGGAAAGAAATCATAGAATTTACCCAATGATTTCTTGTCCGGCACGGGGATCGAATCCATGACCTGAGACCTGGTGCTAGATTCATGAGATTTGAATCTAGCACCGCTACGCCATGGGAGTTTGTAATAATATAGTCATGTAATTTTTCTTATTATGAAATTCCCGTTTCAATACTTTTTAAAATGCTAGATGAACATTTTTTAAATGCAAGGAGGCTTTATGAAAATGCTCTAAAAAAAATTGTGTCATAAATCCTACTAATGTTATAAATGCGAAAGTTTGTATGTGTGTATGAATGTATGTTTGTTACTCATTCACGCAAAAACTACTGAAAGGATTTGGCTGAAAGTTTGCACGGGGATAGTTTATAATCTAAATAGGCTACAAAATATCACGCTCCGACCCACTGGATAAAAGTGACGCGGGTAAAACCGCGGGGCGCCGCTAGTTAGACATAATTTATTCTTCGTTAATGACCTCGTTTTGTTCTGTAAGTAGGTCAGAAACTTTTTCTCTTTCCAGTGTTACGAAAGTTTTGCCTTCATTGTAATTAATCTTGTATTTAAGAGCTTATCCGCTTACACTTACATTAGTGAATGCGATGTTGATAGACTTCGATTTTTAGTATTGATTGTTCAAAAATATGAATTATTTAACAAAAAGAAACGAGTTAAAAGGTAAAGACGAAATTTATTATACAGATAGTTTTATACATAACGGTTATACATTATACATATATAAGTTTATTTGCACACGTCAATTGGCTTTTATTCGAGTAAATTAATACATTGACATTCATTAACAATACGCCTCGAGACAAATATATTTTGATTTATAAGGATTACATAATATCTGTATTTACCACACACATAAAGTATAAACTATATGTATGACAACTTTCGTCTTTTTCCATGAAACTGAAATCATTGACTATTAATAAACAAGCAAAGGGAATATCATCATCATCAGCTCGTACATCGTCCACCACTGAACAAAGAACAAGGCCTCCTCCCGAGGGAGGGTTTTGCCATAGTTACCACGCTTGGCAGGCGGATTGGTGACCGCAGTATTATGTTGTAATACACAGGGAAACGCTGCTGCCCGTTCCCTGTTATACGCTTATTAAAGATGATGTTATAACAATCGGGACCAACGGCTTAACGTTCTTTCCGAGGCACGGAGGGTAGTCCCTCAAGCAACCAGACCCGGAAAGAAATCTTAGAATTTACACAAAGATTTCTTGTCCGGTGTGGGGATCGAACCCACGACCTCCGAGACGTAAAGCGAGCCAAATATCGCTACGCTACGGAGGTTGTCATGCTAAGGAAATATATTCGATAACTATTCTTAAAAAAAAAATACAAACAATCAACTTACTGTTTTGTTTAGAAGCGTTCCGCAGTAATGGCAGAATGTGTTCTAAATAATCATGAAGATCTGGCAGGTTGTTATCCCATGACTGTTTCATGCGTCGCAAAACCTCTTCATCTTGCTGCCTCGCCAAGTTGTAGTGTAGTTCTGTCAAATGAAATTATATCGAATATAGCAATAGTCAACACTGAGAGAGTTGAGGAAATTTGGGACATGGACAATTGTATTAAAGAAGCCGCAATTCGGAGCGGATACGCCCGTCCACATAAGTTTGAACCATTTCGAATTAAATCGCAATGGTACGAAGTATGCGCTGAAGTGTTAATTTTGTATTTGTTTATGTTGACATGAGACACTTTATTTACGTAAAGTACAGAGAACAATGCCTCCCGTACGTAATAAAAGTTAATTTGTTAAAGTCGGAATCCTTTCCGAGGTAGTATTCAAGGAAATATTTGTACACATCAATTAGCCTTTATTCGAGTAAATTAATACATTGACATTCATTAAGAAGACGCCTAGAGACGCATTTTGATGTATAAGGTTTACACAATTACTGAAATGACTGATCACATTATTTTGAAGCTGTTGTGGTTTCTAGAAATTTATAACTAGAATCAAATTAATATTGCTTAAAATCTATGCAGTCCACAAAGCATTTTAGAGATAGCTTCCCGATTCCCGTGACCTTGACTTAAAATATAAGTAGAATAATTTGCAAAATTAGTTGAATAGAGTCAAAGTCAAAGTCAAAAATTCTTTATTCAAATAGACACATTTAAAATATTTTAAATCATGTTCTTATGATGCGTCTGAACTCTGAGAAGAACTGGCAAGAAACTCAGAGGAATCCTTTTTTTAAAATAAATTATATTTTACAATGATTAATAAAGCAGTATTGTTTCAGAGCAACTCACTCCCAAGCAGTTTTGTCATTAACATAATCAGAAATGTTATAATAAGCCTTTTTACATAATTTATCTTTGACATATCGTTTAAACTTGTTTTGTTGAAAGATCTCTTACATTATTAGGAAGTTTGTTGTAGAAGCGTATACATTGCCCCATAAAAGAATTGCTAATTTTGTGGTGACGTGTAGCATGTAAAACGAGATTATGCTTAGATCTAGTATTAACATTATGAGTGTCGCTTTTTTTCTTAAAATTATCTATATTCTTATGAACATATAAAAGGTTTACATAGACATATTGTGATGCGACTGTAAGAATATTAGTCTCTTTGAATTTCTCCCGTAGAGAAACCCGCGGACCAAGTTTATATATAGACCTTACAGCTCGTTTCTGTAGTACAAAAATGGTGTCAATGTCCGCACAGTTTCCCCACAGAAGAATTCCATAAGACATTACGCTATGAAAATAACTAAAGTAAACCATTCTAGCAGTATCCAAATCAGTGAGTCGTCTCATAGTTTTAACAGCATAGGCCGCAGAGCAAAGTTTTCCTGATAGTTTCGCAATATGTGGCCCTTATTGCAATTTAAAGTCAATAGTTATTTCCAAAAAGACAGTTGACTCCACTGCCTCCAACCGAATACCATTTATTTGCACATTCGTATCAATTTGTTTCACATTAGGTGTAGAAAATTTAATGACTTTGGTTTTGTTTTCATTTAAAAGTAGATTATTAACATTAAACCAATGGACTACCTTCGAGATTGCATTGTTTACTTCGTCATAGCTGCGTAGCTGTCTACTTATTTTAAATGTTGTTCGGAACAACATCGCGCGCCGCCGGGCGCGCGCGCCTCAGACCGGTTCAATGATAACACTGATTGAGTGCCAAGCTCCAGTTGTGTTCTGGGGGTCTCAGCTAAATAAAACTTCCAACGAAATGTAAAAGTAATAAACTGTATTAGGCGCAAGTACAATAATTAAGATGCCGCGTCGCTCGCGCTGGGGCGTTGGTGAGTCAATCCCGGGGAGTATGTTCGGAACAACATCGCGCGCCGCCGGGCGCGCGCGCCTCAGACCGGTTCAATGACCTTTCGATGTCCTTGCTGCCCCACCAAACGCACCGGCCGTCGTCGTCCTCGTACAACATACTCAACAGGATTGACTCACCAACGCCCCAGCGCGAGCGACGCGGCATCTTAATTATTGTACTTGCGCCTAATACAGTTTATTACTTTTACATTTAAAAAAAAAAAAAAAAAAAAAACCCGGGGAGTATGTTCGGAACAACATCGCGCGCCGCCGGGCGCGCGCGCCTCAGACCGGTTCAATGACCTTTCGATGTCCTTGCTGCCCCACCAAACGCACCGGCCGTCGTCGTCCTCGTACAACATACTCAACAGGATTGACTCACCAACGCCCCAGCGCGAGCGACGCGGCATCTTAATTATTGTACTTGCGCCTAATACAGTTTATTACTTTTACATTTCGTTGGAAGTTTTATTTAGCTGAGACCCCCAGAACACAACTGGAGCTTGGCACTCAATCAGTGTTATCATTGAACCGGTCTGAGGCGCGCGCGCCCGGCGGCGCGCGATGTTGTTCCGAACAAATGTCAAGGATGTATCGTCAGCAAACAATACTATCTCATGATTATTTCCTACATAGTAAGGTAAGTCGTTTATATACTCCAAAAACAAAAACGGTCCCAGGATTGAGCCTTGCGGGACGCCCATGGATACAACAGAGCCTGGTGATATTTTGCCGTTTATATCAACCTTCTGAATTTTATTGTGAAGAATCCCATGTAAGAAATCAGAAGATTGAGAGCCTGGTTCCTAATGCCATACCGGTGTAATTTCCTGACAAGAGTGTCATGGTGAACTCAATCAAATGCCTTTGACAGATCACAGAAAATACCTAAGGATTCCTGCGAATCTTCCCAGGCCGCGAATATAGTTTTTAACAATTCAATTCCCGCATCTATGGTTGAGCAACCCCTCGTAAACCCAAACTGGTTTTTGTGTAATAAGTTAAATTTATTAAAATGTCTGAGCAACTGGCTAAGAATTATTTTTTCAAAAATGTTGCTCAGAGTGGGCAATATAGAAACAGGTCGGAAATTCGAGGGATCGGTACTATCACCGGATTTAAATAATGGTATAACCTTACTATGCTTCATCAAGTCAGGAAATACACCAGAATCAACACAACTATTAAATATGTATGCTAGGTAAGGCGCTATTATTTCAATAATATTAGATACAAATTTAACAGAATGACCCCATAGGTCTTTAGTTTTTTTCTTCTCTATGGTATTGAAAGCATTAACTACATCTTTATAGTCTATTAAATTAAAACTAAAATCGGTAACGCATGCAGAAACACTTTCTTTTAATAGCGCCTCAGCAGATATTGAAGATTAATTTAGAGTTTTAGTTGTTATTAGAGGTATGTTAGTGAAGAAATTCTCAAACTCAGTTGCAACTTCCATATCTGGCGAAATATTATTATTTTTTATTTTTAAATTAAAGTCTCTATTACAATTTATAACTCTACCTGTTTCATTATTAATAATATTCCATATTTCTTTTATTTTATTAGATGAGTTTTTAATTTTATTATTTATATACATTGATTTGGCAGTAGAACAGGCTTCTTTAAATACTTTGGAATATGTAGTTACCTTATTCTTAAAAATCGTACTCTTATTAAAAGTCTTCTCATAATACAGTTCATATAATTTATTACGACTTTTATAAATGCCAGGTGTTGCCCATTCACTGAAACTTAACTTACCCTTACAGATTAACTTAGTTTTGGGTGTAAATATTGTATTATATTCAGCAATAACCATGTTAAAAAATAAATTATACAGCTGATTTGGGTTATTGTGAATTGGCAAACCTGATAATTTATATGACAAGTTAAAATGAAATGCGTCTAGACGGCTTTCACTAATGGGTACAAAACTTATTTTTTTACTTAGATAGATATGGAGATAGATCCAGAGATTACCACCTACAACCTCATAAACAATGGTAGCCACTTGTTTTGTTGACTTAGCACACCTAGCCCCGCCGATACCATGACCGAGGTCTAGCGGGGCCGCCGGGGACTCGAGGCCGAGTGTTTTCAGAAATGTTCATTTCTTATGAGGGGCGTTTGCCAATACTTGCCACGCTTGGTAGGCTAGGCGGGTTCTGCCGCCCTAAGCTCAGTCTCGGGGGGTGGGGCACATGGGCCCCACACCCTTCAAGGCCGACCCATGAGGAGTAGGGTAGTCCTCACTCCGGGCGTCCCTATAAATGGGCAAATGGGCCACAGTCAGTGTGGCCCAGGTTTACCTCTTTATAATTTTATAATTTAGAATGCATAAGCATAGCCTTACTTACAACGAACGACTAGACTCATATTGTAATTTCGTTTTTATTGTGTTCGTAAAGGTTTAAATAAATGAAAGAGTTGGAAAAAAATACGGGAAATGTCAGTTTAATGACGGGCGAGAAAGACATCAACTGCAAGTAGACTTATAAAAGTTGCAAGGAATTTAAATTTCCATTGCGACGTACAGTTTTGGTGCATACCGCATTAAACAATTCGCATACCAGCGTGCAACCCTCAGCAATTACGGTTACTTCAGCAGGATTATCAAAATTTGTCATACTTTCAAGCAACATTTTTCCTTGTACTCTTTACAATACCTATTACTAACTATCACATGCTCACGCTGCAATTTAATTATAAAATATGACATTTATGGGTTGTTCATAGCCAGAAATGAAAACAGACAGTGACCACGGTGCCAAACTTCTTACAAAAAAAAAGTTTTGTTTCGACATATAGGGTAGACCGAGGCGAATCGGATCATTTTGACTTTAAGGTTAAAAAAAAACAACTTCTGTTTAAAGTTAGTTACATTTATTCATTAGATAACAATCAGTATTTATAGTAGATACCTACACGTAATAATCTTATATAAAAAAACTTAAATCTTTCCTTTCACAAACAAAAAAACAAAATTTGATAAATATCCGATTCGCCCCAAATTCGGGGGCTTATCGGATCAAACAGATATGTACCATAAAATCAAATTAAAACGAAAATAATTACAAAATAATATACATAAAAACAATGAGTATCTTAATTCTGAGATCAGTTATCATTGTGCACAAGAATTGGCACATAAATCACAAGTGTATGGTCCTTTGCCACCTCCTCTATCAGCACAGTTCTCATGGCACCATTCTTCACATGCACTGCACTGAACCCAGTCTTCTGTTGGCGGGTGTACAATTTTTTCTGAGCAATAAATGCAGTGCCTGTCTCTTGACCGACTGCTGCTCTTTACTTTCAGTCCAGGTGTAGCTTTATTCTTCTTCTTAACCTTCATATTTTCTTTGCCTTTTGCTTTTCCTTCTACTTTAGATTTCTTCTTTTCAGGCTAAAACAGTCACATTTTGACCTCTTTCCACACTCGTTATACTAACCACATCTTTTGATCCTTTCTGTGCTATAATATTAGGCGGATCGTTATTAAGGGGGATCCCAGTTTCGTGCATGTTGTAAATACATTCAGGATTTCCTCTCAAGTCGTTATTGTCCACCACTTTAGCTAAAGCTCCGAAAAATTCTGCAACTATTTCCTTCTTCATACCATTTATCCTTGCTCTGGACAGCCCTTCTGGTTTGCAAATACTCAAGTGTGGGTTTCTTTTCATAAAGCGACGAAACCAATCTTATCCGGCGATACGAGCTTCGGTGTTCAAGTCATGCTTTACATTCAAATGTTCGACAAAAAAAAAAGCGTACTTACGAACGCGTTTTGGAGTTATGCCGAAGCCACGACCAGCTAAATATAACAATCGATCAGAAAATTTATCTTCAATACCTTTGTCCATTGTTTGTTGACCGCCTCGATTCTTGATAGCACCCCGGGAGAAATTAACTCTTTTCTGCAAACTGGTATAAGGCACATTATACTTCTGAGCTGCCTTTCGTATAGTCAGTTGTTTATTCAGAACTTTTTCTGCAGCTTTTCTCATATCTTCCTGAGACCACTGACCTTGGTCAGTTTTTCTAACATAGGTTTGAACCATCTAAAACAATAAAAAAATGAATTTTAAGCATATTATTGCCATTTTAGGTACTGATCCGAATCGCCCTGAAAGACATGATCCGATTCGCCCCGTATCACTAGTCGTTAAAAATTACGTTTTGTCAAAATATCTGTTACATAATCATTAAAACTCAATTGAATTTAGATTATTACATTCATACCTAACATAATAAAACAAAAACCAAAACAATTCAACTAAAGCTTGTAACAAAATTACAAGGAAACATAATTACGTACCTTAGATTTTGGCGCCAAAACCGATATCGCCTCACGTCCACTTCCCTGGCGAGCATCGCCGGCACTTAACTACTAAAGCAAATGAAATATTTCCGATAGCAATAGATGCGGGGGGGAAGGAGAAAGAGATGTGCAGCTATGGTTGCATTCGGAAACGCGCGTAATTTGAAATATTTTCAAATTTCTTATTTTGATCCGATTCGCCTTGTGATCCGAATCGCCTCGGTCTACCCTAGATAAGAACTTCGTCAATGAATAGATTTTTTTTCACGCTCCATTTAATTTGTTAGTGCATCTTCTCTTGAAGTGGATTTCAACATAAATTGAAGACACAATGCGGTTCTGTATATTAGCGTAATAATAGGTATTTGCAGTTTTACCCCTTTGATTCCGATTTTGCTAAAACTGCAAAGTTAGCAGTTTTAGCCGAGTCAGTACAGTGCAGTTACCATTGTTCTGACTTCATCTACGTTTGTTTAATGTGGCAATGTGGTGTAACATTATCGTACGTCTAAACAAACTTCACTCTATAGCTGGGGATATATTAGTAATGCTGTGTTGTTAAATGCATTGGCAGTTTTTTTTTCTATAAATTTCTTGACTCTCTATACATATTTATACAGTTGTGGTAACAATGTAATTAGGCTTCATATTTAAATCGAAATAAAATTCTGAATGTTTAGCACCTTGTTTTAACACTCTTAAAATAACCAATACTAATCAATAGGTACAGGTGAATGGATACTCCTTTAAGACCGGCGTCACCAAAGATGTTGGTCAAATTGACGTCACCAAGAGCGGGTTAAATGTCTAAATTGTAATAAATATTCAATACTAATACTCTCGAACTATTAGCATATTTTAGTTATCTACTATACCAGATACCACTGAAATACTAGTGCATAGTAAATTTAAAAATAAAAAAGGCCTTATTTATGACATCAGTTTTCATACCATAAAATCCTGAATCATACATCATAATTGGCTCATTCGTTAAGAAGCTACGATGCCACACATATAAATAAACAAAGACAAGTCAAACTTATAACAACCCTATTTTTACGTCGGGGGTTAAAATTGTAATAACTACGATTAGTTGCACCCACAAGAAAAACTGTTTCTATATCGAATTCCTTTATTATTCCGTACACAGTTGTCTAAAATATGGCATGCACTTATTACTTTCATAAACTGTACTATTTCTGTAACAAAGTAAAGCGAGTTTAAAAATGTGTGTGAAAATAACTCTTGCATGACGTCTGTCACGTTTATTTACGACTTTGTAGGACAGCTTGTGTGTAACGTGCATATTGTATTTTTTGTGCGTTGTGTATGTATCTAGCTACCAACTAGTTTAAGCCGTAGCTTTAGAGATAAGCCCTAAAACGTAAGCACAGAACCAAACCTGCATCCTAAAATTCTAGGAATATTTTGAATGCTGTGTAAATTTTAGTTATTTACGGCAGAACCATTAAGGGGATTCGTATTAAGTTTCGCAAAGATATATCTTGTTCTTTAGTTAATGGATTTTTTCCAGAGGGCATTGCACGACTCCGAAAGTAGTGGAATCTCATTTTGAGCTTCCAGGCTAATCTTATAGCGGGAGTATTTGCACGGGGGTTTTTTTAAGATGTAGGACCTCTTCTCTGGTATAAATAGCATACCGCCGTTGTGGGAGGATACCGCTCTATCGGCGCGGAAACGTTTCACTTTCCGCGGGGGCGGAGGGAATGTTTAATGGATTTTCCCCCCCAAAAAAAGTACCATCAACGCCGCAGTAGCGGCAGGATATTTCCCCTGTTCACTCACACACACGGATATGTAACTATTTTTTAATTTCCTAATTAACAAATTGTTGCTTGCCTGTTTGGGTCATAGGATTACATCATGCTATCAAATTTCACCTGTTTTGGTCCAGTAGATTCAGAGCAAATTTGCAGTGACAGACGGAAAGACGAACATATGCACGAGTGATCCTATACCGCCTACTGCATCACACCACCTACAGGTGCCACATTAAGTTTGGAACCTGTATTACTGAATGCTAGAGATATTATGCCGATCGTATTTTCAGAACACTTAAAGTAATTAGCAATTTTAAGTTTCGTACATCATGATACGCATCTCACCAGCGTTGAATATTTTATACATGCCAAACATTTTATATTTTATTATAATTTGTTTAAGAGATCTACCTACAAGCGTTCCTATTCCCAACGAGGAACGTCCGTAAAACCATCACTCGTATATTTACGCAGCTGTAAAACCCCAGATCTTTTTTTCTATGACAGTCTGCAAGTAGCGAAAACCACTTAAACAAGGATCGAGGCAAGCACGCAAGAGAATATATTTTTAAAATGTTTGCTCGAGTACTATTTTATACCTTCCTTGGTTGCCTGGAAGAGATCACATTTTATGATAAGGCAGCCTATTGTATCTACCTAATGCTAAGTTCTGTTGTTCGTATATTTTCTGTATTTTCTTCTTCTTCTTCTTCTTCATAAAGAGTTTAGCTTTCTATCTATTTTACTTCATTTGAACGAACAAATATCTTTTTTTACATAAAATTAAGTTGTAGAAACGCAATCTTTGACAATCTTTGTGAAAGAAACTTCCTCTAAATGCCGCTACACTCATGAATCTTAAAACTGATACTGTACAAGATTCTTATAATATTTTTTTAGTGTACAATATGGGAAGTGCCTCAAATATTTTACTTTTATATATATTAACATAATTTTTACCAAATACTCATTTACTTAAGTAAAAAAAAAACGGGTCATTATTTTATCTATAATGCAACTGGAACACCCACGACTCAAGTAAATCACTTTTCCTTTTTTAACACACCTTTTTATTCCATAACAATGCTCTTTTTTGTATCAAACAACGGGTGGCATTTAATTATAGTACAAGTGGCCGTAGCCCAATGGCTAGGGCGTCGGACTTGTGATCTTGAGGTCGCCGATTCGAACCCCACCCATTGCACTACCGACGTGAACCCACTCGTTACACAAGCATTTTAGCTTAGCACGAGGGGTTAACAAGAATACAAGTAGACTGCAAAAAGGCTGCTAGTAATTTAAAAAAAAATATATATATAAACGGGATATTTTATAACGTTGATTTTGAGTGAATAATTACTGTACTAATACGATTAATTTGCATATCTTAATATGAAAATTAATTTCTTATAATTACGGTCGCCAGTTAAGTTATTTTCACAAATTTTATAAGTTCCATAAAAAAACAAACACTGTGTGCTCTTTGGAAAGATGACAAATTACCTTATTTGGAACATTTTCAGGGCGGCGTTATTAAAAGTTTACTTTTGCTTTATGAAATTTATAATGAGTTGTCGAGTTTCCAAAAACGAAGGTTACGTTTGCGATTTTTCTTTGGGATAATTTCAGATTTCAGAATAATTTATATTTAAATTAAAATGAGTTATTGTTAACTAATAGGTGCGTTTAATTTATATTGAAATTGTTTTAATTGGTTCGCTAAAATGTTGGAAAAATACGTATTTTAAACGCTTCTACAGTGATATTTAATGTTTTAACAATGGCTGTGGTGTTATTATAAGTATAGGTAAGTAATACGTATCAAGGTCCTAACCAATTATTTTTAGATTTTAAATTAAAATTAATAATTTTCAATTGAAACTAACGGCTAGACCTTAAAAGGCTGATGATAAGAGAGAATTCAATATTCTGTGTACGATAATAACTGCATCAGTATCAAACTGTGTTGCCGATATCGCCCACCTCTAATAACAGTCAAGACGTGAGCGTTCCAGTAAGTTAATTTAATTTAATAAAATTAACCTTAAAGTAAATCTACACGAATAAACAGAAAAAATGATGACTACGGACACTTGATTTCTCAAATGTTCAAAACAATCAACAGAGATTCGATAGGAATTTACTTAATTTCACTGTGAAGTCATTCGTAAATCAATCAATGCTTTCGAAAACTCCATGGATTTCAGCGTCATCAAAGATCCTCTTTTTAGAAATGTGGAAAGTACGGAATATATTTCGGAATCGTATACAATGTTTAGTCTTAATTAAAAAGACACTCACAATCACCTGTCGCATGCATGCATGTTACTACTATCTCTCATGCATTTTGGGCATAACTGTTGCGGGCGCGAGGGCGGTGCATGTCAAATGTGCATAATGTCTATGTGTTGTGACATATAGACATTTTTTTTAAGCGGATATTTTGTCTTTCTAATTAGATAAGATATATAAGATAAGATAAGATATTTAGATTAATATGGATTTCCACAAAGTTGCGCCAGATGCTATTCTCTTTCTCTTTTAAAAAGACAACTCCCGCACTAGGGAAATAAATCCCTGTGTCACGGGGGACTTTACAAACATTCATTTCACGGACACAAGGAACACCCAGACTCCCCAAATAATTGTCCCGGGTGGGAATCGAACCCAGAACACCAGGTCTCAGAAGCAACTTCCGTAACCACTGAGCCACCGGTGCAGATATATTAATTAGAAGGTTTAGTGTTGTTAATGTTTAGTGTATTATTACGGTCGGGAATTAGTTTGTGTAGCCAAATGAAACAGTAGGGATACTTAATTAAATGTATGTTTTAATTATCTTACCTCTTAAAGTGCAGTTGCTTGTGGTCCCGCAGTCGTAGTTGGTAGCGAATCTAATTTTGTTCAGTGCCTTATCACCGAACGTAACAAGCTGAAACAAAGAAACTAATTACAAAAATAGTTCAGAAAACAATGAAAAAAGTAGCAAAAGTGTGTGGTAAGTTCGGTGTTAGTTTGTGAACAAATAAGAACTTGCTTTGTGCAACGGTGGAAAGACGGACTCTTTTCTTTATACTTCTAACTTTGGACTTATATCGTTAGAGGTATAAATAAGAGTGAACTCTTATGTCCGCTTATATCTAGAGCGGAAATGTTTAATCACTATTTTACAAGTGTTTTGTTTGTACTTTAAACACAAAAATATCTTATTAAAGTTACACTTATAAATAAAATGCATAAATACAACTAAAAGTAGCTAATTTAAAATAAAACTAACATATAAAAGTAATTATAATTCTAAATCTATTCTACTTGGCAAGGTTCCCAGAATGCTGGCAGCATTACCCCGTTGAATGGCAATGCTTACATGCTGTGCAAAGTAAAAACCAGCACTCGGAGAACCTTTCTGCTCCATCGGCCGTCAGTTCTTCGAGCTATGTGTCCTGCCCATTACCACTTCACCTTTCTACTCCGTTGAGCTATGTCAGCGACCTTCGTTCTCCTGCGGATCTCTTCATTTGATCACGCAGGGAATCACCGAGCGACTTTGAGCATTCTTATGAGGCACACAGTAAGAGACCACGACTCAGATCCATATATCATCACTGGTAACACACATTGATTGAAGACTTTTGTCTTTAGGCACTGAGGCATTTTGGACGAGAAGATGTCCCGAAGCTTCCCAAACGCTGCCCAGCTAAGTCCGATTCGACGATACAGTCGCAAATAGCAACAACAAAATGTCACTGGCTTTAACATAACACAAAGTGTATACTTAGTGCCCGCCATTTACCTAATCGTGGCAAAGAACTGCGCAATATACAACTATTGCACTTAATAGCAACATAAAGAACTTATCTAGCACTAACACACCCCGGATAATAAATTCATTTAGTCATTTTTATTGCGGCAGATACATGGAAGTAATTGGACATAAATCTTTTGTTTTATTTATGACTTTGGTGGAGAGTTATCCATAAAATATATCTATAGTGCTACCTGGGTCGGAGAAGAAAAGTTAAAACCGAATGGAAGGTTTGTTTTTACGGTGTGCAATTTTGCCATGATCTATATTTGGACTTGATATGTATAAAATTAGGTTATGTGAAACGGGGTCGCAACGAAACGTTGAAAATGAATACCTATTGAATTTCAGTTTTAACGTGAATTTTTTCATAAAATGTTGTATAAAAGTTCTATATAATGTAATATTTTATATTTTAGGTCTAGTTTTACAAATTAAATCATCTTAAATTATAATAATAATTATAAAGCTTTTTTAAATCATCATCTTAAATCATCTTAAATTATAATAATAATTATAATTATATAGCATTACCGCGATACCGCTTGTCTTGCAAGATTTCATTTTTGAGTTTTTTTTATAAACTAGCGGTCCGCCCCGGTTTCGCATGGGTGGACTTTTATAGCCTAAGTTACTCAGGGATAATGTAGTAGTCTAATGGTGCCGTAGGGGTTCACCGGAAATGAAAGCCTTCTCAGCGATACCCGGTGGCCCTCACACTCATGGCGGAAGAAGGAGTCTTCATCATCATCATCAACAGCCCGTTTACGTCCACTGCTGAACATGGGCCTCCCCTTAACAGACCTTGGCAAGCCAGGATCGTAAAGGGATATTGCCATAATCACCACGCTTGGCAGACGGATTGGTGATCGCAGTAAGATGTAAACCTTGAGCTAATAGATGCTGCTGCCCATCCATCAGCCATATGTCCCTTAGTCGCCTTTTACGACACCCATGGGAGGACATAGGGTGGTCTATTCTAAGCCGGAAACCACACGGCAAGGCAAGACTAGTACCCGGGGGGTTTTAGTGGCGGTAGTGTCCTCTCCTCGTGGTATGAGCAGCATATCACGCATTGGAGAGGGCGAGTACCCACATACGTTTGACTTTTATTATAAAAAAAACATAACTTACTAGAATGTGTTTTAATGAATTAACTCCAACACTTTTTTTAATGAAATATTCCAGATTACGCAAAAAAAAAATGATACTTAAACCTTATTAAACAATTGCTTCGACCACCTTTAGAATAAATATATAGGTAGCCCTACAATAGCTCTGCGCTATTGTAAGTATTTTAACTGTTTTTATGTGGAACCATTTTTGTGACATGAGACGAATGAAACCATTTTTGTAATGGCCTGTTACAGAACACGACTCTTATAGTCAGTTGTTTTTTGGCAAAAGAAACGTTGCGATTTTTAATACAAAAAATTCGTTCACTTGACATTTTTTGTTTTGTTATTAGGATGTTTTTGTTATAAGCAAATCGGTGAGCATCATTTAATTTAAACAAGTGAAGTGATTAAAGAACTCGCTGTCACTTAGTGAAATAAACTCTCGGGACTAACATAATCGTACCAAAAAATATGCACTTAATTTTGCATTCAAGAGGAAATCTTGCAAAATATTCTCTTATATTAATTTATTTAATTGGAAATCAATACTTGCATTTACCTAATGTTATATAAATTTTTCTACGTAGTTATAATAAATGTTCTATGTTTTCCTTTAGCGCCTGAGAAGACCTTAATAAAAAAACCGCTGTATTTTAGATAACTTCAAAAGATCTTCATTCAGAACGACCACCAAGCCATTTCATCCTTCACGCGACCACGTCAAGAGCAGCAATGACCAGGCGCTGTGGTATCGTCATCACTCGTACATCACTGATGCGATACTTCCGACGATCACAGAACACAGTGATATCTACTGAATGCCCTATTGAAGGTCAAATGTCCTATGGTCGGCTCGATGTCACGAGCGACAACGCCTTTCAAATAGGCAACCCCCGCAGCCAACTGGTTACCTATTCTAGGTTATCACTATTCTATTTAGTTATTTACATTGCAGGTGTCTCAACTTACCCTTATCCACTGTTCAGTCTCCAGCAGTGTGTCTCCAGGCTGGAGCAGTAGCTTTACTTTCCGCCGCAACACATTGTCGTCGGGCGCTAGCGCGTGCGCAGTAAGCGCGCTCTTTATGTCCGTAGTTTGTTGACATACGAACATGCCGAACGCTTTATCTCGTTCCAACTGCAAAAGAAAATAAAAATAACATCAGTTATGTTACTTTTGTTTTATGTCATGACTCATTAAAAAACAATTTATCGTCATCATCAGCCTGCATACCGTCCACAACCGAACATGGGTCTCCCTCGAAGGGGGTATTGCCTTAGTCATCACGCTAAGTAAGTGGATTGATTGGTGTCACAGCATATACACAGGTAATCGCTGTTACCTGCTATCTGGACGGTATACGATTACCATAGAAAACATTATCATAATTGGGACATAAGACATGATGAAAACGGCTTAACGTGTTTCGCGCACTGAGTGTAGACCCTCAACCAACCAAACCCGGCACCAAATCAAACCAAATCTTCGTGTAAAATCAAAAATTTCGTAAGCGTCTGGTTGGTAAAAGGACTACCCTCTGTGCCTCGGCAAGCACGCTAAGCCGTGACGAGAAGGTGATTTATATTGCTACGCCACGGGGGTCGTCAAAGAGACCAAATAATTTAATTAATTTACAGCGACTCGGAAACAATATTTCAGTAACCCATTAAACTAATTAATTCTAGAAATTCTCACTCTATTTACTTAAGATGAATTTTGAAAGCAAATGAATATCAAACGATGTTAATTTCTTACATCAGCTATTTGAATTGATTTGAATCCTTTTCATAATCAAACATTACGTTCAAGATTGGGTAAATTGGAAATTTTACGTCCTTCATCAGTTGTAAGTAAACTGACTTATAAAACGAAAATATAATAATGTGTGTGCGTATTTTGTTTTTTACAATTTTTTTTTTTTTTGTAACACATGTCACCTTCATTGTTTAATATTGCAACAACATTTTTGTCAACAATGTCAACGAAAAATTTCGAGAGCCACGTCAGTACCCTTTATGTTTGTGCATTTTGGCGACAGAATATTGGTCCCCAGAGGACCGGGAGTCCAATTTATTTATAAAAACCTTGCAGAGGCCGAAGATCCGGTTGGTCTATTTGGAAAAAAATCCAACTCTGCGGCCAGGTGTAATGCAAAGCTTTATAATGATTTCTTGATAGAAAATAAACAAGAGTTGATATGTTTATAGCTTTGCAAGAAAACCGCTTAAAGTAATCGGAAACTCGAATATTGTCCTTAAATTTAATTTAATTATCAACCGACAGTACACAGCATATTGGATGTCCGTTGAACTGTTTTCGATGTACATTACCTTGCAACAACATTTAGGTGGATAATTCATAATTTTATTCGACCGGTTTAACGAATACTTTAATTGAAAAACAATTAATTATCAGATATAATTTTGTTTGCACACCGCCACTAAATGCTAAAAATAAAAAAGAGTTTGTTGACCTCTGAAGCCTCACGGTATTAATTTCGGACGCGAGAGATTTTTCCCGGTTTGGTAAAAATATATGTGCAATGTGTAAACCATATTTCGTTTTGGGTCGGGCTGGTCGAAAACCATCCTTTCGTGGATTAGCTAGCAAGACTTCAGTCTCGACTCCCAAGTATGGTGATTTAGCAAAACCGTAGCTTTTGTCACGTAACCGTATGTCCAAAAGTGCTTATGAGGTTTATTTAATTTAATGATTTGTCCGTTTTTATACTTAGCAACTTGACAGCTACACTATATACAACTATACTCGACTCAACATTTTATAAAACCGAAAAATATATGATTTTACAGCCAGCTTACCTTTGCGGCCAATCCCTTGGAGTTCCCGGTCAGCTCATTCCACGCAGCATTAGCTCTCTGTTCGCAGTGGTCCCCGTAGTCAAACTCCACGAGGTCTACTAGAGACACTAGCCATCTTCTATCATCACTGGAGGATGTGCCGCAATGAAGAGAAGACAGTAGAACATGGAGGCAGATGGCCAAGAGTGTGACTGCCGGCTTCATTCTGGATCTGTAAAGAGAATTCTGATAAGAGATTTTAACATAAATATTATACGATACTTAAGTATTATTTTTTATGGTAGGGTTTATTACTAAGAAAGAGAAAACTGTCGTGACAAAATGTAACAATAAAAGTATATATTATTTTTATGTAAATTATTTAATGCGGATTTTATAGAAAAAAGATACGCAATACATTTCTAACTTTAACTACTACAAAATGTAATTTAGATAATATTTGTGCCCGATTGTGGCCGACGAGCCCATCGCCTCCGATATTTGAGGCCTAGTGGCCTCAAATATCGGAGGCGATGGGCTTGTTTCCCGCACCCAACAATATTTTTTGTACAAAAAATAGGAGGTTGAGGCACTGTCATCCGTTTTTTGAAAAATTGTTGGGCCCATTGTCACAACCGCATCTATGATAGTATGTTTTTGGTCCTAGTAATCGGGCCCCAGCATTTACCGACCCGCCTAGCGCCTGCCAAGACTAGTCTGACTGGTGACTGTGACCAGTAATGCAGCTATAGCTACTTCGAGGGAGGCTACTGTTCAGGAGTGGACGTTCCACGGGCTGTAGTTAATAAGTTTCTGGCAAATTTAGAAAATTGCAAATACTACACTTTGGTTACCTTTAAATTACCTTCCAAACAATATTTCTTATCCACAAAGTTTTATTCGATTCATTTGGGCTGTGATTCGAGACCCAAGTCTAGTCGACCTAAATTAATGATTTTATTTATTATCCTTAATCTATCCAGCTTCCCTTTTCAACATACGTATATCTACAAATGACCACATTACACCTCATAGCCTCCATTAAAGCGCGATTTGATAAGAGCTCCACTAATCTATATTGGATTCACGCGGATTTGCTGAAAGCCCTTCCCATTGATGGTTTCTTTTATCACAAAACAAACCATGAAACGTTAGTTAGCGGTAGTTATTTTTTGCGCATTTGAAATTCGAATCGTACTAATAGCGATGACAACTTGTCATTTAGTGAATACATTCCACTTTTTTTTGTGTTTTGCCAATTTAATGTCTAATATGTCGGGTTTCGGACTTAGATTAGATCACCACATGCCCTCCCATGACTGGCGTAAAACACTTGGTGTATGGGCAGTAGCATCTAACAGCTTACGATATGTTACCATCTTACTGCAATCACCAATACCATAACCAGCTTGGTAATTATGACAAAATACCTCAACGACAGCTTTCGTAGCGTAGCGGTATTTGGCTCGCTTTAAATTGGAGGAATCGGAGGTCGTGGGTTCGATCCCCACGCCAGACCTTTGTGTAAATTCTAAGATTTCTTTCCGGGTCTGGTTGGTTGAGGGACTACCCTCCGTGCCTCGGAAAGCACATTAAGCCGTTGGTCCCTATTGTTATAACATCATCTATAATATTCGTATATCAAGGAACAGGCAGTAGCGTTTCCTTGTATGGTACAACATAATACTGCGGTCACAAATACCCTTCCCCGGGGGGAGGCCCATGTTCAGTAGTGGACGTTATACGGGCTGATAATGATGATGATGATGACCTCAACGACTCTTGCACGCCAATGTATGTAAAGAAGTCATTTTTAGCAGTGGACGTAAACGGGCAAATGGTAAATTGAAGCATATCGGGTGTATGTAAAATTTTACAAATAAGAATTCAATGACTAGGCAACATTAATTGCAAGAAAAATAGTCAAAATATTAACGTAGCAAGAACAATTGTAGACATACATTAACATATATACAACAAACATTGGCATAAACAGAAACGATGTAACTTATTCTGATCCAAACAGAACAGAAACCATTGATATTTAATACCTTTTGGCTTTCTGCCAAATGAAAATGAATCCCTGATACCCGATTTAAGCTGTTAAATTACCGCCCGAAGTTACAATGATTTTGAGACCTTTGTGCCATTAACTTATTATTTTATCCTGAAACTCGAGCATTGTTTAAACAACTGCGCAGTATCAATTATCTCAGCCATAACCGACACCCAAAGGCGGACATTAATGAGGAAGTTCCAAAATTAAAGATTTTTTACCGTCAGTCGTTAGAAAGCTGGCCATTCATCTTTTATTCTTCTGAAAGGGTCACGATAATAAAAGAGAAAATTAAAGACTACCATTCAAACAACGATTGTTACTTTTACTCATTCTTTTCAGAAATATTAAAACTACACCAAATGAGGAAAGAAAATGTAGAATTATTTTTTTTGAAACAGACTTCCACGGAAACTGCAAATCTCTAAAGAACTTTGTGTTGACTTTTCAAAGAAACGAAATTATATAATTCACATATAAAGCAGTCAACGTTAACATCAACGTATCTGCTTGTAGAAAATAATGCTTAGTTATTTTATGAAACTTTTCTAAGCTGAAAATATTTTATTTTAGCTCACTTTATGAATAAAGCACTATGTAAATCGCAAGCTTTGATATTTGTTTTAGGTGAAAGAGACTTATTACACTCGTTTGCAATCTAAGTAGAATGTAAACATGTTTTACTCAAGTTTAACTTCGCTGGAAACAGTGATTTATCTCTTTTCATTCGCACTTCATTCAGCATAAACAGTAACACCGAGACACGATCATTCGCATTAATGCAAATGTCTCAACTTTCTGTGACAAACATTTCTGGTATAATAACTCAATTTCCCGGAGTCATTCCACTTGAATACCAGTGTCAAGTTGTGTGACCTATTTCAATGAAATTTGCCTATTATTCGCTACGTCAAGTTCCCAATGAATGCCGGTTCAATTGGGCGCAAGGAGAGTGCGGAAGCTGGACGTCGTATCGGATCGACTGCTCCTATCAGCGTACAAATGAACGTAAACCTGACAGCGATCTGATTCACAATTTAAATTTTAATGGTGAAAGCATTTTTTAATGATAGCAATAATAAAGTAGGCGTGTTTGAAAATTAAAATACGTATTATTTGCGTTGGACTCATCTAAAAACCCATAATTATTTTAGCTTTACTAAGTATAAGATAATTTTGACATATTCAGGAAAATTGCTACCCAGCAGGATCTTTCACTGCAAGATAAACAATTATAACTAAATCTATACCTACCTCGGTAAAGTTTTTAATTCAGCTAGCGTAATTCGATTTGGCCAGAGCCATCTAATCGCAGTTTTTCTGTAGAAAGATACAGTAAAAGTATCCATATAAATAATCACTTGAGGATATGAAGTCAGTAGTTTTTGGTTTTTAATGTTAAAATTAAATTATTTATTCATTTAAAAAACTTTAACTACTGACTAATAATATCTGAGTTTATATCCCCTGACCAAGATATTAAATAAATATCACGCGTCTTTTCGATTTCATGGAGACTTAACGCAACATTGGCGACAGTAATAAACATTGGTCTAAATTGTACAGGTCAGGATATAGACTTCCCGAAATCATATTACTTTTTTTAAATGCGTTTACTACAAAGCATTCAGATCACGTAAAACCTTCAATTACTTTCCTCACTGTCTAATAAGTCGGCTTTGTTGAGGCTTATCAGAGATGTCGTTAAGGCTAAACTTCCATTTTGGAAAGGTAAAAAAGACATTTTAGAAATTGGAGCGTACTTCAGAAAAATATAACCAGGTATTGATTTTAGGAATCCTAGCTATTAGCGACAACATTACCGTAGATTTTATATTTTTCTACAAAAACTTTAGACCGAATTAGCCACTAACATCATCATCATTATCAGCCCGCATTAAGTTCACTGCTGAACATGATACCTCCCGTTTTTGCCACAATAGCTACGCTTGGCACGCGGGTTGTTTTCCAAGGAATACAGGATAATGCCGCTAATTTTCATTCCTTTACACACACCCAGCTAGCCAGCCAGAATCAATTCATCACACAGGAAGAGGAAGGCTCCTCGTGTCAGAATAACGACTTCACCGGTGCTTTAGTGGTTACGATAGTAACTTCTGAGACCTGGTGTTTTGGGTTCGATTCCCATCCGGGAAACTTTATTTGTATGAACCACGGATTTTTGTTGGGCAACTGGACGTTCTTTGTATCTGTGAATTCAATATTCGTAAAAAGTCGCCGCTACCGGGATTAATTTTCCTTGTGCGAAAGTTGTCTTAAATTAAATAAAGAAAGAAAGAAAGAAAAGAAAACGCAAAAACTAATAAACGGATTTGGGTGAATTAACATAGGAGTTACAAAACATCAATCTCCAACCCACTGGAGCAGAGTAACGCGGGTAAAACCCCGGGGGGTAGCTAGTATAAAATAAATCGAGTACCTGCACTTGCTGTTTTATTATCAATTTCAATTTAGGAGTGTAATCGGTCTGTTTTCTAAACCGACAAGTCAAATTATACGCATGAACGATCTCAAAAGACCTCCGGAGCGATCGCGGTTCACTTATCAACAATCCAACACAGAACAAGATTTTCAGTTTCAGAGTTTACTCCGCTGGGAACTAAATTATGTTTACGAACATCGAAGCGTAAGCGAAGTTCTTAATTTTTTAATCGCCTATAATGGGTGAAGGGGAAGTTGTTTGTTCAGATTTATGTTTATGGATTTTTCATTAACTGCTCTGCTGATTTAATCATAAAATGTTCTGCTTGAATTATAGCTTTTAAACTGACTTTACTTAGACATTGTATGTTATTTCAACTATCCGTAAGGGGCAACTATCAATGCCAACATTTATTAAATGTTATTAAGTTTTAAATAAATAGATACTTCATTATTGTTTAGTCTACTACAACAATAAACCTATTACAGGCAAAGGCCTGCAATAGATTTACATATATTTTTTTTAATAAACATAAATCATCATCGGGAATAAGGTTTTACTATAGAGCCTTCACCACCATGGAATCAAACCAACCTACAAAACACATAATCACAGTAAATTAATTGATTTCTAAGCGTAATCATCATCATCAGCCCGTATAACGTACAATGCTGCACATGGACCGTATTACGTTACCCACAACGAAACACTGTCCGTTTCCTGGTGTATATACGCATGTTAAACATAATGTTAAAACAATCAGGTCCAACGGATTAACGTGCTTGTCGTTACTTTACCAACCGAACTCGGAAATATGTTTTTTTCATTTTACACAAAGATTTTTTGTCGAACGTGGGGATCAAACCCTCCGAAACTCATACCGCTACGCCACGAAAATTGTCTAAGCTCAATTAGAGTACATATATTAATGCAGATATTCGTTATTTATTAATCAGATCCCTTAAGTAACTTAAGATTAGTGATTCCCAAAGTGGTCCAGATAGTCCACGGGAGTCCCGGCGGGGGTCTATATTGACCTAAAAAATATAGGGTTCACCAGTTGTTAGTACGTTATATGAAAGAAATTTAGCAACAGGGGGTCCAACGAAACCAGTATAGTTTTTAAAGCGTTATACAAGAAAACAAGTTTAGGAGCCATTGCTTTATATTCACTGAAGTCAAACTATCTCTTGATATATAAACCTCCAGGGAATATATCAAATAGTCTACCTTCTTCGCTAAACATACAAGACTTACATCTTAAGCCACAAACTAAAGATATTACCTAATTTTCATATAATATACTCCCCGGGCTCTTCTATTATCTACTAAGTTGAACTATTGTCTAGTACCTGAGCACGTCTAGATGAAAGTACACTGAACCCTATTACTCTAACGAATTTATTAAAATAATATCAGGTTGCAACCCTAACAAGTAAATGGAATATAAAGCTTTTCTACTACGTGTTAGTAACGATGTCGGTGTTTATAGAGTAGGGTTACCACGGCAATTAATTTGTGTAAGTAAATGCAAACTGTAAAAGTGAAGAGTGTAGCTCAGATGTTCTATTATATTTGATTAGCAAAATGAATTCATTATGAAGATAGTCAGAGCAATCAAGTGAAGGTTACAAGTTAATATTGCTAAATGCTAATTCTTCGCAGCGATGCTCGTTCTACGTTACGACGTATTTTCTGAATGATGCTGTTTTATCTGTTCGTACTTATCCTCGCAATTAAAGACATTTCAAAAACAGAATGTTGCTTTAAATAACTTAAAATAAACTGATTCTTCAGAATATTAAAAATACTTACCTAGTTTATACCAAATGTATATTAATTATTATTAACCTATCTATCTTATATTTGGGCAAATAAATTTTATATAAATCTTCTGCCAACTAATAATAAGCACATAACACTTAAATTGTGGGTTTCATGATCTCAATTTAGTTACATCTTTTTAATTTCTGTTTCAGTTTCAGCTTCAGTTTCCCGTATTATATAAAGAGTATTGTGCACATAATTCCCTGTTAATGGAATCCTTGCATCAGGAATACATTTCTATGTCTACAATTACAGTGCCTTTGTTACCAACATCGTTAAGTATTGTCAAGTTACATACGAACCTGATGCAAATTCTATTCAGAAATTAACAAATAAAAATTTTAAGCTTTATGTTTTTTTAAGACAACTCGCACTTAAGAAAATAAATCTTTGTGTCGTGGAGAAACATATAATAATTCACGGACACGAAATACACTGACTCAGAACAACTATCTATGATTCACAGAAATCGTTGCCCCGGGTGTGAATTGAACTTCTGGATACGATTTCGGGTCAACACCGGGTCTCAAAACCATACAAACTTTGGCGCTTATAACTAATCCTATAAACGCTCCTTTTAACTATTTTTTTAAACGCGATAGTTATAGACCGATATATGAATGATTGTTCGTAATTGATAAACTCATTAACTACAGCACCGATTTTATATATAGGGTGACTGATAATTATTGACCGATACCTAAACACATGATTTTGCTCATGATAACAAACAACTTTTACTATGGCACCAACCCTGAAATCGCGAAAAAAAATCAGCTGTTCCATACATTCATGTTCACATAACTCGTCAACATGGTAGTGAGCAGCTGATTTTTTTTTCGCGATTTCAGGTTTGGTGCCATAGTAAAAGTTGTTTGTTATCATGAGCACAATTATGTGTTTAGGTATCGGTCACTAATTACCAGTCACCCTATATAATAATATACTGGTTGACTTTTTTATCATCTTGGAAATAATAGGGCGTGATATTTATATGAAATAGATGTCTAAGGCATAGTTACTTTATCTAAGGCATTAGTAATAACTTGTTAGGCTGGCCACAATTTGGGCGAATTATATGGGATTTTCATTGTTATACCTATTAGTTTCTAAAATCCTTATTTTACGCCGAAATACGGGCAGTAGCACGTTGTAAATAAAAGCAGAAAGGACAATTGAATTCAAAAATAAACTTTGAAAACAATGTAGCTATCCAACAAGACACGAATAATACTTTTAATTATTTCATACTACAAGCCTTTCAAAATTATTTAACACAAACGTATGTTAAAGTGTACTCTGTACTGTTTAGTACAGAGTACACTTTTCTCAGTGTACTCTGTACTGAATAGTACAGAATACACTTTTCTATTCAAAGACTAGAGAATATGCTTTACTTGTTATATCATTCAAGATAAAATCGTTAAGCAGCTTGAATTAAGCGACACATTCCTTTTTCATATTACAAGTCTTTCAAATTTATTTAACACAAACGTATGTTAAAGTGTACTCTGTAGGGTATAGTATAGAGTAGACTTTTCTATTCAAAGACTAGAGATGCTTTACTTATTATATCATTCAAGATAAAATCGCTAAGCAGCTTAAGCTAAGCGACAAATTCCTTTTTGCTAAAAGCTTAAGCCATACGAATACAAAACCAGACCGCACTAAACGGTCCCCAACGTGCACTTAATTAAGGTCTTTGAGAGCTTGTATTGAACATCGGTTTAAATTCCAGCACATACTAGACTTAAGTACTAATAATTATAATGACCCGTCTATTTGTTGGGGGTGAATGGAAGGCGAAATTAAAGTGAATTATTTTAGTAAATTGAACGGGCTTAACAGTGTAATGGGGCTATGTTCACATTAATAAACTGAGACATTTCAAATCCTTTTTTGTTATTATAAACACGAAAGTTTTTAATAATCTCTGTTTGTAACTCTTTCACGCATAAACTACTCAATGGATATTGATGAAAGTTTGCATGCGGATAGTTTATTTTAGGCGCCGACCCACTGGAGCAGAGTAACGCGGTTAACACGCGGGGCGCAGCTAGCGTGGAATAAGATGAAACCGAATCGAATCGAATAATTGCAAAAAGCGTTGCAAGAATAACGTCCATGTCAAAAAGAATCGAATTCGGAAAATATCTTATAATAAAAAAAATTTGAATCGTTTTCCAACAGTTTCTCTATATGAATGGTGTAAAATACATTAAAAAGTTTTTGGTCCTATCCAATAAAATTGTCTTACAAAGTTACAAACAACTGAATTTTTTCTGTTTAAAATATTTGTAGAGCAAAAATATCGGTGGTTTTCAGCAATAAAATGTTCTGAAAAAACGAGCAATAGTTTTGTTTTTGACGGGATTACAGCAGAACGCAATTTCGTTTAAGCCTTAAAAGGCCAGACCGATATTTGTCGTTGGTAAACATGAACAATGCGTTTAACGTTTATTACTTACAGGCACTTCAATTTTGTGACAGCTTGGTTATTTTCGAGTGATTATTTTACGTGACACACTAGGAAAAACACATTCACATTCATCCGACCTTTAGTTTGCAAATAACCATCCGATGCCTTCGTGGACCTGAAGTCCGAGAGGCCCGCGAACTGTAAAGAAGAGCGACAGTTTCTAAAAACCCCCTAAAATACTAAAAGCCATAATCCCTCAATCTCATCGCCAGCGACCGCCTTGAGCCGAGATCCAAGCCCCACAGGGGGAGCCTTCTTGCGCAGGTTGCTTAGTATGTCGTTTTTAAATCATTTATTAAGGCTGGAGCTCTGCTCGCCTTTATGCCCGGTTAAGTAGCCAAAGCCTCGAGGCTAACGACGTAAGTACGTCCGAAAAAAAAAACATTCCCAATCCATGGTTACTTCTCTTTCGGCTAAGTGGACAGGTCCTGTGTACATCAGCCGATGAGATTGAGGGATTATGACTTTTAGTATATTAGGGGGTTTTGTGAAGCTGTCTCTGTACTTTACAGTTTACAGACAAAAGACTTTACTTGCTTTCTCAGGCACGGAAGGGTACTTAAACAACTAAACTCTGTGATTCATATTTGATTTAACAGAAAGATTTATTGTAGGGTTCGTGATATTGAACCAGTATTTGGCAGTAAATATTTGGCAGTATTAAGCCTTATTTTGTAGTTTAATTTAAAGTACTTAAGATATTTGTATGGTTTTGTAATACTACAACTAACCAGTGAAAATGGTCAACGTGATTTAGAATAAACGTCACCATACCACAGATTTATAAATACTTTCACAACAATGTTTCCATCGTAAATAATTTAAGTTAGTATATCTAAAACAAATATTGTTGTACTACAGCCTCAGTGGCGTAGCGGTGGAAGACTTGCTGTCTTGGAAGTTTTATCCTTACGCCCAATAAGAAATCTTTTTGCAAATCTTGTGTTACAATTTAATACTACGGTCACCAATCCGTCCGCCAAGCGTGGTGACTATGGCGAAACCCTTTTTCTTGATTAGCAATGGACATAATATAATATAGCTATATAAATATAACTTATCAAATATATAAAATGTCATTTTATGTATTAATAATTCCTTTTCACATTAATTACTACGCTTCCCGCGCCTGGTTTCATCCGAATAAATCCCGTTTCAGTAGTTCCTGAGATTAGCGCGTACAAGCAAGCAAACAAACAAACTCTTCAGCTTTATATATAAGTATAGATTCAACATTTCGGTAGGTAACTACTAGTCAATAAATACTTGTATTTTAATACTCAAATGAAACGAATATTCGAATTAAGCGACACATATTTACTTAATTTATACTAATTAAACTCAATGAATCCGTGCAAATAAAACCTATATTAATGCCATATTAAGTTGATAAACATTGCTTTATTTCTTTCTCCGAACCTCCGTAGCGTAGCGGTATTTTGCTCGCTTTAAATCTCGAAGGTCGTGGGTTTAATCCTCACGCCGGACAGGAAATCTTTGGGTAAATTCTTAGATTTCTTTCCGGGTCTGGTTGGTTGAGGGATTACCCTCCGTGCCTCGGAAAGCACGTTAAGCTGTTGGTACCGATTGTTATAACATCATCTATAATAATCGTATATCAAGGAACGGGCAGCAGCGTTTCCTTGTGGTGGTACAACATAATTCTGCGGTCACCAATCCGTCTGCCAAGCGTGGTGACTTTGGCAAATACCTTCCCGGGAGGAGGCCCTTGTTCAGTAGTGGACGGTATACGGGCTGATGATGATGATAATGATTTCTTATAAGCTTCCCGCTCGCGGTTTCCCCCGCCTAGCCCCCGTTCTCGTGGAAACTTCATCATGGAATATAGCCTTATATCTTTTACCTACGGCTAGGCTCGCTCGCCAACGTGAAGCCTATGTTACTACTAATACCTCCAAGTATGAGTACAAAGTTTCATGATGATCGGTTAAGTAGTTTTCGCTTGAAAGCGCAACAAACAAACTAACATTTACATTGAAGTCTGATGTTTCTGGATAACGAAGCATTCCAATGGTGAAAGATTTTTTTAAATCAGTACAGGAGTTCTGGAGCCTATTCAATGCAAACCAATAATGTCGAAGTCAAAAATTCTTTATTTTTAGATATTTTGAATCATGTTCTTACAACGCGTCCCTTTCTTTTTTTACCACCAGTTCTGAACGTGGCAACTCTGAGAAGAACTGGAAAGAAACACAGAAAAATCCTTTCTTTTAAATAAATTTTATTTTACAATGATTAATAAAGCAGTATTGTTTCAGAGCAACTCACTCCCAAGCAGTATTGTCATTGACATAATCAGAAATTTTATAATAAGCCTTTTTACATAATTTATCGTTGACATATCGTTTAAGCTTGTTTGTAGATAGATCTCTTACATTATGAGGAAGTTAGTTGTGGAAGCGTATACAATCAAATCTTTCTTCTTTATAATATAAGTAGATAGATCACATACGATACTTTATGAGCCCGCTTACGCCGAAGCTAAACATGGGCCTCCTCTTTAACAGACCTTGGCAAGGCAGGGTGAGGGATCCCTGGAAATCCCACAGCGCCATATTGGCCACGGGGGGTGCCATCGGGGAGCCGGATTGCTTCGTGCGTACCCGGCCCCCGCCAACGACGGATCGAAGAAGTATCCGGGGGGTTTTAGTGGTGTAGGGTCCTCTGCTCGTGGTATGAGTAAAGCATACCAATGCTATGGAGAGGGCGAGTCCCATATATCCCGCCGCCAGCTCGCGGATACGCTGCAGCGGCGGTGGGAATGCGTACAAACCGTCCCCCCGGACAACAAAAAAAAAGGGTCGTTGAGGGATATTAATCACCACACCGCAGTCAGATGGGAGTATCTTTGAGGTGATAGATGCTGCTGCCCATCTATCAGTTGTATGTCTCTTACTCGCATCTTACGATACCCTTAGAAAGATGTTTAGTGGTCTATTCTCATCCGGTAACCACACGGCCAATACAGTATTTTAGCTTGACCGTTACTGCTGTACCGCGCCCTAGGTATATTCTTATTCCTAGGGCGCGGTACAGCGGTTGCGGTCAAGCTATAATATCACATACGATTATTATGTTTTTGCTACTTCACCGGGCATAGAGGCCAGCAGAGCGCCAGCCTTATAAATGGTTTAAAAACTACAAATTAAGCAACCTGCGCAAGAGGGCGCCCCCTGTGGGGCTTGGACCTCGGCTCAGGGCGGTCGCATATCACATACGATATCAATACCAAAATGTTCCAAAAGTATTTAAATAATATCCGCTAAAGTTACTCGTAAATAAATTGTTACATGAAAAAATCACATGAACCTGATGCCGTCGAGAAAATATTGGATTTCAATCCAATTAATGATCTGAAGTTTTAATGAGGAAAGCATTTGTGTAGTAAATTAATAATCTGGTACAACACCTTCTACAGGGTAACAGTCGTACCTACGTTTGTTTGCGTTTAATTATTATCAAGCTAGTATGAAATCGCATAAACATTAAGTTGGGCCATTTATTTGTATAAATATAAATGAATCCCTATTTCCTTATGCCCGGTGAAGCAGCAAAAGCCTCGTGGCTAACCACAAATGTCCGACCGAAAAAAAAAACTATTTCCCTTCCTTTTTATTATATATTTATTGCCTTCGCATCACGCGTGAACGGATAGACCAATTTCGCTAATTCTTGTTTTTGTTATATTTGTTATTACCAGGAGAATATTCTTAAAAAATAACGAAATAATAAAATTGCGCGAAAAATGAGAAAATTTAAGAATACTCCATATTAAATTTTATAATGTAACCTTGGCGCTTTTAACAATATAAACTTTTTTGAATGTAATATTATGGCGTTTGACATTGACTGAATGAGTGCTGCTCTTAGTGCACATCGCGGTTAGTTCAGAGCTGTCACGCCTAATATTAAAAGTTCAAGTTACTAAAGAGTTTTAGTTAAGACAGGATAACGTCTATCGGGTCAGCTAGTCTTTAATAAATAACATTTAAAGGCTTTTGCAGTATTCTTTGTTTGTAAAGTTTTAATCCTTCAGCTATCTCCTTTTTATCTTCAGTAGTAAGTAATCTTGATTAAGGCCATTTTTTCTATTTGTGTTGTGTCTTATATTTCTGCGGTAGTTTTTCTCATTAGCTACGCGCTAATTTGAAAAAAGAATATAATTTTATATAATGTCAAATACAAAGAAAAATATACGGTGGTTGTAACAAAATACTATATATTTTAAATAAAATGTCGGACTGTCTATTATGAGTAATCTGAAAACAATATTAACAGATCTTTGATAGAGCAGATAGCTAATATAATATAATATTAAGGAAAAAAAATTGTGAGGTACCTACCACGTAAAAATCATTCAAGCAACCAGAAGTTTTAACGAAATAAAACGATTTTAAGTTTTTCAGCTTTTAAGTATTTACGTATTATTATAAATTGCTGCATTGCAGTTATCATAAATTGTAAATAATTCATTATAAACATTTACATTTTTTTTATTGCTAATGTTCTAGAAGGCTAACAGTTCGTCTCAATAAATGAAGTTCTTAATATGAATGCTATTTATTTCATATTGTATTTGACAATTACTTCTACCATTACAAAGGTAAAGTTCAAATTGCGAGGTATTCGAAATATCAATTCGTACCAAGTTTTAAAGGCCGGTCTGCGATTGGCATGAATAAAGCACACAATTCCTAACAGCATTTCACTGCTTTCTATACCCCAAAGTCCTATATAAATCCGAACAAGTATAAGCGGTAATTGTACTTAGAGGAATAAACACTAATAATATAGTATTCAATTCAAATTCTGTGTATAAATACATCATTATGTATCAATTGTTGTTTTGTTTCTTGTGTGGCCTGCGAAAGAAGATTGTGCATAAGAATAAGAAAATAAAGATAACTTCTTAGAGCTTACCTTCAGTGTTACTTAGGTGTACCTAATACTGTTTAGGTTCCAAATAAAAACATCGTAGGTATGTTGTATATACCACTAATATTATAAACGCGAAAGTTTGTAAGTAAGGATGAATATCCATTCATCTGGATCTTTGTTACTTTTTCAAGCCAAAACTACACGCTGCTAAACGCTGGATTAACAAATAGGCTACAAAACACCACGCTTCGACACACTGGAGCAGAGTAACGCGAGTAAAACCGCGGGGCGCAGTGAATACATAGTACCGACATGGTGAATAAAAAAATAACAGTTAATTTATTTAATAAACATATATGTACCGAAATATATTTACTTAGTAATTAATGCTTAAAAAATTATAATGGAAACCAAACTTTGTTATTACGACTTTTTTTATTAAAATTTTATAGATTTTTTAATAACTAAGTATGTTATCTTTTACTAACTCTACCTTTTCTTGTAGCCACATAATAAAATTTCTTGTATTTTTTTACTCACATCAATTAAGTTTACAAATTCATACTATATGACAGGCCACGACAGAAAAGGAATATTAATGCAATTAATAAATTTAAAAAAATAAACATAAAACATTTAAATATTTGATTTCTAAATATACGCATCCTTTAATATCTCTGAATAATTTGCAAATTCAGTGCCACAAATCATAATAAGTACCGACCAAAGCTAAAATTTTCTCTGAAACCACCACAAATTCGCTTGGAAAAATGCATTTATTGATAACTCAGTCGCTAAACCTAACTTAGAGTTGGAATCTATGAAATATGCATTGCGTTGCTCAACCGATGTGAACCCATTTCGTTTCCACTACTGGGTACCTACTATTATTATTGACAGCCATGTGCGGTCTTAAAATGTATGTATGTTAACCAAATATTTTATATGTATTAATAAAATGCTGCGTCCTAAGCTATAGAAACCTGAAACCAAGGTGTGATTTATCTTTAATACTATAACATAAGCATCCGATAAGACCCTCCCGACCCTTAGTTTGCTAAGAACCTTCCGATGCCCTCGTAGACCCGAATTCCGAGAGGCCTGCGAACTGTAAAGTAGAGGGACAGTTGCACAAAACTCCCCTAAACTAAAAAGCCATAATCCCTCAATCTCCCCGTCAGCGACCGCCCTGAGCCGAGGTCCAAGTCCCACAGGGGACGCCCTTTTGCGCAGGTAGCTTAGTTTGTAGTGTTTAAACCATTTATCTAGGCTGGAGCTCTGCTCGCCTTTCTGCCCGGTGAATTAGCAAAAGCCTCGGGGCTAACTAAATATGTCCGTCAGAAAAAAAAAACCTCCGATAAGACAGAATTGACACTTGTTCTCACTGCCTCGTTTTTACATACATACATTCACGCCTCTTTCCCATAGGGGATAGGCAGTGACTACTTACTTCCACTTGCATATTAATTACATAACACTTTCGCCTCCGCTACATTAATTAATATCCCCATTTATGTCCTTCAGTTTCAGGTACTTTCTTCAAACCTGGCATTTTAAGAACGTCTCCGATTTGTACGTGGAACGTCCGCCTTAGTCTTCTTCAAACACTTCCATTCAAATTCGCCCTATAAATTCTTCTTATTAGTCTCCTTTCTTTATTCTCTATACATGTCCGAACCAATTAACATACCTTTCTTAATAGTTGTCACTACTACTTCATTTTTCATGTTTCTTTTTTTAATGTGTGCAATTAGACAGTTAGGACAATATTTTAGTACCGACCGGTGGCATTTTTTGGTGAAATCTATTAACTTATCTGAGGAAAGTCGCAGCACGTCTTTATTAATATTACAAAAATCTAATATTTTTTTTCGGTTGGACTTACGCGATGCGATGCTTTTGCTACTTCACTGGGCATAAAGGCGAGCAGAGCTCCAGCCATAACAACAATCTAACATAAGGTTGTTTGGAATCGATAAACTCTGAAACTATTAAACCTTTTTGTCCTTTATCAATGAACAACGGTATTTTATAAAAAGATACTCTAAAGGTTTAAGAAAATTCCGCGTGAAACCTCTCAGGACGGTTTATTTAATATAAACTAACCCCTCCAACATTTATGACACACAATTTATCATTTTAACGTGGAAGATGAAGTCAGAATTTTCAAAATGCTTCAGCAACGCGATAACTAATACATGTACTAGGGAATGAACTTGCTACTTGCTACCGTTCGTAGTCTGCACGGTATGAAGTTAGTGACTCTTGGTATCAGGAATAAGACGGTTGTAGATTTTAGTAGCTATATGTATTGACTTTTACGTGCATATACTCGGAAGTAGGTACGAGTAGTATACGGTTATCGAATAGTATGAAATTGTCACGAGTGTTTCTGGATCTGTATTTTTGTTCTCCCTCGTATGAAAATAGAAAACTTGGCTAACGTATACTAAATATACGATACTGCTTAAATGAAAATAATAAAAAAACACTATCTCCAGATGTTTTTTTTTAATAATTCAATTTCGTTTAAATACTATCTAAGCTATCATGTACCAAAATACTGCTGCTAATTGCTGAAGTCATTAAAGTTTTGATAAAACAAATATTTAAACCAAGCTACTTAAAACAAATTTCATTTTAATTAATAAATAAGTAGTCATAAAGTCATTAAAGAATTGAGATGATCATTTCTTTTACTTTGTTTTGTTTGTTTTTTTTTTTAATTAGTCAAGTAATTGAATGCTTTGAATTTATAAAAATTCAAAGCACACGCAGACTTAGAACAACTATATGCGGTTCACACAAATAATTGTACCGGGTGGGAACCATAACTAGGTCTCAGAAGCCACTGTCGTAACCACAAAGCTACCGGTTTTTTTATTCATATAAACAAAGTCTTTATTACGGTTGATGTTGCTTTAACTAGCTAGTCTAGAAATATCTCGTTTAGGTGTAGAAAAAAATAAAACCCTATATAATATTCAGTTAATTTAAAAAACCCGCTTTTTTGTCACTTTTTTTTTAAATAAAAAAAATCTTAAAAAAATGTTGGCCACAAAACTTCGCTATTTTGTTTTTATTTTGATATACTGAGTGTCACTCTCAGAGTAAACACAACGTTACGACATCTTTGAAGCTTAAAGCCATCTAGGTGTTTAGTCTAAAGAGCGAGCCAAACATTTTAATTTGGCGCCTTGAAGCCGCCATTTTTTTATTTTTTTATTTTGATAGTGGGTATCCACTGTCACTGTCTCATTAAACAGGAATCTAACGACACCTCTCAAGCTAAAATCCAACAAGCCGTTCAGGCTGCAGAGCGTGCCAAACAATTATACATACATACATACTTAAACGTATACTTAGGTATACATACTCTCGAAAAACATAAAGCTCTTTCTGGCGCAGTCGGATAAAAAAAAAGAGTTCACGAAGAACAATTATTAGAAAGCTAAAAGAAATGCTTTGCATGGTGCCATTATTAGTTCGAAAACCTTTTTCAATTTCACTCACGATAATACCAAATAACAATTCAGCATCAATTTAGTATATACAATACTAACTTTTCTGTTATCAAACAAAAAGTAAAAATATTATTTTCTTAAATAAAAGAAAAGATCGCTTTGTTACATACATACAAAACAGGAACAAAGCAAATAAGCCGTGTTGACGAAAAAGTTCCCTGTTGACTCAACGCGCAATCCCATTGAATGGTATTCATAAAAAAAGGTTATATGTGAATAGAAAGACATGTACCTACTACCAAATATAACACAACAAAAAATTAAAAAGGAACATAATAGATAATCCATAATATCTAACTAATTTTTAAATGGCCTCTAAAGTATACCATAGTGCTTAGTTAAAAAATAAAACCATATGAAAAATCTATACTAATATATAAAACTGAAGAGTTTGTTTGTTTGCTTGAACGCGCTAATCTCAGAAAATACTAGACCGAATTAAAATTTTCGTTCAGTGTTAGAAAGCCCATCGAGGTAGGCTGTAGGCTATATTTAGTTATAAAATTACAAGGGAACGTGAGTAACGCGTGTGAAACCGCGCGCGGAAAGCTAGTACACAATACACGCGGCCCCTGTCTCCTAACGCTGGAGGATGCGACCAGCACGGCAATTATGGGGGGTTGGTTTTATAAGAACAACATATTTTTTATATAGCTTCATTTTTTGTACCCAAAAATAAAAATTTTATTTCACAGGAATTTCAACACTATACTGGTTAAAGGCACGCATTATATTTTGTTAGCACCTTACACATTTTACGTATTACGTAGTGCCTACAACATTACTTTTCAAACAATACTACCTCAAAAGCAAACATTTCTTCAGCAAATTCAAAGAGAAGTATTTGACCGCTGTGATTCCCCTAATGAGTTCAAAAGTTACCTGTGATGCCAAACTAAGTTCGTCGAACAAATACAGATGATCTCCGCTCGGTTAACAAGTATATTAGTCAGCTGCTTTCAGAGGGAATTCGGATATAACTTGTTAGAAGTTATCTTACTGGTTTGTAAGGCCATCCATTTTACGTTTTCACTTTATCAGTCAGTTTACGTCCACTGCTGAACATGGGCTCCTCTTAACAGACCTTGGCAAGCCAGAGCTGTAGAGGGATGATGCCATAATCACCACGCTTAGCAGGAGGATCCATCGCAGGTGATCACAGTAAGATGATAAAAAACCTTGATCTGATATATGCTGCTACTATTGTAGCTGTATATCCCATAGTCGCTTCTTACGAAACCCATGGGAAGTCTTGGGGTGGTGGTTTATTCTATACATCAGCCCACAAAAAGGTTGCACCTTTTTTTGGTTAGAAGACATGTGTATCGTCGTCTTTTAGACCATAAAATATAGTTTACCTTCCTCCATGGTTGTACTTACATAACAACATAATTATATATAATATAATGTAAATATTATGTTTACATATAAAACAGTGGTAATCTTGGATTACGTAGCTTGCCAATGAAAAAAAAACTGATATTTAATCCACTAGCATAATTTATAAATTTATATAAAATTAAAATAACTAGAACTAAAGTAACTAGTACTACTTTAGTGCCTATATATTCGTTACAAACTTAAATACAAATATTTTGTTAGTTAGTATAGTATAGACAAATTGATTCTTATTTAGTTATCTTACCTTTATAGAAGTACTGTATACTTCTATAAAGGTAAGATAACTAAAAGTATTGTTTTGTTTTCTTATAACTATCTATAGCAACTATCTTGATAATATTAATAAACATAAAAAAATAAAATTGTTAATTACTCGTACCGTTACCTCTTGAAATTATATCTTTACGAGCAAAATTATTTAATGACAATTTTAATTGAAATTTTTCATTACGAGAAAGATAACTAATAAATCAATCTAGATTTCTGAGTAATATAAGTAATAAATCGTATTTGTCGTCAAATATTGATTTTGCTGTTCTGAGGAGTTCAATTGAATAGACAGTGATAATCAAAGACCATTCGCCAGATTAGTTAATAACAATTTCATCCTTGATAGAGTAGTATTGAATATGCATGGCCATGCTTTGTCTTCAAATGGGCTGTACGTAGTGTAGACAATGGTTTTATAGAATTTCGTTTTACATTTTTTGTTTTCACATTATCAATTCCTGTATACACAATATTTCAATATTATTTTCAAAAAAATTCAACTCAATGATTTTTGTTATTTTTTCTGATATTCTTATCGTAGAAAGTAATTTTTTTTTTCAGTTAATATAAAAGTTACTACTAAGGAAAATTGTATCTAGTGACTGTTCCTTATTATGTGTGTCTCTTTGTGTGGACACAGTACCTAATCTACTATTTTCTTTTGTTGTAGCTAAGTAGTTTCTGACTGGTTTCCTGTTCCACCTATACTAACCTGGGATCCTGAACAAACAACATAAAAAAATACACAATTATACCGTTTGAATATTTAGTTTAAAAAAAATATTTCAATTTAATTGCATTCAAATTCGTTTTTGTGAAATTTGTCTCATTAAAGTCAATAGCCGTTGAAACAATAATACTCGAAATATAAATACCTACTAGGACCAAATTAACGCATAGTATTTTACTTTTTATAGAGATCGAATCCACGACCTCCGATACCGAAAGCGGTGCCAAAGAGGTTTCTTGTGAAATGTGAATTCACCCGGAGAAATAAAAAAAACTGGTCAAGTGCGAGTCGGACTCGCGCAATAAGGGTTCCGTACCATTTTCAAGCGTCTAACTGTTGCCGTTATTGATATCAAGCAAAAAAGGGCACAAAAAAAGTTTGTAGTATGGGAGTCACCCTTAAATATTTATTTAATTTTATTTTTAGTATACAAATAAACTGTATTTCAATTGCCGCTATAACAACAATGTTATAGCGGCAATTGAAATACATCATCTGTGAAAATTTAAACAGTGTAGGTATCGCGGTTCTTGATACAGCCTGGTGAGTGACAGACAGACAGCGAAGTCTTGGAAATAGGGTCCCGTTTTTACCCTTCCGGTACGGAACCCGAAAAAACTCTCTCCTAATACAGATACCTTTTATTATTTTACCAACTATTGTTAATTCCTTCTATAAAATGGAAATTAGAAACTTTAATAACATGTACAAGTATATTCACCCAAGCGTATTAAATATAAGAGGAAACAACATTGCAGTAGGTTGTATAGAGAATTACATGAACACTGCACTTCTCTAATTAGGAAGTTTCATAATTTCATGAACTTAGCAGGAAATGTATTCGTTTTAAGTATTATGTTTAAAGTAGTTATACAACCTCCGTAGCGTAGCGGTATTTGGCTCGCTATAAATCTCGGAGGTCGTGAGTTCGACAGCCCCCAAACCGGACAGGACATCTTTGTGTAAATTCTAAGATTATTTCTTTCCGGGTCTGGTTGGTTGAGGGACCGTCCGTGCCTCGGAAAGTACTTTAAGCTGTTGGTCCCGATTGTTATAACATCATCTATAATAATTGTATATTCATACGGGATCAAGGAGCGGACAGCAGCTTTTCCTTGTGTAGTACAACATAATACTGCGGTCACCGACCCGCCTGCCAAGTGTGGTGACTATGGCAAATACCCTCCCTCGGGAGGAGGCCCATGTTCAGTAGAGGACGTTATACGGGCTGATGATGACGATTATGTTACGATGATTTTTTAGAACTAGAGTATAAACTGTGATATCACAACATCTGCCGTCCCTATAACAGAATAAATAGGAACTGCAGCTATCACGTAGTATATAACGTACGGTAATAAATTGGGAAGATAATATTTTTAAATTTTCTACGCGCAAAATATATTGATACTACTGAGATGCGCCACGCAGTTTTCACACCTTCGTTACTCTGCTCCAGTGAGTCGGAGCGGAGATGTTTTGTAGCCTATATGTTTATCCAGCTTATAACCACGGGAATAGGAGTTACGCGGGTGATTCCGAGTATGGGAAAATTGTTATTAAATAATCATCCATTAATTGTAGTTGAGTGGGTAAAAGTTAATAAGGTACAAACCATTTATCTATTTTTTCGTTACGGTAAGCTAAACCATTTAAGCTATTTTCCTTAATGGTGCAGCTAACGACTTGTGGTAATGCAAAGCAGCTAATTAAGCTTTCCATCTCTGATATATTTCTTATTATAGCTTCCAGCTGCTGTTCATTCAATTTTATCGGTTGCAACACTAGCTTACCGCACGCGGTTACACCCGCGTAGATCTGGGACCAGAACCGTCCCCATGGGAACTCCATAATAAAATATGCCATTCCTCGATAAATGGGCTATCTAACATTTAAAGAATTTTTCAAATCGGACGAGTAGTTTCCGAGATTAGCGCGTTCAAGCAAACAAACTCTTCAGCTTTATATATTAGGTTAAATTTTTGTTTCATATGTATTCTAAAATAATAAAAACGCAGGCTTAACTTGCACCTTCGTTCATATAAATATTTCTTCTCATCGAGTAGATAGTGCTTAAATTTACTAAGTAAGTATCCAAAGCACTATCGGTGATGATATGAAATCTTGCCATCTCGAACATCTTGCAACACTATGAGGACACTAGGCTCAATAGGTATCGCAACGTCTGATGCAGAACTACTCAATCGCAAAAGGTCTGGTATGGCTGCCACAGATTATACCCCATTTCACTAAGTTGTATCTACAACGCCCTATCTGAGACCGTAGTCAGTGTAAGATTTATTATTTATACTTCATCTTGCTTACATTATTTCATTACTGAACTTTATCTGGTCAACACACCTTAATATGTTAGCAAATTGAGAAAAAGTTTGTCATATTATCTCACAACTTTTTCATAAGTCCAAGGTACTGGGTCATTCTCACAATGTCTTGCCAAATTAATTAATTTCACAACTCTATCAAATCATGGTACCGTGGCTTACACAATATTTTTGTTTTATCACGTACTCCATCCATCAACAGATTTGTTTAACCTGTATATAACGAGAAGGAGGAAATTTATTATTGGAAAATTCCTTACCGGTTCTTTTAATATCTCTGGAATCTAAAAGGAAGTTCAACAAAATGAACTGTTATAAATGTTGATCATATCGAATAAAATACTTTTGCTACTTTTTACGATATGATTATATCAAGTAACTAAGAATACAACCTCCTGACTTTATTGAGGTACCCATCGCATTTAAGAAATATTTTTCTTGCATAAACGATGCCAATATTGTATTCGGGCTAACGTCTCACTAGCACTGCGTCTTTTTTAAGGACGAAAGAAAAATCATGAGATCGGAGATACTTATAACTACATGCCTTTTCGTAGATTTATTTTACCTTTACTCAAGGAAATCGTAGCGTTGTCGTAGCAGTGTAGTTGCTACGTCGTAGTTCGTATCTATTCGATTGCTTCACTAGTCGTAGTTCTTATTGGGCAGGCGCTTCAATAAGAACTTTTAAACTTTTAAATCGTGGTCACGATCAATGTAACTTGATCGAAACGTCGGGTAATATAAAAAGGTAATATATCGCGTCAATACCTGTGTGCTATATATTATAATTATGATACGCGAAAGTAGTACGATCAACAGTTCCATGATGGTACTATTGATATTTTTTTTAATCACTAGTTCCATTTTCAAAGAATCTGAAAATAATGGAACTAATGTTGACCATAGACAGTTGAAATGGTCACAAATTATGTATTTCTGTTTCCGCTATAACAATTACTAATAATCAAATAAAATAAATATTAAAGGGGGTTTCCATACACCAAACGTGTTTTTATTTTGCCCTTTTTTGCTCGATATCAATAACGGCAACTGGTAGGCACTTGATGGTACGGAACTTCGTGCGCGAGTCCGACTCGCACTTGTCCGATTTTTTTTCGGTGTACCAACATATTATACTAACACAGATTACATCGATGTGGAGTTAGCACAAATTGTAATTAACCGTGGCATATATACTATAATATTATAGGAGGGGCTAGGGTATGGAGCTTCCATACCCTAGCTGAAGCCATATATCTTTATTAACACTATTTCTCGTTTCATATTTAGCAACAATGTCTTAATTATTCCGTACAAAAGCTGCTTCATTACAGTAAAATATGGTACCCGCATAAATAACAACTGTATATCTGATTCTCTGAACTTGGGAAGACAAATAGGCCACATCAAGCAATTTCAGTGCCCGTCCAGTGGCCCCTTTGAGAATCGCTCAATCATATAGCCTATTGTCAAGAGTCCCTTTTGTACAAAAACATTTGAAACTGCAATTTGAAGAAAAAAAAACGTAAGCGAACAAATGTTTGAATAAAACCTCTTTATTCATGGTATTCAGAGACCGCTTTTAGAGTTCAGTAGAGAAAATTCAAAACGAAGAATACATTTTGAAACTATTCCAAAAGGTATTTGTTATCATGATCTAAAAATGGATGACGAACAATCTCTATTAAACTAGTTAAAACTTTTTTCATAAGATTTGTTTTAATTTTAACTAAATATAAAGTTAGTAAAAATCTAGCATTGACAGTAAATTCAAATTGTCCTAGCATAATAATAAATACTCGTAAGACAGAAAAAAACAAATATGAATAGAATAATTATTCTACGACAACCTCCGTAGCGTAGCGGTATTTAGCTCGCTTTAAATCTCGGAGGTAATGAATTCACACACTGGACAAAAAATCTTTGTATAAATTCAAAAAAAAAAAATCCGGGTCTGGATTGTTGAGGGACTACCCTCCATGCCTTGGAAAGCACGTTAAGCCGTTGGTCCCGATTGTTATAACATCATCTATAATAATCGTATATCAAGGAACGGGCAGCAGCGTGTCCTTGTGTTGTACAACATAATACTGCGGTCACCAACCCACCTCGAGAGGAGGCCTATATTCAGCAGTGGACGTTATACGGGCGACGACAACGAATGTGATGATGAAATATTCTACGAAATAATTACGAGTTAGGCCCCTCGCCCACGGCGACTTTTTGCAGCGATGCAGTCGCGCGTTTCGTAAACGCGCAACAGCATCGCGACTGAATCGTGGTTTTGTGGGCGATAGCACACAGCTAATGACCGCATCGCGACTGTATCGATGCAAACGCGCGACATCATCGCTACTGCATCGCTGCAAAAAGTCGCCGTGGGCGAGGGGCCTTAGTAAAAAGCGAATTAACTACAAGTAACGGGCTGAATGGAAAATAATATATCACGTTGTAGCAATGTCGCAAATACTGTTATTAAAATTAAATATGATTTCACAAATATCTCATGAAAAATAAAGTATCGGAAAATGATAGTACGAAAATGTTCAGAGTTATTTATTCGAACTTTACGATCGCAATTAACTGTTTTCCTTTTTAATAAAATAATAACATTTTTTTATTACATATAATTGGTGGAATGTTTTATTTATCGAAATTTAATTAATAACTTTAGTAGCTGATTATTTCCAAAATTCTAGCGTTAATTATTGAATAAGTTATACACATGATGTGGGCGTCAGTATGTGCGTCAATAAGTATGACAATGAAAAATAATATACAAAACTGAAGACTTTGCTTGGTTACTTGAACGCGATAATCTCAGCAGCTACTGGACCGATTTGAAAAAATATTTTAGTGTTAGATAGCCCATTATATTTAGGAAGGATATAGGTTATATTATATTATGAAGTTCTCACGGAAACGGTAGCCACGAGTGAAATGATTAAAACACAAATCAAATAAAAATATTCAAACAATCAGTACAGTAATAATTTAAAACACGTTATAAATAAAACTAAGGATGTTCTTTTCTTTATTATTATTACCTATGTTTTTTGTAATCATAATTTCCGCTCTCGAGATATGTCTAGCAAAACACTTCACGAACGAATTTGCAAAATGCTTAACCAAATTCAGAACCTTGGTTCACAAGTGTTCCATCGCGGTATCAAACATAATATGTTAAGATATATTTTATCATCTTCCCGCCCGCTCGACAGCGTGACGGTTATGTTCGACATTAAAAGCATTCAAATTTAATTATTTGACATTTCGAATATATGTGGTCGATTATTTTATATTCGATGGATTGACATTCGATATGGAGAAGGTAACATCGCCACCCTAAAGGGGATATGTGAAGCATTTCTTGTCAAAAAACTAAAAATAAAAAAAGATGTCCCATATGTTTATATTATACTAGCTGACCCGGCAGACTTCGTACTGCCTCAATCGATACATACCCTACACTACCCCTACCCTACACTACCCCTACCCTACACTACCCCTACCCTACACTACCCCTACCCTACACTACCCCTACCCTACACTACCCCTACCCTACACTACCCCTACCCTACACTACCCCTACCCTACACTACCCCTACCCTACCTCTACCCTACCCCTACCCTACACCTACCTCTAATCTACCCCTAAATTTGTCTGAAAAATAAAAATAAAAATTTAGGGGTGGACTACCCCTAACATTTAGGGGGATGAAAAATAGATGTTGGCCGATTCTCATAGATACCGGATAAGCACAAAAAAATTCATCAAAATCGGTTAAGCCGTTTCGGAGGAGTATGGCAACGAAAACTGTGACACGAGAATTTTATATATTAGAGATTGAAAATTATGTATATCTGTATTTGTTTTAAGTAATAAGAAATAAGCGGTATGGTTTTATATTTTCTTCCTGTTCCTTTCTGTAGTAAAAGTTAGTAAGTTACGTGACTGTATTATGCGCTTTTAACTTGCTTTTATTTCTCAGTTCACAGCTGTAATCTTTTTGCATAATAGAGGAAAACTATAAAGTTATTCCTGAAGTTATTATTTTCTTGCAATTTTACGACTTTCTTAGAGTATAATTAAAAACGAATAATTCCATAATATGAATGCTGTTAGTGAGCTTTTAATTCTAGAGTTTCGCTGTATTATTTATAACGACTTCTTGAGTTTACTCAGATTTCGTTACTATGAAAAAGCTTTCTACGTAAAGCTACGTTCATGGAATCAAAACTGGTAAATTGCGAAGAATCCGCTGTTTCAATGAGAACTGTTTAAAAGAAATGCCCTGGGGCTGAAATGTCTTTCATATGAATATACATTTTTGCGATCTAAAGCTGACTAAATATCACGGATACAACACAACGGACATGCCTGATAAGGGAATTTTCAAGTTAAATAAAAAATATTCCTACGACCGACCGCAGTAGTGGTCCTAAACGCTGCTGCCCGTTGCTTGTGCTCCATATGACATCAAGCATGTATTTTGCTTGTGCCCTGTATGACATCGAGCATGTATTTTGCTTGTGCACCGGTTGACATCGAGCGTGTTTTATACTTATTACATGCCGTTGGCGATAGTACAATACCTACCGAGTAAAAGAAAGTGATACTTACATTTACTTTACTTTATCAGCCAGTTAACATTCACTGCTGGGCATGGAAAAAAGGCATTAAGAGCCCTTGCAAGCCAGGTCGTTATGCGAGATTGCCAAAATCATCGCGCTTGGCTGGCGGAATGGTGATCGCAGTAAGATTATCTTTGATCAGATAGATGCTGCTGCCCATTCATCAGCTGTATGACTCTTAGCCACCGCTTACGACACCCATAGGAAGATATGATATGGTATATTCTAAGCCGAATACCACACGGCCACACGTTAACCAAATGGACCTGGTATTTGATTTTCCACAAAGATATTTTCTTCAATACTTTTAACACTTTTTTATTGAACTATCTACCCAAAATAGAATAACACTTAAGAGAACATGGCGGTGGGTTTACACAACCCTTTTCTTCTCCCTACAAGGAGTACCATCAGTCATGAATCATTTATAACTAAGGGCGCTATGTGAATAGGACTTCGGTAAAACATTCAAAGAGACGTGTGAGTGAACGTTGTAAAGATGAGCTCACATAGGGATTTTTTTTAAATATAAATATTTTATGATGAATAATAAACACTTTTAAAACGTATTTATAGTATTAGAATAGTTAGTAACAGGTAACAATAATTTAGCTCCAGAATAGCGTTTCTAAAATCGGAAACCGATTAATTATGTTTTAGTTACGCTGCATTGAAATAAGACTTTGGTAAAATCTGCTCTTTCATTTCATTAAAATTTTTGAATCTCTAATTTCCAAATAGTAACTGCTTTAGACTCTAGCCGTTAGCCGCCGGACACCACCTCGCCTGGCAAAGAAGTTCTTCATTTTGAACACCACCAACCGTTCTTCTACAGACTATTTACTGGCTGAAAATCATATTGATAGGAGTTATATTTAAATTGCATTCGCTTTAACATGTACAACAATTCTATTAATCGCGTCGCGTCACGACATAAAGTTTTATACATTATACAAGTACATACTTGCATAGTACTTTATTTATACAGGGTTGATACGACAGAGGGGCTTTCCTTTAAACTGCCTATACTAGGTACCATTTCCAAGCTCTGTACCAAAAATCAATTAAATAGGAGCAGTAGTTTAGTCGCAAATGATTTTTTAAGTTTTTGCGCCGTTTGAACACGATGTATCTTTCCTTACGATGCGTTGTTGCCGCTCTGACGCAAATCATTGCAAAACATCCCGCACCGGCGCGCGCGCGACGTTGCCGCTTTGCTAGGTCAGTGAAATTTATTTACAAAGGGTGGTTACGTTTTACTCTGATTTGTAAGCTATTTAGTTTGTTTGAAAGAAAAAAAAACTCAATTTGGTTGCTTTTTATTTCTATACCGTATCGGATTAATAAAAAACACGTATAGTAAACGTAGCGTAATTTAATGCCCCTCTGTCATATCAACGTTGTATAGAAACACAAATGGAAGAGAGAAAATCAAATTGGGCGATTAAAGTGAAAATAGAATAACTAATATAAACTTACTAATAAGACCTCGGTTAGTAAAAAGAAAAGTTGAATAAATTAATTAGGTTTTCGAAGATCAAAGCAGCACCTTTATTATTAAAGTATATAAATTTAAGTTGGTTCACCAAATGGAGCATTAAGTGTGAAAAATATTAAATTTTCTTTTATTATAATTAATATTTTAATGTTCGGTGTGGTAAAACATGTTTAGAATTATTTATTTTAAAATGGTTTTATTAGCTTTAGTTCTACTGTAATCCTATTAATATTATATTAATAAAAAAACGTTCATATTTTTTTATTCATCATTTTGTTAAATGGATTTAAAAGAATTTTCATACTAATATATAAAGCTGAATCTCATTCTAGAGGTATATCGAATTTTCTAACAAGGTTATTTATTGTTACGACTTGACGGGTAGATCGCACATTTTTTTGTTTTCTATGTTTAAGTTGATTGTCTCTTCGCGGTAAATAAAACTTCTGGCGAACATACTGCGTTCTGATACTAAATTGTATAATAAAGGCTCGAGCAGACCGGATGCTTATGGGTAGACGTAAGCGTAGACGTGCATGTACCACTGAGTTGTAATGTATGGAACCGTATGAGACGTTACGGAAGCGGGGTGTCCTGTCTCATACGGGTCCATACATTACAACGTGAGAGGTGTAGCTTAGAGGTAAAGATAACTTTGTTCAAAGCATTCTGCCAAACTCTCTACACCTGCAATATGTGGATCAACTACATGCAGCGGGCCATCAACGCTCTCCGAATACAATATAATAACGCGTTTAGGGTGCTGGTGGAAATGTAATTTATAATTTATTAATTTTTAAATGGAATGTAATTTTTAATTTTAATTTTTAAATGTATTTCTCTAATGTACCTATGTGTTATAAATGTAATTCTGATTGCAAATACGGACCAAATATGCCTGAATTAAAAAGATTTTATTTTTATTTATTTATTTAAATACCCTTCCTTAGGAGTAGGTCCATGTTCAGCAGTGGACGTTAACCGGGCTGATGATTATCAGCAACAATCATAATATATCAGCAACATAATAAGATGTCGCTGATTATTTCACAAAATACAGTAAGTTAAATGGATAAAATCCTAATCTTAAATGTCATAATAATATAGACATGTATGCACGTATAATAATTTAAAAATATTTTCCGAGTAATAATCCTCGATAGATCGATTAACGTTTCCGATAACCTCTATTTGGGATGCTCGGATTAACCCAAAGCTTAATATTAATTGCCAACTAGTGAACCTCAAACATATGGCACTCCTCTCATTCATTCAAAGGAAACTTTATCAAGTACCTAACAGCCAGTTTCTCAAAAGCCAAATCAATACAACTATCTACTAACATTACTGTTTCGTAACTACGCTACCAAATACGCTTCTGTTTTAAATATTAATAATGAAATAAATCCAATACACCAATAATTACGTTTTTCATGGGATTCTTAACCAAATATGTTTATCATAGAATATAAGTATTAGTCTTAAGTTGGATACCGACCAGCATTACAACGTGTAACCCAGCGAGCGTTCGTGCACTCAACAGGAGAAAACAATGTGTTTCAACTCCACTGACTGCATGGACGCTCATGGTTTAATACGTTAGGCTGACTCCACATACTTCAATGTGGAGCGGGTTCCTCGAACGTGCGTTAAGCGCGAGCACCGAGTGCGCTCTGAGACAACATGACCACGTTCCACCCAGTAAGCGACGCTTGCGACCTCATACCTAGCCACCTACCAGCTACCCCCACCACCCGTGGGTGCTTCGGGACCACATAGGTATATTATCTGTGTTCGGCACAGAGGCGGCGAACTATATGAATGCGGCACTTACGCTACGTTGTAGTTGTTCTTGCAGCACAATCGAACGCACGCTTAAGGAAAGCTTAACACTATTATCACCCACAAAACTCCTATTCCCGTAGGAACTTCATGACTAAAAATAGCCTATCATATATATTCTCCTCCCTCGATAAATGGCTATCTAACACTGAAAGATTTTTTTAAATCGGTCCAGTAGTTCAATTAGCGCGTTCAAGCAAACAAACAAAACTCTACCGCTTTATATACATATTAGTACCTATAAGATAAGCCAGTCATGCTTTCGTGATCTCATTTGGCATTTAATTTTCCAAGTTGATCATCGTTACAGAAACTGAGTATTACAGTTTTATTCAACTCAGATCCGTGTAAGTCACTTTCATTCATTCATTTATAACAATGTGTGGATCCCTTTCCCTTAGTACTTACATTTACATAACAATCACTATTTCACACATATACCTCAGGATTGTTTCAAAACAATAACTTATTACCCTGTTTATGTCGTTGGAAGTAACACAAGTACGTTTTATAGGATTACAGAGACAACTCAGGAAATTGCTGTTCGGGTTAAGGAGGGTTGTATTGTTTTAATTACTACGGAATTAGGCTTTTGAATTATTAATTTTATTCCAAGTGGTATGTTTAAGTAAGTTTCGTGTTTTTGAATAAATCTGTGGAGGATTGGCGACTCGTATGTGAAGTGCAAGCGTTCATAGGCTAAGGTGACCGCGTGCCACAAAGCGAGCCGTATGCTTTTTTGATTCAACGTTTCCAAACAAGTCTTCTGTTACTTTCTATTGTAGAATTTTATATATTGACTGTGTTTCAAAATACATATACATTGGTTTGTAATTAAAGAATCTAGTACTTTCATGCATTATCTACCTACTTCATTAATTAGTATCAGCTAATCAATAGCTGTGATCTACTTAGGCACTAATTAGTTGATGTTGATAACAGTAACACTCACAGTTAATTAATTGCCATATATTATTAAGTATATTCGGAAAGCAAACGGTTAAATCAACATTGCCGTGTGGTTTCCGGCTTAGAATAGTCTCCACCCCAAAGGCGACTAAGGGACATATGGCTGATGGATGGGCAGCAGCATCTATTAGCTTAAGGTTTACATCTTACTGCGATCACCAATCCGTCTACCAAGCGTGGTGATTATGGCAATATCCCTCTACGATCCTGGCTTGCCAAGATCTGTTAAGTGGAGGCCCATGTTCAGCAGTGGACGTAAACGGGCTGTTGATGATGATGATGATGAAATCAACAGTCAATTTTCGAAATTTGAATGACAAATGTTTATTTCAATGTTTTTTAATGATTTAAATTCTTTTGTGCTTTGTTAAACGGCAATTAGGCATGAAGATTAAAAAAACTATTTAGTCCGTCAGTTACATGAAAAAATCTAATTTTTTCGTTCCTCAAACAAAATATGACGGAGATACAGCGCGTTGAAATTTCACGTGACGTCACTTCTAGGTATAATTTTTCCTAGTAGTGATGTCACAAGCCCCCCTCTCCCGAACTTTATAGTTTGTATTTGCTCTGTATCTATATCTATATCTTTGTCAAATTTTATTGATCTCATAATAGATTCTCAAAAAAATACGTGTCCAATTTATTTTTTAATCTATTTGTGTGTTTCTAATAGTTCATATTTAAGTAAAGAAATCATACTTACTGCTAACTCAAAATCAAAGTGGTGTGATGGATACCTGCAAAACAAAAAAAAAGTATAAGTAACATTTTCTTAGCGATATTAAGCATAAGAGTTTTCTCGCACTGACTTTTCTTATGTAACTTTTTAGTGAACTAACTTTATATTATTATTTGAAAGTATCATAATCATCATCAGTCCGTATTATGTGTACTGCTGAGCATATGCCTCTCTGAGGAAGATTTGGCATAGTAAGTGAGTACGCGTGGCAGATGGTTTGAGTTCCAAGTCCTACAGCGGCACGCCCTTCCGCAGTTTGTTTTGTTTGTAGTTTATAAACCATTTAATAAGGCTGGATTTAATGCTCATGTGAAGAAGCAAAAGCGTTGTGGCTAAATACATCCATCCGTAAAACAAAGTAGGTTCTACTTGCATCTTAAAGAATCGTTAGTCAAGGGATTACGATTGTTTAAAGTGTTGTTCTAAACATAGGGCTAACAGTTTAAGGTGATTTCCGAGGCAGTTAGCCTCTAGACACGCAACGAAATCTTGGTTCCGGGGCGGTAATCGAAAGATTTATGTTTTATAAATATACATAATTACAAAACAGTTAATGAGTTTCAAAAATGTTAAAGAACAAAGCATTATTCCCAGAAGAATAGACGACCGTCTAATTCATTTGTTGTTGAGTATAAAATATCATTTTACCGAGATTAGTCGCACACAAAGAAAATGTGCTATGCAGTTTAACTTAGCAAGACACTACGGGCCCGCACAAAATAAGATAAAGGAGGTAAATAATAATCATACTGTAGTGTTCTTTTTTTTTGTATAAATCTGGCAAAAATCTTAAGGTACCTAATATGTTTTTCATATTATTATTGAAGATATTTTTATCCTTTTTTGAATTGTTAACCGCTTTTTATAACGGGCACACAATAGATAGTTAGATAGATAACTCTTTATATTACACAAAAAAAGAGGAACACAACTTATCATACCACAACTGGCGGCCATATTCCAAATCATCGATCTTCGCATTTCAAAGTATTTGTTAGAGCACTCTTGAATCTTTTATATTGTATATTTTGCAAACAGCAAATGCAAACATAAGGAACCCGATCAAATCTCGGCTTCCAAATTTAAATCCGATCTGCCAAACAATTTTGACAAATACCCGCAATGTAAACAGAATTTGAGCGATCTTTGTTGGAAGTAGGTTTTTGATGATACATTCAGATAGCCTCGTCGGTTTATAAATGCATTTGAGCAAATAAAGGTGAAGTGGAAAAGCCGTCCAATTACGAGTCAAACACGCACTTAAAACACTTGTATAAAGTAAAATTGCATTAAAATTTAACTTTAAAATTATATTTCAGCTACCTTCTACACACTTTGTGAAAATATCATTGATTATTATTATTGTGTGTTGTTTTAGTATATACAGAAAGTAATGTTTTGTAAATTAATGATTTTAAACTTTAGCGATTTGTACACATAATTTATAGTAGACACAGTTCCCAATCATGGTACAATTTAAAGGCAAATCATTAACTTTTTATTAAGCAGACTTTTCGACATGGGTAACACCAGTCGTGGTCATGGTCTGCCCGTAAAAAGGTAATGATTTGCCTTAAAATTGTACCGCGATCGAGACCCGTGTCTACTTTAAATTATTTAATAAATGTTTAGGATCAATCGTGTGATGTTCTTTATTTTCATATTAATAATCACTGGAATTGGCAGCTCTTAACAAAATAGGTCCATAAAAATACTTGAATATGTTAGGAAATTCAAAATGTTATTTTGACAGCAAGCCACACATTTTTTCACATAAAACGAACATGACTCGCAAAAATCATAAGATTACATGCGTTAAGAGGTCTTTACTGGTCATTTATTTGAACTGATAGACGGTCATAGATCATCACAGCATTTGGCTTCCTTTTAACTCAACGGTTAATGCATTGAATAAGAGGGAAGTCGAGCCAACATGTGGAGTGCCAAAAGTTAATACCGATAGTGGAGAGGATATAAATATTCGTAAAGAGAATCCCTACTAATATTATAAATGTGAATGTAAGTTTGTTTGTTGCGATTTCACGCGAAAACTATTAAACTGATCGTTATGAAACTTTGTAAACATATTCTTGGAGGTATTAGAAGTAATAAAGAGACATTGGCTTCAATGTGAGCGAAGCCGTGGGTAAAAGCATAATATCTTTATAAAACATTATTAACCTTAGACAACCTCCGTAACGTAGCGGTATTTGACTCGCTTTAAAATCTCGGAGGTCGTGGGTTCGATCCCCACGCCGGTCAGAAAATCTTTGTGTAAATTTTAAAGTTTTTTTTTTCCGGGTCTGGTTAGTTGAGGGACCTCCGTGCCTCAGAAAGCACGTTAAGCCGTTGCTCCCGATTGTTTTAACATCATGTATAATAATCGTTTATAAAGGAACGCGCAGCAGCGTTTCCTTGTGTGGTACAATATAATACTGCGATCACCAACCCGCCTGTTAAGCGTGGTGTATATGGCAAATACCCTCCCTCGGGAGGAGGCCCATGTTTAGCAGTGGACGTTAAACGGGCTTATGATGACGATGACGATCCTCCCTTATGATACTACTTATAATACTAGTACTTTCCGATTACTTATCATACTACTTACTTTTAAATATGATAATTATATTAGGTATATAATTGTGTCATGTGCAAAACAAAAATGCGATCGTATTAGCAATGTTTGTGCAAAGAAAACGGACTGTTTCTCTAATGACACCAACATTATTATCAACATTCTTAGTAAGTACTCAAGAAAACACACACACATAATCATGTTTTAACAAGTTTTCTTGGCCTGTGTGTACAAACCAAAACTTGCTTAACACGATTTGGCTTTATAATATTATCATAGAAAAACACGACAAACATTATTTTACATGTAAATTACAAAATAGTGAAAAGTTTTTAACCAAAATAAATCTCTTTATTCTGTGAAATAGTCAAAATGACAATTCGTCGGTGATACTGTATTACCGCGTAAGTGACAGTTGCCAATAAGGTGTAATTTCATCTGTCAAGTAATATTTTCGTTACTTATATTTTAAAGGGCATAAAATCAATTTGGTGCATTCGATTTTCAACCTTATCAGCTATTGTCACTTACGCGGTATTGTAGTATCACCGACGAATTGTGTTATACATTTCGACGGGAGTTTACTCCCGTCGAAATGTATAACACAATTGTCTGTACAGTACGTATAAACAGCTGTGATTACAAACGCGCTTGAATAGAGTGCGTTTGTAATCACAGTTGATAGAACAACCAGTATTGCCTGTAGGTTGGTATCGAATACTCTTCAATGCATGGCTTCGGGTCAAAACGAAACCTATATTCACACAGAACTCTGATATGTTCGAACTATTTCAAATATTGCGAACACATTCGAGCAGGTTTATTGAGTAGTAGTGTTGCTAATATTTGGTTTACTAGGTGCAAAATTTTAATTTACCTACTCCACAACTTCAAAGCCAGTTTGATTAAAGTAGGTATTCATCATCATCATCATCAGTCCGTATAACGTCCATTGCTGAACATGGGCCTCCTCCCGAAGGAGGGTTTTGACATAGTCACCACGCTTGGCAGGCGGATTTGTGACCTCAGTATTTTGTTGTCACACAAGGAAACGCTGCGGACTGTTTCTATATAAATCTACCACTCGTGCCAACACCTAACACTAAAAACTACTAGAAATGATTTTCATCATTCAGTAAAACATAGGTACAAAAGTTGAACAGCATATAATGCTTATTAGTTTTTTTATTAAAGGACTAGTCCCACCCACATTTCCACCACTATAACTCCTGTAAGCTAGGATCAACACACTAGTAATGGCAATGGGCACCAAGGCTCACCAAGTCCCGGAGAACGTTAGACTGCCTTGGGACCCACAATGAATTTAATCAGAAAGAGATTAGGAGGATTACGAAAGACTTATGTTTTCAATTCCGTCCATTACAAAGTGGAGACAGTATAAAAAGCTTATTGGTTATTAACATAGATTTTTAGCGTTGCAAATAATGCCTAAGCTAACTAAATATGTATCTTGTATGGGCATCAGATCCAGGTCAACCCTGAGTATGGTAGCACGCAAGTAATCGAAAAGATAAATGTTATTAAGGCAGTAACATAAGGATTTCTTAATCGTTTCTGATAATACCCTAGAAAACGATACCAAAAATGTATTATAAAATAATATTTTTTCTGAATCTGAAAATTTCTAGAAACATAATCAATCCCAATATATTTTATTATTATGTCAGGCAAATTCGGATCGAACAAAATAAGATGTCATAGTTCAGGCTCTGCAGTTTAGTTTCGGAGTACATATAATATACTAGCTTCCCGCGCGCGGTTTCACCCGCGTACCTCCCGCTCCGTAGGAACTTCATAATTAAATATAGCCTTATCACTCAGGGAAGATGTAGCTTTCCAATGGTGAAAGAATTTTTGAAATCGACACAGTAGTTTTTGTGTTTATTCACACAAATACATTTTTTTTTCGCTTTATAATATTAGTATAGATTTAAGGTTTATTAAAGGGTAATTCCGGGAGAGATGGACCAGTAGGTGAGACGGACCACTTCAAAAAAACTACCAAAAATATTTTATTTCTTTAAAATGGGAATACCGCAATGCATCTGTTAACTATTCCAACCGTTTGCGTGGAAAAAGTATGTGCTTTTCTTGTCGTTTTTGAAGACTGAAGACTGAAGACGAGTTTAAAAATGCTGTTCAAGCTCATGCCGACGGCATGAGCTTGAGTGAGGCAGCTAAAATTATTCACATACCAAAGTCCACCTTTAAAAGGAAACTGAATAAAAACCAGCTTACTAAATCAAATGATCTTGGCCCTTCAACAGTTTACAGAAAACGAAAAAATCCGCACACATTTTAAAGCTGAAGAAACAGATGGATGATTCTGTCACCTGAACTGATTCAGAGGTTATTACTCTGCATGACATTTCTGAAATAGAAGATTTTGATGACAACGAATGTGCAGGGTGAGGAGAAAACTATGAAGAAACAAAAGTCGTGAAGAAAAGCTGCAATGTACAATTTGCGAATGCTGGTCCCACGAAACTTGCACAAGTCCAAAATGATGTGTGATAGCTGTGAAAATACCATCACCAATTTATAAAACATGCTGTTTATCTCATAAGTCATTTTTCAAATTTTAACCTAGTTAGTAATTCAGAGACCGTTAGGTCTATCTCTCCTAATCACGAGGTCTGTCTCACCCACATAGTTCGGGATAGATGGACTTCTTAGATATTTATAAAATGACCAATAACTAAGGACAGAATTTTTTTTTTTTCAAGAAAGTGATTTTAATATGTGAACTAGTAATACTAAAATTATAATAAATATAATTTGTCATTTTATTTATATTCTATCAAAAGTTGTGGGTCGCCAACAAAATGTGGTCCATCTCTCCCGGAATTACCCTACATACAATTATTCAAATATAAATTAAAGTATCTTCTAGTTATGATAATTCATCACAGCGGACGGCTACTGGACATCTTTAAGGCTAAAGTGAATAGACGCTTTCTAGGCAAGCGTGTATCATCTTAGGCCTTATCTTCGCCTTCCATCAAGCGAGATTATGGTCAAACGTAAGCCTATATGTAGTAAAAAAAAAAAAAAAAAAAAAAAGCTTTTAGGAGAATTTTATAATTATTATAATATCATCACTTGTATAAGGAAAAAAAATGTATTATTATAAAGTATGTATAAATAAATATTTGCGAGGAATGATTGACTGTTGTTCAATTGAAACCAATTATGGGTTATATGATAATGTGGGAATTCCACAACATATTTTATGTCAGATCCAGATGCTGTCAATAAATTTTATATTTTCATTTGCAGACGTATAGCAAATTGTTCATAACATTTTTATTGCTTTTTCCTTCGCTCATCATTTCAAAGAGAATAGATATAATTTAATTAATAATGATAAGGAATTTGAAAGGATATGATATGTAATTCAAAACCAAATGGAAAATAATGAGAAACATACGTTTTCTACCTAGATATTAATTACACGGAGTATTTTTCTCAGGAAATAGCTTGAATATGCACTGTAGTTTATTTGATACAACGTTTTAATTAGTATAGAACCAAAGAACTTCATCATCATCAGCGCGTATAACGTCCACTGCTGAACATGGGCCTCCTCCGGGGAAGGATATTTGCCATAGTCGGAGGCGGGTTGGTGACTGCAGTATTATGTTTTACTGTGGTAAGGAAACGCTGCTGCCCGTTCCTTGATACGATAATTATGTTATAACAATCGGGACCAACGCCTTAAGTTGATTTCCGAGGCACGGAGTGTAGTCCCTCAACCAACCAGACCCGGAAAGTAATCTTAGAAGTTACTCAAAGATTGATCCGCCGTGGGGATCGAACCCACGACCTCCGTGACTAAAAGCGAGCCAAGAAACTTTATGATGGATGTGAAAAGATATTAAAGCATTCATGTCTTCTCTTCGTCTTGAAGGTAAGTATTTCGGCAAGTTTCTTTAAGTTAAGATTATATACGAAATTGCTTCCGTAGAACCTACATTCTTTTTCTAAAATTAAGTTGTTGAATCCTATTATCCTAGATTGGAGACCGCGTTTCGTTCAACGTAAAATTGGACGCTCCTCTGCAAGATGGAATGGACCGATGCCTTCAGCAGGGTAGCCGAAGTGGTCTGGATGCCGAAGGCGGAGGACCGAGTATTATGGCGCAAACAAGGGGCGGGGCGGCGCCAGTGTTGCCAACTTTATAGCAAAATCTACCTATTATATGGCCACAGACAACTACAATTTAATTAAACTTGTAGGTAAAGGTTTTAGCTACTTTTCTAACAAATTTTCATTTCATCATGAGATGTAAACTATCGAGATTCGTAGTGTAGGGATCCGAGTTTCGAAAGAAAAAGCACCAGCCATCGACGACAAATTATTTTTAATTTATTTTTGAACCCTCGACGCTAATAGACTGTGTTTGTCTGTGGCATCATAACTCCTAAACGGGTGAAGCGATTGTGATTTAAGTTTTTTTGTTAAAAAGGTGATTGGATGAAGTGTGTTCTTCGCTGCGTTTCATCAAAATCGGTTCAGCCATTAATAGATATGGGGGGTGAACAACAAAATCTGTTAATATTTGATGTATGCAATTAACCAAATTTTTGGCTCTATTGCTTAAAATTAAAATGATGTTTTAATAAAAAACGAGAGAGAAGCTGTCATTTTATTGTTAGGTATCTTAAGTAGTTTACAATATAAAGGCAATTCTTGACTATATTTTTGTTTTGTATCGTATATGTATATATTATGTATATAGTATCTAACATCTAGCAACTTTAGGGGGTAAAAAAACTGGCAATCTAGCTTCTTTTAAAAAAATGTCTAGCACCTAGGTAAACATAACCGTTGGCAACACTGGGCGGCGCGCCATCCCTAGCTTTCTCAGTCCACTGCCGGACATACGCCGCGACGTATATCCGGCAAGGGACTGCGAAAGGCCGATGGATTGGATTGAAAAGTAGGTGAAATTACCATTCTGTCCGGACATAAAAATAAAATACAATTTCTTATAAGAAACTTCTTTACCTACCTAACTAATTATGACATTACGAACACGCTTTAATTTTATTATTTTTTCATATAATATAGACCATAAATACTGAATAGACCATTCGATCGACGATCTTAAAAAAATTTAAGGTAAGGACAACCCAGACTTAAAAAATATTCTGTGTCGCGGGGGACTCAATAAATACAGCAAAACAACTAGCCTTGATTCATACAAAAGTTATCAAGAGTTAACGTCTTAATCGGACTGAAATGTGATAAATCAATTTACATGAAAATCCACGTAACTTAATCAATTTCCTTAAAGAAATTTTAATTACACTTTCATCGATATTATAAGTATTCAATTTAATTTATTTCCCCTAAAAAGACAATTTGCGAGGTACAATAATCTTCCATCAAATCTAATAGATTTTATTTAATGAAAGTAATAAATTAAATTTTGTAAGACTGTACACCCATCTTGATATCCTTAATGCTTATTGAAGACCCTTTTACTTGTGAAGTGTTTTATTGTACAAGAAAAACCATTCCCTTCAACTTTTTGACAATTTAATTATTCATATTGAGTAGGTATGCAAAGTACTATATTACTTTGCATACCCGATATAAAAAAACTAAATTGTCAAGAACTAGTATTTAGAGCTAGACCGTATACCGTGGCATAGCGGTATATGTCTTTAAATCTCTGAGGTCGTAGATTCAATCCTCACGCCGGTCAAGAAGTCTTCGTGTAAAATCTAAGATTTCTTCTCGTTGGTTGAGGGTACACTACTGGTCCCGATTGTTATGACATCGTACACAATAGCAATTGTACAACCCGAAACAGGCAGCAGCGTCTCACTGCGTGTGTTAATTACATAATTAGTAAACACAATGGAAGAACGTAACACTGCGGTTACCCAGGCGGGTTGTCAGGCGACAAGCGTGGTGAGTCTAAAACTCTTCCTCGGGGGGATACCCATGTTTAGCAGTGGACTTTACAGGACCTTATGATAGATATGATGACTATTGAACAGTCCGGTTGTTTCAGCAACAGCGGAATTTAAATTAGACAGATTTATAAAGATTAATCATCACCCATTATGTAGACCTAAAAGAATTAATCTTACTTTCCAATCTATGGACATCGGCGTGAAAGTGATGGTTCCTAATTGAGATCTTTGAATTCGAGTTCTTTGGAGCTTTTGCTACTTCACCGGGCATAAAGGCGAATAGAGCTCCAGCCTATAAATGGTTTAAGCACTACAAACTAAGCAACCTGCGCAAGAGGCCGTTCCCTGTTGGACATGGACCTCGGCTCAAGGCGGTCGCTGACGGGGAGATTGAGGGATTATGGATTTCAGTTTCTTTAGGGGAGTTTTGTGCAACTGTCGCTCTACTTTACAGTTACCTCGGACTTCGGGTCTACGAGGGCATCGGAAGGTTCTTAGCAAACTAAGAGCCGGGAGGGCGAGGGGGGACGGATTGAGGGTTGGATTGAGTGGTGTCTGTGTAGTGGTAGTTCTTTGAAGCCAACATTATGGTTTTAACGAGTAATTCGATGCTTCGGCTACCTTCTACAACTCTACTACAGGACCAGATCAGGAGTAAATTTTCACGTGGCGGTCACTCAAGGATCCCAACTCGTAAAAAAGAGTCGAACTTACCAACAAACAAGTTAATCAGTTATCTGACCCTTACAATAAGTTTATATTATTATGTATAGTGAGTAGGAGTAAACAATTTAAATCCCAAATCATATAAGCCGACCTTTGACCTCTAGGGAAATGTTTTAATAATATTATACAAACTGTGTTTTACATTTGTATAGGAAGGTTTATAAGGCTTTTCTCAGGATTGTCACGTAAATGAAAGTTACTCAGTAAGCCTGCTTAAACCTGAATATAATACACAATTATGTTTAGCAAACTCGCTGTGACTAGGCCTTATGTTTAAAATTGTGTATTATCTGGGATTTTGACCCGTTTTCATATTTTTTTATGAAAAATTCCCTGCTTGTGTACTTTTATTATCTCATATGACTAGTAGTTTTTATTCATAATTTGAAATATAAAAAGACTTTTGGTCCAACCTGTCTAATAAAATTATTTTATTGACAATAGCAACTATATATGGATAGAACAATGTTTTATAGTTATTTAATAAAAAATACTATTTGTGAATGTTAATTAACAATTATAATTTTGTTACGGTTAGAAAGCGGCAATTAAATTAAAGTTTGTCACAATTAATTTAATTGAAAATTAAAAGACATTCCGTAATCAGAACGCTTTGTTATTCATTACGACTTATGTAAAGTATTTTATATTTATACTAGCACCCTGCACGCGGTTTTGCCCGCGTATCTCCCGTTCCCGTGGGAACGTCATTATAAAATATAGCCTCCCTTCCTCGATAAATGGGCTGTATAACACTGAAAAAGTTGTTTTAATCGAACCTGTACTTTGTGCTATTAACGCATTCAAGGAAACTCTTCAGCTTTATATTACAGTTTATAAAATAACACTGGAATGTATTTTACGAATAAGTTTTAATATATTTCAATTTTAAGCCAGTCAATATTTACTAGCGGTTTATAATAATAAAAACTTATATCGATATGTGCAAATGGAAACAAAACCTGCAAAGCTTACTTTTAAATGGATACGAACTCGATTAGATTTTAAAATGTTATTTAGCTTAAGCGTGGACTTTTTATACTTTTGCGATATTTATCTTTATTTACCACCAGACGTTTCGGGAAATTGTGAATATGTATTTTGTTGTCCTGGTGTAATTGCATTTACGCATTCCCATCGCCGCTGCAGCGTATTCGCCCGCTGGCCGTGGGATATTTGGGACTCGCCCTCTCCATAGCGTGGTATGCTAACTCATACCACAAGGAGAGGACCCTAAACCACTCAAACCCCCCGGACACTCCCGGGCGGGGGCCCGGCACGCATAAGCAATCCGGCCCAGATACTGTAGGTACTGACGTTCGAATGCTCCTCTACATTGACCGTTGTGACATACTGTCTTAGCGGCTTTATTCGATTTAAGAATGTATTTAGCAAAAGATTTTTATAACTGAAAATAAATAACATTTTACAAGGATAATGTCGGATATAAATAAAAATGATTCGCCCAAATGTATGAAAACGCATAACTTGGTAACGACTTTAGCAATTAACGATTATAATTCTTTTTATATTGCATTCGTTATTAAAGGGATAAAGTTTGTATTGAGGAAAATTTTGGAAAATTCACGGGAAATGTCAATACTACGTAACGTATTTTTACATGTACTTCTATAGATTTTATTTCATTTTCATGTTATAAAACTGTCAACAACAATAGATAATAATAATAGCTTAATACAAATACGTTTAAATGCACACATACATAATTTAAAGGAGACTCGAAGCAAAGTCAAAGAGCTTCGTATCTAGATACTTATCTTTTGTGAACGGATACACCGAGCGATTTGCGAATCCTTTCGATAGAATAAAGTATTTTCAGCTGCTTTAAAATTCTGAGTTATTTTTGACTTTGAATATCAATATTTGAAGTAATTGTTCTCTATACCAAAATTTTTATTGGTGGGTTCGTCGAAGTTCGACCTTGTTTTGTTATGAAATAACTTCCAAAATTCTGTCATTTATTTTCGATTCAGTCAATTAAGAAATCATCTTCGACCCGAATAATACCTCCCGAAGAAGGGGTCCTGCCATAGTCACCAAGCTTGGCAAGCAAGTTGTTGACTACAGTGTGATCTTGTAATACTCAAGAATAACAAGTATAGTTGTGACTAAAGTTTAGATTTTACATGTTGTAACTATTGATAACAACGGCGTAACGTGTTTTCCGAGGCACGGAGCCCTTCAACCAGTAAGACTCGGAATCTTACACAAATATTTGTTATCCGGTTCGGGGATCCTACAATCCACGGTAATTAGAGCTAAACTTTAACCGCTACACCTCCTTGGCGTAGCTTTAATTTAATAAAAAAAAAGTATTTTTCTTCATTTTTAGATATAGTCTATGAAAATAATTATTATTATTATTTATTTATTTATTTCTCTCAAAAGGTACAGTCCATGGCAAAAAATATCTTAAACGCAAAAAACAGGTTTGTTACTTGTCTGTTACTGGAGTCTGTACTAGGTTCGGGGCCTGTATTACAGATGTCTATTCAGATGTTTTCTATTATAAACTCTGAATATAAAATTGCACCATGCATGCATGCAAAGGAATTCCCAGTCAAACTAATTGACCTCACAATCGGACGCAACAATGAACTTCGTTTAAGAAACAGTGATACAGATCTTATTACAAATACAACGCATCAGTATACTATCATTATCAACTGTATACTTAAACACTGTCTCATTTATTGAGATGAATGTTGTATATTAAAAGAGCAATTATTTGTAAGACATTATAAGATTTATTCTTCTTTCATTACATACAGGTGTAAGTGTACACTTATTGTCTGTAGTTTAGTTATTACTTTATAACAATATACGCTATAGTTTATTGCTACAGACAGAGTGACTAAAGCTGAATAAACTTTATTTCTTGAGCATAATGGAAAATACTTTGAATAGTACAAAAGTTTTGTTCAATCGTTATTTTTTAAAACAAAAAACATACATAAGCTCACGCCTGTTTCCCAGCGGAGTAGGCAGAGACAATGGACCTCCACTTGCTACGATCCCTACACACATCTTTTGCTTCATTCACAAACACATAACCTTCTAAAATAAATTTTATATTCTACTAATATTATGAACGCGAAAGTTTGTAAGTATGGATGGATATATTTTGCTACTCTTTAACTACTGAATGGATATGGCTGAAAGCACGCACGCGAATAGTTTATAAGCTGGATTAACATATAGGCTACATATATCACGCTCCGACCCACTGGAGCAGAGTGACGCGGGTAAAACCGCGGGGCGCAGCTAGTAGAAGATAAAATTTATTTTATTTTTTACTCGTATTTCCTACTTTTAGCATGCGCAAATAAATAACTGTTTGTAAATTTACAAATAGTTTATATTTGAACACGCTATTTAATAGTAGGAAATACGAGATGACTAAAAAAAATACGCTTAATTACTATTGATTGTTTTAATAGAAACCTATTTCCAAATACTGGCTCCAATACAAGTCTTCAAAAAACGTAGTTACATTCCAAACCAAATAGAAATCAAGAAACAGATTAAGCTCGACAATCTCTTTACTCTGAAGTGCACTTAAATAAAGAGAGAACGCACCTCCAATAGATTTCAGACAAAGAGCTTTTAAAAAGTTTCAAACACACATTGAACGTCACACTAGGAGAAAAGTAGCTCTCAAACTTACAACTTCCTTGTTTTTGGAAAAATGCGGAGTAATCTCACCGGGTTGGGATTTACGAATAGCCTGAGGGAATGAACCGAACGGATGCTACATACTAAGGTTCCCTTTAAAATTTTCTTCTATTTTTTCTTAGTTGTGTGTGTAACTGTACTATGTATTATTCATTTTGTGCTTTTGATATCAATTTTCGTAGTTAAGTATGGTTTTAGGTTTAGTTATAAAGTTTAAATGTATTATTTTGAGTAACTGTCGCGCGCTGTTTCACCAGATTTTTGTAAACCTCTGAAATATGGTGATTACTTTTTTACTTACTCTACTTCATCAGCCTGTTTACGCCCACTGCTGAACATGGGCCTGCTCTTTAACCTTTTGCACGCCAGCGGTTATATACGTTACCTCACCCCCAACGCCAAGCCTAGTAAAAAATACATTTTCGCTAGTGATGGGGACATCGTCCACTATGATTTATCGATAATAATAATAAAGTTCTTGAGTTCAGTGGTTCAATGTGGTCGGTTCTATTAATCATAACTGCAATCTATATTTATCATTATAGTAAAATAGTTTCAAGTTCAAGTGTTAGTAGTGTAGTGCGTGTGTGTCCAACAAGGTGTAATCGTTATTTTTAAAGATAAAGACACCGACATTATTTAAGCCAGTCATGAGGAAGGCCCAAGTTCCCCGTCAATTTTGTGTCCCAGAAAACGAAAAATAAAAACCAGAGAAGATAAATCTTCACAAACATATTGTAGCTATATACAAGGTTGATACGACAGAGGGGCATTAAATTACGCTACGTTTACTATACGTGTTTTTTATTAATCCGATACGGTATAAAAATAAAAAGCAACCAAATTGAGATTTTTTTTCTTTCAAACAAACAAATTAGCTTACAAATCAAAGTAAAACGTAACCACCATTTGTAAATAAATTTCACTGACCTAGCAAAGAGGCAACGTCGCGCGCGCGCCGGTGCGGGATGTCTTGCAATGATTTGCGTCAGAGCGGCAACAACGCATCGTAAGGAAAGATACATCGTGTTCAAACGGCGCAAAAACTTAAAAAATCATTTGCGACTAATCTACTGCTCCTATTTAATTGATTTTTGGTACAGAGCTTGGAAATGGTAACTAGTATAGTTTAAAGGAAAGCCCCTCTGTCGTATCAACCCTGTATACAATATATTAAAGTCAGTGAAGACGACTTTCGTGCCGTTATGATAAATATCGAAGATACACACTTTTTCAATTCACATCCTCGTGATCCGCGGAATGAATATTTTGCTGCTTTAATATTGCTTCTCCAATCACAACAAATCCCTGCGTTCTTCACATTATCGTCTCCTTCATTGCCCCCAACACCGTTCCAACTTTATTCATTCTTCTTTCTTTGTGCAGTCCATACAACTTTGGAATGCACTGCCTCTTGGAATCAGGATGGCTAAGAATCGTTTATCCTTTAAAAAAAAAGTTCGTGAACATATAACAACAAAGTTAGCAGAATCACTACAGCAGTAATTTAATATTTATCTATATGTATGTATATATATATATATATATATATATATATATATGTGTGTGTAATATATATAGTTTTTATAATTATATAGTGTTTTATAGTTCTATGTATTGTATTTACCCTTGATGGTAATTATTTTTCTCTAGTCTGTTTAACCTCTTCTCCTGTGCACCTACCACATTGTTTCTGCACCACCCAATGGTTGACTGGTAGAGAATGCCTTTGGCATTAAGTCCGCCAATGTACTATTTTGTGCAAGAAGTTTTTAAATAAATAAATAAATAAATATGTCCTCTCCTAAAATCGATATCTGCCAAATTGTTCAGTGGCTAAGGTTTAAAAGCGTAACGGACAGACTGATTCCCGAATTTATAGTATATCAGTACAGATTGTATTGATTTGTGAACTTTGTAAAGACAACCATATTTCATATTTCAAGGATTTGTTTGATATCAGTAATACAATAGCGTTTTCATATTAACTCGTTAGTTATTTACAATTTTTCTATTTAATTATTTTTGTCTAAAAAAATAATTTATAAAAGCAAGCGAAAAATAATAGTACCTACACACCGCTGCCAATACAAAAGAAAAAAAAGCTGATGCTTTTCAATACTCGAACCCAAACTATTCGAAGATATAATAATAAGTATTTGTTATTGACTATCGTATTTCTAGATACTTAGTATTTCTTACATTAATACCTTAGAGGTAGTTTGTTCGCTAACTTCTCAACACCACGAAAGATACGCTGCGACGTTGTTTGAATTCGCGTAGAAGAACAACAAACTTCTCCTTCCCTTGCTTCTACACTACTATGGAAGTTAAAAGTTCTGCTGTTTCTTTGTTCATTCATTTACTTTTTACACTTAGTTAATGAGCATTTATTCCGATTGGGATGTTTGAACAGAATTAATCTAAATTATTTGTTAAAATCTGACATTTTTAAAAGTTAGCTTTGTACACAAAGCTATTTTTAAAACAAAATGTCAGTCGTCCAATGAGATAGGTGAATCATTGCTCTAACTCAGGGTTTCTTAAACTTTTACAAGTCACGGACCACTTTCACAATATAAAAAATTCTATGGACCCCTGAAAAATACTACTTAGTTAATGAGAAGGCCGGTGCTGCTGTTTGGCCTCAATGAAAACGAATAAATTGTGGGATTGTCTTCGACAAGACTGACCTACTGCGGACCCCTGATATACATGCTACGGACTCCCAAGGGGTCCGTGGACCCCACTTTAAGAAACCCTGCTCTAACTAGATACCGCCGTTATACTTGACAAATGCGGCAAAAAATTGTGCGTCGAAATCGGCGTACCCAAGTCAGTCACGCTCTGAGGGAGAAATATAAAGTGTCGAGAGTTTTGTTAAATTTTGGTTTAGTAAACTGTGCAATTGTTCCATCTATTGGTTCAGCACGGAACCACGTGCATTTATGAATGATCAAATAAGACCAAAGTGTTTCAATTGTGGCCAGTTTTTTTGACTTTGCATCTAGATGATGCCATGAAAGTCAAAAAAACTGGCCACAATTCACTACACTACAAGAAATAAGGACAACGGAATTATAAACACTACAATTTTGAGTTGCCGGATTTATCTATCTAGTATCTTTATCTGGTAAAGCGCGCGAGCCCAATCGTTTATTCAAGGTTTACACCTTCTATATCAATTAATGTTAATAAATATGTGTTTATCAATATGACAGCCAGTAATTCTTTATAGATGAAAAGTTCGTTGTTAGCTATGTACAAATACACATAACAGTGAACTCTTCGCATAAATATGGATATAAACATTTAAAATGTGTATCACAATGAATACCATTGTGATACACATCGATCTTCTTATTGGACTGTACTATGTTTTCGATCATCACAAAAAAAAGAGTTGAGGTTGAATGTAAAGCCAGGCTTTATAATGCCATACATTTCAACGAAAGTGTATTATTTATTATTTCGTTCATGAAGATATATATTTAATTGAACATGATGAATTATGGTCCAAAATCGTAATTGGTCTAAAATGAAAGTAATGTTTAATAATTTCCATTAATTGGGATGCCTATAATTCGAATTCAGTGTAGTTCAGAGTATCTATCATTATTATTATTAAACTAGAATTCTTATGCGGTTTCAACCGCGTAATTGAATTATTCATTCATAACAAATATCCATCCATCGATCCACATAACTACACACACAAATTTTCGCGTTTATAATATCGCGTAAGAATGTATTTTTTATTAAAATCTAGCTGTCCCGCGCGGTTTCACTCGCGTTGATCCTGTTACCGTGGAAACTTTAACTTAAAATGTAGCCTTTATTGTTAAAAGAATTTTCAAAATCGGTTCAGTAGATCCAGAGACCCCCCTACAACATCACAAACTTTACTACTTTATAATATTAGCATAGAAAAGTAGATTTTAATTATATACCTCTGTCAAATGAGCACAAAATATTTTATCCGAGCTTTAAAATAATGCTTGCTTTTTGTCGCTACCCAATATTGAAGAGAAAAAGGAAATAAGAGAAAACAATTTTCAGCTTCGCACCGAATGATGGCCGGGAGCGAAATTCGATTAATACCCACCTGCGAAACTCGTGAAGTTTTTCTGACAGCTAACTTCATTGTCGGCCAAGTTGGCAATCCTTAGCGGTTCTAAATGAACTTGCTAGGTGTTCTGGAAAAACAGGGTTGTGTAAGTCTCTTGAGAATTTTTACTCGTGTATACGATTAAGATTTGCGACTTGGAATTAATGTGTTTTATATTCAACGGGCGTACCCTTTACTAGATAAACTAGAGTATTTGGATTACCTAGTATTATTTTATGAAATTCGTTTTACACGGAGGTAGATTAAGGCATAACAAGAGTTTTTGTATTAGTATTATTCAATGAAATTACATAGATTTTTTCTCGTAGATCCTTAAAACGTTTACTGGATTTGGTGGACGCCCTGTTGCTACTATTTTATTATATTACACTCTAACAACTGTGAATTTGTCAATAATAATTTGTTACGCTTATATAGACCCCCATCGTCGTTCCCGTGGACCCCTGGGGTTTCACCATTTGGGATCAATGGCCTAAGCGGTGCCAGTGACACCATATTTTTCTATTATTTTTTTATTAAATATAGGCTTACGTTTGACCATAATCTCGCTTGATGGAAGGCAAAGACTTATTTTTGCCCTTAGCCTAAGATGATACACGACACCATATAATTAAACAATAATAATAATTTTCTTTAACAAAATATAGTGTTGTAGTAGTTAGTTTAATTCAAACTCTTGTGCCACTAAACATCAACCAGCTTATATTCGTTTGCTTGCTCCTAAAATGTAATCATCATTGATCAGCCCATATAACGTCCTCTGCTGAACTACCTCCCAAGGGCGCATTTGCCATCGTCACCGCGCGCGCGCGCGCCCACGCGCGTTGGTGACCGCAGTCCGCAGTAATAGGTATGTTGCAACACACATGAAAACGCTGCTGCAAGTTCCCTGGTATACAATTATTATAGATGATGTTAAAACAATCGGGACGATCGTTTAAAACGTGTTTACTAAGGCATGAAAACTAGAACCTTAACCAACCAGACCCGGAAAGAAATCTTATAATTTACACATAATATTTATGTCCGGTGTGGGGATTGAGCCCACTACCTCCGTGACTTAAAGCAAGACATATCGCGCGACTACACCGATGCAGTCTGAAATTAAAACATATCTAATATAACGGAATTTCATGAATGAGTTGAACTCGCACTTGGCTGATTTTATCGCAGCCTCGATTTTTGCGAAAATGATATCACACGTGTAAAAGTTGGCCTTTATGTGGATACCGATGTACAACTACGCCAAAATTACAATGATTTCCATATAAAATCTTAAATTGACAATTTACTTTGTATTGAAAAAATCGTTAATGGTTGTTGTAACTTGATCTAAATATCGTAATAACCTGCTGATTTTACCTTCTAGGCTACTTCATCTACTTCTACTACTTCACCAGGCATAAAGATGAGCAGAGCTTCAGCCTTAATAAATGGTTTAAAAACTACAAACAAGCAACCTGCGCAAGGGCGCTCTCTTGCGTAAGTTGGTAGTTTGTAGTTTTTAGTGTCGCTGTGGGTCTCGAACCTCGATTCAGGGCGGTCGCTGACGGGGGAATTGAGGAATGATGACATTATATTTTTAGAAAAATTTGGTGCAACTGACGCTCTACTTTACATTAACTGCTACACGGCGCAACGGTGTAGTTTAAATGTATAGGTGTGTGTTGTATTAAGATGACTTGTGGAGTCAATCAGTTCGTCGAACATTTGAACGACGAGCTCACGAATCGCACATGCCCAATATGGAGCCAGGCTTACACTTACTTACGTTGTACAACTTTAAAAGAGCGCACCTAACAAATTATGAACTATGAGCACGGGTAAGACCATCACCGTGATTTGTTAACCAAAAAATTACGTTATACTAAGCGCGCAAAGTATATGTTATATGTCCTGTGATCATTTTGATGTACAGTAAAAAGTTATTGCAGTTATTCGCGAAACCAAAACAAAAGAAATATAAATATTTTAAAGACGCTATACCATACATTACACCTGCTAAAAATCGTCAATTTGACCGCAGTGTTTGTGACCACATATTCATCATCATCATCATCAGCCTGTTGTCGACATCGATTTCCAGCGGGACCGATCGCTAGCCGCCTGCAACCACTGACTCCCTGCAACCTTTATGAGGTCCTCAGTCCATCGTGCAGGCGGTCGTCCTACGCTGCGCTTGCCAGTTTGTGGTCTCCACTCGAGAACCTTTCTGCTCCATCGGCCGTCAGTTCTTCGAGCTATGTGTCCTGCCCATTGCCACTTCAGCTTGCTAATCCGTTGAGCTATGTCAGCGACCTTCGTTCTCCTGAGGATCTCTTCATTTCTGATTCGATCACGCAGGGAAACGCCGAGCATAGCTCTTTCCATTGCTCGCTGAGAGACTTTGAGCTTTCTTATGAGACACACAGTAAGCGACCACGTCTCAGCACCATATGTCATCACTGGTAACACAGATTGATTGAAGACTAATAATACATCTTAATAAATAGTATTACTCTATAGCTTTATGCATGTGTATATACATAATATATAGTTATATGTACACACATTCATAAAGCTTTAGAACTAGATAACTTTTATATTCTTTCGTTTATATTCACGCTAATTTCTTTAAGAAATAAAAAGAAGATAATTAACTTTCCTAAACAAGAAAAACTTTCGCGAGAAAGCGCTGTCTCAATTAGTTTCTTAGATTATTATGGGGACAAGACAAAATAAGTACCTACCTGAAGATTATTTTCTTAATAAAACATTCATTATGGCTCCTAGTCAGTGATTCCCAAAGACGTCCAGACGTCCAGTTGGTCGCACGGGACCAACATTGGCAAGACTCTACATTGGCAAAGACCCGGATTACTAAGTTGTAAGTGTATAATTTGTAATCTTGAAACTAATGACTTCATTGGCTCGTCGTGGTTTCTGAGACCTGGGTCCTAGGTTCAACAAAAATATTTGTACGGCCAAATATTTTTAGTTATTCTGAGTCCGGGTTTACTTTGTGTCTGTGAATTACTTTCAGCATTTCCCCGTTGAATGACAAAGCTTATCTGCTGTGCAAAGTAAGTACCAACACTTGGGGAACGGCAAGGTTATAAATTTGGCAAAATTTTGGAAAAAATATAATGAAACAGTTTTATGTTTTTAATTTATTGGTGAAGCAAACAATCTGATTACATTATGTTCACTTTCGTTTGATGACAGAAGTAGGCCTAACAGTTGTTTCCCATATTTATTGGCATTTCCCATATATTTAAAATATTGTAGGTAAATATAAATGAGTAATTAGTTAATTCAATTTTAATAATGTTATTTCTTTAATACATCAATATTTGAGTAAAAATTAATTTATTTCGTTCACTAAATGCACCGAACTTTTAGTGGGTTAATATATGATTATATGTTGTATGTGCCCACAAAACTGAATTTTGCGTGTACATAATTATGTAGCAATTGTTCACTTAATGTTTAAAAACAGTATACATGTTGCACGTAGTGCTTGGTCTTACTGGTAGGGCGATAGGTCATTTATTAGAACAATTTATAACATCACTCATGGTAATGGTACACAAATATAAATCTTCACGTAAGTAGAAGGCACTATAAACGAATTAAGAACTTTAATTTCAACCGTCAAATTCGGATTCTTTTCCTTCACTTCAGCAGCCCGTTTTAGCAGGCCATAGTCATTAAGAGATTTTGCCATAATCATCACGCTTGGTAGGACCCCCAGGATTTGTGACCATAGTAAGATGGTAACTAACCATGAGCTGATAGATCCTGCTGCCCATCTATTTACCGTGTATCCCTTAGTAACCTCTTACGACACCCATAGGAACACACGGAGTCTCTTCAAAGCCGGTTACGATTGAGCACAGATCACAGAAACATAAGACGTTTGATTGGACCCTTGTACGAATCAAGTGTGTCATAACGCTTGTTCCTTATAACATAAAATGTATAAATTCAAGATTCGCAAGTAACTGTATTCAAATTCCCGTAAAACCTTATTTTTTCAATAATAGAATGCTACGTTTCCAGGAGTAACATAGTTTATATTTAATGATGAAGTTCCCACGGAATCGGAAGATACGCGGGTGAAACCGCACGCGGATAACTAGTTATCTATATACACTTTAACATACACAACACTCCTCCATCTTACATACCTGCAGGTGAAATAGAGGCTCTATTTCACCTGCAGGTATGTAAGACCTCTAAACAATCATCTATACCTATCCGCATAGTCGATACATAATAAATAAATAAAATAAAATAGTATTTATTGCTGTTTCTTTCCTTACAATTAATACATGCCTACTTACTAAAACTAAATACATTTTATCGTATCGTTGTGTGGTACTGCTTGTCTTTCGACAAAGGCCTTCTTTAAAGATTTCCACATTTACTGTCTTTTGATAAACGGCATTGGTAAAAGCTATATTGTAAAGTTTATAAGGAAATTACATAATAATATAATTTTACAAGCTTTTAATAATTACTAAGTAGGTACTAGTAAAATTTCAGTTAAACGTATTTTCTCTTACTCGGAGAAATTTTAATGTTAATTTAATACAAAATTAATTATATTTTACCGAATTTATTATTTATCGTATTTATCCAGACAACAAAATATTAAATATTTTTTATTAGTGATTAACTGATTACGTAAATACGAGTATATAATATAATATTTAATTCATCAACTTTTTAAGTCGACATTAATTTCCGTTACATCGAAAATGCTGAAGTTTCGTCGAAGCATCGAAGATTAAACTATATCAAAAAATCTACCTAAATGAAATTTAAGACTGAAAGCGTTTCTTCGAAACGAGTTAGTAATTACTCATTTACTTAATATATATTTAGTTGTAATTAATTATAAGTATTATAAAAAAGCACGGTCAAGCGCGAGTTGGAATCACACGAAGGATTTCGTACCATTACGTATCTGTTCAACATTAGACACTATATTATTTCGAGATTTTAAAATAAAGCACCATTTCTAGCGTCTACCTGCTGCCGTTATTAATATCAAAAAGTAAACGAGCTTTTCCCGTAGGTACAAAAAATCTCGTTTTTTATGGGAGCTCGACCTAAATATTTATTTTATTCAATCCTTCTAATATTTTTGTAAGTATGGATGAATGGATGGATGGATGGTTGTTTCTTGCTCTTTCACGCCAAACCTACTAAACGGAATTGGCTAAAACACCGGGATAGGTTATACGCTGGATTAACATACAGGCTACAAACATCACACTCCGACCCACTGGAGCAGAGTAACACGGGTAAAAGCGCGGGGCGCAGATAGTTTTTTTTTTTAAATTACAAGCACGGTTTTGCAGTCTACTAGTATTCTTGTTAACCTCTCGAGCTAAGCTAAAATGCTTGTGTAACGAGTGTTTACGTAGGTAGTGCAAAAATGGTTGCTATAGCAACAACAGAAATAACGTTTCCTGAGATACAGACTGGTGACCGGCAGATAGTGGAGTCTTAGTAAAAGGGCCCTATTTTTACCCCATAAACAATGTCGTTTCCCGCGTTGGATTGTCACTCTTTAAGTTTAGATCTCATAAGCTACTCAACGAATTTTGGTACGGTTTACACTATAAATTAGAAAACTAGTACCGAAAGTGTGTATTTCCTTTTTAAATGTTGCTTTCACAACATTAATTAATAAAACGACCTCATACAAAACGCAAATTAAAAAATGAAATGTTTAATTAAATCGTAACGTGTGTAAACAAATAACAGTGATTAATTCGCCGCTGTTCCAGTATTTTTTTCATTAAAAGCAGTAACAAAGCTCTGTTTATATCAAGGGAAATGACACTTCAAACAAGTTGACATAAACACTGTTTTACTGTAAAATATTATGCTAGAGGTCTTTGTTGGCGCCCTTATTTTTCTAATGAAGAGAAAATTGCTATTTACGCGTTCATGTACATTATTTGTTTTGAGGTCACAGGCTTCAAAGTAGACTCATATTAAGTACATAATTATTTTAGTGGCAGGAAATTTATTCTTGTGTGGTTTCCGGATAAAAACAAACCACCCCATAACTTCGCATGGTTATCGTAGGAGGCGACTAAGGAAGAAACACCTGATGCATGGAAAGCATGTATGAGCTGTTTCTGTTTCTACTAATACCATGACCATCTTTCTGCGATCATCATCTGCCTGCCAAGTGTAGTGATTATAGCAACGACCAACGACCCTGGCTAGCCAGTTGTTGGAGAGGTAAACAGGTTGTTGAACATTACTAAAAAATATAATAATTATTGACTTTCTAACTACATGAAGCAAAATAAATTGAATGGTTTTGAATGTAAATTGGCACGCAAATAATAAAGAAGCTTTTGATCAGAAGTCCGATAAATTGGCACCAACGCGGGGCAGAACTAATGGTTTTATTCTGAGATGACAATTTTAAGATCTGTGCTATCGTTACGTCTTAAAATGAACTCATTGAAAGAAAGAAAGAAAGAAGAAAGAAAAACATTTAATGAACACACAAAACGAATATGAAATAGTAATTACAGTCATTAAAATAAAAATAAAAAGAAGTTCATAGGTAAGGACAACACGTGACGCTCGGACGCCGTACAAATAAAACACAAAAACATGGAATAAGGGAGAAAAAAAAAATAATAAAAAAAATACAATAATACATACACAATAAACAAAAACAACAGTAGGCAGCGAGGTGCGGGGCGGGGCGCGAACGAGACTTATTATAACAAACGCTGATGACTACAATATCGCATCAGAACGCAGACCGCTCGCGCGCCGTAGGTTCGCCAGACGTGCTATTTACCTACCTTCAGTGACGAGAAAAAGAATGCGCGATCTACCCGTCAAGTCCTAACAACAGATTACCTAGTTAGAAAACCTAATATCAGCTATAATAGGTTTCGTGCGTAGATGTTGTTACGGCAAGATGTTATGGTGTCAAGTGTGGTCAAGATGGTATGTACCTAGTTAATGTACCGTAAGTTGTAAGGTGAAAATAATATGAAGGTAGGCATTGATAAATAATACTTACTAAACTTAGTGTTGAGGCCCAGGTGGAAAGAAATAGTGCACTGTTTTCAATAGGTAATTAATAATTATAATATAAACAAAGTGTTACGTGGTCGGGACGTATGGTTCTCTCTTCTTTCGTTTTTCCTTAAAATTTTCGTTTGCGCGCTTTTCAGTTCGCTCTATGGTTTGATATAGTTTTAAAAATGTGGATTATTATTTTAAATGTGATAATGGTTTTTGTATTAACACCTAGTACCTTTTTTTTTTTTTTTTTTATCCGGTGGTAAATGCATTGGCGCATTCCCACCACCGCTGCAGCGTATGTATTTGCGCGCTGGCGGTGGGATATGTGGGACTCGCCCTCTCCATAGCGTGGTATGCTAAAGTCATACCACGAGGAGCGGACCCTACACCACTAAAACCTCGCGGACACTCCTTCGATCCGCCGTTGGCGGGGGTCGGGTACGCATGAGCAATCCGGCCCCCCGACGGCACCCGCGGCCAATATGGTACCGCGGGATCTCCAGGGCCACACTTACAGTGGCCCATTTGCCCAATTATAGGGACGCCCGGAGTGTAGAGGCGTCCCTACTCCTCATGGGTCAGCCTCGAAGGGAGCGGGGCCCATGTTCCCCACTCCCCAAGGCCGAGCCTAGGGCGGTAGGCGGCGGGTTTCGGCCCGCCGCCGACGGCCAACACGCCGTCTGCGAAGCGGGTGGGCAGAGGGATCTACTTCCCTCTCCCGCTCCGCGGCCTCCTTCTGTGACATAACTTGTCTACAGAAGGAGGCAACCGCCTCCCACGACCTCTCGCTTTGAACCATCTTCGAAATGATGGTCGGCAGCGTGAGGTCGTCTCCCACCACGCCAGCTCCTCCCGCTCGTTGGCCCACGCCGGACACTCCACCACCGTGTGCTGCGCCGTATCGTCGCCGCGTCGGCGCAGTCACAGTGGTGACAGCGAGTGTCCGGCTCTCTCTGCGCCACGTTGCACAGGTAGTGGCCGAAGCAGCCATGGCCTGTTACTACCTGTGCAACGTGGTAGGTGACGTCGCCGTGATGGCGACCGGCCCACTTTTTTAGATGGGGCCGAATCGCCTCCACCGTACGCAATCCGCTCCGCGGCGCGGCCTCTAGCCGCTCCTGCCATTTCCGGAGGGTTTGGCGACGGATCTCAGTCCGCCACCGTGCAACACCCTCCGGGAAGGGGTCGCGGCCAGAACGCGCCCCCTCACACCTCCGCCGGTACGCGGCGGCCAAAACCTCCGCCTCCAGGTCCCGCGGAGGGGACCCCGCAAGGAGGCAGGCCGCGTCAAACGCGACCGTGCGGTAGGCGCGGGACGCCCTGATGGCCATCACCCGCTGCGGACGTCGCAGCAGTGCTATGTTTCGCCTCTTCAGGGCGTCGACCCAAATGGGGGCGCCGTAGAGCGCCATGGAGCGGATCACACCGGCGTACAGCTTGCGGCAGGTGCTCCCGGGTCTGCCGAGATTCGGCAAAAGCCGGCCAAGAGCACCCGCCGCCGCCACATAGATAACAATAATATTGAGGTCCTTGTTTACTCGATGTCACATTTCATTAAATTTTCTCTGTTCTAGGTGTCATAAGTATCTATTTATGACAATATAATTTTGTTTGTGTTTTGCCGACGTTTCATTCATTTCATTTGACAGATGTAGGTTAGGTTATCATTTTGATAACAATGGACTGCACATTCTACCTTTAATATTTGTAACGTAATTAGTTTTACATCTACTTACTTATTTATATGATGACTACTAGTTTTATTGAAGCGCATTAATGACGGAAATTAATCTAACCTTTACTGAAATGTGGGTTTTAATAGACCACCCCATGACTTTTCATAGGCGTCGTAAGAGGCGTCTAAGGGATATACAGCCAATGGATATGTAGCAGAATGTATCAGTTCAAGTTTCTTGTCATCTTCATGATCATGATCACCAATCCGCCGGCTAAGCGTGGTGATTATGGCAACATCCGTCTACAGCTCTGGCTTGCCAAGGTTTGTGAAGTAGACAAAACGGGTAAATTTTCATGACTAATCAAACAAAACTGGTATAATCAATTCACATCATACTTTTAGTTCTGAACGAGGTACCGTAGTAAGACATTTCATACAATATCTACGGACAAGAATTCGTAAATTTAACATTGAATAAATACCGTTTTATTTCGATTCGGCTGTTTCAATATTTTTTTAACAATGAAATGGTATAACCACAGTAAGAATAATGGTTTACGTTAAAAGTTAAAATAAAATTATATTGAAACTAAAGTTGGTAGAGCAATGGAATATAATCGATTGCCAAAGAAGGTATGTATTTACCAATCCATGTCATGACAATTATGTTTAATCTAATATTTAATACTAATATTTAAAGCTGAAGAGTTTGTTTGTTTCTTAGTTTGCTTGAACGCGCTAATATTAGGAATTACTGGTCCGATTTGAAAATCTATTTCAGTGTTCGATAGCCTATTTATAGAGGAAGGCTATAGGCTAAATATTTAATTAAGAAGTTCCTAAGCTAACCGGAGTTACGCGGGTGAAAACGGCCACGGAAGCTAGTGTAATGTAAGCTTCAATAAAACATCACTTTTAGCCCACTTCCCGAATATAAACCAATAACATAAAGTTTTCCTTCAAAGCTAACAGCCAAAGAAATTATCAAATCAGCTGGGAATTGCTACTCAATAGAAATTCTCTTGAAACTGAACAGCAAAATTGACTCATTGAATATCCCAGTTTAATAGGCGCTCAGTATAAGCTGAACAATGGACAAAATGGGCTTATTCCGGTTCACTATTTGTTATTTAAACAAGTGTGTAATGTGCGCTATCTTACCGTGTTAACTTGCATTTTCATAACTTCAGACAATATACATATAAAATGCTATTAACATTCGTACAGTCATTGATTTTAAGTTAAGAACGAATTGAGACTTTTTAATGCGCTGTATTTTCATGTGAATGCGAATGTGGATGTGAGAATCGTTTGTCCTTTGTTTTTGTACACGTTCGGTTTCAATTTTCAGAGTCGTTAACATATGAAGTAGAATATTAAAAGGCGGTTAATGGTGTGACACTACCATTATCAAGTATCTGCGTAATGTTAAAGTAATATTTGAATATTTTAAACTGTTATTCTATATCCGTCCGCTTTAAGTTTCTTTTGGTAATTAGCATTGTGCCTGTTTTCCTTTCATTTATTTAAATTAAAGGTTTGACTAATTGACATTTGAAAATTTACCCTAAAACAAGATTAAGTACTATTTCTTCCTCGAAATTACCCACATAAAAATATTTTATTAATTATGCATATTAAAAAAAAATTAGACCAAAATTGTGTGGTGACATTAGTTGAACAAAGAAATGTTATCATATCACACAGGATTATGTACTAACTTTAAAACTGAAATTATTTCTTGGCTTTACACCTACATAGCACACATCGAAAAAAATAACATAGTATAAATTACATAATCTTGCATTTTACAATGCATAACCACACCTCTCTAGGTGTGGTCTACTTGTGCTTTGTGGTGTGGTGTGAGTAATACTTAATTGCTCAGACCTCTGAGTGCCTTCCAAGTACAAGCTGTCCTTACCTCTTCTGCTAATCCCGCTTGACTCCCTACAGAGGCAGGTCATGCGTATCATCGATTATGCCAAACAGACGGACGGACTGGTGTTCGTAGAGCAACGGAGGGATTTAGGTTCCCTATGTGTATTCTAAAAGCAATCCCATGTGAAGTGTTCCAAGGAAAAATATGACTACTAACATCCACTTGCATGTTTGCATCTTATTTTAAGTCCCTTGAAAAAGTCAGCCACGATAAATCCTATTTCGTTGTCAAATACATACCAAAATTGCAATTTTAGTATGCATAACATTGCAGAAAAATGACAAAAAGTAGATAACCTACATATATTATGTATTCGCCAGTGCTGCTTGACTGCACATCTCTCGAATAACTACAGACAATAGTTATGCCATCCACAGTTTTTGTTTACTAGCAGAAAAAACTGGGGTACTGTGTCGCAAAGGGAATAAAACATGCGGATTTACTTGTCTACAACAATAGCCACCTGAAGCAATCTATTGTTGTATGTTTGCTAGTTGTAAGATGTAAGGGACAATGGTCCGTTTACCCGGAAAAAATCAGGCTTAGAGCGTTTTGTAACTGGTAGTCGCAAAGAAGTTTAAGTTTGTGGTACGTTTGGTTGGATATTCTGTACAAATTAATAAAGAACGTCTTCGTTGCTATACATTTGATACTGAAGCTTCCAGCCATGAAATCATAAATATGTTCTACAGCCCATGAAACATACCAAGAAAGGTAAAGGCCTAAACTCGAATAACTTGAAAATGAATTCACCAATGTGGCCGAATCTTATGTTAGAAAACATGTTCGAAAAGCGGAAATATCAGTTTACTTTGGCTTGCTAATTTTAAACGACTCAAATATTATATTCATCGATTTTATAAATCTATAAATATATCTTTGGCCGTTATAGACTTTGAAACCATGATAAACCTGATGCCCTAAACCACTAAATGCATTAGAATATATTTTTCTATTTTAGGTATAGTTGCATATGCTTTATATCCGTAAGTATATAATTTATGATTTTTAAAGTTGATAAACCGAAAGGCAAATCGTTAGAGGAAAAGTAAGCGCCCACCATTTGTATTACGTGCTTAGAATTTTACCTGACATCATTGAAAGCCAAACTCTGAATATGAATCTCATATTTAAATCGGCCGACATACATATTAAATGTTCAGATGGAGAAAAATCGTCCAATTGCCACAAAGTATTTCGACGATTTTTTTATTTTGATTACACCATACCGACGGTAGCACAAAACTCCTAAAAGTCTTAAAAGTCAGCATTCCACAGTCCACTCGCCAGTCACAGCCCTGAGCTGAGGTCCAAACCCTTACTTTACTGTCGAAAGCAGTAATGACAGTAAAGTTACTGTCAAAACTAGTAAGGATAAGGTTTTTTTTTTAATTCAGGCTTCATTCGGATAACTTCTACGATACATAGTATACAGCAGTAGTAACTACAGATGGTCAGCAAGCAATAGACGATGAACTTTCAAATACAGAAACATCATTATATTCTAGATTGCTTATTCTTCTAATGCAGTTGAAACATTAGTGAATATAACATACTATATAAATATTTTTTTTTGATTTCGCTAAATACAAAAAGTTGTAGACATACTTAAACGATAACAGAAAAACTTTTAACGAAACTTCTCAAGTTGCGTTCAACCCACTATTTTCAAGAGCTCGTTAGTCACTCAAAAGAAGTATATTTAAAAGAAACTAACTAGTGCAACTTAATATTAGTTTAGAAGTTTTGCTATTAAAATATATATTATACTGTTAAAAAAAGCTAAGTAAGTTGTTAAAAATAGTTTATTTCAAATTAAATTGTTTTTATTTTATTTCTAATTACCTTACTTATAAATGTAACACAATAATTATTCGTGTCAAAGGTTGAAGTTAAACTCAGATACCTATATTTTTTTTAAGCCTACTAGCTTCACACGCGCAGTTTTACCCGAGTAACTCCCGTCCCCGTTGGAACTTCATTATTGAATATAGCCTATGTTACTCCTGGATAACGTAGCTTTCTAATGGTGAAATAATTTTTGAAATCGAGCCCACGAGCCCTTTATTTTTTGGTAATCTAACTGACGGACTAAATAGATTTTTTCAGTCTTCATGCCTATTCTCATCATCAGCCCGTATAACATCACATATAACATATAACTTCACTGCTGAATATGGGTCTCCTCCCGAGGGAGAAGAACCTAGATTTTTTCACAAAGATTACTTTTCCGGTGGGGATCGAAGCTAGACGTATAAGTACCAATATGCCACGGAAGTTGTTAGTACCAACTATAGTGTATTCTGTATCTATTAATATTATAAAGAGAAAATACTTGATTCTTAAATTGATTGATCCTTAAATGTAATCAAATGTGGAGAAAAATTTGCAAACAAACATCGTCTCGTATTAGCAATGGAGTTACAATGTATTCTATCGTAAGAATATCGAAGTGGAATCAAAGGTCATTGATTCACTTCACAAAAAAGTTTTGCAGAAACAATTTGGCTGGAATTGTTAAGATGTTTGCAATATTCAAGTTCATTTTAAATGAGTGAATACGTCTTAAACTATATTATTATGTAAAAAGCTCTCCTCACCTTCAAATGTGTATCTTTACGTAGGTATACACATAATACACGATTTGTATCCTATTGTGTTGTAAAATTGATTTGGAAAAATGCTTGTTTTTTTATATATGCCATATAAAGTAAAGATATCATTCACATCGTATGACATATTTCAAGGCTGTGGTATTGGTACTTCGTCCTGACTCTTATTATCCATGATTATATAATACGTGACAAGATCTACAAATTACCCCATGTTTATGAGAACTTGACTTTGATAAGTAAAGAGTGGCACTAAATGGCTAAGCCAGAAATATCAAGTAGGGTAAACAAAATCATTTTATAATTTTTTCTTACTTAAAGTGTAAACTGTTAAAGTTCCAACGGATTCAAGAAACAGAAACTTCGGTCTAAAACTCTTTAACGCTTAAAACTTTTAGCTGTGAATCAAAATTCACAGCTAAAAATTTAGTTTATGAATCTACATTAACATAAATCACTGAACGATATAATTAATTTTGCTAATCGGCTTCAAAAATCGAAATAAATTATACTGAGCTTGGGTTTTAATTGATTTACTTTCAGGAATGAAATTTGGCACGTTGCCCAAACATTTTTTCTAATTAATGTCAGGTAAACTCCCAAACTTAAGTAAACTTTCAGAAATGTACATAGGTACATACAATACAGGGGTGTTTAAGCATGAAGTAAAGAGGTTGTTTTGAGATTTTGTTAGGTCGACTTTGTGTTACAATTGAATGTTCATTAGCTGTGTCCACATTGTGTCTTGTTCATCAAGGGCATGCATTATAGTGCAGTCAACAGCGTACGTGACACGTGCTTTTGCCGTATCTGCAATTACAATTGGAAGCGTAGCGCGCTGTGAATTATCTAGACTGGAGCTCTGCTCGCCTTTATGCCCGGTGAAGTAGGAAAAGCCTCGTGGCTAACTACACAAGTCCGTCCGAAAAAGAAGCGCGCTGTGAAACGTATTTACTTATTTTACTGTGACGGTTGGATTTCTCTGCCCAAAAGAAGTCAACAACAAGGCATATTTTTTTAGATAGAATCTTTTTGTAATGCACTCATAATATCACTTGTCACACATCATTTCCATAAGCTGACAGAAAGTACAACTAAACTGAATTGACTTTATTGGCCATGCGTTCGTTAACGCAATCAATTACTTATTAAAAACGTCAAACGAATGTTGAATAGAAAGATGAAGATAAAAGCGCATAGAGTGTAAATAGCTATTTGATGTTATAATTAACGGCCACATAACATTTTCGCTTTTACGGGATCATTACGGTGGCTTCGTAATTTTCTGTCAGTGGTAAAACTGTTCTTACGTAAGCTCTTTTCCCATTCTTCCATTTCTACTTATTCTCATTCTTGACTATGCAGATGATATTGATTTGACTAAAGCTTAGCTTCACAAAATTGAGCGACATAATATGCTCACCATATATACCGTGGTTACCCATACATTCTCGTTGGATTATGCATAGTTTATGTGCTCGTATAGAGGCTATTAGTGTACAATATGTTGCGCGTGTTTTTTTTTTATCCGGGAAATTCATTTTCTCGCATTCCCACCGCCGCTGCAGCGCATTCGCGCGCTGGCGGTGGAATATGCGGGACTCGCCCTCTCCATAGCGTGGTATGCTAACTCATACCACGAGGAGAAGATCCTACACCACTAAAACCCCCCGGACACTCCTTCGATCCGCCGTTGGCGATGGCCGTGTATTAAGCAATCCGGCTCAACTTGTCAATCCTAGCCTTACTTATTTTCAAAAACGTTTCAAGTTTGTTTTTGACCCATATACACAGACTTCTACAATAAATCTTTCACTGTCCAGACAAGCGGTCTGTAGAATACGTTGCCTATTGCAATAAGACGTACCCAATTGCTGCCAATATACAAACCCAGCATTTAAAAGTTTTACTTATGTATCTAAATATTTTTGTCGTACAAATGTTGATGTTACTATTATTTAGTTTTCTTGCTGAGTTCAATTGTTGAATTATATTCCTATGTACTTATGTTTCTTTATTTATGTTAATTTTTGCCTTTTCCTTTGATGACTTTGAAACCCTGTAATTTCTTGCAATTCTTTCATTCTATTACTATTCTCTATGCTTATTAATACCTTTTCTCCTCTTAAAGTATCAGTTATTTCTATCTTGAGGTTGTCTGGAATAGATTGCCTCTTGTACATATATATATTTTAATGGCTAATTATGATTCTTCTAGTCTGTCTGTGTATAATCAACTGAACCGGTTTTCATTAAATTTGTTAAATAAGTAGAACTATAAGCAAATTTATATTTCGTTAACATTATTAAATTAACGACTGAGGTTACGGTTAAACGCAGGTTTCAGCTAAATAATGAACAAATATTGTTGCGCGTTCATTTTACTTAATGACATACAATTTTCCTTATTGTCAAATTATATGCGACTAGCTGCGCCCCGCGGTTTTACCCGCGTTACCCTGCTCCAGTGGGTCGGTGCGTGATGTTTCGTAGCATAGGTATATGTTAATCCAACGTATAACCTATCCTTGTGAAAATTTTCAGCCAATTCCGTTCAATAGCTTTGGCGTGAAAGAGTTACAAACATCCATCCATACTTACAAACTTTCGCGTTGCGTTTATAATATTATTAGGAAGTAAATTAAAAGTTTACGAGACGTTCAAATTAATTATTCCTGATAATATATTAACGAGACAGTCTAAAGAAATACACATTTTTGGGCAACTTCATTTTCAATATAGACGCAGTTTTATGTATATATAAAAAAAACTATGGTGGTGTCGTGGGACACCAGGTAGGAACGAAGTTCCTTCGGCTAATGTAGAGAAAGGTATTATACACTACTCGCTTGTGTATACGACTGTCGCGCATGCGCAGGTCTCATTTAACGGTTTTATTCCACGGACTTTTTCTTACGGTTTTACTATCACATTTTTTTCAGTTCGGTCGCGCAGCAACATCCCTATCTCCTCCAAGCCTGCCTAAGGAACTTCGTTCCAATAAAATATAGCTTATAACCTTCCTCGATAAATAGGCTATCTAACATTGAAAGAATTTTTCAAATCGGACCAGTAGTTGCTGAGATTAGCGCGTTCAAGCAAACAAACTCTTCAGCTTTATCTATTACTAGCTTCTGCCCGCGGCTTCGCACGCGTAGCCTACAGGAAACAAAATAAAATATTTTTATCCGGAAACTATTGTTAAAAGCCCGCTCAATTGAATGAAGTCCAGTTAGTGGGTAACTGGGCGGCTTGAACAACTCTGACACCATTGTAGCCACTACATTTACGATAAAAAGAGAGGAATTAAATATACAAATGGACAATATGCCGAACAAAGCAGTAAGGACGAACTTCTCCGAAATTTTTTTTTTGGGATTATAGTACTATGGTTTTAACATAACTTAAGGCGTGTTTGAAAGATGTAGGTAATTAGGAGACAACCAGAAGTGGATAATATGTAACTAATACTGGTAACAACGAAATACTGTTACTACCTATTGCAGTATTTATTTGTAAACAATATGTCTTGTTTTACCTTGAGTTGCTAGAATCATCAGGCTGCTCCGTGAGCTTACTCTGGAGCAAGCCACGTAACTGACCATGTGAAAAGCAGTTCTCCCTTAAGTCTACCCCTGCTAAATTAAGAGTTTGGCCCTGAGATTTGTTTATGGTCATGGCAAAGCAGACTTTGAGGGGAAATTGCACTCTTTTGAACTCGCAGGGGTAGTTCGATGGAGTTAGAGGGATTTTCGGAATACAGACTCCCCTCGGGAACAACCGGTCAGTATAGTTGCCTCGATAACATTTCGTTGCATTGCATAATTTTGGCGGGTTTAAATTACGCAGCAACATAACTGGGGCGCCAACTTTCAATTTAATATGTGAGTTGGGAGACCGGGAGGCCTCAATGTGTTAAGAAATTCAATCGGGTAATGTATGGCATCATCGTTGTGAATTACTGAGTCCACTGATTTATAATCATTTTCAACTCCCTCGAACGATTTCAAAATAATTTCATTGATGATTGTTGCTTGGTCGTTTTTTGGTGTTAGGATGGCACGCTCGCACAACCATTCTGCAGGATTATTGTGGATATTACGTTTTATCTCTTCTCTTATTTGTTGTATTTGTAAATGACTAACATATTAGTTTTTAAGTCATCTTGATGTACTACTAACACTCTATGGACCGAAAAGTCTGAAATAAATGTTTTGAATTGAATTGAATTACTAATATCTGGATAGATTTTATCAATTAACTCTTCTACAGTGATCACGATTGTGCCTAACTCTGTAGGAATAATTATCTCATTATCCACTTCTGGGTAGTCACCATTTCCTAATTTGAGTAACAGTTCTGAAAATTTACCGGCAGAAAAATCTCCTCTCAGGTGGACTCTCATGTTTTTTGTGAGACTAACTTTAATCACTGATGGCCACAAATGAGACCGCTTCACACACGCTTTCACTTGATCCGCTCGCGTTCCTCTAGGCACTATTGGTAATGTCTGCCGGAAATCACCTGCTAACAATACAGTTACTCCCCCCATTTTACTATTATTATTCCTTATATCTTGTAAAGATCTATTTAAGGCTTCGAATCCCCCCTTGTGAGCCATAGTACTCTCATCCCAAACAATTAATTTAGTTTTACATAGCACTTCAGCCATATTGCTTTGTTTAGTAATATTACAGAGTGGGGTTTCAGTTTGTATTAAATTGAGAGGGAGTTTAAACGTAGAGTGTGCAGTTTTGCCTCCTTCCAGTAGCGTGGCAGGAATTCCAGACGATGCGACTACTAAGGCGATACCACGATAACTTCTCACTATAGATTAAGTTAGAGGGTAGTTTAGAAAATTCTTTTAGTTCAAAAAATAAGATTTTTCATAGAAACTTTCATTCCCTTATTACCCCTTTGAGAGGGTAGTTTAGGAAAAATAAAAATGACAATTTTTATCATTCGTTTCGATTACTATTCGTGCCATGTTTTAAGTCCATTATCTCAAGGAATACGAATTTTAATAGAAACTTTCATCTCCATATTTCCTAAACTACCCCCTAAAGGGGGTAATTTAGGAAAAATAAAAATGTCAAATTGTATAATTTGTTTAGTTAAGTATTCGTGCGAAGTTTCAATTCTATTAACTCAAGGAATAAGATTTTTCATACAAAATGTTATCTCCTTTTTTACCCCCTTACGGGTAGAATTTCGAAAAATCCTTTCTTAGTACATACCTACTCTTTACAAAGAACATACCCTCCAATTTTAATGTCTCTAGGACCAGTGGTTTAGGCTGTGCGTTGATATATCAGTCAGTCAGTCAGTCAGGACTTTGAATTTTATATATATAGATGGCAAATAACTCATTATTAGGTACCAATTCTTTGCGTTTTTATACTCGTGATATTTTCTCAACGAAATGTCCGATTGGAATAAAACAAAAAGTATTTTACTTCTACATAAATACCCTTGATAACATAATGCTTAATTTGGATAAGGATTAATATAATGATTTACATTTAACGTAGTTTCTTTCTTCACACGATTTAATATGTTTTTATGAACATAAAAGCGGTTATTGTGACTAAACTATGATAGTTAGATATATGCTCTCGTGGACTTTTTTGTAGATCTTAATAAGACCTACAAACCCGTACTATATAATTTTGTTCTATTGTCAATAGTTTTTGCAGCGCACGCATTAATAGGTTTTCGCTTTTACACCTTGGGTTACAAAATCGCAATTTTCTTACGGATCCCAATTTTTTTTGAAAATAAAATATAGCCTATAACCTTCCTCGATAAATGGACTATCCAACACTGAAATAATTTTTGAAATCGGACCAGTAGTTCCTGAGATTAGCGCGTTTAACGTCTCATTTAACGGTTTTATTCCACGGAGTTTTTCTTACGGTTTTACTATCACATTTTTTTCAGTTCGGTCGCGCAGCAAAATCCCTGACTCCTCCAAGCCTACCGTAAGGAACTTCGTTCCAATAACTAGAAGTTAAGCTTAATATTAATAACTTGAAAAGATACTTAAGTATAATAACTATAAGTAGGTATATGTATTCACCTAAAACTAACAATTTTAACCGTTTGTCTAAAACTTACAAATACATTAAAAACTATTACAAATCTATGCCACTGGGCAGTGATCAGTGCAAATCGAGAAGCGTGTTGCATTAAATATAGAACAACTTACTACTTCTACTTCCACATCCCCCCGTCAGAGACCGCCCTGAGCCGAGGTCCAAGTCCCACAGGGGACGCCCTCTTGCGCAGGTTGCTTAGTTTGTAGTGTTTAAACCATTTATCTAGGTTGGAGCTCTGCTCGCCTTTATTCCCAGTGAAGTAGCAAAAGCCTCGGGGCAAACTACTTATATACCTACGTCCGAAAACAAAAACTTTTACATCCCGTTTACGTCCACGGCTGAACATAAACCTCCTCTTAACAGACCTTGGCAAGCTATAGTCGTTGCGGTATATTGCCATAATCACCATCCTTCGCAGGTGGATTGGTGATCGCAGTAAGATGATGACTAACCTCCTGATGATAGATGTTCCTTTCCATCCATCTGCTTTATATACCTAAGTCGATTCTTACGATACCCATAGCAAGACAGGCGTAGTCTATTCGAAGCCGGAAATTACACGGCAACATCATAAATAGCAATAAAAATACACTGGTTCTAAGATTGTGAATATAAACGCCAACCCACGGGCAGCGTTAAACATACAGGTACACATTTTCAGGAAAATCGTATTCGCCGCGGGATTTTCGGTCTCTATCGTACTGATAGACAAATACCTTATTTGCGATGACACGTATTACATATTTTTTCATTTCTCTACCTCTTCTTTCAGCTGAAATTTGCTACTGTTTATGTATAGACCTGCAAGTCACACAATCTTCAAACGCAATTATTGGTTGAAACATTCCATGACCTGCAGTGAACCATGCCTGTATCGTTACGGGAGTTGCGTACTACGGCAGGTGAGTCAAGTTTGTTTTTCTGGGTTCGATTTACACTCATGTGTTCAAAGTGGGGCCGGATTGCTTATGCGTGCCCGGCCCCCGTCAGCAGCGGATCGAAGAAGTGTCCGGGGAGTTTAAGTGGTGTAGGGTCCTCTCCTCGTGGTATGAGTTAGCATAATACGCTATGGGAAGGGCGAGTCCCACATATCCCACCGCCAGCGCGCGAATACGCTGCAGCGGCGGTGGGAATGCGTAAAAGCATTTAAACCCGGAAAAAAATGTGTCTAAAGGGTAAATCGTATCGAATTTAGTATACCGGTGGCTCAGTGGTTACGATAGTTGCCTCTGAGACCTGGTGTTCTGGGTTCGATTCCCACCCGGGACAATTATTTGTGTGAACCACAAATAGTTGTTCTGAGTCTGGGTGTTCTGTGTGTCCGTGAAATGTATGTTTGTAAAGTCCCCCGCGACACAGGGATTTATTTCCCTAGTGCGGGAAATAAATTGTTTTTATAAAAGAAGAAAGAAGAAAAAAAAAGAAGTTAGAGTTGTTCCGAGTTCGTTTGTTACAACATATACGAAGAAATGTATACAGCCCGATATAAAACTCAGCAAACATTTAGCATTTCACTGTGGTTCCTTGTTACAGTGAAGTATCTTGGAATTCCGAGAAAAAAATAAAGATTGACAATTGGGGGTTGACCCCGATATCTCTGTCACACGAAAATTAGAACAGATAGCCTGGCTATTTCATGAAGATATAGCGAATTGCGTAAATAAGGAAAAAATACGCTCAAACTGTCCTTAGATCAAGAGATGAGTGAACTGGACATAAGACTTTGCCAAAATAATACCCAATATAGAAGAACTAATATATCTTTTACAATAGATAGAACGGTTATAAATGTTACTTTTTGTACGTATCAAATATTTGAACTGAATTATAAGAAAGTTATCTTTGAGCAATTAGGTTGAACCATTGCATACAAATTATATCTGGAGCTCAGATGCATAAGGTCGGAACTCGGAAGGGCCATTATACGCTAGAAACATTTGTCGTATTTGCCTTTATCGTAAGCTGGCACTTAAGATCATATGCTTCTGAAGATAATAGTACATCCGTCCTTCTGCTTCTGAGGTCTAGTATGTATAAATAATAGCATGTTTAAAATATATATGTTTTTAATATTTTGTCTTTGTTTATCGGCAGTAGGCGAAATCAAAAACGAATAAATGAATGAAAAGTGCAAATAGAAGTGGGGATAGCATTAAACATAACAGTTATTGACATCTTAGTTGAAGTTTCTGTTATGATTTTTACTTTATCAATGTTATTATTTTATATTCGTCGTTTTACTTGTCGCCTGAAAAAAATTGGAGAAAATTAAACGACATAACGTAGTTCTATGGCCGTGAGTATTTTCTCGCTAAAAGCAATATCACTTCATTACGGCTTTGGGCTACCAAGCGGGACATTATGGTTAAGTTATTGCAACAATTTTGTCTGAATCAAGATTTTATCTTTTTTTTCTTCTAGAATTTATATAAATACATTTACACAAAAATATTCAATTCGTTTTAAACTATAAAAAATAAAAGACTACAACACAATAAAATAAATAACGAATAATTCGATTCCTCACATTTAACCACATTCAAAACGATTTACTATTTACTAGCTTTCGCGCCTAGTTTCACACACATAACTCCCGTAGGAACTTCATAATTGAATATTCCTTTCTCGAATAATGGGCTATCTAACACTGAAATATTTTTCAAATCGGCGCAGGAATTATAGGAATTACTGGTCCAAAACCAACAAACGTTTCAGCTTTGTATATAGTTTACCGGAGTCGCGAAGCCATAAGCAGGCACAAACAATAACAAAATTATATTTAGTCAGTCAGTTTGATTACTAAAAACTATAAGGACGCGTACGCGTATTTTTTTTTTACTAAATCAATAAACATTGACAAAGATACAGAGCAACAACAAACTATAAAGTTCAGGAGAGGCTGGTGACGTCACTACTAGGTAAAATTGTATCTAAAAGTGGGTCGTGGGGCTTTTAGGACCGGGACCGCGGTCCCGGATTCCACCTATAAATTAAATATTTATTTTTCAGTAGTATTTTGGGACCACAAATATAGATTAAAATATGTCTTTTTACGAAAGTACGGTCAACCAAAAAATTTTGAATAAGTATAAATAAAACTATTTTTATTCAATGATAAATTGTCTTTTATTGCTAAAATCACAACTTTCTATTGGAATGAAAAAATATGTAGCTACTTATTAAGAAATATAATTACTATAGATACTATATAGATATGATAATAATGTTCAAAAATGAAATACAACAGTTTTTATCCCTTACATCTACACATTGCACATAACAATCTCCTACCTAAATTTAACGTCCAAAATAAATGACCAGCCCAGCTAGCATAGGCACCGTAGACACGACTCGAGAGACTTCTTGTCGAGCAAGTCTGTTCTGTCAAAGTTCTCTATATCGCGATCATGGCCACGCCCCTCGACAGCTTGTCGCATCGCGACTTGGGAGGTTCGGTTAGTTCAATCCTCCCGATCTTCTATATATTTACGGTTTTCTTTATGGTCGAAAAAAAGTAATTTTATTGTCTCTGACAAATGTCAGTAGGGATGACCATAATACATAGCTTCGAAAATATCGACAATCTATTAGTGGTCACGTCCCCGTGGGAATATTTTCATAAGATATATCTAGATTACTCGTTGAATTAAAAATAAAACACAATAAAAGTTTCTGAGTTTATCCGTTGCTGACAAATATATATTTTTTCTTCTTATAATCCATGCATTAAATATGTGTTATTAGATATTTCATTTCAGCATAATATGAAATTATTATGTTTGTAATTTTTACTAATATTATAGTAGTTTGTAAATTGTTTGTGAGGTTGTAGGGAGTAATTTCTGGAGCTACTGACACGATTTTGAAAATTCTTTTACCAATAGAAAACCATATTATTTGTGAGTCATAATATGCTATATTTTCGAGTCGAAGGTTTCCACGGGAACGGGATTTAAGTGGGTGAAACTGCGCGGGACAGCTAGTTTTCAATGCATTTAAAATTCTGTATGATGCTATAATAATATATAATTATGATATTATATTATGTTACGAGTTGTAATGTTGAAATTATTTTTATAAGAACCGCCACCTCATAATAAATATAAATAACTCCCTTATAAAAAAATTAAGTGTTTAGGTTGTGGTCACGAAATCCAATCCGGGCATATCAAAGTCAGCCAAATAGGAATATTGCGGATTTAAAATATAATTAAACGAAAATACTAATTAATTAATTATGTTTGTATTGTATGTATTGATATATCGCATGCAGTCAAAGATATTTATCGTATATATTGTTACTATAGTAAAGTTTCGATATTTTTTATCGATAACAGTAGCTACGCACTACGGAGTAGTTGACATAACTGACAAAACTTTGATCAAAACAAACAAAACAGCAAAATATTTTCTTAGATAACTTTTTTTAAATTATACTCTATTTTACAACTGAAAAGTAGTTTTAACGGGTATATTAAACGGATAGAAACATATCCTTTTTAATACAAACAATGTATTACCGCTACATAACGTTTACAAATGAATATAACCTCAGTAAGTAAATAACTAAAATTCTTCATTGATTTTATGCAGGCACTGTGAAATGATATAGTTTGCCTATTAACGGTCTCTTTTATGTACATATTGTTCTAGATCTCCGGAAATTGTGACAAACTAGCTGCTTAACAATAATTATAGTATGGAGCCGACAAGAATTGAAGGAACTTAGTGATTACATCTAAAGAATGGATTTGAAATCGATCGGAAGTTTATAAATCTATATCAAAATCAATACATGTTTATCTTATGCTTCAAATGATTTGTGTAAGTATTAAGGTATTTATTACTACTCATAATAAATCTGTCAGAAACTCAGTCTACTTAAAAATATCCTCATTGGCGAAAAAGTATAGATCATTTCTATTGCGAAATAAATATTTAACCTCATGCCAGAACTCACTGAAACAGAGGTCCAATATGGGTAGGTAATTGCAACTATGGATGATAGTGTTAATATGTGTCACAAACGAAACTATCTCGGGAAGGGAAGGAAAAATAAAAGAATATTATCATTATTTGTATTTATTAACATAATGATATTGCTCACATCTTCTTGGAATTACTCCAATAATCATTAAATGCAGATCCAAATAAAAAAGTTTTCAAAACCATTCCATTTGTCTCATATTAGATAACATAACTCGCAATTCCAAATTATATCCGCAGCCTCTGGAAAAATAACAAAGTTACTTTATACCTATTAACTACATTATTTCTTTTTTACAGATTGAATCTACAAATAGGAAGTGCTGTACTTGAGAAATATATTCACAAATCATAAAAAGTGATAGTTTGTTTTTAATAAATTAGTTGTTACTATTCTGTGTCAATTGTTTCATTCCTTATTATATTTATTTTCTCATATTACTTTATATAAACTGCATCTATTAACTAACATAATACCTCTTGTTCTTATAATATATTGGGTAAGGCAATAATTATACCAAAATGCATGATTGCACTAGTAACTCAGTGGTATTAATGCAATTACTAGAGACATAGTTTTATTGTTAGATTGATCCCCACTGAATAATATCAGTGTAAGTCCTTGGTTTTGAGTGTGATGTGTAAATATTTTATTTGTAAAGCCCCCTGCGATAGGGATTTATATTTACCTAGTGCAACTGTAATTAATCATGAACACACAAACATGCACAGAATAATAGGTATAGGCTAGATATCTCATCAATGACCAAATTGATATGTTATAGTGTAGTTGGTTACTATTACGCTATACGGCAAATAACTTTTTATCATTAGTATAAAAATCAACTAGATCGAACTATGTGTGAATATTTTCAAAGGCAGATTTATTTCCCTAGATTGTGTGATATAACATCATGAATTCAATGTTTTAGATAAATAATTAGCTTGTTATTTAAACTAAACAAACATACAAAACTTCATAGTATAACTGTTTCATGTAATGTGTAAGGTCTAACACAATATCAATGTTATTTGTATTAGCTCCATAATATTTCATCAATCAACAACTTGATAGCAGTTTAGGCTTAGCCAGTTACTACTAAAGTTAATAGTAAAAAACTAATAATAATGTGCACAGTGGTGTCATATATTTACTTTAATGTTATAATATATAACAGATATTTACTGCAAACTCCATAAAGGCAGGATTAGTACCTTAATTAAACTTTGAGACATTATTTAAGACGTTTTTTAAGACGAAATGGGTTATAATTATGTCTCGTGATATTCGAATGGGTGTATTTCTTTTTCTATCTTACGGCGAAATATTTATCAACTCTCATTTTCGTCTCCATTATAGTAATATGCGAAAAGACACTTAAACAATTTATTTGTGTATTGTATATCAATCACGTATCACTGCATATTATCCACAAAATTTGGTAAATATAGTTTCTTTCGTACACAACAAAAGAGTTAACGATGATATATTTTAGTTTCTAAGCTGAAAAATAGTTTTGTCTTCAAAATAAAACTTTGTCGGCATCTTGTTTGGCCGCGAGAAGTAGTCTACAACAAATGTCAAAAATAGAGAGGGAAATAGTCTATTTATGGAGCCTATGCTCGCAGTTTTAGACTTGAGTCGCGAATAGTTCATTCATTTAGCTGTCATGCCCAGCTAGCATAGGCACCGTAGACACGACTCGAGAGACTTCTTGTCGAGCAAGTCTGTTCTGTCAAAGTTCTCTATATCGCGATCATGGCCACGCCCCTCGACAGCTTGTCGCATCGCGACTTGGGAGGTTCGGTTAGTTCAATCCTCCCGATCTTCTATATATTTACGGTTTTCTTTATGGTCGAAAAAAAGTAATTTTATTGTCTCTGACAAATGTCAGTAGGGATGACCATAATACATAGCTTCGAAAATATCGACAATCTATTAGTGGTCACGTCCCCGTGGGAATATTTTCATAAGATATATCTAGATTACTCGTTGAATTAAAAATAAAACACAATAAAAGTTTCTGAGTTTATCCGTTGCTGACAAATATATATTTTTTCTTCTTATAATCCATGCATTAAATATGTGTTATTAGATATTTCATTTCAGCATAATATGAAATTATTATGTTTGTAATTTTTACTAATATTATAGTAGTTTGTAAATTGTTTGTGAGGTTGTAGGGAGTAATTTCTGGAGCTACTGACACGATTTTGAAAATTCTTTTACCAATAGAAAACCATATTATTTGTGAGTCATAATATGCTATATTTTCGAGTCGAAGGTTTCCACGGGAACGGGATTTAAGTGGGTGAAACTGCGCGGGACAGCTAGTTTTCAATGCATTTAAAATTCTGTATGATGCTATAATAATATATAATTATGATATTATATTATGTTACGAGTTGTAATGTTGAAATTATTTTTATAAGAACCGCCACCTCATAATAAATATAAATAACTCCCTTATAAAAAAATTAAGTGTTTAGGTTGTGGTCACGAAATCCAATCCGGGCATATCAAAGTCAGCCAAATAGGAATATTGCGGATTTAAAATATAATTAAACGAAAATACTAATTAATTAATTATGTTTGTATTGTATGTATTGATATATCGCATGCAGTCAAAGATATTTATCGTATATATTGTTACTATAGTAAAGTTTCGATATTTTTTATCGATAACAGTAGCTACGCACTACGGAGTAGTTGACATAACTGACAAAACTTTGATCAAAACAAACAAAACAGCAAAATATTTTCTTAGATAACTTTTTTTAAATTATACTCTATTTTACAACTGAAAAGTAGTTTTAACGGGTATATTAAACGGATAGAAACATATCCTTTTTAATACAAACAATGTATTACCGCTACATAACGTTTACAAATGAATATAACCTCAGTAAGTAAATAACTAAAATTCTTCATTGATTTTATGCAGGCACTGTGAAATGATATAGTTTGCCTATTAACGGTCTCTTTTATGTACATATTGTTCTAGATCTCCGGAAATTGTGACAAACTAGCTGCTTAACAATAATTATAGTATGGAGCCGACAAGAATTGAAGGAACTTAGTGATTACATCTAAAGAATGGATTTGAAATCGATCGGAAGTTTATAAATCTATATCAAAATCAATACATGTTTATCTTATGCTTCAAATGATTTGTGTAAGTATTAAGGTATTTATTACTACTCATAATAAATCTGTCAGAAACTCAGTCTACTTAAAAATATCCTCATTGGCGAAAAAGTATAGATCATTTCTATTGCGAAATAAATATTTAACCTCATGCCAGAACTCACTGAAACAGAGGTCCAATATGGGTAGGTAATTGCAACTATGGATGATAGTGTTAATATGTGTCACAAACGAAACTATCTCGGGAAGGGAAGGAAAAATAAAAGAATATTATCATTATTTGTATTTATTAACATAATGATATTGCTCACATCTTCTTGGAATTACTCCAATAATCATTAAATGCAGATCCAAATAAAAAAGTTTTCAAAACCATTCCATTTGTCTCATATTAGATAACATAACTCGCAATTCCAAATTATATCCGCAGCCTCTGGAAAAATAACAAAGTTACTTTATACCTATTAACTACATTATTTCTTTTTTACAGATTGAATCTACAAATAGGAAGTGCTGTACTTGAGAAATATATTCACAAATCATAAAAAGTGATAGTTTGTTTTTAATAAATTAGTTGTTACTATTCTGTGTCAATTGTTTCATTCCTTATTATATTTATTTTCTCATATTACTTTATATAAACTGCATCTATTAACTAACATAATACCTCTTGTTCTTATAATATATTGGGTAAGGCAATAATTATACCAAAATGCATGATTGCACTAGTAACTCAGTGGTATTAATGCAATTACTAGAGACATAGTTTTATTGTTAGATTGATCCCCACTGAATAATATCAGTGTAAGTCCTTGGTTTTGAGTGTGATGTGTAAATATTTTATTTGTAAAGCCCCCTGCGATAGGGATTTATATTTACCTAGTGCAACTGTAATTAATCATGAACACACAAACATGCACAGAATAATAGGTATAGGCTAGATATCTCATCAATGACCAAATTGATATGTTATAGTGTAGTTGGTTACTATTACGCTATACGGCAAATAACTTTTTATCATTAGTATAAAAATCAACTAGATCGAACTATGTGTGAATATTTTCAAAGGCAGATTTATTTCCCTAGATTGTGTGATATAACATCATGAATTCAATGTTTTAGATAAATAATTAGCTTGTTATTTAAACTAAACAAACATACAAAACTTCATAGTATAACTGTTTCATGTAATGTGTAAGGTCTAACACAATATCAATGTTATTTGTATTAGCTCCATAATATTTCATCAATCAACAACTTGATAGCAGTTTAGGCTTAGCCAGTTACTACTAAAGTTAATAGTAAAAAACTAATAATAATGTGCACAGTGGTGTCATATATTTACTTTAATGTTATAATATATAACAGATATTTACTGCAAACTCCATAAAGGCAGGATTAGTACCTTAATTAAACTTTGAGACATTATTTAAGACGTTTTTTAAGACGAAATGGGTTATAATTATGTCTCGTGATATTCGAATGGGTGTATTTCTTTTTCTATCTTACGGCGAAATATTTATCAACTCTCATTTTCGTCTCCATTATAGTAATATGCGAAAAGACACTTAAACAATTTATTTGTGTATTGTATATCAATCACGTATCACTGCATATTATCCACAAAATTTGGTAAATATAGTTTCTTTCGTACACAACAAAAGAGTTAACGATGATATATTTTAGTTTCTAAGCTGAAAAATAGTTTTGTCTTCAAAATAAAACTTTGTCGGCATCTTGTTTGGCCGCGAGAAGTAGTCTACAACAAATGTCAAAAATAGAGAGGGAAATAGTCTATTTATGGAGCCTATGCTCGCAGTTTTAGACTTGAGTCGCGAATAGTTCATTCATTTAGCTGTCATGGACTCTTTGTCGGAGACAAAATGTAATCCCATGCTCGCGACGGTAGACTCAAGTCGAGGTGTGTCACGTGACAGTGCGTTTCTGCAATGTGATTGGTCGGCCTCCGTAGAGTAGACTCAAGTCGTCTCAAGTCGCGTTGCCTATGCTAGCCGGGCAGGTAAGTATTGGTCATTGTCTAGAAAAATTTAGATTTTAAAGCTAATCAATTTTCAATACTTTTAAAACTGATGCAAAATTATTTTATATTGTTGAAATGTTTAATGTTAAGTTCAAGACTGTTGATTATATTCAAATAATTATTAACATGTATGCGAGACTAATTTTAAATATATTAATAGGTATAGCGGTTTTATGTTGTTGTTTATTATGCTGTTTATTATTTTTAAGTTAAGACAATGCTGTGATTAAAAAAAAAGAAATGTTTTATCATTTTATAAAAATTGTTGTGAGACTGATTTTATATCATCATCATCATCAGCCCGTATAACGTCCACTGCTGAACATGGGCCTCCTCCCGAAAGGGGGGGTATTTGCCATAGTCACCACGCTTGGCAGGCGGGTTGGTGACCGCAGTATTATGTTGTACCACACAAGGAAGGAAACGCTGCTGCCCGTTCCTAGACATACGATTATTATAGATGATGTTATAACAATCGGGACCAACGGCTTAACGTGCTTTCCGAGGCACGGAGGGTAGTCCCTCAACCAACCAGACCCGGAAAGAAATCTTAGAATTTACACAAAGATTTTCTGTCCGGTGTGGGGATCGAACCCACGACCTCCGAGATTCAAGGCGAGCCAAATACCGCTACGCTACGGAGGTTGTCTGATTTTATATATTTTAAGTTAAAAGATCTATATTTTTGTCAGGTTTTTGCCTTACGTTCGTTCGTAGTAATTGTTTTCAATAAGTGTAGAGATTTTTATTACTGCTGCCATGTGCTCACTAAGATACTGTTTATTTTTGACGTTAAATTTAGGTAGGAGATTGTTATATGCAATGTGTGGTAAGGGATAAAAACATAAATGTTTTTAATTGAACTGTTGTATTTCATTTTTAAACATATTATCATATTTATATAGTATAGTAATTATATTTCTTAATAAGTACCTACATTTTTTTATTCCAATAGTAAGCTGTGATTTTAGAAATAAAAGACAAATTATCATTTAACTAAAATTTTTTTATACTTATTCAAAATTTTTTGGTTGACCATACTTTCGTAAGACATACTTTACTTTTTTTTATTTGTGGTCCCAAAATACTACTGAAAAATAAATATTTAATTTATAGGTGGAATCCGGGACTGCGGTCCCGGTCCTAAAAGCCCCACGACCCCTAAAAGTGACGTCGCATGAAATTTCAACGCGCTGAAAATGCAACTCTTTGCGTTAAATTAATTGGCGCAGTTTTTATATTGAAAAGAAATCGATTTGAATTGTGGAAAATTTCAGATTCGTCTGACTCCGTATATTCGAATATTCAATATCAATAGAATGGTCTTGGTTATTATTGTTACACAGTTTTGAATTTCAAATTTGATAGTCCACGGTTCTACCAATATTCCTACGTAACCCGCTTCAAACTTTTTGAGTTCCAATATAAATAGAAAACATTTTTTTTTTACATAAACTATATGTATGTCGCATGATGTGTAGCATTTATAAATAACAATAGCTAGAATTAGTAAGGATCCTTTCAGTTCATTTGTCAAGTATTAAGTAAATTGATTTATTAATCTCATATAACATCGCGATCTTATTACTGTAAGAATTATTGTAAATTCGTTAATGCTGTACTAAATTACCTCAAGTCTTTTAAAATTATTTTCAATCAAAAACATTGTTCAGTCTTGCTCAGAAAGTCATAATTAAATCATTTTAACAACCCGTGAAATCACTTAATGAAATCCCTATGTAGGTATCTTGACTCTCGGTCTAGAGCGGAACGAGTGGGAAATAAAAAGTTCCAATCGTCACCACTGGGGACGAACGAAACTTTTTTTTTCCCACTCGTACCAAGTGGGGACGACCGGGAATAACCCGAAACTTTGAACTGATAGATGCTGCTTATCATCCATTCCTTAGTCGCCTCTTACGACAGCCATAGGAAGATATGGGGTGGTCTATACTGAGCAGGAAACCACACGGCATAAATTCTAGATAGGAAACCACACGGCATAAATTCTAGATGTATTTAATTTTATTTAACTACCTATGTATGCCACACAACAAAAAAAAACTTGTTTGATTTATGTGTATTATATCTGTTTTCTTCCTTTCATTGCAGTACAACTAAAATTCGATGCGACAGTTAGTTTTCACATTGCATACATTAATCTTGTAGTAGATACAAAAAGTGACACATAAAATGTGGAAGTAGTATTTTTGGTCGAATAAACATCCATATTAATTGACAACGGAAGAGACTGAACTAGAACTATATCTTTTTTTGAGGACATGCGTAACATTTTAGTGCTTTTGAATGTTTGCCAGATAGGTCAATGGTGCTAAACGAAAACTAAAGTTGTGAAAATATCGGATTGTCTGAGTTTTTAGGATACCGTAACAGAATTGCTGAATGAAACTCTCTTCTAGTTTTTGTATATTTAACACATTTCAGTGTTTAAAGGACATCGCTAAACAATATGATAAGATACAGGTTTTCAAGCAAAATTTGCCAACCGCCACCTTCAGTTCTACAGAACTCGGTTTAACCAGTCTAACAGTTGCTTTTATATAAAAAATATCCAAAATACATATTCATTATATTGTAAAACTGTTTATCTCAATAAGACGCTTAATACAGTTACTACCGTCAGAAACTTGGCCGGGTTATTTCTCTCATAAATAAAATTGTAGTGTCTCCATTGTAGTGATAAAAAAGGGAATTCAGTTTGATTCGCAACTAAAGGTCCGTGACCTCTTAGTAAATGAATTTTGGTTTTCGTAACATGTTTTATTTGCACATTGCTTCATTTACGTAGTGTCTCTGTAAAAAGTTCTAAATTATTGGTGAATAATCTTTTCGTGAATGCGGCGCGAATGTAAAGAGCAGACCCCGACCGCGATATATCTATATATTTTTTATTATAAAAAATAGACCTAAATATAAACAATACTGTCAAATACTCACATTATGTTACAATTAGGGTTGCCACCTTTTTTTTTTGTGTCGCTCATCGAGCTCCTTTTTTTTGTCCTCCACCTATTGTAAAGTAGCATTTTTCATTGATGCCGCGCTGAGGGTACGTTTTTAAATGGGGTGAATTTTAGTTTAGCAAAATAATATAGTACTTTTTGTACTACTATATTATTTTTGTATAATATATAGGTAGTACATTTGACTGAAATATTGTACGATACTATATAATATAGTACGGGTGGCAACCCTAGTTACAATACTATAATGATAGCTATTAATGTTGTGAGTTATAAGTACTAGGTATCCTTACTAGTGGTAACCTAGTAATCGAATACCGACCATAATTGGAAAATATATATTAGCATTCTAAATATATAAACACTTTTCTATACATACACTATAAGTGTGCGAAATTTCATACTCCACCGACCGCGTTTCGTTAAAAGGGATATAAAGTTTTTACTTCTGGTATTAATATAGAGATAAAATTCATAACAATTATTTATGACATTGGGGTTTGCGCTGCTTTACCATCTGAATAAAAATAATGTTATTATCTATCGTTAGCCAGGCCACAAAGGTATAAGACCTTTGTGGCCTGGCTAAGTGTAAGGCTCCTCCAAAAATAAATGCCACTCCTTTAATAGGTAGAATATTAAAGCAAGTACCAAGTAAAGAAATTTAAATTTACACATGGTTACTTAAAAGTGAATAAACTAACACAGCTATTAACTTTGCTGTCTGAAATTAAATTCACTTTTTTGAAAATGAACTAAGAAAAACTTCAAGTACATCCAAAATTACTTTTGGCAATCAGTTCTGAATGAAAATTTTAATCATAGAATATTAAACTTAATTAGCTAAGAATGCTTTAGGAAACTAATTTAAAACGAAATAAGACAGTTATATAGTTCATTTGAAACTGGGTGTAAGTATTCATCTCATTTTGCGTTTATCTTGAAGATATGACGTAGGTATCTTTTTATTCTTATTGATGCAAAAACGAAATAACTCAAGTAAAATATAACCCTTATTACGAGTTCCTACACTTAACTTTCTTGATACGCTATAACACGCAAACGAAGTCGCGAGCAAGAGCTATATATTATATAAAATACATTATAAATCGTAATTTATTTCTTTTCACCTTGAATGAAATGTCTACTTCATTAATAAAGAAAGCAACATGTAAACGTTAACAATTCGCACCGAAACTGAATTTGCTTACAGAGCATGCATAAATAAATCTACTCGGTCAGTCACCGCATTGAACACAGCGCAGGTGTAAACGACTGCTGTGCCTGGATAATATCTTTGTTAATATTGTAAATATGACTGATTGTTTGATCGACTTTCACACAACGCACAAACATTTATATTTTGGTGTGGTGTATATATGCAGGCTCAAGAGAGATCTTGAAAAAAACTCAAATCTAAAAACTTACTTGCCTTTCAATAATTATAAGTCTTAGAAATAAATGAAATAATTACGGCAAAATACAAAAATACATCTTCCAACAAAAAATATTATATGAACTGAAAAGGAAAAAAGATTGTATTTTTAGTGCGTATGACTAATAACATATAATTATGTTTTTAATAATAAAATTGTCGTTTTAACTCTTCTGGAAAGTTATGATATCTGAAATATGAGATGTTTGAACCTATGGGACAGTATCAGGTTACAATCTGTTGTACCTATATCATTGGTTATACTGCAGTAAGTAAATTAATGTTAACTTACGCGGTATTGCTATGGCTAGATATGATAAGGTTCAAAATCAAATGTAGCAAATTCATGTTTGTCCTTTCAATGTCATAAATAACGGGAATTACAGATAAAATTACACTTTATTAGCAACTGTCACTTACGTACAAAATGTAACTTGACCACTTTCAAAGACTTTTGCTATACAGCATCAAAATATGACCAAATCATATAACTTATTACCAAACGTTTACCTCAAAATGTGACTCACATAACGAACATTAAACGAAAGCAACCAAATTTGTAGTATTTCCTAAACGATGTCATATATAACGGATATGAAGTCACGGGAAACAGATTATGTCACAGTCATCCGAGGAGCCGGGAGTGGAAAAATACTATAAGGAAAAATCTGAATTAGGCATAAGAGATTTACATTATTTTTATATGTGCATATGTATTGTTATGTGGCATAACATTGAATAAAATGGCGGGTTTATTAGAATCATTGATTAAGTATATATGAAAAGAAATAAAATACGAAATAAAAGTACATTTTATATTCTTGTTTTTTGTATTAAGGTTAAAAAAACTGTACTAGATTAAATCGCTTGCAAATAAGATCTTCTACATGTGTGATTTCATTTTTATTAGAGTAATAGCTTCCCGCGCGCGGTTTCATCCGCGCAGATCCCGTTCCCGTGTGAACTACATAAGAAAAGATATAGCCTTTAGCCTACCTCTATAAATTAACTATCTAACACTGAAATATTTTTTCAAATCGGACCAGTAATTCCAGATTAGAAGTTCAAATAAACAAACAAACAAACTCTTCAGCTTTATATATTAATATAATATTCTAATAATTATGTATTCGGAACTCAGGAACAATAGGTACACTTAATCTTGTCATAATCAAAACTTAACAAGACTAAACCTAGCAAAAAGGTCGGTGAAGTTTATAATGATACATAATTTACCTACGCAACATTGTCTGTCCTGCGAAATATGAAATTTGTTAATTATATAACCCTATATTAATTAGTACACATTATTATTATCGATGTATGTATGCTAATCGTCTTCTATATTTAATATATTATAAAAAGCAAGCAGTTATAGTTATCATACGTCTCTTTTTAGTTCAGTTTAATTTTGGAATGAGGGAAAACTGTGTCAATCCAAAAATATTATCATCAACAAACAAAATATATATACAGCACCGAAATGAGGTCAAGAGCTCTTGGACACCGACAGAGATATTGAGAAATCAGATTAAACATTAATTTATTAATTTAAATTTATATTAAAAGCTTTGTCGTGCTTTCATTCTTAATTTAATGGTGTTTATTCTTGTCTAGGCTTATATTAGGAATCATTAACGTGGTAAGGAAAAAACAAAATTCACCTAATGTTAACTGGCTTTAAGACTTCTTTCAGGACATATTCCTTTAAACAGTTTTGTGTTTTTAATGGACAACGTTTCAAGTTCCAATTATTAGCGTGAGTAAAATTAAATAAATATATATAATTGATAGAGTGTGTCCGGAATGAGTACAAAAGAAATAAATTTATTACAAAAGATACTAACGGTGGGATATATAATATTATGCTCTTCCCTTGCCTGAGGAAGCAAGATCGTTGTATAATTTAGCAAAATTTGCTATATGTAATAAATATTAAGAATTTACTGTATTTTTATCCAAGTCGGTTAAAAAAAAAGGAGGTTTCTCAATTCGACCGTATATATTTTTTTTAATGTTTGTTGCGGATAACTTCGTTGTTTATGAACCGATTTGATTATTCTTTTTTTGTTGGAAAGAAGATATTTCAAAGGTGGTCCCATGATAAGGAAAATCAGGGTTTGATGATGGCAGACCAGAGAAATCGAGAGAAACTTTCAAAAATCGTAGGGACGACTAGTGCGTTTGTTAAGTTTTTTATTATTATTATGAGGCTGGCATCGTCACATAGTGACATAAACCTCCTTAGTAAATAAATATAAAAAAAAGAAAAATAAAGTGGTATAGAGTTACAAATACAAGGACTAGTGCCAGTACTCTAGTTATGTATATTTTATCGTGTCGGGCTTTTCCCCTTCTACAAGCATTGTCGGTGTATTTTGAAGGGCCAAATAATGAAGATGGAATGACGAATAATTTGGAAGTCGGGAAAAAATCTTATTTTTTAAGCTTTTCATAAAAGTTTTGATTGAAATATTGTTTTCGGAACATTGTTTGTGTAACGTATCTAAGAAGCTTTTCCGGTACTTTAAGTATATAATCAGATTTTATTTGGAAAACGACGTTATTTTATTTATATTTCTCTACTCTGTTTCAATATACCTAATATTGAAACAGAGCACGCACAGGGGCCTTTTTAAATTATTTTAAGTGACATTAATAAATCTACAGGAGAAAATATAAAAGAATAGGTATTGTATTTAACTTAACAGTAGTATGTGAAGTTAATTCAGATGACATATATCTGAATTAACTTCACATACTACTGTTAAGTTATTAACGGAATATATTCTAAATTATGTTTTACATTTTTTTCATGAAATTTTGTAAGGATTAGTTTGATCGTTAAATCATGAGATCGCAGCAGAAGATGAAGTACCTACCATTGTTTTCATTATAACATAATTATTCCTCAGCTTAATTTAATTTTATTCAATAAGGCCTCATTTACGGAAGATTAAATAAATATGATGCTGTATGAATTCGTTTTCTAATAAGCGATTTGGGTTTTGGTTTTATACGAGTTATCCCAAGCAGCAAAAACTAGTTGTATAAAAGTCCATAGAACGTTTTGTAAAAAACTGTTTTTGGCCCTATAAAAAACCTAAAAAAGAGTTATTTCTTCGAAAGTGGCGCAGTTATATCTCTGTTTAGTGTCAAAACGATCTGTTAGCAGTGTCACACATCACAAATCAGTCCTATACAATCTATGTAACAGTAACGCAGGTCTCAAAATAGTGATGTAATGGCTACTATAGAACCTTTTATAGTACTTTTTCATACTAAACTAGAGTTTATGTTTCCTATACTTCACCATACATTCTCTTATCATTCGTGACAGGGTGCAATGCCAAAATTTAATAAAAAAAACAAAAGGATATCTAGTACAATCAATTTGAGGTGAGTAAGATTTTATTTTGTTATTATGATATTCGTCTAATAAGGTAAAAATGATGTACGAACGCAGTTTTACTGATAAACTAGGGTTAGGTTTACCATGAATTTTAAGTACCCCTTCGAATTATTGAGTTTTTACTAAAATATTTATCAATTAATGTGACTTCAAGTTTCTAAGGACCCTTATAGTACATGTTGTGACAATGTTTTCACTGTCATCATGGGTTCAGAGTGATTTTGGGGATCCGTGTGAGCATAACTAAATAATACACCATGATTTTTTTTGGTTATGTTTCTGAAGCACTGATTCAACGCATGAAAACTTTCTTTATAAATTTAAAGAGTTTACTGCTTAAACTGTGTTAATCATGTGGCCACTTTTTTTTTCGGGAAAGTTGATTAGTTTTATTAAGTATGTAGAAATATAAAATGTATCTATATCTATATCTATATCTATATCTATATCTATATATAATATCCCTCAACGACCCTAGCCTTGCCATCCATGTCTGTTAAGAGGAGGCCCGTGTTCAGCAGTTGACTTTATAGGGCTGATGAAGATGTAATAAAGAGCATTTTTTGTATAAAAGTACGTTCATCCATAAGGATTAGTGTACTTTTACGCCTCGTACTCGTACGTTCGATGCCTCGACGAACTATAGCTTGACGGCAACCGCTGTACCGGAACAAGTTGTTCCTAGGGAGCGGTACAGCGGTTGCAGTCAAGCTATAGTAACATTTTTATTCCTGCGCTGGAAACATTCCGGATTCCACATTCCTTTATAAGTGCCGGAATTATCAGGCACCAATAAAGTCTACGGTACGGTTTATTATGGACAGCCATCCATAATAATTTAATAAGATAGTATGTTATTCAAAAACTCATTAGTATAGGTACTAACTAAAAACATAAATAGGTAATTCAATTCACAAAATAAAATCTCTTATAAATCTTCGCTTCTGGGCAGCATACTCAAAATACAGGCACCATATCGAAACTGAAACTTATCCCTTAAGAAACGCTATTTTTTTATTAAATTTATCTAAAGATTTGAGTAGCTTTTACCTAATTCTTATTCCTAAATGAATTTAAAATTCTCAAATCTCCAAAAACTTTTCTGTTACAAAGACTATCATAAGTATTGGTAAGGTGGCTGTTTTAATTACTACGTCACGAATACCTAAAGCCGGCCCTAATTATTTCTCTTAAATAATTCATATACTTTATTTTCTATTTGTAATTGGACAAATAAGTAAAGTTGGTTACCTTCAGTGAAAATGTTATTAGTTAATAAATGTTACTGTTTGGACCGGGTCATTTATTTTGTTTAACAACACTAGCGAGAAAAACAACGGTAGAAAAAGTCACAAAACCTTGGTATTACACAGAAGTAATTGCTTATATTATCACCGCGGTATATACTATACTAATATTATAAAGAGGTAAAGTTTGTGACGTTGTAGGGGGCAATCTCTGAATCTACTGAACCGATTTAAAAAAATCTTATACCAATAAAAAGCCATGTCATTTGTGAGTGTCACAGACTATATTTTTAGTTAAAGTTTCCACGGGAACAGGATCTACGAAGGTGAAACCGCGCGGGACAGCTAGTATCTATATAAAGCGGATACGTAACAACTCGAAAATTACCCTTTTTGGCATGAATTAGTAAGAAAACACTTAGTTGATAAATCATCTTTTTCTGTGCTCAAATTAAGCAGCAAAATTCTACAGGCGACTAATGCCTCATTTACGGAGACGCAAGACGACGCACGTAGCGTCACGTGGCGCGTCGAGCGTTTTATTTTTTCGTTTACTGCCTACGGAACGTACAGCCGGCGGCCGTTTCCATCTCAAAACTTAAACTTATGGAAATTTACGATGTCGTTCATAAAGAGGTGAATTGTGAAGAATAGCTGCGATGAAATAGTAGTACCTACCCAACCAGCAATACAGTCCTATAACTAAAGGTTATACCTCTAAAAAGCTGTGTAAACGTTTTATTAAGGTTTTAGCGGTGACAGCGTATTGTATAAAGGCGTTCGATAACACATTATTGCTCTATAAGCTTATAGAGCTAAAATGACATATAAACAATCGTTGTTAACGTTTACAACGCCATTTTATACAACCGTTATAGTCAGGTGCTATAGCCAGATCTAATATAACTAGTACAGAACGATATTGCTCTATAAAATTGTTCGCAGAAGCCTTTATTCATCTGATTTGCACAATAAGGGTTCCAAACGAACTGCTATAGTACTTTCGTTTTAGCAGTGACGAACACTCAACTATGGAGCGATATTGTGGTATTGTGGATACTCAGATCGTTGTTATAGTACTTAGTACGTTAGTAGTCAAAAAAACTCTACAATTGAATGATTTTGTGATGTAGCCAAGTTTGAGATTACGCTTATGTAATGTAACTGTACTATAATCATTTTCAGATGCCTATTATAGTTTCACTGATAAGACAATTACACAGACACTTTTTTAGAGCAGATTTGTTGTATAATGTCTTCTTTAGTTCCTTTAATACATATGTTAGTATTATAACAGGGTATCTATCTCTTTAATATTACAAAAATGTCACACAAAAGTAGACAAATGTTGCTATTAAATGACAATTATATCCTGAAAAAGAATTTTTATCATGCTTTTAGAACAATACTCAGACATTTTGATTCAACGATCGACAAAAATGGATTTGAAGAATTGTAAAAGATATAAACGCAGTGGAACATATAGAAAAGAAGTTAATAGACATTCACCAATTTTGATGATGGTAAAATTAATTAATTAATTTTACCATTAATTAATTAATGGTAAAATTAATGATGATGGTGACATTAATTCTTACGCAATGACGTCTACACTTAAGTGTAATAATTGTAATCTTGTCGTTGACGAAATGTTGACGTATTTGCAAAACAAGTTGTCGGTTAGTGACGAAGAAACTCTTACAAAAGTATGCTTGTCAACGTTCACGAGTGCGCAAATTGAAAAATCGAAAACGTTGCTGTTTGAATCATTACCGTTGGATCAACGTAAACCTGCTAGAAAGGGTCAGGGAAAGGACAATAGAGTGTTAAGTGACATTATAAGCATATTCAAAGTGACTGAGCCTGATGTGATGCCTGTGTTCGTGGCCCGTGATTTAAATAAGCTACCTCCCATAACGTTTGATCACTTGGATGTTTCAAAGCTGCTTAAAGATATCTTATTGGTGCAAACTGAAATTAAAGATATCAAAGCATCCTATGCCACCGTGATGCAGTTAGAAGATCTGAAGAAGGATTTCAAGGCCCTGTCATTTACTGCTTCACCCCGGAATGTCAACATGAAAAGTGGAACGCGCCGAGACAGCGAACCTTCATTACCATCACCTACCATGATTGGTTCGGCAGCGAAAAACTGTGAAAATTTTGATGATTCATTGTTCATGATAAGGGATAATAAAAACCGTTCTTGTCATAACAAAAATCAAGTTGCGGGTAGCAGCTGTTTTGTTGACGCTTTAAATAAAAATCCGTTGCCGAGCTCGCCGCGGTGTGTCGCGGCGACTGAGTCATCGCAGCTGCCCACTAATCAGCTGGACGAGTCGATACGACCGCGAAGTAAACAATCGTTTGCGAATGCAGTTAGACAACAATCTACCTTAGTGAATGAGGAGACAAGGCGGAATGACGAGTGGACCTTAGTACAGAATCGTAAACAAAGGCTCAAGGAACGTTTCATGGGGAAAATGGGTAAAAGTGCTGTTGATACTGATGAAAGGTTTAGAGCAGCAGATCGAAAAGTGCCTATCTTCATTACCAATGTTCACAAAGATACAGCAGAGGAGGACATTAGAGATTATGTACATAGAAAAACTTCTATAAATGTGAAATTGGAGAAAATAAATTTGAAAAAACAAAGTGATTACAATGCATTTAAGTTCTTTGTACTGCATCATAACGTACATATGTTCTTGAATAACGAAATGTGGCCGCAGGGAATTATTTTCAGACGGTTCGTGCATTTTCGACCTAAGCCAATGAATACTTTGAATACTGGCTATGGAGACGGCTCTTCAGCATTCATTAATGAATAATAGGCTGCACAAGTTTGCAACATTCAATTGTAAGAACGTCAAGCGTTCAGTTGACAGTATTCAGGATTTGTGTAAACATGTTGACATTATAGCCTTGCAAGAGACCTGGCTACTGTCGCATGAAATATCGTACCTAGACACCATTAGTGACGATTTCAATTGTACGGGAACGTCAGCAGTAGACTCCACTGCTGGGATGCTACGAGGAAGACCACATGGTGGTGTGGCACTATTGTGGAGGAGGAGCGTCTACACAAACGTAACTGTGATTCCGAGTGATAACCCGCGTATAAGTGCAATTAAAATAGTGATGCAAGAAAGGTCAATGTTAGTGTTTAGCGTTTACATGCCGACTGACGTGGTGCGTAATTTAGCGGACTTCACGGACGTCCTCAGCGCGGTGAGTGCTATTGTTGATTCTTGCAATATTGAGTGCGTTTATATACTGGGGGATTTTAACGCTCACCCTACGGAAAGATTTTATGCTGAGCTAGTGGGGTTTTGTGGTGAACAAGACTGGTTGTGTATTGACATTGAACGTTTGGGTCTAGCATCAAATACGTATACATTTATAAGTCAGGCTCATGGGTCATCGAGGTGGCTTGACCATTGTTTGGTTACCAAAGCGGCGGCTCAGACTGTTAGTAGGGTATATGTGAAGTATGATGTTGTGTGGTCTGACCACTTTCCTATGATTGTTGAATGTTATTTAGATACCGTTGTACCTAAGAGATGTGCGTCTAGTGAGCATGTTAGTAGCGGGATTGCATGGGGAGAGAGGGACTTGGCTCAGATTCGATTGTATAATACTGAGTGTCATAAGCGTCTGAGATTGATAGATTTCCCAATGCAGTTCCGATATTGTTGTGATCATATGTGTACTGATATAAATCATAGGCATCTAATTGATAAAATGTATGGCCAGATTATTGGCGCTTTATGTGAATCATCGGTGGTGGGCCGCCATAGTAATAAACGCAAAAGGAAGATTGTTATTGGGTGGAATAGACATGTTGCCGATGCACACAGGCATGCTAGGGATAAATTTGTTTTATGGTCCTGGTACGGTAGGCCTACTTCTGGTCGTTATTATGAGGAGATGTGTGAATCCAGGAGGAAATTTAAATCTCAGCTAAAATGGTGCCAGGGCAGAGAAGATAAGATTAAAATGGATATTCTGGCGTCTAATCATGTGAATAAGGATTTTCGTGGATTCTGGAAAAACACGAAAAATCTTAGTCATAAGCCGAGCGTGCCTGTGTGCGTCGACGGTGTGAGCGATCCACAGGGAATAGCCGAACTGTTCAAAGATAAGTTTGAAGTGAAATCGTCATTAGGTCCGTCGCGGGCGGTGATCGATGTTGAGCCCATGGAGGAGTTGGGAGTCAGGGTTACTTCTAAAGACATTGCTTCTGTCATACAGTCTATGTCAAGGGGCAAGTCTCCCGGTCACGATGGGCTCAGCATCGAGCATCTTCGTTATGCGGGCCCTCACTTGCCGCGTGTTTTAGCTTTGTTGTACAATCTTTGTTTGAGCCATGCGTATCTACCCCCGGAGATGTTAAGAACAATAGTTGTACCCGTAGTTAAGAATAAAACTGGGCTATTGACGGATAGGAATAACTATCGACCTATCTCGCTGGCTACGGTTGTGTCTAAGGTATTGGACAGCGTGCTTAATTCGCAATTGAGTAAATATGTTCAATTGCATGACAACCAGTTTGGATTTCGACATGGGTTGTCCACTGAAAGTGCGATTTTGGGATTTAAGCACGCTGTGGAGTACTATACAAGCCGTAGCACGGCAGTGTACGCTTGTTTCCTCGACCTATCGAGTGCTTTTGATTTGGTTTCCTACGATACTCTTTGGAAGAAGCTAAATAATGCTAACTTACCACCTGAAGTTATTAATATTTTTAAATTTTGGTACGGGAACCAGGTCAACAGTGTTAGGTGGGATGGGGTGTACTCGAGTTCATATGGTTTGGAGTGTGGTGTGAGACAGGGGGGTCTAAGTTCTCCCACACTTTTTAACCTGTACATGGACCAGTTGATTGTGGAGCTGAGCAGCACCAGAGTCGGATGTTATGTTGATGGCATATGTGTCAACAACATTAGCTACGCAGATGACATGGTGCTGCTCAGTGCCTCAGTCTGTGGCCTTAGAAAATTGGTGAGTCTATGTGAAAGTTACGCCAGTGCCCACGGCCTATTGTATAATGTGCGGAAGAGTGTCGTTATGGTGTTTGGGGCTGCTGGTAGATATCCAGAATCGGTGCCTCATGTTAAAATGAATGGTGTACCTTTGTCGAGAGTACAAACCTTTAAGTACCTTGGGCACGTATTGACCTCTGGCCTCAGAGACGATGACGACATTGAGAGGGAGCGGAGGGCGCTGTCGGTCAGAGCGAATATGATTGCCCGCAGGTTTTCACGTGCTTCTGCGGGGGTTAAGAAGACTCTGTTTAGGGCCTTCTGTACCTCGTTTTACGCCTGTAGCCTGTGGGTTCATTTCACGCAAAAATCGTACAGCGCCCTTCGCGTTCAGTATAATAATGCCTTCAGGGTGCTGATGGGGCTGCCTCGCTTCTGTAGCGCATCAGGGATGTTTGCGGAAATGCGCGTCGATTGCTTTTATGCACTGATGCGTAAAAGATGTGCATCCTTGGTGCGCAGGGTGCGAGCCAGCTCCAACGGCATCCTGGCCATGATTGCTGACAGGCTGGACTGTGTTCATATGAATCGTTGCTCCAGTATTTCAGCTGGAATGCTGAAGCAATGATCATTGAATCTTTGTAAATTTTTAAATTTTGTTCAAATTTATTGTGCTACTAACATAGGTATAAGTTTGTATTGTTACTAACACCATTATTATTATGTATGTTTAGGTTTAAGTTATTTTATCTGGGCCCTGTCGCCTGAAATAAATGAATTAATAATAATAATAACGTCTATTAACTTCTTTTCTATATGTTCCACTGCGTTTATATCTTTTACAATTCTTCAAATCCATTTTTGTCGATCGTTGAATCAAAATGTCTGAGTATTGTTCTAAAAGCATGATAAAAATTCTTTTTCAGGATATAATTGTCATTTAATAGCAACATTTGTCTACTTTTGTGTGACATTTTTGTAATATTAAAGAGATAGATACCCTGTTATAATACTAACATATGTATTAAAGGAACTAAAGAAGACATTATACAACAAATCTGCTCTAAAAAAGTGTCTGTGTAATTGTCTTATCAGTGAAACTATAATAGGCATCTGAAAATGATTATAGTACAGTTACATTACATAAGCGTAATCTCAAACTTGGCTACATCACAAAATCATTCAATTGTAGAGTTTTTTTGACTACTAACGTACTAAGTACTATAACAACGATCTGAGTATCCACAATACCACAATATCGCTCCATAGTTGAGTGTTCGTCACTGCTAAAACGAAAGTACTATAGCAGTTCGTTTGGAACCCTTATTGTGCAAATCAGATGAATAAAGGCTTCTGCGAACAATTTTATAGAGCAATATCGTTCTGTACTAGTTATATTAGATCTGGCTATAGCACCTGACTATAACGGTTGTATAAAATGGCGTTGTAAACGTTAACAACGATTGTTTATATGTCATTTTAGCTCTATAAGCTTATAGAGCAATAATGTGTTATCGAACGCCTTTATACAATACGCTGTCACCGCTAAAACCTTAATAAAACGTTTACACAGCTTTTTAGAGGTATAACCTTTAGTTATAGGACTGTATTGCTGGTTGGGTATGTACTACTATTTCATCGCAGCTATTCTTCACAATTCACCTCTTTATGAACGACATCGTAAATTTCCATAAGTTTAAGTTTTGAGATGGAAACGGCCGCCGGCTGTACGTTCCGTAGGCAGTAAACGAAAAAATAAAACGCTCGACGCGCCACGTGACGCTACGTGCGTCGTCTTGCGTCTCCGTAAATGAGGCATTAGTCGCCTGTAGAATTTTGCTGCTTAATTTGAGCACAGAAAAAGATGATTTATCAACTAAGTGTTTTCTTACTAATTCATGCCAAAAAGGGTAATTTTCGAGTTGTTACGTATCCGCTTTATATAGATACTAGCTGTCCCGCGCGGTTTCACCTTCGTAGATCCTGTTCCCGTGGAAACTTTAACTAAAAATATAGTCTGTGACACTCACAAATGACATGGCTTTTTATTGGTATAAGATTTTTTTAAATCGGTTCAGTAGATTCAGAGATTGCCCCCTACAACGTCACAAACTTTACCTCTTTATAATATTAGTATAGTATATACCGCGGTGATAATATAAGCAATTACTTCTGTGTAATACCAAGGTTTTGTGACTTTTTCTACCGTTGTTTTTCTCGCTAGTGTTGTTAAACAAAATAAATGACCCGGTCCAAACAGTAACATTTATTAACTAATAACATTTTCACTGAAGGTAACCAACTTTACTTATTTGTCCAATTACAAATAGAAAATAAAGTATATGAATTATTTAAGAGAAATAATTAGGGCCGGCTTTAGGTATTCGTGACGTAGTAATTAAAACAGCCACCTTACCAATACTTATGATAGTCTTTGTAACAGAAAAGTTTTTGGAGATTTGAGAATTTTAAATTCATTTAGGAATAAGAATTAGGTAAAAGCTACTCAAATCTTTAGATAAATTTAATAAAAAAATAGCGTTTCTTAAGGGATAAGTTTCAGTTTCGATATGGTGCCTGTATTTTGAGTATGCTGCCCAGAAGCGAAGATTTATAAGAGATTTTATTTTGTGAATTGAATTACCTATTTATGTTTTTAGTTAGTACCTATACTAATGAGTTTTTGAATAACATACTATCTTATTAAATTATTATGGATGGCTGTCCATAATAAACCGTACCGTAGACTTTATTGGTGCCTGATAATTCCGGCACTTATAAAGGAATGTGGAATCCGGAATGTTTCCAGCGCAGGAATAAAAATGTTACTATAGCTTGACTGCAACCGCTGTACCGCTCCCTAGGAACAACTTGTTCCGGTACAGCGGTTGCCGTCAAGCTATAGTTCGTCGAGGCATCGAACGTACGAGTACGAGGCGTAAAAGTACACTAATCCTTATGGATGAACGTACTTTTATACAAAAAATGCTCTTTATTACATCTTCATCAGCCCTATAAAGTCAACTGCTGAACACGGGCCTCCTCTTAACAGACATGGATGGCAAGGCTAGGGTCGTTGAGGGATATTGCCATAATCACCACGCCTGGCAGATGGATTGGTGATCGCAGTAAGATGGTAGGTAACCTTGAGCTGGTATATGCCGCTGCTCATCCATCAGTCCCTTAGTTGCCTCTTAGGGCACCCATGAGAAGACATGGGGTATTCAAAGCCGGAAACCACGCTGCATTACATATATTATACCAATCGCAAAAGCAGATAAATGTCAAGTATGTTGTTTGCTATGATAAAAATTCTTATGAATAACTTCTATAGCAGGCAGTAAAATAAAGTAGGATTCCAATCGTACCGATCGTCACTGAATAACTGGCATAGACTCCACGTACCTACCTGCAACAAAAGAAAATTCAAATTAGAATAGAATTGTAGTGTTCACTATACTTAGTACGTACTACGGTACTAATAAACTGATAACTGAAAACCGATGACTGATATGATAGTGTTACACGCTCGGCGGTCAGACTGCGAGTGACCGGCGACCTGTTGGTCTCTGTGCCCCCACTACTGCACATCTCACTCGTTTACATAATATCAATATTTATTATAAGTATATTACATACACATTCCAAGTTTTTGTTGCAAACTAACTCTTATTACCAGCTCGCCAATATTTGAACTACTGATTTATTTGTACTGTGGCGTGCTCGTCCGCCGCCAAAGGTCACCGGAGTTCATATCGTGACGGCTCCTGTGCAACGCGGGCGCAAGCCGACTCAGTGCGTAAAATGCCTAAAGTTTCGGGAAAAGGGGCCCTTAAGCGACCAGACTTGGAAACCAGTTTTAGAATCCACGAACTCCTAACTTGTAGGCGAGACTTATGCCACTAAGACACGGAGATTGTCATACAGTACTTTTAAAATAAAAACGCATAACAAAAATGTATCAATCACAGCTTATTTAACCAAGCAATATTTTTTGCAAAGCCGGTAGATAGTTCATGCTCTCGACAGATTTATAGGCTTAGTTTTTAATTCCGATGAAAACAACTAACTGCCCGGCAGTAGATTACGTATTGCTAGAATAACAATCGCAATACGATAGGAGACATCGGGCGGTAAATGCTTCCAAATCCCAACCGGATGTTATATATTTCCAATTAAAGAGAGCCAGAACAAGTGACAATTTTGTCAAAACGTTTATTTTATATTAATTATTAGCAAAATCTTTGCAACATTTGACCTGATCGCCCAGAGAAGTGCACCGGGTAAAATCCTGGCAGAACAGAACACTTCGGGCTTGTTGGATATTGTATGTAGTAATAAAAAGAAGTGTCTGTCATATAAATAAAGTGGTGCAAGTGGTAGAACGATAAGTGACAACAGATCTCCGACAATCTTAAGGTGATTTTCCACCAGAGTGGCTAGGCGAAGCGAGGCGAGGAGAGAATTGAAATTTGTATGGCAAATTTTCAATCCTCTCCCAGCGCATCTTTGGTGGAAACTGTGTGGATTGACGAGAATATGCGAGGCGTGAATTGAAATATTTGTTTGTGTAAAAATGAACCATATTGCTTCCGATATAGAGTATAAATTAACTTTGCAACAGAAACACGCTTCTCGCGAGAGGCTTATTGTTGTTCGTTGCTTCTTATTACCGTGTTATTACCTGAGAATACCGTCCGTCCGTACCGGGTTTAAACCGGCGACCTCAAGATCACAAGTCCGACGCCCTAGCCCAATGGCTAGGGCCTCGCCGGTAGCTCAATAGCTACGGCCGCTTTTGATTTATACATTTAATTGACTAACTAGAACATCCATATAAACGGTGATATGCTCTAAATGAGTGGATCGTAATTTAATGGACATAGGTACCTCTTTTGTGTTTTACAATTATTTAGCTCCTGAAGCATTTCTATATATTCTTCAGAACATACGATATCTATTCACGACAAAGAGAAGTTTTTGTAATGAGGGTAACTTAAAATACGGAACCCTAAAAAAAGCTTTATTGGTGTCACTTGGTTTTCTAAACTTGTGAGGAACCAACCGAAAAGTGTGTGCAGCTTAATCGATTATTAAAGATAAAGCTTGGAAGTTTAGTGACGAGACATGATCCCAATTAACATTAAACTAAATAATTAAATAAATTTCTTTATAAATATATATATCGGCGCAACCACATAAAATAAGCATAGCAACAACACGTCATTAATGATAAACACATAAATACAATTACTCGTCTCATCAAAATAAATAAATTGTGAATCAATGCATGATTTGATAGAAACACAAATATGTTCATAAAATACTAGACTAATAAATAAGTATTTAGGATCAAATTATGATTTGTAAATCGTTGAAATATTTGTAGAAATAATTATCTGTTCACATAGTTTGAAAATTATCAAAGTAAATTGTATTTTTTTTTTTTTTTACTTTTTAAATGACAACTCCCGCACTAGGGAAATAAATCCCTGTGTCGCGGGGGACTTTACAAACATACATTTCACGGACACAAAGTACACCCAGACTCAGAACAATTATTTGTGGTTCACACAAATAATTGTACCGGGTGGGAATCGAACCCAGAACACCAGGTCCCAGAAGCAACTACCGTAACCACTGAGCCACCGGTGCAGTCAATTTACTGTGTGTGAGCCGCTCGTTTAGTATAAATACGGCCGGCGGAATTCAGTTTCGCTGGAGCTGCCGGACCGTACGGAGCTCCTCAATTTACTGGAATAAACTTGAAAACCATATTATGGAGTTTTGCTGTTACTATGAATCAACAACCCTCGATAGAGAACCATCCCGATGAATGTGACGTCAGCAATGATGACGTCACACCTTATTAAAAACAACGATGTTCGACCTTCCTCGTTATATATATTATATTGAATATACGCATTTGTAATTAAAATTTATATTTGGCAGTGATTTTTGAACATAAATGTGTACATAATATTACCTAATTATAAAATATCTCCAACTTAAAACCTTTGCTTCCTAAAATTTTAAGAAAATTTAACAAATGTTTTCTACGAACATTAGTTACGTTTAAGGTTTATTTGATATTTCATTTCATTGTGTGATTGACATTTCAATTTTGTAATCGTTACTTAAATGTAAAATAAAATCGTAAGTCATTCATTCAGTCATCGCTTACAAGGTACCCACTGTACAAAATCTTCGTAGTAAGCCACTGAATAGCAATATTTTTTCGGATTTCACCAAGGGTCAATTACTAAAAGTATCTATACTTAAAATTAAGTTATCAAAAGTGTTCACACCGAAGTAACATATCGGTAACCTCCAACTTCCTGATAGTCCGAGAGCTGGCACCCCAACACGGAACTGCAGACCTGCCTGGTGAATACAGGAACTAACTAGCAACATACTAACGAAAGGCATTTTCTTTTCAAAAATCTTATAATGTCAATAATTTATTTAACTCAATTACTAGCAGGTAAGATAACTTTATCAAAATCATTCCCAACAAAGAAACACATCGATTGCAACACATTCTCTCAATAACAATCCTAATCTGATCTCATTCACAAAATGTTTCTAGGCATTGCACAACCTGTCGTTACCTACTAAACCCGAACATGCCGTTTACTGTACAATTGAAGTGCCGAATAGCTTTTAGTACGAGCTGCTAGATCAGTCAGTTCATAAATAAATCAACATTCAGCACGTTTGTCCTACGTGTTCTACCTGGGGCTCAATTCTACAAAATTACGTACAATCAACAGCGACAGTCTATTGAGATTCCTTCACACTATACCAAAATTTATCCATGACAATTGTTGTGTTAAGACACAGGAACAACTTGCGACCCACGGATGAAAAATATTGCATGTAGCGGAGATGAGAATGTTGAGATGGATGTGTGGTGTGACGAGAAAGGATAAAGTGGGAAATGAGTATATTAGAGGAAGTTTGACAGTGGCGCCAGTGACTGAAAAGTTGAAAGGGAATCGTTTATCTTGGTATGGTCATGTGAAGAGGAGGAATTTTAAATATACATGTAGATGGATGGAGAGGAAGAGGAAGGCCAAAGCAAAGATAGATGAATTGTGTGAAGACTGATATGCAAGAAAAAGGAGTTAGTGATAGTGTAACGGGTGACAGGACAGAATGGAAGAAACAAACGTGTTGCGCCGATCCGAAGTAATATGGGATAAGGGCAGGAAGAAGTAAGTAATTGTTGTGTTAAGAAAATTATTGGTGAATTGGCGGGAGCAAACAAATACCGCATGAAATCACGTAAAACAAGACAGTAAAAAGTAATAGAGTACCAAAACTTATTGAGAACAAAATGGTGCATTAGTGGAATGAATTTACCTAATTGATTATCAGAATACGAAATGCCTAAAAGCGTCGACGGGCAAATTACGATTCCTTTGAACCGATTTTGATTTAGCAGAACCGAGGCTCAGTACTTTATACATACGATACAGCTGCAAGTTAATTAACTAAACACTAGTTGTTCTAACAAGGAATGCATTCTATTTGTTTCCGTAATATTATGCTGTGTGGTTAGTACTGACCATTGAAAGTTGGTAAATTAGAGAATTGCGTTTTATACGAGCTTCAGGAGTTAGGAGATACAATTTGATGTTTAATTTATTTGTGTTTAGAGTAGATTCTTACTCTAAACACAAAGCATTACGAATTCAATGTTTCTATGCATTGTTTCTAAATACAAAATCCAAAATCTCGTAGACCGTAAAGCGCGCTTTCTTCAGCGACCGCCTTGAACCGACGCGCGACGTCTACCACCTTAGTCCCCACTAGGAACAGCCTTTAACACAGGTTTGAGTTTCTACTTTTAAGTCATTTAATAAGGCCAAACGCTACTCGCGTTAAGCCCAGTTAAGAAGGTACATGTGTCCATTCGAAAATAATGCATTTTAGTGTGTTATTACAAAAAATAGTTTTGCAATTTGCAAAGGGATGCACGGGGACAATGGGCGTCTGACAACGTTATTTTCCAGGCTATTTTATTATTGTTTTTATTCTATACAAAAAACACACAATAAATCTCTTAGTCGATGCTAACATACGATTCATACCAAAAAGCTAAGCATAGATAGGAAGAGTTCTAAAGTATATGTACCTACTTCATTTAATAGTAGGTACATAGTACCAAGTATATTAATTAGGTTAGTAAAACATGTAAGCTAGCAGAATGCCCCGCCGCCTGCCGCCCTAGGCTCGGCCTCGGGGAATGGGGCACATGAGCCCCGCTCCCTTCGAGGCCGACCCATGAGGGGTAGGGCCGCCTCCACACTCCGGGCGTCCCTATAACTAGGCAAATGGGCCACAGTCAGTGCAGGCCAGCAGATCCCGTGGTACCATATTGGCCGCGGGTGCCGCCAACGACGGATCGAAGGAGTGTCCGGGGGATTAAGTGGTGTAGGGTCCTCTACTCGTGGTATGAGTAAGTATACCACCGCTATGGAGAAGGCGAGTCCCTCATATCCCGCCAGCACGCGGATACGCTGCAGCGGCGTTGGAAATGCGTAAATGCATGTACAAATAAAAAAAAGTTTAGTGGATGATTTTTGAAGAATCATAGAACCCATACACTTTCACCAACTTCATGAAATAGCTGATAAATTATACAATAAAATATAAAACACGTCTCTACTTCAATATAATATGTATGTATATTTGTTAGAAACTAAAACTTTTCGCTTGCATCTCCATCGGGAAGTGTACAGGAAACTCTGCATACGTCCATACAAAATAAGGAGAATAACAGATTTTATTAAAACCGTGCTTGGAATATTGGTTCAGAATATTTGAACGTGTATTTTGCGGTTCTTATAGTAACGGGTTACAATAAGATATCAACTAAGAAAACTTAAATCAACGGGTCGAGGTGAAACGAAGTCATGGTGCTTTGCCCGCCTGCTCGCTAGCCGACGTTTTAGAAATAGGTATAGACACTGTTCAAAATCAGTAAACAGTTTTTGTCTTAAAATAAAAATTATTTACTTGGTTGGTAATTCCATGGTGGCTCAACTTCAAGTTCAATTAACAAGTTGCAATTTCAATCCCACAAATTTTGTAAATCAGCAGTGGACGTAAATAGGTTGTTGAAGAAGAAGAACAACACAAACAAAAACTTAAAGAACAATGTATGATATCCAACAATAAAAACAGAAGAAATCTGTTAAATAAGGAAATTGTGACCGATAATATTGTAATGTATGTCCGAATATTGCTATAACGGATACAGAGCTAGCCGACTATAATGGAATTTTCAGAGGTCAAAGGTCTATCCAATAATACGACTATCCACTAGATTTTATATACGGATGTGTTATTTTCAACATGAGTTGACGTCAGTAAAGGCTCTTTATTAAAAACTACTGTTTGTAATAAAAAAAGGATTTGGTATTTTTGAACATGTTGCGTAAAAACGAATTTCCCTTTGAAATTTTTGGAGAGAGAAAATTAAATACGTTTTCGTTAATCAACATTTTTTTTTTGGTAGTTAACAGCTTTTCTAAATAGCTTCCCGCACGCGGTGAAACCGCGTAGCTCACGTAGCTCTAGTTTCCGTGGGAACTTCATAATGAAATATAGCCTAGCGGCTTTCCTCGATGCTATCAAATATTGAAATATTTTTTCAAATCTGACCAGGAGTTCCTGAGTTTCGCGCTTTAAAGCAAACAAACAAACAAACTCTTTAATATTAGTATAGATAACGGTATGTACTTCATGTACCTATTAGATAACACGCTGTTATGACACTAAATGAATAAAATATATACAAAAATCTACCAGTCATATTACCCACTTTTATATACCTACATTGGTTTCAAAACTGCGTACATAGGCAACATTGTTTCATTTACTTCATTAATGAAAAGCTGGTTGGCTAAACACAGTTTATACAATAGCTGAGCACATTTACCTTAATTCCTAATGTCAATTGCCAGTAGTAAAGATTTTAGTCTAACTACCCATTCCGCCTTGTTCCCCGTTGGGTGTAGTACGAAACCGCTTCGTATAAAACTTGTAACTAGCTAACGCTACTGACTAGACACAATGAATCCAACTTTCTCACAACAACTTCAAATGGCACATCTTTAATTACCTTAGACTAAACCATAAGCGCTGCAAGTTAGTAGGTTTCTTTGTTCTACGTAATTGTAAGTGATCATTTTAATGTTTAGTTCAGTTAAGTTAGATACTTCATCGCGAAGAATACGTTTGCGGGCAAACAGTATTCCCGTAAGTCATGTTTGCAAAGAACCTTCCTGCCCTCGTAGAGTCTAGGGAGCCTGCAAACTGTAAAGTCTCTCAAAATTATAATGTCATCATTTCTCAATCGCCAGTGTCCGCCCAGAGCCGAGGCCCACAGAAGGCGCTCTCTTCCGCAGGTTGCTTTGCTTATAGTTTTAAAACCATTTATTAAAGGTGGAGCATAGCTCGCTTTTGTGCACGGCATTGTAACTACATATGTCCGTCCCAAAAAAGAACGAGAGTACTCCTCCGAATGCGAGCCCCAAAACAGAAATATATTAAAAACTCGTCCATAAATGTACGAAACATTTATTATTATATAAAAATATGTAATTTGAATAGTTTTATAAATTGAAAATATTAAAAGCAGAATGGAAAATAGTCACAAAAGATACCTAGGAAGTAATAAATCATAAAAAAGCCATTGGTAATATGAAAAACGACCGGCATGCAGTGGGTTATCATTTGTCAACAAAAATTGTGAACATGTAATTTTTCACAAATGTTACATTTTCAAGAGAGACCCTGTATACAAATGAATATTTTGTATATAAAAAAATGTATCATACAAAGTAAAATAATTATTTGGTGTACATTTTACGTTTAACAGGTGTCTATGTATTTACAGAGGTATTTCAATTAGCTAACGAAACAAAGAATTCGGTATTATTTCAAGGGTTATTAATTTATTTTTATATTATTCTAACCTTTCGGGTAAAAAAATTAAATACGAATCTTGCTGATGTGAAAAGACTCAGAACATTTTATGTGCGTTGGTTTTTAATTAAATCTTTATTTTTAAATTAATTTATTTCGTTGCTCGACTTTCGTACTATATATAATATACTAGCTTCCCGCGCGCGGTTTCACCCGCGTAACTCCCGTTCCCGTAAAAACTTTATAATAAAATATAGCTTATAGCCTTCCTCGATAAATGGGCTATCTAACACTGAAATAATTTTTCAAATCGGACAAGTAGTTACTGAGATTTGCGCGTTCAAGCAAACAAACTCTTCAGCTTTATCTATTGAAATAATGAAATAATGAATTTATTCAGCACTTAGGTATTAACATACACTTGTACTTGTCAGAATCACAATGTTACACAATTATTCTTATTCTATGAATTAAACTAGATACTTAATTAACCGGTAGCAAATTGTAGGATATTACAGACAAAGTAGTCCGTCCGTCAGCTGGTCATTAATTTCTCTACTCATAATAAGTTTATGTTCATATTAATTATTTTAGACTTTAATGGTTCAATATAGAAAAATTTGGAAAAAAAACATACAATTAAGTGGCACACACCTGGGGGCACCCTTAATGGGTTAGGACCACGACCCAGTGGTACCACTGATATATAAGTCAGATTTATGGACATAAAAGGAAGTGATCGGCCTACAGGCGCTGGATCACAGGGCAGGGGTAGGGGTGCAACGCGGTCCTCGCCGGCGAGAATCCTACCCTAGCTAACCTGCAACCTTTCACTAGCTACCTATGTGGACGACTCGGAGAAGAAAGGAAGAAAGAAACTCCGGGCTTTTTCTTTTTCGTCATCTTTTGTATCACAGTTTATGTACCTTTTTTTTTTTTAATAACTTTTGTTTACAATATTTTATTTAATATACATTTCAAATAACAGTATGTGCGCTAATGCACGCTCTAGACGTTTTCACAAATATAGTTAAATATTGATTTAAAATCCTCAAGCAGAAATATCAGAGCAGCAACCTCTTGCACTTTGAAAACGGAGGGAGCGTCAACGCACATTTCCAAGGAACTAGCTACATGAGAAGATTATCGCCGTAAAGGTCACAATAATGTACTACTACCTCAAACACATCCAACAGATGGTCGACCAGTCACCACAAGCAGCACCCGTTCACGAGTATAACGTGTGAGCACACAGCCATCGCCTCCCTCGCCATATTAGAGGGAAGGAGGCGACCCGACTCACATCGCCACCGCAAGCAATGACAAACAATGGGAGCATGACGAGTACACTGATAGTAGTATTTGAGGAATCGCATTTAAAAAGAGAGACAGTTAAACTCAGCATAGCTTGTTCCGAAATACATCAGTGTATACAATAACAAATTTGATAAATGACAATAAAAAATTAAAAAAGTCTAATGTTGGTATCAGTTCGGTGAACAGGCACCTGGTGTGTAAGTTTGCTTGTGTTACACCGCTAGCACCATGCAGTTTTATCATTAATATATTCATTAATTGTGTAATAACCTTTTTTCATTAAGGTAGTCTTTACATGGGATTTAAATTTATTTAGGGGTAACTCTTGCACACATTCTGGTATTTTGTTGAACATACGCACACTAAGCCCTACAAACGAAGAATGGACTCTCTGCAGACGGTGGTAATCAGCACACAATTTATGTTTGTTTCTTGTATTTATTGTGTGCAAGGTGCTTCTCTTTTGATATAGATTTAGGTTTTGTCTAATATGAATTAAATTTGCATAAATGTATTGAGAAGCAACCGTTAATATATTAATATTTTTAAACAAATCTCTTAAGGAAGAGCGGGCACTTAGTTGGTAAATTGATCTAATTGCCCGTTTCTGTAAAATAAATATGCTTTGGATATCAGCAGATTTGCCCCAAAGTAAATTTCCATATGATAAAATGCTGTGGAAATAACTAAAATAGACCATCCGTGCAGTTTCTACGTTGGTCAGTTGTCTTACTTTCCTTACAGCGTAAGCAGCAGAGGTCAACTTTTTAGCCAAGTTCGATACATGAGCATTCCATATTAAATTTTTATCCAGCGTTATTCCTAAGAACACTGTGGAGTTGACAGTATCCAGCACTTCATTATTAATCATTAAATTAGGCCCAATATTTTCACATTGGGTGTAGTAAATTTAATACATTTGGTTTTATTCGCGTTTAGGACCAAATTATTTACAGTAAACCAATGGGTTATCTGTGTGAGTGCACAATTAATAAAGTCAAAATCGTCAATATTACGTTTCACTTTAAAAACAAGTGAAGTGTCATCAGCAAAGAGTACAACATCACACAAATTCTCCAAATAATACGGCAAATCATTGATGTATACCAGGAATAAAAAAGGACCCAGAATGGAACCTTGTGGCACACCTAACTTAACAGGCAAGGATCCCGAGACTACACCACCTACGTCAACGCATTGAACTCTCTGTGTAAGATATGAAAATAGCATATCCAGTGCACCATCATTTACACCATAGTGACGTAATTTTAATAAAAGCGTATCGTGCTGAACGCAATCAAATGCTTTTGAAAGATCGCAGAATACACCGATGGCATTTTGCGACTGCTCCCACGCATTGTATATAAGTTTTATAAGAGCGACACCAGCATCTATAGTTGAGCGACCTTTAGTAAAACCAAACTGATTCGCGTGCAAGAGGTTATTTAAATTGAAATGCTTGAGGAGCTGATTGAGTATTATTTTTTCAAAGACTTTACTAAACACTGGTAAAATTGAAATTGGTCTATAATTGGCTGGGTCGTCTTTCGCACCTGATTTTAATAAAGGTATGATTTTACTGTACTTCATTTTATCAGAAAATGTGCCAGTGTCTACACATTCATTAAAAATAATCATTAAATATGGCGCTACTATTTCTATTATTTCTTTAAGGATTTTAACTGATAAACCCCACAAATCTCCCGTATTTTTTTATTCAAAAGCTTTGACAACGTTTATTACTTCCGTTACAGTAACATGCTTGAATTGGAATAACGAATTACATCCCGGCACGTTTCGGCGTAAAAGTAGCTCTGCGTCACTGGGTGAAGAATTTAGAGAACGCGTAGTGGATATTGGTATGTCAGAAAAAAATTTATTAAATACATGAGCCACTTCAGATTGATTGCTAATAGGTATACTATCGACTTTTAATTGTAACTGATTATCTCGATTAAAAGTCTTGCCACTTTCTTTATTTATTATTCCCCAGGTGGTTTTTATTTTGTTACTTGAGTTCTCTATCTTATGTCTAATGTGATTGGCTCTAGCAATGCTGCACACAATTTTAAAAGTATTAGAATACTTTCTAACATACTCTAAAAAGTCATTATCGGATCTATACATTTTCATGCCATAGAGCTCATACAATCTAGATCGACTCTTGTATATTCCTGGCGTAGCCCATTCATTAAATTTACAATTAACTTTACTATTGTAAGTTTTAGATTTAAAACTGCTTCTAAATTCGGACTCTACAACGTTAAAAACGGCTCCATAGTTACTATCTGGATTCTGCTTAACTAACAAAGAAGGATTTAACTTTGACATAATGTTTTCCTTAAAGCGATTTATTCGACTAGTAGTAATAGGTCGACACGTTATTTTAGTTGTTTTCTTGTTATCGGTGCTTTGAAAGATTGCCAACTGACCACAGTGATCAGATGTTAGATTATGTAAAATCTGTGTATTTGTCGCTTGACAGTTTGAAAAAATGTTGTCAAGACAAGTGGATGAGTGTGAAGTTATCCTAGTGGGTTCATTAAAAAGATGTTTTAAATTAAAGGAATTAAATAGATTAAGGAGTCTCTCACTAGTAGACGAGGCTTCAAGAATATTAACATTAAAGTCCCCACACACTATTATCCCCTTACCTAAACAACTTAACTTGGTGCCCTCACCAAGTTAAGTTGTTTAGGTAAGGTATCTTCTACTACAGATTCAAACAAATCAAAGTTACTTAGCGGTGGACGGTAAACACACATGACTACATGATGCTGCAGTTCCACACAAGACAACTCAACATTCCGCTCAACAGACAGATTTACAATATCATGTCTTGATTTACATTTTATGTGAGATGAAATAATAATTAGTGAGCCACCATGAATGGCCTGTTTTCTCACAAATGCACTTTGTACTGTGTACTTATCATTATTAATGTAGCATAGCTGAAAATCTTTTAACCAATGTTCAGTAAGACATAAAATATGAACATTGTAGTTTTCTAAAAATAAACTTAATTCTAATTCTTTGCCAGAAAGACCCTGCATGTTCTGATGTACAATATTTAAATCCTGCAGGCCTTCTGTTGTCCTTAAATCTAGTTTAAAATATTTAAGTTAGTAGTATTACTAACATCTAATACAGTGTTAAACTGAGACAAATCAGACTTGTCTGCATATTTTTTTAAAAAACTCTTTGAGATTAGAGTAGTTAATGTGCTACTCTGTGATAATCTATGATTATCTGTGTCAGAAAAAAAATTAAATGCTAACATATTAGCAAGTTGTTTTGTAAAATAGGGAAGGTACATTGTACCTTTTGTCAACTTAAAATTATGTAAACTAATACTATTTATATCAAAATAATCTAGGAACTCATTGCAATTGCAGATATTGTACAATAACATATTTAGGTCATAAATATGTTTACTTTGTTCCTTTGTCAAATTATTAGAATAAGGTAGTGAACATAAAATAAATTGAGTATTATATTCACTGTTATAGTATTTTATCCTATAAATTAATTTTAAAATGTCATTTCTATTAACAGACAAACTGTCACCATATATTATAATAAATCTATTATATTCATTTTGTTCACAAACAGAATCCATTTTTTTAATTAAATTGTTAAAATGAACTCCGGGTAAGCAAATATTCAGTACAGACTGACAGGACTGATGACTTACAAATCTACCAAGATTCCTACCGAATGCATCAGACAGAATACAAGTTTTAGTGCATTTAGAGTTATTAGAGTTATTACTCCCTGTACTACTACAACACTTCAATAAACTATTATTGTTATTAGGTGTGTCCATTACAGACCTAATGGAGCAATTTAAATTTTTAATTTTACATTCAGACTCTGTGGAATTTTCATTATTATAGGGCAGAGTGTGCTCATCGCATGACAACTGTGAGGGATCTGATAAACGAACATGATTTTCCTCACAATTGCATGGTTTTAATTTAAGGAGCTCATTAGCAGCAAGTATGTGCTCCTTATTTTGACATTGTGAGTCATCATATTTTTTAGATACTATGTTTAATTGTTTATTTAGATCAGATATTTTTAATTTTAATGTTTTTGTATCAATATCATATTTTAATTGCTTTTGTGAAAACTCATTACTACATATGTCAAAGTCTTTCATTAATTCTTTTCGGTCCCTTATAAGTTCACTTATATAATTATAATTGAACCGTTTAATCTTATTGTATGACATTTTTAATTTTCTAGTAATTTTTTTAATTTTTAAATATTTTTTAATTTTACTGTGACTAGTCATGGTACATACAGAGTGGGATTTATTTGAACTGATGCTAATAGAGGGTGAACCAACAAGCACCTCAAACAAACTCCGAGTCGCATCACTCTTACATCTATCAAACTGTTGTTCAAGGTCTTGTATGGTTGAATTTGCCACTCTAAGACAGGATTCCAACTCAGTGATGCGGCCCAATGCCTGCTCATGGGTGTTGATACACTCATGGTAACAATCTAATTTTGTTTGTAAGTCATCCCGTTCATTGGATGCATTAACAAATTGATTATACAGATAACATATATATATCTATTATCGCAAATAACTCATTATTAGGTACCAATTCTTTGCTTTATTAATTATTCTTTTTTATACTCGTGATAATTTCTCAACGAAACGTCCGATTGAAATAAAACAAAAAGTATTTTACATCTACATAAATAGAATAAATACCCTTGATAACATAATGCTTAATTTGGATAAGGATTAATATAACGATACACATTTAACGTAGTTTCATTCTTCAGACGATTTAATATTTTTTATGAACATAAAAGCGGTTATTGTGACTAAACTATGATAGTTAGATATGTGTTCTCGTGGACTTTTTTGTAGATCTTAATAAGACCTGCAAACCCGTAGTATATCATTTTGTTCTATTGTCAATAGTCTTGGCAGCGCACGCATAAATAGGTTTTCGCTTTTACACCTTGGGTTACAAAATCGCAATTTTCTAACGGATCCCTAATTTTTATGAAAATAAAATGTAGCCTTCCTCGATAAATGGACTATCTAACACTGAAAGATTTTTTGAAATCGGACCAGTAGTTCCTGAGATTAGCGCGTTCAAACAAACAAACAAACTCTACAGCTACACTAATATTATAAAATATTTGTGTAGATAAGTAATTTGTTCATTCAGAAGTATAAAATGTAATTTTCAATCATTTGAATTTACTTTTGAATTCTGTTTCACTAATTATACGTTTGTATTCTTTTGTTTATGAGGCATTAAAATTGAAAAAATAGATTTGAGTAATTTACATTACTTAATTTCGATTTTTTTCAAGTGAAGTATTTTAATATCTGAATAATAATGATATCTAGATGTTAAATGAAACCAAAAACTGGCTAAACCATGACGTTTTATCAATGAATAATTTAATGTTTAGAAACATAAGTATTAGAAATCATTTTATTGCTATTTTAATAATAATCTTTCCCCTGATAAATTAAATTATAAAATTTCTGATCAATTAAATTATTGAATGGCAAAATTACCGACAGCTCTGCTCATATGTTTATACAAAAATTGTCATTTTGATAACACAAAGCAGACGGAGTTTTTCAAATACTGCTACACAAGTGCACATTCAGTTGAGAGAGCGCTTTTAGACCATATCGCAGAAACACGTTTCAATTTCCACTAACAGGCATTTTATAATCACGCTAAACAAATGGAAACGCATGTTAAGGCGCTTAAGCTGGCGTGTTCATTGCTCGGTTATACTAATTTATAAGCACACTTGTACGAGTTGACAAAAACGCTTACTAGAGCGAACTCATTGTAACAGATTTAATTTCGGGGTAGTTAAAATAATAAAATAACGGCCAAGTGCGAGTCGGACTCTCGCACGAAGGGTTCCGTACTAGTTGCAAGTGCCTACCTATTGTTGATATCAAGAATACAACAAGTAACATAGTATAAAAGTTCTTGTAGTTCGTTGTAACTTTGATCGATGTTAATAATAGTTGATTGAATGAAACGTAAATTGCGGTTTACAGTTTATGACGTATTAAAAAAAAACTACTTACTTGATCTTGTTCAAACCAATTTTCGGTGGAAGTTTGCATAGTTATGTACATCATATATTTTTTTTAGTTTTATCATTCTCTTATTTTAGAAGTTACAGGGGGGGGGACATTTTACCACTTTGGAAGTGTCTCTCGCGCAAACTATTCAGTTTAGAAAAAAATGACATTAGAAACCTCAACCTCAATATCATTTTTGAAGACCTATCCATAGATACCACACACGTATGGGTTCGATGAAAAAAAAAATTTTGAGTTTCAGTTCTAAGTATGGGGAACCCCAATTTTTTTTGTTTTTTTTTCTATTTTTGTGTGAAAATCTTAATGCGGTTCACAACATACATCTACTTGCCAAGTTACAACATTATAGTTCTTATAGTTTCGGAAAAAAGTGGCTGTGACATACGGACGGACAGACAGACAGACAGACAGACATGACGAATCTATAAGGGTTCCGTTTTTTGCCATTTGGCTACGGAACCCTAAAAATTGAAGTGAAAACATTTTTTTTTTATGACTAAGTTTATTTTCTCCAAACAATATTCATTTACCACTAACAATACACAATAAAGGGGACGGCTGGTTAGTTTGGCCTAACTTTTGGATATTATTAAAAAAACTTAAAATTAATTAAAAATTAATTTTCTTCCAAGCATATCCGGGACCATTCACCCGGACGGTACGTTCTGAAGGAAGTTTAGTCTCCGGAACCATTCACCCGGACGGTACACCCTCTGCAGTTGCCATAAAAAAAGAAGGTCTTAGAACCTCATAATCAAACTACAGAAAATGTCTACAATCAGTAACACATCACTAAAGAATCTCAACAGTAGGTACAGAAATCAGTACTTAATTACTACAACAAAAGAAAAGAAAGGTTTTAAATGATCAGTGGTAACTTACAAAAACAACAACTAAATTAAATTAAATTTAAAAGGTACTAAATTACTAATAGAAATAGGTCAATCTGTATCAACTTAATTTCCTAAGCAGTAGATACATCAGGAGCTTAGTTAGGAACTAATTACGAGGAAAGGTTCTAAATTACTGGCAGAAACTAATATAAAACCATAAAATTGTTTTAATACACACCGCGGTAGCCAGCGCTTGAAGCGTGGACCCATGGATCGCCCCCGGGGCGGAGTGCGGGGGCGCACCTCATGCCTTAAGCAACACATAAATAGTTGTAACCTAACCTTCAGCACAACAGTATGACTACCTTCTTTGGATATTCCACAAAGAACATCAAACGTGGAAAGAGTCTACATGTTTAACATTCAGATTTCACCTAAGTAGATCCCTATCAGCGAACAGTACTACAAATAGGTAATAATAATGATAAATTAACATACCGGTAGAGGAGGTAACTGTTCCAAGTAACAGAACGGAACGAAGCAACACACTGCACACGTGTTGAGTAAATTGGCTAACAGCCCCAAACGTAGGTAGATACGTCAACAACTTGCTAACAGAAGGCCATTCTGTAAGTAAAACACCTCCCGACATCTATCAGCCTCGGCTTTGTTCACCATGTGGCGACCAGTCAGGTTAAAAAAACAAATGCTCACATCGAAAGAGCTTACCGTAGCGTATTTCAGACGCTCCCAAACAGCAACAGACACCTCAAGACAGCAACAGACACCTCAGACCACTCCAGACTACGGCATCTCGGCTTGTGGCCGCGGGGCGCGACCGGCGTGGCCGGCACCTCCCACGGACCACCCAAGAAGAAAAAAAACTTCTACGCGTCCCCATAGACTAGGCCTCCACTCGACACAGTTCCAATCCACGCAAAACGCACTCACACCTCAAACCCAAACAATTCGAATTTATAAACAAAGTATCCGTACAACCATACTGTTATCACTAATAATTCTAGAGACACCTAATACATTTTTCCTTGTCGTTTCCCTACTGAAATTAATCAATTATCAATTAATACGAACAAAAACATAAAACGGAATACAACACACGAAACAATGACAAAGCGTAACGAAATCCATTTTTCTAAAGGTTCGCCATCTTTGATCACTAGTCTTTCGAGCCATAAATACATTGCGTTCACAGTTAATTTTAATTTACACAAAAACACTTAATTATTAAGTAACATGAATTTAAAATAGAGAATATTGAATTAAATGAATTTAATTTATATAAAAAAACGAAATACCATAGATAAAAGAAAACAAGCCGATCAGAAACAATCGGAACCGTCAAACTTCATTCACGAGTCAATGAGGTAATTACAGCTATTGTGTGAACGGTGTTAAAGTTAGGAAAACGAAAAGTTAGGTATTGGAATAGTCACCCTCCAACAGAATGACAACAATTTCTTACAGAAACAACATCAAATACCAAGGTTGTATCGGGTGCCGGTAAGAATCTTAAAACCACGAAAAAAAACGGTGTTACATCATACTGGAAAAAAATGTATATTTTTATTAAAAATGCTTTTAAACAAAATTCTCAAGAACGTTTGTCCAACACGACACGTCGCGACAATGCGTGAGCTGACAGTGACGTATACCGTGGACAACATGCCGAGGATCTGTGTGACCGACAGCCAGCTAAAGCCTGTAAACAAATATCCCTGAAGAGATAAACAGTTTTCGTTTTGCTGGAGAGAATTCAAACTTTGTTACATTAACATTTTCCGATGAAAAACCTTTTTTTCGTCTAAAAAATTTAAGTTACATTTGTGGCGTGAAAAAAATAACGGGCCTTGGAAGATACAATTCCCGATTTCCTCAACACTAGTGTTTGGAGAAGTACTCGCGGTGTTTTAGAGCAGCAAATCATTTTGGACAGAGGAGACCCACACACCCGACCCTAGGGCAGACGGGATGCGTAATGACGTTCATAAATAAGTCAGACATTGAACTATCCAATTTGATCAAATCTTTGCAATTAGCAATCTACTTTATAAAGGTTTCAAAATATTACTTTGCGTTTTCAAATAATCTTTGTTCGTAAACTTAACAAAAGACTATTTATTTAAAGCAGAGGATCCCAAACTTGTTTTCTCGACCCCTTTAAAAACTTCGGTGGATCTCCTGTTGCTCTATTTCTATCATATTACACACTTACAACTTATAAACCCGATTTTTTACGCCTACGTGAACCCCCGTCAACATTCATGTGTACCCCTGGGGGTACATCTGGACCACTTTGGGAATCACTCATTTAAAGAGTTTCCTGTATCAATTTCACCCTAACAACCACATCGCAAACCGTAATCCTGTACTAGTAAAGCAAGAAAATTGAAAGCACTAATATGGCATCTTAAGGCGTCACGCTATCGTCCGGCGCAAGTATTTCATATAACCAAGGGAAGAAGGCGCTAGTAATGAGACACCCATTTGTCTTCTTAAGGTTTCACGAAAATGTTGGAGCTATGCCTCTTAAGACGAGGTACTTTACCAAGCGATGGGCACATCAATTTTAGCGTGTTTTGATTTCGGAGCGATGGCAATGAAAGGCAATTTTGGTAATTTGGGTGATGTGCAAAATGTTGTTTTCTATGATATTGTATGTAACTATTATTTTTGTATCATCCGAGACTATCAATTGGTTTATTATTGAATCCTTCGAAAAGCCTTCTTTTTGTGTGTTTTTTCACTAGGATTAACCCGAAGCTCTAAGTGTATTTAACTTGCCTGAGTTAATATGAATACTTAACCCAAAATTCAACCGAGCAAACTGAGTTTTCTGACTGTCATAATCTTCGTGAGTGATTTTACTTAATGGCAGAATTACACTTAAATACGTACTTTAAATATATGAGAGTTTAAATCCATCTTTACTGTTAGGTATAACTTGTTCATACAAAAATATTGTAGGGTAGTAGGATTTCTTAAAATATGTATTTTAATCTTTAAGTGAATACTAAATAAATTACTCATTTTCATCGCAATTTCTTATAAAAAACTAAAAGCATTTACAAATAAATTGTGATTAAAATTAGATTTAGCAAATGTAAACTTAATTTTTGAGCGGTCGTATTTTCCCTCTTTCAGATATTTTATGCCGCCCACAGCGCGACATTTTTTATTTATAAGATATACAAAAATGGAGCATTTATCACGAAAATGCTCTGTAATATCAAAAACAATAAATCTTTACATTTCCTTGCTTCTTAGGCATTCTCAAGAAATTGTAATATTACCGGCTTTATACTTCAAAAAGACATAAAGTCTTCTTTACGATATTGAAGTAAACAGAATTTGGTAATTCGGGATAATGTAGGTCATAATAAAATCGTTAAGTCCTGTGCTATTACTAAATATAGGGCTTAGAGACACAAATCTTTTTCATCACGCAAATGTGTTGTAGTCGTTGACAAAGGCCATCTTTGTCAATTTTACTTATTTATTGGAGATATAACGTTTATTATTTGTAACTAGCTTTCCACGCGCGTAGTTCCCGTTCCCATGCGAATTTCATAATTAAATATAGCCTATATATATAGTCATTCTCGATAAATAGACTATATAACACTGAAATAATTTTTCCAATCGGACCAATAATTTCTGAGATTAACGCGACAAACTTTTCGGCTTTATACATTAGTATAGATTTTAATTTATACAACGTGTTTTCAAAATATCTGTTATCCTTTTAGTACAACAAATTCTGTAAAACAACTATTTATTTTTTCACTCATTAATAAAAATAAACACGTCATGTTTGTTTGGAATGATTTTTTTGCCAATACAAGCTTACCTCACCGCTCTACTTACTGAATCGTGGAATTATAGAGTCGTCGCGTCTCCTGAAACCTGTATAATGTATTTTAATGTTATTTAAAATTAAGTAAAAAAATATTTAGAAACATCAAAGTTACCTATGCTTTCTCAAAAAAATCTTTATTTATTTTAATGACTATTAACAAAAAATTACCTGGTAGGTATAAAATTTCAATACGGATAATAAATGTTAAAAAAACTTTTGACGATTTTCACAATGTTCATTCCCGTGTCCTGAAATCCCTGGCCAACCATTAAACCATCGAGTTAATGTAAAATCCATCTCATCCTGTCAAAGCAATAGTTACTCTATAGCAGTGTCGAAAGTGAGCAATTTTACTTGACGACTTGACTTGTGAAAATAACGCTATGGAGATGTTACATATCGCGCCTTTTTATTTTTCTATTCCTTAAGTTTGATTTAGGTATATTCCCCGAGGGTAGGAGAGAATTATTACACGACTTCTGTTTTTGTGTTGTTTTGTTTTTGAAGAATGATAAAAGTGCTGTGGTTTTGTAGAGGCCCTACATTGTTTTGTAGTGTCTACTAAAGCAGCTAAAACCGAGGGGTCAGAAAACAGGATAATCAACTCAAATTAACTAATTGTGTTTACGGAAACTCATTTAAAACTTAACAAGACTTTTCACAACTGATAAGTTGAATTCCACGTTGATTATTCTTTGAGAAAAAGTGTGTTAATTTGTTCATATTTTCCATAAGAAATATTCATATTTTCCATAAGAAATGAAAGGTTTTACTGTTATTATTATTTTCCTGCTATTTTGAATGTTCTGATATTTCGTACACAATCATGTTGTAGCTGCAACCGATAAGTCAGAAGGACCAATGGATCTGTACCGCAATCTACAAGCAGCTGTCAAAAATCAAATTTCAGATGACGTCATGAATTCTACATCGCGCAATAGAAGTTTGCACGCTTCTTAAGCTTATATAAAAGTTTACAACACGGCCAGTTGAGAACGTATATCTTCATATTGTGTAGAGGTGATACTACAATATCATCGTACGAAATACAGCGTAAATATAACCTTTGCTATTGTAAGGAGGAACGCATACGATTCACAAAAATTGGGCGCCACCAGTGATTACCAAAGTGGTCCATAGATCTCCTGGGGTCTCGTCAATGGAGACTCGACGGGGTTCTACATATGAACTACCAATACCAGTTAAGTTTAAAAGGTATTTACGAGAAGTTTGGGCGGCTGTGATTGACACAGACTAAAAAAACAGTCACGGATAGTCGGTTGTCTGCACTGCACCTCACGGGTGAACAAATTTACATCTAGTGCACACATACATAATATCCTAGATTAATACATACGCTATAAACCATTGGAGCCGAGTAACAATTAGTTGTATTATATAATACGCATAAAACCGGAAGGGTTAGTAAGTAAATATTTTTCAAAGCTAAAGTTGGTTTAGTAGTTGGAAGTGAACTATATAGGTACGTAAGTCTGAAACCGATATATAGATAGATAAATACAGATATTTTTGCTTTTTATTTTCAAACATTTCCTCCAAGTAGAATGTTTTGCTGTCATCGAAATAATAAAATAAGATAAATAGAAAAAATAATTTCAGTATACCTACGTTTTTGTCGCGTAACATTTCATAATAACGTGAAAAAAAAGTCAATATCTGTGATTGTGCTGAATAAGTAAACACAGAGGCACTAAGACAGAGACATGAGTATACAAAAACAACTGATTGTTCGCTTGTTGTATTTATTCACTACAAAAATAAATTATTGTTAACTAAAGTTGCTCAGAAAGCTTTTTATCTAAATCTCTACTGTGGAAATTGTTGTTGTCCCACGCAACTTAATATCACCTCGCTTGTATAACGTTTGTTTGAAGTACTGAGTGCAAAAAAGAGATAATTATTGTTTGTGTCCGGAAAAAAATAATTATAGGCAATTTTAATATCTTAAAATTGCATCAATATAAGTATATAAATCTTGGAAAAAATACGATGTCCAAACTTAACAATAGCCGACCACGATAACAGCAAACAATTGATTCCGAATTGCATGCATGTCATGCTAACGCCTCTGCAGAACAAGAGCTGAGCATTGCGCAGGTATAACGAGAGGAGTTCATAGTTCATAGTTAATTGTAAAAGAAGAGTTTGTTAGTTTGTTTTCTTAAATCACGCTTATCTCAGAAACTACTGGTCCTATTTGAAAAAATATTAAAAATGTTTATCATATTAAGTTAAAGAATTATGAATTCTTATAGGAATTATCTTATAGACTTGCGATCAAGTGGTCGCCATTTCGATCCCCATCCATTGCACTACCGCCGTAAACTCACTCGTAACAAAAGCATTTTATCTAAGCACGTGGGGTTAACAAGAATTTAAGTAGTGTGCAAAAACTTTGTTATTAGCCTTTATAAAAAAAACTACAAGTGTGGGTATGTAGTGGGTATCTTAATACCTAAGTGTTGAAAAAATATCGTTTAATTGATTTAGTAAGTTTTATATTTTAACATAAACGCCAAGCTTATTATTAACTTCCTCTTTCGCAGACGCAACAGACAAAAAGGGAAGAAAACTTATTTCATAACATACTCTTACCTACGCTTCCAGCGTACACCCAGACTTTCGACAAACACCTGATACTTTAAGAATATTTGCATATTATGATAGAATCGTAGGTAATGTTTGCGTTAGTTTAAAAGGTTTAACAAACTCGAGACCAGAGGTGTGCAAAATTGTTACTTTTCCGTCACCGACTCGAATGTAACCGTCAAAAATAATCGTGTCTTTGTCACGTCGGTCACTCTCATTATAAATACATGCTTTCGAGGTAACAAGAGTCTATCATTATCAGTAATCGTCACAGGTGTCAATCCGATCAGGATTGGGTACACGGATCAATTAGAGGTTGTCATTCGGCAATGATTTGCACTTTGCTATTGTCTTAAAAGTCTAAATACAAGATACAAGAGGGAGAGAGACTTGCCGCGCAATTGCTGTGACACGGAACGACACATTTTACTTTTGAACGTAGTTCCTTCTTGACAGATCACAGTGATCACTTTTGTCAATTGATCACCGACATTTTTTCACTGTGACGGTATTTATCGCCCAACTCTACTTGAGACTCATGCAGTTGAGTGAGGCTGTTGGGCAAAACACCATTGTAAAAAATACTTTTGTGAAGAAATTTGCTTCGTTATGTTTTTTAATTAACTAACTAGGAATAGAATATTCGTATTCATTTTTTGTAAGAACTTCTTTCACTTTATTTCTTCCTCTACTTCAACAGCCAGTTTACGTCCAATGCTGAGCATGGGCCTCCTCTTAACAGACTCTGCAAGCAATGGTCGTTGAGATGGTATTGCCATAATCACCAAGCTTTGGAAGGTTTGGTAAGATGACGAATAACCCTGGTGCCCATCTATCAGGTATATGTCCCTTCGTCGCCTCTTCCCACACCATAGGAAGACACAGGGTGGTATATTCTAAGCCGGCAACCACACGATAACAATTTATTCTTTTATTTTAAACACGTAAAAAATCTAACATGATACTTCTTCAGAAACGACAACTATCACATAAAACTGAAATAATGTAGATTTTAAACCTACTTCGCGATGTTTTGCGTTAACTTTGCTGACCGTGACTCTTAACAGGTAATATAAAATAGGTCGGCACAATAACTCAACTATAACTTAGACGCAAATAAATTTATAGTCCCCACGTTCTCCGTAAATCATGGCATACCACCATAACTGGAAGTTATGCATGTTTTTATTACATAAAAAATAGGTATTCATAATTTGAATTAGGGATATTTGAGTCCATTAATCACGTGATCTTTTTTTAAGTATTTTTGGATCTTAAAAAAAGATGATCTTTTCAGTAACGTGTTAAAGGGATTGCATATATTTTGGAACCACCTTAAATGAGCTATACAGAATACAAGCTGAAAACATGATATTTTTACTTATCCATATGCATTTTACTTACACGGGGCTGCACCGTAACTTTTTATAAAAACATTGAAAATAGAAAAATATAAGTCAGTATAATGCGCTGCGCTTTATAAAAAAAACATATTTTCAGTACAGCATACCAAAACATCCGTGGCGTAGAAGTATTATTCTCGCTTTACTTGCAAGTCGTGGGTTCGATCTCAACGCCGGACAATAAATTTTTGTGTAAATTCTCTACGCCTCGGAAAGCACGCTAAACCGTTGGTCCCGATTGATATGTCATCATCTATAACAATCGTATGCATTTCCCCGTGTGTTATAACATAACACTGTGGCCAACAACCCACCTGGTAAGCGTGGTTACTATGGCAAACGCCCTCCCTCGGGATAAGACCGATGATGATAATAATATTAATAACGTCTGATACTGTTGAGTTTTTATGATAAAATTAGATTAAATTGAAATCGTGAACAAATCTGAAAATTAAAAATTAACGAGAATCTTTAATTTTAATTATATTCCAATTATACTTTTGGCAGTTTTTTATTCTTAGTTAGTTTTTTTTTTATTTTTTCTTTCTTTCATTTCTACAAAGTAACAAAATACAACTATAGTAGGGAGTGGTAGAAGCAAAAAAAAAACATAAAGGTGTGCTACCTGGAGTCTGTCTTTAATATAGATTTACACCGATGTGTTACACGTTCATATTAAAAGCATAATATAAACCATACAACAATCTCTTACCATAATTAAATGTTTTCCAATTAAGTTCAATAAATTTAAATGAATTCAATCATTATAGATTATTTTTATATGGTACGTTTAGTTTTATAATTATAAAGTGTAAAAATAATTATGAAACATCTGAATATTCTTATTTTTCAGTCGGATATATCCGTAATGAAGTTGGATTAAGTTGAAATCTTGTACAAATCTGAAAATTAAAAATAAATGAGAATTTTCAATTTTAATTATAAAGTGTAACTACCGTAAAAACAATTATAAAACATCTGATTATTCTTATTTTTCAGACACATAAATCCGTATATTACTTTCCAAATTATAAGCCATCTTTTAAAAAATTAATAGATAGATAGATTTATATTTGAGCATAAGTGATTACGATAGTGAAGAGACTGGTTGTACTGGTTTTGCCTTTGTAACAACTTATTCATACATATGGTGTGCAATAAATGAATGTGAAACTCATTTGAAATAATATTCTTTACAAATTTTTTTTTAATTGGTGAACTTTCGGTAAAACAAATACTAAATTAAAAAACTGAGATTAATGAAACACCTCTGCCGCATCTGCCTTTTTTCTGGGGGCAATGCATTTATGCATTTCCTCCGCCGCGGCGCCGCTGCAGCGTTCCTGCACCGGCGGAACGGTATGTGTGACTCACCCTCTTCATAGCGTGGTATGCTAGTCATACCACGCTGTCGGAGTGTCCGGGGGGTTTTAGTGGTGTATGGTCCCCTACACCACTAAAACCCCCCGCACATTCCTCCGGCAGCCGTTGTGACGGACGGGTATACGAGGCAATCCGGCACCTGCCTAACACACCTGCACCTTATGTATAGGCCCCTCATTCCTATCCTTAGACCTTTCGGCCGCAGTGGATCCCAAACGGTCGTTAAAATTTATCAATATCTGAATAATAGTCTATAATGTCAGTTTCTCCAAAAAGTTAGCTAAAATAAACATTTTTAATGCTTTAATTTAAGCTTCAAGGCAAGAAAGAAACGTTATAAAAATAGCTTCATTCTAGGTCGGTAATTAGGATGCAATCACTAAATGCGCAGCAGTTAACTTAATATACGCAAATAGCATTGTGCCCTGCTTTCATTGCCACGCTGCTCCAGTTGAAAATGGTGTGATAAAATTGCCTATATGTCATCGAGGTAGTTAACTATCTTTTACCAAATCCAATGAGTCCATTCTATTGAATTTACTATTTTAAAAAAGAAAATACTATTTTAAAGAGTGTATGAGTGTAAGAGTGATGTAATATATTCATACATACTCACGAACTTTCCCATTTTAAATATTATTTAAACAAATGACAGTATTATTTTATCATTGAATTATTATATGAAATATGTTTACCTGTACGTTACAGTACGTACATTTATTTGCATCTACAAATGTAAATTACTCAAATAAAGATAATTTACTGTTTTATTTTACGCTCACGAGAAATATTCACATTACCATCAATCATGTATAATATTAAAAACCACCATTTATATTTCAGTATGTCCAGTATTCATATTATTTTAAAAGAACTGTACAGTAGAGCGCCAATTGTACAAAACTACCCTTAAAATATTAAACGAATCTGCGGCAGCTAGAGCCGAGTAGAGCAAGAGGACACTTTCTGTGGAGCATCCTCTTGCGCAGATCGTAGCAAATTTTGCTTTGATTTTTAAAGTTTATTATTATTACATAGTATAGGAGACAGAACCGTAAACAAACGTTTACGGTTTCCGGAGTTGTTTACGCATCTACTACCAAAATAGATAAACTTGTTTTATATACGTTTTCCGGCGTAGAATAGACCAAGATATATCGTAAGAGGCGATTAAGAGACTAACACCTGATAAATGGGCAGCAGCATAAATCAGCTCAACGTTTCTTTGCTACGATCACCAATTCGTAGCGTATCCGCGCGCTGGCAGCGGGATATGTGGGACTCGCCCTCTCCATAGCGTGGTATGCTAACTCATACCACGAGGAGAGGACCCTACACCACTAAAACCCCCCGGACACTCCTTCGATCCGCCGTTGGCGGGGGCCGGGTATGCACGAATCAATCCGACCCCCGATGGCACCCGCGGCCAATATGGCGCCGCGGGATCACCTGGGCGACACTGTGGCCCATTCACCCAGTTATAGAAACGCCCGGAGTGTGGAGGCGTCCTTTCTCCTCATGGGTCGGCCTCGAAGGGAGCCCCGAGGCCGAGCCTAGGGCGGCAGACGGCGGTTAACTCAACGACCCTGGTTTATCAAGGTTTGTTAAGAGGAAATCAATTTTCAGCAGTGGGCGTAAACGGGCTGTTTAAATACAAGTGCGAACATAATAATAAATATATAAATATGACATTAAACTAGGCTCGTATAATCTCGAAGCGTTGTCAAATTACATTTCAAAATTATCTTCATAATAAAGTTAAGCGGGTGAGCTTAAACTGTTTACCTACATTTTACATTATACTCTTCCGCATATATAAATTTGCTCTTTTCCTCAAACACAAGTCTCGTCTTAGCGACTTCATAAAATTTTGATGTGTAATATAAATTACACCACAAGTAAGGAAAACTTTTCGGGACTACAGTTTCAGAATTTTACGACCCAACTTGATTAAGTTATAATTTTATTTATTCGACGTTGTACGAGTTTAACTATTCAGATGAATTAACTTTTATCTCGTTCATAACAGTAGGTATTTTATAAGATAGTATAGTACACTAGCTGCGCCCCGCGGTTTTACTCGCGTCACTCTGCTCCAATGGGTCGAAGCGTGATATTTTGTCTATATGCCTATATGTTAATCCAGCTTATAAACTATCCGCGTGCAAACCTTCAGCCAAATCCATTCAGAAGTTTTTGCAAGAGCAACAAACATACATACATACAAACTTCCGCATTCATAATCATAGTAGGGTTTGTGTGAAAACGATAAATGTATATTTCATAATGTTTATAAGCTGCTGAAAAAGTTACTGAGACTCATTAGTGCATTCGTGACTGAGACTGGTCCACGTCGTAATATCAGACAAATAAAAAGATAATGATTGGCTTTATTGGTGTACTGCGATTGAGATACGTGGCTACTTTAAATCTATCTATATATATAAAAGAAAGTCGTGTTTGTTACAACACTTATAACTCGAGAACGGCTGGACCGATTGCCATGGTTTTTCATTTGTTGGATTTGTTTCCGTCTCGAATAGCAGAATACATTTTAAAAACAAAAGAAAGTCGTGTTAGTTACACTATTTATAACTCAAGAACGGCTGAACCGATTTGGCTGAAAATTGGTAGGGAGGTAGCTAAGAACTGGGAGAAGGACATAGGATACTTTTAGGTAGGGGTAGGGTAGGGTAGGGTAGGGTAGGGGTAGGGTAGGGTAGGGGTAGGGTAGGGGTAGGGTAGGGGTAGGGTAGGGTAGGGGTAGGGTAGGGTAGGGGTGGGGTGCGATGGCGCAGCGACCTCCCCGTGGTGCACCCTGGGCAACGACGGTCACCAATCTTCAATTGGTTACCGGCGGCTAGCAGCTGGCCAAGAGTAGCGGGCCTCGTCGTAGCAACGACTAGAGGTCCGCGGGCGGGGCGTCCCCTTGGGCGCTCCGCTAGTAGTTTATTTATTTAAATATATATTAAATTAATTTATAGATTACAGCGGAGTCTTTGCTTGGCTCCGCTATTATAATATTTATTTATTTTGTGTAGCTGTCACTGTTGCCCCTTCTGGGCTCCAGCGGCATTGTTGTTATTCAGCGGGGCCCTCTTTGGGTCTCGCTGCCGAGGAACCTCCTTAGGCCTCTCGGGATTGTTAGTTTGTTTTCCGCCTTCTGCGGGAAACGATAGGGCTAGGGTGACCGGCTTAACCGCTGGTTGGGGAGCTTGCTCCCATCTCGTAATCCTCAGTCATGTTTTGGGGACCGAGGGCCTTGGCTTAACCGCCTGGGTCGCGAGGATGCAAACCTCTTTAAAAATGTCGTAACCTAAGTTGTCGTACCGTGACGAGAGGTGGATGGCGGAGGCGTTACTCCGTCTTTAACGGTACCACCCCGGTCGAGCGTGGCGCTGGCCGGTTGTATTCGCCTTGCTATGGGAATGGGCGTCACCCTGTAGTCGACCTTTTATATCGGCCCTACTCGTGGGATTTATTATGGACCAATCATATAAAAAACCAACAACCGGAGACGTAGTGAAGGAGAGGAGGGCGAGCGCGAGAGACGCAGTAAGGGGTTCGAGCCCCCCTGCGGATCGCGCGCACGCGTTAGCGGTAATTAAGGATAGGAGGGCGAGCGTGGCAACAGGGGGTTCGATCCCCGCTGCAGAGCGCACGCAGCCTACTATAGGCAAAGAGAGGAGGGCGAGCGTAAGTGACGCGGCTAGGGGTGTGAGCCCCGCTGCAGAGCCTGCGCAACCGCCTAGAGTCTCTAAGGAGGTAGTAGTCATCCTGGATAGGATGGACGTCGATGTGAGGGGTAGCTCGCCAATAGGGCGAAAGCGTATCCGGGACCGCCCGAGTGTGAATCGAGTAGATTCGGACTCTGACTCGTCTGTAGCTGGGGACCCTGTCAAAGTACAGGCCAAGGCCCCCAAGCTGGGGATGCATCGGAGCCTGGAGTGCCTGAGCGACACTCAGGTGATCCTTGATACGGAGGAGAGTAGTGTGGAGGGTTCCGACCTAGAACGGGCCGGATCTCCCCATACTAAAACAAAGAGAGGCCGACCGCTCGGCAGTAAGAACAAGGAGGTCGTTGTTCTTACCCAAGAGCAGGTTAGGTCGAATGAAATGAAGGCACTCCGCGATAAGTTGCAGGAGGTGCAGAGCGGGCGCTCTTCTGCGGGAGGCGCCGACGCGGAGCTGGGTGCTGATGGGAGCCGGGAGCTTGCGGCCCACCTCGCCGAGACGGTGAGAAAGGTCGCCAGGGTCTCCGGCAACCTCAAAGGGACGATGCAGAAGCAGCTCTACGAGGCTGCGGATGCTCTCCAACAGTTGGTAGCTTCTACCCTTAGGTTGAACGCTACTGACGAGATGCAGCGTCTCCGGGAGGAGAACGCCTCGCTGAGGGGTCAGCTGGCGGCTCTCCAGAAGACGCTGGATAAGATGGCGGAGTCGGTGGCCCGCATGGAGAAGGGCGCGGCGGGTGCTGCGGCTGTCTCCGGGTCGCCGGCGTCATCAAAGAAGGGCTCAAGTAAGAGCGTCCGCGGCGGAGATCAGCCGGACTCATTCGAACCTTATATGGAGAGAATGATGAATCGGTTGATGTCCGCCGTGGACAAACGTTTCGTGGAGTGGGAGAGGCAGAGGGACAGAGATGTCCCTTTCTCGCGCCCGCCCCTAGCCCACGAGACCAGGAAGAAGGAGTCGGTGGCTTTGTCCATTAGGTTAGCCAACCCGCCGGTGATATCGGCGCCGGGAGTGGCAGCTGCGCAGGCGGCGGTTGCGGTTGCGAAACCGTCCGCCGTCACATCTTACGCGGCCGCTGCGGCGGGCCCGCCGCCGGAGGGTAAGGGAAAGGGCAAAGGGAAGGGCAAGGGCAAGGCCTCGGCTTCGGCCTCGGCCTCGGCCTCTGTCCCGACCGTACAGCCCGTCCCTTCCACTTCGGCTGCGGTACCCGCGCCTGTAGCGGTATCCGCGCCTGCAGCGGTGCCCGCGCCTTTAGCGGGTGGGCCTAGGGTCGACGCGGACGGTTTCGTTCGCAAGGAGACCGCTGCGGAGAAGAAGGCCCGCAGGAAGACGGCAGCCGCGGCGGAAGCCGCCCGCAGGGCGGAGGCCGCCAAAAAGGTTGGTGCTACCAATAAGCGTAGTCGCAAGAACCGTCACGGACGGCTCCGCGCCCCTCGCTCGTCGGTAGTCGTGGTGACACTCTCTCCGGAGGCGGAGAAAAGTGGCACCACATATAGCGATGTCATTCGCAAGGCCCATCAGGTCGATGCGGAGGCCCTGGGCATCACTCAGGGCGTTCGTTTCCGGGTGGGGTTAGCTGGGGGTAGGATTTTGGAGGTCCCCGGCGCTAATAGTGGCGCTAAGGCCGAGTCTCTTAAGGAAGCTCTGGTCAAACTTATTGACCCGTCAGTCGCTACCATCACTCGTCCCGAGAAGACGATCGGGGTTAGGGTCAGCAGTATTGACGACTGCATTTTGCCTGAGGAGCTAGCTGCTGCTCTAGCGAGGGTCGGGGAGTGTCCGGTCTCCGCCATTAGGGCGGGAGATATACGGCGGGACCATCGCGGTTCCGGTACTGCGATATGTGCAGTCCCGATCGCGGCGGCGAGGCGTCTACAGAAAGTAGAACGCGTTAGGGTAGGATTGGTCTCGGTACGAGTAGATATACTCGACCCGAGACCACTTAGATGTTTCAGATGTCTGGTGCCGGGTCACGTGGGCTGTCGCTGCGACGACACCGACCGCAGCGGTCTGTGCTTCCGCTGCTCGGAGCCGGGCCACAAGGCGGCGTCCTGCGCCGTCTCCAAGCCGAGGTGCGACGTCTGCGCTTCGGCAGGTAGGGAAGCCGATCATAGTATCGGCTCCAAATTGTGTAAGGCGCCGACCGTGCGCAAGGCACTTAGGCCCTCAGTTCCGACTACGGAACAGGGCACCGCTAGGCAGGTGATCGAGGAGGAGATGGATACGACCATCAATGGATAGGCCCATGTTCAGACTTCTCCAAGCGAACCTCAATCACTGCGCCAGGGCTCAGGACCTTCTCCTGCAGACCATGGCGCAGCGATTGAGTAACGTTGCGGTAGTCGCCGAGCCGTACATGATCCCCGACCGTCCGTGTTATGTCGGGGACTTGGACGGCTTGGTGACCTTAGTGTCGTCACCTTCCGTTGGCACCCCGCCCTTTTTCAACGTGGAAAGAGGGCGAGGCTTTGTAAAGGCGGTGTTGGGGTCGCTCACCATCGTCGGTGTGTATTTCTCACCCAACAGAGGGCTGGCCGAGTTCGAGGCCTTCCTCGACGAGGTCGGCCGACTGCTAGTTGGACTGGGAGATCACGCCGACGTCATTCTCGTGGGCGACCTCAACGCCAAGTCCTCGGCGTGGGGATGTCCGGTGTCCGACCCCAAAGGTAGGACCCTTGAGGACTGGGTAGTGGAGCAGGGCCTGGTAGTTTTGAACCGTGGCTCGGTGAACACGTGCGTGAGACAACAGGGTGGCTCGATTGTGGACGTTTCATTTGCGTCCTCCACCCTGGCACGTCGTGTTCATCAGTGGGGAGTTTTAGAGGGCGTGGAGACGCTGTCGGACCATTTGTATGTTGGTATCGACATCTCTGCGTCCCCCGCGGTTCCGACCGCCCGTCCTGCTTCATTGCCTCGACGAGAGGGCCCTCGGTGGGCACTCGGACAGTTGGACCGGGAGTTGCTACTAGAGGCAGCCCTGGTTCAGGCGTGGTTCTCGCGGCCGTGTAACCCGACCTCGGACGTAGATGTGGCCGCGGAGGAACTCGGGGAGTCCATGGCTCGTGTCTGTGACACGGCCATGCCCCGTCTTCGTCCGTGTCCACCGCGGCGGCAGGTGTATTGGTGGAGCGGTGCGATCGAACACTTACGTGTTCGGTGCACCGCCCTCCGCCGAGTATACTCTCGCTGTCAGCGTCGGAGGCCGAGGGACGAGGTCCGCATACAGGAGGCCTACGCCCAGTATAGGGAGAGCCGGAGTGAGTTGGGCGTTGCCATAGGGCAAGCTAAAGAACTTGGCTGGGAGAGAACGCTGGAGGCGTTAGATCGCGATCCGTGGGGTCGCCCATACAAAGGGGTTCGCCGCAAGATGCGACCGTGGGCACCACCAGTTACGGAAAGCCTCCAGCCAGATGTTATAACAACGGTAGTGGGTGGGTTATTCCCCAGCCAAGAATCGGAGTTTGTCCCGCCTCCTATGGCGGCGCCCGATGATCACACCGATGTGCCAACGGAGGACACTGAGGTGCCGCCTGTTACACAGGCGGAGCTGGGGGCGGCCATTGCCAAGTTGTCAGGCAAGGTCACAGCCCCCGGTCCGGATGGGATACCAGGACGTGCCTGGGCCCTTTCGGTTGAGGCGTTTGAGCCCTTTGTGCTCGCCCTCTTCGATGCTTGCCTGCGGCAAGGTCGATTCCCTTCGGCCTGGAAGTCGGGTCGGTTGGTCCTCCTTAACAAAGAGGGCCGTCCGGCCGAATCGCCATCAGCTTATCGCCCGATCGTTCTGCTGAATGAATTGGGTAAGCTGATGGAGAGGGTCATCGCTGGCCGCCTCACTAAACATCTTAGTGAGGTAGGTCCCGACCTCTGCGAGGATCAATTTGGTTTTCGTAGGGGTCGTTCTACTTTAGATGCCATCACTCGGCTTCGAGACCTATCAAGGGACGCGACCGAGCAGGGGGGTGTGTTGATGGCGGTGTCGTTAGACATTAAAAACGCCTTCAACACCATCCCTTGGGTTTGTATCGAGGAAGGCCTCAGATACCACAGGGTGCCCGGATACCTCCGGGTACTCATCGGTCACTATCTCCGCGGTAGAGAGGTAGTGTACCCGATAGCAGGCGGCGGGACGGGGCGTTGGCCCGTCTCTAGAGGGGTTCCACAGGGGTCGGTATTAGGTCCCCTCCTGTGGAACATAGGCTTTGATTGGGCCCTTCGGGACACACGGCTCCCGGGTGTCACCGCCATTGCGTACGCGGATGACACTCTGGTGACCGCCCGAGGTCCAGATCATAGGCGAGCGAACATCTCGGCCACAGCCGGTGTGGCTCAGGTGGTCGCTCGCATTCGTAGGCTAGGACTGCAGGTGGCGCTTGACAAAACCGAGGCACTCGCTTTTCATAAGCGGGGGCCTCGGCAAGCGCCCCCTGCAGGTTCATGCTTAGTCGTCGGCGGCACCTCCATTATAGTCGGGGATACGATGCGTTACTTAGGTATCGTCCTCGATAGTAGGTGGAACTTCCGGGCCCACTTTAACCGGTTGGCCCCGAAGTTAGTAGCGGCGGCAGGAGCCCTCGGTGGTCTCCTGCCGAACCTGGGTAGGCCAGGGGGGAGTTGCCGGCGACTATACGCGGGCGTGATACGCTCGATGGCGCTGTACGGCGCCCCGATATGGGTGGACGCACTGGATAGGCGTAATGTGGCCCTGCTGCGCCGGCCGCAGCGGGTCATAGCCGCCAGGGCGGCTCGTACCTACCGCACGGTATCCTTCGATGCGGCTTGTCTTCTCTCTAGTTCTCCTCCGTGGGAACTCGAGGCGAGGGAGCTGGCCGAGGCATACCGTCGGAGGTGCGACGGAGTTTTAAACGGCCGTGATCCGTTTCCGGAGGGCATGGCGACGTGGCGTATTGAATCGCGGCGTCGTGTCCTCCGTGAATGGAAAGACCGGCTGATAACCGACCCGCCATTGAGCGGATTACGTACGGTAGATGCGATCCGGCCTCACTTGCTTGAGTGGGCCGGACGTAAAAGGGGCGAGGTAACCTTCCGCATTGCGCAGGTCATGACGGGGCACGGATGCTTCGGTCATTACCTGTGCAAAGTGGCAAGGAGAGAGCCGGACACTCGTTGTCACCACTGTGATTGCGCCGATGATACGGCGCAACACACACTGGTCGAGTGTCCAGCTTGGGCGGCCGAGCGCGGTGCGCTCGTCGCACATGTAGGTATTGACCTCTCGCTTTCGACCATCATCAAGAGGATGCTCGAGAGCGAGGGAGCATGGGAGTCGATGGCTTCTTTCTGTGAGACTGTAGTTTCACAGAAGGAGGCCGCGGAGCGGGTGAGAGAAGATGATTCCAGCTCTCATCCGCTTCGTAGACGTCGCGTTGGCCGGAGGCGGAGGGCCGAAATCCGCCGCCTCCCGCCATAAGGGGTGACCCTGGGGAGCAGATAACATGAATCTGCTCCCTAGGGTCACATTCATGTAGTAGGTCGGGGATGCCACTGTGTTCTGGCAATCCCTGTAGGAGTAGGAAGGTATCCATCGCGGGTGCTTAACACTCGCGATAGAGCCATAGGGGGAGGAAACTCTAGTCCCTTCACCGGGGCGAGAGTTATAGTTGTACTCTGTCGGAGAGATAACCAAAGGCCTATACCGGTACTTGGGTCTCTCATCACCAACGACAGAAGGAGGAACACCCGGGGGCTTTTTTAGTGGGTACATACTCTCTGTGGTGCGACAGCGCACCACGTTCTATAGAGTATGAGCCCCACATGCCCCTCACTGGCGCAGGTATCACGTATATAGTGACCCCTGCGCCAGGGAGGAAGTGCGGTTGCGCATTTTTACCCCGGTAAACAAAAAAAAAAAAAAAAAAAAAAAAGGGTAGGGTAGGGGTAGGGTAGGGGTAGGGGTAGGGGTAGGGGTAGGGGTAGGGTAGGGGTAGGGGTAGGGTAGGGGTAGGGTAGGGTAGGGGTAGGGGTAGGGTAGGGGTAGGTTAGGAGTAGGGTAGGGGTAGGGTAGGGCAGGGGTAGGGTAGGGCAGGGGTAGGGTATAAAAGTCCACCCGTGCGAAGCCGGGGCGGGCCGCTAGTTATGTATATTTCATAGTTAACACGACAACTGAAAGTATAAAAATAACAATTACACATTGTAAGCCCATCGCGAATCGGAGGTCGTGGGTTCGATCCCCACGCCGAGCATAAAATTTTTGTGTAAATTCTAAGATTTAAATCCGGGTCTAATTGGCTGAGGGACTACCCTCCGTGCCTCGGAAAGCACTTTAAACCGTTGGTCCCGATTGTTATACCATCATCTATATCAATCGTATACAAGGGAACAGGCAGCAGCGTTTCCTTATGAGTTACAACATAATCCTGCAGTCACCAACCCGCCTGCCAAGCGTGGTGACTATGGCATAACCCGCCTCGGGAGGAGTACCATGTTCAGTAGTGGACGTTGTACGGGCTGATGATGATGATGACTAGAAACCGGATTATATGCAACATAAAAAGCTTGTTATATGCATGCAAATATGCATGAAAAATGCTTGAAGTATGCACGAAAATTGGCAGAATATGCAAAATTAAATGATGAGTTTTAATTCAATCAATCAATTCAGTCCTTAAAAAAAGAACAAAAGTTAGTTTTAATTTTATTTTACTTCAAAATCAGCATATAATTAGTAAATTATCCTTAATTAGGCAACCATAGGTGTCACTACACATTACAGTTTATTACGTGACATTTTTTTGTAATTTTTTGTTTATAGATATATCACAATTATTATTATTAATGAATATATTTATTTTGTGACTATAATTTGGTTTAATTCACGATATTATCACTTTTATCCAATATTGGAACGCAGGATGACTGCACTGCACTGGAAAAATATTGAAAAAATACCGATAATATGCATTATAACTCGATATTAGGTAAAATATGCTAGTACCGTTGAAAATGGCTTAAATATGCCAATGCATATGCAAATATGCAAATGCATATAATCCGGTCTCTAATGATGACTTTTAAAGGCTTACATATACTATGGAAGCGCTTTGCGATGCTAACGCTTACTTTGTTATAACATTTAACAATCCATATCTGAAATATAATCAGTAAATTACTGTAGGAGGAAAGCAGTATCGGATTAACTCTTACTTTAGGTATACCTACTATAAAATGTTCGGAAGCATGAACTATGCGTACCCGGCCTCCGCCAACGGCGCATCGAAAGAGTGTCCAGGGAGTTTTAGTGGTGTAGGATCCTCTCCTCGTGGTATAAGTTAGCATACCACACTTTAGAGAGGGCGAGTCCAACATACCACAGCGCGCGAATACGCTGCAGCGGCGATGGGAATGCGTAAATGCAATACCCCCCAGACAACAAAAAAATAAAGGCTATACCAGCTATATTTTGTTAATAGCTGGGCTAGAATGAAATTGTATGTGGGAGAAATATACTTGGCGAGCCCCTGCTGACCTTTTCAGGGTTCCGTCCCCGAAGGGTAAAAACGGGACCCTATTACTAAGACTTTACTGTATGTCTGTCTGTCACCAGGCTTTATCTCAAGAACCGCGATAGTTAGACAGTTGAAATTTTCAACAAATAACGTATTTCTGTTGCCACTACATCCGGCTCAAAGGACCAAAAATAAATGAAGGGGATCCCTGCACTTAGTGATGATACCGGGGTGATTCTATTGGGATGATGATGAAATAAAACCGACCACCGCGAATGTCCGTTGAACACTGATTTATTGAATTAAGTTACTTATACAAATTATCTTTAACAAAATGCTGAGCGCACGTATTGCACGGCGCGTGAGTCTACAAAATAATATGCGGTTCCGTACAACAACAAATAATAAATATAAAATAAATATTTAAGGGGGGCTCCCGTACAACAAACTTGATTATTCTTTTGCCATGTTTTGGTTTAGATACTCAGGTTTGATAAAGGACCACCCTTTATCTTACCTGAGTATCTAAAACACCTGTATGTGTAGAGGATTACTGAGAGTATTACTGTTAGAGGTTGGTTCATAAGGCGGGTTTTGAGGCCTTTTGAGGCGCGAGGCCCTTAGGCCGCGAAGCCGTGGACAGTGGCCCTGACCGCCTACGCCGTACGCCACCTCTGTATGGAGATCCCGGTAACACGGAGAAGTTACAAAGAGTTACAAAGCTAAAGCCACACGATAATCTACTGAGATACAGTTTTAGAACTCTAATAAAACATGCATCAATACATTTTATGTCAATTGTTGACACAAAACCACGACCAACTCTATTAGAGGCCACATATAACTCGGTCACTACATAAATCAACATCAGAGATAGCACTAACCCAAGTTAATCCTAGTCAACAGCCGTAGATAACAATAATCAACATTAATTCCAATTCCGTCAATGCAGATGCGTCGTATTTGGCGTGTACAGCAGATATCAGCCTGTCAGTGCAGGTGTGGCATCCAACACACATATTGATGTAGATAACGTTCATTTTCGTGAATAATAAAAAGTTTTTTGGGATTGCAGATTGAGCGTCCGATGATTGATTAACTTGAACAATAAGCCGCGTCTTTGAATACATTACAGGTGATGGCGACTGGCTGTAGTTTGACCTTTTTTATATAAACTCTATACTTTTTAAATAACAATTATTTTTGTAAGTATTTTCTGTATTTGTACGTCAACATTTTTACCGTCAATATTATCTACATATTTGTCTGTCAGGTCGTACGTGTTACAATAAAATTAATTATCCGTCATCAACATCCGACAAAAGGAGCCGCAGACAAGCCAAGTAACAGTTGATATTTCAAATTTAGTTATGTAATACTTTTGTTTTTCTTAATTTTATTATTATCATTGTAGGTGTTCGTGTTTTTATAGGTTAACTTTGTTATTGTCGCACTACAACTGACATTCAGAGTAAATGTAATACTTTGATGTCACTTTTTGGTTGTTGCAATTCTTTAGTCTTTTGGCCAGGTTGATGTGTTAAATTTTGATTTGTTTGAAAGTCTATATTTGAGTGTCCGGGGGGTTAACTTAAACCCCTAAACCTTTGGACAAGTTTAATTATTATTTTGAATGGTATTTATTTTACATATTTATTTTATTTTATATTTATATTTCCTACGATACTGATGACAATTAATTTTTTTCCTGTTCTTCTTCTATAGATTCATACGCCAGTGCATCTTATAATGACGAGTCACTCCAACTGCGCGAACTATTGTACTCCCACTTATCTTTTTCTTCTACAAAATGTTTGAATGTAGTCCATATAAATGCTCAAAGCGTTCATGCTCATTATCCCGATATTCTATCTTCTTTTGATCCTGATTATTCCTGATCTAATCCATGCTGTTCTCATTTCTGAAACATTTCTCAAACCTTCACTACCTTCTACACAGTATGCCTTACCAGGTTACAAGCTACTCCGCAATGATAGGACCGGGAAGGGCGGAGGTGGTGTTGTCATATATCTCCGTGCGGATCTTAAACATAAGATTCTAGATCAGTCTCCAAGTAATTACTCAAAATCAGCTGAATATATTTTTATTGAAGTCACCACAAACCACAATATAATGATTTTGGGTGTAGTGTACAGTCCATCGTGTCAGATAGATTACTTCTCCTCACTCGAACATAAACTCGAAAATCTGTCTGCACTATATGAACACATAGTTATCCTTGGAGACTTCAATACTTGTCTGTTAAAAAATGACGCATGGAGTCAACGACTTCTCTCTCTCGTTTCTTCCGTCAACATGCATATTCTGCCACTCGGACCTACTCACCATGCTCCACATAGTACTCCCTCTCTTCTAGACTTAATACTTGTCTCCGACTCTTCTAAAATTTCAACTCATGGGCAGTTGCCCTCCTCTTTCTCTTACCATGATCTTATCTTTGTCTCTTATAAAATGTGCTGTCCTCGGCGTAAGTCTAAATTTCACTTCCTTCGAAGCTTTAAAAACATTTCTCTGGATCGCTTGAGATGCGGCCAGTACTGATTGGTCTCCTGTTTACACCTGCAACGATATTAACTCAAAAGTAGCCACGTTTGGCCAGTTAGTGTTGAATTTGTACGACATACATGCCCCAATTAAAAGGGTGCGCATTAAACATGCTCCGGCACCATGGCTAACCGACGAAATTAAAAAGGTGATGTCTTAGGCCTAAAACACACACAAGCGACGTGGGGCAGGCGCGGCGCAGGCGTGGGACCGATACGGCGCAGACGCGATTTGAATTATATCAGAAGAGGCGTGGAACAGGCAATAAACGTTCAGATGCGGCATTTTATAGGCTGACATTGGTGTGATAAGATGTCTTCGTCTTCAGAAGACGAAGATGCGCTTGCTTTGCTGCAATTAAATCATGTGCAAAGGTCCAGAAGATATTGGGTACATTAAAATCAATATCATCACGAATTTTTGGGTTGGTAAATACTGAGCATACCGTATCACAAGCGACATGCTCCTTGCGTGACTCACGAGAACCGACTGCTAGCGACGCGGCGCAGGCAACGAACGAAACGGCGTGTCTGCGCCGCGTCGCTTCAGTATAATTCAAAAACGTCGACTGCATACATTTTGTATGAAATCGTTTTGAAGCGGCGCACGCCTGCGCCGCGCCTGTTCCACGCCTGCTGCCTTGCGTCGCTTGTGTGTGTTTTGGGCCTTAAAGGGACAAAGCTAAAAGGAGATACAAAAAGGCACCTACTGAAGAAAATTGGGCACAATACAAAAAACTGCGCAACTGTTGTAGTCGAATGTGTAGAGATTCCAAAAGACGCCACATTCACCATTCTATTAGTAATCTCAATACAGCACAAGTATGGCAATTCCTAAGATCTCTTGGTGTCGGCAAGAGTACTGGTGATGGTGCAGTATCAGTGGATATTAACACACTTAATACCCACTTTGCTATACCACCGCTTCGTGTGAATGCCGATACCAAAACTTCTACTCTGGAGTATCTCTCAAATAATTCTAAGCCATTTTGTACTACTTTCTTCTTTACAGCAATCACTGAAATCGAGACCTTAAAATCCATCAAATTCATTTCCACTCAAGCGGTAGGACATGACGGACTGCAAATCCAGATGCTAAATTTGTTATTAGAGGAACTGACTCCCATCGTAACACATATAATAAATTTCTCACTTGAGTCATGTTCCTTTCCATCAGCCTGGAAAAAGGCTCATGTTCTACCGTTTCCTAAGACCGCCAATGCTACTTCCACAAATCATTTCCGCCCTATCTCCATCCTTCCTATCCTTTCTAAGGTACTTGAGAGTGTAGTTCACTCTCAACTGTCTCATTATCTTTCCTCTAACAACCTCTTAAGTCCTTTCCAATCCGGCTTCCGTCCTAGCCACAGTACAGTAACTGCGCTTGTTAAAATAACTGATGACATTCGCTTGGCTATGGAACAGAAGCTACTCACTGCCTTAGTCTTACTGGATTTTAGCAGCGCTTTTAATTCAGTAGACTTTGACATCCTCCTTGGCATTCTCACATCCTTGAATGTTTCGGCTCCAGTGGTTGCCTGGTTTGATTCATATCTTAGAGGTCGCTCGCAGGCTGTTCACGCCAATGAGACTTTCTCTCAGTGGCGTGATCTTACTGCAGGCGTTCCTCAGGGTGGCGTCCTCTCTCCTCTTCTATTTTCTGTTTTTATTAACGCAGTCACGAAAATTTTATCTTCTCATTTCCATCTCTACGCAGACGATTTGCAACTATATCGGCATTTTAAGGTCAAAGATGCTAGGGAAGCCATCGCTGCTATCAATAATGATCTTGGTAACATTAGAAAGTGGGCGAAGGCTTATGGCTTTCTGGTCAACCCCGCTAAATCACAAGCTCTCATTATTGGTAGCAGATATATGTATAATTCAATTGACTTAAATTCCCTATCACCAATTATTTTTGAAAATGAGCCTATAGACTTCTCTAAGTGTGCAAAAAATTTAGGAGTCCTGATAGACTGTAATCTCTTTTGGAGCAATCACGTTGCAGAGGTAAGCAGGTGGGTGTACTGTTCATTTCAAACCCTTAAACGTCATCAGAAATTCTTACCTTTTCAGACTAAAGTCACCCTAGCTCAATCGCTTCTTCTTTCTCTCTTAGATTACGCCGACGTTTGTTTCTTAGATGCAACAGAGGAACTATTAGACAAACTTGAACGCCTTCAGAATCTGTGTATCCGCTTCATTTTTGGCATCCGAAAATATGACCATGCGTCAGAGTTTCGGTTGAAATTGAAGTGGCTGCCTATTAGACGGCGTCGGGACTGACATATCTTGTCTCTTCTGTTCTCTATCCTTCACAATCCCAATGCCCCTTCATATCTTCGCGAACCCTTTGAGTATTTGATACCTAGAGACAAACCCTGTCGTACCGCCACCTCTCTTCTTTTAAAGAACCCACCTCATATCTCTAGTAAATACGACAACTCTTTTACCGTCCGTGCAGTGCGGTTATGGAATTCCCTTCCACACATTCGCGCTTGTTCTTCCCTTAACGCATTCAAAAGAAGAACAAAGGAGTACTTTTTGACTCAGTAACCATATTACATAATTTGGACATATAATATAGTATTATGTAGTATATTATAATTAACAATATGTAAATAGGTTGAAATATTAGTATGTAGTTGTATATGTATCTATTAGTGTGTATGTTTATTGATATATACCAATTTGGTAGAAAATATTATTAGATTCGTCCATTGTACACTAGCTATGCACTTTTAATCAAATGCTTCTGTCATAAGGTTTGCTGGAAGAAAATTCAGTATTGAATTAAGCTCGCCTTTGTACATGTTGTTTCCGTTGTATAAATTTTATGTTATATTTTTACTGTGTGTGCAATAAAGAACAAATAAAAAAAATTATAATTATTACTCTTTCATATTTTCGTTTATTAGTATATACAGTCCACCGCTACATAACAATGGGTATAAAAGTGTAATGTGGATTGGTAATAGGCTAATTGACTTAAACGACACTATGGGCCATATTGAATTGTAATTACATCTTATGAAGGGTTTACTACATGGATAATATGTGAATGGTTGGATGACGGATCAAGGCACAGCCCAAACTGCTGATGGTAGTGTCCGGAAACTTGGAGAGTGTTTTTTCATAGGGACATAGGCATACGATAAGAAACACAATAAGAAAGGATTTTTTAAAGTTCCACCCCCAAGAGGTTGAAAAGGGGTGGAAAAGTTTGAAAGGTGAAATTAAAATCTACGCAGACGAAAATGCGGGCAGCACCTAGTAAGATAAAAATTGTCCATGGCTTCGTTAATTTTTTTATTGTTTTAGGAAAACAAACATAACAATAACCAAGAGACAGACTATACACAACTAAGCCCCAATTAAATGTGCCTGTTAACTCTCGATACATGATCGAATTTTCCAACAAATTTAAACGACAATAAGAAATGAAACTATTTTCAGAACTTTTCTTCTCGTTCTGAAATAATATGTTTTATTGAATGCGGCAATCTCTGGAATTACAAGTTAACTGAAATAAGGGGGGGAAAACAATTCATAAGGGGAATAACAAAAAATCTATCAAATGCGTGTTTTTTTTTTAAATATGCGCATATTTAAAAAGAATCATGCATTTGGTCGCTTGTTTGTTATAAGGGTATAAAACGACCCGCTGAGACAACTGAAAATGCACAGAACATTAGTAATTAATTGCTTTAATGTTAATATAAAATAAAGCATATTAGAAATTACCAAGTGAGGATTATTTAGTTAAAACCCTAACGCAAATTATTCTCTTTTTTTCTTGTTGACATGACAGAAAAAAAGAAAATAATTTATCTTTGTGTGTTAATCTTGGAAATCAGTGAAGCGAATTTAAGTTGTATTTTATGGGTAGTTTGTAGTTTTAACGGCGGGTTTGAGACAGTAAAACTTTTCCTTTGAGCTCACTACACAAAATGAAGGTCATCAGAAAATAATATGAAAATAATATTTATAAAACTGTTGAAGAGAGAACATGATAGGATCCTTAACTGAAAATATACGGAAAGTTCTAAATCGCTATTTCTTGACTGAAAATTTGTGAAAATATACATATAGTCGTTGATAGTGTAATCGTAAATGACAGTGGCTAATTAAGTTTAATTTCGTCCACCAAAACATGTTTTATTTATTTGAGCAGTATACAGCGAACTATTCATTTGGTACATTCGATCTTTAACTTTATTAGCTACTAGCTTCCCGCGCGCGGTTTCAACCGCGTAACACCAGTTCCCGTGGGAACTTCATAATTAAATATGTAACTCAGGGTGAATGAAGCTTTCTAATGGTGAAAGAATTTTTGAAATCAGCACAGTAGTTTTTGAGTTTATTCATAACAAACACACACAAAAATACAAGTATTTCCTCTTGATAATTAGTATAGATTGTTAGTACTATGAAGTTATATTCACTCAATAATTACAAATTTTTAGTAATTTCGCTTCGTCCGCATTAATTTCGCTTTTGCCAATCAATTTCCATACAACTTAAAAGTATCATACATACAGTACGCACAGATATAAAGAAGATTTTGTGTTACAGCATTTAGTCCCAGTAAAAGTCCCTGAAAGAGGTAGTGCCCTGTACCCATATATAGGTTAGTGTTGGGGATTATCAGATAATTAATTCAACAACGCAATGTTTATTTGCGCAATTACGCAATTGTTATTAATTTGTGTATTTCAAGCAGCTTATATTGACAGAATTTTAGTAGATAATGTAGAAGAAAAATAACGACAATCGATCGTATTTCCCGCTGAAACCGGCAAAGAGATTATAAATTCGCCGATGGCGCGGTGACAATCTGTTCAAGTAGGTTCTATATGATTGTTGAGTTGTATGATTTGAACAGTTCGTATTCGTATCCGTATTCGTTTGTGACGCAAATAATAGGCATACGATTAAAGTTTTCTGTAATACTCAATTACGTCTTGTTAAACAGACCCTCTTTAACAATGGATAATTATAGAAAACAAACATTCTCAGAATCACAGTAGACAATGTAGCAACAAATATATTTTTGCTACTGAAATAAGTGTTCAATAAATTAATGGATCCGATAAATGGCTGTCAAGTACATAATTAATCATTTCCTAAGTAGATAGAAACCATTCAGTACGCTTAATTCAATGAAGGCTCATTCTCGTCTAAAATGCCGTAGACATTCGTAAATAGTTTTTGGATAAGTCTAAGGTTAATCCAGTATTTACTAATACCGACTGGAATGTTAGAATAATTTTCGTAATTGACATTTTTCGTTATCTCGGAATTAGGTTAGGTTATTTAATTTTTATTCAGAAATAGCTCACGGCTTTACCCGCGTAGCTTCCGTGCCTGCAAGCACTTCGTAATTAAATGTTATCTATAACCTTCCTCGATAAATAGCCTATCTCAGACATAAAGAATTTTATGTGGCCAAATCAGTCTAGTAGTTCCTGAGATTAGTGCATACAAACAATCAAACTCTCCAGCGTTATAAATAGTATAGATAAGCATGAAAGGCTTTTAATTCAGCACACCACAGGATAAAAACCTGCACAATAAAACTAATAAAGTAGTTTCCAAGTCAAACACACCATTCTATGTTATTGTGATTTATGTGTATCACATTCAACAATGTGTTCTTGTCAAGCAAGAGCATTGACTTCGAACCGCTCTGAATGAGCAAATTAAAACTAGGCGTAGTGACATCTATAATGGACAAAAGTAAAATATCAAATGACTAAATCACCGATGACGTTTCGAATCCTACATGGCGCTATAGAAGATCGCACACCATTTTAGAGTATATACGAGTTCTTAACACGAATAGTTGGGAACGCGATCGCCGGGCATACCACCTCACCCGGCCATGAATATCTTCCCTGTGGGTGGACAAACATCTACATTCAGTCTCTACAGTGTAACGACATCTACAGCAGCCGAACAAACTATAAGAAGACAAGCAGCGCCATATAACAACTTTTTTTTATTTATTTTTTGTCCGATGATAAATGCTTTTACGCATTCCCACCGCCGCTGCAGCGTATTCGCGAGCTGGCGGTGGGATATGTGGGACTCGCCCTCTCCATAGTGTGGTATGCTAAACTCATACCACGAGGAGAGGACCCTACACCACTTAAACCTCCCGGACACTCCTTCGATCCGCCGTTGGCGGGGGCCGGGTACGCATGAGCAATCCGGCCCCCCGACGGCACACGCGGCCAATATGGCCCATTTGCCCAATTATAGGGACGCCCTGAGTGTAGAGGCGTCCCTACTCCTCATGGGTCAGCCTCGAAGGGAGCTGGGCCCATGTGGCCCATTCCCCGAGGCCGAGCGGGCCTAGCATCCCAACTAATCCCAAGAGAATGACTCGATTTGTTAGATAACACAAATTTTAATATAAAGATAATATCAGTTAATAAAAAAAAACAATTTATATTCATTGGCTAAGGAAATCTATTAAAAGAACAAAGACTGCTTACATAAGTTAATAAAGAAAATATTAGATAGACTCACTGAGATAAATCTGTAGGTCTACCTATATCAACTAATTTGCTGAGAATGTCCTTAATTTCGTCTGAGGAAGGAAAAGAATAAACTAATTATACGGGCTATTGCAATGAAAATATGTAATAAAAAAATTTACGATGTTGTAACAAAGCATTCGTGTCCGGCTAGAGGTTTGAACCCACGTGCACCACGACTTAAAAAAGGACTTATACCGTTATGCCACGGAGATAATGATTCACTTTAATATTGATAAATACAGGTTATACAGGTTCATTATGTTAAAACTTTGTAAATTAAAGCATAGAATCTCATAAATCTGTCACATTCGAAATACAATGTTACATTATATGCACCTGAAGCAAGACTTTATGACCCTCGTCTACATAACAAGATTTTCAGATCACATAGAATAAAGATGAAAGGAACTAGAATCATTGAAGACACAATTCAAAAGAAAGCACGTAATAAAATATTCATAAAGAACAACTTCTCAGATGAGTCTACTATTCTCGTATTCAAGAATTAATGTCAGCGGAGGAAAGACAATTTCATGTTTCTCGTGATGAAGAATTTTCGATTACAATTTATGAAGGGCAGATTCAATGTAATTTACATTAACATTGCTATGTAAATTTATCGCCATATGGTTTCCGCCTTAGAATAGACCACCCTATATCTTCTCATGGGTGTCGTAAGGGGCAAATTAGCGACTTACTCGTGATGGATGGGCAGCAGAATACATCAGCTCAAATATATTCCCATCTTACTGCGATGATCAATCCGCCTGCCAACCATGATGATAACCGCAATATCCATCAACGACCCTGGGTTACTAAAGTCTGTCAAGGAGGAGACCCATGTTCAGCAGTAGCCGTAAACAGGCTGATGACGATGTAAACTTATAACACTTTATTAAACACTAGCATCCGTTCCAGTGGTAATTTCAGTATAAGAAAGAAAGAAAGAAAAATAATGAATATGCAATAACAATCATTAAAAAAAATGACAATCAATAAAAAATAAAAAAGAAGCACAACACATGGAGCCCGGACGCCATACATATAAAACAATATTAAAATATATAGCCTATAACATATATAACATATACCTATAGGCTATTTGACACTGAAAGAACTGTTTTCATATCGGCCCAAAGGTTTTTGAGATAAACGCGTTCAAGCAAATAAATCTCTTCAGCTTTATATATTAAGCATAGATATTATGATGAATTTCCTACGGGGACACGCGGGAAGTTAGTTATTTATTTATTTAAAACTTTAGCACAATAATTTTGTACTGAGGTGGACTTAATGCCGCAGGCATTAGCTACCAGTCGACCTTAGGGTGGTGCAGAGACAACATGGTAGGTGCGATTTAAGTTAACTATTAAAGTTAGAGTTATCTATAACTGTTGTTTGAATTTGAAATTGAACGTACGAAAATCCTGGTAAATAAATAAATACAAGAAACACGTTAATAATAATTGAAGTAACAAACGTACTTACCTAAAAGCATTGAAACCTTTGCTTAGAAAAGTGATGAACTTTGAAAGAACGCGATCAGATCACAACTCTTTTATACAGTTGAGATACTCAATGCAGATAATACAATGGAAATCGCTTCAAGAATTTCCAACCCATTTCTTATATCCGCGCACACATTAATGGATGTTCACATTTATAAAAGCTTTTGTACAATCCATATGTGCTGAAGAAATCTTGTTATTTATTTCACATTTTCATTGGCAAAAGAGTAATTTGAAACATGAAGTGCTGAATTAATACAAAGTATAAAAAGGATAAAAACACTGAACGAATGAATGGTATTCATATATAGGGACCAGTACCTACCCAAAGTAGAAAAACGGGACCCTTGAAGACTACAATGTTTGTCTTTTACCAGTTTGTATCTCAATAACTATGAAAGCTAAACAGTTGAATTTTTCACAGGTGATGTATTTCTGTTGCTGCATTAACAATAAATATAACATAAAACAGATTTAAATAATTATTTAAGTGAACTTTGCGCGACATTAATATAAGCTTGAAATTATTGTGAAACTAAAATACATGTCTAATGTTTAATAGATAATTGTACGGTATCATTTGTGCGCGAGTCCGACTCGCACTTGGCCGATTTTTTGATTGAATATTGCGGGTATTATTTTAGCAGTTTATGTAATAATGGTCATAAATATTCAATATTAACGTAGAATAACATCAGATAGGAGCGTATACATTTGAGCAAACTGAAAGCACATCAAATGCAGCAACCATGGACGAGTGGCGTGGTAAATTAAACCACGACGTGGAGTTTGGGACCGGAGTTTGGGACCCCACTGGGACACCCCTGTGTAAGTCTTCTACTTAGTTTAGGTTATATAGTCGTATGTATAGTAAAGCAATGTTAGATTGATTAATGGCGATCTATGCAATATTTCTAACTAAGATACTCATAAGCTCTCCGGATGGAGTTAACTTTGTTATAAAATTTAAAATAAATAAATAAAAAAACCTTTTAGATATTCAAAAGCTTCCCGAAAGGTGTTAGGTATAGCGAGCCCATGTGCGGAACACGTCATGTATTTGTAATTATGTCACCTTAATTAAAGCCTTTGTAAATATTAAAACGAAACCATTGAAAGGATTTATTTTTTATAATTAATGATAAAATACACTAATTCGGAAGCTTAGTTTTATCCATCCCGTCGGGGGACATTATTCGGTTATTCGGGAAAACATATTTTCGTGATACCAAGTATTCCAAAGAAATGTAATTAATCTTCCAATGGTATTGAAGTAAAACAAAGAGTCGCAGTCGCAAGATATTTATCTTAACCGACCAAACAAGCAGATCTATAGAAGCTTTTTCAATATTTTACAGAAAACTATTCTAACTCTGGAACTAACATCAGAGATATTCGAGCTAAACAATGCTTGAATGTTATCTTTTTATTTACCTACAGTTCAATAGTTAAACATAGTTAATGAGCAACAAGTAAGTATATGATAATTTGTTCCGAAAAAAATATTTCTTTGATTCAACGAATATTTACAAGTGCCTGCAAAACTTGTAAATAGTCAAACATTAATTATTGGATAATTATATCATTACTCATAAATATTGTATTACATTTGTTGCTTACTTGTTAAATATTATAATAAATCAAATTTATTGGTTAAATTTATTTACATTGTCGTTATATACCCGTTTACGTCAAATGCTGAACATTGGCCTTCTCTTTAACAGACTTTGGCACGCCAGTGTTGTTGCTGATAGGTGCTGCTGCCCATCCATCAGCAGCATGTTCCTTATTCACCTCTTACGACACCCATAGGAAGATGAGGTAGTCTATTCTACGCCGGAAACCACACAGCATCTGTCTTTACTATGTTGAAACAAATGTAATTTTTGGTCTTTCTTTTGTTAATCAAGTAACATAGCTTAACTTAATATATTAAAGTTTCTGTAACATTCATTATAAAATACATTCAAATTAACTTTAGTCATCTGATTCTTAATAAAAATTTAAATGCTTTCGGAAACTCATTTGATACTAAAGATTAATATTGACAGCTGATTAGTTGTTTGAACTAGGTGTTAATTAGAGCGACGGAATAACGTTAAATTCTACCAATTAAACTAAACTAGAAAATAAAGACATGACAAACAAAACCCTTTGAATAAATTGACTGTCCATTTCAACCGTCTCCGTAATCAATCATGTTTAATTTAGCCTCCAAGCTCATCAGGAATTCCAGTCAGTCCAACCAAAAACCGGGAATCACATCACGAGTTGCAAACAATCGGGCTATACGTTGGCAAATCCCATCTGTTTATCTACATTTGTATGTGTAATTGGCCGATCGGTCGTAACAATCCGAAGCTAATCACGATGATATAAGAATCAATTTCCTTTAACAATATTACCATAGATATGCTATATTATTTGATAAACTTACTTGCTCAATCAGCAACTTAGCTGCTAATCCTGTAAACAAAGAATTTATTATTAGTAATCGTAATCATTTGATCTATCAATATAGATAGACTTTACTCTTAGATCAAATACATCTGAAGCACTAAATTTTAATTTATTTATATACTTATTATCCAGCATAGAATCTTTATCATTATTAAAGACAAATGATGTCTTAGTAAGCACGAATTTCTTAAAAAGATTCATATATCCATGCAACATATAAGACTCCTGGCGGCTGAGTTTCAAATATTTCGTAATACCTTTTTTTTATATAGATAAATACTAGTTACCCGCCCCGTTTTCGCACGGGTGCAATGCTAATGTATTATATATACAAAGTTTCCTCTTGAATTACTTTATCTATTTAAAAAACCGCAGCAAAATCCGTATCGTTGCGTGGTTTTAAATATCTAAGCATACACAGCAGGAAGCGACTTAGTTTTATACTACGTAATGTTATTCTTCTATACGTATATATTTTAACGCCTTCATCACCAGAGGTCAAAACATCAGAAAAATATGTTTTTTTCTTATTATCACGTGCCTAAATACAAAGTTTTATGATTTTATCTTCAACAATACTTAACTTCAATATAACTTTCATTCTCTCATCCACATCCCCTTCCTTGCGATAAAATATAGCGCATATGTATATATGTATTTACAATCTCTATACCAAATTTGTTCATAATCGGTTTTGTGGTTTTGACGCGAAAAAGTGACAAATGGGCAGACAGACTATGTTACTTTTGCACTTATAATATGTATTAGTAGGGATTAATGTACAATATAAATGTTAACATGTTTACTATAGAGTAAATTTACAATGAATCGTTAAAACATCTAAAGTAATGTAGAAAAGATATTATGATAAACATTAGACTTTTGATTTTTATTACATTCCTGTCAGAACTCTTCCCAAAAATATAACAAATAACAGACTGATAAAAAGGTTTTCTCTAAAAAAAATATACTAGGTATACATTCTGGTTCGGTATGCAATCTTTATCTTTTGTAAACTTTTATCGAAACTGTTGTTTAGATGCCAAAAAGTTATAGGCAAACAGAAAAGCAAAGTTACGATTCCATTTGAAACTTTTATATCGAAAGAAAGATTGACATAAACAAATATTATTCTGAGTTATTTGTTGGAAAAATACCAAGCTAGAAAAAATATATGAATATCAAGAATATCACAAAGAAAGGAATTTTCAACGTGGCATACATCATAAAAATACAGGATGCAGTACCAACTAGAAAAAAAATGAATAACATGAAATGAAACTAGACGCAACGAAACTATCTTACCTGAAAAATTGCTGAGAATTAAATAAGAGAGGTACAGCATAGCGGTAGAACGTTCAATGAGTTCAAGTAGCAAAAGCCTCCTGGCATACTACATTATGTCCGTCCGAAACTAAAACTGGAGACTTACCTTAACGTTACAGAATACCACAGCTTAATAACATTTTTTTATTAATTTTGTATTCCTAGCGTGAATTAGTTAGTTCTCGAGGCAGAAGGGTAAAGGCAGGATGAGAACAGTGCATTTACTGCATTGGCACTAGCCGACCTTGTACTTGGAAACTTCTGCCTCTGAAAATAAGGTCCATAGGTGTAATTTGGTTGGTCAGGTAAAAACCGGCCAAGTGCGAGTCGGACTCGCGCACGAATAGTTCCGTACTATTTTCAAGTGCCTATCCGTTGCCGTTATTGACATCGAGCAGAAAAGAGCAAAAAAAAATTATGTTGTATTGGAAGACCCCTTAAATATTTATTTTATTTTATTTTTAGTATGTGTATTATAGCGGCAACATTTATGTACATCATTTATATACATCAGTCAGTAGTGGTTATTATACATCAGTCTTAATAAGGTCCCGTTTTTACGTCGGGTACGCGAACCTAAAAACAGACACTAGATTCATTACATGTACAAATAAAGAAAATTGAATATTGATAATAATGTGATCTGATTGTTTGTTAAGGGTAATCTTTCCGGTTCCAAAAATGAAATCCCACATCTAAAACCGGTGAAAATACTACTAAAACATATAGTTTGTTAAGATTTAAAGACGCTGCTCATTTGAAATCGCGCTTGTAAAATACCGTTTAAACAAACGGTTCCTTTCATGAAGCCAGTCTTGCATGCGTTCGTACGTTCGTATACGTCCACATTTCTTTTATTAGAACGGAACGTTTGAAGTTCTAGAATGAACGCTAAATAATGAAGTATCTTCTTGTACGCCGACAAAGAGACTGCCTTGAAATTGAATTGGTATATTTCTTGATTGGATTGTTTTAGCCATGAAGACAAAAAATAAATGAAGTTATGGAGACTGTAGGTTAATAGAATAAAACTGGGCGGTATTGGTTTATTTAAATTTTATGAATTAAATTCAACGTAGATTTTTATTACGGCTTTGACTATGGTAAAAAACATCTTCGAAACAGGTGAATGTTCAGCAATGGATGTCATACGGGCTAATTAGAATGATGGATTTATACTAGCTACGACTTGCGGTTCTACCTGCGTTTTATGTCTATTCTACAGTAAGTACAGAACCGTCTATTACTTCTAACGCGAGTAAACCCACGGGTCGCAACAGCTACTAAACAATATCAGCAAACTATTTTGAATCGACATTTCTAATGTTAATGGAATCTTTAGGAGATTCCGTATGTTGTTCATTATCTATAAGTTTTAGCTGTCACTTCTTGAGAAAATTTCGTAAACCATGTTTGTTGTATGGAAGCCTTACTTAAATATTAATTTTGTTCTGTTTTTAGTATATTTTGTGACAGCAAGGTGACAGACAGACAAAGACACAGTTTATGTTTCTTAAAAAAGATTACTAGCAGAGTTTTGCAGTCTACTAGTATTCTTGTTAAACCCTCGTGCTAAGCTAAAATGTTTGGGTAACGAGTGGGTTCAAGACAATAGTGCAATGCGTTCGAACCGGCGACCTCAAGATCACAAGTCCGACGCCCTAGCTAAAGTCCCGTTTTAACCTTTTTGGTACGGATCCCCAAAAATAGAAGTAACCAACTACTCTATCAAGAAAGAACAAGAAACTGAAACATGTAAATTTGCGGATACAGTTTAAATAAGATAACAGGAACAGATAAATATGGAAACTGTTGGAATATGTGTATTACAAATTGATTGCCAATCAAAGTTAAAATCGGAATAACCGCGGCTGTAAACCGATAAAAGTAAACTAAAACTCGGCTTTGAATCAGAATGTCAGAGTTTAAAGGAACTTTACCGTGGTTTTCTGAACTAGAGCTATTTCAATTATGTAAATAGCTGGACCGAGATTCAAGCAAATTGTTGATTAGTTTCTGGAGTAAATTACAGTTTCAGAATTGTCGTATTTGAGTAATTTTCTAAGTTTTCTTTTACATAATCCTTGGCCTTACAGTTAGGAATACAACAAAAAAAATATCAAACGAATTGGAAAAGCCGTTATCAAGTTATGTAGTGCGTAGGTACATACTTTTTGGGAATACATTTTTATTTATATAGATAAATGATACTGTTTTTCGGATAATAGAATGTATAATCTTATACTTATATATAAAGCCGAAGAGTTTGTTTGTTTGAACACGCTAATCTCAGGAACTACTGGTCCGATTTGAAAAATTCGATGTTATCAACATCGAAATGAAGTTCCTACGGGAACGGGAGTCACGCGGGTGAAATCTGGTGTAAAATAAAATGTTTTACTACATACAGAGTAATCTTATTATTTGACTTAAGTAACAAAAACACAATGATAACAAACAAAGTTTCAGTACAATCATAGTAAGAGTACGCATAGCCCTGGAAATTTCATCCATTAAGCATTCCTAGCACATAAAAAATGAAAGATAAAGTCATAAAGTTGCTCTGGCAGTAGCCAAGAATCTAGATGCTTGTTTGCGCAAATCTCCGGCCGGCTTGGATCCCGCAAAAATGTAATCACGAACAAAGATACGAGTAACAATAAAAATCCGTCATGTCGCATGTCTGGACGTGTTGTGTTTATTTGGCTGCTTTAAGTTGATAGTGGCATAGCATCAAATGTTTCAATTTTTGATAATGAATTTTAGGCATCTGGTATTAGGAGTGATTTCACTCCATTGTCCAATTTCAATAGCGATTTGTAGCTTTGTACTTAATTAATCCATCTTTGTATAAAACAAGTTGCACTTCGGGGATTTTTGTGTGTCGTTTTTGCAATCCAGATTTTGATCTTTGCCCCTCGGTTTCACCCTTCTTGTATCACGTTCTATAATAAAAATAGCTATCAATATCGGAAAATGTAGAATAAACAAGGATACGAGTAAAAATAAAAATCTTTGAAGTCGCACATGTCTTGGCATGTCTTTACTTGTCATCCATCTTCTTACACATTTTAATTCTCATTCTCATAAAAACACAGGTAGCTATCGTGTAACACCTGAGCTACCTGTAACTTGCCCGTGACATCTAGTTTAAACATAAATCGAAGCTAACTTTTGCTTCAAAAAACGGAATATATGTTTTTGTCTAAAACAAGTGTTTCTTGTCAATCCAAATGGTTTTTTTTATTGCCAATCGTGGCAAACGATCTGGCGGCTCACTTGTTGGTAAGTGATACCGCTGCTCATGGATTTAAGCAGTGCCAGGGGTATACCTACACAGCCTACCAAGCTACGCAATTTCATTTGCGAAACTCAGGTTATCGTGGGCACCTCATTATAGACTATAGTAACCAAATATCAGCTTGAATCCTGCACAAATTTAATCACGGACAAAAATACGAGTGCAAATAAAAATCCATCATGTCGTACATGTCTCGGCGTGCTGTATTTATTTGTATCTTTATTTCCACTAAAGTAATTCATCTTCTAACACCTGAGTCACCTGTAACTTTTGGATATAAACATAAATCAAACCTAACTTTTATACTTTGAAAACATTTAAAGGATAAACAATTCACTTTGATAGATTTCTACTTACATATCAACCAATAGAGTCAGCCATTCATGCGCGCATTTTTACTGTCAATCCAGATTATATTCTACTAGACTTATCGCACAGTTTCTCACTAAAAATTCCCGTTTTTATGAAAACCTCTTCATAAATAGGTTTGGTTAGTTCTGGATAACAAACTCATACCTTTTAAAATTGTTTAAATACTCCACTTTTTATCTTTATTTATTTAAAGCAGGAGTTTCGTACATAACATAACGATGCCAATCTCATCGTGCCTTATACTAAATACATAACATTTATGGATAAATATTAGACTTAACTAAACTTCAACGAACATAGCATTCCAACTGCATTGGAGTACGGTTCAGTTAGAAGGCTATGAAATACCTACTCCACTTATTTTGTTGTTTGATTACAAACGAAGACATATTTTCTTAATTCTATTAATATATAAAGTGTTCCACGATCGATCTAATTTATTTTAAAATGCTTTATAGAGATACAAATATACTAAAATTGCCATCCGTCCGGGTCCGGATTTGTCCTAGTCTATAGGGCATCCGGGGAGCGTACGGGCGCGTCGGGGCAATGTTCGTAGACTGGGGAAAATAAAAATAAAATTTAGCCTATGTTACTCGTGGATAATGTAGCTTTCGAATGGTGAAAGAATTTTTTAAAATCGGTCCAGTACTTTTTGAGCCTATTTATTACAACCAAACAAACAAAGTTTTCCTCTTTATAATATTAGTATAGATACTAAGTTTTCACTTCTGCCGGCAGTCCCGGAGTGCCACCCGTTGTTTTAGGATAGATAACTAAAGTGATTATTGTAGAGCTTCTCTATAAACAACATTTGACGTTAAATTATTTTCAGGTAACAAAATATACTGATGGTCGGGAGCCCCGACCCGTGATATGGCAACGTAAAGTTACCTATGCGTAAAATATTCTTTGCGTAAATCAATTCCTACTAATTTGAGTGCTTGGCCCTGGGATTTGTTTATCGTTAGTGCGAAAGACATTTTACTGGAAATTGCAGCCTTTTGAAGGGTATAGGCAAATCAGTAGGGATCATGGGTATTCTTGGTATATGAGCTAATTCACCAGCTGCAGGGCCGGTGATAATCTTCGCTACTATTAAATTATTTTCTAGCTTCTTTATAAGAAGTCTCGTGCCATGTTGGGGGGGCTTAAATTTCTGAGAAGCATTATCGGCGTGCCATGCCACCTTTTAACGACAGTTCATGAGGTGGTAGCCCAGCGGGGTTCAGAGAATTTAAAAATTCCTGGGTGTAGTGCACTGCGTCCTCGATGTTAGTGACGGTGTCCATGGATTTATCAGAAATCGTAATATTTTGATTTTGCCATATCTTTAAAACAAAACGTCCAATTTTAATCATTCAAGGACCAAATATCTACATAAACTGTTCTTAGTGATGAACTAATTTATTTTGATAAGGATTAATAGCATGAGTAAAATAAACGCGTTTAAATGTAGTCCAAAAAAAAATCAAGATTTCTAAATAAGAAAATGGTTGTTGTGCCTCACTCGACATAGATAGGTATAGTGTGTCGCGGACTTTTTTGTAGATATTTATAAGATCTACAATTGATTAGAACATTTTATGGTTCTAACTTTTATAGTTTAGGCAGCGTACGCAAAATAAGTAACTTTTCTGGTTGATTTTTTACACCTTGTGTCCGAAAAACCCAAATATCTTACGGAACCCTATTTTTTTCCAAAATAAAATTTAGCCTATGTTACTCGTGGATAATGTAGCTTTCGAATGGTGAAAGAATTTTTGAAATCGGTCCAGTACTTTTTGAGCCTATTCATTACAACCAAACAAACAAACAAACAAAGTTTTCCTCTTTATAATATTAGTATAGACAAGCGTATACCAGGGAACGGGCAGCAACGATTCCCTGCGTATTACAACATTATTCTGCGGTTTCCAACCTGCCTGCCAAACGTAGTGACTATGGCAAAACCCCTCTCTCGGGAGGAGGCCCATATTCAGCAGTGGACGTTATACGGGCTGATGATGAATCATCAGAAAACATGAAGTTGCATTTCTTCATTTTACTGCTCAAACGGTCAACAGTTCCTAACATAACTATTACTAACAAGAATGACAACTAAATTATTCTCTGTCTCATTTATGCTTAAATACTTTGATCCCAAGTAATGTAACATAAAGCTTTATCTTCAGGACACAGTATTTTCCTGTCAAATTTCATGAAGACGGTATGGCAGTTTGGTTGGTAAATATTCAACAAACAAATAGTTATATCTATTTCTGTTAGAAGGGCTGCCTCATAACTCACATGTTTAATCGCTTACGTGGATCATAGTAATATATTAATATGATATACCCATCGCATATGAGGAGAATTATTGACCAATACAATCAATTTTAATGGTCAATTCTAGAATTATTATAGCTATGTAGGCCGATTAATTTAATGAAATACAAAGGATATTCTAGAAACGTCGTATAGTGAAATAATTTCATCATCCGTTATAATATTTTAAAATAAATTATGTTATGTTGCCTAAAGTCTTTAAGTAGTATAATTAGAAAAAATCATGATAAGTAATAAACTTTGTTTCTAGTACAAAACGAAACTTTAAATATTATTTTAACTTTAAATATTACGATACAAAAACAGTTGATAGTTTGGCTTTTGAATTCCTTAAACGAATCATCTTTTAACTGTAAATAAGTAGATGAGATGAGAAACATTTCCTTATAGACGGTAAAAAACTCTCCGTCTGTCACCGTTGCCAGGCAATTTCTAATTTAAATGTTACGCATGAGGTAGCAAGGATGATACTAACATGGAAGGAATCGGGCCGCTGTAATTTTCTTTATTCTTTAATCAAATAGACATATTTTAAATATTTTAAATCATGTTCTTATGATGCGTCCCATTCTTTTACTACCACCAGTTCTGGACATGGCAACTCTGAGAAGAACTGGTAAGAAACTCAGAGGAATCCTTTTTTTTAAATAAATTAAATTTTACAATGATTAATAAAGCAGTATTGTTTCAAAGCAACTCACCCCCAAGCAGTTTTGTCATTAACATAATCAGAAATTTTATAATAAGCCTTTTTACATAATTTATCTTTGACATATCGTTTAAACTTGTTTGTTGAAAGATCTCTTACATTATTAGGAAGTTTGTTGTAGAAGCGTATACATTGCCCCATAAAAGAATTGCTAATTTTGTGGAGGCGTGTATACCGCAAAGATGTATGACACCTACACCTAAAGTTCTATATCACATCTGAATAATTGATATAAATAACGTCCGAAACTGATTCTGCTCCAAATCCCGCCCGGGCCGTGAACTGTTTAGAAAAGCGACGGTTGCGCAGGTTCTCTTAATATCACCTTTTATTACCGTTGCAGCGGCAGGAAATATCTCCATAGCGATGATATGCTAATCATACTAAGAGGAGAGTGACTACCTGTCAATGTCCTAGGATGTTCCACCGAGCGCTACTTATAGGAGCAAAGGGAATGTCAGGCTCTCTTGGGCCCTTTAATTGAGGTCCGTTTCACGTAGACTTACGGAAGCACATCTGCCCTGTGGGTGGGCCATGTTCTTCAATTCCGGAGCTGAACCTAGAGGGAACGCAGACAGTGGGATCCTGCTCAACGCTCTTCGGCGGAGTGGTTAGGAGCACGGAAATTATTTTAACTTCGCTTCGTGACTTCTTTTTTGGGACGTCATACGTCGTCGACAGAAGAAAGCCCCTACCAACCACGACCTCAAATTTTTGGCCATCTTGGTAGCACAACACCTTTGTCTGCTCTCCTACGTTCCTAAGCCTATTCCTGCAGTCTGCGCCCCCATTCTACGCCAATGCCTATCCATCCACGTGCCTACGCCCATGAATGCCCACCACTGTGCAGAGCTTATAATGAGTACATTCTAATAAATACAAACTGCCAACCCCTATGCCAAGTTTGAGACTAACTTTCTTTTCTTCCTTTCTTTCACTTATAGTAACTGAGATTTCGTAATGAGTGACCTCTCGCTGTTAGGTATATATACAGATTAATCCTCTTTTAAGTAAATAATTCGGCTGTATCTGGTCAAAAAAGTCGGAATGACCTTACCGAGCCATCTTTCTAAAGATTAAAATCACGAAAATTTAAGACTACAGTCTAAATAACTAGCTTTAAGGTCAGCTTTAATCAAAGTAATTGGATTTTCGAGAAATTTATTAAACCCTTGATTAGTTCTCTGATATCTAGATATGTGTCTTAAGACATTCACGTTACTTGGTTATCTCGAAAGTAATAATATCGTTAGAATATTTCATTACTATCGTATAATTTCGGAAGACGTTTGTCATAGTCTTACTCATGTAATTGCTATTTGTCTTTCAAAGGCCCTTCCTTGCCTTTGAATTTGATTTTAGTAAGGATTAGATTACATTAAACTTGGTTATTTGCAGACCAAGACCAATACAAGTATTATAAGATTTGATAATATTAATGACCATTATATGAACTAGGCCAGCTGAATATAATATCAAATAATAATGTCGTATAATTTGTTTTAACCGCGAATGGACAGAAATGTTCTCCTGTTTATTGCAACATGTCACTGTGGTAATGAGAAACACCGTCGACATAATCTGCTTTATCTTGAACCTTTGTTACGAACGTTTTGTTTGGTTTCGATGTAGATTTTTGTCAGGAAATACATTACGGATACGATAGCTTTTAGCGGTTTCCAACCAATTCAAATATAGTAAGATACCTGAAGATTTCTAGTATCGTTCTAAATTAGAATTTTGCAAATATATATTTTTCTATTCTAATCACGCGTGTATCTATCTAAAGTCTAACCTTTGATCCTTTCCCAATGGATTCGCCATACAGTTATATCCGCTATTCTAATCCGTAGAATAAAAAGGACGCCAAAAATAGCTTTTTACCTTTCAATGTTGATCGGCGAATAAGGGTGGGTTAAGTCACCTAAATTAAAAGCTTCGTTTACTGCGGTAAAGCCGTCAGCCGTGTGTTGCCTCGTTTCAGTGATCACGTCATGCCCATTGTAACTCGATTGATTTAACGCCCGAGACGTTCAAAGGGTTACCGAGGTTTTATCATTATTCTTTATCGAGAAAATATCGAGTATATTTGAGATTTTGTAATTACATTGAAAACAACGTGTTGTCATACCGACACGTCATTTGAAATGTAATTCCAAAATCTATACATTAATCTGCAGAATATATGTATAGATGCTAATAGAATAGATTGAAAAAACAACACATCGGTCTACTGTTACTAATATAAAATTAGAGTGAAGTCTTTCATTTTAATTAAAAATCTATCTTCATAAAGTACTTAATAATATCTAGTAGGTAATTTAATTCAAATCCAATCATATCCAGCAGTATTTCTCAGTCCATTACTGGACATAGGTCTTTTCTAGTTTGCGTCATAAAACTTGGTCCTCCGCCTTCTGCGTTCAGTCCATCATACCTAATATAACTTTTAATTCATCAGTCCATTTTGCAACAAATTATGGCTTTTTATACCGTAATAATGTACCACTTCATCATACCCGAAGTCTCATTCTAACAAACTTCAAAATAAGATTATTAAACTTCACCCTTGCCTTTTATCGAATGTGCAAATATTTGAACTGTGAACTCACATGGAAAGTCTTGAACATGTTACTGAATTACAACTTCAGGATCGTTTTACGCAAAACGTCAAAGTTTTGGAAACAATGTTCTTCTTAATTAGTTAAGGCGGTCACAACCCTGATTTATTCATACACAGTAAAGTATTTACGCAGTTCGTATTGGTAATTAGTAAGTAAATGTTAGTCAATTAGTTAGAAGACACTGGTAAGTTCATCGTTTGTTTCAATGAGATTGTTTGTAGGAGTTAGATGGACTCAGATTTACGCGTAAAGAATGTTTCAAGAAAATGCTGGGTAGTATTATGTGATGATATCAAGCATATTCAATTCGTTTTTATACGAAATTTTTAATGCCTTCAACAATATTGTTTCAAACCTATTTTTATAATATTTTTGAATATAAATTAAGTTAAAGATAAAAATAATTGTAAGCTGTGTGGATTATGTAATCTGAAAATAAAGCAACGATATTAATTAGACTCGACTCCAAAGAGAGATCTTAAAAATGTATTAAGTATTATTTGGATTTTGTCAAATATTTCCATAAAAACACTTGTTATATCATCTGAATTAAACTTACGGATTAATTCATTCCGTTATTCGCCTTTATTTCAAGCTATATTATACCAAATCATATTTCTTCTCGATTTCCATATAGATGTGGTAGTGAAATGAAAAAGGCTTGGCTGGAAATGAACGTAGTTTATTCTTATTAATATTGTCTTTGTAACGAACTTAATATGTTGTTGTACTTTTGATAGCATCGTTATCGCTCTTCACTTTTGTTATTTTATTTTGTATCCTGCCGTAAAAAAATCATTTACTTTAATACAACATATTATTATGTTGCATTGTTTAACACAATGCATTATATATTTAACCTTATGCAAGAATAGTGACAAAGTTTAGAGCATTTTTTCACCACCATGCTATAATCCAAGATCCTAGAAAATTCGATAAATAATCGTTATTGCTAGAGAATTGCCAAAACGAATTTCATATGCCTCTATAAAAGCAATCTGTACATACATTAATAATACATCGTACAAATAAAAGAAGGTGATTTTCAGATTCCTACCCATTCGTTTACTCGTTCTGAAATACTATTTGTCCACGTTTAATGGCGGTACCGCATCGAAACAGTTTCATTCGTTCAGTCTTTATAGATCGCTTTGTTGCTTATTACTTCCTTTGAGTGAACTGAATTACGAGTGATTAAGGTTCAATGAATACACATCTTGCCGTGTAATTTACTAGTATGCGATCGTTAAAACCATTTGTGAAGGTAAACATCCGAAAGAATTTAGATCAAGCATTGTTGGTACTGTTGCTTTTGAAGTATCAATATTCCTACTTGTGTCATCTATACTAATATATAAAGCTGAAGAGTTTGTTAGCTTGAAAGCGCTAATGTCAGGAATAATTGGTCCGATTTGAAAAATTAATCTGTGTTAGATAGCCTATTTATCAAGGAAAGCTATATTTATTGTGAAGTTCCTACGGGAACTGGATTTACGCGGGTAAACCCCAGGAAGCTATTATCCTCTTATGTGTGGACTGAGAGAGCTGTGTCGATCAAAATGTAAATGGAATTAAACAATAGGTATTAAATATATATTGTGAAAATCTGTTTCTATTTCATTGCACTCCAAAGGATTTACGCAGATAATAATATGCTGTTGTTTTTTTGTATGGTTAAAATTGGAATGGAAATTTCTAATGGAATGGAGAACGGGAAATAACTGTGTTAAGAATGCGGTCCATTTGTGCATGTATCACAACTAGAAAAAATATTCAAACAAAGTTTAAATATATCTAGGACAATTTTTGAACTTCGAGTAGACATGTGCACAAAGAGATTTTTGAAAATTAACAAATTCTTTACTTTTTTTTTAACTTTTCTATGTCAATTGATGTAAATTGTAAATAATTTAGGACAAATCTATCTATCGTAAAATAAAACTTATTTTATTAGAGGAGAAAATTTTAATTTTAATAGATTTTTTTACTTGCATACTAAAATGTATTGTTCTGATACATTTTGTTAACTTATTAAAAAATAGACCTTTGACTATTACTGCACCTCCCGTACATAAAGGAATACATATTTTCTCAAAATACATAAAACTTACTGTGTCTACAGTTAAAATCATTGATGTACAGGAATGTAAACCAAACTTAAAACCTATAAAAACTGTGAATTTTGATAAACGAAGTTGTTTGTTGACGTCCAACATATAGATGTTTGCAGAACGTGAGAATAAATAGGAAATAAAGATAATGTTTTCTCAAATATTATCATGACTGAAGATGAATTGTGTAGGAAGTGTGTCGACGAATAAGTCGGAACTACTGCATATTTTGGATGGCTGCCAATATTGCAAAACTTATTAACGTGTACATATTCTTGTTTTAGAATTTATTTCAGGTAGCAAAATTAACGAATATATCACAAAGTGCAGTGTGATAAACGAAGTTTCCTTGGAAAGAGAAGAGAAATAGTGGCTTCATAAAATATAATGAAATAACTCACAAAAGAGCAGTCCAACCAAATTTCAGCCTATTTCTAGTTGACCTGAATAAATTTGGCTGTGACATTCCGACAAATTATGTCATGAAGAATCGGTATTTTTACAGATAACTATAAATTTCAATTCATAATAACTTAAAACTAAATAATATCAGAATATAACGTCATCCATGTAGCGACTTTAATCAAGGGAATAGACTTTTCCTGGTGACAATAGTTCCAATTTAATTGCTAGAGATCGAAGAAACTCGTTTCACGGAACTCGATAAATTTTGGACTCTATTTGTATTAGTATCTGGTACTCTAATTCTTAATTCTTAAGTTAATTTGTGTATCGTGGTTGTGAGATTAAATTCGATTATCAGAACAAGGTGTATTTTTTTGTTTTTGGCTGAGCAGGATACGGTGAATCAGAATCCTGATCAGCCAAAAACAAAAAATCGTAAACTTCCGTGAAACGATCCATCATAGTATGTAAGGGTAAAATTATTTAAAGAAACAATCCTCCATAAACTTGAAATTACAAATGAAAAAAAAGCTCGTTATCAATGGCTAAGCTCTATGTAGTGTAGGTTTATGTACATGGGAATATTGTGTCTAACTGTGGTCTAACACGGATAGCGGGCAGTTAGTCATGTGAGAGCGGGGACTGAGGGTTCACGTCTTAATCTCACTCAGCTGCAGTGACAAATCAGTAAAGCGTTGATCTTGCGTCAAAGCTATCTACCATGGGTGTATTCATTGGCTCTGCTGTAAATCAGTATTAGGTACTAGAAGAGGTATGCTCTAACTCCCCAACGAGACATCTTCTAGAATGTTTATATGTTACTTTCTTCTTTTATCTTATAGATTAATAAACAAAACGACTTATTGTAGTAGATGAATACGAGTGAAACCACCAACATGTAAATCTTGGAACAGGCCTTGAAGATATTGACGTTGAGGAAAAACACTGCCTGTATGATCCAATGATCCCTCTACACAATTTTTAGAATATGAAAGCCAGTGCCTTAGGGACATTTGTTACGTTTTGTAACACGTGAAATATTCCTCGCGGATTTTTACTTTCGCTATTTATTTCCCTTGGTTCCTTCCCCTTTGACACAATAGTAAGCAATAGATTAGAAGGTAAAAACATAAAACGGCACAAATGCGAGATTACCCGCTTTTTTATCGTTTGAAAAGTTCTGTTCATACAATTTCTGTCTGATAATATAGGTTTGTTGTATTTTATTTTCAAATTCCATATAAAACAGTCAACAAAGTAGGCAAAGTATTAAGAATGTTTTCAAGTCTTATTTCAATATATAATATTTTAGTAACATTTACGATCTAAGCCAGAATTATGTGGAATATTAGAATTTCGCCGAAGCCCGCATACAAATCCCCATGAATTAAACAAAATATTCGGTCCACAATGTACTTAGATAACCAATTAGTTTCTTATCGTAAAGTATGTACATCGCTGTTATATAGTTAAATAGGAAATTTGAAAATAAATTTATATTCAGTAATACCTAGTTTTATATCGTTCATACTAATATTATAAATGTGAAATTAACTCCGTATGACTTTTACTTTTTAACACGCTTTTTTTAGCTTGGGTTGTATGTATGTAACGGAATCTTTGAACTTAATTTTCACCAGTTTCCAGAAGTCTGATTAATTTGAAACTTTGCATACGTATCAAGGACCGATGACAATGCAATAATTTGATGACAGTTTCCCATTACCCTTAAAAACTAATAAAAAAATATTAGTTGAAAAAATCAACAAAAAAAACACGCTTTTATAGCTAACCGAACTAAAAAATAGAAAAAAAAAATCACCTCAAAATAAAATTATAATAAAGTTTTAGTTATTAACAAAAAAATTAATTCAGAGTGAAAACCTTTACCATATTATATTTTTTTGTATTCACTTCATTAACAACTCAAAATATAACTTAATAAAGATTAAAACGCGATGGGTAGGTTTATTACATTTCCAAAATGCAGGCCTAAAATGTTAGCAGTCAAATGCGGTTGTGTTAATTTTGTACCAGTCTACCTGGTGGACGTAATGTGAGTTCCTTCTGCAATGTTTAATACCAGTCTTTTCCTCAAACACTATGCAATAGTAATATAAGCATTTCATCATACGCATACACACGACTTATTTGATATATAATTAAACATTACGAAGGGACGAGATACAGAAAATATACGTAAAAGCCGTAAGTTATTAGAACGCCTCAGATATTTTAATACATCAATAAGTTCTGTAATGTAAATGAATAAAAAATGTTCAGTATTATAGCCAACGTTTGTCAGAATCTGTTATCATTTGGCGCAGTACCTTCTGTATCGAATCTAAGAGAGTTCAGGAGTAAAATAGGCTGTATTTTGATAATGCCAGTCAGTCAGTATTAGCTTCATAGCATGCTCTAAGATGGTGAAACTAATCTACTAATCTAACCACCCTGCGAAGCATAGACAGACCATTTGCCATCAGTGGGAGTCGTACTAATGGTGTGTTTGACCAACGAATATATTACACAGCTAGTATCCATACATTAGCCAAACACAAACAATAAGGCAATCCTATTGACCTTCTCACAATGGTTACTGTGTTGAGTCAAGCCAGACGCTAGACTAATTAAGTTTATCTCTCATATTCTTTGAAGTGGGCACCGTCTGTTGATAATTGTTTGTACGCATCTGTTTCACGTTAGTTGATCTCGAATCGAAGACCGGTAAACGGAAAATTTCAGTAAGGGTATTTTTGTAGACCGCGTAAATGACAGTGCTAATAAGGTGTCATTTCATTTGTCAAGAAATATTTTCTTTATATTATGTTCTAAATGGCAAAACATACATTTTAACAATTGATTTTCAACTTTATTAGCTATACGCCCGCATCCTAACCGCAACATAACTGTAGTAGAAATAATCAATTCTTATATTTTATTTCCAGGTATGTGCAGTAAATAATGCATTTTCTTTCTTTCTAGATAAGCGATAAGTACACTGATGGGGATTTACATAAAAAAAATAATTTCTTTCGTGATTAATACATAATATTCATTTTTCACCCCCTGATTTATAGTAAAATAAGTATTTCACAGTCTAAGTAGGATTTATAGTAAAAATATTTGTTTGCCTTTAACTAATAATTATTTTCAGTATTTCATATTATACCTTACCGACGTGAAATACTTTAATCTAAATAGGTATGCCGCCATCTGATAAAAGAGCCATAAGAATAACTTACAAATTACTAATTCAGAAAAGCTATGCTAACGAATAGATGACCAATAATAAAAAATAAAAAAACTAAAGTAAATAAAATAGTATAGTAGTTAACATCGCTTTGAAGTAATTTTCTTGTCTAGTGCGCTAATACAACGAGGGGTATCCTATAACTTAGTTTACACTGAAGATGAATAACTTGATATTAAAATTACAAAGCTGTGCTTGAAAAACAATTATATACGTACACAAGTTAGTACTAATTTTTCGAATGGTGTTAGTAAAGTTGGTGTTATTGTGATAAATATAGAGTACTTACAAAACATTGAGCAGGTTTTATTATAAGTTAATGAGATGCAGGATTGTGTAAGACTTGTATCATGCTCGCCTTTATACACGGAGAAGGAGCAAAAGCCTTGTGGCTAATATGTCCGTCCGCATTCTAACTTGCGTAATTTTATAGAAAAAGGTACGATTGAATAATATTATGGATATAATTTAATAATTTTATATTGTCGCGATATTTTAAGATTTTGATTATGAAAATTAAAGTAATTAATTTTAATTGGTGCTATTAAAATAATAGCACCAATTAAAATTAATTACTTTAATTTTATTGTGGAGACGCAAATTTCAATTTTAGGGGGGCAAAGAGAGCTCTTGCATTTACGGCCCCACGGAGATCTGACATTGTGGCTACGACGGGGTCAATCCACAGTTAAGATATTAAACTAATAAAATTTACAGAAAATATTTTTACATTTGTTACCACTGAATAAATACAAGAGCCACTGGACCGATGCCAGAAAAAAAATTAAGCTTTAGAAATTTGCTTTATCCTGGACTAACATACTGAGCAGAAAATCGTGCGAAAGCTAGTAATTGATAAATTAAAACCGGGTTTAATTAAACAGATTACAATATTCATAATATAAACTTTCCTAAACAAGTCAAGGTTCTAAGGTGTCCAATATGAGACATCCACTTTATGAACGCATGAGCTAGTTATGTAAATTTCCAATTAGCTTTTGTAGTAACGCATACTACCGAGAGAGTTTAATTGAAATAATTTAGCTTTAAAGTCTTGAACCGACGTCTGGAACATTCATAATCATATTCAAAAGGCAATTAGACGTAGTTTCTAACGTTAGATACGCTGTGGATGAAAATCTTGTCAAAACTTTAACTCTTAATTTTTAATTTAAACTATACCTATATTAAAAAGGTCACCAACCCGCCTGCCAAGCGTGATGACTATGGCAAATACCCTCCCTCGGGAGAAGACGATATGTATATGTCCTAGCAGGACATACATATCGCGGCCTTCAAAACAGAGGGGCGTTAAAAAAAACAATATTGAGAGCCGTTAAAAGATTACCACAAAATCATTGCAACAAGTTTCTAAAAATGTGTCATATATTTTCCAGTGAACACCTAACCACCTATATTTTAAAAACAGGTTTAGCATTTTGAGTCGGAATTTTATGAATTCTAACGGGCGGTCACGTAAACACTACCCTAGGCTAGTGTGTTAACGTAAATGTTGGTTACCCTTAATTTAAACTAAACACGGATAAATTGCCATACAATAGTAAAGGGACCTATGGATGGGTTTGTGAATAATTTACTTATGTGCGACGGATCTTCAAACGGGCTATTTGGGTTGAACCCTCAGCATTGGAACACGGCCCAGCGGATATAAAAAGCCCCTAGTCATCTTTTGGAATTGCTTCTAAAACATTAATTAGTAAATTTAAAAAATCTAGGTTAGATAGACAAAATTATCATCATTAGCCCGTATAACGTCCAATGCTACTCATCAAGCAGCTGTCTTTTACATGGTATAAGATTTTATGACAATGTTTACCAGGCAAAATATCTAGCATTAAGTCCGCTAAAATTTGTGTGGGCTGTGTTTAGACACAGTTAGATTGCACTTTTACACCGCCATTACCTTGTCTTTCCATTCAACAATAGTATACCTCAAAGTAATGCCTGATTCTATTAAATAAACTATTTTTTAGCAACTGGGTTCATTTAATTAGGTGGGCCTCTGAGTCGTGTTATCTCAAGGCCCCACAAATTCAAGCTCTGTCAGGAAGTAATTACAATGTAAAAGTTGAGACCCCATGATATCATCTGCGTTTAATTGTATTATAATCCGATTAAAGGTAGTGTAAAGTTTTATAAGATAATTTATTTAATCGGGATCCAACGACCATAACCTGTAACGCGGTGTCGCAGTAGGTATCTTAGTGTGCACTGATAATTGACAACTTCTTTATACATTGGACTGTCACGATAAAAGTAATATTAAAATATCAACCTTATTACATTAAAAACAGATTAAAAGTTTTTGGGATAATACTATGTATATATGTTACAGTGAAAATTGCGTTGCAAAAATGGGTTGCAGAATATGCACTCTGATTCGATAGGATATATATATTTATGGCTTATGCTACTTCTGGATGTTTTTGCTTCTTAATTATGAAATATTTTTCTAAACTCGTTCGTTATGGTAAGTTAAAACCAGCCAAGTGCGAGTCGGAGTCACCAAAATTTGGCAAAACAACTTGTTTTTGGTACTTTTATTTTCAGAGCAAAAAAGGCACAGGTATATTTTTAAATTTTGATATCACTTTTTATTTTTAAATAGAATATACAACTAAATGTTCTGTTTTTAGTATATGTATGTTGTTAAAGGGGCAAAGAAAATACATGATTCGTAAAAAAATCACTGTCTACCGCGGTTCATGAGATACAGCCTAGTAATAGACAAACGAGCGGTTAGACAGCGGAGTATAAGTAATAGGGTCTCGTTGTTACCCTTTGAGTGTGGAGCTCTAAAAAGGGTATATTACTTTTTAACTACTTAACTACTTTTGGAACTATTTGACGCTATTTGATTCACATGATTGACTAATAATATAAAGTATATTCACTTTGAAAGCGGCCGTAATGCAAAGGCTAGGGCGTCGGACTTGTGATCTTGAGGTCGCCGGTTCGAAGCCCACCCATTGAGCACGAGGGGTTAACAAGAATACTAGTAGACTGCAAAACTCGGCTAGTATTCTTTATAACAAAAAAAAAGTAGATAGATTTCTTTAAAGTAAATTAAACGTCTTCCCATGGGTGTCGTTAAAGGCGACTAAGAGACATATGGCTGATGGATGGGCAGCAGCGTCTATTAGCTCAACATTTGCATCTTACTGCGATCACCAATCCGTCTGCCAAGCGTGGTGATTATGGCAATATCCCTCTACGATCCTGGCTTGCCAAGGTCTGTTAAGAGGAGGCCCATGTTCAGTAGTGGACGTCAACGGGCTGTTGATGATGATGATGATGATGAAATTAAACGAATATGAAGTTTAACTAAGTAATGGTTCATCAAACAAGTTAATGGTTATCTTTACGCGCAACTAGTATGTACTTACTAAAGAATAAAGGATTTACACTGACTTTTATTTTACCTATAAAGCTTTAGAGCGAAATAGATTACCTACTATAAGAATATTATTATAATTTAATTCACGTATGATCTGTACACGGTCACACAACAGCAGACATATCACGTAACGATTTAACAATGACTTCAATAAAAATGTTTTCATTACTGTAGCGATATTTAAACTCCTATCCTGTTTATGTAACTGTACTAGCTTGCCGCGCGCGGTTTCACTCGCATAACTCCCGTTCCCGTGGGAACTTCAAAATATGAAATATACCTAATTAAATTAATAAATATAGTCTTTCACGATAAGTGGTCTATCTAACGAAGAATTTTCAAATCGGTCTAGTAGTTCCTGAGATAAGTCCGTTCAAACAAACAAACAAACTTTTCAGCTATATGTATTAATAAAATTTGTTAATTTATTGAGTTAATGTAGCTTCAGTAATGTTACTTATTTTTTTTTTTTTAATTATTTGCAGAGTTTTTGCAGTCTAATAGTTTTCTTGTTAACCTCTCGTGCTAAGCTAAAATGCTTGTGTTACGCTATGGCTAGGGCGTCGGACTTGTGATCTTGAGGTCGCCGGTTTGAACCCTACCCATTGCACTACCGACGTGAACACACTCGTAACACAAGCATTTTAGCTTAGCACGAGGGGTTATTAAGAATACTAGTAGACGGCAAAAACTCAGCTATCTTTAAAAAAAAAACATTGAAGCTATATTAACACAATAAATTGACATATTTAAAATAATTTTGCACGCATAGTAAACGCCGAGTAGCGAAGAAATTTTAATCATTCATATTAATAATAATATCGTTACGTGATTAGCCTAGAGGTTTTATAGACGAGAGATTTTAGTTCATCACAAGTTATGAAGTTTTAAAGCTAAACCGATTACCTACTACAGTGAAACCTGGTTAAGTAGGACCTGGGGCCTGAGTCTACTATCGTAATGGTGTGTCGTGGAACTGTCACTGATGGCTCGATGGTTGGTTTTTTGCACATTTGGTAATCTACTAATCCAAAAGATAAAGAAAACCGACCATCGAGACGTCAGTGACAGTTCCTCGACACACCATTACGATAGTAGACTCAGGCCCCTGGATAAGTGAGAAACCCCTATTATTGAGAACTACAACGAGGTCCCGGCACTTTTTCATCGAAGTACCTCAGTTAATGGGACTTTTCGAACCTGGTTAAATGAGATTTGATTTCTAGGAAGTCGATGTTTACCTCTATAATTGGGACTCTGGAGCTCAATTCCCTTTCTTTCGTTTGTTTGTCAGTACTATCTCAAATTTAGACCTCTGTAAATGAGACAACTAAATTTTGAAGCTGGAAAATTTGGAAAACTGGATTAGTGAAAAAATCTTTGAATGGTACAAAATCCTTGGTCCCCTGGGATCCCAATTAACCAGGATTCACTTTATATGAATATTATATGAAATAACCTCGAACCATTAAAGTCCAATAAACAAAGAGCCATTACTACCGCGCAGAACAAGGGCACTAAAAAGGCGATTTTTCCCGTTCTAGTTTAGATCACAGTTCATATAGCAATGGTTAGAACAGCCATTAATTTTAACATCTACTCACAATAAAATCGCTTTGTTCACCGAAAACATCAACTGGTTTATAGGCACTATTTATTTGATCTGACTTCATTGGCTGAAATACCATCTCACTTGTCAAAGGACATTCATTATTGGGTATACAACTGAAGCATCGATGTAACTATGTAAACTAAAGCAATTTTATATAGGGAGAAAATTTGTGGTTATGTTGTGAAGTTACGAGATTAGAGAGTAAATTGTTTATACGATGTGGTTCCTAGGGTAACAAGAGCTAAAAGCGTGATAACATGCCGTGAGCCTCCCTTTTTTTGTTTTAATGATTTGGTTTGGAACTTGAATCTTTAGAAATTGACAGTTCGTTTCACGCACGCTTCTAACGGGTTAGCGACACTTTAATATAAATATATTTAATATAAATATACCAGAAATTGTATGTAGTTACAATTTCAGCCACCAAAGATCCTATCTCATATATTAATATTACTTATTCTTACCTAATACTTCAATATCGTCAAGATCAAAAGTATTAGATAATGTACTTAAGTACTGTAACTCAGAAAGGTAGGTACAATTATTGGAACGAAGGTCCTTACGGCAGGCTTGGAGGAGATAGGGATTTTGCTGCGCGACCGAACTGAAAAAAATGTGATAGTAAAACCGTGGAAAAAAGTCCGTGGAAAAAAGTCCGTGGAATAAAACCGTAAAATGTTTGTTTGAACGCGTTAATCTCAGGAACTACTGGTCCGATTTCAAAAATTCTTTCAGTGGATTTTGGATAGTCCATTTATCGAGGAAGGTTACAGGCTTTATTTTATTTCCAAAAAAATTAGGGATCCGTAAGAAAATTGCGATTTTGTAACCCAAGGTGTAAAAGCGAAAACCTATTAATGCGTGCGCTGCAAAAACTATTGACAATAGAACAAAATAATGTACTACGGGTTTGTAGGTCTTATTAAGATCTACAAAAAAGTCCGCGAGAGCATATATCCAACTATAGTCACAATAACCGCTTTTATGTTCATAAAAACATATTAAATCGTCTGAAGAAAGAAACTACGTTAAATGTATATCATAATTATCCTTATCCAAATTAAGCATTATGTTATCAAGGGTATTTATGTAGAAGTAAAATACTTTTTGTTTTATTCCAATCGGACATTTCGTTGAGAAATTATCACGAGTATAAAAACGCAAAGAATTGGTACCTAATAATGAGTTATTTGCCATAATAGATTGCAAGCTTGAAAGAAATAAAAAGTTTGTTTGCTTGAACGCGCTAATCTCAGCAACTACTGGTCCGATTACTTCTATTATACTTTCCTGTACTTAAATAAAAACTAATCAGCAAAATTTAAGCGAAAAATCAAGAAAACCTACATATATATATATATATACAAATTGATCACGATTCTTCTTTTGCAAATTGTGTCGATTCTACATTAGCCGAAGGAACTTCGTTCCTACCTGGTGTCCCACGACACCATTAAGTTTTTTTATCATCCTTATTCCCGACAGGAAGCTAAACGGTTGGAAAAATTGAATCCATGATCCTATTAAATTCTAAATTGCCTTTGCTAAGGTCATAAAAGAAAAATATAAAACAAAAGGACAAAACGGTAAGTTTACGAGCCTTTCGCTGCCGTCTAAAACAACAATTGTTATGAATAGCAATAGCTTCGGTCAATATCAACATCATAAATCTTTATTGCTTAAATCAACGTTATGTTTATTAATATATTTTTTTGTTTCTAGTTTCGGTCTAATTTTAATAGATTGACCAACTCCGAAAAGGGTACAAATCATAATGAGTTGTGACCTTTCCGAAATCGCATATTCAATAGGATTCTAAAAGTGTAACGCTCGTATAACGTCCACGGCTGAACAAGATCTCCTTCGAAGGAGACGTTGCCAATTTTGCAATGCACCGTAACGCTGTCTTATAATGTTTTAACAGATTTTGGCCATAATACCTACCTAGCTAGTGTCTGACATATATTCGCGACATAGTCGAAAAAGCCTCCTGGCTAAAAAACATAAAGCAAAAATAAATAGAAAAAAATTTGGAGTGATTAATGATTAACTATTAGTCACTTTGATTTTCCAAAATGTTTTATTCGATTTATGCATATATAACTTTTTACAAATTTTGTGAATTAGTTCTGTACTTAACACTTATGTCTAATCTTCAGTCCACTGTGCTGTTCTTACACCTGTGGAAGGAAAGAGAAAAAAAATCAGTTACATGAAACAAAACATTATTTAAACATAATAATATATTGACTAGGAAGTGGACCGTACGTACATTTTTTAAATAAATATAAGGTTGTACCAGCTATAGACCTATGTAAGCGTACAAAGTATTTGGAAGCCTTTCCTATTTCCCTTAGCTAAGATATGAATAAATCTTGACGCAAATTTTGGCAACCGGCCATAATCTATAAAACGACATGGCTGCGACCTAACTTGCCTTTTATTTGTTTCGAATATCCTATAAAAGTTCAATATAAGTGTTATGTTTTCGAGATATTGTGGAGCCTAAAGAGGATTTAAAAATGACACTGGATATTTGTACATAGCTTTCAGGCCGAAAATACAAACATGTAACATTTTATAAAATGCTTAGTAGCTACCAATAACCATATCAAGCATCCGTTGAGGGCAAGAATACGTGCAAATACATATTTAAATTACATGTACTGTAAATCACAACGAAAACATTGTTGTTTGGGTCAACAAGTTTCCTTAATGTCGGATAGCCTTTTTTTCAGGAGGAAATGTAATATGGATACCCACCGCGGCGATTCTGTAGAGTAATAAGATTTGCGGTCATTATGTAGTTAGCAAGGTGGCTTTTGCTACTTCCCCGGGCATAAAGGTGAGCAGAGCTCCAGCCTAAATAAATATTTATGGGACTCTCTTCTCCGTTGCTATGGAATTCTTCTCATACCACGAGGAGACGGTTTATCCACATAAATCCCCAGGATATTTCTCCAAACGCCAGTGTTAGGAACACCAGGATTACATCAGCAGGTCTTGGTGATCGTCGGGTAGTCTTCTTCAAAACGAGCACAATCCGCTTAACTCGGCGTTACATCACGTTATACTATAATATTTCTATTGATAATCGCAGGGATTTATGAGCTTAGTATAACGTTTCTTTTCACCCATAGAAGGCGCTCCAGCGCTCAATGGAACATGAATTCCTAACTTGAAAATACACGGATTACAGATGTAGGGAAGGTGTAACGAAAGCTGATATGAGGGGTTTAACATAAGCTGTTCGGCTTCTGTGAATTTTGACGTATTTTTCCAGGAAAATCTTGTGAGACAAATTTCAATTTTTCGATAGAATTCACCGTAAACGTGTAAAGGCGCGATTTCATTGTAAGCATTTAGTTGAAGAGCAATTTTATACTTCAAAAAGATATTTTTGGACTGGATTTACAAGTTAAGAATAATAGAACAATAATAATAAACAACACTTTGCAACTTCAAAATGTAGATGAAGGGAATAACCAGTCCTAAAGTTGGCTTGATTGTTGGATAATCATTTGTTCTGGTATATAAATACTCAAAATATGGCCCGCTTAATTCACTTTATACATATATATTGACCTGAGTGAATCTGTGGTCAAATCTTTATAAATTAATAAGGTATAAACTATCTACCTATCTTATATTTGTCAGCTGAAAGTCTATAAGTACCGCATTCTTATATAGAATAGAATACTCTTTAATGTACTCATAAGTCAACAAGACAAAACAAAACAAGAAAGAAAACTAATCGCATATAGCATTTTTTTCCAATCTTAAACTTATATATTTATTCATTTAATTATATTGACTAACATAATTTAGATTGATATTGGTATGTGTTACATTACCGGTACACGTAAAACGCATTAGAGATGGTTTATTGGAACTAAACTATTGCCACAGGTTGATTAGTGGTCGCAAATAATATGTTAGCGCATATTAATTAGGTAATAGATTTTACCACAAACTCTACATATTATTGTGTTTTTAATTTAGTACCAATCCCACCCACATTTTCATCACTGCATCTACTGTAAACCAGGATCAACAGTGGCACACAATGGAAATGATAATAAGCATCGATACCTACCATTCACGGGAAAAAAGTTAAACTGCCTTGGAACCCGCAACTAATTTAATCAGAAAGAGATAGATAGGAGTAAAACTAAGACAGAGAGGCTCGTTGTTAAGCAGCATGGATGGGTTATTAATAACGGGGCTACACGTTAGCCTTTGCTTTGGATTGTATAGTGTGTGCGCGGTTTTACCCGATACCTCGATGAATGGGCTATCTAACACTGAATTATTTTTTTAAATAGGTCCAGAAATTTCAGTCATTATCGCGTTCAAACAAACAGAAATACCTACTCTTTAACTTAATATATCTTATACTTCACTACAAAGTATAAAACAAAGTCGCTTTCTCTGTCCCTATCTCCCTATGTCCCTATGTTTGCTTAAATCTTTAAAACTACGGAACGGATTTAGATGCGGCTTTTTTTAATAGATAGAGGGACTCAAGAGGAAGGTTTATATGTATAATACATCTGCATTGTGCTCGTGCGGAGCCGGGGCGGGTCGCTAGTAATATATAAAGCTAAAGAGTTTGTTTTTTATTTATTTTCTTGTACGCGTTAAACTTAGGTACTACTGGTCCGATTTGAAAAGTAATTAGCACTAGCACTGGCACTGGCACTGGCTAGATAGCCCAATTGAAGCCCCATTGAAGAAGTCTAAAGGCTATATTTTATTATGAAATTCCTACGGGAACGGGATATACACGGGTGAGATCGCGCGGAAGCTAGTTAGTTATATTAGTATAGATGTAGTAGGTATGACAAAAACATAAAATCAAGGAAATTATCTTTGGTCGCCACAAGATTCTTGTAGTAAACAACCCCCGAGGAAATTCTCAAGCTGTCGAGCAGAATTTTACGCTCCCGTTGGCAAAGACTCCCACATAAATTGTTACATTGTGTGAACATGTAGTTTAATATTTATTTCTCCGTAATTAATTATTAATTTAATAGTAATGCGCATTTAATTAATGAGTTCCCGAATTTTATCCCAGACCATTTCCTTGAATAAATATAATAAGTCTCATGCGGCCAGGTTTTTTTTTAATAAAAATAAATAGTGAACATCTGGGCATCTGGGCGTTATAACACACACTGGTGAACGCTGTTGTTCATTTCCTCGTATACAAATTCTATAAACAATGTTATAACAAAATAACATTTGAATTATGTTTCCTGATAGGTCTTAAGTCCAAATAATGTCTCCATAGTAAAATCCTCTATTACCTTTATAAGCTGAACAATGGCGTAAGAATGTGAAGGGTGGCTTGCTCTGTGCTGTCAGTTAGTACCAGGTATGGCTGGAGGTGGCGTTAATGTAGCAAGGCAGGTAACGGAAATGGCATAATCTAACAAAAGCGTGGAAAAATACGACGTAGTGGAAAAATACTCATAAATGGACTTCGTAAAACATTCATCATTCATCATTTCAGCCGTAGGACGTCCACTGCTGGACATAGGCCTCCCTCATAGATCTCCAGTTGTTACGGTTAGAAGCGGCCTGCATCCACCGTGATCCCGCGGCCTTAACCAGATCATCCGTCCATCTAGTAGGTGGACGTCCTACGCTACGCTTTCCGATCCGCGGTCTCCATTCGAGAACTTTTCGGCCCCAACGGCCATCTGTTCTCCGTGCTATATGGCCTGCCCATTGCCACTTCAACGAACTAATCCGTTGGGCTATGTCGGTAACCCGCGTTCTTCTACGTATCTCCTCATTTCTGATTTGATCTCGTAGAGAAACCCCGAGCATAGCCCTCTCCATAGCTCGTTGAGCGATTCTGAGCCTGTTCATACGGCCTATAGTGAAGGACCACGTTTCAGATCCATAGGTCATCACTGGCAACACACACTGGTTAAAGACTTTCGTCTTCAGGCACTGAGGTATTTTAGAGGAAAAAACGTTGCGAAGTTTCCCGAACGCTGCCCATCCGAGTTGGATTCGGCGATTGACCTCCTTCTCGAAGTTGGACCTACCTAATTGGACTGTTTGTCCTAGGTATACATACGCGTCAACAACTTCAAGAACCGTATTCTCAACCATAATAGGGGTAGGCACAACATGGACATTAGACATGATTTTTGTCTTGTCCATGTTCATTTTAAGACCTACCCGCTGGGAGACTCGGTTGAGGTCTTCGAGCATTGTACTGAGTTCTTCCATCGACTTTGCCATGACCACGATATCATCAGCGAATCGAAGGTGAGTGATGTATTCACCGTTGATGTTGATGCCTAGTCCTTTCCAATTCAGAAGTTTGAAGGTGTCTTCCAAAGTGGTCGTAAACAGTTTCGGAGAAATAACGTCTCCCTGTCTTACGCCCCTTTTTAGTGGAATTGCCTTCGTACTCTGTTCTTGTACTCGGACCGACATAGTGGCGTTTCTATACAAACATTTCAACACTTCGATATACCGATAGTCAATACGGCATCGCTGGAGAGACTCAAGTACGGCCCATGTTTCGACCGAATCAAAGGCTTTCTCGTAGTCCACAAACGCTAAACAGAGAGGCAAGTTATACTCTTCGGTCTTCTGTATTACTTGCCGCAGCGTATGTATGTGGTCTACGGTACTATAACCTTTTCGAAATCCGGCTTGTTCGGGAGGCTGAAAGTCATCAAGCCTTCGTTCGAGACGATTCGCAATAACCCTGGATAACAGCTTATAGACATGGCTCAAAAGCGAGATGGGCCTGTAGTTCTTTAGTAAGGTGTTATCCCCTTTCTTAAAGAACAACACCACCTCGCTCTTATTCCATGCTTTAGGCGTGTTGCCTCCGAGCAAAGTGGAATTGAATAGCTTCTGAAGGACTTTAAGTACCGGTGATCCACCCGCTTTCAGGAGCTCTGATGTGATTCCGTCCTCACCCGGCGCCTTGTTGTTCTTTAGCTGTTTCAGGGCCATGCTTATCTCGTATAGGCTGATGTCCGGGATATCCTCGGTATAGTGTCGGGTCAGTTTGGCTCTTGGGTCTATAGCCGCACTGAAAACAGGCTTGGTGACTGAAGCGTAGAGCTGCCCGTAGAACTTTTCGACTTCCCTTAACACTTCCGCTTTTGTCGACGCAAGACTGCCATCATCCCTCTTCAGCTTTGTCATCTGGCTTTGCCCAATAGACATATCTCTTGCAAACACTTTGGAGCCCTGGTTACGCTCTATCGTATCTTTAATACGTGAAGTATTAAAACTACGAACATCGTGTCGCAAGGATTTTTTAATTCGTCTATTAAGCTGCCTTTGTGACTCAGCATCATCGGGAGATTGCATTCCTAGCAAGCGTTGTTCAACCATTAGGTTAAGGGTGTCTTCAGAAAGTTTCTGAGTTCTACTGGTACGGCGAGCCTTGAAGAATTGAGACCCTACCGTATGGACAGTCTCTACGAGCCTGTTGTTGATCTCGTCCACTGATGCGTCTTCATCTAGACAATCGAATCGATTTGAGAGCTCGAGTTGAAAGATCTCGGGGTTATCGATCTGGGCGCGAGTAGGTCGGAGCGTAGACTTCATCAAAAGGGACCGTTCAAGTTTAACGTTTATATTCAATGTGCCTCGTACTATTAAATGATCACTACCGGTTTTCACCCTGTGAATCACAGAGACATCATTGAAAATCCGTTTCTTGCCAGCCTCTGTCCCCTAAGGTTCCGTTGCCCATAACCGAAGTTCCCTACTATCAACTCATTATCGTTTCTCTTGCCCAGTTTCGCATTGAAATCCCCCATAACAACATTGAAGTGAGTTTTATGAGTATGTATGGCCCTACTAATGTCCTCATAAATACACTCAACTTCTTCATCTGGGTGTGCCGAGGTCGGTGCATAGACCTGAACGACCTTCAGCAAGTATCTTTTAGATACTCTGAGTGTTAGGTATGCCACCCTGCTAGACACACTGTCGATGGTAATTATGTTGTTAACGAGGGACTTGTGAACGAGAAACCCGACACCACCTTGGGACTGTTGGTCGCCCTCCCGGTAGAAGAGCAGGTTGCCAGATTTCAGGGTTATCGTGTCCTGTCCCTCTCTACGGACTTCAGACAACCCTAGAATATCCCATCTGAGCCTGCTCAATTCTTCTTCCAGCTCAACAATCTTTTCCTCGGTCCGTAGAGTGCGCACGTTATGTGTTCCCGGGGCCAGTGTTTGCCTGTAAGATTGGTAGCCACTCGTCTCCCGGGGATTCTTAGCACCCCTAGCCCCGCCGATACCATGACCGCTACCGTAGCCAGGCCTAGCGGGGCCGCCGGGGACTCGGGGCCGTGTGTTATTTAAATTTTCCATGAGGGGAGTTTGCCAATACTCGCCACGCTTGGCAGGCGGGTTGGCGAGCGCAGTCTTACGTGTTATAATCCAAGAAGACGCTGCTGCCCATCTTCTGGTGTAAAACATTATAAAAATTTAATTTTAAGATGTCTTTTTTTAATTAATAAAAGCTTGTTTAAAAGCTACTTGGGTCAATACTGCTTGGGAGTGCAATGCAGATTCAGAAATTAGCAACATATTTTATACAATTTATCTTTAACGTATTGTTTGAACTTATTTACAAATATCTCTGACATTATTAGAGCTATAGCGTTATTAATGTAATATTTGTAAATATAATAACACAATTGAGAATGCAGAACTGACAATATACGAGTAAAATAGTAAAACATTCCAATAACAATATATTTATGCCATTTTGATCTATTCTCAATTTTTTATACCATTTAAGGGGATGAAACGTGAGATGTGCCGTGTGGTTTCCGGCTTAGAATAGACCACCCCATGTCCTCCCATGGGTGTCGTAAAAGGCTAAGGGACATATAGCTGATGGATGGGCAGCAGCATCTATAACCTAAAGGTTTTCATCTTACTGCGATCACCAATCCGTCTGCCAAGCGTGGTGATTATGGCAAGATCCCTCTACGATCCTGGCTTGCCAAGGTCTGTTAAGAGGAGGCCCATGTTCAGCAGTGGACTTAAACGGGCTGTTGATGATAATGATGATGAAGGGGATGAAACGATGGCGTTTCATCCGCTTAGGGGGTAAATTTCGGTAAATCCTTTTATAACAATATATATACAGGGTGTCCCAAAAGGTTAAGTAGCTGGGAAAGGGGGTGACAGGGGTGGACACAATGGTCACTAGAAAAATAAAAAAAAAATCCGCTCAGGGTATTAAAAAAAAAATGGCATTTTTTTAAAAACTTAAAATTTTACACCTTGTTATTTTTGATGTTGATGTTGATGACCTTGTTGTTATTGAAGATTACATAACAGCATTTTTTTTAAATACAGCCATATTTGTACAGGTACAGTTAGCACAAGGTATAAAATTTTTAGTCTTTTAAAAAATGCCATTTATTTTTTTAAACACCCAGAGGGAATTTTTTATATTTTTCTGGTGACCCTTGTGACCATCCCTATCACCCCCCTTCCCAGCTACGTAATCTTTTGGGACACCCTGTATATAGGTATGTACAAGAAAGAAGATATATCTAGAAAGGTAAATAAATAATTTACTAAGATTCTTCCTTCTAACGAAGCACATGGAACCAAAAATACGGATCATTAAAACGGGATAAGGACGTCGCAAGCAATCCTTCCTCGCAACGCAGTCAGCATTTGTAGAAATGTTACAAATAAAAGTGTCGAAACAGTCAGATCGGTGAATCTCACTCAATTTTATCTGTTTTTGCTGAAGTAGATTTTTTGGAACCAATTGAAACATTTGTTTGGATTTTATCGTAATAGCTTTAAAAATATCGAATGCAGATAAAGTTGACGTTTGATTGCCTGTGTTTTTATTTCAACAAAACTTATTTAGTTAGGTTATTATTTCACAAAGATTTTTTTTTAATTTTATGTTTTTTTACTGTTTCAACTAGATTTATTTTTATCTATTGTAAACAAGATAAGACATGCGTTATTCTATCATGTTTCGTAAAATTATTTGTTGGTATGCTACCTTTAAAAAAGAAAGGTTTCAAAATAAAAAGAACTCTTGTTATGTCATTAACACATTAACTTAACATTAACTGTTCTTGTCAATTTAATAACAACAAAAAAGATTAGACTCATGAAAAAAATCATCAAAATAACAACGTTAGTCAAAAAAATAATCCCGTTTAAAATATATGCTTCAAATGCTAAATTTAAAATTAATAGTTAATTTAGATGTAGGCACCTACCGATAACTATCGGCCATGTACGAACAATGCCAAGAGATTTAATGAAGCTAAAGAGGTATGCAACCAACCAGGAATAAAGGTAACCATTAAAGACAACCCACTTCTCTTCTTCAAAATGCTCATGAATATATTAGCACTGCTCTTTTTTCTTACTTTTATTATCTACGGATATTTAATAAGTAAATATTTTTATCAGTCAATGTTTCAAACATATTATTTAATTGTATCCAACAATTAACAAGAACTTAACGCGAGAACTTAACATACTAAGTTTTTGCATACGATATTCGCAGCGTTGGGATCCTACATTACTTTTTACTGCCAACATTTAGAATTTTAGAGGGCATTCGAGGCCCGTGATTAAACTAAGCATCCTCGTAGGACTAGATAAGTATAATTGTATGAATAATTATTATTTCCAGTAGTTATTTGGACTTCAACGCGTTTTTGTATTCTATAGAGTTGGGTTACTAAATGTTTACGACGGTCAGTAAATCCCGCTTAATGTTAGTACTAAATCAAATGACTTGCTTTTTTGATTAGCGGCCGCTTCTACTAAATGGTTAACTAAAATGATTAAATGCTTATGCTAATGGTTTCCTTTTTCTGTTGCCCGGTTTGGCTTTGGGGCAACCCGGGGTAACATGGCTTATTTAAGGAGCACGTTCGATAGATCTGAATAACAACGTTTAAGATTAAATCTGAGAATAGAGCAAATAAAAGAATTGGATTGAAATTGAATTTTAACTAAAATGTTTTTGTTCGCAATAAATTAAAAATAATCCGAAACCTAGAGTGCGATATAATAGGTATACAGCACCTCAGATAATTATTATACGAGGTTATAAAAAAATGAATATACTCGTATAACATGTTTAATTTATTATTATTATTTATTAGCATGTCTTTAATTTTTCAAATATATTTCATAAGAAATGTTTTTAATTTCACTATTAATAATTACGAGTCTCATAAATCCTTGGAAAGAGCTCTAAACATTCTGTTTCAGAATATAAAATAAGATGCAGTCAGATCTAACAGGTCTGACGTTTCAATTAATTTTCTAATAAAACATTATGAAGCACAGCCAGTAATAATATACCAACAATATGTTAAAGCAAAACTAATATTCATTTTGAAACAAGAATAGCTGAGAAAGGTTATAACTAGACCAACATCTTACAAGGAAAATAAGATAACCCTCCACAGCCACGTACTCGCGCTGTAGATAAATTACGGTCAGTAAACATGAAACTTGAAGCTACAATGTAAGCCGTTTTGAATAATTTTGCTGGTTGAGACATGTTAAAATTTGGTTAAGAGACGGTGGTAGCCGCAACGTTAACCCTTGCTTATGTGCTCAATGATAATTTTCAAAGACCAACTAAGTGCTTTGATTAAATTAACAAGTTTTGGCTGTGTACCATTTGTTTGTCAGATTTGATTTTGGAAGGTCATCGAACAATCGAACTGGATGCATGAAATAAAGGGTAACAATTCAATTTTATCAATAACTAAGTAAAGTTAAATTGACTAGGTGTAATAACGTAAATATATTTTCCCCTTACAAATAAATTCTTTAAAGCTTACACTCTCTCCCTCTATTTATATACTTAAATTTCGATAAAGCTTTAGATTTTTACTATAAAAACTAAGTTTATACATAATTACAGTAGTTTCTTCGTAGTTTAAAAACATTTTCCGACAGCACAAGTTTCCAACAGACATTAATTTGTTCCACAATATTATACATTAATTAAGCGAGTAAAACCGTTATATAGTTTCCTTTTGTTCTCACTGAATAGAGAAAATCATAAATAATTTACTATCCATTAAATCCTACTAATATTATAAACGCGAAAGTTTGTAAGTATGGATGGATGTTTGTTACTCTTTCACGCCAAAACGACTAAACGGAATTGGCTAAAATTTTGCACCGGGATAGGTTATACGCTGGATTAACATATAGGCCACAAAACATCACGCTCCGACCCACTGGAGCAGAGTAACGCGGGTAAAACCGTAGGGCGCAGCTAGTATAATATAAACTTAGGTACAGTATACACCAGTGATCTACAAGTCTCGAGGCGTCAGAGTCCCTTTGCCTAGAGCTCGGTGTCGTTTACAGGGCTCGCCTCGTATGTATGGCGCCCGACGACTCGGGAGTCTTTTTCAGAGCTCGAGCTCTTTTGAAGTCTCGAGTCCTTTTTGAAGGCTCGAGCCCTTTTCGAAGGCTCGAGCTCTTTTGAAGGTTCGAGTTCTTTTGAAGACTCTGAGCCCTTTTTGAAGGCACGAGCCCTTTTGAGCGCTCGATCGATCTCGAAGCATTTCTCTTTAGCGCACTAGTCTTTTTCTGCCCTCTAGTTTTAATGGATGCTGATGAATCAAAATAAGTAGAGATAAACCACAATAGATTAAGCGTTTACTGTGCACTTTATTCTAATTTTGGAGACTCGAGTTCTTTTGAAGGCTCGACCTCTTTTAAAGGCTCAAGCTCTTTTAAAAGCTCGAGCTCTTTTGAAGGCTCGAATTCCTTTGAAGGCTCGAACTCTTTTGAAGCCTCGAGGCTTGGCTCGGGACTACGAGCTTACCGAGCTCACTGAGTCTTGCCATTCCGCCTCGAGGCTTCAGAAATAACACTCGACGCCTCGAAGCTTGTACATCACTAGTATACACAGAATCGCTTATATATATGTATAAGTATATTAAACTTAACTAACTTACTTACATAAAATTAAAAAAATATATACAGATTTAAAACGTGAATTAGAATTAATTGCCTTGCGTGTAGTATAACATGTTTACACGTAACTTCATATTTGTTAAAAAAATATATCAGCATAGAGATTAGTTTAAAAAAAGTTACGTGGCGTCAATAGTTTTGCAAGTTTTCGAAATCAGAAGTAACTAATTTGCTTATAGTTTGAAGTTAATTTATAACTACCATCTTGGTTCAAAATCGAATGACAAACATAATTCTGAAGATTCTTATCTACTGAAAGTTTATCATTAATTCTTGTTATAGAAACTGAATTAATTTGACAACGAAATTTAGTCAACAGCTACATATCGTCGGCGAGTACAATATCCACTTATTTGATATACATATGTATAATTGATAATAAGGTGTATTTTCATTTGTCAAGAAATATTTTCTTTATTTATATAGTAATGGTGTTAACATCTATTAGGTACCTACATTTGATCTTTAACCTTATTAGCTATTGTGTATACCACACTATTACCGACGATATAAGGTTATATTATGTTGTATTTCATTGAATTTAGAGAAAGAATTCTGATACAAATCGGGTGTGAGTTAGTCAAAATATTAATATGTTTTTGACATTAAAGTTTATATGTTCTTCATCATAGAGCAAAAACAAATGATTAAAGCTAAAAACCATGCTTTAGGATACAAGCATAGTTTATTTCTTTACATTAAAATAAAACGACAACATAACACGTTAAAATTCAAAGAAAATTTTTCTTCGCATTAAAGTTTTACCAAAGTACTGAGAAATTTTATTTCTTAGTTTGAAAAAGGTATGAAAACTTGATTGCGAATTCAAGATCTCATCAAGAAAATTTACTGGCAGCTTTTTTATATTATATGCACATATTTTGCCAAAAATATCTCCATTTGAGCGAAACGTTTCACGTAGCTTCCATAAAAATAAGTATCTATATAACTTTTACTTTTGCTAAAACTGCAAAGTGTTACCAAAACAAACATATTTCAAATCAAATAACTAACAAACTAACCGTGGTTATTAAAAGAAATGTTAACAAATAAAATAATAAAACGAGTACATTTTATGATTAATATAGCACGATTTATTATTTCCATTCTGTATTAAAGGTAGCTCACTCGTAAAATCAGTTTCACACCGCACTATAAATAATAGTCATAAAATAGTAGTAATAGTTTATGGCACTACACATCTTTATTGCAGTACAAATAGCACGATAGTGATCGAACGATACGTGGGGTTCATTCAACAAAGTCAATTATAGATCTCTCCAAGTTTTAAGGGTTAAATGTTAGTGAATTTAAGAATAATGTAGACGGAAAATTTATCATCATCCACTGCTGAACATGGACCTCCTCTTGAGGGAGGGCTTTTGCCATAGTTATACATGACTATGGTAAAAACTCGCTCAAGAGGAGTTTGGTTGGCGGGTTGGTAATGGCAGTATTTTATCGTAAGACACAAGTAAACGTTGCGTGTTGCTGTCAGTTCCCTGGTTTACAATAGGCATGAGGAATAAAAAAATCTATTCAGTGCGTCAATTAGATTATCAAAAAATAATGGTACGTTTTTTTTCGTTCCTCAAACAAAAAATTACGAAAATACAGCGCGTTGAAATTTTGTGTGACGTCACTATTAGGTACAATTTTTCCTAATAGTGACGTCAGAAGCCCCCCTCTCCTGAAATTTATAGCTTGTTTTTGCTCTGTATCTTTGTAAATTTTATCGATTTGATAAATAAAAAAATACGTGTCCAATATTTTTTTTGTAATCTAACTGACGGACTTAATAGTTTTTTTTAGTCCTCATGCCCAATGGGCAATGATGTTATAGCAATCGAAATTATAACAACAGGGACCAACAGCGTAGTCCCTCTAAACAGCTAAACAGACCCGGAAAGGTATATTAGATTAAGCACAACGATTCCTTTCCTGGCGTGGGATCCCACATCCTCCGAGTATTAATCCGATACTCATGCCGCTGCGCCACCAAGTTTTTAGCTCTTAAAGTTAACAATACTTTAAATTATTTCTTTCTTTTAAAGGGAAGGGATGTAACAAAGTGAACACATAGTTCAAAGATGATCTGAATTAAGATATTAGTCTTTTTATTATAAATAACATTATTATTTTACACGATTTGAAAATGACATTGTGTAAAATAATAATGTTATTATAAGCTTGACTTAGTAATAGCACACAATAATTAATAGTTACTACGTGTAATAGACAACTACTATATATTAGTCATACTAGCGAATACTATACCAGATAGTTTTATGGTGTTGGTACAGTTGCTTTTAGCCGTAGAAGCTCTTCCATTGGCAATAAATTCACATCAATGTCGAAGAGAACAATCCCATTAAACACAAATGGTTGTGTAGCGGTATTGGAAACTGTATCTACATTGTGCATATTGCAATCATCATTAAACTATCAGCGTCTGCAATGCAGTTCATGGAAACATTTTTATTAATAGCCTTTGGACCTCCGGCCAGTCCCGAGTCTATTATCGCAACGGAGCTAGGTGCTACCATAACTGACATTTCCACGTTCCATTTTTAGCACATTTATACATTACAACACTTGAGTAGTAATTACATGACACTGGCAGAAACAGCTGAATAATTCAGCAGATTGCCATTAAAAAAAACCATTACTAACATTTTCGTTACAAAAAAATAACTACATTGACTTAAAAAAATATATTATGTGATTAAATTATAGATATTAACCTTCACTATGTTGTAACCAGTAAATATAATATTAAACATTCGAAACAATAACATTCATATTACCCGTATGAAATATATACCTAAGTAATTTCATATACCTACGCAGATTTCATAAATATCCGGTGTTCATAAACAAGTCATGATTCCAACAGTAAAGAGTTAAGGTACTAAATTGCAATGTGTTTGTGTAAGTGGTTCGTAGTTTTTTTTTTACGCCTGATACCCGGGTTGTAAATATAACGCAAGTCTAACATAAGGCAGGCGACTACGTATCAAGCGATAGCAACGCAAAATCAATTGTCATCGAAGTTAAGAAGTGTCGCAGTGAAAATCTTTCGCGGTAACATGCATCAAAGTCAAGTTGTATCGCAGAGAAGGTCTATCGCGGTAACGTGCATCGAAGTGTAGTGGCTTCGCAGAGACGGTCTTTCGCAGTAACGTGCATCGCAATTTTGTAGCATCGTATAAGCATTTATCGATACTTTGTGCGTCGAAATTTCGTATTCTACTCGAATATACTATCTGGATTAAAAGTTTAACTAAAATGTCAGAAACATAGATCAATACACTCATTCTCCCAAAAATATTACCAACATAGGTGGTACTTTTATAAAACCGTTCCATACCAAAAGTGTAACAATATCGGAGTTCTACGGCCATTGAAAACTAGATGAAAGACTAGTTTTCACGCGAGCGTTAACCGCTTTACGATCTGTCTGCAACGCTAGTATTCACAACGAATTTAACCGCAGAGCTAAAAGTGTCAATGTTACAAAAAATTGTGAGCGGTCATCGTTTTTGAGCCTTTTTTTTTCGATAGCTTATATAGATAGATAAAGCACATGGCAGATATGATCAAGTCTCGCGGTTCTATGTATGCTGCTTTAGCCCAATACTTGGACATCCTCTTTAGAAATCTGGGCATGCATGGGTCGTTGAGGGATTTTGCCATAATTATCACGCTTGGTAGATGATGATGATGATTATGATGCTGCTGCCCATCCATCGCACCCATGAAAAGACAAAGAGTGAACTATTCTAAGCCGGGAACTACACGGCTAGTACTTTACAAGCCGAATAGTTATTTAGAATACTGCTTTATTTCATTCAGTATGAATGTGATGATTCAGAGCCTATGGCATAAACACATTATAAACTGATTATATGTATCCAAAAACCTCAAAAGTCAGTAACTTATCATAATAAAGTATCAATGGCAATACCAATTTCGGGGGAGACCTACATTCAGCAATGGACATTATATGGACTGATGATGATGATGAAATAAACAAAGATACATACATTCATCGTCCTTTCCATAGATCCATGTAATCTGACCACAACCCTTTGCATTAATAATATTAACATGTAGCATATTGGCAATAGTCTGTATGTCAATCAGGCACACCAATATGGGCTTCGTTGTTGTAGGTGTATTATATAGGTATTGGATTGTAAACTGCAAGTGTTTCGTAATTCATGTCTCAGCCATTCACCTGAATACTAAGTGAGACTACGTCTGCTAGTTATTGCTTAAAGATGCATAAACTCTTTCACAGCGTATCCCAAATACTTTTCGGAAAAGCGTATAAGTGTATTTGCACCTACTCTGGAGTGCAAGACTGAAAAATGCATTAAATTGTAAAAATCTATAGAAAAATTAACTTGAAAACGACCACAAAATAAGAAATGACAAAATTTGCCCAATTTGGTCACTTATTTATGGCATCCGTCATTATGGGGGTTTCTATGAACGAAAACTTGGAAAAATCCGCGTGAAATGTCAGTTCGACGGACGGGCGACACCGAGCACGGACAGCCAGTATTTTATAAAATAAGAGGTCAAGTTATTCCATTCTAAGACAATATAAGGTCCAGATATACCAAACTTTCAAAAAGCCAAGGTACCTTGCGCACACATTTATCTTAAGCTACAGTTAAATAATTTCGCAGTACAGCATTTCTTATTTACATTTTCAAATATAAAAAACAAACTGACGTTATCAGAAAGTAGATCATACATTATAATTATTTTAATTTTATATCTACAACAGTAAAAAAACACATAAATGGAATGTTGTATTTGTGTGGGTAACTTTTAATTACTATCTGCGTTTAACAAGTAAAGTTAGACGTATGTCTAATTAATGCTACTGCCGTTGTCATCTCTAGTTTTTTAGAAATTATTTTGAAGTGGTTTTAGTATTATTAAACAACTGGTATGTAAGACATGTAAGTTGTTATTAATAAGCGATTGGTTAATATGGATACTGGTGATATTAAAATATGCTAATGTTAAATAAATGTTTAGTGCCAACCACACCAAGGCCTCGGAAGGCCTGGCCTAGGTTATCGCCTAAATCTGGATGGTTATAAATTTAATTTCCGCCCGATATTGTTGTGTTGAAGATGTATTTCAGGGTCTGATTGAGGAAATCTGTGCTTTGCAAAGCGTAGTGACAACGGCAAACCGAACTAATACGGGCCTCTCTCTACTAAGTAACTAACTAATAAGGGGCGATGAACACGGTACAGTACCTACCTCCTACTAATATTATAAACCGAACGCGTGTTTGTTACTCTTTCACGCCAAAACTACAAAACGGAATCGGCTGAATTTTTGCACGGGGATAGGTTATACGCTGGATAAACATATATGCTGCAAAACATCACGCTCCTACCCACTGGAGCAGAGTAACGCGGGTAAAACCGCGGGGCGTAGCTAGTTTATTATATTCCAAGATAATTTTAAGTCATGCGGTAATTTATAATACTTCAGGTATATTTTTTTATGCCGACGTAATTGATCTTCAGGCGTTTTTTTTATATGAAATATAGAATATAAAGTGTTAAATCTATTCTAATATTATAAAGAAGAAAGATTTGATTGTTTGTTTGCATCGAATATGATCCTAAACCAGACCGCTTTTGAAATTATTTCACTATTAGAAAGCTATGTGTTGAATGTAACATTCGTATCTTGAATTTCGCGCCTGTTTATTTTTGCACTATAAAATATTGCTCACTCTCTATACTCTCTGAGCTAAGTGTATTAATTCAACACTATGTTATCCAGGAGTAACATAGGCTATATTTAAGGGTGAAGCTCCTAAAGCTCCTAAATTACTGTTTAAGATTATTGTATGTATTTTATTCTATGGGCCTCCGATGCATGAAATAAAATTATTATTATTATTATTATTAAATAACAAGATCTAAAGGGTGAAACCGCGAGGGAGAAGCAAGTATAATATACACGTACGGATCGTTTCTGGCCTAGTTTCCTTCTCGAAGAATAGCCTCTTGGAACGCTATCGCTGCCGTCATGTCGTAAACTGTAAATACCTTAGAGTAACCATAAACCCTAAAGGCCTAAAATGTTTGGAAATAAAAATCAATCGTAGGGTTTAAAGTACCATACAGAATACGAAACGAGTTCTTGATTTAAGAACTTTATACACTTTGTAATGTTATTTAAGCGAATTGGGTGGTTTGGCACTTATCTTATCACTACATAGTATAAAGCAAAGTAGCTTCCCGCGTCTGTCTGTATGTATGTATGCTTAGATCTTTAAAACTACACAACGGATTTGGATGCGGTTTTTATTAATAGATAGAGTGATTCAAGAGGAAGGTTTATATGTATAATAACATGCTTAATAAATTAGAGAACCATTGATAATTTCAAGATTTCTAATGCAAAGTCGTAAATAAACACATTTTTTTGCGCTTACATTGCAAACGCTGGCTGAACTCTACGTGATAGATCAAAATAATGTACTAAGTATTGTCAACCTTAAAAAGGTCTACAAGAAAGTCCGCGATGGTATATGTTTATCTCTTAGGGATAACCCACAATAACCAATTTTTATCCTTTACATTTCTCTAGAAATAATGGCTTATTTACAAAGCTATTTTAAGCAATACAGTATTAATCCTTACCTAATTAAGTACCTAAATTATATTTTGCATTAAATATAGAACAATATTGTCCTTTACACCATGTAATTTAAGTGAATATTTTCGAAGATATTACAGATTTAAAATGTAGGGACATCGCGGTTGCGGGCGGCACTACCGGCCGGCCGGGACGGCGCCGCTCGGTGCGTGCCTATAAAATAGCGCGCCGAAGCGCGCGATTTTCCCCCCGAGTCGCCTATACTAATCCACTATTATTTTCCTTAATAGTAGTTAGTTCCACAGTACGTAGTTAACATAATATAAGTCTACGTTCCCGAGTCGTCCATACTAATCGACTATTATTTTTCGTAGTAGTAGTTAGCATCCACAGGACCTACGTGTCGTTACACGTAGCGCAGAGCATCATGGTCAGAGGGCAACAGCCCTGACACCATCTAACCGCACCCTTCGGGTGCGAGAGACAAGCAGCAGTGACGCGATTTTCCCTGTAAGACTTTGTGTTTTGCAGCGATCGCACGCATTTATCGGAGCTCTCTAGCGAGGAAAATAAAAAACTTAATAAAAACGTTCTTTTCAGCGCGACAACGTAATCCGTACGTATAAGTCGGTACCTACGTTTAAACAAAACGTGCTTTTCAGCGCGACTTTTTTTTTTCGAAGTTGTACGTTCGTACTTTGGTCGAATTCTATTTCTTCTATAGGTATTTTTTGTTGTTGAGTTTATTATTTTTTGTTTTTAGCCGAACGAGTAGTAGTAGGAAATTTGGCACAGGGATAGATAGTAGTCTGGAATAACACATAGGCTACTTTTTATTCCGGGAAAATGTTTCATCCCTACGGGAAAACGGGAAATTTAATGCTTCTAAGGCGAAACAGAGTTCGCCGGGTCAGCTAGTTAAAACATAAATTAATCGACAAATAAAAATAATTTGTCGACCAGATTGGCTACGTATTAAAAAAGGGTCAAGTCAAAATTACCTATTACCTGCGAGTATGCATGGAGAGACTTTTGAATGTGGAAGAAGCGAATATTCCTTTGTCTCTGCCTTCCTCTATAGGACAAAGGCGTGACGATAGGAATCTGTAAATCTTACAATCTTTTGTACAGTGGAGTGCCTGGGGGTTTTCACCTGGGGCTTTCTTTGCAGTGAATATATTCATTTGGTTGATCAACAAAAAAAAAGATCACAAATTTGAATAGGTAAACGTTTAAAATATGTACAAGTAGGTATTAAAAGCTAAACATTTGATTTTGAATATTTTAATTTTCATAATTTGAACGCCAAAGGCGCTCAACTGCATACTGGAACATTAGGCACGCACGCGGCACGCCCAATGTGGGGTTATTAGCCCAACCCATCGCAAATTCGGCCATCTAAACAAATAACAGGTACCTACTTTAATCAAAATAACAAAACTTTACTAAACTTCATAAACTACGGAAACATCAAAAGAACGACCCCAAATGAATCGGGTTAAAGGAAAATCAAGATTTGGGGTTGAAAAGAATGTATTCACCAAGGTATGTGATCCTTCAAATATTGCTTTTGAACTGTTAAACTTTAAGATAACTTAAGTTCTAATTGTTAGAGCGTAGTTGTTCTTCGGACTTTATTTATTATTGTTGTGTTTTAGATCTTTCCATTAAAATGAAAAATAAAATCGACTATTTACCGATAAATAAAGATTTGTTATTTTTATATGCGGATGGACATACATAGTTAGCCACGAGGCTTTTGCTACTTCACCGGGCACAAAGGCGAGGGCGCCCCCTGTGGGGCTGCTTGGACCTCGGCTCAGGGCGGTCGCTGGCGATAAGATTGAGGCATTATCACTTTTAGTATTTTAGGGGAGTTTTGTCCAACTATCGCTCTACTTTACAATTCGCGGGCCTCTCGGACTTCGGGTCCACGGGGGCATCGGATGGTTCTTTGCAAACTAAGGGTCAGGAGGACGAGGGGGGACGCGTCTCGTTCGAGGGCGCACTCTTCTCCAGCGGGTCGGATAGAGTGGTCTCTGTGTAGTGGTGCTAGTTTCTTGCAGTATATTTACTGCTAGTTGGTAAGTTGTTATCTCGTCGTCCGGGTCATCTAGGACGCCCCGAGGCCGACGGTGTTTACGACGCTTTGTGGGCAAAGGGTATAGTCGGATGGATAAATAAAGACAAACACAGTGTGTTGTTTCAAAACACGGTGTGTGTGACAAGAAATCTTTGTGTACCTTAATTCATTTATTTCCGGGTCTGAATGGTTGAGGGACTACCCTGCGTGCTTTAGAAAGCACGTTAAGCCGGAGGTCCCGATTGTTATTACATCATCTGTAACAAGTGTATAGCAGGGAACGGGCAGTAGCGTTTCCTTGTATGTTACAACATAAAACTGCGGTCACCAACCCGCTTGCTTGCTTTAAAAATAAAAAAAGAAACAGTAAAACTAGGTACAGCACTTAAATAATATATAAGTATCGTCAAGGAAAAAACCTAAACAGAAAGAGAAAATGTTTGAAAATATTTCGCCGCGTTCGTGTAGCCACTGCACCACTGCTCGATCATTCAAGATGTCAAAGAAGGTACTTTCTAGTGACCTCATTTTATTTTATAAATTCAAAGACGACGTATTGGTGGCACTACCTTTAATAAAGGCTGGCTGTTAATCGAGCGTGTGAGCTTTGATCTTTGAACAACGAAGCGAACACCGAGCTCATATTAGGTAAAAATCAAACATAAAAAAATCAAACACAACAGGTAATCGTTCTCCGAGTGCTGGTTTTTACTTTGCACAGCAGGTAAGCATTGCCATTCAACGGGGTAATGCTGTCAGCATTCTGGGAACCTTGCCAAAAAGAATAGATTTAGAATAGAAGTATTTTATAACTTAGTTTTATTTTAAACTAGCGGCCCGCCCCGGCTTCGCACGGGTGGACTTTTATACCCTACCCCTGCCCTACCCTACCCCTACCCTAACCCTACCCTACTCCTACCCTACCCTACCCCTACCCCTACCCTACCCCTACCCCTACCCTACCCTACCCCTACCCTACCCCTACCATACCCCTACCCTACCCCTACCCTACCCTACCCCTACCCTACCCTACCCTACCCTACCCTACCCTACCCTACCCCTACCCAAAAGTATCCTATGTCCTTCTCCCAGTTCTTAGCTACCTCCCTACCAATTTTCAGCCAAATCGGTTCAGCCGTTCTTGAGTTATAAATAGTGTAACTAACACGACTTTCTTTTGTTTTTAAAATGTATTCTGCTATTCGGGACGGAAACAAATCCAACAAATCAAAAACCATGGCAATCGGTCCAGCCGTTCTCGAGTTATAAGTGTTGTAACAAACACGACTTTCTTTTATATTATAGATTAGCTACTCTTAGTTGTATATTATGTATTTTATTCATAGGTAGGTAATTTATTTTTGTTTGAAAATGTATTCTGAAAAACTAAACATACCTACCAAATAAAAATAGCCTATGATTAAAACTAACCAAGAAAATAACAAAAGTAAAAACAAAAATATTTTATGTAACTAACTAAAACTATTCTATAATAGAGACGAGACAACTTCCATAGCGCAGCGGTATTTGGCTCACTTTTCTCAATTCGGCGAGTTCGATCCCCACGCCGCACAGGAAATCTTTGTGTAAATTCTTAGATTTCTCTCCGGGTGTGGTTAGTTGATGGACTACCTTCCGTGCCTCGGAAAGCACGTTAAGCCGTTGGTCCCGATTGTTATAACATCATCTATGATAATCGTATATCAAGGAACGGGCAGCAGCGTTTCCTTGAGTGGTACAACATAATACTGCGGTCACCAACCCACCTGACAAGCGTGGTGACTGAAGTGACTATGACAAATACGCTCCATCGGGAGGAGGCCCATACTAAGCAGTGAACTTAATATGGGCTGATGATGATGATCCTAAAATGAATGCTGGCAGCATTGCCACTCTGAATGGCACGACGCTTATTTGTTGGACAATGTATTGTGTTCACCTGTATTTGCATAACTAACATACTGCGAGCGGTTTCACCCGCGTAATGATCGTTCCCGTAGGAACTTTATAATTAAATATAGCCTACAGCCTTCCTCAATAAATGTACTATCGATCACTGAAAGAATATTTAAAAATTGGACTAGTAGTTCCCGAGCTTATCTCGCAAACAAACAAACAAATTCTGCAGCTATAATATTAGTATGGATATATAAATAATATTACGATATAAGGTACTGTTATTGACGTCTTCACGGCAATTTTCCGTAATAGTTTCTAGAATTTGAATATACAAACTATTTCACTTTTTCATCATCATCATCATCAGCCCGTATAACGTCCACTACTGAACATGGGCCTCCTCCCGAGGGAGGATATTTGCCATAGTCACCACGCTTGGCTGGCGGGTTGGTGACCGCAGTATTATGTAGGAAAACGCTGCTGCCCGTTTTCCCTGGTATACGATTGTTATAGATGATGTTATAATAATCGGGACCAACGGCTTAACGTGCTTTCCGAGGCACGGAGGGTAGTCCCTCAACCATCCAAACCCGGAAAGAAATCTAAGAATTTACACAAAGATTTCTTGTCCGGCGTGGGGATCGAACCCACGAACCCACGACGAGATTTAAAGCGAGCCAAATACCGCTGCGCTACGGAGGTTGACCAAGCGTTTAATATTTTGCAAAATTACCATAGAGCATTGTACGGTACAGATTACCTTTAGCAATTATAGTACAACAATAAATTAACAGAACGACAATACCTACATTATAATTCCGATCGTGTTCGATAGTTGATTTTATCTCAGAAATACGAGAACGATACCTAAGTCAATATGAATCAATTTACTAAGGGAACATTTCATTTTATTATGTAGGTATTGCGGTTATCCCTGTAATGAATATTGAGTATTACCCGAACATCTAGATTCAGTGTCGACACGTGATATTGGGGTGGAAACATACGTAAACATGCATGAATTCACAAAGAAGTCTGTGATACTGCCAGTGGAACTTTTTCTATACACACATAAATATTAATCAGTACACCAGTGTACCTTTTACAAATGTTGTACACGATTGGACGTTAAATATTTTACTAACACATTTTAGTGACTTTTGTTATTGTAATACGTGTCAATATTTTCATTACTAGCTGCGCCCCGCGGTTTTACCCGCGTTAGTCTGCTCCAGTGGGTCGGAGCGTAATGTTTTGTAGCCTATATGATAATCCAGCGTATAACCTATCCCGGTGCAAAATGTCAGCCAATTCCGTTGAGTAGTTTTGGCGTGAAAGAGTAATGAACATCGATCCATCCATCCATACTTACAAACTTTCGCGTTTATAATTTTAGTGAGATTATTATCTTCATTATAATGTATAAGTATCGCATTTATTTAGTTTTCATTCTCATAAAATTTCATTTTAATGAATGGATGGGTGTATGTTACACCTCATGCAAAAACTAGTTATCTAAGTAGATGAAATTTGACCCAGCGATTTACCTATAGGTAACGTAAGACCACAGAAACATAGTTGCAGTCAGTTAATTGACTACAGTAATATGTTGAAAGAAAAAAAAAATTCATTAACTCATACATAGTTACACAATATATCTAAGAATGGAGGTAATCCTTTAAGTATGCATGATACTTACCTGTGTTAGGATACCCACCTCTTTCATATCAAGGTTACGCAGATTTACATACGAATTCAAAAGATCTTAAATAAATTGTGGATATGATGGGATATAAAAACTATGAAGTGTAAAATCATAATTGTATTTGATGTAAAAAGGGAATAAGTACCAAAATAAAGACCTCAATAAAGATGTTGCGTAAATAGTTAATATAAAAATATAAGTAACACACGCATCCCGGAAGCTTCTTAACCACGACAAAGCAAGTAACTAGGTCTGCTTACCTTTTTAAACTTGCTATTTTCGTCCGAGTATGTTTTTTGTTCGTAATGATGAAAGAGAGTTCCTCTCAATATGAAGAATACCTTGTTTGTGTTTTATAAATACAAAAGAGCGATTCAGTTAAGTTTTGTTTACACGGAAGTCAATACTCGGGAGGTTTTCATCGAACAATACAGCGTTGAGGTGCTTTTGTTCCAACGTATTGTGTATCAGTATGATCGGATTCCATTATTCAGAGATATTCAAAGAACATATGTGTTTTTTTAAGTAAAACGACGGCTTTGTTTTGTTTTAATTATGAGGTATTTGTTTTCATAATAATTATGAAATAATAAAGGTCTAACGAAACGAATATATCATAATGTGACGTTGCATTATGTGATTATTATCCAAATAGTTATACCTACTCAGGTATAATTACATACATTACAGTTACAATAGGTACTTAAGTGAAAAAACACTTAAAATTTTTGTAACGTTTTGTTCTACTAATAATATTTTTAATAAATTTACTTTAATTTACACTCTATTTATAAAAATATTTAATTATGACTTAAATACCGTATCTTTTAAGTTTTTGAATTTCTACTTTTTGAAAACCAAAACCTAGGAGCGCGTAATTGTTGAAATAAGTTTTCAAACCCTAAAAATATGTTTATGATTATTTCAATAAATAATATTATTTCACCGTGTGGTTTCCGGCTTAAAATAGACCACCCCATATCTTTCGTATGAGGCGACTAAGGGATCTGATGGCAGTATCTATCAGTTCGAAAATACTATGATTTTACTGCAATCACCAACTAAGCTGCTATGCTTAGCAATGCATGTGATTACGGAAATATGCCTAAACGACCCTAGCATACCAAAGTCTGTAAAAGCGGTAGCCTATGTTCAGCTGCGGACGAAAACAGGTTGATAGCATTGTAATTTTTGTTCTTACGTATAAATGAACTGTATTCAAACAGACACGTCCACAAAACTATGGTTATTAAAAATAGATCCATTCCATAGATTAAATTTTCAGCTAAGTAGATCAGTCACAATGAAATATAATTTAATGTTGATATGACTGATATTTAATGTCAGGAAGGAACTACGAAGAAAAATCTGGAACGTTTTTTGTTTAACTCAACGCTCTCTTTGGCATTAGCATTGGAAAAACGCTGGCACTTTAAGTATATAACTTACTGATATTCTTATTGGTTGAATTAATAGATTATTTACTTTTCAAACATAAACAGCAACAATGAGCCATGCCATGAGGCAATTAATTCTCAAAAGTGTAGTAGTCGGACAAGAATAAAATCAATAAAAAGAAATGGAATAAAAATATTTTAGCACTTTAATGTGCAGTGTCAATATACTCGACAGCTCGATGCTCCATTTTTATCAGCCGCCCCGAGCCGAGGTCTCAGTCCCACAGAGGACGCGGCGCGGCGCCCTCTTGCGCAGGTTGCTTAGTTTATAAACCATTAAATAAGGCTGAAGCTGTGCAAACGTACAAAAGCCCTCTCAGGAGGCTAAGTGCGGAAATACTTTTGCCTAACTAAAGGCTGAAGCTCTGCTCACCATGCCCGGTGAAGTAACAAAAAAAATACAGTTTTGCAACTCTATAAGCCTATAGAGTTGAAAAAATGTATTTTTCTACTGTAATAAAGTAAGAAACCAATTAATTCTAAAAATACCTACTGCCTATTTAAGGGAATATAAAATACGGAAACGATAGAATCATATTCAAATTCAAAATCAACACGCAACCAATCTAAATTATAGTAAACAACGTGAAAAATATGTTTACCTTCAAATTAACGTGGTTAATTCAATCAACAAATTGATTATATGTAAACAAAATTAATACAAATACTATATGATGTATTGTTATTTCAATAAATTCTTTTAAACATGAATAATTACATTTGTTTATCGTAAAATTGATCATTAATCAGATTTAATCGTTTTATTTTACGTCAAAAGTTTGAATAAAATTAACGATACGATGTTACACCAAGATTGATAAGTTGGGGGTTGGGACAATTGTCAAAAAAGTAGGTACTTTAAAAGAGGCCGGTAAAAAGAGGAGAGACATGTTCCTTTGCATAAAATTAAATTCAGTCAATTTATTTATACCAATTACAACCGATTGAAAATCTTTCAACATTAGAAAAACGGAGTTATCAACGAAAAGCATGGCTTCATAACATAATAATATGATATCTATTATTATGATTATAATTAAATAGGTATTCATTATAATTTGAATTTATTTTTAGCTAAGTTAATCTTAAGTTTAGGATTAAGAAAATGTTACCTCTTCATAATTATGTTTTTTTTTTTTTTTAATCCCAATTATATCTGATTGGCGTAGCGTCATAACTGGGTTTGCTGGCTAGAATACCAGCGTTCGCTTTTGGGTTATTTATGTAGCTTTATGCTGAAGCCAGCACCCAGTTATGGTGCAAATAAATGTTGTGTATTTTTATTGTATTTTGTTTTTAAATGTGCCATAAATTAATGAATTTTCTTTCTTTATTATTTTTTTATAAATATGAATTAAGCGGTAAAAAAATAAAGTTGAGTGCAAACGTTACGGTGGCTCAAAAAACATACAAGGAACTTTTAAAATCCTATTACTACACATTTATTAACACCATCAGACAAATCCCAGAAAGAAGTCAGTAAATCATAAATATAAACCACCGTAATCACCACATCCTCCAAATGTTAGGATAGAAATAAACGTCGTTATGACAAACAACATAATATAACGGTTATGATTATTATTCTAATTAATTAACTACAGTTACGACCTCACAAACAACAAGTTACTGCTAATGAAATGGATAATAAAGAGGCTTAGAAGGTAGTCCTTGAAAGGGTTTACCTTCAGATAATATCTGAGATAAACCACAATTCTCTGTTAATTGAGAATACGAAATACTGAGACGGTTATTCGATTCGTATCACAATGTTATAGACTGGCTTTCCGCGTGCGGTTTCACCCAAGAAGCTCCGGTTTCCGTAGAAACTTCATAATTAAATATAGACTATGTTACTCTTGAATAACGCAGGTTTTTTTAAAGTTAATGCCTATTCAATCCAAACAAATAATCAAATCTTTACTCTTTATAATATACCTTTAGATAAATCATATTGTTGGCGAAAATCAAAACTTTTGGCGTTTGCTTGGCGTTTAAAAGAAGAAAAGAAGTTTGAAGTAAAAACACACAATACAATGACGGTCATATCGCGTCAAGCGATTTCTTCCAGGCAACTTGTGGATGGATATTAGAAAACAAATGACGTAAGTAGTAGTTCTAATGATTTAAACGGTAGAAACAATTTTAATGGTACAATAAACATTTTAAAAGGCAAGATACTATTGTATACCTAGCTACTAATGGACCATCAACATAATAAATGAACGTCCGGTATGTACCAAACATCTATCAAGAATAATAAACAACAGAAATCAACAATAATCAGAATTGGTCACGGCAACCAACATTTATGAGCGTAGATAATGTGGCATAACCACAATACATTAATCAAGACAAAGCTCAAATGAACTAACTAAAAAAACAGATGATTCATACAGCTTTATATGTTAACAGTAGAACAAATAACCACAGTATGAAATAAAAACTATATTTCTAAGTATCGATTACATTCACACCACTGGCTTTACTAGCGTAGAACGCTTAGAAATATTTAATATTCAAAAAAATATTCTGCTGAATAGTACCTACCTTAGTACTTGGTACACCTCACAACATTAAAAGTAAGAATGATAACTTAAAGGCAAAGGCACAACTCATACTGGCGCAGAGTCGAAGCGTCTCGACGCGTCACGTTTTTCGCCTATAGCATATTCATCCCTATTTTTCTATTATTTAGGTACAAATTTGTGCTAACCTAATATGGAAACGTAGGAGTAAGACTCTAGGTCAAAGTCAAACGGATTTTCGGGTTATTCGAGCGCAGTGACGTGTCAGACCCCATTCACGAGTCTCTGAACTAATGCGTCGACGCGCGTCATAGTTAGGGATCTAGTAGACGCGACTCTTCCACAATATTTTTTTTACTGTGTTTTGTTGTTTACTTTTATATTTTAGGACTGACGGACGGACTATGTTGTTTTGTAAGCTTTTATTTTGCGTATTACCATTAGTTAGAATTATCTGTTAATTATAGTTTTTTTTTAAATTTATTGTAATTCTGATAAGTTTAAGTAAATACCTAAGTGCTGAATAAAATTCATTTATTTATTTATTTCACTGTGATAAATAACCTTTATAAAATCTTCACAAGCCAATTCAAAGAGCACGTAATCGTGACGGAGTATTCATTGAAAATCTTAAGCCGCTTAATGAGAATAGCGTGCGAATAGTTACCCTACATACCGATAGATTCCTGTACGGAGAATGTAATGACAGGGCCAAAAGGATCTGAAGATTGCGTGTCAATTCTGAGCCCTGTTATTTAATCTCCGAGTAATTTTGCTCATGGAGACATTTTAAAGGATTGTTTTGTTGGTAGACGATTTTCTGTCGGAACATCCATCATCTTCTTTAATCTATTTTGCATTGAGTTTCTAGCTAATACAATAAATCTTTGCTGTCGAATTTGAGCTTTTATTGATGTAATACATCAACATTTGGGCACGTTGTATTATAATTTATATCGTTAATTAAATTACTGTAGTATAAGTATGTTGTTTATTATTTTATATAGAACTACTTCCAGCTTGCGATATCGATTTTTCTTTACAATTTAAGCGGCCACAACCCAATGGCTAGGTTGTCGGACTTGTGATCTTGAGGTCGCCGGTTCGAACCCCACCCATTGCACTACCGACGTTTAGCTTAGCACGAGGGGTTAACAAGAATTCCTGTAGACTGCAAAACTCTGCTTGTTTGCATCGCTTAGACTTTTTACTTACCCAGGATTTTTACTACTAACCCGGGATATAACGCCCTTTGGCAATAAGTCTGCCCTATATCACAGATTAATAAATAGTTACTACGTACAGCTACCTACGTGCCTGCCTATATACAGCGCATGATATTTAAACTATTGCTATCCCGCAACGGTCCAAAATTAATTGTTTTCATACTAATCATATTGTTAACTAGACATATTATAATGTATGATTCATATTTTTCGTATTCTTTTGTAATAACTATGTATTTGTAAAACCATCGCAACAACGGCATAAACACGTCTTTGTTTAGTAAGCTGCTTATGTGTTCTTCCTTTGACATGGGGTCATTTAAACGAGGCGTGAAGAAGCACTTTGCGAAATAGAGTGAGTTGATTTAGCGTTGATCCCGTGTTTGGACGCCATTTCTACTTCATATATGTCTTCTAGTTACTCCCATACAGAAAACATGAAAAACCAACTAGCTTCCGCGCGCGGTTTCTCCTGCGTAACTCGAGTTCGCTACTTATATATTTCTACGCCAGAAGGTACATACACACTACTACTGTTTGCGCCACTTCAGATTCGGCCGCGAAATATGCTTAAAAATTACGTTATATTGATTTTTCATAAGTTCACCGCTACATAAAGCCGACAGAAAGTAGGTATTTGGGAAATTGTATAAACTTCATCACTACATAGTATAAAATGAAGTCGCTTGCCGCTGTCCGTCCGACCCTATGTATGCTTAGATCTTTAAAACTACGGAACAGATTTTGATGTGGTTTTTTTAATAGACAGAGTGCGAAGCCGGGGCTTGTCGCTAGTTTGTTTATATTCATCATCATCATCATCATCATCTTGCCGTGTGGTTTCCGGCTTAGAATAGACCACCCCATGTCTTCCCATGGGTGTCGTAAAAGGCGACTAAGGGACATATGGCTGATGGATGGGCAGCAGCATCTATTAGCTCAACATTTGCATCTTACTGCGATCACCAATCCGTCTGCCAAACGCGGTGATTATGGCAATATCCCTCTACGATCCTGGCTTGCCAAGGTCTGTTAAGAGGAGGCGCATGTTCAGCAGTGGACGTCAACGGGCTGTTGATGTTTATATTCAAAAGGAATCAATTCCTGAAACGAATGAATAGCAATAATTCTAGAAAAGTTTCAGTTAACTGTTATTGATGCGATTCCCTACAGAACTAACTACGAGCACTATTGAATAAGAAATGTTATTAAACTTTTTTTTTTTTTTTTTATTAGAAATAGGTTAGCGTTTGACTACAACTAACTTAAGGATTTATTTATATTGCCACCTTCGAAGAATTCTTTCGCTCCTGAGAAAATAGCTAAATTGGTGTCACAATAATTTCGACAATAGTAAGAATTAGGAGATGATAAAATTGATACGATGTTCGCCCACGCATTGAATTGATGTATTGTTACCAATCGAATGAATGTAGGAGTTAAAAGTATGGAGATACATTTCTACTTGATTACATAAGAAGGATATTGTGTTAATGGATTTCCAAATATGAAAATTTATACTTTTGTATGATGAATGATATCTAAAGAAAATTTTCTTAAAAAAAAACTAAACATTTCACCACCCTCTCCGTCTTTTCGAGGACACTACTGCCCATTGGCAATGTTACGCAAAACATCCCATGACGACAAGGACTTCCCACTATAACCCTTGGATACTCCTCCATTTCCATTAAGGAGTATACCAGGAACTTCGTAAAAATGACATTCAGTAGGTAGGTACTTATTTTGCATCCCTTCCGATTTTTTACATTGCATGTACTGAATGCAATGTAAAAAATCGTTGTATCACTAAACGAAGTAACGAAAATTTTATGATTGGAAAAATACATATTGATGGAATGATTTTTTAGGCCGATGAATTCATTTGGTCCGATAAAAATTTGAACACCGCATTAGGGTTGTCACATAAAATTTTTATAAAAATATGAATATTTTATTTTGTTAAATGGCACTTTGACTTTTATTGTTCTGCGAAATAAAAGAAACCAACGCAAATTAAAGCTACTATTTGAATATTTTGCTTTTATCCATTTACCTATTTAAGGTAGATAATAAAACTGTTTAGTAATTTTAATGGTTAAAATTCATATTACTATACAAAATATACACTTTTTTATAATGTATAGTTAATCAATGAATATTGACGCCTTGTGTCGTCGGGGACTTCACAAATATTTAATACAAGGACAGGAAGCAGACACAGCCAGACTCAGGAAAATTATTGTGGTTTATACAAATAATTGTCTCGGGTGGGAATAGAACCCAGGACCACGCCACCAATACCACCCACCAGTGCAGACAATTTCAAGGTGTATCTTGAGATTGACTACACTTGATAGTAGGATACCTAAATTAATATTGTTTGATAATGATAAATGACCGCTTCATCGAATCAAATTATACAGTAGCGTAGGTTGTGTTACCACTCTGTACCTGATAGACCACAATATACTCGTAGCACTTAGAATTGCACTGTATTGCTCTCAGTTCATATTCCATCTTGTTGACCCGAAATCCGAGAAACCCGCGAACTGTAAAGTAGAGCGCCCAGTTGCATAAAATTCCCCCAAATTCTTTCCAACATAGTTCCTTAATCCTCCCGCAAGCGACGACTTGCTGAGGAACCTATGTCCGGTGAAGCGAAGTAGCCGACTGGCGAACAATATAATGTCCATCTGAAAAAAAATTTGTTGAGGAACTGAGAGGACAGGCGCCATCTTGGTCCAAGTTGCCTAGTAGTGTAGCTTTTCAACCATAAGGTAAGGCAGGAGCCCTGCTCAGCATTAAGCCCAGTCAAAAGCCTCGTGGCTAACTTTATATGACTGTCTGATAATATTGATTACTTATAAGCAGTTTTAGCGAACTACGTATGGCATGGATTAGACCAACATAAAGTAAATTTTTTACAATAAAATCAACTAAATCCGTCACTTATCCAAGTCGGATTTAGCTATTTACCCGACTTTGATTTATTTTTAGACTAGCGACTCGCCCCTGCTTCGCACGGGTGTAATGCTGGTGTATCATACATATAAACCTTCCTGTTGAATCACTCTATCAATTAAAAAAAACCGTATCAAAATCTGTTGCGTAGTTTTAAAGATCTAAGCATACATAGGTACAGACATACAGCGGGAAGCGACTTTCTTTTATACTATGTAATGATATGGATTTATTGAAACATAAACATATATATCTAACTAAACATATATTATTATACAGAATTATTCTACATAAAACTGTTTACTCATCTCTTCTACCGGTAACTTGCCTTACTTACTTTTACTTTCTTACTCAACTGTCACGCGATATCTTTCTTCGGGTAAGTACCACAACTTCAGCACATGTCTTGCTAATATCTTTTGACTTTGACCGCCATAATAGAAATTGGTCGAAATAATCATATATAAGTTGATATACATAATAATAAACTGAAATATTTCCCCTTACTTTCCATTGTACGAAGGCTCACGACGCGACGGCGCCGACAAACCGTTCTAATAGATATAGGGATAGTTATGTTATTGGCATTGCAATTGCTGCGGTCGTGGCGAATATTATGCTAATACTAATTTATTTTACGATTTACTACAATGTTATTGCTAGAAACAGCGGAACTATAAAGGAACACTGCAACACTTTTTCTTTCATGGAAAGCAAAAATTCGCGTGTTTAAAATTTGAACCCATTGATTTTTTTATTTAACGTCAGAATGATATTATTTTTTTTATTGGACAATCCTATGTTGTAAGCCACAAGACTTTTACTTCTCCACTAGACATAAAACGAGCGGCGTACCATTAAATGGCTTAAAAACTGCAACAGAAAGCTGATTTGTCTGACTGTGGCAACACCTTAACACCAACAGAGGACGTTTTAGACGTAGACATCTGAAGTGTGAACATGTGTAAGGATGTTCGTATTGCTGACATGTTTTCACTACGATACTTTTTATGAAAATCAGGTTCATTAGAATCTACTCTGTTATTCAAACATAAGATCATTCACATTTTAATGTTCATGTACGATATAAAAGATGTCAGACTTATAGTTAAGTTCAGTTCCAGCAACAGTTGCAACTCAACAAACATTTACGAATAATATTAAGCACAACATGAATCCGGAGTACTGCTCGCTCTTTCATAAATAAAACTTACTTATTTCCTTTTAGCGAGTTCTACTACCTATCTACTAGGATCCACTAATAGAGAATGCATTTTAAATGTCTTTAACATTCTACGTCATAAGAGCGGTTGTACGAAATAAGAAGAATCTCTTTAATATCCAACCAGAAATCAAGACTTTCTACGAATTCATGTCGTCACTTCGAAGCAATCACTCATTGAAAGTAATATAGATGATAAATGGTATTCCATCTTGTTGAGAAATAACTCAATGAGGTAAAGAAGGACTTTTCAGATTCATTAAAAATCTATTAGCATTCGTGAAGCGATACGAGGAATATTAAATTATTTTTGGCCCATGGGGTTCGGGCACGTACTTTATTTCGCGAAACATCGAAGTAATCAATGATGCACGTAACCAGAGGTCTTGCCATTTTCTTAAGATTCCCTGTGTCGATTATAAATAAAATATTCACCAATGGTTCGATATGAAAAATTATTTGTTTGTTAGTTAGCTCATTTGACGATAAAAGCTATATTTAATTATAGAATACCTACAGGAACGGGAATAACGCGGTTGTAGCCGCGAGTTATTCTATAAGCTTTTATTTTAGATAAAGAAACAAAAAGAACTGAGTGACGCTTATTACTATTAATATATGTACATAATTAGTGGTAGTATGAATATACCTCTAGATGAACACGTTACTGACATATTCGCAATTAAAATCACTTTTAAAACATCACGAACCTAAATATCTTATATTTATAACTTCACTTCTCTGTAAAGTAATAAGAACCTGTAAATCTGAATTTTATTAAGATGTTTGTTGATAATAATTAAAAACTAATTGAAGACTAGTCTAAGTATAAGCTTCGCCATTTTCGAATATTACAGTTCACTTGATCTTTAAAAGGCTAATTTTCTGTACTCCACGAATAATTTAATTTATAAGATAAAATGTTAAGTAAATATAGCAAGAAATCAATACAGTATTTATACAGACAAACAGGGAAATAATTCTCTCTTGCAAAGACCATTCTTATCGAGAAGCTTTACGAGTCGACGCGACATAAGAACGAGTTTACGACTATCATTTGTAGGAAAGACAGGAGCAAATCCTACCCGATTAATATCCCATAACCTTCACAAATAAAAACGAAAGTAGGATTCCCAAACAAACCTAAAATATTTATAACGAAGAGCCAATCAAAAAAGTTCCCTAAACCTAATAAAGGAAGATCCAAATATTTTTCTTTGCAAATAGAACAAGGACCAAGCTTCCATTTTATCCCGATCCCAAAAAAAAGAAAGTACCATTTAAATAAAGATAAAAATATCAGGTGGGTAAAAGGCCTCTGAATTTACATAATCTTTAAAATAACAGATTCGCGTTGTTTGTACCCTACTTACTACCTTCTGGGGTTCTGATACCTGGAGGCTATGTCATTGTGTGGTTTACGAATAAAGGTATGTATGAAAATATTTTCTATCCACCTGCTTTTATGTATTTATGTTTATAATTTTAGAATAGATAACATGGTTTAGCTGCCCTTCTAAGTGAAAACAGACCGATTCTGTATTTAAGCAGACATTTAATTCTAAATGTATAAACGTGAATTAGAAAATGTATTTATTTAGGTATATTTGATGTAGTGAATTATGGCTTAAAATATAGGTTTACTTTAATAACGCAAAATAAGGTATCGCCTTTTCTGTTTCAGAGGACATTTTTAGGTGATAATTCTGTTCCCTCAAAAATAAACTTCAAACTTTGTAATTGATGAGAATCATAAAGCTTTTTGGTATGGTTATCCTTCATGTTAACAAAAGTGGGTACCTAGAATGAAGTTAAAAATGTATAATTCTTTAAAAAATCCAGTAAATTCACATAATATTAAGACAACTACCAACATAGGTACTAACACTGGAATACCCGTTTCTTTTTGTTTCATTGTTCGCATAAAAACTAAAAACGAACTAACAGCAACTTTACAAGGTAAACTTTTAAAAACATCATAACTGAAATTAAAATGTGACTTTTGCGTTTACCTCTTTTTGTTTCTGTCATTTCCCACAAGCATTCTTGTCATTTATACAACTTCAAGTGACCCAGCACAGCCAAAACACCTGTTGCTTTAAAAGTTTTATAGCAAGAACTGAACGGTATTAATAAATTTAGTAGGTACCTCTATATTGTCAAGCTTCACATTTTATCTTAATATAAAGCGACTCTCTTCACAAGGTTAAATATTAAAAAAGGTAGTAATCTTTGGTTATTGATTACAGTAAAGATCAATTTATGGGTCTGAATTGTTGACGGACTTGTAAAGGTGCTCCGAAAAGCGCCAACGTTTCCGGTTGTCATCTATACTTCTATACTATACCTACTTCTAAACCTATTATAAAGAGGTAAAGTTTGTGAGTTTGTGAGTTTGTGACGTTGTAGGGGGTAATATCTGGATTCACTGAACCGATTTTAAACATTCTTTTATCAAAAGAAAGACACGTCATTTGTGAGTGTCATAGGCTATATTTTAAGTAAAACTTGCTACGAGAACGGGATCTACGCGGGTGAAGCCGCGCGGGATAGCTAGTCTACTATAAATTCAACAATAATAATATGTTAACGAATAAATCAAAAATCACAGTTTAATTAATCATTGTAATAAAAGCAGATAATCATGCTGTTAAAATATTCAATTCATTGATGTGATTTCAATTGGAACCGCGTCTAGCAAATGTTTCAATCGGACAAATTAATCCGCCTTAATCCAAATGACATACTACTATTTTGTTGATCAAAATGGTCGGTTAATTGTAGGCTTACATGATTAAAGCCAATATTAGTGTATATCCAACTAAGTCAGACGTACATAAATATGTTAACATAATTTGCATAAAAAGATCTCCTATTGTATAAGTTTTGTATCCTTGTTTCCACTCTCAGTAATGCCACCTTTCAGTAATAACTTATGTTTGATCATATAGCAATTTGTCGTTAGCTAACACTAACCGTACTGTTTATCCGTCTAGCCAATATATCAATTGCCGTGTGTTTTAAGTTACATGTCTAGACGTGTAGACATACTATTATCTACTCTACACCATTCAACCGACGAAATTACAGATATTTAATCTATTTGTATCAATACATAGTATAAAACAAAGTCGCCCCCCGCTGTCTGTCTGTACCTATGTATGCTTAAATCTTTAAAACTACGCAACGGATTTTGGTGCGGTTTTTTTTTATCGATAGAGTGACTCTAGAGGAAGCTTTATAGTACCAGCGTAGCAACCATGCGAAGCAGGGGCGGGTCGCTAGTAATACATAAAGCTGAAGAGCTTGTATGCTTGAACGCTTTCACTCATGTCAGGAACTACTAGTCCGATTTGAAAAATTCAAATCGTTAGATAGCTTATTTATCGAGGTAGGCTATCTATGCTTTAGGCTATATTTTATATGACGGGAGTTGCGCGGATGAAACTGCGCGCGGAAAAATGGTATAACAATAAACGTCAAAGAATGTCTCCGTCATTTAAATGATCTATCACCATAACGATGCTCTATTCTAAAGCATGGTGCTTTAGATTAGAGCCTCGTTACACACACCCTTTCTTTATGCAGTATTAAACATTTGTATGATAGATATATATTAATATTGTACAGAGGATGTAATTAAAATGCTTTAATAAATGTAATCATCAACGGTTGATGGAATTTTAATTGTTTTATGAAATACTCAAACAAATAGACTAGACTCTATTTTGAATATTGACTAAGATTTCTTCTCTATAGTCTACTAAATTCTGATAGGTTTTATTATAAAGAATATATGAAGTTACCTTACAAATATCGAACCTATTTTATTACTTTGTTCATTTCTACATGTAAACGAAGAAATATAACAGGAATATTACGTGGATAGTAAATTGCCAAAGGCCAAACTATTTTGAAAATATTTACCAAAAGCTTTTTACCAATCTAATCTCATTACAAAGATAACATGCCTTATGAGTAACATTATCCATGGCAGTCTTTCCACATTCGTAGCCAATGCCCTATTTCAAAATCCCCGCACAAGTCGAAGCATTAACCTAAATAAATGAAGCATTATTATGTGATACAGATCCAATGCAGAGGTGAGCTGTAAAATGTATTGGGATGGTACGATTGTTACACAATACTTGCAAAACAGCGATAGATTTTACGGCATAAGTAGTCATAACTATCATTTTTATTATGTGTATCTGGACTGCCCTGAATTTATATATTAAATTCGATTCAACAATATTAAAAAATATTTATTTATCGTTTTACAATGTTTAAGACATTAAATATTATATGTGCTATATTTTTTTATAGGACGGTTAAATTTTAATACGGTATTCTTAAGTTGTTATTAACTTTTTTAGAGGTTTATCTGATTTCATTGCTTAATTTAATTTAAAAAAAAACAAGTCTTCTGCTCTTTTTCTTAATATATAACAGTTTACAGAAATCTTGACCAAATACTAAATTTTGAAATTGAGATTAATCTGCGTCTTAGTAGGTATAGCTAGACCTAAAGCCTAGACCATTTAAAAAAATAAATAATACAATATTGAAGATAAAGATAGTTTTCAACAAAATTACTCGTCTGAATAAGTAATATAAAACGGTTGATAGAAAGCAAGTTTATTAAAGTGTTTATAAACCTATTAGTGACAAAATTCTTTCAAAACATTTTAACGAACTTGTTTTAAAGTTTTGATTGATAAAAAACTAGAAAATTTAGCCAGTTATTTTATGACGAAATAAATGTACAGTCTACATAATTCTACCGATTTTTATTTTATCATTTTACCTATAAGTATTTTGTATCTGGTACTTACCTGTAACAAAATAAAAAGTTCATGATTAGTGTGTTTTGAAGTCTTATCCCATTAAAATAAGTATTTCAATAACACATTAAATATAAATTAATGAAACAGAAAAATTCTAAAACGATACTTAACAAATAAAATTAACCTATATTTAAAGCTAACTAAGAATTAAAATCTAACGTAAAACGATGGACCGACGACCTCATAAAGGTTGCAGGGAGTCAGTGGTTGCAGGCCGCTAGCGATCGTTCCCGCTGGAAATCGATGGGGAGAACCTATGTTCAGCAGTGGACTACAACAGGCTGATGACGATGAACGTAAAACTAAATACTACTCTAAAATGGCGTCACTGGGAAGCGTTCCCAGAATGCTGGCAGCATTGCCACGCTGAATAGCAATGCTTATTTGTTGGGCAACCTATATACCAGCACTATGTGAACACGTCACATTGATAAGAGCCGCTGCGAGTTCTTTATATAAATTCATCATCTTTTTGTAAATTCTTAGATTTTTTCCGGGTCTGGTTGGTTGAGAAGGGTCCGAGCCCATTCGTACCCTAAGATTCGCACCCTGTGCCCACTCGTCCCCTGGAACTTTTGAGGGGCCCATTCGTCCCCTGAAGAATATTTATTTTTATTCATTCTTTTAATATAAGTACATGTATTTGTGTATACTGCAGCTTGGTAGTCCGGGTACAGTCGCGCAGAAAAGGCTAAAATAAAAAATATAGTAATTCGGTAGATATCTTGTTTATTTCAAATAAGATTAACACATAAAAAATCACAATGTCCTAGAAACTAACAAAATACAACTCTTTTATAAAAATCAGCCTTGATTGACCATCATATAAATCAACATTAAATATAAAATTTGCAAAAAATAATAGAACACATATCAACAGTAAATAATCACTTCTTATTTTTTTGTATATTAACCAACTACATGCAAAATCGTAATAACTTAAATCTAATAAATTGTAACTAGAAGTACCTACATAAAAATTGCTTGCTAAAATCACCGTATTTTTCACTGAAAAAGTAGAAAAAGTAATATTTTATCATACAAAATAGAAAATTATGTGAGTGCATACACAGTAGCATACTAAAAATCTATGTTTTACCTTAAAGTAAAATCAAGTATTTAATGGTAACTATTAAAAAGTAGCAGCAGTTGATTTTTTTTTTCTGTGTCGTCGTTCCAATTATATACATGTAAGTCTTTTGAAATAGGGATGTATAGGTAAATAGTAGAACTTACGTATTTTTCCTTCACGTACATGCACTGATCACTTCACTCACTAATTAAATTTTAGTAATCCTACAGGATACGCTAATGAGTAAACTTTCACTAGAGACAGTATAAAAATCAGAACGCTTGGATTTGCAACTATAAGTAAACTAAATGTAGTAACACATTCCTGGAATAAATACGCCGAAGTTGTCTAGTACTGGTGTTAGCCAATCAGGTGCAAGTCCTTTCATCGTGCGTCTATTGTTTTGGGCTACGCCTTTGTTATTTGCTCGCGCGCAGATACTCTGGCTAAGATTACCCCTCCCGCTTCGGCATTCCACACCCCGCGCACATCTGGAGAGTACTTACCAATTTTAAACACCTTATCTATTATTTGTAACCCGTTTTTTTAACAAGCCATTCGTAGTGAGACAATTTTACATCGTAAGCCTATCGACAGGTTATATTATTATCATGACGGATCTCTTTTTTCAATTATCTGTTATGATTAAATTAATTCCGTTAATAAACTGTTCACAAGTGTACTATGTTAACCGTTTCTTATGTAAAATATAGCTAATTTTATCTCAGGGGACCAATAGGCACCTGAATAGGTGCCGAATCTTTAACTTATATTGTATATATATTAGAGGAGACGAATGGGTACCTTAAAAATAAAATTTTTTATTAAAATATTAATTGGTCCCCTACCAGGAGACCAATGGGCACCTATATAGGGGCCGAATCTACAACTTTTATGCTGGGTGACGAATTTTAGGGGACGAATGGGCTCTGACCCGTTGAGAAACTACTCTCCATACCTCAGAGTAGAAATTGGAAGCAATTACATACCAGTGATCGGGTAGCAGCGTTTCCTTGTGTGTTATAACATAATACCTACTGCGATCACTAACTCGATAAGCGTTATAGTAGGTACCAAGCGTGGCGTTATAGTTAAACCATCCCGCGGGAGGAAGCCCATGCTCATCAGTGCAAGTTATACGGGCTGATGATAGAATTTCTATATTCTATACCTATATAGAACGCATTAATAGGAAAAAATCTTTTAGTGTTAGATAGCCCATTTATCGAGGAAGGCTAAGGCTATATTTAATTATGAAGTACCTATATTCCTATGTTCCTAAGAACGGAAGTAACGCGTGTGAAACTGCGTGCACAAGCTAGTATTTGATAGATGCATAAAAAACCGTACCACATTGTCATATTTTAACCTGTTATCCATCGTTATATCCCAACGTACATTTTGTTTTAGTTCTAATAACATATTTATTAGTGTATCGATAAAATTGATATAGGTAGCATAGCCTCAAAGTACTGAATCATATGAATTAGGATGGTGAAATATTTTTGAGAGCCGAGAGGCCGAAGGGTTTCCTCCGCACGTAAGTGGTACTTATTCAGGTTCATAAATCATGAGGTGTAATTTCGGAAGGAAAGGCTGTTTCTAGACATTATAACATGACCTTTCATTCATATAATAATTCTATTCATATTTAGAGGAAAGCGGCAATTCAATTACGCAGAGTTCAAGTGCCTACTGAATGTACCTTACCCGGTTGAATAACTATAAAGTAATTTACATCTTCTATTTAGTGTAGTGTTTAAGTTACATTTATAGGAATTTGGTTATAAGAGTGTACGGCAAATAAAAGTCGTAGGACAGTATCGTTTATATTTTCGCGTAGTTCAAATAATAATAATAAAAAATATTTCACATTTCTTGTCTATGGTCAGCCTGATAGAATCGGCGGCGCGCGTGAATTGTAATGCCAATATTATGAAGGCATAATTCCCGCAACAATCTTTCGAATAACACTGAGGCTAAGTATATAAAAATAGAGAGTTAATTGTCCATAACATATTAAAATATTGCGGGTTTGGCTGTCATTGAAGCTGCACCTAAGCCGAGCCACACCCGCCTGCCACCTGTGGTGACTATGGCAACACCTTCGAGGCAAGCCCATGTTCAGCAGTGGACGTTATACGAGCTGATGATAAGAAGATCTCAATAATTACAAGAGGACACTTTGACGAGGCACTTCATTTCAACTAAGTTACGGAGGTCATAAAACGTAATGAAACTGATTACTAACTGTCAACGGAACGAATGAAATAAATACAAGTCAAGTGCCTTTGTATAATAGAAAAGATATAACAAAGACACGTTTGTTTTTTTTTACAATTTGTACAATCCAATATTATGCATTTATTTTAACATTCTTCATTATATTTTTGTTCATGTTACAATTAATTACAGACAGAAGTACAAGTGTAAATATTTTGTCTTCGACAAAACTAAAATAGAAACTTACTTCACGTATTGCATACAACGTAAGCAACACTTCATAAACTGTAACATCAAACCTATTAACTAAGGATACTTACATAAATTGCTTTCAAACTTCCAATAAACCTATCGCAACTAAGAAGAGCTACAAGTTTGCACATAAACCACGCTTGATGCTTTTCGTCTATCGGTGTCCTACTCTGTTACCTTCACAAGTTAACATTGAAGTTTACTCAGTATGTATTATAATTCAAATTTGTGTAAGAGAAAAGTAGATAAGATATATATCCGTTATCTACATTACCTTATAGCAACTTTTTTAATAGCGTCTACAGTGCCCAAGAAATCGTTGAAATTGCAAGTAGCAATGTGAACATTTCAGCGGTTTTATTTTTTAGATTTTGCTGTGGAGTGAAAATTTACACTAAAAATAATATGACGTAAATTCATTTTCTCATACATATTAGTACACCGAAACGATGCCATCGTTTGAAATTGACGGTTCGTTTTCAATGGCACAATTTTAAAAGACAATTTATTTTATAGTAACGCCAGTGAAACTGCGTGGAACGGCTAGTTGGTCATAATTGTCATTATATGATTGTTGTAATGACAATTATTATATATAATATATTTTATATTAAGAATGTAAAAAGTGTTTTTTTTTATTAACTTATGTTAAAAATATAATACTAAAATAATGCAAGATGAAAGAATAACCTACCCATTTTCCGTAATCTAATTAATATTTTATTTGAACATTGGAGGTTAGTATAAAGTTCCAGTTTGATTGGATTACCAGCTTAGGATATAAAGCGGTCTCTGCAATATTACTTGGACAGTTCTGAAACCAACAAATTGCACTTCTTTGGTTTTACATCCTATAGTTCAACTAGTTTAATAGGTTTAGGTAAGATTAATATTGTGCTAGAGTAAACCATTAAGAAAAGAGAAGATTTTCTTATAATATTACTAACATCCTTATTAATCGGAGAATATGTATAAACCATGTACTTAATATGAATCGCGATAAAGGTTATATGCATTTGAGGAACACAAAATATTTGTATTATGATAATTAGTTGACAAAGTCAATTGTGTCATCAGCTTCACGCAAAGGCAAAGGTAATATATAGGTCATCATCATCATCATCAAAATCAGCCCATACAACGTTTCACTGCTGAACATGTGGCCTCCTCCCGAGGGAGGGTATTTGCCATAGTCACCACGCTTGGCAGGCGGGTTGGTGACCGCAGTATAATGTTGTATCACATAAGGAAACGCTGCTGCCCGTTTCTTGATATACGATTATTATAGATGATGTAATAATAATCGGGACCAACGGCTTAACGTGCTTTCCAAGGCACGAAGGATAGTCCCTCAGCCAACCAGACTTCAAAAGATATCTCCACACAGACTTCGTGTCCAACGTGGGATTCGAACCCACGACCTCCGAGATTTAAAGCGAGACAAATACCACCACACCACGGAGGTTGTCACACCTAGGCCGAATATAAAAGGTGAATTTCATTGCGTTAATACCCAATCAAGACATAGCATGCACACAGTGTACCTACGCACTGAATATGTAACGTAAAATGTCGTTACTTGTTAAATTCCAATCAACATTCAGTCAAAGTTTCCAATATTTACGCAGTAAATTTTCGGTCGTCGAAAGCGAACTTCTGTTTTAATTTGTAAGATGAAATTAGTGCCCTCAGTTAGAATTTTTTCTTTTGTAGCTTAAGCATAAAATAAGTATTGTATACCACAACTTTTATATTTTACAATAACAAACTGACAGCCGGTTTATCAAACATTCATCAAAGGAACAGGTATTTAACATGTCTGTAAACTTAACTTCGCTGTGACATAATGTACAAACGGGTGGTCTTATCGCCAGCTGCGATTTCTCAGCAATCATCAATCTCATCAATGAAGGTTTTGAGGAAAATTTTCGCTATTAGATGGCGCCACTTAAGCGAAAAGTCTTTTGTTTTGACAACGTTGTCTAAACAAATGGATATCCTTGCTCTACAAACACTTTTCAGTGTTAATTACGAAATGTTTTATGTTTAACTAGCGACCCTCCCCAGCTCTGCACGGGTGCAATGCTGATGTATTATAGATATAAATATAATACATCAGCATTGCACCACATAATAGATATAAAAGTAAAATGGATGGCTCTTGAATCACTCTATCTATTAAAAAAAAAACCGCATCAAAATTCGTTTTGTAGTTTTAAAGATTTAAGCATACATAGGGATATAGGGACCGAGACTTTGTTTTATACTATGTAGTGATTTAGAAAATGAATGCTTATGAAGAAAAATGTTGAATTGAAATTGAGCTGAAACGAAGAAAAAATCACCGGCACCAATGAAAAACGATTTGAAAAGTATTATAATATAATACATATAATATAATATAATACTTTAATATATTCTTGTGAATCATTTTATTTAGCACCTCTTGGTCATCTCACACCTTTTACAAAAACAGTCATTTTAGAAAAACAGCGATCATTCATAAAAGATAATTTTCATTGACACTTAAGAGTTTAAGTTTTGATAGTTAATTTGTTATTATCAATCTTTCAGAAAATGGGTGTACCTCTAATATCACTTATAAAATGGAGCTTAACTAAATAATAACTTATTGGTGAATCTAATAAAATCAATTTTTTTAGTTTGAATAAAATTTATACAGAAAAATACTGATATTTCCTGTTATTTTTTTGTTCCTCAACAAACTGAATAAGCGAGCCAATGTTGTTTAAACTAACCTGAAAATATCTTGTGTTCGTTCACTGAATAAAAACTTTCAAATATAGAATGTGTTGTCATAGAATTTTTTACAAGATATTTCGGTTGGTTTCTAAATACATTTTTCTTATCCTTAGGCAGACAAACAAAAATTGCCTCATGACATTTTAAAACAAAATAACATCACTTTGTTAATTAAAGACAAAAGTTAGGACTAACAAACGTTAAGTGGGATTTGAAAGTTCTAAAATCTCTTCTTTTAATTTTATCCTTCATCGTTTTCGATAAAAAGTACCGCTGGCAGCACATCCGTGGTAACAACTGAATACTTTAATAAAGAAGCAATAAGAAGTAATTTTCCGATAAAATGTTACCTCGGATGTGCAGCGAATATCATCAAATACGAAGACTAAAAGTAAATTAAACTTTGCCCAAATATTTTCTCACAAAAGAAGAATTTTCATTCGTTTGATCGCAACAAAGTTTAATTTCGTTTTATGTTTGTGAGTTTTGTCTTTATATTCCAATCCTTTTATCAATGTTTGTGAAGTTTTCCTTTTAGAACAAGGAACCTACTTGTTGATTCAGTGTTCTGATTACAAATGAGTTTAAAATAATTGTTCTCGTGATCAGATTAGGCAATTATATGGCACACAATATACGAATATTGTAATATAATAAAGGCACGATGATGTTTTGTCAATACGACAAAAAATGTCTATACATTTTCACTAATAAAATATTCCTAAGAACAAAGTTACCATAAAGCCCTCTAACTTTGCAAATCTTGAAAGTTAAGCCAGATGTTGCGATACCTTTCAAAAGCTAAAATCTGATTAAGAAAATTTCATAAGTACGATATGAATTATTTAAAGTACTTAGTATTCATTGGGTACCTGTATACGTTTAGTAATTCATTGCTGACAGCATCCATTCATTATTATAAATGAACGGGACAACGTGGGTAGAGACATCGAACACCACAGTAAAGCCGCGACTACAAATCTAGCGAGTTGCGGGGCTGCGGCGACAACGGCGCCGAAACGGCGAGTTTACATGCACAGACTGAAATGAAAATATCTAAGAAGTCTTGCGACGCGGCGTGCATCGTATTAGCGATAAGTGCATGTATCCACCTAATAAACATGTACAATTTACAAACGTAGTAAAATTTTTCAGAATAGAACAATGGGCCGCTCCATTACCACGCAATCCGCCCGCTCTGGTTTAGTTTCTGTCATAACGCAGTATTCGTGGCCGCGGCCTAAATATTCCTAGTATGAAGCTAAACCTTATTTCGTACAACCCACGTACGGTCCGATATTTATCAATATCTTACCGTTACCTCTACTTAGTTGTTGTTTAAACTCCTCTCAATTTTCGGCAATATAACAAGCAATTCAAACTTGGGAGAAGGCGACCGCGTTTTTATAATGGGATATGCATGGAAAGAAAACTTTGATGTATATTTCTATAAAAGGAGTCTTTTATGTCGTAGTAATATGACACCATACGTCCAAAAAGTGATTAGGGTCAGAGAAGGCACGTAGTCTTATCTTATGTTGGTAATTTGTGTCAACACCGTGACTAATTAAAAATTTAATCACGACTTTTTGTTTACACCTTTATCATTATTTCCCCAAACAGATAGTGAAACGGTAAGCATCATAAAAATTAGATAACAATTAAAATTAAATTAAATCAATAGAATTCCACAGTTTCAAGCAAGTTTCCATGGTACCAAATCAATCTGTGACGCCTTTTACGTTACGAATCTCCTCCTGGCTAATTACGTATGTCCATCCGAAAAAAAGACGAATTTCCTGAAGGTGTTATTCATGTCCTCTAATAAATGCTTGAACGAAAATTATTATAATATTTCAGAATTATTGTAAGTTTTAATCATCTATTACACTTCTTGGCTTTGAAGAGGCAAAGCAGAAGAGTTTGTTTGCTTGATTGCGCTAATCTCAGAATCTATTGGTCCGATTTGAAAGATTATTTTAGTGCTCGATAGTTAAGTATCGAGGAAGACGAAAGACATTCATAATTATAGTTATGATGTCTCCACGGGAACGAGACTTACGCGGGTAAAACCGCGTGCGGATGCTAGTGTATTTGTATAAAATTTCACTCTTTCTGATTATAACTTTACCTATAGGTATATTATCGAATAACTTATGCTAGTCTTTATTCGACCAACTTTTTAATGAAGTTTTTTAATATTTATATAAGATAAAAATATTTATACCTATGATTATCGACAAATTTAATGTAGATCCTTAAAATATTCATTAACATGAATGCGATATTTTTAAAAGATAGTACGTATACTATTTTTCATCATACCAGGACCGAAAGTTCAATGACATTGTATATAAGAAAAACGAATGTAGTTAAAACTATTAATTGACGGGGTCCGGTGGGGGTACCGGGAGGCGAAGCCCCCACTCCGGGGTCCGGGACACAGCCCCGGTGGGGGGTTGGAAAAAAAACAAATTAATAGATTTAATTGTCATATACTTAATAAATCTAGATATTATTATTATTTTTCGAGATAATTAAATATTGATTTTTTTTAGTAAGAAAAATGGTATTTACCATCGTACGCAAAATAAAACATTGAACGTTGAACAGGAAATAACAATAACAAATAACAACTGCACGGTTACCATGGTAATGAGTTATTTCAAATAGGTAATGGGAAGAAAATTAAAACAAAAAATACTAAATTTTAAACTGACACTAATTGTGAGCAGTCTGAAATATGCATCTTTCCGTCCCAAGGGAAGAAAATTTAACTTTCGGCCTCGGGTGGGTAGTCTGAAATATGCTTCTTTCTTCCCGCAAACAAGGGAAGAAAGTTAAACTTTCGGCCTCGGGATGATGAAAAATATATTTCACAAATATTGGATAAGCTTCTTGAAAAATATAATCTCTTTAGTTAGAGCTAGGATTATTTTATATAACATACAACCTGGAAGTAGAGCTAAATCCATTTTTAATCCCTTCAAACATTAATATGACGTAATATTTTTGCCTTGCGTAAGCAGTGATGTCACACAAAGTAATACCATCTAGAGATTATTTCAGCATTAGCTTTTTATATCAGTCGGCACAAGTCCAATATAAATAAATATTTATAAATATGAATATCGATATTTCACTGGCATAGTACATGCGCCGTATAGATCTTACACGGTTTATGAAAAAAATATGAGTTACACATTGGGACAACCTCCTTAGCGTAGCAGTATTTGGCCTCACTTTAAATCTCATAAAGGTCATAGGAAATCTTTGTGTAAATTGTAAGATTTTTTTCCGGGTCTTGTTGGTTGATTGACTATCCTCCGTGCCTCGGAAAGCACGTTAAGCCGTTGGTCCCGATTGTTATTACATCATCTATAAATAATCGTATATCAAGGAACGGGCAGCAGCGTTTCCTTGTGTGGTACCTACAACATAATACTGCGTTCACCAACCGGCCTGCCAAGCGTGGGGACTATGGCAAATACTTTCCCCGGGAGGAGGCCCATGTTCGGCAGTGGACGTTATACGGGCTGATGATGATGATAATGAGATTTAGTAAAAAGTTAATGTCAGTAATAGCAGAATCTAAGTTATCGAACTCATAATATGATGAAACATTTGAGTCGTTAGGATAGATGAAAATGAATAAATTAAAGTAATTTACGATAGTAAACATAAACAGGTTCTGAAGGGCTTGAGTGGGCTCTTTGATGAAAAGGATTGCGAAATTTACACGGAATAAACATCTACATAAACAAAAAATTGTTCTATTAAAATATTATTGATTAAGTAAAAAAATATTTGTGAGTGTGAGTGCTGGTTTTAACTTTGCACAGCAGGTAAAGCATTGCCATTCAACGGGGTAATGATGCCAGCGTTCTGGAAACCTTGCCAAGTAGAATAGCTTTAGAATAGTTTATTTTAAATTTAGTTTTATTTTAAGTACTTTACTTTAAGTTGTATTATGTATTTTATTCATTAATAAAAAAATCCTATCTCAATTATAGAACAAAAAATCTTTAAAAAAAATGAATTAAAAACAAAAACGTTATTTTATTTACAGATCAGAGTTTGCCTTTCAACGGGATTGGTAAACCATTTTGTTGATTTTTTTCGACGGTCATTGAAACCTTCGTAAAAGCCAGCTCCAAAGTGCCTATCATGTACGGACAGGTATTTAGTAATAAAAGTAAAGTGGACAAAATAGGTGTCAAAGGGCTCGTACCAAGTGACATTCCGTTGTCGCTTGCCCTTGTGGACATGTGAGTCTATTAGTTTTTGCAGTATTCCTTACTTGTGGTTTGATCTTATGGCATAAAAAATCTCTTCCAGCGTCCATTTGTTCCTCTATATATGCTTAAACCTTCCTAATTTCTTATAAAAGATATTCAGACATAATATTAATAAAAAAAAATTGAAACAAAATATTTTTAGGTAAAATGTAGATAACGATTGCAATTGATAAATAATATCATTCGACTTTATAATTTATTAGCTTCTCAGGCGCGGTTTACCTGCGTAGCAAACGTATTTATACTATAAAATATGGTTTATATTTCCTATTGAATCACTCTATCAATTAAAAAACCCGCATCAAATTCCGTAGTATAGTACAACCATTTTGTTTTATACTATGTAGTGATTTGTATAGTACTTAAAACACGCCCTAAGGAGCAGAATATGTCGTAACTGTTGACTATTTATATCACCTATCTATGTCACTATATTCTGACATAAATAATTCTTTCTTAACCTAGATCCAGATATGTTGGTGTAAAGCTGAAAACTTACAGAAAATTATTTCATTTACGAAAATAATTTTCCTGCTCTGCGATAGACTTATTGCTTGCCATCCAAATGATGAAAAAAGATATGATGATCGAACAGTTCCTTCCTTAGTTTTTACAAGTGTTTTATTTGTCATATAACCTTGTACCAAATTTAGCCGCCGCGTTATGGATGAACTATTTTATTGACTGCCTCTGACATTAATAGGCGGCTTGAAGAATCATTTGAGGACATAAAAAGTGAAACTTAAGCATCAGTGAAGCAATAAAAATGTAATTAAATGTTTGAAATTGATAGTGAGTTAACTAATTGATAGATATTCTACTTTCATTTTACTTAAGACACGTTCCTCCATTTTACGCCTGACATAGGCAGAATTATCGTCATTCAGCACATTGCCATTAACTAAAAAAGAAGAAGAAGAAGAACTAATTGATATAAGATATCTACTACTAATAAACTTGTTTTCCGAGCGCGGTTTCACCCGCGTCACTACCGTTTTCATAGGAACTTCGTAATTAAAAGCCTATAGTTAAGCCTTCCTCGATAAATGGACTATCAAATACTGAAAGAATATTTCAAATCGGAACAGCAGTTTCTAAGATTAGCGAGTTCAAGCAAACAAAGTCTTTAGCTTAATGTATAGATACATATATCGGTTATCTAAGGTAACAACGGTAAATATATAGATGCTGACTTTAATCAATACATACCTAAATGTTTGATAATACAATTATAAGAAATTTCATATATGACTATCTTTTCATTATTTCCCCAGGTGCTATATTTTAAGGACTTTCGTTTTTTATCTACTTAACCAATCGTTTTGTTACAATCTATACAACACTAGCTTCGGCGCGCGAATTCACCCGCGTTGCTCTTGTTACCGTAAAAACTTCATAATATAGGCTCGTACAGTATTAATAATAACATATATTATGAGCCTTCCTCGATAAATAGGTTATCCAACACTAAATTAAAGATTCTTTCAAATGGGACCAGTAGATGCTGTGATAATTACTTAACAAAAAAAAAATATTATTTGATTATAGTTTTGTTTTACTGAAAAAAAAATAGAATACACGTCTACGTCCACGAAGCAGTTAGTCGGTCTTAGTAACCCATCTTATCTAATCTGTTTTTGTGTCAACATAATGAGTAGGTAATTAGAAACTACATCAAGTCGCAATCATTTTATCTACAATCTACATATTTGTTATCTGACCCATTTCACAAGTGTGGCAACATCGTGTTCCGGTATTTTTACGACGTTATCAAACAATGAGCAACAGTAGGCTACTTGGCTAACTAAATGCAGTAAACATTACTTAACGAAAGTAAACAGTACCTAGTCAAATGTCAGTATATTATAAAATGTATCCGTAAGATAAGATTGCTTGATTTCTCGGGTTCCGTACCCGAAGGCTAAAAACGGTACCCTATTCCTAAGACTTCGCTGTCTGTCTGTCTGTCTCCAGGCTTTATCTCAAGGACCGCGCTAGCAAGACAGTTAAAATCTTCACAGATGATGTATTTCTATTGCCGCTTTAACAACAAATACTAAAAAAATAAAATAAAATAAATATGTAAGGGTGCTCTCATACAACAAACTTTTTTTTTGCCCTTTTTTACGACAACAGGTAGACACCTGAAAATGGTACTGAACCCTACGTTTATAAAGACACCTTCCACACTAGGGAAATGAATCCTTGAGGGACTGTAAAGTCCCTAGCGACTCAAACCTATCATTTTCACGGACACAAAGCAAATAATTTGCTTTATATGATTAGATTATATGTAAAATGACTTGAAATCGATGGTTCAGCGGCACTATTGAGATTTTATTATATTTGTGACATATTTGGTAGTCTACAACAAAATACAAATAATTGTAACGCAGGTTGTGTCTGAAGATGATTGTGGCAGGATCAAAGAAAGAGCATAATATGGAATCACTTCAACCAAGTAAAAATATTTCGACGTTGCATATTTCAAATCTGCTTTGTGATTATTCTTATGTTTAAAAAAAACCCTCCGAACTATGGAAATTAGTCTGTGTACACGGGGATTCCTGTGTCGCAAGGGACTAAACACACTTTAAATTATCGAATACGAAGCACACAGACTCAGAACAATTATCTGTGGTTCAAACAAATAATTTTCCCGGGTGGGACTCGAACCCAGAACACCATATTTCAAAAGCAACTACCGTAACCACTGAGCCATTGGTACAGTCATTATTTTGCATCTATACTGAAAATTTATTTCTTATGATTCTATTGTGATAGGTATAAAATGTCCATCGCAAATCGAAAACCAATGTCTTTTCAAGTGCTTAAATACTTCAGAATACGTATTTTTCTTATATTTCGAAGAATTTTACCTTTTTTCTATTTTATCCCTATTATGACTAAAAGCTAGATAAACCTCAATGTTTAATTCAAGGGGTTTCCGAGTCAAATGTGAGAGTCTCTTATTCGAATAGTTTTCTTTAAAGACAACAATAGGCCAATTTCATTTGAATTATACTTTCAGTTCTATTATTTCCTCGTTAGGACAATAAAATAACCGACTGGATTTTGGAAATTGGCTTCTTTGTTAGTAAATAAACGTATGTAAAATAAAAAATACAAAGGCCTTTTTTCATGATTTGTTTTTTCTTTTCCAATTATTTGTACTACTTTGTACAACCCATAAAAGTAAACGAAGGCATTTTGGTAACCTTTATCCCACAAAAGACCGATAGACAAAATCCACATTGTTTTTTAAATTCTGTTTTTATTTTAAGTACATTCATATGCTTTTTTTCCATTACAATCAAACATTTCAATTTCATATATTTTGTATTCGTTTATTATACATCATATATTACATAAGGTGTAGCAAAGTTCTAAGAATAGTCACTGACATACACGAGTGCCGAGTACACGTGCCGAGTACCGAGTACACATTATCAGGTTTAAATCTATATTCAATCAGACCCTCGCATGATTTACGACCAAAATTGCGAATGCTTCAAAAGCTGTGCACAACTCTGTGGAGATATTCGAAGCAATTGACCAAATGGAGACAGGCAAGATATATGGAGTACACTTAATTTAATTTCAAGTCCGGAAAATATTCAAAATATATTAAGTAACCACTTGAATGATTCGTTATAGTACTTTTTTTTTTTTGTTGTCCGTGGAGAAATGCATTTACGCATTCCCACCGCCGCTGCAGCGTATTCGCGCGCTGGCGGCGGGATATGTGGGACTCGCGCTCTCCATAGCGTGGTATGCTAAACTCATACCACGAGGAGAGGACCCTACTAACCACTAAAACCTCCCGGACCCTCCGTTGGCGGGGGCAGGATACGCATGAGCCCCCCGACGGCACCCGCGGCCAATATGGTACCTCAGGATCTCCAGGGCCACATTTACAGTGGCCCATTTTCCCAATTATAGGGACGCCCGGAGTGTAGAGGCGTCCCTACTCCACATGGGTCAACCTCGAAGGGAGCGGGGTCAATGTCCCCCACTCCCCGAGGCCGAGTCTAGGGCGGTAGGCGGCGGGTTTCGGCCCGCCGCCGACGGCCAACACGCCGTCATGATTCATTATACTACAACACTCAAGTATATAAATATATAAAATATAAATAGCACAATATGCACTTTTACATATTCGAAGCTTCGTTTCACTTCAACAGATTGTTTACGTCCACTGTTCAACAAGGGCCTTCTCTTAACAGATCTTGGCAAGCCAGGATTGTTGAATGATATTGACATAATTACCACGCTTGGCAGTCGGATTGGTGATCGCAATCAGATGGAAGGTAACCTTGAGCTTATAGATGCTGCTGCTCTCCCATCAGCTGTATGTCCCTAATTTGCCCCTTACGACATCCATGGGAAAATATAGGGTAGTCTATTCTAAGTCGGAAACCACGCGGCTTGTATTCGTTACACTTTTAATCAATTAAATATTTATTAATAAAAATATTTTTGAATATCATAAACAATAAATATAGAAGTATGTACCCATCGTTTTATGAATTGAAAAAATAATTGCATTCACACGAGATACACATTACATGGCAAAGTACCGTATTTATTTCAAAATCATTGAATCCACAAACATTTTAAGGTTCCAAAGAAAAGCGTGTTCCTCTGTACGTGCATGTTCACGGATCGTTTCTAAAATCCTTCTACGTTGTCCCAACGGGCTTTCCTCCAATCCCCAACAATTTGTCATAACGACCAGGACTATTTGACTTGCTATAACCGTAGTCTGGTCTATGCTGTGCGCCGACGATAGTTTTAGCCAATTTATTTGGTTTATGGAGAAACGTGCACCGCTTAATCGGATAACATTTGAAACAGCTGATTTGAAATACTGCGACACGACGATGCGATGGGCGGATTCGATCAGCAAGTTCAGAAGTGAGATTTATTACATGTCAGCTGATAAAGAAATGACAATTGTAAGTAAGTAAGCAGTTTTTATTGAACAGTGCAATGAACTTATTATTACGTTATTTGAACGAAAAATATTTTTTGCCATTACAAATAATGGAATAGCAGCATGTCTTTGAATGCAATTTATCAAAATGAATCACTTGTTTTGATTGAAGATAAATTTAAAAACTGAATAAGAGGTTGAATCGTTTAAAACTTAATGGATTATAAAGAACTGAGCACATAAAAGAACTATTCCAACAAAGGCTATTATTTACTTTCACGATTAAAACGAACTCGGAGCTTATATGGTCGAAAGAATACACACCTACGCAATTTATAAGAAACTTTAGATATTGCAAACTGTACTTTAGCACTAGGTACAATAGAATCTGTTTTATTAACTCAATTTAGGAGCTTGGCGTGTTTTACTGTAGTATACTAACTTCGATCTTAGATTTTTTTTGCTTGTGTACATGCTATGTATTTGTATTACCTATACCAGGGGTGGCCAACCGGTCGATCGCGATCGACTAGTCGATCCCGGCAGCTATTACAGTCGATCAACTTATATAATAAAAAGTGATATTTTAGTCTACAAATACGTGCCACAGACATAGAAATTTTGTGTTTGTCGTGTAATAATCTGAAAATATAGCTATTTATCATTCAATTGACTTATACGATACGTGATTCAACGTTATGTGTGCCATATAGTCGATCGCACACAGTCAAAAGTCGATTAGGTCTTATTAAGTTGGCCACCCCTGACCTATACCAATATGGTTGAAGTCTGCAGTTTTATAATGCTTACTAACTGTGCCCCGCCCGCGTTACTCTGCTCCAGTGGGTTAGAACGTGATGGTTCGCCTATATGTTTACTCAGCTTATAAACTATCCGCGTGCAAAGTTTCATTCAAATCCGTTCAGTAGTTTTTTCGTGAAACAGTAACAAAAATACATTCATACAGTCTTACAAATTTTTGCGTTTATAATATGAGTAGGTACAGGATTTCACACGGGGGCACACCGTGTGAAATCCGTGCAGTAGTTGTTGCCTGTAAGAATAACGACAATATATCCAGCCATAGCCCCTATAGAAATAACCCCACCGGCGCACCGGCGGCGTATGTAGAATCGAAGATCGCTTTCATCTCCATAGCAATATTATGGTGATTATACCACGAGGAGAGCCTAACCTACTAAAAACCGGGTACTAAGAGCCTAAAATATTAAAGAGTACTGCTACGAACATGTCATGAGTCAAGCAGAAGCATAACATCTGGCCCATAACCATTAAATCGTAAAAAAAAATTTCTTTTTGTATTTTTGGCTTAATTTAGATAAAATTAAGTTATTTTTTCCGTTTCGGTCTATATGCTCCAAATAGGATCATACACATGATCATCAGTCCGTAACCTCCTCCCGAGGATTTTGTCATAGTCTTTATGCTTGGTAAACGGGTTAATGACCGCAGTATTATGTTGTAACACACAGGGAAACTTTGCCCGTTCTCTGGTATGCGCTTGTTATAGAAGATGTTATAACAATCAGGATAATCGGCTTAACCAGACGCGAATATAAATCTTAGAAATAACACAAAGATTTTCTTGTCCGGCGTGGGGATCGAACCCACGAGCTCCAAGACTTAGGTACCGCTACGTCATAGAGGTTGTCATACACACTCAAACGGAAAAACGAATCTATTTGAAAAAGAGAAAGCACGTCTATCTTTAAAAGATGCTTATTTTGAGCGACTCTAAAACATTTTATTACAGAGAAGTCAGTTTTTATATTCACTCTTAAACTTCGACCGTAACGTGTTCCCATCGTAATATAGATAAATGGCTTTGGAAAGAGCAAAGACATCAGCGGCGAAAGTTTGGGACAGTTAAAAATTAGACGCTTGACTTCAAAACGGCAATTTCTCAACATTAGCAAGACCTTCATAATACAGGTCGGAACGAGATAGACTCATGTATTTATACGTTTAATTGATAAAAACTATTCATATATAGTTACAAGCTTCCCGCGTGTGGTTTCACCGGCGTAACTCCAGTTCTCGTGGGAACTTCATAATTAAATAAAGCCTATGTCATCCGGGGATAGGGTAGCTTTCCAACGGTGAAAGAATTTTTCAAATCGGTCCAGTAGTTTCGGAGCCTATTCAATACAAACAAACAATCAAATCTTTCCTCTTTATAATATAATAGTTAGTAAATATAAATTAATTTAAAAAAATCAAAATAGAAATTCAAAATATTTTTAAGGTTTTTTTTTCTGGACTGTTAATTTATGATGTGCCCAATTAATTACGCTGACACCTCAGATAGGATTTTTATTAATTTATGTGACATGCAATAAATTTTGAACACAAATTAATGATCACAAAATCTATATAAATCTGCTTTCAATTCAATTAATTTGTGATTTCAATACGACATTCTAATAATTTTATCCAAAGTGAAGTGACGCTAAAAGCAAGAGTAAAAAATATTGAAAGTGAATATTGTCTGAGCAAAATGTTTAATGGCTTCCTTTCGCGAAGTATCTAACAAAGTTAAATTCAAACTTTAATCGTTTTATTCCGACCACACTTTTATTCTTCCTCACTGGTTTAATACAGTTTAACGCAGGAACATGTAACTATAATAGCCACTACACACATGCCGGCGGCAATGCCGCCGGCTATATGCCGAGTGGCATGTATTTGTATGTGTATCCATGGCAGCGGCGCCTTTGAAGGCCGCCGGGTGCACGGCGGCTTTCATTGCTTAAATTTCATCAAGAAAATATTTAAAAAGTGTTTTCAGGACAATCACAAATAATAACAAGACTGAATAAGATATTTTAGAAACTGAGCTACTGTACAGGCGTCCATTGGTTGATTGGTGTAAGTTTGTTGTAAATTGACTGAAGTGCCGTAATTCAATGATCGCGGTACTTCACTCAATTGTCTCTGAGACGTGGTGTTCTGGGTTTGACGACAACTCGAGTCAATTAATTGTTAGATGTTTCAAGTCTTTGTATGTGTGTCCATAATTTATATGTTTCTAGGTAACCACACTAGGAGATTTTCCTCTAGTGTGGTAGTTATAAAAAAAAATGGAAAGCAATGGTTTATGGTTTAATGGCTAATGACATTGGACTCGTCTACCGCGCGTTTATGAGTATTCAATTTTAAACATCCATAACAGTGAAACTAACCAAATAAACTTTGCCCTTAATCAAGGCATAATTTGGTAAACAATTTTGGTGAAACACTTTATTTTAAAACTATTAACCGAACTAAAAATCCTTAACTATACGAAAGCGCCAAAAACAGCTGTGCAAAACGATTAGTCAAACTAAGTATTTAACTTAACTTTGAGCTGAGCACGAATGTTCTGCTTGCATCAAATTATATTTTTACTGTCTACTACATATTATACTCATCTAGCAGACCAATTTTATAAGTAAAAAGCAGTCGTCATTACAAACTTCCTAGGAACTAACCTCGTTGATCACGGTCGCTGGTCATATACAAAACCAAGACACATTACGACGGCCTTTCATAAATAAATACCAGAAAAATTTAGATAAAAAAACAGATTCTAATTCACATTTATCGTAACATTAGCTTCCCGCGGGCGGTTTCACCCGCGTAGCTCCCGTGCCCGTGGGAACTTCGTAATAATACGTATAGGCTATATAGCCTATAACCTTCCTCGATAAATGGACTATCCAACACTGAAAGATGTTTTGAAATCGGACCAATAGTTCCTGAGATTAGCGCGTTGAAACAAACAAACTCTGCAGCTTTATAATATTAATATAGATAATCAAAGCCCGTATGTGTCCCTTTGAAGTAGTAAAGAGCACGTGGCTGATTACATAATTCTGCTGGACATGGGCCTCCCTCAAAGGGTGCTTTTGACATAGTTCGCACGCTTTTTAGACGGGTTGACGACATCATGCTGATGAAATTCTTTATACCCTCCCAAATGGCGTCGGAGCAGCATGCGGTGGGTTTTAGGGCAAGATCCTCTCCTGGTGGTATAGCATACCTAATGGAGTCCTAGAACCACATAAGATCACACCATCGTGAAGACTCATCTCTCCCCGCGACGACGGAGGCATGCGTTTTTGTTCGCTTTTTCCCAAGAAAAAGGGGTCGGTAAGCAAATCATAATATAACAATGATATTTTAAACCAGCATAGATGTCAAGGGAAGACAAGTTTTAATAAACATATATAATAAGTCACGAGAAACTAATTGAGATTGATTCAATCCAGTTCATGCTCATATTGTTCCATGCCTCTTCATTGTAATTTATATTGTAACAGCGTCCTTTTGTTTTATTGTCCTAAGTTATTGATACAGTCGAAGGAGGCAATATTGAGCACACAATAGGCGAGTAAAGTCGTAAATATGTACTTAACGTTGATATTAACTGCTAACACTACTTAATCATTCTTACGTATAGCGTGAGAATACATTTACTCTCCTGTATTTCTTATCTTATCTTGGTTGGGCGTATTGTTTATACAGGCATTCTACCCGATTTTAGATCTTTTTTGGCACTCCTCCGTAGTGGATAGTGTGCATATTTTAGTACGTCGCGTATGGGGAGCTTTTCGAAGTAATCTGGCTCCAGTAACGTCCTTCACATTCGCAAAGTATATGCAGCAGTGACTATTTTTTTATCCACAGGTACCTACTAAAAGTCCACTTGCTTAACAAACATTTTAGAGAACATTTTTTTTATTTTGTGAGTCTTTTGTTTGTTTTAGATGGGACTTTCATGATAAGTTTGTTTATACAATCCTCATATTACGCGGACATTATTAGTTTACAATATACCTAATTCAATGCTCACTTTATAGAGGACCAAAAAAAAATTAATTATCCAGCTCAAAATAGCCGAAGGTTTAATCGTTTCAATTAATACTGTGACAAATAGGATTACTGCTTAAAGCCGCCGACCGACAAGGTTAATAAATAATTATTTAGTGTAGAGATGACGAAGATTAAATAACCATTAACCAGCGTTACTAAAACAATTCGTCTTCAAGGACTATGTGGCTTCACGTCTAAATAAAATTAAATTACCCAATGATAGATCGAGGAGCTAGGCTTTAGGCACAAAAACAGCTTATAAATTGATGGATATAACAAAAGTAAAACTCAATGTAGCAGTAATTTACTAAAATATAAGTCAAGAAAGTTCTTTTAGGTCATAATCCTTCAAATTTTTTTTTATTTATTTTTTATTGCACACATCGTCATCATCATCATCATCAGCCCGTATAGACTCCACTGCAAAATATGGGCCTCCTCCCGAAGGAGGATATTTGCCATAGTCACCACGGTTGGCAGGCGGGCTTGTGACCGCAGTATTATGTTGTACCACACAAGGAAACGCTGCTGCCCGTTCCTTGGCATACTATTATTTCAGATGATGTTATAACAATCGGGACCATCGGCTTAACGTGCTTTCCGAGGCACGGAGGGTAGTCCCTCAACCGACCAGACCCGGAAAGAAATCTTAGAATTTACACAAAGATTTCATGTCCGGCGTGGGGACCGAACACACGACCTCCGAGATTTAAAGCGAGCCAAATACCGATACGCTACGGAGGTTGCACACAGTAAATATAATACATAACATAAGGTTAATGCAACGGAAACAACATGTAGGTACCAAGGCGAACTTAATTTAATATGATGTTTGCCAGCAAACCTTTATGAAAGATGCATTTGATTGCTAGTGTATAATAGACCAATCCAATAATAATTTATACCAAACTACCCGAAAGTTGTCCTGCATGAAAATATATTAATATACTAGCGGCCCGTCCCGGCTTCGCACGGGTGGACTTTCAAAGCCTAACCCTACCCTACCCCTACCATAACCCTACCCTACCCCTACCTTACCCCTACCCTTCCCCTACCCTAACTCTACCCATACCCTACGCCTACCCTACCCCTACACTACCCGTACCCTACACCTACCCTACACCTACCCTTACACCTACTTAACCCCTACCTACTCTTTTTTCTTTACGTTTAAACATTCCCTGTATTAAAGCGATGATTACTGCCAAATTTCATTAAAATCGGTCCTGCCATTCGCTAGTTTTAGCAAGACTAACGAACAGGCATTCATTTATATAGATGATTTGTAAATCTATACCATCCAGGGCGCCACCCAAATGCATACAAAAAAAATGATTGTTCAGTGACATAGACACGCACAGTAAAATTATATTATTATGTATAAAGATTTACCAAAGCAATGCAATTCTATTCGCAAAATGGAATTGTGGTCGTGGAGATAGTTTAGGATTTTCTACATCTAGACGCCCATATATATGCCAAAGCCAAAATAAATCAAGCTGTCTGGACGATGTAAGAATGTTTAATTAAGATATCTTACAATGAGGTCAACTGAATCGATACATGAGGCCTCAATTCTAAGCGACTCTTTTCACACTCCAATTCAAGCTCTCTTTGGCTTGAAGCCAATCAGAACCTCGGTTTCCAAGAGGTTTCACAGTACTTTGGTATATATTTCAAAGTATAATAAACACTATCTTTACTGTAGTTTGACACTCCAAAATCATTAAATTATGCGTTCTATAAAAGTATTTATAAATATATAATAGGCATCGTGAATATTCATGGCGTGTTGTGCATATCTCTGATTTACTATTACATTGTATCTGTGTTTCATCACGGTAGAGTACTTGTAATGCATCAGGAATTACACTTTGTGTGATGTGCCGCGTACGTGGTTTGCTTTATACTATGTTGGAGTATTGATATTGGAATATATGTGGAAATATTATAACAATGTTTTGAATGAGATTACTAGCTTCGACACGTTTAATAAATCAGCAGTCTGTTTAGTATGCCGTATTGCTACTAAAATGCAATGATAATTTAATGAAACAGTATTCAACGATTGTTTATTTACTAACCAATATTTTACGGAGTAACTGCCGAAATTGGACAAGATCATATTATTATAATCCTGGTGAATTGTTGAACAACTGATCTTATAGTAGATTTGGCGGCAAGCATTGCCAAACTTATAAGAGATTTTTGCTGCATGAAAGCATACAAAGAGAGTTTTAAATTTGGATAATTTTGTCATTTAACCTAGCTACGATACAAAAAAGATGAAAATATTTTTCCTGTTTCAGCATTTATATTATAAAATTAAAGATTTAATAAATATGCATATCAAATTTACAGAGACATTCTCGCCACTTGGAAGCAATTTTTATTGACATTCCGACCTCGAGAATATATTCGTAATGGAATCAAATGATGGCGATGAGCGAAATGTAAATTCATTATTAAACAAAAAATAAATATGTACCATAAATGTAAAGAATGGTGTAGGAATGTAATTTTTTATGAATCCAGGTCGCGTACCAGGAATTCATACGTGTAGTCTACAAGTCAAATCGAGTTATTATTAGTAAACCCGACTCGAATTCTCTTCACACAACATATGGGTATTATTAGGTATACCTACCCAAAAAGTCTACACAAGATTGTAACACAATACCGACTAAGTGTGCACCGGCTCCAAGCTTCTATAGTGGTCACTCAATTAAACCTTGATCAGGGTGAGCCAGTATCAGCTAAGGCTGGCACTACAACACAATGGTGTAACACGTTCTCGAAGAACGCGCACGCCCAATATAGGGTTAACCTAAAATTATTGACTTACTTTTAATGTAAAACGTAAAATGTATAGCTGTGGTGATAGATGACTCTTACCTGAAATAAAATAAATGTTATAATAAATATGTTCATTAAACTTTAAAGATAAGCACACAATCTGTCAATGAATGTCACGTTTTGAAGATGGAAGATATAATGTATATTATATTTTTCCATGAAGCATTGCCAACATCTTCTATATACACCACTCTTTATGATATATAAAGATTATATTCTATTCTATCTTCTATACAAAAGAAAATAAAATCATAAAGCACAAATAATGTTTACAAAAATCGCATATTTTTTAACCTGCTTTGACGAATAAGGCTCGTGCGTCGAAATTCCATTCAGAGCCATAATAATATTCAACCGCGTTCTTGCAAAAGCTATGAGTACTAATGAGAGTTATTATCCTCGAAAAATTATCCACACAACCACAATTGTATTTCACAATAGCCGTTGTATTTTAACACAAATGAATAATACGCATTGAGTGGTTCTGGGAGCCAACCAATTAAATGGTATCGCTAAATATGGGGATGCCTTTGTGCTCTTCCGTATTTCGAACTAGTCTATTAAGAACTTGGAGTAAGTACACAGTAGTTGTATTGAATCACTGAATACTGAGTACGAAATCTGTGATTCTGTACAAGTACTGTTAGCATGGTAAGAAGTTGTTTTTTATTCAAACATATTTAAGGGTTTTCCGTGCACTTTTCAAAGACTATCTAACTACTGCACAAGGGAAAGAAATCCTTGCGTGGGATTTAACTAAAACAATCACGGACAGAAAACAATCTTGGTTTTACAAGTTAGTTTGCTTAAAAAGGGAATAAAATAAAATAAATAAACACAAAAGTCAACAACCGTACCAATATGAGGCGAGCTTGTGAGCGCCACGAACCTCCGTCACCCAAGATTGTACACGCTCGAGTAACGCGCCCGCCCTATGTGGGGTAAGCCTAAGCTACCAGTTAATTTCCTCTTTAACATTGTAAAATAAGTACGTGTAATACAAAACACAAAAATAAACAGTTTAAGTAAACATTAGATTCACGTTCATGCAATAAATTACCCAGGTACAAGATTGAATTGCATCTTATTTTAAATTCGAATGGGTTTCGATCCAAGATGTATGGCAACCCTATTTGAAATGATTCATTCATTACTATAATCAACCGACTAAATATTCTTTTATATATCCCTTATCCGTGACAATCCAACAGGTTAAAGAAATTAATTGCTCTAAAAGACTCAATGACACGAATTTTGATAACAGTCCCCTCAACACTTTCTTCTCCTTTTTAGCTTAAGGCAGGAACATAATACAGGTCGACCACTTTCATCAACATTTTAAATTATTTTATATTTGTAATTTTGTTGGGACTATAGTCCACATATGTGGTCCATATATTTCCATCATCCCATTATTGGGAAATTTAACCCTTTATCATAATTACCTCGCTCGATTCCGCAAACGTAGTTAATCTCTACCCTTTTGCACGATTCAAACCAACCTTTTAAATGACACTAGCCGACTCCCGTCTAGCAAAAGGAAAATTGCCACGCAGGTCATTTCGTTAATTGGGACAGAAACCAAGGCCAGATGTGCAGTATCGGCACCGTTTTTTTCATAATTGGTGGAAGGGTTCGTGAAAATTGTGCCGAATACTTATACATGTATACCTTCGGCTCATTGGGACCGCAGAGGTTCTAGTTAAGACAGGAACGACAAAGGAAAATGACAAGAAGTCGAGCGGAAAGGTTACGTATGGCGAGCACGTTTCTTAATTTACTATCTTTGTAGATTTGTTTGAAGTTCTTGGTATGGAAATAAAATATCACGTACTTTATCAAAAGACCAAGTACCTAATTAGGTTTTTTGGTACTTAATAGCATCCTCGTGGATAGGTATATAACATATCGGTAACTAATTGAATGGACATAACAACGTTGAGCATAGAGTAATTAATTTTGCCTATCTTTCAATTTTAATCAACTATAGGGAAGATACAATAAATGTTACATGTTGTATACAAATTATAATAATGGGAAGATGGAAGTTGACGACACCCCGACATGGCTGGTTTAGCTTAAAAGACAGATGAGCGCCAGCTGCGTTCTTAAATTACAACGTTTAAGTACATCATCATTACCTTTGCTACGTTAAAGTATCTTTTTATACTGTATTTATAATATAATTTGATGTCGTTTGAATAACATTTTTAAAGCGTGTAAAAGAAATTACACATTTAGAGACAATGATGTTGTATAAAAAGAGGTAGATAGGTCATGCTCGAGTTTGTCAATATGTCTCTAGAGGACAACATGAAAATAAGCATGTGCAAAAGCTTTAGCTTTTACCAATTAGCTTAGTTTCGTGGTGCCATATTTCAAGCCCGGGTGCCGTATACCTTTTTTTTACTATAACATAATTGTTCAGAGACATGTCCTTTGCTCTACTGATGGTTATAAGCTTATAACACATCAAAATCAGTGTTGCAAACCTCGCGACTATAATAATATGCTGAGCTGCCATTTGAACACACTTCATGTATATTACCGTTAACCTCAAATTATTTATGGTTTTTATATTCTGTACCTACTTATATTTCATTTTATTCTGATTTTTATTTTTCAGTGTGTTGAACAAATGTTTTTTTTCTTTCTTTCTTCAAAATATAATACAGTATATGTAATAAGAAATTGAGAACCGTATATAACCCGCCAACTCTTAAGGTTATTAGAAGATAACGAAGAAACAGACAGACAAAAAATCGACTTTGTTTTGTACTCAGACCGCGGTCACGAACTTACCGATTGGCGGGGCGACGCGACGGCGACATAGGCATTGTTTGACTGAAGCTCGTCGGTCGTGTGGCACTGTGTCAAAAAAATGCAATGCAGGTCACTGAGTCAGGGGTAACATAAGAAACGAACCCAACGTTGCGTAGTTTTGAAGTTTAACCTGTAGGAAAATTACTTCAAAAGACAGAAAAGCTCGCCTTTGTAGGTACATATCGAACAATCATTTCAAACCGTTACTAAACCAAAAAAAAAAGTTACAGGAGAGCTAATTTACGATTATTCATTACTATTTACATTATTATATCAATTTCGTCTAGCTGTGGTTTCGAAATGAGGAGCGATATGTTGTTTCCAATTTATACACTCACCTATATAATGTAATTTTCTGTGTGCAATAAAATTAAAATAAATAAATATTTTTATTATAGTAAGGGTTGTTTTATATATGAATAAGCATTGAGCTTTTTTTACTTTATAATTACCATAACTACATATCTGTTGTTTCACTTTTTCCATACTAAATTGCATTTAGAAATGTAAAATATTCATACCACGTTCTTTACAGCTCCTTATTACTTAACTCAAACACATTGATAATCCCTCTATGACATATTTGACGGTTATTGAAAGTCTAAATCATATTCATTGGCTCCCAAGAGTCATAAGCTTACATGTATTTTGTTCAGCTAATATTCTTGGCAACGTACCAGGAGGCCAGAATTACAACATAGTACTTGTAATTTATAAGGCCAAGACTGTGGCGTGAGTAAGTATTGTTCTCGAAATTATTTTATTTTACGTAGGGATTCGCGCAAAATAACATAATGAGGGAGGTACATGTGAGCTTCAGTAAGTTTGTTTTCCTGTACAAACTCAAATTTAATTAATACACTCGGCATATTGTGTGAGAAAATGAAACACCGTTGAAAATATGATAAAATTATAAAGAACGCACGCACACAATTGAAGGGATTCCTAAATAAATAAATTCATTTAAATTGTTAATTTGTAAAAATAGAAAACAATTAAAATAAAAGGTCGCAATGAGAGTGTTAAAAGGAATTAAGGAATTTTTGGTAGCAGTTAAAGGTGTTTCATTTTGATAGCCCTACAAAACAAATAGATATTATTCTTACTGCTATTTAAACTTTTTGCAGTGGTTATTTCGGAAAACAAATATTTAATTTACAAAATGGATAATGGGAATGAGGACTAAAAAAATCTATTTAGTCCGTCAGTTAGGTTACTAAAAAATATTGGACACGTATTTTTTTATTAATCAAATCAATAAAAATTGACAAAGATACACAGCAAAAACAAACTATGAAGTTTAGGAGAGGGGGCTTGTGACGTCACTATTAGGTAAAATTGTACCTAATAGTGACGTCACTCAAAATTTCAACGCGCTGTATCTTCGTCATTTTTTGATTGAGGAACAAAAAAATAATACGTGTACAATATTTTTTAGTAATCTAACTGACGGACTAAATAGATTTTTTTAGGCCTCATGCCTATTCACGTGCTATGGACAAATGCAAAATGCAGACTTGAAACTTGCTGGAACGGAGAGGTGCAAAAGACACTGGCATCAAAGCAAAACTAATTGAAAGGTATTATTTTTTACAAATTTATGCTTGGTAGTTTTCATAGCATTACCGCATTATGCTGACATTTAATATTTATTTCAATATACTAAAGCTTTACTGGTTTCAACACTGTACACTGAACACTTTAACTGCATGATGTATCGAGAACTAGAATTCCTTTGGTCCGCAATGCGTCATATACGGACATCGGCCCATCTTTACAACTATTCGATCTTAATTGTATCGATTATTATACCCAAGACTATTAGAAACTGAATTTAATGGATGCAGGATTGCCATAAGCTGCAGTGGCGATTATAAGTGCACGGTTTAATTTGTTTGTAGGATTTAATGGTATTCGTTGCAATATACTTAAGTATTAGATGGACTTCATCCAATCTCCTGGTCTAGCGGTATAACGCTTAGGGGAAAAACTTTGCCTAAAATCTAATATTTCCCGGTCAAATTTGACAAGGTAATAGGCATGAAGAATAAAAATATATATTTAGTCCGTCAGTTAGACACGTATTTTCTTATTTATCAAATCAATAAAAAATTACAAAGATACAGAGCAACAACAAACAATATAGTTCAGGAGAGGGGGACTTGTAACGTCATTTGTTGTTTGAGAAACGAAAAAAAAATACATGCCCAATATATTTTGGTAATATAACTGACGGACTAAATTTTATTTTTAGTTTTCATGCCTATTATTATTTGTGCCTCGGAAAGCAATTTAAGCAGTTGTTGATCAATATCAATATTGTCGTAATATGTATGAATATCTTATGTCAAGTAATTTTCATGTGTTCAGTACGGTTCAACACACGAAAATTACGTGACAAATTCTGTCATCAACGGGTTTGCGAGGTGATTTTAGCAAAATCCTAAGCTCAATTTCAACAGAGGACGTTATACAGACTGATGATAATGACTATATGATGAAACTTAGTACGGCAATTAACTGCTGAATAACATAGTACTAGTAGTAAGCTCATTTATTAGCCACAACAACAAGTATTTAGCTGGTAGACAAACATAACTGGGCATTTAATACATATACTATAGACATTGCACTGTTATTGAAATATTCATAGCAGAACATCCCACTTTGGCAATAACTTTAGTAGTTTGTAAACTGGGACTTAGGGGCTTTTGTGATCTCCGAACTACCTGTAACTACACTTGCGGTAATACAGACTTAACATACCAGCCATATTATTGCTATCTTCGACATAACAAAAACAACATATAAGTTTCTATGACGAGCAAAATGTATTTATTGAAACCCCAACTCTCTAATTAACACTTGGAAATAATAAGAAATTTATTTCGATAAGTATCAATCTGGTTCAATGGTTCAAAGCAAAATATATTATAGCGTTTGTAATTTGAAAGTAATAAACATTGGAGGCAACATTTTTGAACATTTTGGGGGGTTGAAGTTTTTACTTAGCTTATTTAAGAAATATGTAGGTACGTCGTAGCTACTATACCTGTGAAAAAAAAAATATATTAACGCAGGAAAATCTCAGAAAGCCTAAACGATCTCTTATTAGTGCTACTTTGAATCTCGAATATAACTATCTAACTTGTGATATAGATCACAAGTCAAATATATTGAACGTTCGGAAATAAATATATTATTATATGAAGCGGCCGTAGCCCAATGGCCTAGGGGCGTCAGACTTGTGATCTTGTGGTCGCCAGTTCGATCTCCACCCATTGCACTACCGACGTGAACCCATTCGTAACACAAGCATTTTAGCTTAACACGCGGGGTTAACAAGAATACTAGTAGAATGCAAAACTCTGCTAGTAATCTTTTAAAAAAGTAAAAATACACGTTAAATTGATATAAGGTACTTGATACAAATAAAGCCTATGCTCAAATAAGGCCTGTAGTGCGAAAAAGTCGTTTAAAATATAATTACATCAGAAATACTTTACACTCTCATTTTCGACAGCTCCAGGACTCCGAAAACAGTGCGCGAGAGACCTGGCCGCGCTCACAGCGACTGTAGTGGCCAGTCATTTGTCGAGGATGCGGGTTTTCATTGCGCGTTATTAATTTGTCGTCATTTGTATCGAATTTTAATACGTTATTCATTGAAGTTTTGTTTCAAGTAATGTATGCGGATCACAGTTTAACTCATCAAAAAGGTAACTATGACTTTAAATTATATATTTTTTAATATGCGAATTAAATACTGCTTATAACATTTATAAAGTATAATGGACTAAATAAGGCCTACTTTTTTAATAGGCCTTATTTCTGGCCCTAGGCCTTAATAGGAATTTTGCTGAATTTAACTATTTTATTACGTTGATTTACAGATTGATCATCTTAGTATGTCTCCTCCAAGACCAAAACGTGTTACGTGGTCCGAAGAAAGCAAGACTGAAGATAGAAAACCGTGGTACTGTCTTGCATGTAAACAGGATAGAATTGCAGATATGAGACAATGCGTGGATTGTCATCAGTGGAACTAAGAGGATTGCGTCGGCTTCACAAAAAGTGATTTAGTTAGATGTATTTTATGTATATTGTATTTCCTAATTGTCAGAAAAATTGATTTTAGAGTTACCTTGAAAATCGATTGATTTTAATTTTTTTAAAGCTAGGCTAGCTTTAAAATAAATTAAAATCAATGCATATTATTTTTTTTAAAGTACTTATTATCAGTAAGACTGATTAATGTTTCTAAGCAAGTTATGCGACTTTATACGTTCCAAGGCCTTATTTAGTTACCTTGTTTAATTAAAGCCTATCAAAATATATTTAATTTTTCAATATTTAATAATATTTTTTGGAAAATATGTTAATTTGCTTATAATTGTTTGAATGGATACGATTTTTTTTAAATTATTCTTTATTTGTTGTTAATATTCGACTTCAAGTCTGACTTGCAATTTAAGCACAATATTCAGTTAAATAACTTAGAAAGTGGTTCAAAGATCTCATGGAAACACTCGATAAAAGGCTCAGAAATACATATTTTATGTATTTAATACTCTAATAACAATATTCCTATAATTAAGGTACATAGGCTTTATTAAGTCACTATATTTTTAAAAGGCCTAAGACTAAGGTTCTACAATTACCTCTTTTTAAGTGATTTTTTATAAAAAATTACAATATGTTTTCTTAAATAATTAAAATTTATAAACCAAAGAATAATGTCTTGCTTTTATTTATCACCATATTCGAATAATTTATCAAGATATGAATGTTTGAAATTAGGTAGGCCTTATTTGTATCACTTACCTTATTTCAGAACGTTCAATATACATGGTTGACTTTTTTTCATCGCAAATAACTAGTAGGATTTGCCATTAGTATTACTATCTAAACGTAATATAAAAACTTGGAAAAAGAAATAATTTTTACCAAAAAAAAATGCCCCCTTTTTTGAGACGGACCCTTGCAATAAATTGTACGAACGCGCGTTCATTCCTCAGCTTTGAAGATATTTAAATCTGTAATTGTAATGCTATTGAAACTTAAACTGACACAATAACACACATAGATTGATTGTACTACCAACAATAAATCATTTTGCTTCTGTGCCAACAACAAATAAAAAATGACTGGGCGAAGTCTTTAAAAGCCCTTTTTAAACATTTTGCGGTAAATTTTTCGAGCTTGTCTACATAAATTATAATACATTTTTGTGAATATGACATTCATAAATCAGTACAAAGCAAAGCATTATGAATACATTACGGTATTCCATTGAAACATTTCCTTGTACATTCCGAGTGAACAGCAAAACGATATTCGATACACAAATTAGCACTATCGCGAATATCAGAAGTCTATAACATGATATATTTGAGAACGTTCAATATTTCTCGGAGATACGCTGTATCTCAAAGAGAAAAATATAAAATACGCGACCCTTTATACGGCAGTGATTGATAGCGATTGATATGTATTACTAGGTACATTAAAACATTCAGGAACAACAGAAGTTGATATTATTTGCAATAATGTTATATATATACATTCTGCTTGTAGATGTATGATTGGTAAATAGTATTTAATTAAATTATTATTTATAAGGGTTATGATATAACTTAATGAAATAATGAAATAATGAATTTATTCAGCACTTAGGTATTTACATACACTTGTACTTGTCAAAATCACAATAACAAAGAAATATAATTAATAGGTTATTATTCTTATTCTATGAATAGAACTACTTAGGTAACTATAACTAACAAATGCAACCTGTGAGTGCTGCTAATTGTAGGACATTACAGACAATTTACTCCGTCTGTCCGTGTGTCATTAATTCCTCTACTCATAATTAGTTAATATTTACATACAAAAAAATTTGAAAGCATACAATTAAGTGACACACACTTGGGGGCACCCTTATGGGGTTAGGACCACAACCCAGAGGTGCCACTGATATTAAAGTCAGATTTGTGGATATAAGAGGAAGTGATCGCTGGCACGGCCTACAGGCGCTGGATCACAGGGCAGGGGTAGGGGTACAACGCGGTCCTCGCCGGCGAGAATCCTACCCTAGCTAACCTGCTTAAATTACATTCACATCTATACTAACTAATATACCTACTAATATTATAAAAAAAAATGTTAATTATTTGTAAGGTTGTAGGAGGTAAATTCTGGATCTACCAAACTGGATTTGCAATTTTTTTAATGAAAGCCAAATTATATTTTAAGGCAATGTTGCCACGGGAACGGGATCTACGCGGGTGAAACCGGGGGACGGCTAGTAATTCATAAATACAATCACATATTTTTTAAATAAACAAATTGTAAAAAGAAAAATATATATCTAAAGTTGTATGTCCTGTCTTTAGAAGAAAATTAGTTGGTAAGCGTACTTGGTGCTATAAACAAACCGAGTCCCTAATGTTGGTAGTTTAGTAACAATTCAATCTATACTAATTAGCGATTGGCGCTAAAGTATCGTTTCAATCTAGACTGTACATACGAAAACAAATACCTATCAATCAGTAATGAGCTCGTGTAATGAGCATGAACACTACAAATTGCCCAAAACAATGGCCGCTGGCACAATCAATTTCACCCAAACAAAGATATTTTCGAATACGAATGCTACTTTCAAAAAGGCGCATCTCCTATGTGCTATAGAATCACTTCTGACCTTTTTGAATGTTGTATTCATATATTGACAATGGAACGAGCCTTTCGTCAAACGCAGACGATTTATGGCGCTATAGTTGAAAAGCATCATTTTAAATCGCGAACAAACCGATGCGAGAACAACTTTGTTTACAACATGCCGACATGAGAAATTAGCGGTCGTAAAGACAATTATTCATTTACATATCTATCATCAACAGCGTGTGGTCCGACCATATGTCGCCGCTTATTAAGGATGGGTTCGTTGAAAGTCATATTTTATCATGTTATTGTATTGTTTAAACCAGAGGCTCCCAAACGGATTGCTTATGCGTACCCGGCCCCCGCCAACGGCGGATCGAAGGAGTGTCCGGGGGGTTTTAGTGGTGTAGGGTCCTCTCCTCGTGGTATGAGTTAAGCATACTACGCTATGGAGAGGGCGAGTCCCACATATCTCACCGCCAGCGCGCGAACGCTGCAGCGGCGGTGGGAAAGCGTAAATGCATTTTCCCCAGAACAACAAAAAAAAAAAAGGATCCCCGCTTGCTACATTTCTATCATCTTCACTTAGAACAGGTGAACCCAATTTTTTTATGCCTAGGTGGACCCCGTCAACATTCCCGTTGACCCCTACGGGACTACTTTGGGTATCACTGGTTTAAACTGTATGTTATTACTAACACATAAATTATGAAGCACACTTTATGTAAAGGTTATGCAATAATGTTTTGCAGGCAACAAGATCAAGTTACTAAATAAATACAAACATTAATAAAACATATCAACAACATTAAGGATAAAGCCCTATTCGCCTTTATGCTCGGTGAGGAAACTAAATATATGTATACACATTCAATTTCAAACAGAAATGAAAGAACCTGAAGTTTTACCTCCATTATATCAAGGCAACAAACTGAAACGCAGTCAAGTTACTGCATATAATGTCTCAAAAATAACATCACAAAGCATTTCCTACTGTTTTAAATCAAATAAATGTCAACCCAAGGCATTTCTACAGCAAAGAACGTTGTCAAATTGAATAAGCATACATTTCTGTGGGGACATCACCGTTTTGTAAATTGTATTGTCAATATGAAGAAGGAAATGTCTGAATCTATTTAAGTCAATTTTTTATTTTTTTAATCCTCTATAAGGAAAATATGCTTTTGGAAAGTGAAGTAATTGCATTGATTTAAAAAGTTGGACGCGGCTACTTCCTTAAGAGGTAGGCCAAGATGAGAAATTTCTACTTACTGTAATCTTTGTACAGCGTATTTTCTTACACCCTTATACAAAGTTGTTCAAGAATAAAAGATATGTACGTAGACAAAAAAGTTTTATAATTTATATCGAATTTTTGCTTCCTTTAGTACCGATTAGACAAATAGGTGATACTCTTTAACTGTACCGTAACCATTTGCAATATCTTCGACCGCGTTTAGATTTTTGAAATTAATTCAAGTATAATTCATTCTTAACCTATATTATTTATTTATTTTCTACCTCGGCCAATGACAGTTACAATTTATACGCACACTCTTAATTTAAGCAGCTTCATTAAACGTATCATAACTGCGGTTTATTTTTGAAGTCGGTAATAGCTAATGAGGTCCAATATCAAATGTAGCAAATTGATATATCGCCCTTTATTACACAAATAAAAAATATTTCTTGACGGATGAAATAACACCTTATAAGCAACCTAATTACACGACGACGATTTATTACAAGAGAATCTGAGCAGCCGTCAATGCTATGTGAATCAATAGCATAGAGTCACCAATTACTCAAACGCCATTTTCATGTTTCAAGAAATGTCTACGCCTATCTGTGCGTCCAATTGAATATTTTAATTATATTTGCAAACAGAAAATATAAGTATTCGCGCGCTGGCGGTGGGATATGTGGGACTCGCCCTCTCCATAGCGTGGTTTGCTAAACTCATACCACGAGGATAGGACACTACAACACTAAAACCCTCCGGACATCCTTTGATCCGCCGTTGGCGGGGGCCGAGTACGCATAAGCAATCCGGCCCCCCGACGGCACCCGCGGCCAATATGGCACCGCGGGATCTCCTGGGCCACACTTACAGTGGCCCATTTGCCTAGTTATAGGGACGCCCGGAGTGTAGAGGCGTCCCTACTCCTCATGAGTCAGCCTCGAAGAGAGCGGGGCCCATGTGCCCCACTCTCCGAAGCCGACCCTAGAAACTTCTCATGCCTAAGTATGTTATTGCAACTTACCTTTTTTTTTTTCGGGCGGACTTGTTTTATTTAGTCATCCACGAAGGATTATGCTATCTCACCGGACATAACATTAGCTCATTAAAAGTTAACAAAGTTATGACAGTTTGGATAATCTGCTTAACTACTTATGTACATGTCCACCTAAACGATTAAGTTTATGAAGGTCAACCTCTTATCAGATTGGTCATCCACCCAAATGTCCCCTTGTGTATTCTGAAACACAGATGAACTATCTATTTATTAATTAAATTTTAGTATCACATTTTTATGTCTAAGTTAGGAATCGGATGCGGGACTTCACGGGGTTAGACACCAAACAATAAAATACTCAGTGTCTCTTATTGTTTGGTATTCAAATCAAACATGAAACCTCGAATTATAATAGTCTAGCGGCCCGCCCCGCCTTCACACGGGTGGACTTTTATAGCTTATGTTACTCAGGAATAATTTAGCATTCTAATGGTGAAACTATAATCGAAATCCGTTCAGTAGTTTTTGAATTTATTCTAAACAAACATACAAAAATGTAAAAATACAAACTAGATTGAAATAGATTTGAACGATTTGCTTAACATCATAAGCAATTTCGTTGGGTATATATAAAAGTAAAAAAATCAATAAGTTCATAGTTATTGTATTACATCCCGTATATAACATTACAAACAAACACGTTGACCGACTAAATCGGATTACGGCAGCAATTTTATCCCAACCTTAGTACAATCCATCAAGACTTCCATTCAATCTAACGTGGATGTAAATAAATATTTGAATTATACGTGTAGGTGGCATGCAGTTCATTGCATTAACATGTTTGAAATGTATACAAATATAAAATAAAAATATCTGTCTGTTGTGTAATATCAAATAACACATCTTAAGCATATCTCTACCGAATATTAAATAAGTCTATTCATCTAGCCTGTTAGATTCAGGTAATTTCCGGAATAAATGGATCTATTCGACAAACTTTTGTTCCGAAAATTTAAAAAATTACAATACGGTTTAAAAAAATACACATTTTATATCTAAATCTCTTCATTTTTTCAAATGGCTCGTACTTAGAGGTGCTTATATTGGGATAGCTTTTACGACACAAATTATTCCCATTTATGTGGAACCACAAATTGTATTATTTAATTAAATACAAGTCAATTTCATCCTCAAAATCTCTAATATGTTCACAATATTATAAATTCTTTGAATTTCTTGGCATTCCTACGAAAATATTACAGACTAAGCCAAATGAAGCAAGTCAGTTTAGAACTTAGTTAGTATCATCAGATACTAATAAGACCATCATTAGCAACGACTGTTTAACAAACGATACAAAGTTTACACTTAAGAATCACCAATGTTGAACTATTTTAGCACTCACAACTATTAATTAACGAAATTACAAAACACTACATTAACAATGCTCGTAGTTTATACGCATAATTGGCAAACAAAACAAGATAATTTGTAATAATTAGCACTTATAGTTTAACCTTCGAACTTTTAGGTTGAAGAGGTACCTATCTGTTTCTTTTCATACCAATATCGTTATGAAGCCCTATTCGTCTATCTAAACATTATTGAAAAAATTTAGTAATTTCATCACTTAATAGTATTAAAATCAGGTAGATTGTCGTCGAAACAAAGATTATTATACCTAAGTTTCCTTGATATGTTTTTTGAGTCCCTAGTGAAAGTATCGTATCAAATTCTGACTACATATTAATGTAACTGTATAAAGGTATAATGATAAAGAATCAATTATTAAAATGGCATAAATCATAATTTTAGGTGGTTTTTTTTATATGAAACTTAATGAAATATCAGAATATATGGTATTTCAATTTAGCTCACTCTAATGCAGCAGTAAGCAGGTTAGCATTGCCACTCAACGGGGCCATGCTGCCAGCATTATGGGAACGTTTCCCAGTAGGATAGACTTTGAATAGTTTGTATTCTATGAGTAAGATTAAGTTTAGATTTGCTACTTCAATAGCAATAAACCTAGATTTGCAACGTGCATACATCTGACAGTGAAAAAGTTACACGCCGTTTGTCAAGCAAATTTAACGTGATAAGCTAATTAATTACGCGTCCTTGTCACAATAATGATGGGTTACCGCCGTTTAAATACTTTAAAGCAACATAATAATATAACTAAACTATCTAGACATTGTAATATTTGACAACTGACTTTTTGTTTTATTAAGAAAAGCAAAAATTAAGTAATAATTTGTATATTTATAAGATTTGTACGCTGTATGCAACTGTATGTATACTCATGTTGAACAAATAAATAATTATCTTATCTTATTTAGTTTTAACATAAATAATAAATGTATGTACTTAGGTATATTTTATGTAACAGTCCCACAGACTATTTGTAAAATTATTTTGAGCTTTAAAGGCTAAGAATTTTAAATTGTATTAATTATTAGACTATTCTGTTGTCATGTCATGTCCGCTTTAGGAAGAACGTGAGTAAATTAAAGATTATTTATTTAAATGAAAACATTATTGACCGACTCATCTTGAATTCACACAATTACAACAAAAAGAATACGAATTGCTTATTATTTACAATTAATTACACAATTTGCATATAATAATAAACTATTTACTTAGGTATGTGGTACCTACCTGACTGGTACTGATGACAACATAAGGAATCAATCTATACTATTATATTATAAAGAGGAAAAATTTGTATTTTTGTGTGAGTTTGTATGTTTGTAATGAATAAACTCAAAAACTACTGTGCCGATTTCAAAAATTATTTCACCATTGGAAAGTAACATTCACCCTAAATGACATAGGCTATATTTATTGCTAGAAAAGATTAGGGATCCTTACTAAAACTTAAGTAACGTAACCCAAGGCCTAAAAGGTCTTTCGTCGCATGCACTGCGGAAACTATTGATGATAGAACAAAAGTATGTTTTACAATATTAAAGAACATCAATACCTCCAAAATCTTCGCGGTTCCATATGTCCAACTATTATCGTTATGTCACAATAACTTCTTTACGAAATATTTTTTTTACGAAACCAGACTATGCCTAAAGTACCACGTTATTCACATTTTCGTATTAAACCTTATCTAAATAAATTATTTCTCATTTAAGATTCTTTCAGTACCTGTAGATTACCTTTTAAATGATTAAAATCGGCCAATGCATTCAAAAGATATTACGAGTTTAAAATATGATCCTAAATAAAATATTAATATGCCGTGACACTGCAACAGCAAGACATTTCTCTCTGTAAGATTTTCGATTTCGGTTTGGATCGTGGCTACAAGATTTTCAAGACTATGATGAGTATGAGTCAATCCATATATGTTTATTCCAAAATGTTTAAAATATCAGTCCACCCGTGCTAAGCCGTGGCGGGCCGCTAGTTATAATGTAAGTCGGTACTAAGGATCTGTTCAGTACTAAGTTACTATATTAACTGATTATAAATACGTTATATATATTCAAAGTAAGTAGGTAACTCATTTTGTGATATTTTTTCATTATTACCCAGATATCCTTGAGGCTGCCCGCTTGATAAAACGCAGTGGACGCATTTTCACCAATGGACAGTGTTAATAATCAAAAAAATCCATATAGACGATACCGTGGGTGATACCGTGCGGGTTGAATAGTTATTCTCTCCATTATATTCGATCCTAATAGTTACAAAGGTATGTGTTAAAAAGATTTTATTTTATTTTGAACACTAAATGAACTATACTTTTATTAAGATAATAATAATGTTTCTTTATGTTTTTTGTTTTTAATAAATCAACTGCTTTAATATTCATGTTATGGGTAAAAATGTGTTATGTGCTTCTAAGCGTGGAAGTACCAACGTAAACAAAATTTATATTGGAAATAAATTATGTTAATACGTACTTACGCTATTTGAAATAAATTAAAAAACATTTTGTCATAAAAAAATACTCAGTAATTAATCAATAATTTCGAAATATTCTGATCGTGTTTAAAAATTAACTTACATAAAGTGAATAGCCTGTAAGGATTTATAGAAGGTATTTATACAAACATAATTTTATTCGACAGCATGTAAAATATTTTGATAATAATAAGTATTATTGTGAACTTATTAAAATCGAGAATTATGAAAATAGTATGATGTGACCGACTGCTGCGTTCGGTTCAGGGCGAATCGATGATTATCTCCATGACAACTTGTATCACAGGCAGGCTGCTCACGTTCATTATGCGTACCCGGCCCCCGCCAACGGCGGATCGAAGGAGTGTCCGGGGGGTTTTAGTGGTGTAGAGGTGTAGAGCCATACCTCTCCTCGTGGTATGAGTTTAGCATACCACGCTATGGCGAGGCGAGTCAGCGGCGGTGGGAATGCGTAAATGCATGTCCCCCCGGACAAAACAAAAGGCTGCTGTTACGTACATGTAGGTATGTTGTAATCTAGCACCCAAAAAAAAGAGAATCTCTTAAATGTTCCACAATGAACTCCTCCTAATATTACTTCCACATACATTTTACACTTTCACATTACATACGTTGCCACACGTCCCGGTACGCCAGAATATGTCCCGGTTTTGAGCGTCATGTCCCAGTGTCCCGACCAACAAGATAATGGTCCCGGTGGACGCGCTAACCAAAAAAAATAAGAAGTATGCTTCGTCCGCAATACGCACTCCTGTTTGTCTTATCGTTCTGAGTGCGCAATGGGAGAACCACCTCGGTTCTGTGTACCGTGTGTGAGTTTCATCCACGGATTTAGATATACCTAGAAAACACAAGAGCAACTACTTCGCGTGCCTAGCTTACGTACAAAAATCGTAAGTGGCCACTTTCGCGCTCAGTCTGCATCGGTGTATAGCGCTAGTAGGTAGTTAGTTAAAAATATTAAAATGGTAAATTATGCTGTTATTAATTGTAAAAACTGTACAAATGCGAGGAGAAAAAATAAAGTAAACGTTCCCTTCCATCGGTAAGTCATTTTGTGATTAATATTATGCGTAATTAATTTAAAAAACAATTATTTTTAGCAATTTTAGTCTAATACCCTCATTAATACCTGATAATACTAGATTTGAGAAGAACAAAACATTCGTATTACATTGCGGCTTTCACTTGGAGTGGTTGATGAGAGGTTTTGTTTTAACAAGTGATGAATATCCAAACAAGCGATACTATCATATATCGCTTCGGTTTTGTAGTACAGGGACTTTTGTAAATTTTAGCGTTTAGTGCTGTTCATCATATGCAACACAAATCGATTTTCGAGAATCGATTTCGGAAACAGACGAATGATTTTGTATTATATAAGTACTTATTATGTTGACAATTTTAATAAATAATCGTACCGTTTCGTGACGTTTTTTAGCTTTCCCCATGTAATCAATGATGAACAACCTAATATGCTTAAAACAACCAACATTACAACTCAAGAAATTTATTTTAGACAGTTGAAGAGCAAAAACAGTCACAGACAGAAGTCAGTACGTCGAAGTATACACCAGCATTACGAAATACTAACAATTTTGTAAAATATATAATTATGTGCCTTATAAGCCGATCAGGAATTTTATTTTCCTCTGTTTATCTCATTCCTCTGTCATAAAATCGATTGGAACGACTCTTAATCATTCTTTACTGTACACAATTACTCAATAAATGTATATCCGTGCAATAAATAGTATTGGTATAGTAATTGAGAAATGGTATATACAAAGGCGAACTTTATTCAAAATTGAGTACGAAATCGATTCAAAGATGCCTTATGCGGCGGCGTCTTTCCCATCACTAAATAGTGCTTGTGACGTCATAATAGGTATTCAAAAAATGGCACGCTTGGTTTTCATACTGATCGTGATACTTGTGTTATATAGGTATATCTATATCTGTGGTTTCATCTCCCCCCCCCCCCCGTTCTGACCACTGTCCCGGTCAGCGCCGAAACATTGATGGTGGCAAGCCTACATTACACATAATGGTCCGTAGTCGCCGTAGAACTATTTCTATGTTAATTTACGCACTAGATCCGATCTCCGTCATCTGATTTCTTTGTGATTTCTAGACCAATATTTTCACGGGTTCGGATCGGATTCGGATCGGACATAGTGCGAAACCGCTCTTAGCGTGCTTTCCGAGGGCACGGAGGGTAGTCCCTCAGCCAACCAAACCCGGAAATAAATGTATTAGAAATGGATGTTGTCCAATATTTTACCATTATAAAATCAACTACTCATAATGACTATGAAGAAACATAGCTATACATTTCTTAAAAATGTAATTTTATAAAAGCTTATTCCAGTTGCAGCTTTATATCATTTAAAAGCTTCCTGTACTTTATTTTACTCGTGGAAATTTTGTTCAAGAGAAAATAATTTTGTTCACGAAATAACGAAAATGTTTATACTTACGTTAAAACGACGGTGACACTATGTGGCATAGATATTATACATACTCTGGAATAAATGAATTATTTTCTACAAGAACTGTGTAAATACAAAATAAAACAATAAATTTAGATGAGTTATTTTTTTGTATTAAAAATGTAAGGTTTGGCAAGTATGAATTAACTGGTGTGGTGTCGTGGTACACCGGATAGGAACGAAGTTCCTTATTATAAAAATATTAATTTTAAGTTCTATTCGAGGTATAATGAAAATAATTATTGGGGAATACATTTTTTTTATGATTTTTTATCGATAAAAAGCAAAGAAACTACTTTACAAAATTATCTTAACAACTTTATTTTATTTATAATTATTTATAAAAATATATTATATATAATAATAATATACAAAGATACAGCTATTTATAATAACGTAGAATAGACACGAGACACTGTATAGCCATCATACATAGACTATTCATAATAATCTTACGCTTTTTTGACGTTACGAACGTATTTTCCCGGCTAGGGTACCCTTCCGCAACGCATCATAAAGACCTTCGTTCAAAAAATGATTACTGATAAATTACCACCACGACCACGGTTACAGATGACGAGAAGATTGTTTCATTAATTTTTTATCAAAAATCACTTTTTGACAAAATGGTGGGTCTATATCGCTAATCACTTACATTTAAAGTCTAATATTAGAGGAGCCCACGATGCTACATCGGGATTTACTCAATTTTCATCAATATTCATTGAGACCTGGGTTGCGAAGCTTAGACGATATAACTAGGTACCAATAGTCAAATCAACTTTAGCGTCTCAGAATGATCACCGACATATTTATTTTAGATCATTCAGTGTCGTACCTAAACTTAATCTTTATATATATATAATTCTACTACGTGTGTATGTCACTAAACTCCTCCTAAACTGCTGGACCGATTTGAATGGGTTTTTTTTGTATGCGTGTGGGTGGCCTCCTGGAACTAAACAAACGTGTTTCGCCGACCCCAACTAATATGGGATAAGGGCAAGAAGAAGAAGAAGAAGGGCCACCCTCCGGGATGGCTTGGATTCACAAATCATATTATCTATCTTCTTAGTCTATTTCGGCAATCCTCTTCAAGTATCGGTCGATCTTTATGTACGCGGTTTCCACTCGAGGACGCGGCTCCAATGTATCTCAGTCCTGCAGACATGCCCTAGTATTTTCAACGGGCTTTGTCGGGCATTTTAGAACTCTGTCGGATAACCTCATTGCGAAGTTTATCTTTCAGAGAGACCCAAGCATACCTCCATGGCTTGACTAACGCAGCTGTAAGTGTTCATGTCTCAGCACCGTACGTCACACATAAACTTTATCTATGTCTAATATTGTAATGAGGAACTATTTGATTGTTCGTGTCCATTGAATAGGAACTAGACTGATTTCAAAAATTCTATCGCAATAAGAAAACTATGTTTTCCACATATATTTAATAATGAAATTCCCACGGAGACGGGAGCTACGAAGAAATCTTTGATGTTACACAAAGAGTTTTTGTTCAGAGTGGGAATGGAATCTCCGAGATATGAGGCAAGACTTACACTGCTGCGACACGAAGGTTGTCTATACAATAAGTTAATAAATCATTCTGGGAACCTTGCCAAGTAGAATAGATTTAGAATAGTAGTATTTTATAAGTTAGTTTAGCTACTTTTAGTTTTATTTTTTTTATTAATTAGTTATATATGTTATTTCATTTTCCCCCCGCCGGCCGGTGCGCGTGATAACGTAAACTTATTGTGTCCACACATATTAATTCGCTGTAAGTTACTAAGCAGGACTTTACGTACAAAATAAACTTTGTTGTGAATATAAGTGAACGTTCTTCCTAGTGTAATAATCAGATTCTGATTCCGTGAAGTAATTACAAAGTAAACACAGTTTCTAATAACACGGGCTGTAAAAATTAACAAATCATCGTGTCAACAAATTCAACTAGCGGCGTACCGCACGGGCACACACCGTCGCTGCAAGGACGATCGGCGGCGCTCGGGAACCGAAGATTAACGAAGGCGCACACAACACAGGACTAATACTTGTACGCAAATAAACAAGTTTACGAGATCGCGCGTGTGAGTAAAGTGCTCATTTAGTAATGTAAACAGTGTACACGGCATGAAATTAACCGTTACTTGCTGATTTCTGAACCTATAACTAATAACAAAAATGATCCATACTCCTCCAAAACCCATATCATCGCCATTATCCAATTCTGAACCCGATTTAAATAAGAGTTCTACTAATGAACATAATACACACATTACTCAGAGAAAAAGAAAGCGAGGCGATGACGCCGAGTTGCAACGCCTAGAAACAACGATGTTAGAATTGAAGGGCATGTTCATTGATTTTGTCTCTGATCAAAAACAACACAATAATAAAATTGACTCTCTACACTCAGCCCTTGAAGATATAAGGTCTCAAAACAGTTCAATTCGCAGTCAAACATAGAAATCCAAGCTCAAAATGATGAAATCCGTACCCAAAATGATCAGATCCAAAACTCAGTTCAATTCCTATCTGAAAAATATGATGTTGCCTTACTAGAGATAAATAACCTGCAGGAGGAATGTAAGAACAACCAAAAAATTATAAAAACACTTGAGCTTAAGGTGGACTATCTGGAGAGAAACTTAAAAGCTGCAACAATTGAAATAAAAACATTCCTACCTCAAACCCTGAGAACAAAACAACACTAACAGGACTTGTTCAAACGCTCGGTAACATTGTTAACCAACCTGTTCCAGCATCTGACATCAAAAATATTTTCCGTTTGCGAGGCAAGAAAGAGACAGTCGGCACTGTCGTTGTAGAATTTTCAACCACTTCAATGAAGGAACAGTTCATTCAATCCACTAAAAACTACAATAGGCAACATACTGAAAATCGCCTCAACACCGCTCACCTACAAGCTACAGGTCCTCGGAAGCCTATATTCGTATCGGAAGCGCTAACTGCTGCAACAAAACGCCTCCACTATCTCACCAGAGAATTCATAAAAAGCAGCGAGTACGAGCAGTGCTGGACCGCAAATGGTAAAGTGTATTTACGAGAAAAAGAAGGGATGCCTAGTCATCTTATAAAATCTGAAGAAGATCTGGTAAAGCTACGCAGAGAGAAAAATAAATGACTAGTGTTCAGGGTTCGGCAGCGTCCCACATTGTTAAAAAATACTGTTTCCGTTTATGTTATGTTAAAATCTATGTTAAAACTTAATGCTAACACCACATTGTTTAAAAATATTATTTCTTGTATGTTAAAACATAATACTAATCTACTTATTTACATATACATACTTACCTGTCTTATCAACTTATTATGCACACATATTATACCTACAACACAAACAAACACACAAACCGCTTACAAACTTCTACTGCTATTATTATCCATGAGCATAAATTATACACACCGAAAACACGCACAAAAACTTAAACTACAGACATACCTTATAAATAAAAGACTTTTAGTAGTATTTTCGTACCTGTTATGTACCAGTATATCAAACCGTATTGTTATACTAAGATGCGGCGCTCAAAACCTAAATGTCAAAGTGGAAAATATTAACATAAACATTCGATAACACACTAATAAATCTAAACAACCTAGATGCCGTCTCGGTGTCCGACTCTTCCACTTGTTATCTGGAAAACTGTACTCCACCAAATTTGATACCTACTCAAACACTAAAAATCATTACACAAAACATAAGAAGTATAAATAAAAACATAGCGGGCTTTATGACTTCACTTGCGCGGACGAAACTTGACTGGGACATAATAGCATTAACTGAGTGTTGGCTCCCTAACACCCATAATATTCCCGAGTTGACTAACTATAACCATTATCTTACCTACAATAACCATACACAAAATGAAGGTGTAGTACTGTATGTGCATAAGAACCTGCAAGTTGTGGCTGAGGAGCCGTCATTCTTAGATGCTAATTGTCTGGAAGTAAAAATCGATAGAAATACCGTCCTTTTAGCCATGTACCGCCCGCCAGGTTACAAAGACTTAGATATTTTTTTTAAATTACCTAGATATTACCTTGAGTAGGCTCTCCAAATATAGTACTGTAATTATAACGGGAGACATAAATATAAATATACACGAAGACTCCAGGGATTCAGCTAAGCATACCTATCTAAACTTACTGGCTAGCCATGGCCTTTTACCTGCACACACAATACCTACACGTCAACAAGCATGTCTTGATCACGTAATACTAAAAACTCAGCTACCCGCTTCTACGGCAGTCGCAAACTCGGCTCTAACTGACCATGAGACAGTAATGCTTTTCCTGTCGAAACGAATCCCTAAAATAAAAAATAAAAAATGTATTCGTTTTAATTATGCTAAGATAGATGAGGACCTAAAACAATTAGACTTTAGTGAAATATACAAGACACAAGATCCTCATGTTGCAGGTGAAATAATTATAAGGTTAATAAAACAAGTGATAGACTCAAACTCCAAATCTAGTAAGACTCCAAACCGAAAACAATTATTAAAGCCATGGATTACTCCCGGATTACTCCGATGTATGCGGCACCGAGACAAATTGCATAGAAAATTTAAACAATCGCCTAACAACGAGGTTTTAAAAATTACTTTTATTAGGTACAGAAACTTTTGTAATAAACTATTAAGGAAATTAAAAATGGAATTTGAAAAAAATGAGATTATAAAAGCGGGAAAAAATACTAAACAGCTATGGTCGGCAATAAACAATATATCAAGCAGGTCGAAAACGAAAGCCAACACATCATCACAATTATTAGCCTCATCAGATACACCACAGAATTCTGTAAACCAAGTAAATGTTTTCTTTGCCAGAATAGGTGAAAAATTAGCAAAGAACATAAAGGGTACACAAATAGAAGCTACTCCGGGCAACCTTACAAATGGGACGCAATCAATGGTAATGCTTCCAACAGACGAGGAAGAGATAACCAGAATATTAATGTCGCTCCGCAATAACTGTGCCGTGGGATGGGACGGAATATCCGGTGACCTCTTGGAAAAGCATGCAGCTTTGATTGCGCCTCCGTTAACATACATCTGTAACCTTGCTATTTCCATAGGTAAATTTCCTAACGTGTTCAAAAAAGCTATAATTCATCCGATCTACAAGGGTGGGGACGGGAGCCGTGTTGATAACTATAGACCCATTTCTGTGCTAACTGCATTTTCCAAAATACTAGAGCGCGTAATGAACAGCAGACTTGTAAGTTACTTGGAAAAAAATAACCTTATTGCTACAACACAATTTGGGTTCCGCTCAGGAAAATCTACTTCTGACGCGGTCCACGAGTTAACCGACTATGTTGTCAAAAACATGGATAATGGGGATAAAGTTATGGCCATATTTCTGGATCTTGCCAAAGCCTTCGACACGGTTTCTGTCCCAATTCTTGTGCGTAAAATGGAGGGCATGGGAATCAGAGGACTTCCACTGGAACTCTTTAAAGACTATCTGAGTGGGCGTACCCAGAGAGTAAAGATAGACGAGTTCATCAGTGACGAACAAAAAAATAATTACGGCACGCCCCAAGGTAGTGTACTTGGACCGTCACTCTTCCTTATTTATATCAACGACCTGGGTGCGCTCACTATCCCCAATGGAAAAGTTATTAGCTTTGCAGATGACACTGCCCTCCTGTTCAGCGCGAGCTCGTGGGAAAACGTCTATGAGTTTGCACAGCAAGGCTTTAATTCGGTATCCTATTGGTTACGCGACAATCTGTTGACTCTCAATACAACCAAGACTAACTACATAACGTTTTCCATTAAAAACGATAACTCCTCTCGAACTCAAACTGACACACATATTGTAGCTCACTCTTGCGTAAATCCACTCACCCTTAATTGTAACTGTGAACCACTTATCAAGGTTGAGAAAGTAAAATACTTGGGAATAACAATTGACAGAAACCTAAGATTCCAGGACCACATAACCACTCTTAGTGGCAGATTGCGGAAACTAATTTACGTGTTCAAAACGCTGCGACATGTAGTCGATAAAAGCATTATGAAAATGGTTTACTATTCTCTTGTACAATCTATTATATGCTACTGCATCACCTCTTGGGGTGGAGCTTCAAAAACTACCCTTATAGAAATTGAAAGAGCACAAAGGAGCATACTTAAAGTATCGCATTTTCGACCTTATCGCTATCCCACAGAACAGTTATACAAAGACACCGAAGTCTTGACAGTACGACAAATGTTTATACTGCACACTTTGTTAAAAAAGCACACTTGTTTGAAGTATAATCCAGCGCTGATCAGGGAGAAAAGGCGATATGACCCAGTGGAGCGCCATCAGCTACGTTATAAAACTGCTTTCGCAAAACGTTTTTTCTGCTATCTAGGTGGCTACTTATACAATAAAACGAATAAGGTGGTACATATCTTTAATCTCACAAAGAATGAATGCAAGAAGAGGCTAACAAATTGGCTACTAAATTTAAACTATACTGACACTGAAAACTTAATAAAATCCTAATCACATAATCACACACACGCATGCTCACACACCCATACTCACACACCCATACGCCCATGCATATTCACCCTTACTAAATACCTACTAACACTTGTTTCATAGTCTTTAAAAAAAAAAATATATATATATATAATTATGTAAACATAGCTTTAAATTGCCACGTATCGCACTACTCTCTCAGCGCGCTTAGCACATAATTCTTTACTTTTAAAATAAATGTAAAGGGGTGGGATCCTGGTGTCCTGAAACACAGGCCTCGAGCCTAGCTTAGGCACCAGTCTCTCACAATATATACTTAATTACCTGAATGTATCACTGTAAAATAAAAATCATGTAATGTATATTGTGGTGAGAAAAAATAAAGTTATTATTATTATTATTATATGAAAATGTAACTTACGTTTTATTTGTAATTGATCAAATGAAGTAAATCTAACACTTCGTGATGGTGTGTAAACTCAGCTAAGATTATCTTTGATATGTAAATTTTAGTTGCATGCTTGCTTAGACACAGGCTCTGTAAAGACGGTGGACAATATATTGTTAGAGTGGTCTGTGGCAGTTAGGTATAATATGTATAATAGCTTACCGTTCTCGTCCCCGTGGGAACTTTATAATTAAATATAACTAGCCTATGTGGATGGATAATGTAATGTTCTAATGGTGTAATTTTTTTTTTTATCGGTCGTGTATTACCAAGCCAATTCAATGTATATGTTACAGTAAAAATTTATAATCCGTCAAAACCACTTTTGACTGCAAAATCAAGCAAAGTAGTTTAGACGAGTCGATATTGGCTCACATAAAATTCCAGAAACGAGATGCTCTTATTATTGGTCGAAGGTTTAAAAAAACACCAGGATTCCAACTTCTGTAGGTTAGGTTAGGTTAGAACTGTGACCACAACGCACGAGCCGAGCGAGCGAGCGTGCCGTGGCAGCGACCGGCGAAGTTCCAGATCCAAATTCCATACAAATTATTAATTAAAGCAGTCAAAAGTGGTTTTGACCGATTATAAATTTTGACTGTAACATATGTACAAAAAAACTTTTTATTCCGCTTTATAATATTAGTATAGATAGAAAACTATTGAAAAACAGTAACATAACACAAGCAGCTTACCTACCATAATTTATCACTAGACCAATAGGTACCTACATGTTATTTTCCCGTAATAAAACGATAAGCAAATTTCCATACAGTGAAAACATATCAATACAAACCAAAAATGGGTACCTACACAAAAAATATTCGCGAGCTTATCTACCTTGGAGACCATTAATAACGATATGGTTTCCTGTGAGTACATACACCTATTTCACTATGCGGATAGGCCTGTCCAAACTTCGGATCCGATTACGAGATAAATGTACTCCTTTACCCTATAACCTCGTATCAGGTTCGCTACCTCATTTACCTCTCGATGACATGTGGATAACATCAGGAAAAGGAAGTTAGATACTTGTCTGAATAGATGGATATGCTTTTGATTGAGTAGTATCGGGCTTTATCTTTTTTTTATCTTAAAAAAGACAACTCCCGCACTAGGGAAATAAATCCCTGTGTCGCGGGGGACTTTACAAACATTAATTTCTCAGACACAAAGAACACCCAGACTCAGAACAACTATTTGTGGTTCACACAAATAATTGTCCCGGGTGGAAATCGAACCCAGAACACCAGGTCTCAGAAGCAACTTATGTAACCACTGAGCCATCGGTGCAGTCGTATCTGTTCGCTTCGTGGAGATTTTATTAGTTAATATGCTACCGCAAAAAAAAAAACTTTGTCTTATAATGACAGATTTATGATTTATAATTTCTACTAGTGAAGTCCCGTCCTAATCAGTATCACTATTTTGGACAGACAAACAAACAGGCAGACAGTTAGCTATCTACCAGTGAAAGTCCAGTATAAATAGGCCCAGCTGTTACTGCGATTAGCTCAACCTTCAAAACAGTAGTACTGATTTCTAGGCGAAACTTTTATTGACAAAGCTTACAAAATCCTTATTTTACGCGGGCATCAGCTAGTATTTCAAAATATTCATTAAAGTAACTAGACAAGCAAATTAAAAAAATACAAATGCTGAGAAATAATGCGAATGTACGTGTTGTTGTCACATCCGGCACACCTAACGCTCTAGAAACATTTCATGTTTGTACTAATGCAACTGAACCAACAGCGTCGCAACATTAAATATTTGATCTCAGATTATTCGTTTAAGTCCATTCACTCTTATTTTGTACACAATTTCTATATGGCCGGTGTGTTTTGTTGCTTGCTTCAATATTGTGTAACTGGGTAATGAGGGCTCATGAACAATTTTTCACTTGATTAATAAATGCGTACAAGTAAGATATAGTAAAAGTAATTGAAGACACTATTGGGAAAAAATTGTAGGTACCTATTAAAACATTGTCTTTTTATATCTATGGTAAAAGAAATAATGATTCCATCATTATTCTTTTATAGGGAAAATAAAATGTCAGTTAGGAAATCATGAAAAAGCGACAAAGCTTACAGAGAGTGTTTCCTTGTAATCTTTACCACATTTCAGTCCTGATTTTCTTTGAATGCTCTTTCTTTTAATTACAAGAAAGAATATTAAATGAAAAGCATTCGGGCTCTCGGGCTCCAATTGACCCGCGAACCCGAGAGCCTGAATGCTTTTTATTTAATGCTATTTAAAGCCTGATGACGTTCACTGCTGCACATGGGCTTCCTCTTTAACAAACCTTGATCCCAAGACGTTGCTTTTACCGTAATCACCACAGACAGGCAGATTGGTGATCGCAGTAAGATGGTTACTTTGAGCTAATAAATGCCCATGCACTTCTATCAACTCTTTGTCCATTAGTCCCATAGGAAGATTTAGGGTGGTCTATTCCTAGCCGAAAACCACACGGCGTAATTTTTATTTTAAAATGTATTTCCTATACTTAATTTAAAGGAGCAATTTTAGGTAGGATTAGAATCATGATGTAGACTTCAGTAAAGCCAAGTAAATACAATATAGGAATAGCCTCTTGTCATTTCAATGATATAAATTATAGAGTAGATAACTAGATTATACAATTCATCTCCATGCTAGTCTTGCTGCAAAATTACGACATACCTATAATTTGTATAGTCGCTTCGCTTCGTTGGGGCCTGAGTCTAACTCTCTCAGTGGTTAACAATTTGGCTGTCCAACACTTGAAATGGCTTTCAATTCTCCCGTCTAACGTTAATTTTGTATGTGCACGAACTGGGAGTTTAAATACAGAACGTCCTATTAAATTGATTCCTGATTGTAACTAGTTAATAATAATATAAATATAATAATAATTGATATTCGGTTAAATATTCGGAAAGAGATTCGGTTCAATCGTTACAGCTTGACATCGTTGATTAGACAACTTCTGTAGCGTAGCGGTACAATTCTCGCTTTAAGTCTTGGAAGTCGAGGGTTCAAGCCCCACGCCGGACAATAAATCTTTATGTAAATTCTGAGATTTCTGGGGTTTGGTTGGTTGATTTACCCTCCGTGCCTCGGAATGCACGTTAAACCGTTGGTCCCGATTGTTATAACATCTATAATAAACGTAGGTACACCAGGAACGAGCAATGCCAAGTGACTATGCCAATAACCATCCCTCAGGAGGCCCATGTTCAACAGTGGACGTTATACTGCTTGATGATTTTTTTTTTCCGCAAGGAAATATTATCCTCTCCGGCGCAGCGGTGTGGTATGTAAAAATCATCTCTCCATAAGAATGGTATGATAATCATACCACTAAGAGAAGAGACTAGTTACTTAGAAAATCATTGATTTCACATTAAAATAAATAATGAATTACATACTAGTCCATGATCAACTCAGTAGGTAAGGTAACTGGGGAAGCAGGTAAAATTTCATATTTTATTGAATCCCATGGCTTCTTTTCTACATAATATAATAACGGTTGCTCAGTGGTGACTGCAGCGGCCTCTGAGACCTAGTATTCTGGGTTCGATTCTCACCCGGGACAATTATTTGTGTGAACCACGTATAGTTAGTTGTTTTGAGTCTGGGAGTACTTTGTGTCCGTGAATTATGTGTTAAAAAATCCCCCCGGGATGCAGGTATTTATTTACTTGGTACCTACGTGATTACGGGTGGCTTTAAAAAAAACTTTCATATTTATAATTTGTATTGTAGGATTTCTTATTCCAAAACTTCAATGTACGAAAAAATCTCGTACATTGAAGTTTTGAACGAATATTCGGTTACTATTCGGTATTTGGCCTATTCGGCTGCTGTTATTATATTCGGCCGAATACCGAATATCTACATATTATTCGGCCGAATACCGAATACTTAACTAATATATTTTATTATAGGGAGATAATTGGTAAAAATGAAAAAAAAAACGATTTATTACATTTATATATTCATATTTTTATTTCTCTTATAATAAAGACATTTGTGGTTTAAATTTTAATAGCAGAATGTCGAGGTAAAGTACATTGATAGGTATACAATTGCACAACATCACTTAAGTATTTCTACGACTAGTATTACAATATGTATATTAACACGTTCCTACGTCAATCAGTCATTCTTCTAATGTATTTATGTAATTGGATCTCTAAGCAAACCAAACTATTTATTGTTTATATTATCATGTTGATGTACTATGTATTGGTATTGCATTTAGAAACAAAACTAAGAGCTAATGTAGAAATATTTAAGTTTTTATTATTTAGACTAGCGACCCGCCCCGGCTCCGCACGGGTACAATGCTGATGTATTATACATATAACCGTTTCTCTTGAATCCCTCTTTCTATTAAAAAAAAACCGCATCAAAATCCGTTGCGTAGTTTTAAAGATTTAAGCATACATAGAGACAGGGATATAGGGACAGAGAAAGCGACTTTGTTTTATACTATGTTGTGATTAGGTAGGTGACTTTTTGCACACTATTAGTATTCTTGTAAACCACAGATATATGTGCTTTGAGTGTTCTTTGTTTCCGTGAATCTAGTACGGAAGATGTCTTTTTATAAGATAAAAGAAAATAACTCCAAGCCCTTTGCACAAGTAAGTGACTTCAGACAATTTAATTTTAGAGGATGTATAAATTGTTCGTGTTCGTGGCCCAATGGCTGAGATCATGTGGTCGCCGGTTCGATTCGCACCCATTGCACTACCGACGTGAACCCAAGCATTTTACCTTAGAACTCAAACTAAAGAATACGTATTCTTTAGTTAGTTATTTACTAGCAGAGCTTTGCAGTCTCCTTGTATTAGTAGACTGCAAAGCACTGCTAGTAAACTTAAATAAAAAAACTGGTCAAGTGCGAGTCTGACTCGCGCATGAAGGGTTCCGTACCATTTTCAAGCGTCTACCTGTTGACGTTATTGATTTCGCGCAATAGGGCAAAAAAAAAGTTTTATGTACGGGAGCCCCACTAAATATTTTAGTATTTGTTGTTAAGGCGGCAATTTCTATTGCCGCTATAAAACGACAACATCATCTGTGAAAATTTCAACTGTCTAGCTATCGCGGTTCTTGAGATACGCCTGGTGACAGACAGATAGACAGCGAAGTCTTAGTAATAGGGTCCTGTTTTTACTCTTCGGGTACGGAACCCTCAACACTAACACTCATTTTCCAGTATTTATTTTAACCAATTATATTGCTTTAATATTGTACAATACAATACGTATTGAAATAAATGCTCCAGCAGTTGCAAACACATAATAAATTCATTCATTACGGTTTCGCCCGTTTATTGATGAAAAAATATTGTTATGATATTTATTTTTCGTTAAGAGAAATATAACAAGGGCTGTAGCTGTTAATAATGAAAATAAACGCTTGTTATGAATAATTTACGCTGACCCTATATTTGTCGTGCAGGTTTCTCGAGGATTTTAATGACACGAAAGACGCAAGCGCCGCGCTCTTTGCCACCAGCTACCCCCGTCTGCATGTGACACATAGACACACGCTCGAGGAACGTGCTCGCCTTAAGTGGCGTCAGCTTTAGCATATAGTATACATTATAGCGGTTTATTAGAAAACTAGCGGCCCGCCCCAGCTTCGCACGGGTGGCCTTTTATATCCTATGTTACTCAGGGATAAGGTAGCATTTCAATAATGAGAATTATCGAAATCCGTTCAGTGGTTTTTGAGTTTATTCGAAACAAACATACAAAAATACAAACTTTTTCTCTTTATAATATTAAATATAAATAAGCTGCATGTGTTAACCACTTGGTGCTTGATCCTTAATACTGATAAACAGTAAATTTTATTTTTTGTACGGGAATATCACACGGATATTTTTTTTAAAGATAATTAAATAATTATTTAATAAATGCAGGGTAAATATTTTCGATAACAATAAATATGCACAATCTAAACCGTTTTGTAGAACATAGTCAGTTGATTTTATCTGTTCTTATAAATTTTATCAATGAAATATCAATTGCGTTTCGGTAGAAGTCATGCAAGTCTCGGAGATCGTGGGTTCGATCCCCACGCCGGACAATAAGTCATAACATTGAATATTTACTAAGTAATGAATAAAATACATATATACAACTAAAAGAATAGCTAATTTAAAATAAAACAAACAAAAATACTGCTATTCTAAATCTATTTTGTTTTTTTGCAAACATTTATCAACACAATCTTATACTTCTTATACTAATATATAAAGTATAAGACTTTCTTTGCTTGTTTCCTTGAACGCGACCGGTAAAACAAAACCTTTCAGTGTTAGTTAACCAAGGAAGACTATAAACTATATTTTATTATGAAATTCCCACGGGAACGGGTTCAACCGCGCGCAGGACGCTAGTAGCACAATAAATTGTAACGAAAATATTATTCGTATCCATTTATAAATTAGAGAATAGTAGGTAAGTATAATATAACAGATTAATCCCTCTATTTGTTCCCCAAACTTAATGAACCGACTATTTGCCCAAATCTTGTATTCAAGTCACTCTTGTATAACCCTCTGGAATAGTAACAGTAAATCCAATTTAATAATATCGTTTATTCTATAATCATTTCGTCATACACCTAACTATTTTGATAATAACGTTAGGTATATTAATCAAACCGCAAATATAATTTTCTACTATGTATCTATGTTAATTTTTCATGTACTTTTTTTGCTCAACATTATAATGCATAACAAATCTTCTCTGCAGTGTATATGTCGTCAACTACCGTCGTACAGACTAACACGGTCTTGTTCGCACCACGCCAGTTACACGAGAGCCATTGGCGAGAGTGGGCGTGTCGGTTTGTCTGACCGTTTAAGTGCGTGTGCGAGCCTGTGATGTCCTCCCCCAAACAGCCTAGGAAGGATCGGTTCTACACTCTCCATTACAGCAGCGGGGAATGTGGGATTCCCATCTCCATTGCGATGGTATGCTACTCAAAACAGAAGGTGGGGGTTTACCCACCAAAACCCCACGAGTGCAACTCCAAACCCAACCCAATGGGACACCGAATACTGACTTTGACTACCCCGGTGGCTTAGTGGTTGCGGCAGTGGCTCGAGTCGATTATTCGGAACGATTATTTATTTGAACCAAGGATAGTTGTTCTGAGTCTGAGTATACTTTGCGACTTTGTGTCCTTGAATTATGTGTTTGTATAATCCCCTGTTACACATATCCGCGTATTTCCCTAGTGCGAAAGTTGTATTTTCTTAAAAGAAAAAAAATGCATTAGTTCTACTCCTACATTGATTTTGATGAAATTTGACATTTAAAGTTAATACAATAGGTTTACATGTAGGAAGGCTATTACCCACTGGCGCAGAGTTCAGTCCATCGACTCTTTCGCCTTTGCGTCCCACAAGTTTTTCGTCCCATGGATGTCATAGAATTTGATCAGTTTTCTACGATTCCTTTGATAGAACGAAAGGGTCGTGGTACAAAACAGCGAACGAGTCCAACGCGGGTGTTGTAGTTTATACTTCAACTTTTAAGCAAAATATATTTAAAAAAGAAATGAAAAAATATGAGCGTCGCATAAAAATGCTATATAGAAGGAAACAATAGCTTTTGAATCATAGAAGTATCATGCTCCTTCCGTCGCTGCTCTGCCTGAAGCTTTTTTTTTTACCCTCCTCTGGCCTACTTATATGCAAAGGCTATTCATTTCTTATTTTGCATTATGTGTTTATGTAAAGGTTTTTTCTATATAAATCAGTTTATTAGAAATACCAACCTACTACTACTGCCTCGGAAAGCACATTAAACCGTTGGTGCTGATTGTTGTAACATCATCTATAACAATCGCATACCAGAGAACGGGCAGCAGCGTTTCCTTGTGTGCTGCATGCAACATCCTAACATGCAGGCGGGGTAACTATACCCGCCGGCTACCGCCCTAGGCCCTAGGCCTCGGGGAGTTTAACGCTAGTAAAACCCAGGCGTGTTTGTTCTCCGCAAAGAAGAGGCCGTTTCGACTGTCTCCTTCTTTCCGAGATGTATCCGTGCAGTTAACTGACAAGCTTGAGCTGTTAGGCGTTGATCTTTCATCGACTCTAAATTTTGGCTCATATATTGAGTCAAAGGCCCAAATAGCCTCCAAAAAGCTTGGCATCCTCTCGAAGGTGAGAAAGTACTTCACACCAAATCAGCTGCTCACATTATACAAAGCCCAAGTTAGAGCATGTATGGAGTACTGTTCTCATCTTTGGGATGGTTCCGCCAAGTATCAACTAGAGGCACTGGAGTCGATTGAGAGGCGCGCCAAAAAGTTAATAGGCAGCGTAGCCGAGTCTCAGCTGCAAAGCCTTGCGCACCGACGAAGGGTTGCCAGTTTGTCGGTTTTTTATCGGATACATTTCGGAGAGTGTGCTGAGGAACTGCACAACTTAGTTCTGCCTTCCCCTTTCTTCTATCGGACAACAAGACACTCGGAGAGGCGCCATCAGTACATGGTCGATATTCCCAAAATACGTACGAAGCGCTTCGAGTCCACGTTTTTTGTACGTACTGCGAAGATGTGGAACTCCTTGCCGGGGTCTATATTTCCCGATAAGTACGATATGGGTCTCTTCAAATCAAGAGTAAACCGGTTCCTTCTAGGTAAGCGTGCTCCATCCTAGGCTATTCCGATGCTTAACATCAGGCAGGGTGTAGTCAAACGCTAACCTATTTCTAATAAAAAAAAAAAAAAAAAAAAAAAAAGGCTGACCCATGAGGAGTAGGGACGCCTCTACACTCCGGGCGTCCCTATAATTGGGCAAATGGGCCACTGTAAGTGTGAGATCCCGCGGTACCATATTGGTCGCGGGTGCCGTCGGGGGGCCGGATTGCTCATGCGTACCCGACCCCCGCCAACGGCGCATCGAAGGAGTGTCCGGGAGGTTTTAGTGGTGTAGGGTCCTCTCCTCGTGGTACGACTAAGCATACCACGCTAGTCCCACATATCCCACGGCCAGCGCGTGAATACGCTGCAGCGGTGGTGGGAATGCGTCAATGCATTTCAAACCGGACAAAAAAAAAAAACGGCGGGGTAACTATAGCCAAAAAACCCTCGGGTGGAGGCCCATGTTTGCCCACATGTGCAGTGGACGTTGTACGGGTGATGATGAGGAGAAATGACAAAGTCTATAAGTGTATCCCGTGTGACAACCTCTATGGCCCAGCGGTATAAGTCCCACTTAAAGTCTTGGTGGTGGGTTTGATCTCCACGGCAGACAAGAAGTCTTCGAGTATTTTTTTTCTTTCAGTTTCTCGTTCGTTAAAGGATTGCCCTTCGTGCCTCGGAAAGCACGTGAAGCCGTTGGTCCCGATTACTATAAAATCATCTAAAATAAACGGTGGCCCATGTTCAGCAGTGGACGTTATACGGGCCGATGATGATGATGATAAATTTATCATTAGCAACGGGAGTACCGCTTTTGTTGGAAACAAAACAATGGAACCGAGAGGATTTAAAATGTAAGGAAACATTATAAAGAAATCATTAACTAGTGCATGCAGTAAAGAGCCAAGAACCAAGCATTCAACTTTGCATCTTTGATATTACAGTTCATTTTCACAAGCCATGTCAGAAATAGGTTCAACGGACGGATATTAATTAACGAAACAATTAAAACTTAGCGATAACGTTTAACTATCAGCTCAATATAATTACGTCCCATTCGCATTGCTATGAAACAAATGAGCATCAACCTATCACCTGACTAAGAAGCCATTTGAACAATATAAAACGTCGCAAATCACCCAGCTACAATAAATTTTAGCTAACAACAAGGCTTGTCGGTAAATCCAGCAAGTTAATTTGATAATATTTCAACACATTCGCTTCTCCATGTACAATTTACTTGGGTTCTTTTACTTGATTAATTAACCTAGTAAATGGGTGCGAAGGATGAATTTCGTGGGTCGTGTCACTGCATACATATTAAAAGGAGCGCTGGGACCGAGACACGGAAGGAAATGTTACGAGATGACATTTATGAATTCGCCGTTTGCATTTTGGGAACTGATTTTTGTATGTTAATTTAATTAGAGTGCTTGTTTGTTACAGTTTGAATAACATTTTTCTGGTACAATATTTATTTATTAAACACTTTGCTGTAGGTATTATTGTACCTGGTGGCTTGGACGGTACTAAGCCAAACTTTCGTATAATTTGGATAGTACCCACTCAGTACCCCGTACTGAGTGGTTTGACTAGTTATAATTAATTAAGGACTTTTTGTTGGGACAATCAAAAGTCAAGTATAGAACTCGTGTGAACTCTCAAAATAGCTGGTCTGCTATTTATAGGTAGAAACAATAGAAAGGACTACATTTTCTAATAACGACGGATACGACAATCTCTCTATTTTCTATTTTGCATTTTTTTAAGTTATTTACACTTGAACACGGCCGATGGGGTAGACAGAATCTCGAGTGCAGACCGCGAAGCGTGGTACGACCGCCTGCACGAAGGCCCGACGACTTTATAAAGGTCACAGGGACTCAGTCGAGGCCACATGCAATCGTTACCGCTGGAAATCGATCAAGGAGTGGACGAAAAAAGACTGATATGATAATCATGACTTGACCACAGTCTCATCTGATGGGAACTCACGATGTGGAATAGTATGAACTGTGTATCTATAATATTTATGTTGCCTCGCGCTTGTAAGTATCTACTAAGAAATAAAATATAAGCAACAAAATGGAATTTAGATAACTCTACCAGGACTAGGAGAATGTACACAAAAAGTAAAAAGTATAAGTACTTCTCACCGATTTGCACGTTCATTTCGGTTACTAAAGCCTCCTAAAATCCCAAATCCTCATAGTCACGTTGTTACCTTCGTCAAATTCGTTTTGCGACGTGATTTAACTTTAAAATTATAATTAAAATTTTTGCGTATTTAAAAAACTAACACCTATAATATGTAAGTCAGTAGCAATTAGAATAATTTTATGTTTCCATCTTGCATAAAATGTAGTCCAGAGTCTGAATGTATTATATGTGTGACATCTAATATTTGCACCCCATTTTAATGAATTAGCGTTAAGCGAATTCAATAGAATGAAATACTGCATAGAAAGTCTTACAAAACAGGGAACCACACAATAACAAGTCTTACAACTTCTTACATAAAAAATTCAGGACGCTTCCGACACTTCGAAGACACACGATATCTTCGCGTCTCGGGTTTCCATTGAGAAAAACGTATGTTACTAACGTGACCGGAACCGGCTTATCGGGACAGAGCCAGCATTGTATGCTAATACGGTCATTGAGAACCAATTAATCAACCGATATGTTTAATAATTTATATCATCCTTATGCTGGTCATATTGTTGATGGTTTCAGATGGGGTTACGTTTCCGCGGTAGTGATTCACAAAACAAAATGATGGTGCGTTTGTGAGTGCCATGTTATATATTATTTTCATATTCTTTGTGTCGAAAACGAGTACCTAATGAAAATGTGTCAGTTTCTTATAAAAATAACCACTATTAAGGCGCTGACTTTTATTCTGAATAACAGATTTTATTTTGGGCGGACTTCTTTGTGACGTAAATAATATAAATAAAAAACAAGAAGTGTTTCTCAGTAGTCGCCACTGGAGAAAAAATATGATGATTCCATATAAATGTAAGCATTTTTACGGAATAAAAAAGCAGATTATGAATGAAAATGTTAACTTACTTAAATGTTAATCATACTAACACCATAATCAAATTAATAACGCTAATTGTGCTTTCCGGAACTCATTTGACACTTTACATGAGTAATGATACCTGATTAATTAATTTCAATGTTATTTATCCTTTTAAGTATGTCTCTTATAGTACAGTAGATACATTAAAATAGCAATGACACAGATTGTATAAATAGTGAATTCCCACAAAAAACTGGCTAACCCAGTTTTATTATAGCAATTACGTTTTTACAACATTTTAATCGAACATAATCTTACTCATATGTGCATTTAATTAAAGAGAACTTGAAGTTAATGTATGTAATAGTATGATAAATGCTTCGCTGCGAATTGAAAAGAATATGTGATTGAATTTTTATTATTGTAAATGAATGGTATGCTTCGGTCAAGAACAAGCCATTTTTTGCCCACATATCAGTGGACTAAATGTAATATTAATATTTATAAGTAGTAATTGCCTATAATATTCAATAAATTTTAATTAATTAAAGCAAAGATTTTTAATATTGTTAATGCGTATAATTTTTTTATCAAAGTTTTAATTACTATTAAATATTTATAATTAATTGATTGAAATTTAATAAGTGTATTTTCTTCCCGACCGTTTGCCACCGTATGACCGTTAGCTACTACGGTGCGGCGGCGCTGCGGCCAATCTAAGGTGATCAGCGATTTGCGGAGGACAAGTGGACAAGTGAAGGTGCACTCTATAAAACTGTACTCTCAAAATCCAGTGGGACGGTTCTATCGACACGAATGGTGAAATATCAGGCGTAGAACCGACAGCTTAACTTACTCACCTAACCACGGCCGCACGGGTGGTAATCTATAAATTTTCAGACTTCAAAAAAATTCTTGTAACACAATTTTTTGTCCGACCCTGAGATTGAACCCGAAACCTCGCTAGTAATAAATGAATACATCATCGCTAGACAAACAAGGCAAAATTTATTAATGTACAATCTAGATAAAGGATAATAACCTGAATTGTTAAGTTAATTACTTTACTAGACTACGAAAATCAACAAAATGTTCCGTTCTTGGAAGACAGGATTACATGATGTTCAGTGATGTTATGCAAACTTTGTATTCAGTACTAAAACGTATAATGCTCTTTATTTTCAGACTAGCGGCCCGCCCCGGCTTCGCACGGGTGGACCTTTATAGCCTTTGTTAATCAGGGATAATAAAGCATTCTAATGGTGAAATAATTATCGAAATCCGCTCAGTAGTTTTTTAATTTATTCGAAAAAAACATACAAAAATATAAAAATACAACCTTTTCCTCTTAATAATGTTAGTATATAAACCTATCTGTGTGTATTTCCTGTCCGGCGCGGCGTGGGGATCGAACCCACGACCTCAAATTACGTGATTTAAGGCGAGCCAAATACCGCTACGCTACGGAGCGGAGGTTCTATTCTGCTATTTTATATTAACTACATATAACATATAATTTCAAAAATTAATTTTATCGTATTTAAGAATATCTCTCAGCCTACTAACTTACTTTACTTTAATTAATTTCTTAATGTAGCTGATAGTTATGTAGATAAGATAAGTAACAGAGTGAAGTAAGTATGTAATATAAATTTTAGTTTTAGATGTTATCTATATAATAAAATATTAACACATGGTTTAAACATGTATCTAACTTTTTAAATATATTTTTTTAATATGATTATTTTGTGATAAAATACATGGTCATATATACTGGATGACTTTTTTACTGTCTTGAAAATAAATGGGCGTGATATGTATATGAAATAGATGTCCAAGGCATAGTAATTTTATCTTTTTTTTTACTGATATTGAGTGAAAATCGTAACGGTAAAAATGCGTACCTAAGTAGGTAGTTACGCTATTTCGCTCACTATTTTCAGTCATGTATGATTGCGACCTAGGTATTATTATGCACGCGCTATGTAGGGTGTATTTCTTTTAAGAGTTTAAGTCACTTATTGGATTTTCCGACATACTAGTGCACAAATACTGTAGTCTATAGATAGATTCTATTCCACTTACAAAACACGCCATAATATTATCAAAATGGTAAAAAATGTCACCCAGTAATAAAGCTTTTTATAGAAGTAAATTTTTTTCATTTTTAAATTACAGTTTCATATAGGTATATTTTATAGACATGTATAATGTTGTAATATGCAGTGTTCTTACAATTGTAAGTTGATATCAAAAATTATTTGCGTAATTAGGCTGTCATATTCCATGAAAAAGAATTATTATGATTACGTTCGTAAACTCAAAAGACAGCGTTAATTCACAGATATCTGCTTAGTTAAAAATAAAAACACACATTGATCAATAGGAGATATCCGAAGCAACATAAATTAACATAGGCTTAAGCTAATGTAAATTTCTACAACCAAAGTACGTATTGCAAAAGAATTGAAATGATTAGTTATATTTTTACACAGCCTTTTTATTATCCATTGTCACTTACGCGATATTACGCTGTAGCCGACGAAACACGTCACTATAACTTTGTAACTTAGTTAAACAAATGAACAAACATATAGGTAGGTACAAAGTTATTCCTGTGGCGAAGCTTTGAAACTGTTAAACTCTAATACCTTTGAGACCTCGAGCACAGTTCTTTCAAACCGGTCTGACAAGTCATCTGTTGTGGAGTTTGTACCTAGTTTTGTTTCATTTTGCATGAATCTGGGTGTATGTGATTAGATTCTTACGACGCGATCTCAAGCAATCAAATGATGGACTACAATTGTTAGTTTACTGGTTTATAGTTTTAGTTTTGAGTTTTGGCTGACCCCACGTTGTACGAGCGCGTTTCTCGAGCATGTGTCACATGCGCACGAAGACGGCGGGGTAGCGGGTGACAGGGTTCGATTCCCAAACGGGACAATTATTTGTGTGATCCACGAGTAGTTGTTCTGAGTCTGGGTGCACTTTGTGTGCCTTCGGGGGGCCGAATTGCTTATGCGTACCCGGCCCCCGCCAACGGCAGATCAAAGTACCTAGTGTCCGGGGTTTTAGTGGAGGCTCCTCTCCTCGTGGTATAAGTTAGCATACCACGCTATGGAGAGGGCGAGTTCCACACATCCCACCGCCAGCGCGCGAATACACTGCAGCGGCGGTGGGAATGCGTAAATTAATTTCTCCCTTATTTAGTGTCCTTGAGTTGAGTGTTTGTGAAGTCCCCCGCGATACAGAGATTTATTTCCCTAGTGCGGGAGTTGTCTATTCAAAGGCAAAAAAAGATCAACATGTAATTGAACTCATTGCACAACGTCTTTATTATAATACAAATATTATTAATTATTTCTCATTATTTGTTTAGTATATTTAACGTATCCATTACATCGGTACCTACCAACATGCTACATCTTATTTCACTAAGATACATTTTCTGAGCACAACCACAAGGCGTGATGCACTTCAATCTGAGAGAAAATTAACGCTGACATTAATACGTGTCAGACTTCGCCATTTACGACGCAATTTGCGCCCGCCAGTTAAGTAGTAATAATATACGGCGTAGGTTTCGTTAACGGTTCAACAACTAAGATTTTATGTTTTAAAACGATTAAAAAAAAAATTTGAAGGTAAATGAACACAAAATACTAAAGATTATTTGATGATTCTATTAAACTATCATCATCATTATCATCAACAGCCCGTATAACGTCCACTGCTGAACTTGGGCCTCCTCCCGAGAGAGGGTAGTTGCCATAGTCACCACGCCTGGCAGGCGGGTTGCTGACCGCAGTATTATGTTTTACCACACAAGGAAACGCTGCTGCCCGTTCCTTAATATACGATTATTTTATATGATGTTATAATAATTAAACAATGCCGTGCTGCATGCATGCACGTAAATAGTTACGTGTGCTTTTATTATTTACATAAGCATGCATGCAATATCAATAATTATTTTTCATTACATTATAATTAAGAATATTGAACACATAAAATTATTAGAACTTTTCCGAACACAACTACCAGGCGTGATTCGGTCTTCACTTCAATCTAATGAAAATTGACGCCGACATTAGTAGGTGTTAGACTTCGCCATTTATGATGGAATTAAAAAAAAAAAAAAATCATTTTTATTTACGTAAACCTATTACAGGCACTTGCAAATAGTCAAAACAATAATTTAGTATTAAGTATTATTTAGATAATATCATATTTTATAATATTATTATTAATTATCATATTTTATAAATTTTCAAATTAAACAAGTATTTAAGTTATTATTTTATAATTGTATAAATATAATTTGAACCCGCTATCATATTATTTTGTGATAATATACGCCTTAGGGCCCTTGTACAGATAGTTTAAAGGCTCGAGCACACCGGATGCGTACACGTGCCGTATGAGACAGGACACACCGCTTGCGTGCACGTCTAATTTACGCAAGTGGTGTGTCCTGTCTCATACGGTTACATACATTACAACTCAGTGGTACATCCACGTCTATGCTTACGTCTACGCATACGCATCCGGTGTGCTCGAGCCTTAAATAATTTTATAAACAAAACATAACTGGGAAATGAGATCTACACTAGTAAGTCCAACTTTTTTTTCTTATTCAACATGAAAATGATAGATTTAATATTTTTATTCGTATAGCAACTTTATGGGCAGATTCAGTTCAATTCAGTATTTCCACTTTGCATTCATATAAAAGGATCCTTAAGTAGGTAAGTATACATATCATTACGAACGACTACAACATAATGTCAGAGCTTAACCACTGTGGTTATCTTAGCCCCCATCACAGATTAGTGAAATTATGCAAAATATATTATAGATTTATATTAAAATAAATGTTGAGATGAAGAAAGATTGACAAAACAGGTATACATGGCAAGTGTAAGTGGCACAGTCGGAATGGGAAGACCTCGACGAACGTTCTCTGACCAAATCGGAGACATCTTTGCAAAAGATCAAATAAGATCCACCCTAAACCAACGTGCTTGTATGTAGAATGTTATGAGAGTGAATGAAGCGAAAGATGTGTGTAGGGATCGTAGCAAGTGGAGGTCCATTGTCTCTGCCTACCCCGCTGGGAAACAGGCGTGAGCTTATGTATGTATGTATTTTAATTAGTAAAGCGAAAACTTTGAACCCTTTTTACGAAAATTGCGCGGACGGAAGAGTATAAAATTTCGCACAGTTATGATTTATAAAATAAGGAGTGCAGAATGCTACTGCCACTAGTTAAAGAAAAAATATTTACGCAATGTGTTGTTACCTACCATAAAAATATTTTGTGCAATATTTTTTATTAGCATCCGATCTATCACTCAGAATTCCCAGCAGAATTGCTGTTTTACCCTCCATCTTGGCGATATTATATCATAACGCATAATTACAACCAAATGCCAAACCCAGTTATGTAAAGGTCGCTTTTTGTGAATGCTCAAGATAAAGGTGACAATGACTTTCTAAATAATATCAAAACATATTCATTGTCTTAAATGATAAGGATACGACATTGCCTATGAAAGGATTTCATAATAGAACCTCGTTATTGTTGGCCTGGCTTTAAATATAATTTAACAAGTTTATATTACGTTAGCATTTGCTATCCTATTAAAGTTCTATTAACAAAAATCTTCCATCAAAATAAAATAAACAACATTAATTTGTTAGCGGAGGAGACGTATGTATTCATATTCATTTATTCACCATATGTATTAAAAGTTGTCACAAAGACAAAATCAGTACAAAATATGGACCCTGTCAGGCACGGCAAGTCAGAAGAGAGGAGGAAGCGATAGATTTATTATATTTATTGTAGTTATCCATTAGGTTTTTGCTACTTCACCGGGCACAAAGGCGAGTAAGTATTCTTGCTGAATGCTTTTAAAACTTACATACAACTAAGCAACCTACACCCTTTGTGAGACTTGGTCCTCGGATCAGGGCGGTCGCTGGCGGGGTTTGAGGAATGATGACGTAAGATGTTTTGTGAATCTACCGTTCTACTTTTTCGTGTGAGATGGGAGGTGTAATTTGTAAAGGATCTAGGACACAAGTCTGCAGTTCAATTGTAGTTCATAAAACTATCACTGACAGCTTAATACGGCATGTGATTTAACAATGAAATAAACGACTTATTTTTTTCATAATAATTAAGCAAAACTATAAAATATGTTTTTTTTTCGGACGGACATTTGTAGTTAGCCCCGCGGCTTTTGCTTCTCCACCGGGCATAAAGGCGAGGAGAGCTCCAGCCTAGATAAATGGATTCACCAACCCACCTGCCAAGCGTAGTGACTATGGCAAATACCCTCTGCTGGACATCTCTGGAGGCTGCTGAACATAGGCCTCCGACCATGTTCAGCAGTGGACGTTATACGGGCTGATGATAATGATGAGGATGATGATGAAGTTTGTACGGGTAGTTCATTGATAAACTGTGACGTAAAAACTCACGATAACTAATACAATAAGCGGCGGCCTCTAAATCATCTAACTAGGCGGCACGGCGACCCAAGGCGTAATAACCAACCATCAAGGAAGTATTATTATAGCAATTAATACTGTCAAGAACAAATCACGAGTATGTCTTCATTTGATAACACGTGTCTCAACTATCGGTATGTTTACAATTATAATCGTTCAAAGGTTATCACCACACAAATACAGACATTGACCCATTGACGTCGTATCAAGTTATATTAATGAAGTCCAATTTATTAGCATTATGAGCAAACAAAAGTAGTACAGAATATCAACCTTGGAAACTTTCAATACGTATGAAATTTATTTGATTACATTATTAATACAATACTAAGTTAAGATCAAGTTACCGGGAATTTAACTAAATGGTTCAGTCTTATTAAGTTATGAGCGTTCATACATTTTGGCAATTCATTTTTATTTTTAATGAAATAATGTCGGAAAAACTATGGTACAGGATTATTCTTATTCTATAAATTAAATATAATATAGGTATTACATCGCTAAAAGAAGATAAAACAGTACATCAAACATTCAATGTGTATTAGGTTAATTACTAAATTTTGTGGTCTTCTATTAGCTGTCAGGGCCAATATAAATGCTAGGTTGTTTTGCCTTGTCATTGATAATGACTTGTATATTTATATAGAATGGACCTTTAGAACACAATTTTTTTTTCTTATTTATCAAACATGAAATTTCATATAATTGAAATGTACTTGATGATGTAGGCCAGGGGTCTGCAAACTTTGAAGCCTTAGGGCCATAACGACTGTTTCAATATGTCCGAAGGGCCAAAACAGTTTTAATTTTTCTATCCTTAACTATACTCTAATTTCTAGACTAGAAGTGTGCGACCGAGTAGTTATCATTTTGTGTTTTCTTTTTCAACTTATCACAACAATAGTAACAACAATAAGACATTGAGTGTCGCATCATTATATTGCAATTCAATTAACCTTTATTTAAAATCGTGATCAATTTTGTAAAATCCGGAATCAATTAATTTTAAAAACATCGTTAACCTACTCCTTCCAAAATCAGATAATTAAACGATATTAATGAGCCACAAACAGATGACATGATTTCCAAATCTCATTACTCAGTAATAGCACAGGTAATAGCGTGAAATATATTTTAGTTTCTTTGTTAAACACTAGGGAAAATAATGCTTGTGTCGCGGAGTTTTTGAAAAAAAAGAAAAAAAAAAGAAAAAGTGTTTATTTGGAACTTAAATCAAATTCATTACATTTTACTTCTGCAAAACTACAGAGCAGTTTGTTGGCAGACGTAGCTCCCACGATACTCGCAATATTAACGTATGTACGTTCACTTTTCCATTTACATTATAAAATTAAAAAAGTATCTGACCACAACCAAATTACTGCAAAATACTTTTACTTCTTTCTTTCTTAAAAAAAAAAAAGACAACTCCCGCACTAGGGAAATAAATCCTTGTGTCGCGGGGGACTTTACAAACATTCATTTCACGGACACAAAGAACACACAGACTCAGAACAACACTATTTGTGTATTTGTAGTTCACACAAATAATTGTCCCGGGTGGGAATCGAACCCAGAACACCAGGTCACAGAAGCAACTATCGCAACCACTGAGCCACCGGTGCAGTCAACAAACATGTCGTATTAAATTTTAAATTACAGAAAAATAATTTCATAAATCTAATTTGTAAATTTTTTATTTTATCTAAATAGCTTTTAAAACTACGTCCATAACATGCCAGTCCATACGAGATTAAGGAGTCCACCAGCGCATAGTAGACTGTATACAAAGTTGCCCTATCCAGCATATAACTAAGGTGGTGGAATTTTACTAGTACCGATCTTAGTTTGTCACACACATGAATAATATGACTCTTCCATGAGAAATTATAGTCTATAACTAGACCTAAGTACCTGTAATGCCCCACCACTTCAATCTCTGCGCACGTACACTGCACAGCGGCGCGAACGGTTGCGTCGCGAGCGCTCATGCCGCTGTGCGCGTGCAAGCATTCGTAACTATGCTATGGCCCACTATGCGCGGCGCGCGCTCACTGCCCCGGAGGTAGGGAGATCGTATAGTCAAACATTTGGTTTTGCCTAAATTAATTAAGATACCATTATCATGTGACCATTTTATAATGTTAGTGAAATCTTCCTGCATTTTACATTCAATTACATCTATATTTTTGTCTGCGTAGACCAAACAAGTGTCATCACTTCATCAGCATACATATATATGCGACAGTTTTGTACTATATTGCACATACTATTGACGTGCATGATATATCCAACGGGGCCGAACACGGAGCCGGTCGGCACTCTGCAAGTGACGGACCTAGGCTCGCCTACAACGCTGTCGACTACAGTACGCAGCGTCCCGCCCACGAGATACGCGCGGAACCACTCATTAAGTGGTCCCGCCACCCCGCACTCCTCCATAGCCAGAAGCAGCTGGAGGTGTTCCAAAGTGTCAAACGCTTTTTTGAAATCAATAAAGACCACCACCACCTGCTTCCGCTGATCCAGACACTGATTTACATCATCAGTAAACTGTGACAAGGCAGTCGCCGTGCTACGTCCCCGTCGGAAGCCATGCTGTACGTCAGACAATATATTCTGGCTCTCAAGGAAAGCTGACAATTGACCCACAATAAATTTTTCAGTAATTTTATTTATTATAGCTAAGTAGATAGAAAGTATAGCTATTGGCCTATAATTAGTATACTCACAGTGCGAGCCCTGCTTGAAAATCGGTCTTATTAATGCTGCTTTTAATACTTCGGGATATATTCCTTTTTTAACACATAAATTAATAAAATGCGCTAATATTGAACTTAGCTGTAATTAAAACAATTTAATTTCCTTTAATCTAATTTTATCCAGCCCTTCCGACTTATTGCTATCTAAATTATTTATTATTTTAATTATATCTAATGTTTGTGCTTTTTTAAATCGCATTGAAATGTTTCTACAATTTACGTATTCAGACCTATCTAAAAACTTATAGTTACACACGTGTTTCATATCAATTATTTCTTGGGTAAATGTTTTAGAAAATGTTTTACATATATCTAGTGTGTTGTCAGCCCTTCCTAAATATTTAACAATAATATGATCTATACTACTCTCTTCCTTTCCTATCCATGAATTTATTTTTTCCCATATCTTTCTCATATTTTTATTATTTTTTTTATTTCCTCTTGACAATATTTATTTTTTGCTTTATTTATGTATTTATTTAATCTGTTTCTATATTTATTATATGACATTCTCAAGTTCATACCCTTTGGGTTACTTTTCTAGGCACGTAAAACCTTATCTCTAAAACTAATCATATTTTTTAGTTTTTTTGTAATCCACGGCTTGCTTTTTCTTTTATTACTCAAGGTTATTTCATGTTTTGCATCATCATAAGCACTATGGAAAATTGAACATAATCTACTATATAAATCTAATGGACACTTACAATCAAACAACTCTGCCCACGACACTAATTCTAATTTTTCTTATACTTTTCTATCACATGCTTACTACAATTTTTCGTACCACCTTCAAGGGATACACCGATCGCATAATGGTCTGACAACTTACATGTAAGTACATAAGCAGAAGTTAAACACTGAGTCCGAACCCACGCATGGTCGATGCACGTCCGCGTCACTACGCTGCCGTACACCTCTTCTCGTGTTGCCTCTGTGATAGCACATTCCATTCCCAACTCACTCATATTGTTTATGTATTGAGTAGTCGCACTGCTTAAACCGGTTCCACGCAACAAATTTATGTTTATATCGCCAACCACTATTATTTCGCAGCTTGAATCAATCTCTGATAATAACTTATGTATGTTTTCGTTAAATCCTTGCTTGCTAGCATTTGGGGGCCTGTATATGACCAAAACATGAATATTTTTGCTGTCCTGGATTAATTTACCAGATATTAATTCATAGTACTGTGAATTTACTGTAGCTGCATTAAAATTTAATCCCCCCTCCTCTTTTATTTTCTCTGGTATTTATGTATGTGTTATATCCTTCCAAAGTGTATAATGGTAATTCCTTTTTTTTTATGTTAATCTCTGTTAAGGCAATAAAATCCAATTTATCCTTGCAATTATCTATCAATATTTGTAACTGTAAAAAATGTTTTCTTAATGATCTTATATTCAAGTGTATTATCTTTATATTATTACTTTGTTGCTTCATTTCTTCCTGCCAGTTATCAATTGAAATGTATGTTTTGTATTTTATATTTGATCTTATATTTAGGACATCATCATCGAATTTTAGATTTTATCTAATAATACGGTGTTATGTATAAAACATGTTTCTAATTACTCGTCTATGTCCCCACGACGGGGACATAGACAAGACATAGACGAGTAAAAACTTAGGTCTAAATAACTACTGTATCAAACGCCGCATGAGCTAGCATCGTGTTATATTTCATTTTAACAAAGTTTCCAGCAAATTTCATACATTTAAGAATAACTTAACAACAACCAATGAGGTGTAAAATCTTGCACCCACAGCACGCAGTCTGCTACCAAGAAACGCTCTATTTCGACTCAATTTCCAAGGCATATCCGCCAAGCGCCTCATAGTCAATGCGTTCACGCATACAGTTAGGCAAATGTAAGCTTTCTTGCGAGACATATAGAGGAGACTTCGCAAATCATTTTTGCAGTAACTTCAACTGTAGCTACAAATAATTAAGTAACTTTAAGTCTGCGAAAGTGCTGCGACAATGCGGCGCTTTCCATTTTTTTACGCGGAACTATAAAAATGGAACATAACATTTGTTTAACTCAGCTTATATATAAGAGTTATATGTATCTAGGTTGACATTCCATTTCTCTATACAAACTTTAACAGCTATTAGACATATATCCACCACTAACATACCTGCACATGACAATGAAATGAAATTAGGTTAGAATTAATTAGTAAAATCTGTCATTGAACTACGTTACAAGCGGCGGTATTTAATGTGCTAACATAGGTATGATAAATGTAGGTAATACATTAATGAACACTGGTGTTAATACATATTTGTTTGGTTTTAGTACATTTGTGTCATACAATGCAATAGCAATGAGTTAATGAAGTCCATAGTAATTTGTTATCGAAGTTTCAGGTTTGCTTAATATTTCAAGTGATATTTAGTAGGTAATATTAGGTATATGTCGTCACATGCATAGTCTACAAATACTTAACAAAACTACAGATGTATAATATAACTATTAATAAAAGTCTGATCAGATTTGTGATTCGACCTTTTACCACCATTCACTTGGTAAATCTTAACATAAACTAACCTAACCTAGGATGTACTAATTCCTAATGGCCCGAGAATATCGTTCCATTTTCATAAATCTTTACTTTACCAACTCATGTTGCAAAATACTAAGACTTCCACATAAATATTAGGATTTACCGTACTTTTACAGTAACATATACATACATTTTTATTAAATAGTTTTACCAGGAATTTCAATGAATCATTATTAATTAGCGACCCACCTCTAGCTTCACAGAGACTAAGCTATAAGCATAATTTTTACAAAAACTTAGTAGTATTAATGTATCATGAGAATTTTGGCAGAATCGTCACAACAGTGTGTTGAAAAACGTATGGCGTCGAATGCAATCCGGCGGATTTTCATTCAGCCGCATTAAATCCGGCTAATTATTGAACCGCCGCATTTCAAAACGACCCTGTTTGATAAATGTCAAGTTTTTTTTTTTTTTTTTTTTTTCGCGGTTTCCTTCACATAACTTCAGTTCCCATAGGACCTTAATAATAAAAAATAGCCGGCCTTTCTCGATGGGCTATATAACACAGCTATATAACACACAAATCGGACCACGTAGTGCCTGAGATCGCGCGTTTAAGGAAACAAACAATCAAAGAAACAAACTCTTGAGATTAATATATTTGTATAGATATAAATATAAATTGTTGTTCGTATTTTATTTAATACACACACAGTAAGAAGGCTTCGCGGCAGACCCCGTAGAAGATGGCAGGACGAGCTGGACAAAACAAACGACCAGTGGCCTACTTTAGCCCTGGATCGAAAGAGCTGAAAGTCATGGGGTTGCCCAACAGTGGGATGATGCAGGCTAGCAGTAACAGTAACAGTATTTTATTTGTATACGAGCTGCTGCCTGCGACGTCGTCCGCGTAAATGTTTTAATTTTATTTTTGCTAAGAATAGACACATAAAATAAAAACCGGCCAAGTGCGAGTCGAACTCTCGCACGAAGGGTTCCGTACTAGATGCAAGTGACCTATTTTTGATATACATACATATACATACATACATACATAAGAATACAACAAGTAACATAGTATAAAAGTTCTTGTAGTTCGTTGTAACTTTGATCGATGTTAATAATAGTTGAATGAATGAAAGGTAAATTGCGGTTTACGGTTTATGACGTATTAAAAAAAAAAAAAAACTACTTGCTTGATCTCGTTTAAACCAATTTTCGTTGGAAGTTTGCATGGTTATGGATATCATATATTTTTTTTAGTTTTATCATTCTCTTATTTTAGAAGTTACAGGGGGGGGGGACACACATTTTACCACTTTGGAAGCGTCTCTCGCGCAAACTATTCAGTTTAGAAAAAAATTACACTAGAAACCTCAATATCATTTTTGAAGACCTATCCATAGATACCCTACACGTATGGGTTCGATGATTTTTTTTTTTGAGTTTCATTTCTATGTATGGGAAAGGCCAAAATTATTTGTTTTTTTTCTATTTTTGTGTGAAAATCTTAATGCGGTTCACAACATACATCTACTTGCCAAGTTTCAAAATTATAGTTCTTATAGTTTCGGAACAAAGTGGCTGTGACATACGGACGGACAGACAGACAGACAGACAGACATGACGAATCTATAAGGGTTCCGTTTTTTTCATTTGGCTACGGAACCCTAAAAAAGGGAAGGGCTACTCCTCATAATATCAGCTTTTCTACCAGTGTGGTCCCGTCGAAATCGGTACTACTGTTTTGTAGATTAGGCTGAATACACGGACAAACAAACAAACATAAAAAAGTAGGTAGCCTATATTAGATTTTATAAAATTAGCTATCTACCAGAGAACGTCAGAATCGAACTAGAATCAAACATGTTGGCAAAACCCTAATGTAAATTCGTTTATAGTTTTTAAGCTCATCTCGAACAGACAAGCAAATGCGCCGAAGGACTTTCTTTTGTAATATGTAAGGATTTTTTTCACTTTCCTTATTTTGTTAATATTTTGACGTTACCAAAACAAAAGCTAAAAGTCAAAATAGCGAATTGTCACTAACCAAGTCAAAGCAACATCGCGGCGTCGTCGGTCAATATGAAATAAGCCTTGCTCGTAAAATGACGGAGCAAAATAAGGCAATAAGAGATTCTCGCAGCTTTAAAGAAAAGGCGACGTCATTTTTTAACTTTGCGATGTTAAATTATTGTCTTGAAAACATTATCTGACGTCTGTCTGACGCTTACAGCTTTCTAAACGCTTGTGGTAATTTAATTAATCATTTTGTCCAATTATGTCGTAGGGATTTAGTTATCTTAATAGGGGTAAAATAACAGGTAGGAAAGTGTAATAATTTCACTTTGTGTTTAAGGATAGGCGAGCGTTGAATGAACACTTTTAGGTGATTTTAATTGATTAATAAAAGAATGATCTCGGAGTTTCTTATAGTCTTTCTTCTCCGGGTGTCACAACGTAGGTAGATAGAGAAAGACATTCTAATTATATTTATAATACGCGACTTTCACATGCCACATTGGTAAATTTAAATTCTATTTAATAATATTACTGTTAAAATGATTTCTCTTTGTATCTTTTAATCATTGTATTCGACTTATAATAAGTACGATCGATTCGCCTATATTATCAATGAACTGAGGCCATAGATTTTTTTTTGACGGACATTTAAAATATAGGTAATCAATCACGAGACTTTTGCTACTTCACCAGGAATATAAAGGCGATCAGAGCTTCAGCCTTATTAAATACAAACTTTTATTAGCGTAATTAAGTTTAAACTACAAAATAAACAATCTGCGCTGAGGACGCCCTGTGGGAGTAGGACCTCGGCTTAGGGCAGTCGGTGACAGAGTGAGCATAACTTAGAATACAACTTTATGGCCACTTAACTTTTGTTTTAATTTGTCTTTAAACCAAAAATTCTTTCCATTCAATTCCATTTCAAATTATTAAATTATTATTGTTACGAATCCATTAAAGACAGCTGTCAATTAAGAAATATCACGCGGATTGTACCTAGTCTATTCTACTTACTAAGCCTTATTGTACCAGTATAATGTGTACTCCAATTACCTGTAACAAAAAATAAGAAATTATGCACTAAAAGTTAACATTTGCAGAAAAAAGTCAATACCTAACTCATTTTATTTTCGTCTCATATAAAATTTATTTGAATGATGTTCTAGCAACACCGACAAAACTTTACTTTACTACGTTGTAAAACAAATATTTCTTCTTATTGTACGGACAAAACAATTATTATTCCCTAGAAAGTTGCAAATGAAAGTTTTCCTCTATATTTTAGCTGGATATTGTGCCTTCAAGTCGTGAATTTTTCAGAATTGGTACCGAAAAAATAACGTTTATTAGGAACGGCGACGCCCAACAGATAAGCCAGACCCGGAGCCGAAGTCACTACCGTCCCTAGAGTAAGGTAAGCGATTATCATACAAGTCCGTAGTACTCTTGAATACGTGACACAAATCCGTAAATATATAGAAGACAATTATGAAACCATCATCATCAGCCCGTATAACGTCCACTACTGAGCTAGGGTATCCTCCCGAAGGAGGGTTTTGTCATCACCACGGTTGGCAGGCGAGTTGGTGACCGCAGTAGTATGTTGCAACACACAAGGAATCGCTGCTACGTTTTCCCTAAAGGATTGTTATAGATGATCTTATAACGATTGGGACCAACGGTTGAAAATACTTTCCGACGCACGGAGGGTAGTCTCTCAGGCAACCAAACCCGGAAAGTAATCTTGGGATCCACATAAAAAAATCTTGTTCGGCGTGAGAATCGAATCCTTGACCTCTTAGATTTAAAGCGAGCCAAATACCGCTACGCCACGGACGTGGTCTAAATTTAGAACTAAACAAAGAAAATTAACTACAATAATAAACACGGTTTAAGCAATTTATTTTTGATTTACTCAATGTAATTCACCAAGATTAGTTTACATAATTTATTCTAGAATCAAGAGCATTGCTACCAGTGTTATTAGCCCGAATAACAAAGACTGTTTAAAACAATAAACACTGACTAGCAAATTTGCTTATGAACCAAATGTTTCCATTAAGTACAGAAGTAGGCACATTTAAATAAGGCTAGCTGTCGACGAAAACCGCCTTAAAATTATCATAGTAGATTAATTAAGAAAGTCAAATATTTACAGGAACAAAGTGCGTTGCTAACGAAGTCCTCGGTCACCCCTCGGGGCTAAGGCTGTGCTTTCACGAACGGCAAGTGAAATTATAATTAAAATTGTGTCCTTTTCGAATTTAACTTTTTATAGTGTATCTTCAACTAAGCTTTTTTAACAATTAATGGTACAGTCAACAAAAGATATAGGTTTATACCGTCAGTGTCAAATATTGTAAATTAATATGTTATGTAACTACGACAGCCGGTTATTCTTTATGGGTGAAGAGTTCGCTGCTAGCTGTATACAAATGCACATAAAAGTAAACTCCGTTAAATTTAAAATCCGTTTTACTAAGTGTAAAACTAACTCTTTTGTTGACTGTACACTAGTATCTTTAGAAAATATTCAAACTCAAATATCATTTATATTCCGTAAAAAAATACTATTATTTGTGACATGTTTTTTCAACAACTGTACAGTGTGTGACGTGGCAACTAGATAGAGATATAGATAAACATTGCCAAAAACTTAGTGGAACCCTGTTTATTTTTTATATTAATATGTTAGGTAATTATTTAAAATCATAACATAAACACAAGCATTTTTATGGCAAAGATCGCATTAACTTTATAATAAGCCTTGCTACACAATTTGGCTGTAATAGTAGGAAGTAGTAGCTTTAAATTTATTTTTCTCTTTCTTGTTACTTTTTCTCTTATAATATATCATTATTATTGTTTATACGAAATGAGAAAAAAAAATAGCGGTACCCTGGCCCCTGATCAGTAGCAACGAATAGTAAAAGGTACATTTCAGAATACCCCAAAAAAAATTAAATCATCATTCCACAATCCCCCTGCCAGCACAGGAACGCCCTCTTGCGCCAGTTGAATATACACTCTTGAAATAACAAAAACCTCTTGGCTAGCGACATAGGCCCGTCCGAAAAAACTACAACTTAATTTGCCTTTTAATTAGTCGTATTCAGTCACATTCTTCTAACGGAATTTACAAGATTGATCGTTGTATAGAAAATAGTTAAGTACTTAGTTTGTTATAATCTATACTTCAATAATAAAGAAGAAAATTTGGATTGTTTATTTACAAGACTCCGAAACCAGTGCAGGGAAGCTAGTAGGTATTTTATTAAAAATCAGCTCAGAGTATTGACAAAGTATTCCCACCGACAAGCAATGACAGACGCTTAGTGTAATTAAAACTGTCACCAGTGAGTAGCCATGTTAACTGTAACACTTTTTTTTATGACGTCATCTAATTCTTAATCTTAAATTAGGTACCTAATTCACGTCACGAGACGACAATCGTCACAAGAACTCACACTATATTTTTTATAACTATTTATCGGCGGCAGAAGTAATTAACACCTAAGTTTTAGACGGAATTTGTTCCAAAATAAAAATATAATTAAGAAAGTAATAAATCGTTAGGAAAGTAAAGAATTACATGTCAAAATACGTATCTATCTATATATATAAAACAAAGACGGGTTTGTTACAACACTTATAACTCGAGATCGGCTGGATCAATTTTCATGGTTTTTGTTTCGTTGGATTTGTCTCCGCCCTGAATAGCAGAATACATTTTAAAAACAAAAGAAAGTCGTGTTAGTTACACTATTTATAACTCAAGAACGGCTGAACCGATTTGGCTGAAAATTGGTAGGGAGGCAGCTAAGAACTGGGAGAAGGACATAGGATACTTTTGGGTAGGGGTAGGGTAGGGTAGGGTAGGGTAGGGGTAGGGGTAGGGGTAGGGTAGGGGTAAGGGCAGGGTAGGGGTAGGGTAGGGGTAGGGTAGGGGTAGGGTAGGGTAGGGCTAGGGTAGGGGTAGGGTAGGGCAGGGGTAGGGTATAAAAGTCCACCCAGAAACCAGTAGTGGTTTTACTAATGCTTTGTTACCAGCTAACCGATCGCAATTTCACATATCCGCACCATCTAACGGCTTAGGAGCATACGAAAGACGCATTGAACAATGTGCAATTGGTATTTGGAGATCAAATTGCCGATCCGGTTTAAAATAGACCACCCTATGTATTCCTATGGGTGTCGTTATAAGCGACTTGGGATACACAGCGGATCGCTGGGAAGCAGCACGTATCAACACGTTAGTTAGTTACCATCTTACTGCGACCATTAATCAACCTGCCAAGTGTGGTGATTATGGCAATATCCCTCAACGACCATGCCTGTTAAGGTCTGTTAAGAGGAGATTCTGAACATGTCAGCAGTAATATACCAACTGCCTACGTACTTGTAGTTACCGAGGGTCCTAGTATAATAACAATGCGTATTTTCTACATGCAAATCGGGAATATAGAACAGTGGATAGGATCAATATAATTAAATTATCTTTGATTAACTATGAAACAACCACCTAATTAAGTTTGGTTTGGTTTAGGTAAATTAAAATTAGATTGTTGTCGAATAATATGGTCATTTCCAATATAATGAAAGTGTAATAAACATTATGTCGTTTATTATTAAACTGTGGAAATACATAGTTATATTAGTATAGTTTTAGTGAATTTCGTTATATTATATAAAAAGTTCCTCAAGTATATATTATACGGGTAAATGTATATTTAAATACACAATACTAGCACACCACATCTTGGGAGACAACATAATTTAAAAATTATGTTTGGATATTTACCTATTTCAGTGAAATTTCACTAACGTAGTCAGTATGTACTACTACAGAGGCATATATTTTTGATGCACCTTGTATATATAAAGTTTAAGCGTTTCATGCCTATACGGATAAATTAAGATTGGATAAACCCATCCGTGGTTGGTCGTGTCTATCATTATTAAGAATACAATATTTTCAAGCTTCCAAAGTTATACGTAGGTATGTTCAATACTTTACTTTTTTATTGTTTTGTTTAATTCTCAAAGTTTTAGAAAAACATCACTTGACACAAACAATTTCACTAATAGCAGTAATGAACATTCTGGTCAAGAAAAACTTAATAAAAGCAACTGTAAAAACTAAATACAAACGTAAAAGATCAGCTTAAGAAACTCGGACAACACAATCATTAACTTAATGTTTCTACACGTTATTCTGATGAGTTCGAAAAGACCTTACCCGCAGAGGTAATTGACACCATTCGCAATAATAAGTGCAATAAACAGAATGTTTAAAGGAATGTGGGACAAGGTTCGCACTTTGGACAATAAATGCAGTTATTGTCAGAATGCAATATAGCTTTGCAGAATGAAAAGCGTCGCAAAATACTTGAGATGAAAATGATTGAAATTTTACACCGGGAATAAACGCGTAGATTAAATTTATTAAAAACTGGTAGTAGGTTTGGCTCGGTAGATATCGGACTATAGTTTTTTACAGCATGTTGTTAAAATTGATAACTTTTACTAAAGTGATTCAGTCAATTTTGTAATATTGTTTTCGTAGTTTCTTACAGTGCGAATTATTTTTAATATCTATTTATCTCCAGACGATTTTTAGGAACTTCATTGCTGCATACAGAGTTACACGAAAACTTATAAAACCCTTTAGCGGTTTCGTCTCCGACATCAAAAACTTTGAACCGCCTTTTAAAGAGACCATATGACGCATAAGGCTGAAATTTTTGTATTATAAAAATTTACAATTGATAACTATATTGTACACTCATATGAATTAATATGTTTTAGACAAGCATTAAAGGTTAGTGTTAAACATACAAAGTTTTGAATTATTTTATAATGTTATGTATGTATGGAAACGCCGGGAGGGGACACCCTAGAAGGACCTCATAGGTAATGTTCTTCAGAAAGGTCAGGTTCGTAGAACTCGCAACCGGCGTGCGTGTGTGTCCTGATATATGAACGTGGACGAGGTAAAGGGAGTGTGTAACGATCGTAGCAGTTGGCGTTCTGTAGTTTCTGCCAACCCCCATGGGAGAAAGGGGTGATTATATGTATGTATATATGTTATGTATGTGTAGTTAAGGGCCATTTCTACTTAACTTAAATTATTTATTTAGATACACCGACAATATTTTTCGCAATCAATTTGTTAACGATTTTACCTATGCTTTGGTAACAAAAGAACCTCAACATTATTCAAAATCATGAAGTTTGAATTGTGATAGCTAACCAAGTGTTTAAGACAAAAGCCGGTGGTGCTGACTGACGGCACGGCACGTTAATGTTATATTTTTAACCTTATTATAGTGACATTAGAATTCATATTACTTTATTCGCCACGCCAATTCTGTTTTTATTGAAATAAAATGAACACGATTCTCAGATCACTCATTAAAATTACACGATATTTATATATATAATATGAACACAAAAAACCATTGATCATTTGTGTTGTTATATATATATATATAACACAATATATAGACTGTTTGAACAGTCAATGACCTTAATTTCGTGACTATAGAACATAGCAATGATTATTATAGTTGTGTCGACAAAAAAAATATACAATAGCTACTTGATAATAGCTTAAGTTAATTCTTGGTAGCTTTAATACTTTGTTCTGTAGGTATGGCATACATACCTTTAAGTTTATGAATAACATTTTATTGATTGTAGGATTAGAAAATTGGTTAAATAAATTTACACATATTATAAACGCGAAAGTTTGTAAGTTTGTATGTATGGAAGGATGGATGGATGTTTGTTAATTTTTCACTCCAAAACTACTGAACGAAATTGGCTGAAATTTTGTACGGGGATAGGTTATACGCTGGATGAACATATAGGCTACAAAACATCACGCTCCGACCCACTGGAGCAGAGTAACGCGGGTAAAACCGCGGGGCGCAGCTAGTTTATAAACAAAAGGATGAGACAAACGATACTTACAAGTATTTTATTAATAGTCAATATAATTTAAAGATAATTTTTTCACTTCATTGATTTCAAAAGAAGAAAAAAAAACCATCTTAAATAATTTCAACCGTTATGTTTCACTAATCTACTGAATTATCTGGTTAATAAACTACATACATAGAGGATCATAAAAACCACTTGTACTGAGATATTTTGAAAAATAAAGAGTTACAAGAAATTTATAGAAGATTCGCTGAATTGGAATGCAGTTCCAGAATCTATTGAAACTAAGACAATACACAATAGAATAATATTACAAAACTATACTTGTAACTATTCTAATATGTAACACGTTGCAAGTTCTGCCGAAGTTTGAGACGACGCGGGTTCAACTACTGGCAATTGTACGTGCACAGACACCTAGGTGCTTATTTAATTGCGATGTAAGATGGTCTTTGTTTAAGTTTCATATTAGCAAATTAATACTATGGAAATAAGGAGAATACGGGACATGCTTGTGTCACAAAGTTGTGTTATAAGTTATATTGGAAAATCATCATCGGCCCGTATAACGTCCACTGCTGAACATGGGTGTCATGGTGGAGAGTTTTGCCATATTTAGTCCTTGCAGGCGGCTTAGTGACCCCCGATTAGTTAGTCATCATAATACAGTCCGTCTATCTATGGATATTAGTTTCCCGCACGCGGTTTCACCCGCGTAACTCCCGTTCCCGTAGAAACTTCACAATTGAATACAGCCTTATAGCCTTCCTTGATAAATAGGCTATCTAACACTGAAGAATTTCTCAAATCGGACTAGCAGTTCCTGAGATTAACGCGTTCAAGCAAATAAAACTATTTAGCTTTAATATTAGTAAAGATTACTCTATTATTTATTATCTCTGTAAAAAACTACAAGATCATACTGACGTTTCTATGCAAATCTACTTGCACTTTTAACAAAATCGGAAACTACAGAATATAACACCATCGCTACCGATCCAGAGAAATACGACACTCGCTTAGATCAATTCTATATCCACCTCAGTGCTCTTAAGTTTATTAAATCCTAGTTGTATAAAGTTATCGGGTAAAACTATCTCGGCCTTAACTGATCTTCGTTTCTCTTTCATGCCTTATAAATAGTTTTAAGGTACTTGGGTACACGTAGTAAATGAAAATTATGGATAAACATTCCGATAATGCGGAACATTCATGTCTGTGTTCACTTAATAGAAGATTACAAATACTATTATTTTGAGTTGAATGGTCTATATTATACAGTTGCTGTTTATTTGCTATTTTAACGTTATTGTATAAGGTAACTAGATATTTGTTAATTAAACGAACAAAGATGACCATTTTTTTGTTATCGATCTATGTTACTCATCCCCTTCGGATGCGTAAATATTAGCATAGCGCGCCACTCGCCCTCTCCACAGCGGCAGCATGCTAGTCATACCTTCCCCCCTCGTCCTCTTGACCCTTAGTTTGCAAAGAACCATCCGATGCCCTCGTAGACCCGAAGTCCGAGAGGCCCGCGAACTGTAAAGTAGAGCGACAGTTGCACAAAACTCTCCTAAAATACTAAAAGTCATAAACCTTCAATCTCATCGGCAATCCGACCGCCCTGAGCCGAGGTCTAAGCCCTACAGGGGGCGCCCTCTTGCGCAGGTTGCTTAGTTTGTAGTTTTTAAACCATTTATTATGCCCGGTGAAGTAGCAAAAGCCTCGTGGCTAGTTACGTAAGTCAAACCGAAAAAAAAGCTAGTCATACCACAAGGAGAGGATCCTACCCACTAAACCGCCGGTTACTCCTCCGACCGCCATTGGTGAGGGGCCCAGGAGCTTTTGGCTATTTGGCGGCGCCCGCGACATGATTGGTGCTGCGGACTCTGCTGAACCACACGCGTGGCCCGTATTATCAAGCGTTGTGATTACTTAGAGACATGTGTCACCTTTGCCATACAGACATACGATTATATTTATCATTCTAGCCAGGTTTAAAATTTTTGAAACCTGTGTGTGTATACCAAAACTATCCAGTTTTATATAATTTGCTTAAATAACACAATTTTTTATAAAACAAAATATTCTATTGAGAATTTTGAATAATAACGTCTCGAAAATTCAGCCCTTTAGTATTGTAATAGCCTACTATTGTATTGGCTTGTGACACTTATGCTTAATACCAAGTACATTATCATTTGAAATTAGACGAATTGTAATTCAGAGGTAGATCAAGTTTGAATGTAAAATTAATCAAGGCATTTCCAGTCTATAAATAATGTAAATGTGCGTAGCGTTGTAAGTCTCGGAGGTTATTGATTCAATTCCAACGTGTTTTTTATTTTTCTTAGATGGACATGTGTAGTTAGCCTCGAGGCTTTTGCTACTTCATCGGGCATAAAGGCGAGCAGAGCTCCAGCCTAGATAAATGGTTTAAACACTACGCAACCTGCGCTAGAGGGCGTCCCCTGTGGGACTTGGACCTCGGCTCAAGGCGGTCGCTGATCAATTCCAACGCCGGACAAGAATTCTTATTATGAAATCTACGATTTGTTCCGAGTCTGGTTCGTTGGGGGACTATCCTCCGTGCCTCGCATAGCACGTTGATCCCAATTTTTATGACATCATCTATAGCAATTGTATACCAGGGAACGGGCACAACAATTAATATTTTATTATATACTACGGTCATCCACCCGCCTGCTAAGCGTGGTAACTGCGGCAAAAACCCTACCCCGGTAAAAGGTCCGTGTTTAGCAGTTGGAAGTTGATGACAAATAATAATTTATAGGTGAAATGCATAGGGTTTTTCCGTTATATTATTTATAGACACCATTTTAAATCTTAAAGCAAGCAAAAATAATTCTACTAATGTTCGCTTCTACGATTCAGCCCAGAACGAAAATAAAAACATATTTTCCATTTTCACCGGTACATAAATAGAATCTCTGCTTACTACAACTACATTATCGAGTAAAAGGATTTTATCCTTTGTTGCAAATTGACAAAGTTAAGAAAATGTTTTGACATTATTTTCTAAAGTCTTTTATTTATTTATTAATTCCAATTTTGTGATCAAGAGATAGGTTATCTGCCTTTCACACACGATGGATACCAATTTTCTGATAAAGGTTTAGTTATAATCCTATTCAGACTTATGTTATTAAATAAATTATCTAAAAAAAAACATAGTTTTAGACTGTACCCTTATCGGGCGTGGGCGTATATGACACATGCTTGGACGCACGAGCATAAAAATAATGTTAAATTTTATTTTGATTTTACCGTTACCAAGTTCTGAAGTGAAACCAATTCTCTTCAGTACTTCAGTACTTGGTGCCGGTAAATAAATATAGAATATATAGACCTCAGAAGCATAATGACGGATGTCTATTGTACTTCAGGATCATTTGGTCGTAAATGCCAGTTTACAATAAAGGCACATATGACGAATGTTCCAGACGTATAATGGCATATCCAACCATATGCTTCTGAACTCTAGATTATATATAAACAAATATTGAAGTAGTAATATTGATCTATCTCTCAAGTGTTGAAAAGTTAAGTTGTATTTCAACATAAAAGGATAATTTAAACTCTCGTATAACTTCAAAATTCCAGGCACTGACTGAAACAGAATAGCAGTTTCCCATCTCCGTTGAACTTAGATGATAGGGCAAATTGCACATGTGGAATTTATAATATTTTAAAATTCACGTTCAAAAAGTAGTTCAAGCGTTTAACACGCCGCCAAGCGGAAGCGCAGATAAGTCCTTTTTACAATGAAAATAGTTTTCTGTAGTTATCAAATTAGCTTTGTAGCAACAGTAACCATATTCTAACATTTGCATTTCCTTTCTCACAAGTTTACAAGTATTACAGAATAATTCATTAAGCGGGCGGCTCATGTTGCAGTTAGTACGGAATTGTAAGCCTCTATGTAACCAAGTTTATTATTTAAACGGTGACGGAAATTTACGGGATACATTTAGTGATATCACGTTCACAACTGTGAAATTCGAGGTTTATCCGGTACTATAAAGGTAGTCATTAGGACGGGGTTTGGGTGTAATTCCATATAATTAAATCGTTTGTTTCAGTAAGAAAATATCTTAATCTCGCATGAATCTCTTATGCCTTCATCACGACGAAAGTTAGTTATTAATAAAGAATAAGTGAACAATGGGTAAGTTTATTTTATTTTTCAAGCAGGTATTTCAGTTTTCTATTTTTGATTCGGTTTTGCCCCGCGTTGATTAAATGCTCTGCCCCCATAAGTCTTTATGCGACATTGATCAGATACCTTTTATTTTGTGTGTTTATGTTGTGTTTTTTTTTTGTTGGAAATGCACTTACACTACATATACACTGCAGCGTATTCGCACGCTGGCGATGGGATATTGGGACTCGCCCTCTCCTGATAAGGTTCCTGCATGAGTATCAAAATTCAACGGTTTTCAATTTTTTATTCAGTTCAGTCTATTTTATAGATTTTTAATCATATAAACCTTCACTTTCATGTTGTATTTACTAACTTAAACAATATTTGAGGAACTTAAATACAAGACAATAAGATAAAAATAACATTGGTAAAATGTAGTAGGTATCATTATCCACACATACTTATTGGCTTATAACACTTTGAATACTAAAACTACTTAAGATCAAGTAGGCGGCCGAGAAACCGTGGGAACAAAATGGACAGTATATTTATCGAGCTCGTAAACAAGGTGCCAAAATGCATTAAAGCACCCACATAACTCAATTTACTCACGCCTACTGCAATATGACATAATTTAGATTCCCAGAACACGCTAGAAATTACCCTCTGGTGCTTCTCTTCGTTATTATTTTGCCCCCACGTTTTACTATGAAATTTGTTTCGAACTAGATAACATTTGTATCGACAAAGTTTCTAAGAATGGATTACCAGATCAAACTATTAAGTGATATTTCAGACGGCTTAACGCCTTGTTATTCGGCGAAACTTGCCACTTGGCTATTACGATAATAGATGAAGGCGGGAATTACGATGAACGGCAAATAATTAAGGTTTTATGATTCTAAAGTTTGTGGGTACATTTATCATTCACCTTTAATATGAAAAGAACTTGAACTTTACAGCCAGAGAATGTTGGGATTACCTATTTCATATTATTTTAGAGTAACAAATCAAAAAGTCACCAGATGGCATTTATAGGTTACTAGCGGCTTTGTACGGGTGGACTTTTATTTTAAACATTTTGGAATAAACATATATGGATTGGCTCAAACTGATTATAGTCTTGAAATCCTTTAAGCCCCGATCCAACCCGAAATCGAAAATGTTACAGAAAGAAATGTCTTGCTGTTGCAGTGTCACGGCTTATATTAATATTTTATTGAGGTTAACATTTTTAAACTCGTAATATCTTATGAATGCATTGGCCGATTTTAATCATTTAAAAAGTAATCTACAGGTACTTAAACAGTCTTACATGAGAAATAATTTATTTGGATCAGGCTTAATACGGAAATATGAATAACGGGGTACTCTAGGCATGGTCGGGTTTTTGAAAAAAAAAACTAAACAATAGTTATATTTAGTTACATAATTACTATAGTTAGACAAATGCTACAACGAAGGTTTTTATATATATGTATTTAAATGTTCTTTGATATTGTAGAACATTTTTTTGTTCATTCATAGTTTTCGCAGCGCATGCCAAAAGACAATTTATGGCATGTCATTATATGGCATTCATTGGAAAAATATCGGTAGTTTATTCGGAACAAACATACAAAATTATATAAATAAATAAATTATTAAAAGTTTCCTCTTCATAATATAAGTATAGATACCTACAGATTATTCCAAAAACAATGTAATTCATTACCTGTAAAGTGTTTACATAATGCTACTACAAATAAAGATCCGTCTACAGAAAAGCAACATTGTTAAAATTGAAGCAATAAATATTATACCTGACCTAGCGCGCAAAGTTTCTAGACAAACATTCCTACGCAGCGTTTATTCCGCACCGCATATGAATAACTCTAGTGAGTCGTTATTTTAATGGCCAAATCCATCATTTGCCAAGGAAAAGTCGTAACAAGGCGACTGTCAATCTACTTTGACGTGATTTAATATCAGCTAAACGTTGCAGAAAAATTAGAAACTAAATAAAATTACAAAAAAATAAAACAACATTTAATTAGATACTTTTTTACTCGACCTTGACGAAGAAAAATGTAATGCTTTTATATCTTGCGTATTAAGCCGAGGTTACAATTATTTTAAGTTTATCTATTTTAACTTATAAATCTACTAGCTATTCCGCGAAGTTTTACCCGAGTAGATCCCGTTCCCGTTGAAACCTTGACTCAAATATAGCCTATAAGACTCGCAAATAATGTGAGTTTTTATTGGTTTGCAAAATCGGTGGAGTAGTTCCAAAGATAATCTACAACCTCATTAACTTTATCTCTTTATAATATTAGATACAGATGACCAACTAACTGTTTTAAGCGGTTTCAATTGCAATCTTGATCCATAAAATAACTTGTAAACTCGTAACTTGTTCGCTTGTAATACGCAACTACGAAGGGTTTATTTGTACTATTGTGTACAACAGGAAAAAACCCAAGTCAGGCCGTCAGTTACCCACTTCTCGATCAGATAACGGAATTACCTAACATTCCTAACTTTTCGGCGAATTTCTGTTGGTGGAAAATGTGTGCGGCTTCGTAAATGTGACAGATTTCCTTATTTCCATAACAAAGACCGTTCATTTTCACTCACGGGGGACTAATCTTAAGGGTAATATATATATTTTTATATAGATAGAATTTATTTATTTTTGAACATGTATACTTTTATACTACAACGCTGTGTGGTTTTCGGCTAATATTTATAATAAATGATTAAAAGACTTACGATGAGCAGTAGTATATATAAGTTCCAGGACCATTTTACTGCGTTCACCAATCCTTCGACCCGGAAAGGACCAGACCCGGAAAGAAATCTACACAAAGATCTTTTGTCCGGAGAGGCGATCGAACCCATGATCTCCGAGATTTTAAGCGAACCAAATACTGCTACGCCACGGAGGTTGTCAGTTAAATTTATTTACATAGAAGGGAAACTAATAAAGCGAAACACCTTTAAGCGCTTGATGCTCAATTCCCTCAATTTTTCAACCAGTTTTGTTTGGTAAATGCCCACGCCATTTATATCGATATGACTAAAATATTGATACGGTTCATAACAAGGACCTATTTAATGCATGAAAATCCTAACTTAAATATTTAAATTGAGTTTAAACCGACTTCCTTACCAAATTTTATGGTAATCGTAAATGAGGTGAAGTCCTAAAAAAACAAAGAGAAAATTGCTTTTTCCCCTCAACATCACCCGTCTTCAGCGTTGTTTAACGATATCCACATTAAAGTATTATCTATAAACTTACAAATGAAACTCAAAAAATATTTTTTCATCAAACTCATACCTGTCGCGTTTCTATGGATCGGTTTCTAATATCATATTTTTCTAAACGGAATAGTTTGCGCGAGAGACACTTCCAAAGTGGTAAAATATGTGACCCCCCATGTAACTTCTAAAATAAGAGAATGATAAAACTAAAAAAAAACAATGCTGTACATAACCATGCATACTTCCACCGAAAATTGGTTTGAACGAGATCAAGTACCTAAGTAGTTTTTTTTAATACGTCATAAATCGTAAACCGCAATTTACCTTTCATTCAATCAACTATTATTAACATCGATCAAAGTTACAACGAACTTTAACTTTAACTTTATGTTACTTGTTTTATTCTGTAAATTTATTATAATTAACAAACATGAATAAAATACAAACTAAAAGTAACTAATTAAAAATAAAACTAACTTATATACAACTATTCTAAATCTATTCTACTTGGCAAGGTTCCCAGAATGCTGGCAGCATTACCACGTTGAATGGCAATGCTTACCTGCTGTGCAAAGTAGAAACCAGCACTCGGAGAACGTGCCGCACTTAAGAGGGCCGCTGCGAGGTTTTTATAAATTAATTTGGCTCCCGGTCCCCACGGCCCCAATGTTTCGACACCAAAAGGCACAAATACATAACCACTATCAAGGGTACTATATTTGCGCCTCTTGAGATTCTCCGCGGATTCAGCCGCCATGCCAGCCCTACCCTGAGACCCGGAAAGATGAGACGGCGCGAGGGTGTCGACGCACGTAGCGTCCCACACCAAAGGCCGTCCCATCCTCCAAGGCACCAGAGTCATTCCGTCGGGCCTTTTACCATCGTCGCGCATAAGGCCATTAGGCTCTAAAATGGCTGGCATATATGCCGAGCTAAAGGCCCGACGGATTATATCATTAATAGTGGCATGACGGGACAGACGTCCAGCACTTTTGCTACAACACAGGCCGTGGTGACCGAGTTGGGTCACATTGGCGCCACACTCGCAGCGGTGGGGAGCACAGCACGGCGCACCCAGGCGCAACGAAACTGTCACACGAAACGTATTTGCATCCATTAAGGTGCCTGTATTTGGTGACGGAAGCGCATGCAGCCACAAGCCTGACTCCCATTCCGCAACGGCTAAGAGACGGGCACGATCTGCAGAGCTGGAACACGTTTGTAACAAATTATTCCGCGTCAGCTCACAGAGCAGCCCATCCCATTGCCGCTGAACAGATGTATTACATGGCAAGGCAGAGTTGGGGCAAGCCAAAAGCCATTCAGATTCAGCTTCCTTTATATAAGAAATATTATAACTATTTAGACTAGCCGAGAGAATTTTATGTGATAAATTTTGGGTGCTATGGACAGAAGACAAAAAGCGGGGAGAGCAACGTCTGAAATGGCTCTAACGCCCAGACCCCCTAATCGAACTGGAAGTGAAGCCTGTGACCAAGTCCTTTCTTCAAAACGTATGTTCAAAATTGATTCTAAACTGGTTTTGACGATGTTGTCTATATTTTTTAGAATATTAATATGTTTCCACAACTGACAACATCGCAAAGTGTAGGTGAATTTAGGGACAAAAAGGCAAAATTTGAGAATAGTAAAATCAATGTGAGGGCTAATTTTAGATAGTCGATCAGAGTTATTTAAGAAATTTTGAATTTGGTTGTCAACAAAAGCAGGTATTGATTCTTCAAAGACAGGAGAGCCCAGCAGACACAGTGAAGATTTATCAATAATTTTGATATTTGGGGCCAAACTATAATTTTTTCTTTAGCCAAATCTTTGAAAGGACAATTGTCTGCAATGTATAATTCGCATTTGGAAAAATTGAGTTCCAACCCAATTTGGTGGAACTCCTTTATAATTAAGCGAAGGTCATCGCAAACAGTACCTACATTGCCAGCAATTGTCCCATCATCCAAGTACCAAATATTAAGTTTTGATTGAAGGCGATGGATAATAGGATGAATAGCAAGGCTAAAAATAGCTGGCCCGAGAGGGTCTCCTTGCTGACATCCAACCGCGGAGGAAATTTCTTTGCCGAGATAAGTTAATTTTGAATTTGAACTATAACACTGCCAAATAAAATGATAAAAGTCAGGTATTTTATCTCTTACTTGAGTCAAAAGGGCTCCCCTGTCCACCGAATTGAAAGCGTTTTTTACATCCACCTTCAACAGCACCTCTCCAGAATTTTGGCTGAGATATGTCCGTACTGAATGGACGGCAGCCTCAGAGCCACCCCGAGATCCAAAACCTAGTTGAAGGGGCTGAAAAAGATTGGCAAGTTGTGGTGAAATTTTTTTGCAACAAATTTTGGCCGCAAGACGGCGGTATGTCATACCAATGGCAATTGGTCTTATGCCACCGTCTTTTTTTTTTAAAGCGCAAAGATTACTTACTTACTTACCGTTTTATTCTTGATATCAAAAATAGGTAGGCACTTGCAACTAGTACGGGTCCCTTCGTGCGCGAGTCCGACTCGCACTTGGCCGGGTTTTTTATTTATAAAAATCTAAGAGCCAGACTGAACTTTAGTAATTTGGTGGTGTAAGGTGTTTAACCCGCCTCAGACAGCATGTTAAGCTGTCGATTCATCACCAAACCTTTCACCATGTCGTGTCCAATAGCACCGTCCCACTGGATTTTGAGAGCAAAGGTAAAGTTCACCTGCGTTTGTGCACGCACTTGTACACTACTATAATATGTCCAGCGTAGATGTCTAATCTCCTTTAAGAAAGGCCGTCAAGACTGAAAATGGTCACATGCTAATAAAATAAATATGTAGTCAGTCGCCACGCCTTGACAAACATAATATTATAAAGGTTCCTACCGACCCTTAGTTGCAAAGAACCATCCGATGCCCTCGTAGACCCGAAGTCCGAGAGGCCCGCGAACTGTAAAGAAGAGTGTCAGTTGCACAACAACAAACCTCCTAAAATACTAAAAGTCATCATCCCTCAATCTTATCGCCAGCGACCGCCATGAGCCGAGGTCCAAGCCCCACATAAGGCCGCATCTTGCGCCGATTGCTTAGTTTGTAGTTTTTAAATCATTTATTAAGGCTGGAGGTCTGCTCGCCTTTATGCCCGGTGAAGTAGCAAAAGACTCATGGCTAACAACGTATGACTATCCAAAAAAAAAAAATTGTATATGTACTTAACATTCTGTTTGCAGTAGCCGTCAATACACAATAGCAACATTTATAACAACCCACTAACAAACCAGCAGTAATATTAAACCTTATATGTATGTTGCTAAAGTAGTAACAGTCAAAATTGAATTTATTTATGAATGAAAATAACCTTCATCTTTAACAAGGAAAACTGTATAATATTACAAAATATTGTGCTACATGCAATTTACGATACATAATTTGTTTGACATTGACAATTACCACAAGTAGGTATCAATTTTATTCAGAATTGAAAGCAAAACAAACATGTTGTTTTATGTTTAAATTCAATTTCATCATCATCTGCCCGTATAACGTACACTGCTGTCCGTCCTCCAAAGGAAGGGTATTTGCCATAGTCACGCTTGGCAGGCGGGTTGGTGACCGCAGTATTATGTTGTACACAAGGAAAAGCTGCTGCCCGTTCTTAGATACATAATTATTATAGATGATGTGATAACAATCAGGACCAACGGCTTAACGTGCTTTCCGAGGCACTGAGGGTAATCCCTCAACCAACCAGACCCGGAAAGAAATCTAAGAATTTACGCATAGATTTCTTGTCCGGCGTGGGAATCGAACCCACTGCCGAGATTTAAAGTGAGCCAAATACCGCTACGCTGCGGAGGTTGTAAATTAAATTTACCGAGACTCTATTATTACAAGAAAAATCATCTCCTCAGGATTTCAATGACACCACAAAACACGTGATCATATTCCCGCGAAGTTATTTTTGCTCCGAATAATATTCCTTGACATGAATATAAAATAGGTATTTATCAGTAGGTACCGAGTATTCATATAATTTCAAAGAACATATGACGAATTTTCTCTTACAAGTCAGTCGCAGACACAGGAAAAAAATATTAATGCCTCATCAGTTTCTAGATAAAAGACTCTGAATACAATTATAAAAAATATGGTTTTCGATTTTTATTACTTTCATGGATTCGGGTCCGATTGGTTGAGGAACTAACATCGGTGCTTAGGGAAGCACGTTAAGCCGATGGTTAAAGTTATGATATTTATTAAAACAGTCGTATACAAGGTAGCAAGGTGATATTGCGGTCACCAGCCCGCCTGGCAAGCGTGGTGACTATGACATAACCCTCTCTCCCAATAATACATTAACATTGCACCCGTGCGAAGCTGCGGCGCGTCGCTAGTTATTGTATAAAACAGAATAAATCAGTTTATTACTAAAAGGTGCGGTATTTTCTAGACAAAAGTAACTTTAGACAAAAAGGAATTTATAGAAACTACTATTAAAATTTGTTCTATTCCTTGACAACCCGTCAAAACAAAGTTTAAGGTTGGGTGTCATTTAAACAAAATCAGCCACCTCAATTTAGATTCGTAGGTATAAACATCCAAAAATATATTTACAATAGTAAACCTACCTCTAAACTTAATATTTAACGTCAAACTTTGAAAGCTTTCAAAGCCGATGAATATCTATATATATAAAAGAAAGTCGTGTTTGTTACAACACTTATAACTCGAGAACGGCTGGACCGATTGCCATGGTTTTTGATTTGTTGGATTTGATTCCGTCCCGAATAGCAGAATACATTTTATAAACAAAAGAAAGTCGTGTTAGTTACACTATTTATAACTCAAGAACGGCTGAACCGATTTGGCTGAAAATTGGTAGGGAGGTAGCTAGCTAGGGTAGGGTAGGGTAGGGTAGGGGTAGGGTAGGGTAGGGGTAGGGCAGGGTAGGGGTAGGGTAGGGGTAGGGTAGGGGTAGGGTAGGGTAGGGTAGGGTAGGGGTAGGGTAGGGTAGGGTAGGGGTAGGGTAGGGGTAGGGGTAGGGTAGGGGTAGAGGTAGGGTAGGGGTAGGGTAGGGGTAGGGTAGGGGTAGGGGTAGGGTAGGGGTAGGGGTAGGGTAGGGTTGGGGTAGGGTAGGGCAGGGGTAGGGTATAAAAGTCCACCCGTGCGAAGCCGGGGCGGGCCGCTAGTATTGATTAGACAGAAGAATAACCAAATAGGTACCAACTTTATAATGGAGTTAGCCCTTTGGGTTTGAAATGAAAATAATATTGATTCGGTTACTATGATCACAGGTTCTACGTGTACTGAATAAGCTATTACAAACTTTTTGATAATATTCAAGATTTGTGTAGAAAGAAACTTTTACTGGACAGAAGGTGACATTCAATACGTCACGATTGTAGTAGGTACATACATACCAGTCGTAAAGTAGGTATAATACCGACTGAAAAATTTTATTTGAAAGTTTGCAACAGGATGTATGTGGGTGAACAAGGTTTAGCACATAAAGGAAACGGTCTCCTCTGATCACCTAGGTGATTTGTTTCCCAGGTGATCAGAGGACACCAATCTCTTTGAATCACCTGGGTGATACTAGCGGGGTGATTTGATACGTAGGTGATTTGCGGACACCGGTTCATTCCACCTTGAACACCTAGGTGATACAACCTGGGTTTTCAAAATGGAATATAACTAATATTTATGTGTGTCAATTATTTGTACTATATCAGAATTCCCATTTCCCTTCCCGGTACGCTTATGGGTGCCTCAACAATACGAACGACGCGAGCGCATGTTGTCGCGTACGCCGCATGATTAATGTGCCGTCACCTTAAGTATTGAGAGTATTTTTTATACTTAGGACAAAAACGATGACTTAACTAGTGAAGGCACGGACAATGATATCATAATAATAAAGAATAAAAAAATCTATGTAGTCCGTCAGTTAGATTTACAAAAAATGTTGGATAAGATTTTTTTTTGTTCCTCAAACTTACAATAATGACTAAATGCGCGTTGAAATTTCATGTGACATCACTTTTAGGTACAATTTTACCTAGTAGTTACGTCGGAAGCCCCCTTCTCCTGATCTTTATTGTTTGTTGGTTCTCTGTATCTTTGTAAATTTTTATTGATTTGATAAATAAAAAAATACGTGTCCTATATTTTTTTTGTATTCTAACTGACGGACTAAATACAAATGTTTAGACTTCATGCCTATTTCAATTATCCTGAGGTATGGAATTTCATCAACGTACTTCTATAATGTAATAAAGATTAATGCTATTATCCATATCAGGAACTCACATTGTAACAGCATTTGTTGCAAATAAGTGAAACATTTGAAAAAGACGAAAATAACCTTGTTAAGGACAGCGGCATTGTTCCGAGAATCTCAAGCGTCTGACAATCGAATTACCATCAGATTGGCCGTAAACTGGTTACTGGCTGTAATATCTTTGAAGAAATCAGTAATATGTGAGCAATTTATTTGAAAAAGATATAGATATATATATATATATATATATATATATAGATAGATCTCGAGATTGCGAAGTTAGTAAAACCGACAGCCATATGAAATCGATCCTGTTAACAATACAAATCGATATTAACGGCCTGTCGTTTACATTTTGTGTCTAAACTACTGAGCTTATTTAAATGAATTTTGTACACAAAAGTTTTTGTATACAAAGGCTCAGTGAAAGGACATAATGATGCTACTTTAAATCACGAAAAGCCTTGCAAAGTATTCGACACTTTTCTGGGCAGATGGTGACATCCAATATTGTACATACATTCCAGTACCAGTACATACTATTCGTAAAGTATATTATACTGATTGGTACAAGCAGGCTGGAGAGGGAGAGGGTAGGCTAGTAAAGCTTCAAAACGAAGCGAGAATACTTCATGGATGTTTAGATGTTTACATGAATAACAAAAGTTTAAATTCAATTAAGTTGCACTACCCAAATTAATAATGTCCCCTAAAAACACATGTGTTTATAATTCGTTGTGGTTAGTACTGAATTCACAAGAGATCGCTTCACTTTCAAATGTAGCACAAACTCGGCATACATTTTTTGGTCACTTGCTTGTTGGAACGTGGCCAGAGTAAAAAACGACACGAAATATAAATAGTGAAATTACACAATTTATGAAAAATGAATGAAAACTTTTAAATACCGATTACGATCATTTGAAGAAAATAAAAGAAGTTTAGCAAATCCTTTTGATAATATAACTATTGTCGTCCACTGCTGAATAAAGGTCTGCCGCAACTACTACGACTACTAAAATATTAGTACCAAACAATTTGTAGTATTCAATGCAAATAATCAAATCTTTCCTCTTTATTATTATAAAGAGGAAAAATTTGAACGTTTGTTTGTTTACATTGATGAGTCTCCGAAACTTCAGGACGACTTCAAAGAGTCTTTCACCAATATAAAGCTACGATATCTAGAAGTTACAAAGGCTAGATTTAACGATGTTGGAACTGCGCTGGACAGCGTAATAAACGAAGTATTTCATTACTTAATTCTTAGTAAAAAAACGTAACTCAGTATATTTTTATTATCTACTCCTTTTACTTTTAGTTTTAATTTTATACACTGAGTTATAGTGTATATAATTTCTGTAATCCGTAATCTTCCTTTGTTGGCAATAAGATTTCAATCAAACGCACCAGGTCTAACTCAATCACATTGTCTATCACAAAGAACAGCCATCAAAGCAAGAAATTGATAATTGCTGATACAAAAAAGGTTTATTACAAAACAAGTATTATTGATAAATTCTAAGCAATAGTCCTTCCATGTTATTTGAAAATAAGTTATCTTGTTGAGCTTTAGATTTGATTATAATGTTTGAAAACATCTTTATTCTTTACTTAGCTTCCCGCGCGCGTTTTCATCCGAGTAACTCCCGTTGTCGTGGGAACTTCATAATTAAATATAGCCTATGTCATGCCGGGATAGTGTAGCTTTTGAACTGTGAAATATTTTTTCAAATCGGTCCTGTAGTTTCGGAGGCTATTCAATAAAAACAATAAATTTTTTCCTCTTTATAATATTAGTATAGATTGGGTAACAGTTAATAAAAACTTACCTATTTTGGCTACCTATAACTGGTTCCTGTTGTTTTGGGTGTGATTCCCAATCGGTACTGAGTTGGAATGTTCTTTGTGCCCATGAATTGTGTTTGTAAAGTCTAGCAACTTAGATATCAATTTCAGTTGCGCAGGAGTTATCCATTAAAAACATTCTTGAAAATTGTTCTAACGTTATAAAAAGATCTTCGATTAAAAGTGCAAAGGACCATGGGCAAAAATGTATGAAGTCTGGGCTCACCCACCAACAGAGATGAGACCACTTTGTATATACTTGTAAAGCACTAAATATAAAGATTTAAACTCATTTTTGCGAAGAATCCATGGGGTTATTTTGCTATAAATATTCACGAGTCACGAGTCGACTGATTGAGAGTAGACGGCGTCCGAGAGGTGTGAAAGGGATGGAGAGTGTTGTAAATCACACGGGCGCAGGCGCATCTATCGTTTACCACTATTTTAAGCATTTTAAGAATGAGTATATTGTTTTAATAAGTTTTACGACTCCTAACAATTGTCTTTTTCTACAAAAGCTATTTAGGTGCATATCTTTTTTCTGCAATGGAATTGAAGGTGGTGCCCATAGCAACAATTTTAGTACAAACAAAATCCTTCACAACGGCGTATGCTATAACTCTGTTGGACACTGAGCCCAATTTGACTCATGGTCCAGAACAATTCTAGAGGTCAGAAGCATAAGGTCGGATGTGCCATTATACGTCAGAAATATTCGTCATAAGTATGTGTCTTTATCGTAAACTGGCACTTACGACCAAATGCTTCAGAAGTATTATATATATACTCCATCCGTCCTTACGCTTCTAAGGTCTAGAATAGTATCAAAATAACCATTCATCGGTATTTGTAAGCAAAATGGCGGTCTGTTTCATAATGTTATCTATCAGTAACAGAAGTCACGACCGCCGCCTTATTAGTGTCAGTCCAAGAGTCCAAGTAAGTCCATTTTATATCAATCTGTTTTATTATGTGAACGCCTGTATAAACTGTGCACTACACCCAAATTTCTGTAAAAGCTATTTTATTTTCGGCAAGTTTTGCCTTGTCTAATAGGGCACAAAGGTGTTCTAAGAGTTACATTTTGAAAGAATTATTCGTGAGTGCTCATCTGGCATGGGTATCTAAAAAATCTAAATATTTATTGATCCAGTATCTATATACTGGATCAATAAATATTTAGATTTTTTCATATTTCGCATACTTACTTTTTCTTGAAGAACAAGCTGTATAGAAATTTATGAATGAATGGTGGGTTTGTAAAATCCCCCGCAACACAAATAGTGTTGCAAATCACACCTAGACTCAGAACAATTATATTATCTGTGATTCGCACAAATAATTGTCCCGGTGGGAATCGAACCCGGAACACCAGGTCTCAGAAGCAACTACCGTAACCAATTAGCTACTAATGCAGACATACAGCGGTTTCGCACTACGTCCGATCCGAATCTGATCTGGACCTGTGAAAATATGGTCCGTAGTAGCCGTAGAACTATTTCTATTTCTTCTTTCCAAATTTCTAGACCAATATTTTCACGGGTTCGGATCGGGTTCGGATCGGATTCGGATCCGACTCTAATGGTTTATCAAATATACTGAAGTACCTACTAAAGTAACAGTGAAGTAAAAATTAAATACACAATGAAAATTTCAAAAAGGGAAATAGATCTCTCTTCAAACTTATTACGTTTCCTAAGTCTTAGTAAGATTCTTCGATTTCGAGTACGCAGTAAGTTATAAGAAAACTTTAATAATCAGGTTTAAATATCCTGAAGACTTGCTATAAATATCAGCTTGTTTAATTCAACGCTCCGATATTACATTCTTGATTTTAGATTTAATGAAGGCAGTAGTTGGTTAGTTTCTGTTAAGATACAGCAAAAAAAACGTTTTGTAAGCAGTAAACACATATGTTATGAATCATCTATCTTTTGGTTTCGTTTGTATATGTTGATTTTAGACATTTCCAAAATAGCACCCTGAAACGTGATGTGCAGACCCCATTTGTATCAGTCGTCTGATTATGAGTGTCATGAAAGCTCGATCCAAGCTTAATCAGAGACAGAATGCTTTTTACCATAAGGTTCAACCCACATTGAGCGCACACGACATTCCTCGAGCGTGTGAAGAATACGAGCACCGAACTCCCAACCCCGAACCCGCTACCTCTGCCGTCGTCCACATGTACCACTCGAGGAACGCGCACGACGAATGTGGGATCAGCTTTATCAGTCTCATAAATAAATGTTTTACACCATGCTTAAGATCTTTAACTTATAGTAATGAACCTTTACTTAGGAATATTCAAACATTTAGCACTGAAATCTATTCTGCTACAAAATAACGTATAGGTAATGTTGTCCCCTCAAAACAAGTCATTTTATCAATTCCTAGTAAATTTTAAGCTGAACTAAGTTTCTCATTATGTTTGGGTAGCCCAGCAAGTACTTATCACAAACGATACACATTCACATTACAAACATTCCCTTCTACATTTTTTACTTTACATAAGACCAACATTTATTTTGCGCAAGCGAATAAAATGCAACGCAAAGGCTATGGTCTCCAAAAATACCTGCAACAACGTATTTAAAATAGGCTAGTTTACCGCATTTAGCCTGCAAAATTAAGATACGCAGACGTGTCTCATAAAATAAGAATACGGTACTGATTGTTAAATAACATTGTGCTGCCTGAGACTACATTAATGTACTCTTGCGTGGTGGGTACTTATTTAAAAATCATAAGGTTTATTAGTAATCCATAATTGAGAAAAAATTACTAGGAGTAAGTACCACAAACTGTCGTAGACCCCAAAGTTATTAAATAGAAAGTACCTAACTGATTTAATTATCGGTGACTCTAATATTCTTGGTGCAGAAAAAATAGGCCGCTCCCATGTCTATGATTGATAGATTAATTACGTTATGTTTTTTTGATGTTTGCTTTTAATCTTAGTTATAAATTAGGAGTAATATACGTACCCTATAGTGATAAAATTATCAAGTGTACATATAGAAGTCATTAAATCATCAAAAACTTTTGAATCATGGTTACATATTTGCTAGGTGCCTAATTTCATTGTCCAACAGTATAATACATATCTTCTTCCTGCCCTTATCCCATATTACTTGGGGTCGGCGCAACACTTTGTTTCTTCCATTCTGTCCTGTCACCCGTCACACTATCACCCTTTTTCTTTCATATCACTCTTCACACAATCCATCCATATTTTCTTTGGCCTTCCTCTCCCTCTTCATCCATCTACATGTATGTATATGTATGTATAATACATATAATATATCAATTAAAGACAGAAACTTGTAACGGTACGGAACAAACAAATGTCTTGTTCTTAGAAATTGATGACTAGGCAGCAATTATATATTTTGGAGTAAAAATCAATAATGCTTAGCAATTAATGATTGGATTGCTAACACAATAATAATAAAAACTATTAAAAATGCATGAATAAAGCCAGGCACCTTCAAAAAAGTTAATCATTCTGTAACACTTATCATGTACATACATATATACAACATGACCTACCTAAATAAATTACAATCTAGACCAAACTAATAAATTAAAACGGTATTTTATGTTCGCCTTTTCAAGTAATAACCTCAAGGGAATTTTAATATGGACTTAAACAATGTATTGTTTGCCATACGTGACCTCCGACTGACCACTGCTCTTAAACAATCTCTTAGCTTTGTTTGCTTGAAACCCGTAATGTATAAATACATATATAATTAGTACCTATATAAACAGTTAACAAATTTCTTTAAAAGGATCGACACTTACATACAAAGTTATGGAAATTTAAATGTTTTGAATTGTGGCAGAGACAACTCTGCAAAGAAACTCGAGGAAGAATATTGTCCATTTACAGTTTTTCAATTCACGAAACTTGAAACTGAAGTAGCTATTATAATTATGATGCATAGGATTCTTTATCGGTCTGTCTGTTTTATTGTAGTTCAATCACATTCCACCGACAAAGGCGGTTTCACGCGAATTATAGCGATACCATACACTTTACCAATTTTTACATAATTATAAAGTAAGGGTAATTAATGATTTATTAAATACTAGCAACCCGCCCCGGCTCCGCACGGGTGTAATGCTGATGTATTATACATATAGACCTTCCTCTTGAATCACTCTATCTATTAAAAAAACCGCATGAAAATCCGTTGCGTAATTTTAAAGATGTAAGCATACATAGCGACATAGGGATTTAGGGACAGAGAAAGCGACTTTACTATGTAGTGATTTCCATATAAATCAAAAGTCAAAGTCAAAAAAGTCAAACACATTGCGCAAATCGAAATTTAAAACAAATAGAAAATTTACAATAAATGCTTTTAATAATTCCAAACATCAATGAAATTACTTCCTTATGAATGTGACACTCAGAACACGTTTCCAGTTGGGTTATTTCCAGAGAAATTCAGTTCACCTTTACGAAGAAATGTCGCATTGAAAATCATTGAGAGAGGAAAGTTTTCACGGCGCGCGGCGGCGTCTCGTACAAGAAGTACAGTGGCTTGAGGCAAAAATGAGTACGCGTTGTATTTTGTACCATAACTTTCAAAGTAATAGGTGTAAACTTTCTTGAACAATAAAGGAGTCGTAACTATCTCCTATCGTGTATTTCTCTATCTGTATTGCCAAAAAAAATTATAGTTTTGCTTACCATTCACAATCAATACATTGTAACTACATACTTACTAGCAACTATTAATATTATAAGTACAAAGGTATGTGTATTTGTTCAAGACGTAGTTTGAAAATGCAATAGCATTTGAATTGCTATATGTATGTCGCGTCCGGGATAATATTGTAGTTTATGACCAAACCCCTCCAGATCATTCTAGTATTTAAGTTATGTATTTAGTATAAGGTAGAGTTAGTATTAACTCTTTACTTTATACTTAATACAGTACAATAATACTCAATACGTGTATACGTATAACAGAGAGCTACGATCTTTTATTTAATACATCGGCTTCCAATATCACAATATTATATATAAAAGTATTTTAGTGTAGTTTAGTTTCGGTTAAAAAAAATGATTTAAAAAAAAAAACTATTCCGACGTAATCACTTACAATCTACTAGTAGGTATGTGTACTACTAGATTGTAAGTGATTACTAGTACCTATAATCATTATATAACGCCATATCACGACTAGTCACTAGAACTTATGACCCAGTAGATTAGAATCTCGAGACGAGTGTCATTGAGATATTTCCACCAGTAAAACGATTTTCATGCTTTCAGCATTTCCGATAAAGGGTAGGTATTTGAATTTTTTACAAATCTAGAACTATTCTAGATTAGGTTCTAGTTTCTCCATCGTTTCAAAGTTGCAATTAATATCTTGTCATAGTGACTAACCCCACGGGTAGTAACAAAAATAGTATTGACAAGCTTCGTGCGCGCAGTTGCATCCGCGTAACTCCCGCTCCCGTGGGGACTTCATAATAAAGTATAGCGTATAGCGTTCCTCGATGAACGTATTATCTAACATTGAAATATTTTTTTAAATCGGTCCCGTAGTTTCAGAGTTGTGCGCTTTTAAGCAAACAAACTCTCCGGCTATATTTAGTATACACATAAAGAAAACTGCTTACATCCACACCTACATGCAAAAATGGTCTTTACAAAAATATAAGATACCTACACGATTTTTTGGTAATTTTCGTACCCTCAACTTCGGTGATTTTTAGACTGACAACCAACCTACTTTGTATTGTGATGTAGTACGTTTCGGGTAATGTAAGATTCACAATCCTTTAGCTGAGACCGCACTGATACGGGGACAGCGACGCGTTGTAATCCTACAAACAAATCGTTCGAGCAGTTAGGTTCGGAGCCTATAATAACAAAGAATCATATCTTTCCTCTTTATAAAATTTAAATATCAAGTATTCTTACTAGGTACTAATTTCATGTACGAATTAGGAATAAAAACCAATTATGGCACAGCAGGTATCACGTCGTGAATTCTGCCACTACAGACATGTTAAATCTTTTAGGAACTAAATGCCTAGAATTGAGTTTAATACTTAGTGTATGACGTTAATACTAAATGTCTAGACGTGCAAAATTGGGACAAGGATGTTTATTTTTATAAACGTTTTGTGTGAACATAGTCAACTCAGTTCATCGTTAAATATGATAAGACGTTACCTGGTTGGTCGTGCAAATAAAAATAAATTTACTATACACCGTGAATTTCAGTCGTTGCTGATAACTCGTTGATATTTGATCTGGTAGTACAATTGATCTATCAATGAAATAATTAAATTTATTTAGCACTCAGGTGTTTACATACACTTGTACTTGTCAAAATTACACTGTATACGACTAAATCTAACAAAAGTATCACTTAAGGCGCTGTACTTAGTCAAAATAGGCTTCACAAAACAGTTTTTTAGCCAAATGTTTACATTTTAGAGCAGCTAAAAAAATATATGTTAATCTTGATCATATTTATGGGGGGACCATTGTGTTCAAAAGACGTTTTCGGTAAATTTTCTCGATAAAAAAAACCATAAAATAACCATTTAAATTGAAATTGTAGCAATTTTAACTGTATTATTTATAAACAAATCTTGATAATATTAATAACAGTGATGTAATATATAATAATAAAGGGAACTGTTGTTTTTATTTATCGATTGGAATAAGATATTTGCAAGGATTAATGTGTTAAATAACTCGAACGAGTCGAACGAAACGTTGCGCCATCGCGGCGTCTCTTCGCTTCTCTTTCATTTCTACGCGGAGCAACAGTGACAAAACTAATACGTAAAAGTCGTCTATTCACCGCGCCTTAAGTAGCTATAACATTGATAAAATGTTTTGATCTTCTCCATTTTTTTATCAGTCTATCCGTTTGTCGTGCGATAAATGACAAATGTACACATAATGTAACAGGTCTAAAATTAACTTCCAAGAATCCGGCCAAAGTTTAAGCGACATCCACCTGAGGGCACCCTTAAGGGGTTAGGACTTTAGGACCAACGCTCAGGGTGCCACTGGAGTTAAAGAGTAGATTTACGAACAGTGGTGATGATCGCTGGCACGAATATATTTCGTGCCAGTCTTCATATACCTCCATATACTTTTTCAATAGCATTAAATTTTACAAATTAAAACAACATGTGTTTCCCATTCGTTCAACCTTGACTATATTTTATTACAAGGAACTAGAGCTCATTTTGACGAGTTGGTAACTTTTTTTGTTTATTTTTAAATATGAATGTTACGTTTTTTGTTAACTGAACTTGATAGTGACATTGATGCCCTTGTAGCAGTCATTACATCATAGTTGATAAGTACTACTGGAATAATAATAATGATTTAAGTACCTAGACAAAGTTATTTAAACTATACCCTATTCATCGGGGCTTGAGACAAAATGTAAACAAAGAAAACATTGTTTCTCAAACTTTTTTCAATGTTTTTTATTGCTATTTAATTTAATGTAGGGTTTCCCATTTGTGTGTCTAGCCGCTCGGGTTAAGATAAGGTACTTAACTATGAAGATAATAAAAAAAAATACTCTTATTGAATTAATTATTCGGAGAATAAGGAGGATTCTGAAGAACTGTCGCCATCGTGAATAACGAAGCGGTCAACTATATTCAACTATCAATTATTCCATCAATTTTAAGCATCTTTTGCTCTTCCTTTTCACATTATCAATGCACTTTTGTCAAGCCTCTACTGTTATATTTTTAATTGCATCGGCTAGTAAAATTTGGACTTCACTGAACTTAAAGCTTTTGTTATTCTCAGCAATAAACTTGGGCCCATATTAACTTAATAGGATTTAATTCACTATGTCCTTTTAGAACCTGTTTACAGTGGCTTGCGATATTCCCATAATTTCAGTGGTTTAATTGATACCTTTGTAAGGATACAAATCCTTCGACCACGTTTCTTCTATGAGTTTGAACGATAATGAAAAAACTTTTCCGTTGAATGCGTTGGAGTTTTCTTTGATCGCTTTTTCTTTGGCGAAGAAACAGTGCAAGCGTTGCTTGGTCCAGGTGCACTCATGTTTTAAGCTCGAAAACGTAAATATAACAAAAACAAAACAACCAACAAATAACTTTAAACTTCATAAAAGATATAAATTCAACGAAAATATCTATAATAATAAATAAGCAGAACTCTCGTATCAACAAGTTGATCTATAGCAAAAATGGCGGATATAATCCGACCGATAACCAAACGTCACATTTTTATGTAAAATGTTCGGGAGTACCTATGGTCTATAATTTAGTCGTATTAAAATGCATTCGAAGTTTGGGAATCAAGTCTTTTTTGGGTGTTTTTACATGTAAACGATTTAATAAATATTGTACTTCATAAAAGATGACATTCCTAGGGTTGTTAAGATTTAAACAAATGTCGATAGTAATTATAAACTTTTCTTACTATTATTGACGATAATGTAACAAATAATTGGGATTAATTTAATTACAAACGTTACTAAATTAAACAAATATTTTAATATAAGATACATTTATACTCTCTGAAATCTAGTTTATTTTTAGAAATTGGATTTTATTTACTCACTATTATTTAAGATCAAGTACGCGTACATATGTAAATAATATTATAATACTAAAATATATAATAAAATGTAATAATTTATTGTTAGCAAAAAAATAGGCTGTGACGTCACGAGTGGCGTGACTGGCACAACAGGAGGGGCGCGAACGGCGGTTATCGGGCCAGGCGGCGAGGAGCTCACTTTTTCTGCGACTTATGGATCGGACGAACGTTCACTAGCTCTGTTAAATTTCTTGTTGTAACTTATTTCTATTTTCAAATCTGATTAAATTTGTTAGTGTTCTAATTATTATTTATTTTTAATAAATAACTGTCTAAAACGCTAATTTTATTTATTTTTAATTAAGTTTTATATAAAAATATCGATACGTTTATAGTCGATGGCCACGATGATTCATTGCCCATCACTTATTAGATCGCCATGCCCATAAAATATAACATTGGCAGGTACTGTCTGTCAGTACTACTAAATTCAAAACTTCATAGGCGTGATTGTACTGACAGCTGTAATAAAATATATTCACTTCATCAATCGTGACCCTAAAAGTACCCTTTTTATGGTTTGTTTACATTTAATCTCACGCCTCGATGAATACGGTATAGCTGCTAAACCAATATTTTTGTTTGGTTCCATTTACTTCTTCAACTTCATTCAACAGCCATGTTTACGTCCACACCTGAACATGGGACTTCTTTGAACAGACCTCGGTACCCCCGGGTGGCTGAGAAATATTGCCATAATCACCACGCTTGGCAAACAGGTCTAAAAAAATGGCGATGTAAAATCAGCGAAATTGAAAAAAAAAAAAAACACCGAAATTTGTTGCTTTTTTGTTGCTAATTAGTTGCTCGCTTTAAGTCTAGGAGGTCGTGGGTTCGATCCCCACGCCGGACAAGACATCTTTACTTCATCAAGCAAGAATTCTCAGATTTATTTCCGGGTCTGGTTGGTTGAGTGATCCCGATGGTTATAACATCATCTATAACAAGCGAATACCAGGGAATGGGCAACAGCGTTTCCCTGTGTATTACAAAAGCGTGGTGACTATGGCAAAATCGTCCCTCGACAGGAGGCCTATGTTCAGCAGTGGACGTTGTACGGGCTGATGATGATGATTGGCAGACCGAACAGTGATTGCAGTAAGATGGTAAGTAACGTTTAGCTAGATGCTGCTCCCTATTCATCAGCTGTACATAGGGTTACCAACTTTTTTTAACAGAAAAAAAGTATATTTAGGTCTGAGAAGAATATTGAACAGTGATTAAAATGAAGAGTATGTTCAGTCTCAAAGGAGTTAACACCGTCAGTATCAAATAATGTATATTAATATATTTATGTTACTACCACAGACGTTATTTTTTATGGATGAAGAATTCGTTGCTAGCACCATATACATATAATAGTAAACTCTCCTCATGAAAGTTTACATATCAATTTAAAATGCGTTTCATTAAGTGTAAACCAATCTTTTTTGTAGACTGTACATACTCTTCATTTTTCACACTTGATGTCTTGAATAACATTATAAATAAATATTATATTATTTAATAATTTAAAATTGCATAAATATTTAAAAATTTGGTCAGCGTCTCAGTTTAATATATTGTGTTAAACATTTTGACGCTCAAAACAGTATTTTGTATACTTTTTTTTTGTTAAACAGTAAATAGTAAACAGTGTTAAACAGTGTAGTTAGCAACCCTAGCTGTGCCTCCGCCTATGTCCTTATATGTAGTTAACCTCCTGGCAAATTACATTAAGTCTGTCCAAAAAAATACAAAACCGCGTATGTCCGTCCGAACAAGAAACTGAAAGTTTGATTATCACTACATTGTATAAAACAAAATCGCTTGCCGCTGTCTGTCCGTCCCTATGTATGCTTAGATCTTTAAAACTACGCAACAGATTTTGATGCGTTTTTTTTAAAACAAATAGATTGATTCTAGAGGAAGGTTTATATGTATGATACACCAGCATTGCACCTAATAGTAGTCGCTATAAGTCGCTATAAGTCATTTATAGATACTAATATTATAAATAGGTAAAGTTTGTGAGTATGTGAAGTTGCGTTGTAGGTAGTAATCTCTGGAACTAATGAACCGATTTTTAAAAATTCTTAACAATAGAAAGCCACGTCATTTGTGAGTCTCATAGACTATATCTTAAGTTAACGTTTTCACAGGAACGAGAATACGCGCGGTACAGCTAGTATTTTATAAAGAAGCAAAGGTTTTCCTAAAACCACGAGGTGCAACGTAAATCTTTATGAGTGAAGTAAATTATTTACCAACATGACGTCATAAACCCTCACTAAAGCTTACTTACTTGACGGCATCGCCTTTGTTGTTCATTTTCCTCGGTTGTATTACTTTTCATAAATAAATTATTGGATTAGACAAGGTTTTTTAAGAATTGCGGTTGCACTTACGTACTTTATTTGTTTATGCAGTATCAGTATGAAATTACGTAGGAATATAATATGTGTATATATCGCAGCTTTAATGTGATAGTGACACAAAATAAGGGTATGATTCTACACAAATTGATCCGTAATATCATGAGACTAAAATTCATTATCGTTAAGTTACACATTTGGTTTTGTGTCACTATTACATTGAAGCAGTTATATGTTTCAGTTAATTTTTATTTTTTGTAAATTCACATAAGTCAATACCACTGTACTTTTCTTTATTAGACAGTGTTAACCAAAAATGACAGTTCTTAAAAAAACTACCTATATAAAACTAAAGTAAAGAATATAAATAGTAAAATAGACTTACCTACTTACTTAAGCTAACATAATAGTTTTGTTAATAAAAATATCGAACTAAAGATAGTTTAAATTTGATATATTTTGTATAAATTATTTCTGCGAAATAGGTAAGTATGTAGTTTGTGCGTATGTAAGTACATATTTCACTTAACAACCGTCGTGGTGTTAAATTATCGCTATCAGTTTTGGAGGTCGAGTTTCGATCCCCACATCGGACAGGAAATCTCCCGGGTACTCCTCCATCCACCGTTAGTGAGGGACCCAGGAACTATGCAGCTATGCGGGACTGGTTGAGGGACCCTCCGTGCCTCAGAAAGCGCGTTAAGCCATTAACCCGAGACCTCGCTAGTTACAGACAAACATATAACCTACCACTAAAACAAAGAGGCAATTCTCTCTCTATTTTCTATTAAAGCAGCTTTGAGCCTGATTTTACGTTTTTACTACAAAAGCCATTGCTATATATGCGGTTAGAATAAGTCCATATATCAGGAAGAGTAATTCCGTTGAAATTGTTTGTTCAACGTAAAAACACAGGTGTTAGAGGTGCGAGGTGTATTTCGTGTGGGAAATAAATTTAACAAAACACGTTATTGCAGCTTCAAATAATTTATTTCATTTCAGATATATATTTTATTGAGTAATACATATCAGTAGTATTTATTGTGAATGGTTTGAAATATAATTGATAAAATTAATAAATAAATGTTAGTAAATAGGTAGGTACCACCTTCCCCGCGCGACTCCCGTTCCTATCGGAACTTCATAATAAAATATATCATAGCCTTCCTCCATAAAGGGGTATCTCTTTCTCTCTATTTTTTTTAGAAAGATTACTAGCTGAGATTTTAATTTTACTAGTATTCTTGTTAAACCCTCGTGCTAAGCTAAAATGCTTGTGTTACGAGTGGGTTCACGTCGGTAGTGCAATGGGTGGAATCGAACCGGCGACCTCAAGATCACAAGTCTGACTCTCTAGTCATTGGGCTACGTCTACCTAGCAATGAAATAATTTTGCAAATCGGCCCAGTAGCTCCTGAGATTAGGGCGTTCTAGCAAACAAACAAACATCTTCAGCTTTATATTAGGTACCTGCATATTTCTAAAGATTAATATAGTTTGGCTAGATAATGCTCTTATGGTATAAGTAATTATGGTATTTAATGTTAGGTAACTTTCGAAGATTTTTCAAGTATGGAGGTATGCAGGTACACAATTTTTATTTTAAAAATACGGAAGTAAGGTATTAGTATAATTAAAAAAACACAAAAGCTAGGTAACAGTTGCATACAGACTAGGCAAAGGACAAGATTTCTAGGTATGTAGCGATGTACATACCAATTTCAATTTAATTTAACGGGTAACGAAACCGACGCCAAATAACTACGTATTTTAAATTCCTATCACTACATATACCTACCTAGTATAAAACAAAGTCGCTTACCGCTGTCTTTCTTCTTTAATAGATAGTGATTCTAGAGGAAGGTTTATATGTACGATACATCAGCATTGCACCCGTGCGAAGCCGCGGCGGGTCGCTAGGTCGCTAGTCCGTTAAATATATTATACTAGCGACAGTCTTGATATCCCTAACATTTTGCTAGACACCTAAGTAGGTACTTTCTTTAGAAAAACTTCAAAGGTCGAACGCAGGTAAGTAGGTAACAGCAGTTACCGATAAGTGAACCTTTTTGGCTTCTCTATAGAAGTGGATACTCCAGTAGGTTATTTAGGAAGCGTCTGCTATGATTTTTGGGTCATACAATCTTGGACAACGATCAACCATAAGCACTGTCTAGGTAGTAAATGTGAAAAGTGAGTAAGTGTTTTTAAGGAAGATAGGCTTTAAACATAAACGTAAATACCTACTCTTTATTAGTACAGGAATCGGCGGACTTATCGCAATCAGCGATCTGTTCCAGACCACCTTATGATGGAATGGAAATTAATAAGAAGGAGTAGGAAGTGTAGTAAATTACAACAAGAAATAAAACCTATGAAAAGGATGGCGTGAAATGACTTAAATTATCAATTTGGATAGCGTCTCCTTAAACCTACTACCATTTGTCAGTGGGTAGGTAGTCTTAAGGGCAGATTTTACAAATGGAAATTATAAAAAAAAAAAACGAAATTTTCCAAGTCCTTTCTCCATAGCGCCCCTAAGGCTACACTTCAACCCTACCATTAAATAGAAAATACATAGACATAATAGGTACTAATAATACCTACATATACATATAGGTATATATACAGGGTGTCCCAAAAGATAACGTAGCTGGGAAGGGGGGTGATAGGGATAGTCACAAGGGTCACCAGAAAAATATAAAAAATTCCCTCTGGGTGTTTAAAAAAATAAATGACATTTTTTAAAATTTTACACCTTGTGCTAACTGTACCTAGAAATATGGCTGTATTTAAAAAAAATGCTGTTATGTAATCTTCAATAACAACAAGGTCATCAACATGAACATCAAAAATAACAAGGTGTAAAATTTTAAGTTTTTAAAAAAATGGCATTTTTTTTTAAATACCCAGAGCGGATTTTATTTTTATTTTTCTAGTGACCATTGTGTCCACCCCTGTCACCCCCTACCCCAGCTACTTAACCTTTTGGGACACCCTGTATACATATAAATTGATTTTACATTTGATTTTAGGCAAATTACCTTAATCCTGTATTCATTTGATGTCAATTGGCATTACGGTTGAATTATAACGACAGCTAGTGCCAGTACAGTACCTAGGTACCTACCTATATTCCTATGTACAGCACACACTTATCCTGCCAATTATTTCCTGAATCTTTTCCCATGAGCTCTGGTGATGAATATTAATTTACGAATAGGATAGGTATTAGGAACACAGCATTCATCAATAATATTATTAGGTAGGTACCTATTATGTTTTGGTAATCTATATGACAACCCCTGTAGCGTAGCGGTATTTAGCTCGCTTTAAATTACCGCCATTTAAATGACGGAGGTCGTGGATTCGATCCCCATGCAGGACACGGACCCGGACCGGAAATCCTTGTGTATTTCCGGGTCTGGTCTGGTTAAGCCGTTGGTCCCGATTATTATAACATCAACTACCTATAATAGTCGAATATCAAGGAACGGGAAACAGCGTTTCCTTGTGGTACAACATAACACTGCGGTCACCAACCCGCCTGCCAAGCGTGGTGACTATGGAAAATACCCTCCCCGGGATGAGGTCCATGTTCAGCAGTGGATGTTATACGGGCTGATGATGATTCTAGGTATAAAGTGGAAGTAGGTAGGTATCTAATTATCCAGTCGAGCAGCTCGTAGAGTGTACTCGCGTACGGTTAGTACGCGAGTACACTCTATCTGTCCGACTATGAAAAAGCTTTGCTTTTTTATTCTTATCAAATTTGCATTATAACCTTTATACCTACCTACCTATATACCTATCGTGGAAACAATATAAATTATCTTAACGCCTAAGTAGGTAGGTACCATAGGGTAAGTTCGCCTGTTCGCGTCCATCACCCAATTCGCGTCCATTTTACGGATCTCCCTTTAAAAATCCTCAATAATAAGTAAACTAACGCTCTTATCAAACGAAAAGTCACTACCGCTGATACTTCAATGAATAAGAGGCACGCACATATGGACAAAAGGTCCGTGCGCCAAACCAATCCCGTTTAGAAAAATAAAATGTCTCGGCTGTTCAACAAGGGAGTGTGCAGCGGCGCATTCGATGGTAAGATTTTTATTTGAGAATTTTAGGATACAAAACTAATTTAGTACCATAGGTCACATACATACACTGCGGCAGCTTATACATAAGACCGAGGAGTATAATCAGGCCCTATGCTTTGCGTTTGTGGACTATGAGAAAGCCTTTGATTCGGTCGAAATTTCGGCGGTTCTAAGGTCTCTTCAGCGGTGTCGTATCGACTATCGCTACATTGGAGTGCTGAAGTGCTTGTTCAAAAACGCCACAATGTCAGTCAGAGTACAGGGCCAATCTACGAAGGCGTAAGACAGGGAGATGTTATATCTCCCAAACTTTTTACGACTGCTCTAGAGGACGCCTTCAAGCTCCTGGAATGGCAAGGACAGATGCTCAATGGAGTTTCCAAACAAGTTGGGCTTAGAATGAACATGGGCAAGACGAAAGTCATGCATGACGCCCATGTAGTGCCCAACAAATAATTCTAGACGGGGAGCAAAAAAAATATTCCAAACACCTACTACTTACCTAATTTTACGTTCAATCAATGTGTTTCTTTTAATGATTATAATGTTGATTTTTAATTTTTATATTGTTTATTCAAGGAATTGTTAAAATACAAACTTTCTTTACAAATTCGGTCGCAATTTGGATTTTTAGACGCAAACTGGGTAAAACGCCTCATTCTGATGTTTATCTATTTAAAAAAAAACTCTTGATGTTTCGAACAAAACTGACAGTTTTTCTTAAAAAAGACTAATATAATAAACAGATAACATAATTTTTTCATAGAAATTAGTGCTGGAATAATTTTATAATCGCCGTCAACTTGCCAACTGCGCTAAATGAACGCGAACAGGCGAAATTACCCTTCCTATCTAGATAGGCAGGTAAATAGGCAGGACCTACATAAAACGTTTTAACTAGACAGGTCTACCTCACCTACCCACCTAGCTAAAACAATATTGTTTTAACTGCATCACTTTTTATTGGTAATTGTATTTACCTATTTAACTAATGGGATAAGTAAAGTAGTAAAGTAAAGTTAATATAGGTAGATAGGTACTACCTACCTATATTAAAATTATGTAAAGGAACTTTGTCGATAAGTAGGTAGGTATGTAGGTAAGTTTAGCCTTATAGCCTAATAGGTAGGTAATAGATCCTCAATTTTAATAAGGTACCTTCTACCTATGTAATAATAGGACTTAAACGAACGCATAACACCTACCTACAACTTGTTTCGTAAATAGGAATCTACCTACGTTTGCACAAATAATAATAAGTAGGTAATAGACTTACCTACCTACTTAATAGGTAGGTAACTAATTATTTCTAAAGTTGGAAACTGAAATAAAAATCTTTATAAATAGGTCTATAAATCTGTGTAAATAAACTATACCATTCTACCCAAGTTACTAACCTAACAAACTAGGTAGGTAGGTAGGTACATATTAAAGTCATGCCAACTTGAAGATAACCTCTGTACTTTGCTACTCAGTCTAATACAATAAAATTATACGTAATCGTATGAAATAGATAACTAACTACCTTCAAGAAATCTGCGATATTGACCTTACAGATATCATTCGTAGTAAGTAATCCTTAGTTACTAATAATCGCATCGTTATCTCACGTGATAACACGTGAATACCTTTAATAATACCAATTATAATGCTAAAACTATTCTTAAGCCGGACAAATCCGATTAAGTAGGCACCTAATCCAGGAACCATGATAAACAAGCGCAATTTAGTTAATGACATTAATAATTGAGAACCATTGCCTATTCTTATACCTTCAAAATATTTTTAAATTTACATAATTACGCAACTGACATCAGACCTTGTTCACACAGATTTATGTCAATAAACGTAGTAAACGATGTTAAAATACTTACATACCTAGTAAAATGCCGGTCAAGTTGTAAATCCACACGTGACGTAAAACAACTTTATTCTATACACAACTCTATAAACATAAAAAGTGACACTGCAGTAACGTTTATCACAAACAGTTGACACTAAAAAACGTCATTGTTACACAAAACATCACTATTCACAAGTTTTTTTACTTCGGAAATCGTAATGGCGGTAAAGTATCGCGGACGAAGAGTACGCGCGTAACACAATCACGTCTCGCGGCGATCGCTCGCAGACTGACTGACTGACTGAACTGAGGGAATGAATGAATGAATCGCATACCGCGATCGAGTTGCATACAATTCGTGACTCTTGGTACAGTAAACGCGTGAATGCGTGACGAACATTGAACAACCTCATCAACCTAGCGGTTTTTTGTCCAGATTAAAATTATTGTTTTATTAGGCGTTAGAATCTGATACATTCAATGGTTTAAACTAAAAAGCATTCAAAGTTGGCAAAAGTTAAAGATATAAAGTATAATCTGTGTAATATCAATACATTCTAAAATAGGTTTAAGAAAAAAGGGCTAACAAGGGTCTTTTCCAATATCTTAAACTATTTCAAATTTTATTTGTAACATGAATGTCCAAATATTTTTACAAAAAACAGTCGGTACTAGGCAATCTTCCTAGTGGCAGGTAGGTTGCCTATATTAAAATTTTTATGCTCTGTTACATCATCAGCCCGTTAGAGAATAGTCCTGAATATCCCCTAACGAGTCCCCTAAAGGGTCCCCTACCGTGGGAGGTTTTTGCCAGAGTTACCACGCTTGGCAGTCGGGTTGGTGGCCGCAGTATTGTGGCGTAATACGCTACTCCTAGTTCCTTGGAATGCGATTGTTATAGAAGATATAGTAACAATCGGGACCAACAGCTAAACGTGCTTTCCGAGGGCCGGAAAGATTTATTGTCTGGCGTTGGAATCGACCCCACGACCCAGATTTATATAATTTATTCATTATTTTGATTTCATTATGTTCTGAATCTGAAAGGCCTTTACTTCTTATTAAATGATACAACAAAAATTTCTTCTTAGTATTTCTAAAAAATACGGTAGTTACACAAATGTTATAATCCTAAGCAAAAATTAGTAAAATTAAACTGCAAAGGCCAAAACGAGGTTGGTGAATAAGTAATAAGGAGTAGCTCGCTCATGAACTATTTACCTGGATGCAAGGCTGCTTTTGGTGGGTCAGGACCCAATTACACTAAACAAAACTGGGTGACAAAGAAAGTTAAATATTACAAACGTAGTTGTAACAGTTTAATTTTGGAAGTCATATAAAGGTATTCAAGAATTAATTGCAAGAGTTAAAGAACCACTAAACAATAATAAACAAAATCATTTTAATAAAAAAAGCAATTAAACCATTTTTGAATGTGCTAGCCATAAAACCTCTAAGGCTGATATCACATTGGGCGCACGCCTAATAGCGGTTTCCCCGAGCATGTCAACGCGAACGCCGAGATAATATTTATTCAAATTACCACAAAAAAGCCACAGAAATGAGAAATAATGATTTATAACATGCATCTCCTCCTAAAATAACCATTATTTTTATTTGCTTCCTAAACTAATGGATACGTAATTTAATAAAGAACATTTTGCTAGTTTAATTTTTTTCAAAACAAAAAATTTGATTTTATAATGAATTTATTCTAAAATCTGAGCGTACCTACTCGCTAAGTAACGGTGGGGTGCGGCAAAGAGGGAACGAATGCTCAAGGTTATTTGGTCAGGGTAGCGCCTTAATACTGCTACCCGTTTTCTTTTCTGATTTGCAGATGCTTTTCTTGATATCAAGTATAAACCTGAAATAAATTTAATTTTTCGCAGCGAATTTTACCGGTACGTGAATTGAACGACACGTAGCTTAAGGTGAGTTTCATACTGCTTTGCTACAGAGGCTGTTAGTTTACTGAATTTTTTACCCTTGTTAAATGCTGAAAATTAACTAATCGACCGGTTACGTATAATTGGAAACGTCAATCAATATCTTTACCTCGAAGCGACGGGAAATGTATCACTAATCATTAACAGATCTCAATTCTCCCCGAACAAAATCAATTCCTGACTCCGGTTTTATTAACGTAAAATAATCACTGTTCTTCTTCGCAACTTCACGAGATTACGAATTAAAACTTCCATTCTTCCCGGACCTATAATCTACAATAACATCGAAAGAATATATGTATAAAATTTAAATAAATGCGAACATTGAAATACCGAAATAGGTGCAACACTAGTTTGTTTTTCCTCTTACTGTACTTTTGTATGCAAAAAATGAATGAATGAATGAACCAGTTTACAAATTTGATGCTCAAAGAGTTTTGCAATTTGGGGTGTCACGCAGTTTCTTTACGTATAAAGCGTACGATCGAATTTTGGGTAGGAGCCAGATGGTGTGTAAGATGTGAATGGTGTATGCCTTGTTTTCCATAATAAGGAATGCAAGGCTAAAGACTGTACATTTTGTGTGCAACCAATGCACCTTGAAAGTAAGTCTCGCGATTAGTTTCTTTTGAATTTTTGTTATTTTTGCCTTTCCATCCTCTTCGAAGTGAAATAAAAAAAATGAAAATTGAAAAACCTACGTCATACAGAGAAAATGCCTTCCAGATTTCAGGTCTCTACGATTAGTAATGTAGGCTTTGGCTGACATATCAAATCAGTCTGTAATTCAGGACAAAGCATTTTATCAATACCTATAGATGAAATATATTAAACAAATGTGCTCTTTTTCCGTATTATGAAAGCGATAAGGCTTCAAAGGTCTTTTAGGGGCAAATAGAAGCTGTAATTGAATGATACCTTTCCCAATACGGTCAAGTTCCCCGAAAAGTGCTATTCTCTTTGGCAGTAAACATTTTAATGCATACGCGGCATTACGCGCTTGAGATCGCCTACTAGTAGAACTTGAAAGTATAAAGAAGTGGGTACGTAGAATAATTATGTCATCATGATTATTATATATTGGAACGAAGTTCCTTTTTTATAATGATATATAAATGTCATAATTTAATGTGTTTCCTAAGTAGATATTTCAATCATATAAATTTCACATAGTTAGAAAAATAATTAATCATTAATAGGTGTGTGTACACACCTATTAATGATTAATTATTATATAATTTTTAATAGGACTAATCCCACTTACTTTCCCACCACTGTAACTCCTGTAAGCCAGCATCAACAGTGGCACACACTAGAAATGGCAATGAGCGAGCACCGAGGCCCACCAAAACCCAAAAAAAAGAACCAAAGAAAAAGAAAAGGAAGTGTCTTTGGACCCACGAAGAATTTAATCAGAAAGAAAATAAAAGAAGAAAGAAGGTCTTATATTTCCAGTTCATTCAATTAGACAGCGGGCGCAAAGAAGTGTATGTAAAATAGTCAATTTAATTTTTTCATTAAAAAAATACACGTTTCTTTTGTCATCCCCCAATACAAGCTGTGCTGGCCTACCGGTACATCGCGGAGTAAATAGAAATACATAGTAATTAGTAGGTATATACTTCAGTGTAAGTAAATACAAAGTAAGTAAATATTACAAGTATAAAAAATGGGTCTCCACTGGTAATTCAGTGGTTACAGTAGGTAGTTTTTGGGAAAGCAATGTAGTATCATTAAAAAAAAAATTCTTTAAAATAAAGTTATGCGAAAAAATGTAAGCCGCCAAACCATTGGTACGCCAAATAAATATAACACGATTTAAAAAAAATAGTTAAGCCAATATCTTACACATATGCGTAAATTACATTTTCAAAATATTAAAACCAGTTTTGTGTACTAAGTAGCTAACCGTTTAAGCAGAAAAAGAATGTTGCATTTTATTTTAAATAAACAAGGAATTAAACTCAATACCGAATTAACGCCGTAAATTTCATAATAAAATAGTTTCAGTATGAATGTTGGAATGACAGCGTCTTGCGAATTTCTCAGCTATTTTATGCTGCTATGTTTAATAACTTTAAGTGAATAGACACCAAGTGAGTAGAAAGTCGCAAAATTTATAAAACTCCATTCATTGGTGTTTTGTCATTACCTCTTTTTATCCGGTTCAAAATGCTAGCTCCATATCGCCACTATTACCCGCCGGGTGCTCCTCCGACCGCCAGCTATGAGGACACCGGGATGTATCTGCAGATGCATAACATCCGCTGTTCTCTGGCGGTACGGTCACGGGTTCTTCTGGACTCTTTCATTTCGGCTCTTAGTCTTAATGTTTTATTATGATTAAGTTCATAAAATGTGATGTTTTGATAGTTACTAATAATTGGCATAACGATTCGCCAGTCAGTATTAATATCACAGATTCATAAATAGTTACTGGTATTACTATCAAAACGTAACATTATATTGGTTGATATGTGATATTAATTTTATTAACATAACATTAAAATATACTCAGACTTTTTACAAAATAAAAGGTTTCCTTCCTTCCGTTCCTCAACGTAAATGTGATAAATGTATGTATATGGCAAAATGAGCTCTATTGCCTTACAGTATAAATTAGTCTAGGTTGTACGCCATTTTTAAATGCTTTTTAAAAAGTATACATAAACAATTATACATAGACCGTTTGTACTACCAATAATAAATCGTGTCGCTAAGAATTAGTAACAACAACAAAACCACGGTGTATACGGTAACTGAATAACAGGCGTTGACGTAGGTTGGTAGGTATTTAATCTGAAACCGTATTTCCGAAGCATTTAATATCTTGGCAAACTTTTTATCAGATATTAGCTAACCCGGTCACTGACATCTTTCTGTTTTTTCGTCTCCACTGCCATTTATGGAGGAAATGGTATCATTTTCATTTCCTTTTGCTCTCATTACATTTTTCCATGCCTACAGTAAATCAGAACAAAAAACGTGCTTGCAAGAATACCGATTTTTTTCGTACGGACATATGTACTTAGTTAGGCACGAGGACTTTGGCACTTGGAACTCGGCTCAGGGCGGTCGCTGGTAGAGATATTTACACATTATGTTTTTTCGGAAAGTTTTATGCAACTGTTGAGAATACCAATTGAAACGATCAATTTTATGGGATGAAGTTTTATGTATTAAAACTTACTTTGTTAAGTAACCATCTAACCTTTTTTTGGTTAATTTTGAAGTCATTGGGCATATATTTCATCGTATTATAATGATAGTGTTTTGATCGTTTGTTGCTTGTTTGAATCGTATCGTAGATATCTTATATTAATATGTTCGCTTTAACGTTCATTTCTTTGATACGTCTACTTCTAACGAACAATACGTTGGTAAACATCGTGTCAATAGCCAGTTCTGGTTCGGAATAATACGTTATGCTCCAAGTTTTGGTCAATGTGTCTAGGGAAATTAAATATACCTATAAATTTTAAAGTTCGTTTAATAATTAACTGACTACGCTACTTTAAAACTTAAAACTAACTTGATAAGAAGCAAAGTCAACTCATCATTCTTTTCCCATCTTGCAAAGCGGTACAAACTTTGTAATTCAAGTATGAATAATCCATGTTTAACTTGATACAGTGGGGTCTTAAATTGAGGTTTTTGAGTAATTAATGTGTTGAGTTCATGGCAGGTTCATCATAAGTTGGAAACTGTAAAATCCCGGCGGCTACACTGACTGAGGTCACAGGTTCAATGGCTGAAAGGCTGGTGAAACGTGCGAAGGCCTTGAGAGCTGAATTAGATCCTGAATATCTAATTAGGTTTCAAAGTGGAACATTTCATACAAGAATGTTTAGAATTTTAACATCTTCAATCCGTAGAAGTACGTATAAGATAAGGAGCACCAGCTAGAATATGCATCTTATAAAAATTCTTCTTCTGAGAAATTTATTGACTATCTATAATAACATATAAAGCTGAAAAGTTAGATTGTTAGTTTGCTTCAACCCGCCAAGGAATCTCAGGAACTACTGGCCCGACTAGAAAAATTATTTAAGTGTTGATAACTCATTTATTGAAAAAGGCTATATTAGGTAATAAAGTTCCCACGGGAACGGGAGTAACGCGGGTAAAACCGCGCGAGGGAAGCTGTAATTATGGTGTTAATACACTTGAATGTGTAACACATTAGGTACATTTATTTCACTCGACACCTAGATTTCATAGTTTCTTCTAAAGAGTACTTCTTTGGTAGCTCTGTGTCCAGTGGCGTAGCTATCGTAGCTTCTAAAAAGCAATTCTTTGGTAGTTCTGTGCCCAGTGGCGTAGCTACCGTAGGGCCCAACGGCGGATCGAAGGAGTGTCCGGGGGGTTTTAGTGGTGTAGAGGAACCTCAACCTCGTGGTATAAGTTAGCATACCACGCAATGGAGAGGGCGAGCCACATATCCCACCGCCAGCGCGCGAATACGCTGCAGCGGCAGTGGGAATGCTTGAATGCATTTGCCCCCGGACAGTAAAAAAAAAAGGTGGAGCAGTGCACCAGGGTCCCGGACTTCAGGGGGCCCTCTAACCTAAGCTTTGAAAAGAGCGGGTCAGCCAACTCGCCAGCTCTTGAAGCTATGCACCGGGACCCTTGCCCACCTAGCTACAACACTGTCTGTGCCATTCCTTTGTAAGCTCTAAATGCAATTTAATTTTATGCCAAGATCTTGAAAAAAATTATAAATATGCCGTTATTCCAACGCAAAAAAATCTCAATTATTAAATTTCCAATCCTCATGCCTGCAATATTACGAAAGTCTGAATGTAGGTCAGGTACTTGTCCAAATAGCTTCGGCTTTTGTTTTCCGTAAATGTATATAAAAACCACCTTAGTGGCAAATTATGGTCTGTAAGTGTTCTTATAAGATACCAACAGAATAGTCTATCAATCGTGTCTTTAAGAAATATGCAATTTTATTAGTCAAGCGCTAAAGAGTAGGGACTAGTTCAATTTTTCATGGTGACCAAACGGTCAACCTGGCGGCAACTGTGGCGTAGCGGTACCTATAAGTTTCGCTTTAAGACTCGGAGGTTGTGGGTTCGCCACACACGACTAGAATTTTTTGGGTAAATTCTAAAATTTCTTTCCGGGTCTGGTTGGTTGAGAGACTATCCTCCTTGCTTCGGAAAACACGTTAAGCCGTTAGTCCCGATTGTTATAACATCATCTATAACAAGCGTATACCAGGAAACGGGCAGCAGCGTTTCCCTGTGTATGACAATTGCCAAGCGTGGTGACAATAACATCACCCTCCCTCCCGAGGAGACCCATGTTCAGCAGTGTACGTTGTACGGGCTGGTGATGTTGACCGAACAGTAAGTGCCTTAGTTATTAGAAAATCAAAGCTATATAACAAACATTCTTAAAGGTAGCAACTATTTCGGCAAGCCCTTAGAATTGGAATTAAGTCGTACATTACTTAGTATAAATAAATATTTATTATGATGTGACCGGAATACTGAGTCACAAAAAGTAAACGTGCTTGGTTACGTTATGTTAATTCATGAATATTTACTCTAAAAGGTCAGGCGTACTCATTCATTAACAAAACTGGACAGACTCGCGTTGGTAACAAATTCATCAGCTATATTTTGTGTTAGGGAAGCATATTGGGTCCCACATTATTTCTAGTTTTTATAAACGACTTATGCAATTTAAAATCCCAAATGCCAAGATTACATCTTTTGCCGATGATACAGCTATAACTTTCGTCGCCAACACATGGTCTGAACTCGAGGACAAAGCGCAACAAGGCTTTGATGTAGCGTTAAAAAGGCTTAATATCCATACGCTTACACTTAATACCTCCAAATCCAAGCTTATTACTTACTCGATTAGTTCTACTACCCAACCAAACCCACCAATACCTTAAAGTTCACACATGCAATTGGCAAACTCAAGTCTCTTTCCACTGTGCTCTACGGATCCTCTTCGGATGAAATCAAATACCTAGGTATCGTCATAGATAAGTATCTTAAATTTAAATCTCATATTAATGTCCTTACTAGCAGAGTTCGCAATCTTATGTATATTTTTAAGACTTTAAGAAATATTACTAATCCAATTATTATACGTAGTGTCTATTTTGCCTTATGTCTATCTATTATTACCTATTGTATTCCCTGTTGGGGTGGTGCTGGAAAAACTATTCTTAAACCATTGGAAGTTGCACATCGCGCCATACTAAAAGTGGCTACCTTCCGTCCACTAATTTATCCAACTAATCTGTTATACAAAACCTGCAATGTCCTCAATGTGCGGCAACACTTTATCCTACAATCAATACTATTGCAACACCGCATAACCCTCTATATTGAAATTACAAAACGCCGAAAAGATAAAATATGTGCTCCTCCAAAAACCCGCTTGTCGTCTACTCCTCTGAGTTTCTTGCCATTTCTTCTCAGAGTTGCCACGTCTTGAACTGGAGGTAGGAAAAGAAATGGACGCATCATAAGAACATGATTTACTTTTTTTGAATTGTGTCTATATGAATAAAGAAATTTTGACTGTGACTTTGACTTTGACTAAAAGATTCTTTTATTATTTAGGTCCGTCTCTTTACAATACAATAAATAAATATGTCCGATAAATAGATTATCTTATCATAATTGTAAAAAGAATGTCCGCACATTCCTTCAAAATAAAACCTACGACGAAACAGAAAAATAAGTATTTAATATTAATAAAATAAGTATTTAAAATTGTACCACGCACCCAAAACATAATCCCACACTAACTTAATACCCTTACATACGCATACTTACACAGCCGCACGCTCACACACATACACACAAACTCATACATTCACACACAGCACACACGCACACTCAAACACACAGGCACACTCACACACACATACACACACGCAGATGCAATCGCTTACTATTATTTGTTATTTTTTAATACTTTTATTTTATTTTTAAATTGTAAACCATAAAAATGTAGTGCTTAATATTTAATGCAATTAGAGGGTCTTAAGGTGCTGACAACAAATTAATAGTAATTTGGTTTACGGTTGTTACTAAAGAATCAGCCAAATCGCTTGAAACATTTTCGAGTTCTTAGCTTAGAGATAAATTTAAAAAGGAAGGTAAAAATATACGTACATTACTAACTTTAGCACCACTTCAACACATGGGCCTCTTCTTTAATATACCTTGGCGGGTCAGAGTCGTTGAGTGAAATTTCCGTAATTAAGCTAGGCAGATAGATTGGTGATCGTAGTGGGATGGGAGTAGGGTTGTCACCCGTACTATATTTCAGTCAAATGTTCTATATATTATACAAAAATAATATAGTATAAAAAGTACTACCACACCCTCAGCGCGGCATTTAAAAACAATGAAAAATGCAAAAATGCACCTTCACAATAGGAAGTCTAAAAAAAAAAGGTGGTCGAGCAACCGAGTCATTAAGAGTGGCCTTCGGACAGAATCTTAATCCGGCACTGTATGGATCATACACGTGGAAAAATATTAAATAAATGTGTACTATTTTTTTTCCTGTATTTCACAAAAATACTATATATTTAGCAACTTTTTGAAATAAGTACTATACAACACAGAAAAGATGGCAGCCCTAGATGGGAGTAATTTTATGTATTTGATTGAAAAATAAATTTATTATTTTACAACAAAAAATTGACTAAAGTAATTACAATACGTGACACTCTTAAAGGAATGGCATATATTTTGGAAGCAAAAAGCTTCATAGCAAAAACTAAATTTAACTATTCTTAGTTTTAATGACGATAGCAGTTATCTGATTGGCAAATGCGTAGTTATAATAATAACACAAAGAAGCTCTTTCACGTATGCGATGTCTGGTATTCATTAGCTGTTTACATGATTTCTAACTGAGCCGCTTTATTACATGGCCATCCGTGTATACGCATGACTCAAGATTGCAGTAGTAGGTAATGGCCCCGTAGATTATAGAGTCTTAGTAGCATACCACGTGTCTTGTAGAAGTAGCTTGTTAGTTCTATAAGCGTCACTAGCTTTAAAGAGCGAATTACCTAGGTACAATAGCAATAGTTAAAATAAAATAAAATAAAAATCATTTTTATTTACAGGCACTTGTAAATAGTCAAACATTAATTAGAAAATTTATTCATTATATTTGTTATTTATTTATATCTATAAAATTAATAAGTTATTTATCATTATTAAAATTTATTTATATTATTCTTATCGACGCAAAATGATTGTTCTGTCTATATTATGCCAAAACAATTGTCATTATTTGGGTGGACCATGAGCATATAACGACAGACGCGCTTTAATGCTACCACCGGATCCAATGCGCCCCAACTGAGAAGATCCGGCGAAACAAACTCAGTAGGTTACTTTACTGTTTCATCACGGCCCACATGTTCCCGCTGGATATCGATGGGGAAGGAGGATGTTCAGTAGTGGACGATAACAGGTTGAAATGATAATGATGACCTAGGTACTTCCTTATTGTACATTTTCATGATTTTGGTATAAATATTGAAAATGTAATAAAATACATATTCACGCGTTACAAGTAAAATATGGTCTGGTTTAAATAAAAAAAAATACTGGTCAAGTGCGAGTCGGAATCACCCACGAAGGGTTCCGTAGCATTTTGAAGCGTCTACCTGTTGTCGTTATTGATATTGAGCAAAAAAGGGCGACAAAAAAAAAGTTTGTTGTATGGGAGCCCCATTAAATATTTATTTAATTGTATTTGTTGTTATAGCGGCAATATCAATACAACATCTGTGAAAATTTCAATTGTCTAGCTATCGCGGTTCTTGAAATACAGCCTGGTGACAGACAGACAAACAGCGAAGTCTTAGTAATAGGGTCCCGTTTTTACCCTTCGGATACGGAACCCTAAGAATGTGTTATTTTCCTCATGTTCACAATTTTCTCTTATACCTACTAGGGGTTTTCTGGAATAATATTCATGAATGAAATGACCTCAGCTTTGTGCAAATTTTGTATTTCTGCATCATAATATATAAACCTTCCTTTTTTCTATAAGAATATAGTTCTTAAAATTCTTAGTTTAAAGAATATTAAAGGATTTTGAACTTGTTTTACGCAAACTTGTTTAGAAATTATTTCTGATTTAAATAATCGATTATTTTTATTATTAAAATGTCATACGAAATTACCGTATGTCCTACCAGGACTGAGATGATTTCTCTAAATGATTATTTTCCAGTCTTCTTTTTCTAGAGCAGTTAAAATCTTTAGTCATATTTAAGAACTAAGGAGTTTGGGGAATAGATCTAGCTGCTAGATAAATGCAACTAAATTGATTTTTCTTGTCGAATAACTTTACAAGAGTTTCAGAGTACACGTTTCGGTTATCACAACGGGTATACTACTAAATTATTATTATTATTATATCAGCCCATAGTGTCCCTCTGCTAGGCTGCCTCCCTTCACTCTTTTCACTTCTTACGGCTTTCTGCGACCGTGGTCCAGTCTTTCAAAAAGCGGTCCAAGTCCATCTTCGCTTGGGCCTGCCACGACGTCGACTTTTCCCTTTCAGTTTGTGTTGCCCAGCGTTTGTATGGCATTCGACATACGGGGCCTGCCTGACTGGAATGAGACTTCATTTCAGCTACTACAAAATAAACGACAAAAAAGAACAGACAATAAATATGAGTTAACCCACCACATAAAGTTCAATTACAGCGACAAATTTAATGAATTATGAAAAAAGCCCTTTCAGTCGTATGACATAATACAACCTTATGTCATTTTCCTCACGTTTACCGCCCGATGGACGCTACGAAGCATCCATAATGACATAATGAGCATCAATTGTTTTATACCGACGCGGACGCACTACCTGTGGGGACGTGACGATAAACCAAAGATTCATTTTACATACAAAGAGAATACAATTTTAATTGCAAATTTAAGGGTCTATCCAGGGATGTAGCTGATATTTAAAAATATTTTACGATGGATTTTTTTTTCTTTGTTTAGTTAACTTTAAAAAGACAACTCCTGCACTAGTGAAATTAATTCCTGTGTCGCGGGTCACTTTACAAACAAGCAATTCACGAACACAAAGTACACCCAGACTCAATTAATGTGGTTCACATAAATAATTGTCCCGGGTGAGAATTGAAGCCAGGACTCAGAAGAAATATCCGTAACCATTGAGCCTCCGGTGCACCCTTTTGATTGGATAGTCAGTGTTGGAAGAATATTTATGAACTTTAGTTTAAAACTAAAGAACAAAAATATTCATAAAATAAAATGTAGGTACTCATATTTTTAACATTACAGTGGAACAATATCACTTTTGTAAAAATTGCGTATTTTCAGAGAGAGTGAAGTCTTACGGTATATGTGTTTAGTATCTGCTTAATTAAATGGTGCCAAATCCAATACTACAACCTTCTACCATTTACACCATGATTTAATAAGTTGCCAATAATTAATTACAATTATAAAATAGCATTAAAATTACGTCAAACGTTATTATTTCGTGCAATTCATCTCATCTATCATCAACTAGAACTCATTTTGCGATATAGGTACATTATTTCAATTGCAGTCACAATAATCTAGCCGTACTCAAAACCAATTAGTATCTTAAGTTCTGATATTAGGTATTTATTGACAAAGACAGCATAATGCAGAACTTTCATAAAAACATAAAAATAACAACAGTATTCCAATCTTTGCAAAAGTGACATTAAAATAATATTGCAAACTTTATTCACGTAATTTAAGGACGTTTCCGATTCGTTTCCAATGAGGTAATTAATATTAATCGATGTATAAGGAGAATAAATATTTAGTAATTAAGAATTCAAAATACAAATATGGTACGTGAATCGTGATTTTGAATCGTTGCTAAAATCTAGCAGGATCAATTTCCGTCAGCATATGTTTTTTACAAAAAGTTTCCTTCAAGGAGATGACAATGATAAATGTAAATAACAAAATCAGTACTGGTGCTTTGCAATACAAAATAATCTAAGTTGTACGAATGGGCGCCCATAACTCCGGTTTGAAGTTGTTTTCATAGATTATTTTTAACGCTGTCGAAAAAGTATATCACTACATTATCATCAGCCCGTACGACGTCCAATGCTGAACATGGGCCTCCTCCCGAGGGAGGGTTTTTGCCATAGTCACCACGCTTGGCAGGCGGGTTGGTGACCGCAGTGTTATGTTGTAACATACAAGGAAACGCTGCTGTCCGTTCCCTGGTATACGATAATGTTATATAAATATGATGTTATAACAATCGGGACCAACGGCTTAACGTGCTTTCCGGCACGGAGGGTAGTCCCTTAACTAACTAGACCCGGAAAGAAATCTTAGAATCTAGATAAAGATTTCTTGTCCGGCATGGGAATCGAACCCACGACCTCCGAGATTTAAAGCGAGCCAAATACCGCTACGCTACGGAGGTTGTCCGTATATCACTACATAGTATAAAACAAAGTCGCTTCACGCTGTCTGTCTGTACCTATGTATGCTTAGATCTTTAATAGCACGCAACGGATTTTGATGCGGTTTTTTTTAAAGATAGAGAAATTCAAGGTTTGCGGATTGCTGGTACATTCATAAATCAATTTTACTATCAAATAAAATTTTTTTTGCTAAGTATTTGCAACGATAAATAATTACGATAGGTATCTAATTAAGATTCTTGGAAATAAATACCTTCACTGAAGGTATTTATTTCCAAGAATCTTAAAAAAGTTGTTTCTGAAGGTCCTTCAGAAACAACTTTTATTTCAGAAAAGTTTGAGTCGTAGAATTGGTATCTATTTATCCAATAAAGAGGAATTAACGAATTGATCAATCCTTAGTCATTTCTTAGTAATATATTAAACATTCTTGTATTGATTTGTAAAAAGGTATTTGGATATTTTGTATGGGCCAATGGATCGTTTTAATTTAAGGAAAGTTCTCCCTTTCTTTGTTGGATCGACCGAAAACCTTTGTACTTCTTTTATAAACGACTGATATCCAAATAAGTGCCTTTTATTCTGTTTTGTGGAGTTGATTGATGTTTTGTGTAGTAACAATACTCTTTTATAGAAACATCGAAATTGCAGCCGAGCGGATTTTAATAACCTGTAAACAATGTTTTTTGTTTCATTAAATTCTTTTCATCGGATACGGCTGGGTTTTGTATCTGTAGGCAATAGGAAATGACTTTCTTTACTTCAACTCAATTCAGTTTTTTATTATGCCAATATCAGAGTTTTAGGATACAACTTAAATTTGATTGTTCTGTCAAAAATGTATGTTAATTTAGATCTTATGCATAATGAGATCCACGAATTCTATTTTTCTTTAGCTTATAATGAATTTTAAATAATTTGATAAATACCTTTCATGGTGTTTGTATGACCCTACGGTCATACAATTGTTGGTTCCGTGTTGTGTTAAGGAAGTTGGTTTCAGTCTGGGTGAGCATCCCCCGCAACGCAGAGACATATTCCCCTTGTTCTGAAGTTTTTTATTCTTAAATATACTTTCAACATAGCGGGTACGTTACAGGACAGTTTAGACAGTGTTTTGTCAAGAGTTTATCTTGATAATCATTTATATATAGGTATCTATCTTACTTACGTAGTTCCATAGCTTCCATGGAAATACATTCATTAATGATAGGCTGCGCTACACAATTAAGCATTCGAATTATATTAGATTGGGGAAAAAGTCTTTTCGCATTATAGTATGTATGAACTTGTAATAAATCTCTTTGGCTATACTATTTGTATCTGGCTGGCTTTGGTATCATTGAAAGTTTAAATTTTAAAGAACATTAATCCAAATTCAAATTAGGAAAATGTGTGATTTTCATTTGAGAGTAGCACAAATTTGGTTTAAGCGTTTTCAATCCGGAAATTTTGATGTCAAAGATGCACGTCGCTCTGGTCGCCCTATTACGGATGAAATGGATGCTATTTTTGAAAAAGTGGAGCAAATCGGCATGTCAATAGTTCGTAGTTGAAGAACTGGGAATTGACCACAAAACAGTTTTGGCGCATTTAAAAAAAAATGGGTACACAATAAAGCTCGATATTTGGGTACCTCACGAGCTCACTGAAAGAAACCTAATGAACCGTGTACTCATTTGTGATTCTTTATTGCGACGTAATGAAACCGGACCATTTTTGAAGAAGCTGATAACTGGTGATGAAAAGTTGATCACGTACTACAAGAACGAGCGAAAAAGGTAGTGGTCAAAGGCCGGTCAGGCTTCACAGACTGTGGCGAAACCCAGATTAACTCACAACAAGGTGATGCTGTGTGTGTGGTGGGATTGGAAGGGCATTATTCATTATGATGCCGATGACAGCACTGTAATAATAAAATGTGATGACCACAATAACTATGAGTCCGAAATAAATAACACACTAAATATGATAATTCATTGGCTAACAAATAACAATTTACAAATAAACCTACAAAAAACCAAAATTATGCATTTCCATCAGAGATTAAATATTAGAGACATCAGTTTAATTTATCAAGGTGAAATAGTAAATTCAATTAACGTAACAAAGTTTTTAGGTACCTATACATATTGACAATCAATTATCGTGGAAAACACATGTAGGTGAGGTCTGTAAAAAATTGAATAAATCAGCCTTTGCACTGTATAAACTAGCCAAAATAGCTAATCGAGAATCTGTCCTATGTGCCTACCATGGAAATGTCGTATCCGTTCTAAGGTACGGCATAATATTCTGGGGTAATTCAGTCTTGAAAGAAACTATCTTTAAAGCCCAGAAAAGATGTATCAGAGCCATATGCGGCCTGGACACAACAACAAGCTGCCAACCGTTCTTTAAAAAATTAAAACTGTTAACATTGCCTTCGTTGTATATTTATGAGGTAAGTATGTTTGTTACAGCGAACACTTACTTATACAATATTGCATATAAAAGTCATTATAGAAAACTACGTGATAAGAATAAACTGGAGCTTGAGATCACGTACGGCGCCGGCACAGCACTGCTGAGTAAAAGTTTTCTTTGCATGGCACAAAAAATCTTCAACAAATTACCAGATGACATTAAAAAATTAAATATAACGCAATTTAAAAAATGTCTAAACAAGTTTTTAGTTGATAAATGTTATTATACAATTAACGATTTCCTAATAGATAATATTGACATGAATAATTTTATTGACATTTTCCACTGAATTTAGTATTTGTACACATATTTTAGTATTGGAATATTAAATATTTGCACGCCTTAATTGTTATGGCAAAATATAGAGATACCTACTAACCCCATTCTGTAACAACATTTTGTACTGACCTATATTGCTAATAAAATAATTTGAATTTGAATTTGAGCTGTTACCACCAGGCAGGATCATCGATTCTGAACTGTACTGCGAACAACTGATAAGATTAAAGCAAGAAGTTGGAGAGAAAGCGGCCGGAATTAATCAACAGAAGGTGTGGTTTTTCATCATGATAATGCTAGACCTCACACATCTTTAGCCACCCAGTAAAAATTAAGAGAGTTTGGCTGGGAGGTGTTAATGCATCCGCCGTATAGTCCTGACCTTTGCACCTTTAGATTTCCACCTGTTTCGGTCTCTTCAGAATTCTTTAGGCAGTGTCAGGTTAACATCACGAGAGGACTGCCAAAACCACTTGTCGCGGTATTTTGATCAGAAGTCTCAAAATTTCTATAGCAATGGGATCATGTCCCTACCTACAACATGGCAAATACTTATCGAACAAAATGGTACCTACATACTTAAAAATGTAAGTAACCTATATTAAAAAATGATATGAATTTTCTTAAAAAATGCGAAGAAACTTTTTTCCCAACCTATTATTTTCAGAAATGGTTCTAGACTTTTACCGTCTTATTAATAAAAATGGCCTACTCCTTGCTTAATCCGAAGTTATGTTTGGTTTAGCTAATTCTGGTGTAACTAAGTATTAACTTCGTTTTCATAACGTTATTAATAAACGTGGACTAAGCTCGGACTAGCTATACATTCGTTACGCCTGGTTTAACGGACAATTTATGGCAACACCGTTGAAATTAAAAATAAAAAGAATGAACTAGCGAATGAAATAAAACAAATGACAGTGACAGATGATGTTTGTTTCTATTATCTATGATATGGACGTTTGGATGTCAATTGTGAGATTTCGCTTATTTTGTTACAAAATAATAATAATATAGGTATAATACCGACTTAAATAAGAACAAATGACATAATATGAGTAAACTTTATTAAAAGACAAATTATATAGAAACTTAATACATATATTGCTACAGTTGGGCTTCATACCACACAACTTGTACATTAATTGAACTATATCCTAAATATTGTCCAATATTTCCCACTGACTTTTGGTATTCTAATATGTGTGCAGTCAATGGCTCCAATCACTTGTCTAAATCCACATATCGCATAGAATTCTTCTATCACATTGCTCTGTTCTGCATCATTTTGTGGAATTTTGATCCATTGAGCACTTTTTGCTACCAATGCTAAAGCAACTTGTTTGCATACAAGTGATATTGTTGGCTGATACCCCTTACCACTTATATCTCCTGCGTCATCTTGAATCTGTTGAATTCACAAAATATAAAAGATTTATAACATAACAAATACCCAGAAGAAGCAAAGATTGTTGAATATCATTTTATTGATTGTCAAATTCTTACCTCTCCGCGTGCCCAAGATCTTATTGCACTTAAAACTTTCATATGGGGCGGTATGAAACCACCTCTCGCATCACCAGCTAAATATTTTTTTATCATATCAATGATAAAAACAGCCGTAGATCGAGAAAACCTATATTTCGATTTAAATTCAGCTTCAAGTTCTTCAAGTGGATTCTTACGAATTTTGTATAATTTAACACGCCTTATTGTTGGAATGTAGTCCATCTGATTCTGAACCTCATTATTTTCGTCTATCAGCCATAAGTCGTCTCTAAAATAGTCTATTCATTTTAATGAACTTTTACCAAACAATATTACAATCTAACCTAAAAAGTAAAAACAGCTGTCAAAGATAGTTACTCTATGCTTAATCCGTCCTTAAACTAGGTATCCCTATGGTTTAACTTTTACACCGAGACTAGAGTCGAATTAGCTTAATCACTCCTTAGTCCGTGTTTATTAATAGTGAAATTTGTTAGTACCGGGTTAATGCTTAGAGTAAAGTTAATCTTTCTTTAGTCCACGTTTATTAATAAGACGGTTAGAGTCCATCCATCACAGATAAATAAGCTTTTTGACCGAGGTTAGTCCCTCTCCTGGTGGCATGCCTAGCAAACCACTGCCAATGGAGACAAGATTCCCACATACATCGATGCCGTTGAGGAGTTGCTACACTTCCCGCAACGGAGGAGATTTATAATACATTAACCCCGAAAAAAAGTTTCCTAGACCACGTTCAGCTGTGGACGTTATACGGGCTGACGATACATTGTGTGTTGTAACATGGGTTGTATTCTATGGATTAAATAAATTGCTATTATTCCTATGAAACCTGGACTTACTAATGTGAAACTAAATGTGACGGTTTTTATATTATATTCTAAAAGCTCATATTACTTTTATACCGTTTAGATTATTATCGTGCATGTGTTACTATGCAATGCAGGTGAACTATATGAATATTTAAATAGTCGTCGTCAATTTCAATGCCCTGGACTCTATTCTCATCAATTATGCATTCATTTAGTTTGTTAACAACTGTTTTAACAACGCTTTTAAATAACTCCGAATGTTTTATATTAAGTATTAAATTGCAACACTTAATTGGATGAAATATCATAACGAGCTTTTAACATTAAACTGTGAACAAAATTGTGCGGTAAAACATAATTACAAGTAGTGGGATGGAATCTATGGATATTGAAATTGATGACACAAAAAAACTAATTAAGTATTAAGTTAGTATTTCGTCATGCAATGGTATGAAGAAGTGATATACAAACTTTATAAAGAGATTTTAACGGTTAATTTTAAATGCTAGATTGGTGAAGCTGTGAAGCAAATTACTTTTTTTTTTTTTTTTTTTTTTTTATTAGAAATAGGTTAGCGTTTGACTACACCCTGCCTGATGTTAAGCATCGGAATAGCCTAGGATGGAGCACGCTTACCTAGAAGGAACCGGTTTACTCTTGATTTGAAGAGACCCATATCGTACTTATCGGGAAATATAGACCCCGGCAAGGAGTTCCACATCTTCGCAGTACGTACAAAAAACGTGGACTCGAAGCGCTTCGTACGTATTTTGGGAATATCGACCATGTACTGATGGCGCCTCTCCGAGTGTCTTGTTGTCCGATAGAAGAAAGGGGAAGGCAGAACTAAGTTGTGCAGTTCCTCAGCACACTCTCCGAAATGTATCCGATAAAAAACCGACAAACTGGCAACCCTTCGTCGGTGCGCAAGGCTTTGCAGCTGAGACTCGGCTACGCTGCCTATTAACTTTTTGGCGCGCCTCTCAATCGACTCCAGTGCCTCTAGTTGATACTTGGCGGAACCATCCCAAAGATGAGAACAGTACTCCATAAATGCTCTAACTTGGGCTTTGTATAATGTGAGCAGCTGATTTGGTGTGAAGTACTTTCTCACCTTCGAGAGGATGCCAAGCTTTTTGGAGGCTATTTGGGCCTTTGACTCAATATATGAGCCAAAATTTAGAGTCGATGAAAGATCAACGCCTAACAGCTCAAGCTTGTCAGTTAACTGCACGGATACATCTCGGAAAGAAGGAGACAGTCGAAACGGCCTCTTCTTTGCGGAGAACAAACACGCCTGGGTTTTACTAGCGTTAAACTGAACCAGGTTGGCATCGCCCCAATCGGAGACTGCCTTAAGGGACAAGTTTAAGCGTTCAACCATGGCCTCTCTGAGCAACTCTATATCCGGCCCACTGGCCCGCGCATTGGAAGTGTAGCTCTCCACGACCGTGCTGTCATCTGCATACCCAAAGGTACCGGGCTTCAGCAGATCGTTGATATGCAGCAGGAAAAGCGTCGCAGAGAGTACAGACCTCTGGGGAACACCGGCATTGATAGCCATTTGCTCAGACGAGCAGCCGTCAACGACCACTCGTAATGACCGATCCCTCAGGAAATCCGAAATCCAAGCGCAAAATGCAGCAGGTAGACCGTATGCAGGAAGCTTGCCAATAAGGCTATCGTGCCAAACCCTGTCAAAGGCCTTCGAGATGTCCAGAGAAACGGCAAGCGCTTCCCCGTGTCTCTCGATGGCCTCACTCCAGATGTAGGTAGCGTACGCTAGAAGATCCCCAGTGGACCGGTTTCGGCGGAAACCGTATTGTCGATCGCTGAGGAGGTTGTTAGCTTCTAGGTACGCTAAAAGCCTGGTGTTGATAACACGCTCCATGCTCTTGCAGAGTATGGAGGTGATGGAGATAGGCCTGTAGTTTGAAGGGTCAGCACGACTACCTTTTTTGGGCACGGGTTGCACATTTGCTAGCTTCCAAGACTTCGGCACCAGTCCAGTCTCTAGAGAGAGGCGAAAGAGGCGTGTCAAGACAGGAGTCAACTCGGGTGCACATGTCCTCAACATAATGGCAGATATACCATCAGGGCCACTGGCTTTATTCACGTCAAGATTACGAAGCGTTTTGCGAACTTCCTTTTGGCGAATGTGAATGTCATTCATGACTATCTCGCTTCCTGGAACGTTAGGAGGAATCGCGCTTCCAGCATCTAGTCGTGAAGATTCCGCAAACAGAGAAGCAAACAAGTTGGCTTTCTCTTCAGCAGTGTGAGCCAGTGTTCCATCAGGCTTCTGCAGTGGAGGCAGTGAGGGGCGGCAGAAGTTTGCTTCGACTGATTTAGCTAGGGACCAAAACGCTTTACTACCCGTGGGGTACGAAGCCAGTTTGTTCCCTATTCGGCTAATATGGTCAAAGCGAGACTTCTGTAGAACCTTTTTGCAGGACTTGGCAGCCTTGTTACTTCAAAATCAATTGTATAGCTGTTAAGTTCAAAAGAAATAAGATACTTCTGTGGTTATAAAATCGAGCAGTGAACCCATTTGCGGCCATCGAATATTGTTAGCAGATATATCCATCACGCATTTTTATCTTCGCCGAAGAGCCTACTCGCTCAAGGCGCCACGCAATCGAAGGTTTATGTGCAAATGTCTATTGCACATTTTTTATTTAGACTTGTTTGTAGATTATACCACCAATAGATATGGTTTCATACATACAGATAGGTCAATGTTGTCAAGCTTAAGTACCCTTTACCTTTTGGTTTGTAAAGATGAGTAAAATAATAAATATGAACGATCAAAGCAAAGCACAATGACTTTGGTTTAAAAGAATCAATGTTTATCGTATTTTACTTGATATGTTTCTTAGTTATTAAACAAGGAAGATAACCTTGTGATGGTATTATTTTTTTTTTGATCGCGGAAACGAAATAATATTGTCTATTTAGTTTGCCTTGACAATGAGCTGCTTGACTGGGGAAGTCAAGAACTTCATCTTACAGAACAAAAAGAAATCGAGATCCACTTTATTTTGTCATTATCTTATACAATTTTTCCAGGTACAGGTGTAACGAAATTGTAAATTAGCCACACCAGCACTACGGCATTAAAACCGACACACGGTTCCCGAGTGCTTTATGAATTGGAATATACGCTAATTGCTGATTAGATGAGGGAATAGGGGAAAAGTTAGTAACTGAAGTATGTAAAATCTGGTATATGGCACTTAGGCACAAATCCCTGAGCAGCGATAGCATGAACGGGGATATTGCTAAATTATGTATGGTAACACTAAGGGCCTAAGCACACCACGTTTTTTAAACGCGCCGTCGACGCGCATTTTAGAAACGAAGTACTGACTTGCGTGCGTATCGCGCCTGTATGGGTACAAATGTCAGTACTTTGTTTCTAAAACGCGCGTCGACGGCGCGTTAAAAAAACGTAGTGTGCTTAGGCCCTAAGTTAGTAAATTTTTGTTGTTCCTGTTTTGCGGGAGAATTTTCGTTGCTGTTTTTGTCTTAAGGAAATAGGCAAAGAAAGCAAAATGTCTAAAGGAGGGAAGAACATTCGGTATGTACTTTCTTATGTAATTTTGTGTAAATATTATGTAAGTACTAATATCTCTTTATTTGTCATTTTACAACTATGAACTTATCCACTTAACTAACATTTTCGGCATCCTAACCGGGATTTAAATGTCATATTATTGCGTATTAGTAACATAGCGAACATTGTTTTTTTCACTTGCAATTCATAACTTTTTTACGAATTCAATATAATAGGTAATTTAAAGTGGTTAAAATATAATTGTACGAATATTCAGAGTCGCGTTTTTGTTGTAAAATTTCCAAACTCAGATCGGTTTTATGCTCTCTAAAAGTGTATTTTTTTCAAGGTGCTTTTTTTCGGACGGACATTATGCAGATGCCCATGAGGCTTTTGGTACCTAACCTGATATAAAGGCGAGCTAAACTCCAGCCTCAATAAATGCCTTAAAATAAACAAATTAAGTAACCTGCGCAAGAAGAAGACCTGTGGGACTCCTCGGCTCAGAATTATGACTTGAGATTTAAGGGGAATTTAGTGCAACTGTCCCTCTACGTTACAGTACGCGGGCCTCTCGGACTGAAGTCTTCTCGGGTCTACAAGGGCATCGGGAGGTTCTTTGCAAACTGAGGATCGGGAGGGCGAGGGGGGACGTCGCGTTCGCGGGAACACTCTTCTCCGGCTGCATGCAAGGTGCATCTTTTAAAAGGTGTAATATTGGTAATAGTTTACTATTACCAATCGCTTACCAACGAATGTATACAAAAACAAAAAAAGATAACGCTGAAACGAGATGATCATGATTAACAATCTTTTAATACTGAAACAATACGTATTATTCAACGCCAAATGTATGCCAATACTACCAAAAAACAACTATTGCCAAATCTACGAGCTATAAAGTGACCTCGCTTAACAACTTCTAAAAATAATACATGCATTTCAACAAAAACATTTGATGTCGGATGCCAATTGCCAACATGCCCAAGTACATATCTAGTGCTTTGATGTTAAAAAGTTAGAGATATCTGGTACTGCCAAGTCTAAGTTCTAAGCTTTAATTTTTGCTGCATATGATATAACTGTTCATTCCATGTAATATAATAGATTTCTTTAGTTCATTTTTATAGAGTTTAAGAAAGTATTAGTAGCAACAATAATTATTGGAAGACAAAAAAGGTCAGTCCGCAAAGAAAACATTAAAGTGTTATTGTTTTTGTCATATCCGTCATTATTTATCACAAATGGCGTCGCAAAATGACTCTCATCTATTTCCAATTTAGCTCCTATCCTGCCACTGTAGCATCCAAATAAAGAACACATTAATGACTTTTCTGAAAATATCGTATAGAAACCCGCAAGAAATTATAGAAGTGGACTAAGTAATTAGGCCAGCATTGCGACAAAACGTTCCAACAAAAAGTAGAACTAAGCTAACAAAAGCAACACATCCAAACAGCATGCATCACACGTACTAATTTATTCGAGCAATTAGCAGTTGAATGTATTTTTCTCCCCAGAGTACAAAATATACAATGTATAAGATTTTATGTTACGCTCGTACATTATAAATTGGATCTTCCGTAGTCTTTTGGGAGTGACGGCGAGAGCACAACCGACCATTATTTTCAAGATGCGGCAATTTTACTTCCAAAACCGTTTAATAATGCCTTTAAACTATGTTTACTGAAGAAAATTTAATGGCGTAAACATCTTTGACTTCAACAGTGAAATGTTGTTAGATTTAAAATGAGAAGGTATGTAAATTTTGTAAGCAGTTTTCCTAGTTACGTATCTCATGCTGCGCTAGGGGACCGGTGACAGATGATGTGTTATTTGAAGATTTGTTAGAAATGTGTAGCTGTGCTTGATGTATTCATATGTATATTTATATACTTTGCAAAGATACTTTAAAAATGTTTCACCACACAGTGAGATTGCTTTTTACTTGTTTACCCGAGGCAAAAGGATTTGCTCATATTTTTATCGATAGAACTTATACAATAAGAGGTAACTTTATTATTTTATTATTACTGTAACAGTCACTCCCTCGTACGAAACTATAGTATTGAATTAGATAGACATCACTTCAATATTTATTTTAACTCAATTATAGAACATAATGCTGACATTGTGATTCGCCTAGATTGACTTTGTCACACGCAGTATTTTTACTAATCACTACGTCACGTAGGTACTTTTAGTTGATAGTTGTCTTTTTATGATTACAATAAAACAATCGATAGTACTACCACGACAAAATAATTTTAATAATTTCGTTGCAGTAAAACAACCATTAAAATAGTATATATCCTGTTAAAATTGTGTGTAATTAATGATATTTATAGCATAGTTTTCTTTGTGAGATTTTTACAAAGAACCGGTGTTTCGTAGTATTTTATTTATTAATCTTCGGCTTTACACGCAGCCGATATTGTTTTAACGTTAAAATAAACAGCTTGAGCTGTAGGTAATAGCTTTCCAACCATTGCTTCCTTTAACATCAAAGTCTTCGATCACCGGTGCTAAAATATGTAAGCCCTTTTATGCTTTAAACCCGGATTTTCGGAAATGAGATACTTATATTGACAGGATCAAATCTTTTGTGAACGATAAGTTTTATAAAACTGAACATTTAATTTATATAGATTTACTTAAACTTTACATTTTATAAGCTACTTTAACTTAGTAACTTCAACAACCTGTTGAAGTCCATTGCTGAAATAGGCCTCCTTTATAAACCTTAGCAAGCCAATGGTCGTTGAGGATATTGTCAAAATTACCACGCTTGGGAGGCCGATTGGTCATCACAATAAGTTTTTTTTTAAAATTTAACTAACAGAGTTTTGAAGTCTACTAGTATTCTTGTAAACCCCTCGTGCTAAGCTAAAATGCTTGTGTTACGAGTGGGTTCACGTCGGTAGTGTAACCGGCTACCTCAAGATCACAAGTCCGACGCCCTAGCCATTGGGCTACGGCCGCTTTCAGATAGTGTAACCTTGAGTTAATAGATGTTGCTACTCATTCATCAGGTACCAATATATCCATTAATCGCCGCTTACGACACCCATGGGAAGACATGAGGTGATCCATTCTAAGACAGAAACTACAAATCAATAACACATTAGTTGTAATTAAGCAATTTATTAGAAAAGTTGTTTAATTTTGTGTCCCTATTTTTCATTTGAAATGGTTGTCTAGTTTTTAAATATCTAACTAACATTTATATCTAGTATAAGTTTCTGTAATGTTTGTAACTATTTATAAGAATATGTTAGTTCTTAATAACTGAGCATTTAACAGCTAGTTCAGGTCTATTAGTAAGTTAATTCTTGTACCAGATAAGTAACATACTGTATGCCTGAAAAACATGTCACACAGCTCACAGCTGTAAGAATAATTATGTTGATGAAATAAACACACTATTAATAAAAAAAAGGTAACACTATTAATAAAAAAAAAGCTAGAATAAGTTTTGATTCTATTGTATCTTTATTAAGATTTGATTTTGATATCATCATGCGAACATTTTTGGGAATGTATGATAATTATGTACATGTAAAAAAACATGTTTCATACTAGGTGTCTAGGTGTAATGCGTAAAACCCTAAAACAAAAATACCGTTTCTTTGTTTTCAAATTCTGGTACAAAAACTAAAAAAAACCGGCCAAGTGCGAGTCGGACTCGCGCACGAAGGGTTCCGTATCAGTTACAAGTGCGTACCTATTTTTGATATCAAGAATAAAAAAGCGTATGTTTATGAAATGAAATGTTATTTTATATTTTTATATTCGAGTTGATTGAATGAAAGGTAAATTGCGGTTTACGATTTATGACGTATTAAAAAAAAACTACTTACAAGATCTCGTTCAAACCAATTTTCGGTGGAAGTTTGCATGGTAATGTACATCATATATTTTTTTTAGATTTATCATTCTCTTATTTTAGAAGTTACAGGGGAGGGGACACACATTTTACCACTTTGGAAGTGTCTCTCGCGCAAACTATTCAGTTTAGAAAAAAAATACATTAGAAACCTCAACATCATTTTTGAAGACCTATTCATAGATACCCCACAAGTATGGGTACGATGAAAAAATTTTTTTTGAGTTTCAGTCCTATGTATGGGGAACCCCAAAATTTATTGTTTTTTTTTCTTTTTTTGTGTGAAAATCTTAATGCGGTTCACAACATACATCTACTTGCCAAGTTTCAACATTATAGTTCTTATAGTTTCGGAAAAAAGTGGCTGTGACATACGGACGGACAGACAGACAGACAGACAGACAGACAGACAGACAGACAGACATGACGAATCTATAAGGGTTCCGTTTTTTGCCATTTGGCTACGGAACCCTAAAAATAAGTTTACGTCATCGTTACGGTGCAGCGGTGGACTGAACAACCTATGCCTATTTAAAATTTAAAACTATGAAAACATTCTTAATTTGTCAACTATAATCACAAGCGTTTGACATCAGCTGAGGTCAGTGATTTTTTTAATCTCTGACCAAGAAAACAACCGTAACAATTACGTTATCCGGCGCTTACGTCTATTTAGAATGAGCCAAACTGAAATAATTTTTTTCGTATGAATACATGTGAAAAAAATGAAATGTTGTACATTTCACCCGTGTGAAATGTTGTATGGTATTTAATATTTATATACAGTTCTATGTCTATTTCCACGTCCAGTTCTAAGTCCGAATAAAAAACCTATGCAAGGTCCAGTAGTTTTCGAGTTTATACCGACAAAAAACAATCCTCTTTCTATATAATATTGGAATAGATCACGTTACACACGGAATGTGACGTCGTTATTTTTCTAGTTGTAATAATTAATAAAAATGTACAAATCTCTCACAGATAGACTATTTTTTTTTTAATCTTTATTTTCATTAGGGGCTTTTATCAAAGATATGTCAGCCCCATCGTACCTAGATAGACTATTGTTATTTCCTATTAGGAAAATATTTTTTTTAAACATACGCAACTAACGTAACTTAGTGATATAATATGTGGTTAATAGGCTGACGCTCAGCCATACCGCGGATGACCGCAACGCTGATTTTGAACTAAAGCCGCTGGTGCTTCGTGGACAAATGACCGGGTTTCAAACAATGTATTTTAATAACTAGGCTGCCATCGCCGCAACTGTCGCTCTATCTAAATTTCCCTATACAACATCGCACCTTTATTTGTGATAGAACGTTACTTTGCTTCAGTTTCGACTTAAATAAATTCTAGTGAAGAAGGATGTGACAGAGGTCACATATCGAGCATGTCATTACAAATCCCGACCAATATACCTACTCTATATTAAAATCTTCAGTTTTAATATAGAGAATATTTTGGCCGCATATATTTCTTTGGACTTTATACTATGTAGTTGAGGTTGCAATAATTTAAGTTCTACAGTACTGAACCAGTACCTACTGTGGAATACTGTGAAAATACTAAAAGAATTTGACACATGAGAAAATATTATAAAATATGAATTCACTTACTCATTCGGAAAACTTTTACTTTAAGCCAGTAGTTGTAAAAAAGTTTTTATTGTATTATTTTAGGTAAAATTAATTAAAAGTGTTTCAAAGAAGTTTTAGTTAATTAGTGAGAATACTAATTAAGATATTCTGATTTAACTTCTATATGAAACTATACATTGTGATTTTATTGTTGCTAATAATATTATATATTTTCGGTATTAAAATCAGTCTATGTATATTAGGTACCTATGTACATAGATCGATTTCAATCCTTTTGATTCTTTTGCAATAGCATAAAAAATACTGGTGCCTATAATAAATAAAAATAAAATGACTTCGAACCTGAGTTAGGCGCCCCAAAAATCTAAAAGTCATAATCCCTCAATCTCATCGCCAGCTACCGCCCTGAGCCGATGTCTAAATCCCACAGGGGACGCCCTCTTGCGCAGGTTGCTTAGTTTGTAGATGTTAAACCATTTATTAAGGCTAGAGCTGCTCGCCTTTATGCGCAGTGAAGTAGCAAAAGCAACGTGGCTAAGTAAGTATGTCCGTCAAAAACTAATTAGGCGCCCCAGCTATTTGTTTAGCCGATACCTATTCTATTTCTTCCCCTTCTATTGCAAGGCAGTAGAGTTAATTGTGCCATCTAGTTATCATTGCAACCTTAAGGGAAACTTTTATTTTCAAAAAACATAATAATATGAAATAAAAACACTTGAATAGAGCACTAAAATAGATGCCTGCGTTCAAACTCAATGAAAAGCTTAAACCTTAATGTTACTGCATATTTGGGTCACAGATTGGTGCCTAATTACCCATCTTGATTACCAACTAAATACCAGTTTAAATCACTGGATACGTGTAGAATCCGCAATTGTAACATTCCATCCATTACCCTAAACTACCATACTCTCAATATTAATTGACTATTGCCTGGCATTGAATAGAAAGCCGCATTATTAGTTATTGAGGCACATAATACGAATTGAATACCCATAGTGGTCTAGTAATTAGGCTATGAAATCAGGCGAGGAACTAATTATTTGATGGCATTTAGAATAGTGTAGTGGCTAATAGCTTGAACATAATATTTTGACCCGTAATTTTTTATCGTAAATGTTAATTGCCGTGCATCGCTCTCAATATTATATATGACATATATATATATATGTCGCGCGATTATCGCAGAGCTCGTTAAAGACGTCATACATATCAAACTTTTGTCGCATCAGCCGCGTGCGTCACCCGCACACGACTGGACTGTCTGGACTGATGACTTTAAATTAGTAACTTGAACTTTAAGTCATCATTCCAGATGGACCGATGACTTAAAGGCGGTGGCCGGAATTTACTGGAAGCGAAAGGAGAAGGACCGAGTGTTACGCAAATTCGCCACTATATCTAGCAGAATACTGAGAAAGGCTGATAGATTGTACTGGATTGGAAATTAGGAGGTACGGGAGACTTAAAAAAATATTGGTCGATAGGTAGTAGCTGTATTGGTTTTCGTTGAAATTAAGAATAGAGCAATTAGGAAACGTGGTATGAAAGTAGATGTAGTGACAAGGATTGAGAAAGGTAGGTATGAGTAATTTGAAACGAAGCGTTGGAAGGGAAGTCCATGGCGGACGATTCACGGTCTTAAGAAAGGACAGTTTAGAAGTATCCTAAACCGAACGACATGCATGAAGATTAATGAATGTGGACGAGGCGAAAAAGGTAGGTATGTTAAGGTCTTAGAAAGTAGAGGGAAGTGCTATCAGAAAATGGCGTGAATATTGCTTAATATTTATTCTTCAATATAGATTGAAGATTGAATGTTAAACAGTCATTAACCGAACAGCTTCATTTAAAATAGATGGGACGAACAGTAACCGAACGTTGTAACTTATTTAACGGATACGGGCCAACTTTATCGGGTTGAATTCAGCCGGCCATCGCACCGATATTAACTAAGTTTAGTCATCTCTCTTACTAATTAGTTGCACGTTTGTTCATAGGAAGCAAGTGTAGTATAATCGGAATAATTTGAAATGGTAATTTAGTTCAATTTGTCTTGTCTACTTAATGGGTCAGTGGTAACGATAGTTTGTGTTCTAGAGCTGAGGCTTCGATCCCTCATTGGGGTTCAGTTTTGTTTGATACATTGTTGCTTTGGCTGCATGATTGGTCTAGCGGTAATATGTTCGACCGAAACGTGTTCGACAAAAACTATTGTTACGAGAAAAATTTTATTTTGAAAAAATCTAAGTACCAGCCAGCCCAAAGTATGGAAGTTGTCTAGAGTGAGATTCACTCCCTTAGCAGTCCAATGTAAACCTTTAACCTATACATTTAAAAACAAAAAGACAACAGACTTCGTCTTACACTTTAGAACCCTCAAAACTCCCAGGGGTACTGAGTTCGGGTATTATTAAAGAAAACATTGGTAGGTGTGGTTTATCAACAAATTCTTAGTACAAACGTAATTGATTAGCGCCATCTAGTTTAAACTCAGTGAACTAAACTATATAGTACATTTTATGAAATAGTTAAACAGTAATTAAGATCATTAGTCTTCCGTAGAGGGTTTTTGCCTTAACACCACGCTTTCCAAGCTGGTTGGCGACAGCATTATTCTGTTAGTATTTCAGGTAGATGGTGCTGCTCGTTTCCTGGTAGGTACCTACTCAATTCTGATGCATGGGTTTTGATAATCAATCAACCATCAAACCGCCTTCACGTATTTTCCGAGGCGAGGAATGGAATTAGTCATGTAGTCCCTCAGCCAAATAAACCCGGATATATATTTAATTTTTCAAAAATCTGCTACTAAAAAGTTATAACGCATAAACGTAGAACAAAGAATGGAAACCACGCCCTTATCAAAGCGATCTCGTCTGAGCAAACTTTATCATGGAATATAGCAAAATGTAAAAAAATAGGGTAGCAAAGAGTGTACGAAGTGATAAGAAATATATACCAAGGTATAAACATAATTCTTTAAGAAAATTTAATGAAATCTTAATATTTACATTACAGGTAAACTGTTTCAGCAGATAATAGAGTAAGTACATAATATTGTCACTACCTACCGATTAGTTAAATATGCCTATGATCTTGTTTTCATATTACATGTTTAAATAATTTTATCTAAACAAATTATAACTGATCTCCATGTGAACATTATGAGAGATTTATAATATTGATATTGTCTATACAAGATGTAGTTAGATTTAGTTACTTTATTTCATACATTCAACTAAACTTAAAATGCGAATTTTTAGATTAAAATAAAATAAAATAAATAAAAAATAAAAAAAGTTTTTATTTACGTAAACCTATTACAGGCATTTGCAAATAGTCAAAACATATTTGGCTTATTAATATAATATATTTAATTTATTAATTTAGTTTAGTTATTATAGTTATAATAATAATAAATAGTTTGTATTAGATTTTTTATAGCTTTAGCGTAAAAGCTGTCAGGTATGAAAATAGAATTTTATTTTTTATCTATAATTTAATAGTCTTTATTATCCGGCTGATACAACCTTAAGGTTTTTAGGGTTCCGTAGCCAAATGGCAAAAAACGGAATCCTTATAGATTCGTCATGTCTGTCTGTCTGTCTGTTTGTCCGTCCGTATGTCACAGCCACTTTTTTCCGAAACTATAAGAACTATAATGTTGTAACTTGGCAAGTAGATGTATGTTGTAAACCGCATTAAGATTTTCACACAAAAACAGAAAAAAACAAAAAAAAATGGGGTTCCCCATACTTAGAACAGAAACTCAAAAAAAATTTTTTCATCGTACCCATACGTGTGGGTTATCTATGGATAGGTCTTCAAAAATGATATTGAGGTTTCTAATGTCATTTTTTTCTAAACTGAACAGTTTGCGCGAGAGACACTTCCAAAGTGGTAAAATGTGTCCCCCCCCCCTCTGTAACTTCTAAAATAAGGGAATGATAAAACTAAAAAAAATATATGATGAACATAACCATGCAAACTTCCACCGAAAATTGGTTTGAACGAGATCAAGTAAGTAGTTTTTTTTTAATACGTCATAAACTGTAAACCGCAATTTACGTTTCATTCGATCAACTATTATTAACATCGATCAAAGTTACAACGAACTACAAGAACTTTTATACTATGTTAATTGTTGTATTCTTGATATAAAAAATAGGTAGGCACTTGCAACTAGTACGGAACCCTCCGTGCGAGAGTCCGACTCGCACTTGGCCGGTTTTTACTGTAAGTGTTGTGATATCAAAACGTTAGTATCCTAGAAAATCATACCATATGTCTTTTGGGTTTGAACGGTTGCCAATATAAGCTACATGATATGTTATACATTGAAAAGACGACTCATTTAGAAAATGAATGTATTCCTTTTTCAGTGCAGAATACTTTGTAAATAAATATATTTTAGCATATATAAAATAGATACTGTTGATACATTTTGAAAGGACTTTATCCTTTCCTATCCTATCCTACAGACCATCTCCATTGAATATTTTAATAATTATGGTCACAATCTTTTTGGTATCTTTTTGGTATTTCCTAATTATCAAAATAATCTGATAGTAAATACTTACCGATTCATTCGATTGCAAAACCACCTCAAGTCATGATTAAATGGAAGGCGGCGAACTGAGCCGGGAACGCGTGCGCCGTGGAGCAAGAACAGTTAACTGCAAAGTTTACCGAACGACGCTAGAAAAATCGCGAACACTTGAGTTTTACCGAAACTAGATTTCTTGGCCGAAACTGGCCGAAACCGAGATCAAAGTTTCGGTATTTCACGATTTTTTTTTCACGCGCGGAAATTAATCCCTTCCTCAACCTCTTAAGACTTATACATCTAGAGATAAATTTGTAAAGCTTATGATATTATGATATTTAGGTCGCGGATAATCGGGCATGCAGCGATAAGGCTTCTGATTTCTTTCACATACTACAAAGTTTCTCTTTAACTTTGTATAGTTGAGTAAGTTTCGCCGGATCGTCTCATGTGGGCTGCGTTGCAAGCGGTAGTAAAATTTATTATACGGAGTTTGTTTATCTGGATCTTCGCAGTTGGGCGCATTGGATCTGCTAATAGCATAAAACTTTCGTCGTTATGAATTAACGGTTGACAAAGTATGGTGAAGTAAATAACATTTCAATTTATTTTTATCAAGCTTATTTGTACCAAACTAAATCTCTAGGCAAATGATTTATGCTGCTATTAATTGCACCTGAGTTAAATTTACTAATTATTGGTAGCACCCAATTACGCAATGGCTTAGACGCTGCATTTTTCCCTAGGTCCTGCAATATGACGCGTTAATTCGTTAAACATTTGTTGCAAAAAAATCTAGGTGTTCTTATTGACCGCAAATTATCTTGAAAGTGCATATAAACGAAGTCAATAAAAGGTTTCACTTCAACTGACTTAAGTGCTTCCAGCATTAAAATTTCTTACCATTGCAAAACAAAATTATCCTCACTCAGTAACCCATTCTGAACTATGCCTGACGTCTACTACTTGGATACCAACGAGAAGCTGTTAAATAAGCTTGAGCGCTAACAAAATCTAAGTTTTTCGTTTTCGCTTCAATAACTACGATATCATTTTCCCGCTGTTCATTTGCGTGACATTATTTCATTTAACACATTAGAGTCATAAGAAACCTCCTAGCCAAGCGATATAAGTCTCCGAATTCGTAAATGTATTCCTTTGCTTTTTCTTTCTTGACTTTATGCTGTAACATATCGTCGGTGATACTGCAATACCGCATAAGTGATAATATCTAATAAGGTTGAAAATTAAATGTAGCAAATTGATGTTTCATCCTCTAAAACATATACAACGAAAGTATTTCTTGACAGATGAAATTGCACCTTATTAGAAACTGTCATTTGCGCGTTATTGCAGTGCAGTGCGACGATAAACATAAGTTCATATCATTCCGCAATATATTCCATAGCAGGATAGAATATTTATGTGAAGCATTAAGTTTCACAATATTATCGTGCTTCTGAAATTGGATTGTTTAAGACGGAATTATTTTAGAGTGCCTTTTCAGTTTTCTGTCTTATGCAGATGTTAGTGCAGTGTGAAATATGAACACTTAGCGGTACCACATTAGAAACTTAAACTGTACACACACGTTAGAAACTTAAACTGTATACAGTATAAAATAGCAGCTCAACCACTAGTCGAGACGTAGTTTAAGTGACATGTAGATTAACGCGTTGATCGTAGATGTTCCTAGTGATAGCCGAGTTGCCGTGGAGGTGGGATTTAAGATGTTTAACTCTAACATAATACCGACCATGTATATATGACGAAATTAATTTGAACTTGTTCTGTTTTCTGTCTTATAAAGATGTAAGTGTAGCGTAGAATACTTACACTTAGCGGTACAAACTTGGAGGCGTTAAAACTATATACAGTACAGTATAAAGTAGCAGCTCAACCACAAGTCGAGACGCAGTTTAATTCGGTGACATGTAGACTAATGCGTTGATAGTAGATTTTCCCGATAATAGTCGAGGAGACGTTTTCTATTCACATGTGTTTTATAAAGTTAACTGTTAGATGTTTAACTTTAATTAACATAATGCCGACCATATACGTGTGTCAATTTTAGAGTGTATTTTTAATTTTCTGTCCTATGCCTATATTTGTGCGGTCTTGGATATGAAGCTACTCAGTGGTCAACATGCAGGCTTTAGAAACTATGTTACGGCCCCGTGTTATTTGGGTGGCGCCGTACACCAAGAATACACCTAAAAAACAAAGCTTGTTGAGCGACTCTGAGTCATTAAGAGGGGCCTCCGGACAGGATTTGTTACAGGCCCCGCGCTGGCTTAATCCGGCACTGCTTCTCATTTGTAACCATAATTAGACGATAATAATTTATTATTTTATTTTAAATCACCATCATCACTATCATCAGCCCGTATAACGTCCACTACTGAAGATAAGTTAAAGGGTTTGCCTTAGTCACCACGCTTGACAGGCGGGTTGGTGACGGCCGTTTTATGTAGGTATAGGTAGTATATAAGGTGTTTCAAAAATATAAGCCGTAGTTTTAACTGGAGACAGTGTCATGTATGCAAATGTTAATGATTGATGAACGATGAAAAAATTGATTAATATTTACTACAAAAAACAGCATATTTGTATGTACCTATGTACTTAATAAATGTGGTAGATGTTAAATTCTGTACATTGCATATAATTTGATTTTTACTCTATTTTGTATAAGCTTTACTTATTAAAATTAATGTTGATTTTAATCTTTACACGACTTGTTAAACAGCTTAAATACTGATGGCAGCACATTAAAAATTTACATCTTAAGTTCTAACACTATTGTGCACCAAAGAAAGGGAAACATACGAGCTTTTGCTATCGTAATTTTAACTGAATAATCAGTCTAAGATAAACGTGTTCGTCTTAAACTCGTAATTTATCATGCATTTGTCTAAGACTGGAATAATGTGTATTCGCTCGCTTTATTTTGTTGAGTACATGGTTAACGACGCTTTATGAAAGCTAGCTTTGTGTTTTGTATCTAGTCACTCAGTTGACACTTGCAAATGGATTGAATTAATAAACGAGTGATAACTTTTATTCGAACCATATTTAGGAGTTAGTTATTCGTTATCATCATCATCATCATCATCAGCCTGTATAAAGTCTACTGATATATAGTACATGGGCCACCTCTCGAGGGTTTTAATATAGTCACCACGCTTTGCAAGCGGGTTAATGACCGCAGTATTATGTCATAATAAACAGGGAAACGCTGCTGCCCGTTCTTTGATACAATTGTTACAAAATATGTTATAACTTTATGTATTACGTATGTTAATTAACCCATGTTCTAATATAAATGGTATAAGCATCTGTTAAGTTCATTAGCTTTCTATCAACAATATATTTCAATATCTATATCTACTATAAACAACTGCCAAACATACAAAGTCACTTAGAGTTCTAAGCTCAATCCTCCCCAAAGTAAATCCATGAAGAATGCCAATGCGAATAGAAAATATAAATTCGAGCTCTGTGTTGAGGAACATCTCAACAATGTTTGCTCTGGAGGCGTTAATACAAACATGTCGTCTCAAGTTAAGACAGAGATGTATGGTTCTACAAGTAAAATCGTATGCATTTGCTAACCTGCACTTTTCTGTAGAATATTTCCTCTGATAGAAGTCCTAGATTAATACGTAGTTGGGAACATAAACCATCCAAAGGTTTTGAACGAAATATTCCTTTCTTCTTTTGTTTAAGAAAAAAAAGCTTGTAAATTTGTTGTAAAAGCCACATGGACAGACATGTTGTAAAGCATTAGGTTTACAATTCGTAGGCATGCAGCCCTAATATAAATATTTTTTCCAGAAAATATATTAATTCGAACTCCTTGGTATGGCATTATTTTATATTTATAAAAATGGGTTATGTAAATATAAAGAAAATCTACATTTTATACTGCCTACTCTTATGAATAAGTAAGAAGAATCCTTTATTTTGTCACAAGTAATTTACCATCACCGGCGTTCTATTATAAAACATAAGGGCTATATCTATTTGTGGTGTTAAGCTCAATCATTTATACAAAGAAAGATCAATTCTTATACATCTTGGAGTAGCTACTAGCTTCTTTAATCCCGTTCTACAATCGGGTCTCATTTAAGCCCAGTATTTTGTGATGTGCTTTCCCGCTTTTCAGAGCTAACGAGTTTTAGATCTAAATTTTATCCTTGGCCTCGTACGATTATTTCACTATTTATTTGAATACGAAATCTTTCTTGAACGTCTTTATTAATATATTTCCGAAGATGCTTGCGCACGAAGCGATTTGCTGCTTCTTTCATAATGCGGACGGCTAAGGAGTGGAATTCACTGCCAGGGTCAGTTTTTCCGTAACGCTATAATCTGGACATATTTAAGGCTAAAGTGAACAGACACTTTCTAGGCACGCGTGTATCATCTAAGGCCTTATCTTCGCCTTCCATTAAGCGAGATTATGGTCAAACGTAAGCCTATATTTAATAAAAAAAAAGAAAAAAAAAATACCTACTCGTGTTCGCCGTATAGAGAAGCTACAAAATAAAATAAATAATATTTGCCTGAATTTAAGCCCTTCGCAGCTGTTAGACCGATTTTTTTAAAAAGATTACTAGCCAAATGTTTGCACACTACTAGTTTTTCTGTTAACCCTTCGTGCTAAACTAAAATGTTTGTATTGAGCAGGTTCAGGTCGGTAGTGTAATGAGTGGGGTTCGAATCGGCGACCACATGATTACAAGTCCGATGCCCTGAACATTGGGCTACTGCCGCTTCAATTAACCTGGCCCTAAATACTGAACGCGATGGTCCATAGTTCCTACAATGTAAAACAATGCGTGGATGATAATCGCACCATATTTACTCGATCAAAAAAAATTCTTTGTATTCAACGCGATATTTATACACGTTTTGTAAATTAATCTGCTAAATTATCACTGTCACATCTTTACGTAATTGGACTGCCGACCAGCATCGTTTATACACAGAGTAACACCCAATTTATAAAATAATGATAAGTAAACGTTGAAATGAACCAATCAACTGTCAATACTTTTCTTAAGTGTCAAATAAGTTACCAAGAGAATGATTAGTTTAATTAATTTTATTACTGTGTTTATTATTCTATGATTTACATTATTTTCAGAATCTAATAACAAACTTCATCTTGCATTCATTTGGATAAAGTTTTAGTTTTATCAATTTCCATAGTCTGGTCAACAAGCTGAAAAGGCAAAAATAAAGATACTGCTCCTAAAAATATGTGCGTAAGCTCATAAGATCCGGTCTGCCTAAAAAATGTGTCGGAAGCTTTTATTAGCGCATAAAAATAATGATAAAGGTCCCCATGAATGTCTTTTAAATGACCGACATTCTTCATGGGGACTCCCATGGGGCCGTGGCAAAAAAATGTACTAACATTATCTGAGGATTGAAAAAGTCATTTGAATGTTAACAGATTTTGTACCTGCGTATGTACTATCTGCCAAAACGCTATATAATAAATAATTTGGCATTGAAACGCTATGACGCAATGCAACAAGCATTGCATGTTTATTTTCATATTTTATCTCTCTTGGGCAGAGCGATATTCCATGTTTCCCGTAAACGTTGCGGATGGTCTTTATGTACATGTAAATCATTATATTCATATTCCGATTAAACTTCTATTACAAGTTTTTACATCTCAATATCACAATCCAAAGAATGCCCCAAAACGTTGATCACAACATGTAAAAAATAACACTATAAAAACAAGGACTGTTTCATTGGTTGTTGGGTCTTGTTTCTTAGCGAAATTTTCAGCAGGATTTCTTCGAGCATACAACGCAAATCGAACAAAATATAATAATAACATGTAAATCGAACGTCACAAATAGACATCCGTTGAAAGAGAATAGAAAAAAGAAAATTCACATACAAATGGAACTCGTAGTGTGTAATAATGAAATGCCATTTTCGCTGTGTTTATTCCCTTTTGAAGAGAAATGAAAGGTGAAACAAGAATATAAAAGTAGTAATACGCTTGTATTGTGGTGTTGGTATTATATGGTATTGATTTTATGTTAATCCTAACCTTCTATAAAGTTGCCGATGTAGTATTAACATAAGAAGCACAAAAATGGTTTTAAAAAAGTCATTTGACGAAATTCGTTGTATGAATATCTGAGTGTGTTCGAATACAAGAAGAGAAGAAATTGGAATGTATTATTTAGGCAATCAAGTTTATATATCTAGAGCTCAGAAGCATAAGGTCGGATGTGTCATTATACGTCAGAAAAATTCATCGTATGTGCTTTTAACGTAAACTGGCACTTGCGACTAAATGCTTCTGAAGTAGAATAGACATCCGTCCCTATGTTTCTGAGGACTAGATATAGGTATAAGCAAATACAAAACCAATGTAGAACGAAACGAACCAATTTCTTTGCGGTCCTAATACTGATTTGTTCAACGAAACCGACACATTTTTATTGTTAAGCCTACCAAACAAAGAAAGTCCGATCAATATTAATAGTTTAGCTGCGTCTCCATGTAATATAATGTTGGTATTTGGCATCACGCCAGGACCTTAGTGAGGGAATGGCAACAAATTTTATAGTTACGCACGAAGGCGTTTCGGGAACGAGTAGCCGCAAAGTTTGAGGGGAAAGTGGATCCGGGTGATAATACTTGCGTCCGGAATTCCGGTAAACAGTGTAACAGCTTTAGTTCACGCCGCCGACGGTTCATGTAATACTTTATCTATGTTTTTTGAAGATAAGAAATGTGGTGATGGCAACTTTATGCTTCGAGATTTATCAGAGTTTTATGCGAACTGCGATAGAAAAGATTCAAGTTTATTCATCGAATATTTGTACAAAATACATAACTAAAATTAACCTTACTAATTTTATAAACGCGATTGTGAGTATGTGTGGATGAATGGACGTCTGTTACTCTTTCACGAAAATAACTACGGAACGGATTTGGCTGAGAGTTGGCACGAGGATAGTTTATAAGCTGGATTTTACATATAGGGTCATCAAGTCATCATCAAAACATCACCCACTGGAGAAGAGTAACGCGGGTATAACCGCGGGGCACAGCTAGTAATATATACAGTAACTGGAAAAAGGTAGACCAAGTATACATACCTACCTTTACTAAGCCTAATTTAATGATTGTGATGACAAACTATCAACAAATCTCAAATGGGTTCCCTCGGGATTGCAACTCCTCCTTTGATATGTAATAAGGTTTGCCTCTACTAATCTTAATGTATAGAACTGTGCTGACCAACATTAATTATGTAATCTTCTGAAGCTTCCCTATGAGATACACTCAAGTATATACCGTTATGCTAGCCTCATAGGTTATTTACCCTGGAAGACAACCACGTATACCTAATAAAGAGAAAAAGAGTCAACCGATTCTTATTTACAAACATTATGCCAAGAACTCCGAAATTTCGTAAATTAAGTCTAAAAGTTCTGAAAGAAAAAACATCTCATCAAAAATATTGTTATCCCAGTCAAACGCTAAGCAAAACAAAAATATCCGATAACACGTCTCTCTTTTATAAGCATTGTGAACCGAATTTCATCGTAGGTATTAAAAAGTTAGTATACAATGTCCATTTTTATAAACCAATTTCCTCTGGCCCTTTTAAGACTTCATAGCAAAAGTTCAAAAGGCAACTGATTAAGCTGAAACATGAAAATAGCTGTTCTAAATCTGTTTTAGTCGAGTCCCCATTGGTCGTTTTGAAAATCGAATGAGTTCTCATTGTGGGTATATAATTAATAATTATATTTTTAATTAAGGGTTTATGTATATGAGGGTCGCTGTTTTCCCTTTTGCCTCAAATTACTGGTAAAGCGTCCATTAAAGAGTATAATGTATGTTTTTATTGGTTGTATAACAGGTTTTTAGTTGTTAAAGATAATAACTTAGCGTGAGATATGCACGAGCACGCGCCAGCACCGAAATGTGCCTAGGTAATTACATTTTTTTTTCATTATTTCATTTTTTAATATTATGTTTGGTAAAGCCATTTAAAGTAGCACAAATTCGATATAAACCGAATATAATGGCGTGCGCTGACGAGGCACCGTTTTTTTTTTAAATCAATTTTATATTGGTAAAAGCATGTCTTAATCCATGTTCTAACAACCGTGATTTTGGGATCGTATCCTTGGGAGATTTTTTTAAGTCATCTTGTCAGTCAAATTGACACTCATTGTATTATTTGCAAGACGATTGAGGCAAATTTGGTACATATTTCATGAAGGTTAACGGTTTATTTCGTAAACTAAACCAAACAAAATCTTTGATTTCTACGTATACAAAAATTGACCGTCTGGCCTGTCTATCGAACTCACGGCATCCGAGATTTAAGGCGAGACTTATTCAGCTAAACCTAATGGCTTAGCTCCTAAGTTTAGCTTAACGTTTAGCTCCCGTTATCTATGCTTATATTATAAAGGATAGGATATACTTATATTATAATCTTTCCTAGATTTGATTGTTTGTTTGTATTGAAAAGGCTCCGAAAATACTGGACCGATTTGAATAATTCTATCACCGTTGGATAGCTACACTATCCCCGGATGACATAGGCTAAAATTAATTATGAAGTTCCCACGGGAACGGGAGTTACGTGGGTGAAACCGCGCGTGGCAAGCTAGTTATACATATAAAGCTTCCTCTTGAATCACTAAATCTATTAAAAACCCGCAACAGAATCCGAAAGACAGCGGAAAGCGACTTTGTATTATACTATGTAGTCATAACTTGTTTCTTATAAGTAACTCGTAGTTTGTGTAAGGTCTTTTCGCTGTTCTGTGTGTAAGATATTCTATCAAACTTTGTCAATATCTCGTTTGTTAATATAATGGTCGTTGTCATAGCTATCTAACTTGAGTAACTATGAGTACTCATGAGGGGTAAGTAAGTGGTGAGAGGCGCTAGAACTATATCAGTGGTGAGAGGTGTGAATGTAGATCATGAGTCATCACATAAGTAGGGAAAAGAAACAGAGTTTCAGATTAAACGTGCAGTCGAACGTTTCTATTCCTTACTCATGAGAAAAAGGTAAGTATCCAAACAAACACCTTGTTTTTACAAACAATAGGTATCTTGGAACTTGTCAGGTAATAAATACAAACTTTGTTTGATGAGTGAGCAGTACGCGTAGAGTTTTCTGATGGGTAAGCTTTAGAGGCTTACGGTATTATACAGGAATTTTACGCTCGGGTTCCATTTCACAGTACTTATGAAGTTTTACACTTGTAATATTAGAAAATCTTCGAGCTTTGCTTACAGTTTCCACATGAAACTGAACAATCAAGTTGTTATTTTAAAATGTCATTTCCGTAAATATATTCAGTTATATTGTGGTACAAGCACTCGCTTTCAATATGCCAATGTAACTGTAGTGTGAAATCATCTCCGGACCATTGAAAAAAAAAAGAAAAAAGTTCCAGTGGCATCTAGAAAAATCGAGTAATCTGATCATGCTGAATAAACAGTGTTTCTAAGACTAGCTGGGTTTCATTTCCAGGTGAAAGAATTATTATTATTTGAACCACGGATAGTTGATTTGCGTCTGAGTTTGCAATATGTCCGAGACTGATATGTTTGTAAATATTCCCCGCGAACGTCTTATTACGGAGGAGAAGGGGGGGAGGGCGAATGCATAAGACAACCATTGGATATCTCACGAGATAACTCTTCTCTCCATAGCGAAGGTATGCTAATTTTACCACGAGGAGAGTTTACTCACTAAAACCCCCGGGTGCTCCTCCGAAAGCCATTAATTCCCGGGGGCACCAGGAACTACAGATGCTTGACATACGGTGCCCGGGGTTACATTGATTTATTTTCATTGGGAGTTGTACAAATATATAGTTATGTATAATTATGTTAATTAATTTATAGTACAGTTACAAATCTAATATAATAGTTCATTATTATTTGGAATCGGCTAATACTTTCGTTAAACTTGCTAAATAAAACATATTATTTCAATTCCTGGAATATGTCATGAAGATCTACTTTAATACCGGGGAGTTGAAACCTCGCTACATGAGAAATCAGATTTCCTAGAAATGAAATGATTATAGAAAATTTTACGTGTAACTAAATAAAATATCCCTGTTTTATAAGTCCTTAAGCTGTAAGCTAATCTCATACCTACCATCCTTTACTCAGAAATTATGTTGTGGATTCATAATTATTGTGTCTTGTTTTCTTTTTAAAGATTACAAGCCGAGGTTTGCAGTCTACTAGTATTCTTGTTAAGCTTAAATGCTTATGTTACGAGTAGGTTAACGTCGGTAGTGCGCTGGGTGGGGATTTATCAATACTATTACTAATATAATACATATTATAAAGAGGAAAGATTTGATTGTTTTTTTGTTTGTTTGCATTGAATAGTCTCTGAAACTACTTGACCGATTTGAAAATTTCTTTCACTGTTGGGAAGCTACACTATCTCCGGTGAACATAGGCTATATTTAATTATGATGTTCCCACGTAAACGGGAGTTACGCGGGTGAAACCGCGTTTATCAAATAAATTGCCAGACCAGACCAGACTATAATTTCTGTGCCTTTAACTTTCTTTATTATATAAGTATAAACAAACTACCTCCATTCCGGAGCGGTTTAAGTCTCAGAAGTCATGAGTTCACTCCTCATGTATAATTTAAAATTTAATGCCGGGTCTGTTTGGTTGAGGGACTACCCTAGGAAATTATCCTAGGAATCTTTGGTGGTCCGTCGGTTAAAACCCACTAGTTTAAATGATAACATAAATTTTAACCGAGTTAAGATAAATAATGCGTCGTTGCTCTGATTATAATGCAAAGTTCATTTGTTATGAAGAATTATGGCTGTCCCGTCTAACGAACCCGTTATTAATTTGTTATGTATGTCAATTGCGTGAATGAAGTATGCATTTATTCATTTATTAATCTAGTGTCGTTGTTCTATCGTTTCGAATGGACATTGTTTAAATATATAGTGGCAGTTGATTAATGATACTTGACGATTATTGTAGCTACTTTTCGGAATTTATTAATGAAGGCAAAAAAAATCATGCCCTGAATGTATCTCGACTCATTTTTGAGGCAACATTCCCTCCTTTGATAAGTTTCCTCGTATTCCTCGTATAAACAAAATATCCAATGGCAACCTTAAGTTCTAAGCTACAAGATTCACCTAACTTTTGATGCATTTTTTTTGCCGCAACTATAGGTAGAGCACCTATAGTTGCGTCTAAAAAAATCCTGAAACCGCGCAATCGCTTCTGATAGCCATTACGCTCTAAAAGTCATAGTCGTAAATGACGAAAATGGTTTTTTTTTTGAGTATAAACACAAAATATTTTATGGTTATATTAAAGCTTAGTATGTGTACAAATGTACACAGTAATAGTACATTACGATATTAGTGCGTTATGATGATTCTAACATGCGAGGCGTAATTGAGCCGAGCATGTTATAACCAATTCGCACGTATATCGTACGACGTTTTTTAACACATTTGCAAGGAAACAGAAAAAATAAACATTTTTCACAATACAAGTACAAAGAAAAGAAAATTTGAGAAAAATGGTGCGAGGATTATTTTCTGCCGTAGCTGCGTGAAAATGTTGGCAAAGACGTTAGAGCATGCAGCCAAGTTTTTAAATTACCGAATAAACTGTTTTTTTTTATTTTAAATAAACTGAATCTATGAATGCACACTGTTGCTTTCCCGCCATTTTAGCAGCGCGCTAGCGCTGCCTACTGACTGGCGCCGAGCGGCGATTAGTTCGAAATTTGAATAGCAACAGCGCGCGAAATGGCAAATAATACTGTTATGGAATTTGTATGGACTATAACTTAACTATTTGCTTTGGCAACACACGCGTTTTTTATTACAAGCAACGGTGATAAAAATATTTTTTTTAATATGTTTGTTTATTTTTACATGTATTTGTTTATTTTTACTAAATTAGTAGGTTCTTCAAAGTCAGTACTACCGTACGACATAAAATCGGTCCAGTACTTTTTGAGCCTATTCATTACAAACATACTTATATACAAATCTTTCCTATTTATAATATTAAGTATAGATATAGATTAGGTACTACATATGTAGTCTTTATAATAAAAGGTAATCATCAATGTTTTAATCAAAAGTAACGTGTCTATACGAATAGCGTATATTTTGATTTAGATTTAAACTATAGCTTTAGAAACTCCACACATGATCATATTCAATTAGGTATTCGGTACATTTCGTATTTATAACCTGACTGTAACTGATTTTATCTGTGAATGCCGGTATCCAAATTAATACGCCTATTCAAATACATTTGCAGTAAATATAATGGATCAGGAATATTCAACACATGCCATATTTCATTGTATATTGCAATGATGTTGATTAATATATAACGTAGAAAATCATAGCTTTCACTATACAGCCGCACTGCGTAAAAAATGCTCGTGCCTTTTGCTGTAGGTCATTTTACTATCGTGTATTATTGCAAGAAAAAACACTGTTTGTGGTTGATGTGGGTTGATTGTTCAATCGACCTATAAAAATCATTAGAGGAGTAAAACAAATGTTTACAAATTCTGTAAAAATTCAAATTTATTTCTCCGATATTTTTATCTAAGAAATCTTATCATCATAATTTCAGCCGTAGGACTTCGACTGCTGGACATAGGCCTCCCTCATAGATCTTCGTGTTTTCTGAATGTTTTATCTTATTTTGAGGATTTCTCTTAGCGGGTCCTACGACCCCCACGGGAAGAGATAGGGGGCATCATTCTAACTTGAGAAATTCTAATTACGATAAGGCTTTTTTAATAAACAAATATCATGGTTGCCGCTGGACCAAAATTCAAAAGTAGCTAAATGTTGGTAACAATAAAATTTAAGCAAAATTTCAAACAATCGAATATCATAATTTATAATTTAAGTAGGATATATTTTATATTCTTTCTATACCGAACTATTGTGTATACTACAAAGCCGATGAGACCGTTTAAAGGACCAGCCTGATCTAAAAAAACATTTTTGCGTTAGATAGGCTTTTATAGAGGAAGTTTATAGGCTATAAAACATGACGCTATGTTCCTAGTGGAGGAGAAATGGAAAAACGTAGATAAAATCGAGGGACACGAGTTGGAAAAAAACTAAACCCTTTAAACAATATTTTAAATAAAAATTAGTATTGTTCCCTTTATAAAATTTTATAAAAATAATTGTATTTTTATGAATGTAGGTATTCTTTTTTAACAAGAAAACGTACTCAACTAAGTACTGGACTGATGTCAACATTTCTTTTATCGTTGCCTGTATAAGAGCCAGCTGTATAAGTTCACCTTTGTTCTAAATGAAAAACACAAAATAACTAGTGTTACCGCTACCGTGTAGTGATACCGCTGAAAAATGTATCTTAATGCTGGGATGCACTTATTGCACCGCAAAAAATGCATCCTCCAGCTTAAGACCGAGCCGGCTGGTGATTGTATTTTTGTATTATTATTGTTCTTCCTGCATATTGTGCATAATATTTATAGCCTCCGCAAATATGATGAGCGGTGCGAAATATGCATTCCATCATTTAGACTCTTTTTTGAGCGAAATTAACACAAGATATTAAGTGTTTTCAATTAAGACTAGTATGGATTGCCGCAAAGTAACGCCTGATTCTATTAAATATATTATCCATGTTACTTCCTGCCGTAACAAAGTCACAAAGTAAAGTAACTAATGGCTATTACCCAATTGTGTTTTGCACCCTTTAACCCTGAACTTCTTTGTTAAGTGGTTAAGGATTTTCATGGGGCATTAAGGTTCTTCAATGGTTTCGGCTTGTTGAAAGTGTTATTACAGCGAGTTACCTTTGGAATTCGACCGTTGTTAACTTGATAATGTTATTGACTTTTATGTAGGGTGGTCTAAACCTGTTGAGATGAAGATTTCAATTAATTATGGACGAGGAGATGGATTATGCAAGTTGGTGGTACTAAAAATGGAATTTAATATAAAGTCAAGGATTCGAAGTTTGCGCCTAGTAGGTAATATTTCTGTAAAAATAACTTTCATGTGTTCCGGTTTTTTTTTCGGACGGACTTATGTAGTTAGCCCTGAGGCTTTTGCTACTTCACCGGGCATAAAGGCGAGTAGAGCTCCAGCCTAGATAAATGGTTTAAACACTACAAACTTAGCAACCTGCGCAAGAGGGCGTCCCTGTGGGACTTGGACCTCGGCTCAGGGCGGTCGCTGACGGGGAGATTGAGGGATTATGGCTTTTAGTTTTTTTAGGGGAGTTTTGTGCAACTGTCGCCCTAGGTACTTAACATTTTGCGGGCCTCTCGGAATTCGGGTCTACGAGGGCATCGGAAGGTGGATTATTACTCTATCCTTCATTATTAACGATATATCAAGATTTGTATGATTATTCAGATTAACTACTTTGAGACAACCTCTGTGACGTAGCGGTATTAGGCTCGCTTTAAATCTCGGATATAGTGGGTTCGATCCACACGCTGGGCAAAAAATCTTTGTGTAGATTTATATTTTCTGGTTCTGGTTGGTTGAGGGATTACCCTCCGTGTCTCGGGAAGCACATTAAGCCATTGGTCCCATTGTTATAACATCATCTATAACAATCGTATACTAGGTAACAGGCAGCAGCGTTTTCTTGTGTGTTACAACATAATACTGTGGTCACCAACCCGCCTGATCCCTCGACAGTAGAATATTGCAGCATGAAACGAAAATCAAGCCATGACTGTGATCATTCTGTCGGTAATTAGCAGTTTAGGTAATGGTCTACCTTAAAAACTTACTAACATTAGTAATCTACCATACTCGATTAATTTTTTCACAATATTAAGTTTAATAAACTGAAATTATAAGCAATATAATATATAATTTTAATGCAAGGACCTATTTAGAGCACATTTGGCTCATATTGTTAAATCGATCCTATTACATCGAAGTCAATGCAAATTCTAACTATAAAGCACGTTATTCTAATTACCCAAATGATTTGATTATTTTACCATTACGGGTAAACAGCTTTTCAGAAGGAACAACACCCGTAAAATTAATGTCTAATCGGTATTTACTGGTAACTAGTGTTTACAGGTAACACGTAATAGTCTTAAAGGCTTTATGTTTGTAAAATCAAAATACCCTGAGGGTAAAATAATATCAGTGCCGAAGGTATTACTATAATAACCTCATTCAGGAAATTTTGTGAGTTCTCTTTGTTGCTCATTGTTTATGATTTATTGCAAGCCGAATATAAAACCACGCATTAAAATTTAAAAATAGAACACAGCCGCCATTTTGACAGCAGCATATCACGAACGGCATGACATTGCAAATTTAATACGTATAATTGCCAAATATTTTTTATTACTTACGTATTAGTGCACTTATATTAATTAATTTGTTGTATTTATTTTGTTTGTAAAATGCAATCTGTAGTGACTTTTGAGAAACCATTGCCTCATTTGAGTTTGGCTGATTGGGATGCTCGACTTTACAATCTACAGGTTAGTCTTTTCTACGCATATTAATATTATGATCATCAAATTTGTAACATATAATCATTTGCAAACTAAAACTAACTAATGAAATACTTACTATTTTATTTAATACTTATATATAAAAGATTGGAAAATGTTATTTGTCACAACTAGTATGCCAACTCCAAAGGGTCGATCTCGTGCCTAGTAAAATACCTATATTTAAATTACTGGGCTTTAAAACTTCTTTCGAGTCTTCAGAGTCTTTATAAGTCCCTAAATAGTGATAGGAAGTTTGGTAAAATAATAACGCTTAAACTGTCAGTAGACTAAAATAACTCAATAAATAGAAAATGTTGTAGGTACAAGTATCTATTGACTTTAGTTTAGCCTTAAATTTGTTTATTTTACTCCATAATACAGTTAGTCTAGACGAATTTCAGACGAAGATATTAATCCTAAATCTAATAAACCCTATTTTATCAATTTATGAAATACAAACAATTTGTATTACAAAATTCCTAAACTGTTTCTTCCATAAAAAATATTAGGCAGCATTAATTTGTTCTACAGATAATTTTTAACAAAAATCAGAATCAAAACGCTTTGTTTGTAAATATATATAACAGATTTAGGTACTATTTTAAATAATAATAAATGAATGATTTTCAATACCTTTATATGCATATTCTATGTCTACTGTCAATCAATTTATGATTTGGCCTGATTTGAAATAGAATTAGAATACTTTAGTTATTCCTTACACAGAATATTTTCAATTTCCGATAGCGAACATTCGAAAGCTTTTGTTTGAATAATTTATACTTAGCTTTAAATTTTAAAACGCTAATATTTGACTTTAGTAAAGTATATGTAATTCTACTTAGGTAGGTACCATGACTCTGGTAAACATTTGACTGAAAACCTATTGTAAATAGTAGATATTTAAATTTATATTAATACTAAATTTTTTAAAGTTCCAGGAATCGCGCGCGGGAGCGCGATTCCTGGAACTTTATAATAAAATATAGCCACTGAAATAATCTCTCAAATCGGACTAGTGTACCTACTAGTTCCTATGATTAACGCGTTCAAGCTAACAATGAAATTCCTCCGTTTTATATATTAGTATAGATTAGATTTTGAAACATCTAAGATCACGGTATACCTAAGCTAACCATTGGTGAAAAACAATATTTTGGAAAAAAATGTTAGGAGCTATTGGGGGCATACGGTCGATAGGTAATAATTACATCGAAATTGTTAATTTATTTCCGTAGCAATGCATCTCGTCTGCGACATAATTACTCATTTACATAATGATCTGAATCTGGCTGTCTATTAGCGGTCAGTTTAAGATCATTTTGCCATTTTTAATAATTTATTTCATTCACATTCTTAATGACGGACAGACGCCGCCATAACAAAGTTTAATAAAAAATATTTAATAGCGTAATGACTATACGTTACTACCTACGTTGAAACGGGTGTATTTCGGAGGCACCTTATATATTTTCATGTATAAATTATAATGTATATAATATTGTGTGTATAATAAAATAATACAATTTTCCATGTATAATCCTGGAGTAAATATGTAACCATAGCATACAAACACAAAACATTGCCAGTAAATCGACACAGGCGTTGTTATAATTCAACGTTATGAGACTGCTTTTTGCGAAGGAAATGAGGGTTCGTAAGGATTTAGACAATGACCGATTATTACTCAACGTCAGAACATAATATTCCTATGTTGACATATTATGCAAATTATGGGACAAGTATAATACCCCGTATATAATTATTTTCCAGTTTTGAAATTGTTGTACCCCTTACGCATTGATATTATTATATATAAATAGCAAGCACTGGTCTGAGAAGTTCTTTGGCATATAGAGGAAAACGTTCAATTATTGGCACTTTAAACGGAATCGGTAGAAGAAATATTTTTTGTGAAAATTATACGCCTTTTTAAGAGAAGAGAATAGTAAAAACCAATGTAGAGGAATGGTTGGTGGTGTTCCTCCACAGAAAATGAAGATCTTCTTTGCCGGGCGAGGTGGTATGCCCGGCGACCGACGGCCTTTTGTTACTGTTCGGAACTTGTATATGTTCGAATTGGCTTGCAAACTTGTATTGCGCGATACAGGTTAGTAAGGATGCTAGGTGGTAGATGGCGCTGCTCGTCTACTAGTAGTTTTGTGTGCGGCTACTGTACTACTCCGAGACTGTAAGTCGTTCTGCTGAGTTGGAGTGCCAGTGAGTCGGAACTGATTCCAGTGAGTCGGAATCGATGCGGGTCCCAGTGTGTCGGGACCGTTGTGGCTGTGACTGCGTGCGGCGAAGCTGGCAGTGCTGCGCAGACCGGTGCGTGTGAGGTCGTGTGCGCAGTGCCGTGGTGCTGTAGCCGGAGTCGGTGGAGCCGTGTTGCGGAAAGCTAGTTGCTTTGTTGGTTGTGGTTGAGCTGGATGAGGAGTAGCTTGCTGGAGTAGCCGGTTGCGTGTTGTCTACGGGGTCACCAATTGTAGAGGAACGGTTAGTGGTGTTCCTCCACAGAAAATGAAGATCTTCTTTGCCGGGCGAGGTGGTGTGCCCGGCGACCGACGGCCATTTGTTACTGTTCGGAACTTGTATATGTTCGAATTGGCTTGCGAACTTGAATTGCGCGATACAGGTTAGTAAAGATGCTAGGTGGTAGATGGCGCTGCTCGTCTACTAGTAGTTTTGTGTGCGGCTACTCTACAGTAGCCGCACACAAAACTAAACATTCTAAAATATTTCATAACATCATACATCCTACATCTTAAAATATTACTATTGTTACTGTAGCGACATCTACATATCGCTACAGTAACAATAGGAATGTTTTTTCACGTTATTTTGTTCAAAAACATTAATTATTAGTTATTATATTAATAATAAATATTTTTATCCAATTTTATATAGTGATTTGTCACTTCTACCCCACCGACCAAATAGCATGCACAACTAGTTGTGCGGTCGAGAATGCTAATCAGACATTCTTCCCCACGACATAACCAATTGTGCAGTTTTACATTTTAACTAAAAAAAATGTTTTACTTAGTACTACTTCGACCAACTACTCAATGAAATGTACCACGTATACTTTTTCATTTATTTATTTTTCTGTTGTATCCGACTTGGACTAGACACAAGAAAATTAACCTTTTTAATGAACTTAAAGGTCACAGCTCATTACAGCCACCCGGTACCCACCCCGCACCGCCTCGTCGCACGGCGTCCACTCGTTGTCGGCAGGTGGTCTACGGGTGGACGCCGCGTTATTACCAATAAACGTCGCGCGGTTTACTAGTGAAGCCCGCGCGGTCAACGCGTGAACGCCGCGTGGTCAACGAGTGGACGTCGCTTGGTCCACGAATTTTCGAGTAGTCTGTTAACAATCGGCGCATCCCCAAGTATCGTCCTCGCGTGAACCATAGGCGGGCAGCGCGCGGTCCACTCGGGACCCGCGCGTTGGCAACGCGCAGTCAACGCAAGGCAAGCATGCGAGCACCGAGTGGTCTTCTCGCCGTCTGCGCGTGGAGGTCTTCGGCCGACCGAGGCGATCCGGTGACGCTACAGAGTTGATACCGTGAGCGCATAGCCACACAAGTCCACATAAAAAATACCTAATAGCCGCAGGAGGCGAGGCGGTGCGGAGTGGGTACCGGGTTGCTCTAATGAGCTGTGACCTTAAGAATATCACTGGCAAAAAGTATACGTGGTACATTTCATTGTAGTTGGTCGAAGGAGTACTAAGTAAAATTATTTAGTTAAAATGTAAAACTGCACAACTGGTTATGTCGTGGCGAAGGATGTCAGATTAGCATTCGCGACCGCACAACTAGTTGTGCATGCTAGTTGGTCGGTGGGGTAGAAGTGATCCTAATATTGGCATAGATAACTCTTCCCACCATTTCCATTTAAATTACACTTCAATTAAAAAGATTAGCCATAGAAAAATCTTTAGATTTTGAAGATAAAGTTGATGGTTGTAAGTAATAGTTTTTTTACATTTAACGGAACTGTGCCAATAATTGGTGGGGTGCCAAGCATAGTGCCTATCCTTGGCACCCCAACTATTATTGGCAAGGTACAAGCATATCTATCTGTAAAAATATTTTTTTTGTATTTTATTACTATCAACAGGGTAAAGACCTATGGTTAAATAAACATATTATGTATGTTAATTATATTCACAAAGAAGAAAATTTGTTTTATTATTTAAGAAATATTGGAATGTTTACGAAAATATGTTTTGCTCGAAAAACTCAGGGTGACTTTTAAAAATTCAATCAGTATTAGAAAAAACCCTTTTGTATTCAAATTATTTTCATTCTCATAAAATTTTATAGCCTCACACGAAGTTTAATTAAGTATTCACATTATTGTGTTTGCGAATGAACAACTAAGCCCATAGGTTTTTATGTTCAATTTGCCTAACTCTTTTTCATTCGAGAATTGTGTATTATCATTTCGAATAAACTCATCTAATAAATACTTATGTAGGTTTTATATTTTACTGCAAATTACTTATGCTTTTTTGTATAATTTATTATTATATTACAGATATAAGTGGTGCTCAAGTAGGTATGTTTTTTCATATTATTGTAGTTTAATTTTGCCATGATAGTTTTACGAACTATGACTGTAATAGCTGACTTGGCTTTTATACCCATGTAGAAGAGAATTTTAACTTTTTCCAACGAGGAAATGGTGTATATAGGACTATCCTATTCATAGCCTAGATAAAATGGTGGGCTCTCTTCACCATAGCTATGATAAGCTTATCATACCACGAGGTCTACCCACAAAAACGCACCGGAGGCTTTACCGAACGCTAGTAGGTAATGGGGGCACCGAGATTACCTAATGCATGACATCGGCTCCCGTTTTTATCCTTCGGGTACGGAACCCTAAATATTACGGACATTTATTGGTTGATTCTTTTTCGAAACGAGCGAATGCATCGTTCAGATTTCGGTTTCATAAACCTTGTAGCAATTTTATTCTAGCGATCACTCCGCTATAGTAGCATTATGTCTAGGCTTTCAGATAAATCAATAAAATCTACCGTTTCTTTTATATATATTCCCGTTCTAATACTCCATTAAATAACTAAATCAACCTTAACCACTTCTTCACAAATTGAATTCAACTCGTTAACTTCACAGGTGACCGCGGACACCCGACGGGCCGATGCCTTTGATCTACGTCACAGTGCTAGCCAACTCCGAAACGAGACCCGTATCAAAACCGAATGGGACAGTTACCATAATAACAACCGTCTTAGGGCCAGGTAGGGATAATCGATTTGTAGATTGGGTGTCAAGACGTACGGTACCTACTCACATCATTTGACTGTTTGTGTGTGAAGCCCGTTGCATTTGATGTCGGTTCAGAAAACTTTGATTTGATTTTCTGGCCCCAGGGATAATACAGAAGGATATTTTAATTAATTTGTCTTATGTTTGTGATTACACATGTAATTTATTCATGTGGTTAGATGTCCATTAATATCGACTAATAGTTAAACAGTAGGTAATACAATTAAATACGAGTATTGATGAGTTCTACATCAGACCGTTTACGTCCACTTCTGAACATGGGTTTCTTCTTAAGACCTTGGCAAGCAGGGTCGTTGCGTGGTGATATTGCCATTATCACCACGCTTAGCAGATGCATTGGTGATCGCAGTAAGATGTTGAGTATCCTTGAACTGATAGATGCTGATGCCCATCCATCAACTGTAGGTATATCCTTTAGTTGCATCTTACAACACCTATGGGCAGACATGGGGTAGCCGGTAACCAATTTTATTTATTTACTAGCTGCACCTCGCGGTTTTACCCGCGTAACTCTGCTCCAGTGGGTCGGAGCTTGATATTATGTAGCCTATATGTTAATCTAGTTTATAAACTATCCGCGTGCAAACTTTCAGCCAAATCTGTTTAGCAGTTTTTGCGTAAAAGAGTAACAAACATCCATCTATCCATCCATACTTACAAACTTTCGCGTTTATATTATTAGTAGGATTTTTTAACAAATGCCCATGAGTACAAAGAAATGTATAAAATACTTTTTCATATTCATTAAGTTTATATATTTTGAATTTCAGAGTATATGAGATAGAACAATGGAAATCCACTCTTCAGGAATTGCTCGAACTTATCGACCGAGAAATGGCAGGTTTGAAAGAAGAGAAGGCTTCTACTGAAAGAGAATTGGAACAACTGAACATGCCTTTGCTAGTTTGTTCAGAGTGTTTGTCGAATAGAGATGGGAGAAGGAGTACAGAACTGACGTATGATGGTGCTGATACAGAGTTGAAAAAGGTAAGTTCGAGTAAAAATAAGAGGTAGGTAAAAAAATATATAATTCACAACAACAACTTCCGTAGCGTAACGGTATTTGGCTCGCTTTAAATCTCGGAGGTCGTGGGTTCAATCCCCACGCCGTCAAGAAATCTTTGTGTAAATTCTAAGATTTCTTTCCGGGTCAGGTTCGTTGGGACTATCCTCCGTGCCTCGGAAAGCACGTTAAGCCGTTGGTCTCGATTGTTATAACATCAACTACAATAATCGTATATCAAGGAACGGGAAGCAGCGTTTCCTTGTGAGGTACCTACAACATAATACTGCGGTCACCAACCCGCCTGTCAAGCGTGGTGACTAAGGCAAATACCCTCCCAAGGAAGGTAGCCCATGTTCAGCAGTGGACGTTATAAGGGCTGATGATGATGATTTTGTAGAAACATACATGATTCAAATATCTCGTTTTCATCTATATACTAATACTAGCTTTTGCCTGCTACTTCGCTCGCATTAAAGACAATATGTTACTTCTAATACCAAGAATATGTGTACAAAGTTTCATGATTATCGGTTAAATAGTTTCCGTGTGAAAGCGTAACAAACAAACTTACATTCACATTAATAGTATTAGTTAGCATAACAAAGAGGAAAGATTTGACTTTTTTTTGTTTGCTTTGAATAATAGACTGCACCGGTGGCTCAGGGGTTACGGTAGTTGCTTCTGGGACCTGGTGTTCTGGGTTCGATTCCCACCCGGGACAATAATTTGTGTGAACCACAAATAATTGTTCTGAGTCTGGGTGTACTTTGTGTCCGTGAAATGTATGTTTGTAAAGTCCCCCGCGACACAGGGATTTATTTCCCTAGTGCGGGAGTTGTCTTTTAAAAAAAGAAAAAAAAAAAAAAGAATAAGCAACGAATAATTAGCTGTGCTCTGTAATAAGTAGCCTCCTCTCTTACAATATTATTTTATTATAACTATGTTGATGCGCCCGACACGGTTCATAATTGATACCGCATGTGATTATAATGTTAATACACCTGGAAACACATTGTAAAATGCAATGAAGTATTAAGTATTGAATAAGCTATGAAATTAATAGACCGATTTCGAAAAATGCTTCACCAATAGAAACCTACATTATCCATGATAATATTTAATTATGGAGTTTCCACGGGGACTGGAGGTACACGGATGAAACTGAGCGCGAGAAGCTAGTCTAAAGTTAAAGTTGCAACGTTAAAGAAATAACATATTTTAAGAGACGTTATGATACATTTTGACGGGCGTCGGTTAGGAATGACCGAATGGTCTAGGCCAGAGATTCCCAAACTTTTTTCTCGTAGACCCCTTTAAAAACTTAACTGGTTTCGGTGGACCCTCGTGCTCCATTTCTGTCATTATACTCACTTACAACTTGTGAACCATTTTTTCTACTCCTACGGTAGACCCCCGTCGAGATTCCCGTGGACCCTTGGGGGTCCACCTGGACCACTTTGGGAATCACTGGTCTAGGCATTAGCTCTACCTGAGATGCAGGTTCCAGTCCTGCCGGTGCAGTGGTCTGAATTTATTAATCTCATCTCTTTTTGAATCCATACTAATATTAGGTCTTTACCTATGAACTTGCCTCCCTGCAGTACTGGCCATTTCAAATCAAAATAATTTTTGTTTGGCTAAGAATTCTAATTTCAAATTAATTTTATTTTAAAAACATGGATTTTTTTTCCAAAAGTAGTCATTTGTTTATTGATTAGTGTTACATTTTCATCGCATTTCAATATTTTTCGTTATCATGGATACGTTAAAAAATCGAGTAATTATGGAATATGAGTACCGTCGTGGCAGCAACGCGGCACAAGCGGCACGCAACAACGTTTACGGAGCTAACACTACAAACCAACGCACCACCTGTTATTGGTTTGCTTGCTTCCGTTCTGGAAATTTCGACCTGAAAAATGAACCTCGCGGTCGTCCGAAGACTTTGGTCGACAATGACGAATTAAAGGCGATTGTGGAAGCTGATGATACACAATCTACGCCTGAATTAGCAGCAGCTTTCGACGTTGGCGTCAAAACAATATTGGTCCATTTGCGTCAAAATGGCAAGGTAAAAAAGCTTGACAAATGGATGCCCCACGAACTCAATGATCGCCAGCGCGAAGTACGCGTCGAGACGTGCCTTGCAGTGCTCAACAGAAACACAAATGAAGCAATTTTGAACCGCATTGTTACCTGCGATGAAAAATGGATTCTGTTTGAAAACCGCAAGCGCTCAGCAAATTAGTTGGATCCTGGTTCAGCACCTAAACAATGCCCTAAACGAAAACTTACCCCTAGAAAAGTGATGGTCACTGTTTGGTGGTCTAGCGCCGGTGTGATTCATCACAGCTTCTTACCAAACGGGGTGAGCATTACTGCAGATGTGTACTGTGAAGAACTGAACACAATGATGTAGAAGCTGGCACATCTCCAACCAGCATTGGTCAATCGCTCGTCTCCACTGCTCCTGCACGAAAACGCGCGACCTCATACTGCACAGCAGACGGTCTCCAAGTTTCATCCGCCCTACTCACCAGACCTTGCGCCTACAGATTACTATAACTTTTTCCAGAATTTGGATAACTTCTTGGCGGGAAAAAAATTCAATACCAGAAAGGCAGTACAAAATACCTTTGAAGAATTTGTTGCCTCCCGTCCAGCTGATTTATTAAGAAGGGCATCAATAAACTGCCACTGCATTGGCAAACTATATTACTTCGATTAATACAAATAAAACATACATGAAAAAAACGGCAATTTCATAGATAAAGACCTATTATATAGAGCTCAAGATTTTGTTTGCTATAACGCGCTAAACTCTTGGCCGATTAGTCTTTTTTTCAGTGTTTGATAACTCATTCATCGAGGAAGGCCTATATTATTTAATTATGAGTTGCTACGGGAACGCAGTTTACGCGCGTAAAAGCTACGTTCAAAAAGTTAAAAAGAATATTATACAAATAGCTCTTTGATAACCATAAGATAGAGGGCAAACAGTGCACACAGAATAGTAATTAAAAAATATTCTATGACCTTTAGTTCTTATTCAAGTCGTAACCTTAAGAAGTCGAAGCCAAACTTACATACCTACCCGTACCCACCTACTTTTCGTTAGGTGACGTGCTGAAATTTTGAAATTATACGTCAACATTGATGTATCGCTGTGCTCAAACAACAAAGCTGTTCGGATTATGATCCATCAGTCCTTGCTTTAGAACTTAAATTTGCAGTAGCAACAGCTGAATCACTGTGGGGAGCAAATATAGTAAATATACATTTACACGTCTCATTTCTCACTAACCTAGTAACAGCCTCTGTGAAAATGACGAGAACCGCGACATACCCTTTACCCTTGACCTTAGCTCCAACATTTCATCATAAATTACACCGACCTTAGCTTGTGTTACTGAAAATTTGATTTAATTTCATGTCATTCCATAGGATTATGAAGGCCCGAATACAGGGGCACATTACATAATTGTATATAATTATAAATTAAGTATGAAATATTATTCTTTGAGAGTCATCAACATCATCCCGTAGGAGGGTTTTTGCAATAGTAATAGTCACCACGCTTGGCAGGCGGGTTGCTGATCGCAGTTTATTATGTTGTTACCTTAGTATACGCTTATTATAGATGAAGTTACCAACAATATGCACCAATTAATGCGCTTAGCGTTCTTTGAAAGTAATATAAAATGTATGCTATTTCGTTGTAGTTTCGATCAGTTTCAAGTGTAAAATTTAGAGTAAAAAAAACCGGTCATGTGCGAGTAGGACTTGCGCTCGAAACACTATATTATTTTAGTTTCACCTCTCCCAGTGAAAATGTATTTTCACTGGGAGAGGTGAACCCCCACTTAAATATGTATTTATTATATTTGAAGTATTCGTTTCTATAGCGCGACTGACAGACAGACAGACAGTGGAGTCTTAGTCGTACCAAGTGGTTTTACCGTTTTTACCATTTCGGGTGCGCAATGTGCATTTGCATGCCAACTGTATGTTCTTGATTTGAATGATGATCACCTGCATTACCATAATTCTTGTGATCAAATTGAATTTGTATAATGATAAAGATTTATTACATCTCTAAGTTTACGAAGTACAAATATAAAGAGACTTGTATAGCATGATGCTAGTAGGTTCGATTATATTACTTAGTAATTGTAACGAAGTAGAGCTACTAAAACTAAATTCCCCATAAAACAAACTTTTCGTTTTTGAAATCGTGAAAAATTGTTGCGTTGCAAATGTATTAGTCTCACAATTAATCAATCTATAATATTAATTTTCAGGAGCTATGTGTGACAGAAAGTAATAAAAAAATGCTAATAGATCGATGTCAATCAGCATGGGAGAAGATCAATAAACTGGAAGTAGTAAAATTTAAATTACAACTGGATTTAAACGACAAAAATGAAGCTCTGGTAATTGATAAAAATATGCTGAATTTGGATAAAGATTGCGCAAATATTACGTACAAAACAGATTCGTTGAAAACTCCGAAAAGGTATTCATTGAAACATTAAATTCCCTATACTATACTAATATATAAAGCTGCAGAATTTGTTTGTTTGCTTGAAAGCGCTAAGCTCTACATATTGGACCGATTAGAAAAAAAAAATAGTGTAAAGTCCATTTATCGAGGTAGGCTTTAGGCTATATTTAAATATGAAGACCTCACACCATTCTACAGTGTCATCTTTCAAATTATTTCTTAGAAAGTCTCGTTATAGATATGGTAGTTAAGTATTCTTATATTTTCGTATGCCGCGCATTTTTTTTTTCATAAAAATGTTTTCTTCTATATCAAACAACAAATAAAGAATTAGTAAAATCGGTCCAGCGGTTCATGTGTGATGCCATGACCAAGTGATTTTTTTTATATATAGTTATAAAGATTATCTCAACAGACATAAAACATAAAATAATAGTAATGCTACTTATCTTATATTCAAAGTTTAATTTAGAATATAATTAAACCTTATTTATAATAAGTAATAACATAATATGAGCACATTTAATTTATTTTAATAACACACGATAGACTTTGTACAGCTCAAACTAATGAGAATGAAAACTGTATTCTTAACGTATATAAACTTAGCCAGATAATAAATTATATTAAACGAGCACTTTGAACTTTATCATAATTCATATAAATTATATTTTAAAACACAATTTATCTTGCGAGGAAACTCTATACAAAGATGAAGTTTAAGAACTTATATGAATTTACTTAGTTGAAAGAGTTAGCAGATTGTATATTACATAAAATCTTATATGCATCAGTATTCATTCTTTCTACCTAGAGGCCCAGATAAAATTGCAGTACAGCTCCAGGGACGATAAACAAAATTTAATTGTTCAGTGTCGCCCTCGCGTCGCAAATTGTACAGAAATTAAGAATATAATATAAAAGAACGTTTAAAGTTAAAGCACGACATTAGATTGATGTGCCTCTTGTGTGTATTTAGAGTTTAACTCTGAATACAAAAAAAAAATTGTAGAATTAATTAAAAAATTTAAGTATTTAGCAAAACAATCATGTTTGGTCAATAACCTCATTTTTTAAACAGCGGTGTCTGAAATACTTTACGATTATAAGTAACAATAAGTAATTGAGTTGTAAATAAAGGATTTTGTATACACATGCATATATTTTTGGGTTCATTAAAGGGAAAAATTAAACGTATAGTTATATTCTCAGTTATATAAAAAAGTACATTACATCCTAAAAAGTAACATCCACAGTGACATTCGCGGAAAGCAACCATTACGCAAAAAAAAAAAATCTTACATCCATAGTCAAATGACTGAACAAATGTCTTATCCCCTTTTCATCAATTTTTATTTTTGTGCCTTAGGCTATCAACTGAAAATCCTAACAAAGCACATAAGTATCTAAACCTTCAAACTTCATTAAGAATTCTAAGTCAAATTTCGCATTTTAAGTCATCGCCTAGTCATATGTGGGTGGGTGGGGTGTTTGACTAAGCTTTCAAAATAAAAGCCTTCGCTAAAAGGCCCTTTGTAACCAACGCAGTCTCATTAATAAGATAAGGTATGAGTAGCTGAGACACGCAAACTTGGTGTTTATTAACTACATTTTTTCCCCCTAACGATAAATAAGAAAGTAGTTTTAGAACGTGGGGAGATGGTGAAATATTAGCCATTTTCGGTAATAGATAGTTTCCGTTCTGTGTGTTGTGCATCCTAATTACGGAGTTATAAAAACTGGCTAGAAACGCTGTCTTTATTATTCTAAGGTTGAAAGTATTTATTTTTAAGGGCCAAAAGACACTCATCATCATCGTTTCAGCCGTAGGACGTCCACTGCTGGACATAGGCCTCCCTCATAGATCTCCAGTTGATGCGGTTAGAAGCGGCCTGCATCCACCGTGATCCCGCAGCCTTAAACAGATCATCCGTCCATCTAATTGGTGGACGTCCTACGCTACGCTTGCCGATCCGCGGTCTCCATTCGAGAACTTTTCGGCCCCAACGGCCATCTGTTCTCCGTGCTATATGGCCTGCCCATTGCCACTTCAACGAACTAATCCGTTGGGCTATGTCGGTAACCCGCGTTCTTCTACGTATCTCCTTATTTCTGATTCGATCTCGTAGAGAAACCCCGAGCATTGCCCTCTCCATAGCTCGTTGAGCGACTCTGAGCCTATTCATAAGGCCTTTAGTAACGGATCACGTTTCGGATCCATAGGTCATCACTGGCAACACACACTGGTTAAAGACTTTCGTCTTCAGGCACTGAGATATATTGGAGGAAAAGACGTTGCGAAGTTTCCCGAACGCTGCCCATCCGAGTTGGATTCGGCGATTGACCTACTTTTCGAAGTTGGACCTACCTAATTGGACCTACCTAATTGGACTTTGTGTCCTAGGTCAACAACTTCAAGAACCGTATTCTCAATCATTATAGGGGCAGGCACAACATGGACGTTAGATATGATTTTCGTCTTGTCCATGTTCATTTTAAGACCTACCCGTTGGGAGACTCGGTTGAGGTCTTCGAGCATTGTACTGAGTTCATCCATCGACTTTGCCATGACCACGATATATTATCATCAGCGAATCGAAGGTGAGTGATGTATTCGCCGTTGATGTTGATGCCTAGTCCTTTCCAATTAAAAAGTTTGAAGGTGTCTTCCAAAGTGGTCGTAAACAGTTTCGGAGAAATAACGTCTCCCTGTCTTACGCCTCTTTTTTTAGTGGAATCGCCTTCGAACTCTGTTCTTGTACTCGGACCGACATTGTGGCGTTTCTATACAAACATTTCAACACTTCGATGTACTGATAGTCAATACGGCATCGCTGGAGAGACTCAAGTACGGCCCATGTTTCGACCGAATTCTTTACGGCTGTCGCCAGTGGAATCGCCTTCGAACTCTGTTCTTGTACTCGGACCGACATTGTGGCGTTTCTATACAAACATTTCAACACTTCGATGTACTGATAGTCAATACGGCATCGCTGGAGAGACTCAAGTACGGCCCATGTTTCGACCGAATTCTTTACGGCTTTCTCATAGTCCACGAACGCCAAACAGAGCGGCAAGTTATACTCTTCGGTCTTCTGTATTACTTGCCGCAGCGTATGTTTGTGATCTACGGTACTATAACCTTTTCGGAATCCGGAGGCTGATAGTCATCAAGCCTTCGTTCGAGACGATTCGCAATAACCCTGGAGAACAGCTTATAGACATGGCTCAAAAGCGAGATGGGTCTGTAGTTCCTTAATAAGGTGTTAACGCCTTTCTTAAAGAACAACACGACCTCGCTCGTGCATAGCATCATAGCAAGGTGGAATTGAAAAGCTTCTGAAGGATTTTAAGTGCCGGTACCAACCACCAACCTTCAGGAGCTCTGATGTAATTCCGTCCTCACCCGGCGCCTTGTCGTTCTTTAGCTGTTTCAGGGCCATGCTTATCTCGTACAGGCTAATGCCAAAAGGCACTAAAATAAATATGTATAGGTATTAATATATAAATTAACTTAGTATTTATTTTTAGTAAGAAAACACCGAGTTCAATACGATACTAATACAATTTCTTCCATACGATAAGAAAATATACTCTTAAGGCAAATTTTGCAATCCTTAGAAGAAAGTTATCAAAGCTAAGTTTTAATCATGAGAAATTTTTTATTGACTTTGCATACAAAAACCAAACATCCTTTAATTTTCCTCGCTCCGTCGCGGACACGCATTACACACAGACATATTATAATATTATACAAACTTGAAAACCATAAAAGTTGTTTTTCCTATGGTCTGTCTTGATATAGTAGGTGTATTTCGATAACACAGCGTTTTGCCGGCAGACATCTTACTTCCTGAAGTTTTTCTTTGAGATCATCATCTTTTCCTCCAGGCATTTTTTCAAAGAATAAAGGAAAGCGTTTTTTACGGTTTTTATTTTTATCCGACTTGCAATTTTAAAAAGTTCATCTTTTTTTAATACAAAGAAATATAAATTGTGCTTATTTGTTATGTAAGAAGATAAAGAATATTGACAATTTGTAACTATGTAGTAAGAACTAAGAATCTATTACGACTAAGCTTATTTAGGTATTTACCAAGAAAGGCTGTCGATTTATTGAAGGCTGAGATAGTAAGGGTTTTTTTTAATTGTTTTGGTATAGGTCCTCAAACATTAACATGCATTAAAAAAAATTGTTTTATATATTTTTCATAAAACAAACAGCAACAAAATGTAGGTGTCTTCAATTTTTATTTTATTTGTATAGATGAAGGAAATTTTGGTAACCGGGTAATATGTATCGATGAGAAATTATTTGAGAGTAGATTATTGACCTGTTGGTTAGGTATGATTTTATATTATTGATATGAATTTGCTAATGTATGAACAGATTTCAATTAAGGCAATGGTATAAAATAATTTTCGCATTCCATTCCCGGGTCAGGTGGGATAATATTGTGTCATCAATCGAGTACTGGTGGGAAAATACACTATACGATTTGTTCTTAGATAATTTCTTTTTCAAGTTATACATGCCATTCATTATTATCGAAACATCAATACAAGACGTTTAGTCCCAACCTCCCTAGGAATTGCTTTCTTTGGTTCATTCAATAGCGAAGTCATTCAGACGTCTTCTATTTCTTGAAGTGTGTTTGAATACTCCGTTCAAAGGAATTACGAGTTGAATCTGAAAGAAATCTTACTTTTTGAGAAAGATTAGGTTTTAGAAAACCAGTACCATGACTGAGCGACTTACTGACTTATAAACCTAATAAACAATATTTATTCAGCATTATTAGTTATTTATATACACATGTTATTATGAATTATACACAATGAAATAACAAATTAAATTAATATAATAATTCATGTAATATGAAACATGGCAACTAAAATCTATTGCGCATAATTGTGTCTGTCTAGTATATAGTTATTGATAATATTGATAGTGATTTTAATATTAATATAATTTAGCTATAAAGAAGGGAGGCACTCCTTGAGATCTTTGTTTTTTTTAAAGAGTTTATACAAAAGTTAAGATTATGGAAAGTTTTAGCACGTAACTATAAAGTATTTTTTTTAAAGTTAATGCCTAAAGTTAGATTCTAAATAAAATTGAATGAGACACAGATGTTGTTACAGAGTGTTTTACAACAACTGGCTTTTCCAAATAATATAATTTCTTAAACAGGATGATCACCTACCAACAATGGCTAGACAAATGCGAGGCAACCAAAAAAATGGCAACTTTAGAACTCCAAGACACGTTGCGGCTTCGAGAATCTCTGTTCGTGGCTAGAGAACGTGCCAGAAACGCTTTGAGGGCACAGACTGATGTGACCAATTATATGCTGAGAAGAAGAGTGTATGAGACGCAGCGAGCCAGGAATGAGCTGGAATGGCAGAAAATGAAGGTGACATTTTAATTTAAACTTCAGTAGACAAAAAAGGCTATATTTTAGACCCTTCATAGCTCAAACTCGGTCCGGTCTCGGACGAATACTTTCTTAAAAAAATTCGACTGATATACACAAAAATTAGTGTCATGGTTCGACATAAACGGACTAGCCTTGAATTTAAACAAAACGCACTTTCTGCATTTTAACCTATCAGGAGATCGGACAAGAAGTCTTTCCGTGCTAGTAAACGGATCAAATTTACGACAGGAAACCACAACGAACTTTTTAGGGTTTCAAATAGATACTGGACTGAAATGGGATAGACACGTAGATAGTCTCTGTTAGTTAGTTAGTTAGTTAGTTAGTTAGTTAGTTAGTTAGTTAGTTAGTTATAGGCAGTACATGTTTTGCATTGCGCCGTGTTGCGCGGGTAGTGTCTGAAGCGAATGCACGCGCGTGCTACTTCACCACAGTACACTCACTGTTGCAATATGGCGCGGAGCTATGGGGTCGTGCCGCGGAGTGGGAGCGGGCGTTCCGCATGCAAAAGCGTGCTATCAGGGCTATTGTAGGCATACCCCAAGATGTATCAGCAAGACCTTATTTCCGTAGGTTAGGCATCATGACATTGCCTTCTATTGTCATAATGCAAGTGGCACTATATGTTAGATCCAACTTGTCAGAATACACCGCGCATAATCAAGTACACTCACATAACACAAGAAACGCGAGTAAGCTTACAGCGGTTAAACGGTCGCTTACAAAGTCGTCCAAATTCACACGTGTAATGGGTCCTGAAGTGTATAATAACTTGCCTGAAAATATTATCACTGCTCCAAATTTTTCTTGTTTTAAGTCTCGTCTAAAACGGTGGCTTGTTGAGCAAACTTTTTACAATTATGACGAATTTGTAACTTCTAGATTTTAATTGACATGGCGAGATGCCCGACTATCTATTGTACTCCGACGCTATTAATAAGTATTTTGACATTATGATTTACCTTAAGATTTGTAGTCCTAGACATTATTAGATATATTATGACATTATAACTGTGACATTTCAATACTGACATTTAGCATTAGTGATTAATTTAGATTTATTTAAAATACAATCAATTTAAAATGTTTACCTACTTATAACTTTGACATGTAAAATAACTTTACCAAAATAAATGAATATGAATGAATATGAATATCATAACATTTTGTAACCTATGTGAGTGAAAGCCTCGTTAGCCCCTTAATAATTCAAACCCGGAAAGGAATCTTTGATTTAGACAAAAGATTATCGTCCAGCGCGGGTAAACCCACGATGTCCAAACTTAAAGAGAGACTTATACCACAAGGCGAAATCTAGTAATAATCCCCAATCCCCAATGATCCTTTTACTGACAAGTGTACATACTACCACAGATGACAGTTACATTAATATTATCAACTCGCTCCCACTGACTGACAGTTGCTCCCAAGTTAGATGGTCAACTAACCGACGCAGATAATCCAATACAACAACAGCAGTTAGTAAATAGCGGTTTGTAGATACCACTAATTCAGATAGGATTTACTGAACCAATATAGATACGCATGAGTGCTTATGAGTATAGCGATGTTTGCGCTGGTTTATGATCATTGACTTGAATCGACTGAGTTAGTGATGTTTGGTTGACTGTACGAGATAAACGCGGTGTGACAGATACTGATACAATGTTTTCAGTATTTCACAGCCACATCTTCAAAAGCAAGTTTAGGTTTTTATCTGACCAAATTACTGATACTGATGTTTAATGAGCAGTAGAGGGCAATACCTTATTTTTTAAATTGGCTACGTTTCGTTTTATATTATGTATTTTATTCATTCTAGTTGATTGGTTTTGAACATAGTCAAAGAACTCGACCTGCTAGGATTATTTTTAGTCTTGGCATTTGCTAGTTAGTACCTATCCTGAAAGTTATCAATATGAAAATAATGATCATGATAATAATTTTGTCAATCACATGCAGGAGTTTTTTACTCTATGGTTGTAGTATAGTAGGTAATTTCACAGGACTAGGTTTTTTCTTTTTGATTTTTTTTCGGACGAACATACGTATTTAGCCACGAGGCTTTTGCTCTTCACCGGGCATAAGGCGAGCAGAGCTCCAGCTTTGCCTATTCAAATTCATGAACATAATATTAGGTATATTTTTTGAAAAATGTTTGTGTTTTTTTATATGTAAATTATTTTGTTGAATAACTTGTATATTTAGTATACAAAAAACCAACATTAAAGATGAAATATACTCCTTCCCAGATGGAAGAAAATATGGATAAACTGGCTACCGAACTAAAAGTAATGGGCGAACAATTTTCTGATAAAGTCAACGCGTTAAAAGTAGCTGAAACCCGTTTAGAAACGCGCGGATATCGTCCAGGTATTGAACTGGCTGCTGATGAGGCTGACATAGGGTTGAAGGAAGAGGTCCGAACCCTGAAGGAAACTATACGACAGTTGCAGGAGAAACTGGATTGTGCTAAGTAAGTAAATAGTTTGATTTATTTCATAACATTCTCCAAGAACTTTTTGTATTAACACACAAAGCTTGTTGTTCAGCCAATTTAGTGGAGATACAGTGTTAAATACGTAAACATTTCAAAAAAATTTAATAATTTGGGGTAATAAGAATAAGAAATAAATAAATAAATTGGGCGTTGTAGGCTAAACAGTCGAGTCTTTTGGCTTGGCACGAGAGTTCTCAGTCTGGGTCTCTTTAGAGTTTGAATAGTAGTACACGAATGATTGCTTACAAAGAATTACGTAACTCGAGGATTAGTTAACCTATTGAGGAAGTCCTTTTTAAGTAACTTGCCTTTGAATTTGGTGGAATAATCTTTCGGTATGTATTTTAATTATATTAAACAGTCCGTCCATAAATTATATTAAACAGCAAAATAATTAAAATACTGTATAGTACTGTGTAGTAATATAAGTAGCCCCCTCTCTCCTACATATCACAATCTTGCTGTGTCCGATAGGGTTCATAATTGGTACCACTTATATTATACATTTGTTAAAACACCTGTAAACACATGTAAAATGTAATAAAGTAATGAGTATTAAGTGCTATTAAAATGCACATGCCTTATGCTATTCAAACAAAAACAACCCAGTCTTAAATTTACTCTCGTGTGTGGTTAATAGGTGGTTACCTACAAAATTGTGCGACGAAAATGAGCGCTAGTTATTGACCGTCCGTAAACTAACTACGGTCCACTACGTGATTACATCGTGTGTCAAGCATTGACACGTGATTGAGTGGTTTTGACTACAATTCTGACATAAGAGAATTTTATTTTAGTTGGGGTAAATTTTAATCAATGCATACTATGCAAAAATAGGTAGGTCCAATATGAGAATTAATCGCTCATTTGCGAAATGTTAAAGCTAAACGTTAGGCTTCAAACTTTAGCAAAAGCCAGACGTCTTGTCCGGCTTCTGTTAGACGTTTGACACCGTTTATTTTGGCTGGACATGCAATCAGAAAGCCTTACTGGCTAAGGCTTTTTGATTGTCTCAAGTCAGAATAAAATAAATCCTCATATTTCAATGTCTTCACGAATTGATCTGCGTGAAATGTTGGTTAATTATAATATCTATAAAGATGGCACTTGGATAAACTTTACTGTCCAAAAATGAAAAATCTCATTCACATCAGTCATTATACTCTTTTTTACAGGGCTACTTACAATGCATTAGAAGATGCTACCATCAAAATCGGTATCGACCTTACTGACAAGAATCAATCTCTAGAGACAGACACAAGAGCTCTAGAGATGAGAGCCGCTCTTGAGCCAAAGAAACCACAAGGACTTAACAAGAATCTAATTTTAACTAACATTGCTGATGAAGTACCCCAAATGGATATGTGACCAAAGAACTTCAGAAACTTATTCGTTTCTTAGCCATGTATTAAAATTGAACGTTTTGCGTAGAACCCTTTACCCTTTTTTAAGTTGTAGGTACTGAAAAATAAATCGCAGCTATATGGACGTTTAGCATAGAATAGACCCCGGGGCACAAGGTAGGTAACTTTGGGACTTACTGTATCTAGCATATTTATTTCACTTTGCAGAACCAACAGAATTTTGGTGAATATAAAATATTAAAATTGATAGTCAATGGATACATACAGTTTGTAATAAAACAACCAGTGTTATATCAAACATAAATGAATAAACATTATGTGCTTGTAAAATAGTTTTCTATTAATTATACTAACCACTCTTTTTGGCTCAATTTGGAAACCTTTATTAATTATTTATTCACATATTTTGTATCCATTGAATTGAAAAACCAATTTCGATGATTAAACTTTTTAGTAATTGTGGTTAGTTTGTTTCACTATTTGGTTTAGGTATGATTTTATAATGTTTTGATTGTTATTTCATTTGATTTAAATCTATTTTTACGTTTTAATGTGAACCAAATTTACTCTTGAGTATCTTAATAAATGTATTAAAAATTAAATTGCCATTCCTTTATATTTTATACACCTACTACAATATAACTTATAACTTATAATATAAATAATAACTTAAACATGTATAATAATATTAACAAAAACTAATAGATCACTGCACAAACGTGTGGGCTATTCAGAATTTTTACTTACACTTTGCCCATACATTTTTTTCAACAGTATTTAAATCATTTAGTTTGGTTTCGGGTGGCTTAGCTCTATTTGATGCGTATTTTAACTTATACTGTTGACTATTCTTACAGAGATTCCCTATGCAATAAATATGTTTGACAATAAAAACATGAAATAAGCTAAAAAATATTCAACATATTGTTGTTATTTCGTTTGAATTTTATATTGTTCCGATTTTTTGTTAAACTTTAAAAGCACTACTTTTTTCTTAAATGACGTTTCTCCTAAATCTGTACTAAGCCTATCTCCACTAAAAAGAGAATATATTTATACATGGATACCGCAGTTCCCTTCCAAAGACATAATGATAAGGCATTCTATCTTGTTCGGAAGTTACTGTCAAAAGGTTAGGTAAATTATGATCGATTACCAAACTTTATAAACTCAATAAGAAATATGGCTTTTAGCCAAGAATACATTTAACTTTATAACAAACAATCTTGATGCCTTTTCGTATTAAATACCACTGAAACAATAAACTAAATTAGAAAAAGCCACTTTTAGTGGATAGAAATTAATTATTTCATTAATAAGTTATTTCTTTTGTTTAACTCTACGATGAGTATTAAAATTTGTATTCAATAAAATAAGTTATTTTTAAATAACAATCCCAACCGTCTACTCTACGTCGTTGTCAGTTCTCCAACGTAGTATCGTGGCGCCTGGGATTTTTACAAAAGAGCGTGCAACTTGTTCAAATAGATATGTCGACAAAAGCTACTGCTGTATTAGCCGTATCTGTGATACGGAGCTTCGGAAGTGTGAAGAAGAGTCCTGTTTATCAAATTTAGTTTATCAAATCGGCGCTCCAAAAGTTATAAAAACAATTGCTTAATATATAAACTGTAACATTAAATTTAATCAGTGATTTTTTAGGGTGGATTCCAAAAATATTCTTAACAAAAACTTTTTCAAAGAATCTATACAAAAAAACACAATAGACAAAATTGTAACAAGATTTTTTATATTGTTGTGTTGTACCTAACACATTATAGCTCATATGATCATTCATTTTTTTTCCGTTTAAGAAATCTCACATAAAATTAAAGATTTCAATTCAGGTTGGTTCTACAAAGACGATGAATGCTTCAGCCCCGGGAAATACATAACAGAGAGAATTAAGTCATTACCAGGCAGTATTTCGTTAAATGACTTAAACGAAATTACGAGCACATAAACATTGGCACAGAAAAAGAAGTCGCCTTTCAATTTTTTTTAATTCCTCGCTCTTTTGCTTGTCCCTCTGATTTAACACAAGACTTAGTAGAGAAGCAAATACCATACAACGTCAACTTTAACAATATAAACTAAACGTGTACATCAGGTTGACGGGTGTTGTGTCAAAAAACAGTGAATCTATACACGTGAAAGCAATGTTCTAGCAATGTGACGAATGTGCGTAAAATTTTGGCAATGTGCTCTTATAAAACTAGAGTTATTTCAAAAAGTTAGTGAGCCGCCCGCCTGATATCAGAATGACGGGTGTATTTTTAATCTGAGCTAATTACTTACTATCTATGTATGAAAACATGTCTGAAATCAAGCTGGCGGCTCACTAACTTTTTGAAATAACTCTAGTTTTATGCTTAAAATTTTACGCACATTCGTCACATTGCTAAAACATTGCTTTCACATGTATAGAATCACTGTTGTTTGAGGTACACCCGTCAACCTGATCAACACAACTAAACGAAGTCTTGTTGAGCCTAACTATATGGTATCACACCGCACCGTAATCTAAGGACCAAAACGCGCGGCGGGCGGCGGCAGTCTGCGCAATCTTCGGCATGTCACTCCCCGTCACTAGCACATCGAGTTAAATCATTTTCAGAACCTTCGTTTATATATGTGTCACCGGAAAATAATTAGAATCGTAAGTTGATTAACTTTCTAGTTAGTTTATAAACTAACGGAGTTTCGGGAGGTTATAAAAAATAACCTTAACCTAAACCAATGGAGTGCACCAGGGCTTATTGAAATTGTTTTTTTTTTGTTTTGTTACAACAGTAGCATAGTCTCGTTTGGTTAGGTTAGGCAGGTGTTATTATAATAACTAAGTATAATCTATACATCAAATAAAACAGTAAAAAAACTGTGTCTGTACATTGACTATATTAAAAAATATATATAATTGAGGCGGGTCCAGAAACCGTAATAAAGCACGAATCCGAAATGTTTTTAATTGATGTTTATTAATAAAGTTAATATCATTTTAGGACTATTATTTTTTATTATTATGATATACGTTATAATCTAAATCAGTACAAAAGTAATCACAGTTTTATTAACATTTAGTCCTATAATATATGTAATGATTTTCCAAAAAACAGGTGTAGGTAATTTTTATATTTTTTTAGTAAAATCGATTTCGCGGTTGCTTGAAATAAATTTATTTATTTTATAATATAACTAGCTTCCCGCGCGCGGTTTCACCCGCGTAGCTCCCGTGCACGTGGGATATACTAATAAAATATAACCTATAACCTTCCTCGATAAATGGGCTGTCTATCACTGAAAGAATTTTTCAAATCGTACCAGCTGCTTCAGAGATTGCACGTTCAAGCAAACAAACTCTTCAGCTTTATCTATTATGGCAAATAACTCATTATTAGGTACCAATTCTTTGCGTTTTTATACTCGTGATAATTTCTCAACGAAATGTCCGATTGGAATAAAACAAAAAGTATTTTACTTCTACATAAATACCCTTGATAACATAATGCTTAATTTGGATAAGGATTATTATTATGATACACATTTAACGTAGTTTCTTACATCAGACGATTTAATATTTTTTTATGAACATAAAAGCAGTTATTGTGACTAAACTAAGATAGTTAGATATGTGCTAATGCGGACTTTTTTGTAGATCTTAGTAAGACCTACAAACCCGTAGTACATCATTTTGTTCTATTGTCAATAGTTTTTGCAGCGCACGCATAAATAGGTTTTCGATTTTACACCTTGGGTTACAAAATCGCAATTTTCTTACGGATCCCTAATTTTTTTGAAAATCAAATTTTACCTATAACCTGTCTCGATAAATGGACTATCCAACACTGAAAGATTTTTTGAAATCGGACCAGTAGTTCCTGAGATTAGCGCGTTCAAACAAACAAACAAACTCTGCAGCTTTAGTATAGATTATTAGTATAGATATTATGATTTTGGAAAATTATTGACCGGTGACATATACAATTATGCATCATATGCGCAAACGTAACTACACTCCTATTTGAAAGACGACTAGCTCGAAGTAGCTTGCTATTGAGAAAGATCACAAAAGAGATCCTCATCAGATATTTATAAACATCATTTTGGAGGGACCAACTCTTGTAATTAAAAGATTCTACCACGTATATTTAGTACCCATTTAGTACTATTTTGTACCTTACACGGCATGAACGGAATTTCACGATAATATAAATGCAATGCAAATGGTGTGTACAAACTTCCGCAAAATCACAAAGCAAATAGATTTTCATATGCCATGCATATTCAATATAATTTTATTTTATTAACAAAAACAGTATTTTGAGATCATTCAGTGATTGTCGATCGGCTGAAGTATTAAAATCAACTAATGGATGTGCAGATTATTTATTTATAAAGTATGTTAAAGACCAACATATTTATATAAATTTCCTGCTTGGCCTAACTGATATTATTTAATAACATAATGTAAATAATATAATAACAATAAATAATAAAGCGCCTGCATGAAAAATAGCGCCAACTTTACTTGAAGTATTTTTGCTCGTTAAATTATTAAGGCGTAGAAAATGTCAAAAATTAAAAATTTAGTTTAAAAAAAACTAATAAGATCTTCGTCTCTCGCTGTAGATTATCGGAGGTACTAAATCAGGTACTAAACACTGGTTTGATCAGGATGATATAATTCGTTGTAGTTTTAGTGTACAGGCATGGTCTCGTCATTATGACGCATCATAATGGCGGGACCAGTGTTATCGTGAAATTCCGTTCATGCCGTGTCAGGTACAATTTTTTTAGGACAGGTACAAAATAGTACTAAATGGGTACTAAATATACGTGGTAGAATCTTTCTATTACAAGGGTTGGTCCCGCCAAAATGATGTTTATAGATATTTTTATCAAATAGAGATTAGAGATTATGGTCAAACGTAAGCGTATTACGTTTGACCATAATCTCTCTCGCCTGATGGAAGGCGAAAATAAAGCCTAAGATGATACACGCTTGCCTAGAAAGTGTCTGTTATTTCTTTGGTATCTTTTCTATCGCTGTCATATCTCTATAGTGAGCAAATGAGAACATGTCTCTTCTCCTAATATCTTTCTAATTAAATTCGTTGCGGGTCCCAAGGCAGTAAAACTTTTTACCGGGACTTGGTGAGCCTCTGTGCTGCCCAGTATGTTCAACTAATCTATACCTACTAATATTATAAAGCTGCAGAGTTTGTTTGTTGGTTTGAACGCGCTAATCTCAGGAACTACTCGTCCGATTTCAAACATCTTTTAGTGTTGCATAGTCCATTTATTGAGGAAGGTTATAGGCTATATTTTATTACGAAGTTCCGACGAGCTAGTCTTTAATAAGTCCTATTGAACTCCATTAGTTTAGGTTATTTTTAGTTGTAACTACCCCAAACCTCTAATTTGATTCCTGGCAAAATGCAGTGGGTGCATGGGTAAAAAGGAATTCCCCGTGCACCCACTGGTGGGTGGACCCGGTGGGTGCACGGGTCCCGAATGAAAAAAAATGAAATTAAATAAATATTGGTTATCCTAAGTTATCCTAAGGTTGTTGTAATCTGGAAGAGATCGCTGATTGCGATAAGACCGCTGATTGTACATACAATTCTTCTGCATTACATTATTTGTGTGCATTATCCTGTAATATTCTGGTGTGTAATAAAGAGTATTTCTGTTATGTTTATGTTATGTTTATTGGTAGTAGATAAAATATTTTGTCTTCACATAGTAGAATTTCTTTATTAAATTAAGAAAGTCACGAAAAAGACGATTCCTAATTTAGTTCGTAAGCCTTTAACAAAACATACAAAAGTTTTTTCTTTTACGGGTTGTTAGGCAGTTACGTGGTCGGAAACTCAATAAAGTCGATTAGAATCCGGTTTTATTAAAATTTGTTTGTATTCATGTGGATAATGTTTGAACAATAACGACTTAATTGGAACAACAACAGAGTTTGTTAACAATTACGAATAACAGTAGTGTGTATACGAAAATTGTGCAGTGGAAAACATTCTAATTATTATATTATTATAGAAGAACAGTACGCAGGTTGATTTTCTAATTAAATTTAGTTAATTTGTTATTTGTGACACGCACTCTTGTTAATAGTCTTGCTTTAAAATATGACTTGCATATCGAATCATCATGAGCCCGTATATCGTCCACTGCTGAACATGGCCTCCTCCCAAGGGCTTTTGCCATAGTCACCACGCCTGGCTTGCGGGTTGGTGACCGCAGTATTATGTTGTACCACACAAAGAAACGCTCCGGCCCGTTCCTTGGTATACGATTATTACAGATGATGTTGTAACAATTGGGACCAACGGCTTAACGTGCTTTCCGACGCAGGGTAGTCCCTGAACCAACCAATGTGCGTGTGAACTGAGGGACCACACTGGGAATTCGCGAAATAAAAATCCTTTCCGAGGCACGGAGGGTAATCCCTCAATAAACCAGACCCGAAAAGAAATCTTAGAATTTACACAAAGATTTCCTGTCCGGCGTGGGGATCGAATACATGACCTCCAAGATTTAAGGCGGGCCAAATACCGCTACGCTACGGAGGTCGTCGCATATCAAATATTCTGTAAATTTTCCATTTTGTTTTATCATGAACACCAACACCGAAAGGAGTGAAATGTTTTCCCATTTGATAAATGGTACACTAAAATCGGAAACAAATTCTAAACAAAACTTTTTACGTTCTTCTTTAAATTCTTAACTTTGGAAAGCTCGCAACAAGTTATTCCTTTTTCTTTAATCGTATTTAATTTGCATTTATAGAATCTTATAAAAGTTTTAAATGTTGATTATGGTATGCCAGCTTTTATGCAATTCATATACCAGTTAAAACAAAACTCGGGGTTTCACGAAAATATGTAAATAGGAGTCCACAACGAGAGAAAATCGCATTGTACAAGGTTGACCTTCTACAAATGGTGTAATCAGTGCAATATATAAAATGTTAGCATCCCTGTATGTATTTACATAATATATTCATTTAGTGAGTATAATAATATGTAAATTGCATAAAAAATATATTTTTTTCATGTAAATATGTTTTGTGTATCAGGGTGGAAAGATTTTGCTACGTGTATATACTTATATATGCATGGGAGCAAACACTAGGTTAAATAACCAATGCAACGAATATACAAAATATATACAGGGTGTCCCAAAAGGTTAAGTAGCTGGGAAAGGGGGTGACAGGGGTGGACACAATGGTCAATAGAAAAAAAAAAAAATCCGCTCTGAGTATTTTAAAAAAAATTGCATTTTTTTAAAAACTTAAAATTTTACACCTTGTTATTTTTGATGTTGATGTTGATGACCTTGTTGTTATTGAAGATTACATAACAGCATTTTTTTTAAATACAGCCATATTTGTAGGTACAGTTAGCACAAGGTGTAAAATTTTTAGTCTTTTAAAAAATGCCATTTATTTTTTTAAACACCCAGAGGGATTTTTTTATATTTTTCTGGTGACCCTTGTGACCATCCCTATCACCCCCCTTCCCAGCTACGTAATCTTTTGGGACACCCTGTATATGCAAGCTATTACATATCGCTGCTTAAAAACAAAAGAGCCACAAATGTAAAGGAAGCAAAATTTATTAATTGTACCTACCAATGATATGATATATGATGACAGAATTGGTACGATTTTTGCATTTCATTTGCTTTTTATTTGTGGCTCTTTAGTGTTTTTTATTTTTTTAAGCAGCGTGATACCAACTAAAAACTTTATATTTCTTTTAATTTTTTTTTCGTCCAATAGTTATGTTATTGTCATGATAACGACAGTAATTTGACATTAGGGGTCAATACACATAGGCCTGCGCGGGTACCTTCAACAAAGCCTGTGTGTAGGAACAGACCAGGAGGCTAATCGTGGAACGATAAGACTATAATTTTGATAAAAATGTATTCATTACTGCAAAGTTATTGTCACGAATTTCCTATGTTATTGTTACTGTCTTATTGAAGCTTTATTAACTTAAAAAAATATATAATATGTACCTATATTATTTTGTATGCACACTATATGCTGAGAAGCGAAGACATTTTTTGCTTGCGTTGCTTAATATTCCTGTCCGTCCTAAGGTTGTCTGTAAAAAATCGCAGCTAGCGATAAGACCGCCTATTATACATTATTTATTACTTGTATGTTTTCTTTCGTTTATGTATTTTTTTTTGGTGTACAATAAAAAATAATGTATTAGATTGTATCGTTATATACGCGATTAGCCTCTTGTACAGGAGTTTTTAAAGTTACCCTTGAAGAAAACGTTCTAGTTCTAGCAATACCAAGCTTTATATTTAATTAACGAAGTGGTTTCCAATGTACGATTTAGGAAGGCATAGCGAATCATCAAACTGTATGTTTTCTGTCATTGGGTTCGGTAGTTGATCGTCATCCTATGGTTAATTTTACGTGATAAGCGATCCGAAATCCGAAATTTGTCGGTATGCCAGTTATACGACCCTAATAATACGGGTTACAATGTTGTCCTACGGTTATTGTAATAGGATGTCTTATTTACATGAATATCTTAACATACATATAAACAAGATTATGACGTAGGTATTTACTGAAAGCTGAAGTATTGAAAGATATAAAAGAATAAAGGTACCTATCTAGTATTGAATAAAGTAAGAGTTTTTGTCAGTAGCCACCTGGTAAGGACAAAAGCGACCTTGGGGAACGTCTTCGTCCTCTTGTGGATTGTCCGACAGACTAGAACCACCAACTTCCTGACTTCGACCTGGTACTTGGATTTTTATTAATATAATATTTCTAGTGTGCGGTGTGAATTCCGGATTATAATAGACCATATCTTCCCATGGGTGTTGTAAGAGGCGAAGTGACATATAGTTGTTGAATGGGCAGTAGCATGACCAACCCTCCTGCCAAGCGTGGTTATTATGGCAATACCCCTCAATGATTGGTTTGCTAAGACCGGCTAAGAGTAGACTCGGGTTCAGCAGTCGACGTTGGGCTGTTGAAGTGAAGTGAAGACATTTCTAGTAATACAATTTTCCTAGACCTGGCACTGTAATCCGGTACGTCGCTAGTTACATCCAAACATTTACATAAGTAAGTAAACACCAATCAAATCTACAAAGTAACTTCTTTACGTACTTACATTAGTTGAAAGCATTAGTCCAATATAGATAATGGATTATCCCCTGCTGTCTTTGATACGGTTAGTTTCATCTAGTAGCTGAGATTCAGTATAAAAACCAAGGAAACTCTGGTATATTCACACTCATCCCTCTACATCTCTTCAGTTCACCACATCTCGTGTTCTACTCAGTAAGTACATTGAAATATTATGAAAGTGTTTTTAACTTGCTTTGTATTTTTCTTTTGTTTTAAATTATAGACACTATTTATTTCCACGAGTACCAGATGAATTTCCAGGATAGTCCAAACAATTTTGTTAATCGAAATATTGTCACGAGATATATCTAATAATTCTAAACCAGCTCTCTAAGACAGAAATTTGGTCACAAGTTGCCCGAGCACATTATTTCTTACCGGTACAGCGGTGTCGGCAAAATCACGCATCGATTTTTGAAGTAAAGGAATTGAGAGCGCTCCTATGTCTACGCACACACTTGTTTCAATATATCCTGTGCAGATTGGCAACGTTCTTAGAGATTGGCTGTTATTGACTAAATCTTACAATTTTATATATTGCTAGCTTCCCGCTTGCGGTTTAACTCGCGTAGCTCCCGTTCTCCTAGGAACTTCATTATTAAATATAGCCATATATCCCTTCCTCGATACGTCGGCTAACTAACATTGAACGTTTTTTTTTTAAATCTGCCCTGTAGTTCCTGATATTAGCACGTTCAAGCAAACAAACCAACTCTTCAGCTTTACATAAGTATTAGTTTCGCTTTCTTTTTTAATATTTTTATAAACATTTATATTATTTGTATATTTCACTTTAACATAGTACCTATTAGGTACTTATACTTTGGTAAACATATCGGTGGAGCTACTAGGTGCAACAAAGTGTAGAGGGGTGTTGTCAGTTCTCAATACCCGCATACGCCCGATAACGGTCTTCAATTCTACTAATGTGAGTAGGTAATATTACGTGCAATCGCTGTGTTTGCTAAAATTTTACAAAATACTTCCATAATCAGAGGCGTTTTTAGCCCATGTGCAAACATTAGCTCTAGCGCCCCCTCCAAAGTGTGGGACTCCGTAGTGAGCACTGCAACCGTGTGCCACAAACACCGTGCACTATAAACAAAGATGCCTCTGTCCATAATACTGGTTGTATCATAGGATGGGAGCAAAGGACACGTCATTATAACCAAGAAATTACAAAACACAACTATAGTTATTTGACATCAGAATTATGTATCAGTGAAAAAAAACTATTACCTACCGGAATACCAAATATCCAAAAACCATTAACAGACTCAGTCATTTGCAGAATCAGGGCCGTAATATTTTGTTACATAGCTATCAATAGTTTCCGTTTAAGAGGTGACTGCTTTTAATGGAGTTTTATTCTAGACACTAAGGCCCCTCGCCCACGGCGACTTTTTGCAGCGATGCAGTAGCGTTGATGTCGCGCGTTTGCATCGATACAGTCGCGATGCGGTCATTAGCTGTGTGCTATCGCCCACAAAACCATGATTCAGTCGCGATGTTGTCGCGCGTTTACGAAACGCGTGACTGCATCGCTGCAAAAAGTCGCCGTGGGCGAGGGGCCTTAGCTTTATTGCTTTGACCTGTGTAGGATACTTCTTTCAGTTGCTCTTAGTTATATTAATAAATTGTATCATCTCTCGTGTTGGAGTGATCTAAGCTACTTGTTGCAATCAAAGTAAACATTGGATTGGATCCCTTTGTGGTATGTTAATCATTTTATATGGTTCCGTATCCAAAGGGTGAAATGGGGACTAAGACTTCTCTGTCTGTCCGTCTGTCTGTCTCCGGGCTATATCTCAACAACCGCGATAGCTAGTTTATGCCATTACAAGCATATACGCGCTAAGCGCTGGGTGAATCTATAACAATTACGCGCAAACGAACAAAACATGCTGAACATGAACATGACTGCACCGGTGGCTCAGTGGTTACGATAGTTGCCTCTGAGACCTGGTGTTCTGGGTTCGATTCCCACCCGGGACAATTATTTGTGTGGACCACAAATAGTTGTTCTGAGTCTGGGTGTTCTGTGTGTCCGTGAAATGAATGTTTGTAAAGTCCCCCGCGACACAGGGATTTATTTCCCTAGTGCGGGAGTTGTCTTTTAAAAAATACAGAAAAAAACAGAAACATGAACAAAATTGTCTGCAATGATTGGTGCTCTTTAGTGATACGCACGTGCGACCAAAGTTTTTTTTTCGTACGGACATTGCATGCTGAGTATTAAGCTTTGAGGCTTTTGCTACATCACCGGACATACGCGAACAAATTGTTCGATGTTCGTGTTCACCATGTGTACCTTAACATTTTATGAACACTTTCAACACAATAGTTATTTGTTATACAAGAGTGCAAAGTTGCTTTTTAACCGCGTGTTCAATTTTGATGACCGAGCAAGCGAAGGATTCTAAAATTGAATCACGAGCACAGCGAGTGATTCAAAATTAGAATCCTGAGCGTTAGCGAGGGAATCAAAAGAGCACGAGGTGAAAAATCTTTGCACTCGAGTGCAACACGTAACTTTTCATTCCACCTCAGCGAGGAAATGCGCATTATTAACAGTTTCAGTCAACTCATTTTAGTTTTTTAACTTGTTTTCAAGTTTCTTGTTTTTAATATAAGGTTTAACAATGACGTGAAAAAATGCCGCGTAAAGAACCGCGTACAAAGCAAATTGAAAAAAGAACACCAAGAAGGTTCCGAGTCTGAGTTTTTAACAAATTTAAAAAAAGTTGTATGATATATTCGGCACCATAGAGGTAGCAGTAAATAGGTTTAATGTTTTTTTTAATTCACAAACTTAGTGCACACGATGTTCTAAATTCAATTTACTTTATCCTCTAGAGAATAAAAATGGCTTTTCCACTCAGATATTGAAGATTAAAAATACTCTTTCCGAGATGGTGGGATGAAAAAATTATTAGTTACGCATTGCCAGATTAATAATAATTATTTGTTATTTATATTAGGGCTATTTTTTAAATAGTCATATAATTATTATAAGAATCAATTTTAAAACTAAAATTGATTTCAATAATTATTATAATAGCAGTGTTAAACTTCACATACTGAAGACATAGAGCTACCTACATTTGTAAAGATTTTATTGCGAAATAATGAGTTTTATCCACACTTCCACACAAGAAAAATTATATTACAATGTACGTGTCTTTTTAAATAAACTTGTACTAGCTGTGTTGCATCTCGAGCTTGTGTTTGTATTTTAATATACTGTTATCTATAGTAAATTAATTTTTGTTTTTTTGAAATAAATTTCATCTACGTATAAATAATTACTACACACGATACTATCTACTGTTATAAGAATGGTATTCATTATGAAGGCACCTTATATAAAATAGTACCTATTCAAGCAGTACTCATTAAAAAAAGACCTAACAAAAATCCAAACATATGGATTTTATAGACCAAACCCGCTTTAAGTGCGCATGATTTCATACGCGGAAATACTGTTTTTTTTAGCTGTTAGAGTAGGTATCAATCACGACACATCTTGGCATCCGGCAGGATCCAGTTTATCACTGTATGTTTAGGAAGTTGTATTAACAATAATATAATTGAGATTGAAAATTACTATGTGATATATCTTGTACAACACGATCGGTACAAGATCCGCTTCCTAAACTAAGTAAGCCTTAGTTCGTGATCCCAATATTTACTTTTCTTTGTACTTACAAGATTTCCGTTGCCATGTACAGTCAACAAAAGAGATAGGTTTACACCATTAGTATCAAATAATGTAAATAAATATGTTTATGTTAGTACGACAGCCGGTAATTCTTTATGAGTGAAGATTTTTTTTTCGGACGGACGTAATATTTAATAAGCCACGAGGCTTTTACTACTTCACCGGGTATAAAGGCGAGCAGAGCTCCAGCCTAGATAAATGGTTTAAACACTACAAACTAAGCAACCTGCGCAAGAGGGCGTCTCCTGTGTGTGGGACTTGGACCTCGGCTCAGGGCGGTCGTTGGCGCTGAGATTGAGGAATTTTGACTTTTTGTATTTTAGAGAAATTTTGTGCAACTGTCGCTCTACTTTACAGTTCGCGGACCTCTCGGAATTCGGGTCTACGAGGGCATCGGAAGGTTCTTAGCAAACTAAGGGTCGGGAGGGCTCTTCACTCATAAGGGAAGAGTTAGTTGTGTACAAATGCACATAATAGAAAACTCTTCTCATAAACGTGTACAATATATAAATTTAAAAAGCGTTTCACAATGTGTAACCCTATATTTTTTGTTGGAACAGGAACAAAGAACAGATAGCTCATTAAGAGACTTTGCATTTGTTTAAAAGAAGTATAAGTAACCGGACATAATGGTTTAAAAAATTGACTTTAACATCGAAATAGGTAAAATTTAACACTGAAAGTATCAGGGCTTGAAAATTTAAGGATAATTATTGTTAATATAATTTAAGTGGAAATTATCACACATAACTTTTACTTGATTAAATACAAGAAGAAAATATTGCTAAGAATTGTAGATAGAAATAATAGTAAACTTGTGCCATGCCTTTTTATGTATCGAATTAAATATTTGTTATTGACTTCGTAAATTAATTAGAAATAAAGAAATAAGTAACATGAAAAAAATATATTCAATAACATTACACGAAGGTAAGTTAAGCAGTTTTATTAGAAGCTTTTTATTCTTATTTACTTCCCAAACCAATAGTCGAAAAGAACGAAGTCCAGTTTTTATTTTAATAATCTCAAAAAGATTTTTCCTATTATTTGCCTAGTACTCAATAACTTATGTTACAATTTTTTTAGTTATATATTTTACTTATTTATACGAATATATGTTAATTTGTTAACGAACAATCAGAACTATCAGCTACTTAGTACACGAACCGTGTCTAAAGGTTATTTACATTTGACTTTTGTTCGTCGTCGCGGAAGTAAACTGCTTTTGTCTTAAAAGTTGGGCCGGTCTCAACTGGTATAAAGCTAAAATTACAAACTGTTACAAGTTTCTCGAACGTATCAAAATAATAAGATAGGCATAAATAGGTAATATTTTAAAAGCTTTGAAATTGGAATACATAATTTTTTTTTTTTTTTTTTAAGACAACTCCTTCTCTTGCCAAATAAATATCTATGTCGCGGGGATTTTACAAACACACATCTTTACACATTAAGCACACTCGGACTCAATATCTGGGATTCAGACAAATAATAGTCTCGAGTGGGAATCGAATAAAGAACACAATATCTTACAAGCAACTAGCGTAACTATTAAGCCACGGTGCAGTCTGTCTGAAAGTACATACAAAATAGCAAACAAAAATATACGTAGGTATTGGTAGTCTTACCCGAAACGGTAGAAATGGTTGCTATTTTAAAATATTTATAATAACTCAATCTAAAATAAATATCTTTATATTTATGATTCCGACATAAAATAACAAATTCATATCTGCAATAAAAAAAAAACAATCGAAGACTAAACGGAGTGACGTAATACCTGTATAATAAGGAAACAACAAGAACAGAAGTAAACCTAATGAAAACCAATGCGACTAAGTTGTCCCACGTGCATTACACATACGTACCAAACAACAACCATCATCCCTCTTTTTTGAGATCTATGAGAATTAATCTGTTAAATACGTGAGTAAATTATTATGGAATAGCCCCAAAAGTATCATCCACGTACAAACATTCAGGCGCCCCGGGCTACCACTGAAGGCGAACCGGTCGGTTCACACGCAACAGATTACTATGGACATGACTTCAAATTTACATTCATTTTTCATTTTCTTTAAAGCTTTCGAATAGTCTATTCTAATGATATAAAGAGGAAAGATCTTTCCTCTTATCATTTGCATTGAACAAGCTTCCGGAACTACAGGATCTATTTCAAAAAATCTTTCACCATTAGTAAGTTTCGTTATCCAGAAGTAACATAAACTTAACTAAATTATGTAGTTCCCACGGGAACAGGACCTACACGGAAAACTAGTGTAGTATTATTATTAACTGCATGAAATTTAGTTTCTATGTTGTTTTTTCACAATTTAATATAACACTTATATTTGGTAAATTATAAGAACCATAATATATTATATTGTGCTGCAAAATTTATTATTAAATTTCAATATGACGTCAAACTAAAAAAACGTAAAAGGTATATTTGAATGAAATAAGTCAGATCTATTAACGTATGCAAAATACTAAGCATAAATTAATATATTAGAGAAACCGGCACATGTTATTCTTCTATCATAATATAAATATAAATTAATCTCCAACATTCATCCACATTCATCACGGCCAGTGCTTAGCAACAGCTGTTACCTTAGAGAAAGCCTGCACTAACATAGGCAATCTATTTTACATATATATCTTTTCCTACCAGAAACAAAATTTAGGACAACTTACTACAGGGAAATTTGTATTTGGATTCAATTTACGCAACAAACGTAACAATGATTCATACTTTCCTTGAATGAATATAGCAATAGTTTGTTTGTCACAAAGCATACCTTGGACCACTTAGGTATTACATAAACACCATGTTCAGTTTTCTTATAGCCTTGCCTGTACTCGCTTAGAATTTTAACATTAAATTGTAGGTATCATGCGGAAGAAATGTTTGTTAACAATTTATGACATAAATAGTCTGTTGATATTTCTAACCAGTTTCGTTTAAATAAATTTTCATAAGCACGAGTTAAAGTTTAATATTCTTTTGTTCTTTCTTCAAAGTGGATAAACTAGTTTGACTTCTGTTGCTTACTAGACGTCAAAGAATAATTGGGCTCATTAAATTAGCATTTAATAATATAATATATACATGTTGAAGATTTATAACATGTTATCGTTAAACAATTCGTATTTAATGTTCATAAATAGGTAAATATGAATTTTAAGCCAGTTTTATCCATAAAAAGCAATATAAAATTAAATACTGCATACTATATTTCATATTTGCTGCATATCCAATGTTTTTAGATATTTAAATTTGTTTTATGTTCATAAGTATTCCAAAATGTCATACATAATTTTCTCTGTTTTCAAGATTCACCAATTTTTTACTATTTTCGGAAAAATGTTCCCCATAACATATTTAAGAAATTATAAATAGAATAAAGTTGAAATATACTAGGGATAATGTTAGTCCAAGGCTGTTCACCAATCATTGAGCTATCAGAAAATATTGCAAAATAACGTGAGCAACCAATGCGTCTTAGAATGGAATGAGTATCAACTTTTTTGCTAAGATATAAGATTGCACACGTGGTATTGATATAATATTCGCTATATAAGGAAATGTTCTATAGTATCCGGCTTGATAAATTCTACTGTTAAATATCTTATTTGTATTCATCGTCATCTCTATATTCATAGTTCCTTAATTTTGTCTACGCAATCAGCCGAAACACTATCTGTTTTTAATTTCAGCAGTACAATTTTGACAGTTGTGTCTATTTCATACATGCTTTTCTGACACCGCTTTTTAGCCGCTTTTGTTTTTAATCCACGTTAATATCGTCGTCAGGGCATCGACTTCCTACTTAGAACTTTCGTCTTTCGCAAAGGTACAGATCCGTTTCCTGGGATAATATCCCTTAGCGTGTTGCCGACGCCCCACCTCGCGTCGATAGTTGTCTACATATTTAAACAAGTTCCATTTAAGAACGGTCGTTGACAAGAATTTTTCCGTTATAAGTTGTGCGCGTATCGTTGCAACACTTTATATCGTTAATCGTTGCTAAATTAACACGAGATATGAGCTTTGTCTGTGTTGTGCTTTCATGACTTTTTTTTTGCGGAATGGATCTTACTAGGAATTTTTCATAAAGTAAGTTAGGTTTTTATACTTTGTACTTATTTTTATTAAGAGTTTCCTTTTGTAATGTGCAACAATATTTACTTATATATTTTTGCTGGATATACCTAATGTAATTCTATTTATAACAAATAAGATTATGAATAATCAATCAAAATTTTTAATTGAATTAGAAGCCTTTATGGGGCAAAAATAGCTGTCAAAATGTGAATGAGGCAAATCCTATAGCTTGTTGAAAAGGGGTCGAATATATTTAATACTTAATATATATTATTTTTAATTAGCTTCAATATTTTATTTGACTTTCATTACATTTTAGTTTCGCTTAACGAATGTATGTATATCGTTTTATGCTGACATTTCACATTTAATTCCAGTTTCATTAAATATTCCGTCTTGTATTATGCATAAAAATATTTTACTAAATAAATGTCTTTTTTAACAATGGATAATTCTGCTTCAACTATTTTATTTTTCAGTAATTTATATTTTTATATTGCTTGTAAAATAAGAACTTTTTTGAATCTAATTGGGATCAAATAGAGTTTAAAGTCGGATTTATTATCTAGCTTTTAATTTATCTCTGCTAGCTCTGCTTCGCTATCACTATATATTTAGAATCACGGTGAATGAGTTACGATAACGATTATAAGTATTAAATTAAGTAGTAAGGTATTTGGATATACACTAAAACGAATTATTTTAATTCCATGTCCAGTAAGGTGTAAAAAGAATTTAGGGGTGAATGAAATAAGAAAGAATGTCCATACATTACTAAATGATCGTTTTCGTCCCAATCCATTCCTCCAATGTGACTTACCGTAGATCGGGTTTCTGCGGTAAGTCACAGTGCAGGACAGTGCATTACATTAGCATGACAAAGACTTTAAAAATGTTAATGGTATTTTCAGATCACAAAATGGCCGGAAAAATCAGCGCTGCCTTCATCTTGTTCGTCGCAGTCGCGTTCGTTGCCAATTTTCATCATGTCGCCAGCAACCCTGCTATTGGTAAGAACAGTTAGAGAACTCCCAATGATTTTGCAATTACGTAAAATCTCTGTTATTTGTTTGTATGGACAAACATATCTGAGGAAGGTATTTAGAAACTATATTATCTTATCTTTAGAGCTTTTTTAAGCTCAATAGTATTTAATTGTTTTTTAAGCGTATTTAATTGTATGCATCTTCAATTATAGGTTAACAACTTAATAGTGATACATTGAAAGAGATTATCATAATTTATCTGAAAAACGAATACCGAATTTACACTTATGATAGGTACAGTGATTACACATTAACGTGATCAACATTTTTGGTTCGACAGACGATAAACTAAAGACGACATTTCCGATTTTATATTTTTATTTTCAGTGACTGTGATTTGTGAGTGATTATATTGTTTCAGGTCTATAACATTTATTTTCCTCAATATAACTCAAAAGTCGTAACGAATCCTATACATATATGGACAGACTATAATTACGCCTCAAACTATAGGTATTTCCTAATTAAAACCCAGAAAAGAAATTTCTTAGGTGATGCCACAGTGAAATCCCAGATTCGGATTCTATATTTTGGGGATTTTTCCTCATTCTTTGTATGCATAGAATATAAACACATCACTTATGAAACGTCAATCTATTTGTTTCGCAATCAACGCATTTGGACGTGTTAATACCGTCATACTTTATTTTTGGTGGCACTTTTTAAACAAGTGTGATTGTTTTTTCCTGATTCATAAAATTGTTAGTTTTACCAATAAAACATCTCAACTGTATGTTTTCGTAGAACATCAACACAAACGGATAGTCAATCAATTAATTGAAACTTTAAAATACATATTACATTGGTGATACTGCAAGTTAGAGACAATAAGACTAATAAGGTTGAAGATTAAATGGAACAAATTGATATTTTTCCCTTTACAACATACACAAAGAAAATATTTATTGACAGATGAAATTATACCTTATTAGCAACTGTCAGTTACGCTGTATTACAGTATCGCCGAACCATATATATGTTACAGTCAAAACTTATAATCGGTCAAAACCACTTTTGACTGCAAAAATCAGGCAAAAGTAGTTTTGACGGGTACATATTGGCTCACATAAAATTCCAGAATCGAGATGCTCTTATTTTTTGTCGAAGTTAAAAAAAACACCAGGATTCCAACTTCTGTAGGTTAGGTTAGAACTGTGACCACACCGATCACTAATACCATAAAAATTATTAATTAAAGCAGTCAAAAGTGGTTTTGACCGATTATAAGTTTTTAATTTATAACATTTTTTGATTTATAACAACAAATCGATAAACATAAGATTATTTAAGCTAAGTCTTGGTTTAAATAATCTGGGTAAAATAATCAGAGATATATTATTCTTTAACCAAACAAAACATTACTGTTGGGTCTTAATCAAGCAGTAACTTCATCTGACTATAAACAAAAAAGTAAAATTAAAAAAGACTTAAAATAAGTTTGTTCGATTATTTTTTTAAACGCCGCCGACTGCTCTGGGGAAATCCCTATGCTGCATTCCGCGGAAGATTTTACATACCTACTAGTAAATTGCAACTGGTTTCGCTAGTAAAATGCAACTATGGAATATTTATATTCTATTGTAAGGAGTTATAGTACTGTAGGTACTAATTATCTATCTTCTATACATATATACTTACATATTATAAAATCGTAGGGGATGGTAGAAGTAAAATGGAACACATCCAGATTTTTTATTTATTTTTGTTTCTCTGTTTGTACGGGCTGATCTCCGAAACTGTTGCACCGATTTAAATTAAATTATGCATGGTGCTTTTAATCACAGGAAGTTTATGATATCCCGTAGGATAGTTTAAAAAAACCGAAGGAATAACAAAAACCACGCGGACAAAGTCGCGGGCATCAACTAGTCTATACTAATATTATAAAGAGGTGAGATTTGATTGTTTGTTTGTTTGTGGAACACCTAGACTGATTACAAAAAATCTGTCACCTAACATAGGCAATATTTAACTATGAAGTTACCACGGAAATGAGAGCTACGCGGTTAAATCACGGGAATCTTTTTGACTATAATTCAATATCCAATACTAAAAGTAAAATTTGCTGAACCTATGGAAATAAAAATGGCGCAGTAATTTTAACCATAAATAAAACGTCTTGATTAGTCACTCGATCGTTAACCAGTATTTATAGATAATAATTATTTTTTCTTACGTGCTATGAGTCAAACTTAATTAAACCTTTATCTAATCTATTGGATTATTATTATTATTCTTCTCTATAAGTGCATGTGACTGATTCTTTTGGACTTCCTTTGCCCTTCCTTCTTTATAATCTTTGTTATTTATGTGATAAGTTTCATCTATATCATTACCATAAGAGGATAATTATACGTAATTGAAATATGACTCGAATTGTATTACACGCTTTAGGTTTGGCCACAAAAAGCTTGCATAAATAGCGTATCGATCGTATCGATCTACCATATTTTGGCCATTCTCATTTTTATGAGTAATAGAATATTTGAGTATTAAATAATAAAGCAATTACGACACTTATACGACACATGATGTTACGGCAGGGCATGGTATTTAAATTCTTATCAAGTTATTTTTATCCTTATTTCAACAAGATTAGAATTCATATTACTTTACATCGCTACAATCATACCGCGACACGTCGCATCATGCCGGGGACCAACGTAATGTGCCGTGGTACGACATGGCATGCCGAAGCGTCCTTTGGGATACCGGAGATTGCAATGTCGTGATATGCTATATGCTATATCATGGCGTCAGTAAGCGCCGGACGTCCAAGAATTCGATGGATTACTGACACCCTATTCAGATTTCATTTCAATTTATTTTTTTATTAAATAATATATTTATTAATATAAATATATCCGTAACGGATCGGTTGATTTTACCAACAAATCGTACAATAGGAAAAGCGTATAATAAATTGTACTGTTATACAATTTATTATGGTATATTATATTATTTAATGGTATTATTAAATCATGTTACGTGTAATAGAAGTAGGTACATTCTGTGGTTACTTAATTCAATTAATACAGCTACAGATTACCACGGTTATTATAACATAAGACGCCACTCTATCCATATCCTCTTTAATATCTACTGCAAACTTATTAAGATAAATTTCTCAAAGCTCATATTGAAGCGATTCTAGTTCGTCATTTTTAATGGTCAATAAATATTTAAAACTTTTTTTTTTATAATAATCATGTAACAGTCGCGAACTTATATTATACTCAATTGTTAATTATTTAGTGAAGTGACATCCAATAAATTTTTTAAACCTAAAGTAAATTACATATTTAATTTTAATAACAAATATTATGCAAAATCATATTAAAAAACTTTCTCTCAATCGCTACTGAAACACTAGCAATATTCACTATGATATAGGTAAATACATAAGGAATGCCACAAGCAACCCCACCGGCTTTTATATAACTTCGTAAAACTATCCTGTAGTAATTACTGAATCTGTGCCAACATACATATTGAGAACTCTACCTATCTGATATGAATTCCAAAGATTCGATAATTTAATTATATAATCTGAAGGATATTCTCGTAATGGGAATCTCTTAAGGCCAAGTTATAATTAATTATTTATTGGTTACCTTCAATAATTTGATACCCATCTACTACCCGTGTAAGAAGTTTATCATTTCCTCAAATATTTACTAACCAATATTAATACATTCATCCCGTAGGTATATTACGTATCTTTAGCGATGACCAATCCGGTCAGTCTAATGTTTTTTTTTCTTTTCTGAACATATCGAATGGAGCATGCGAAAGACGCATTCAACAACACTTTGCAGTCGGATTGTCATCACTATAGACACTTAATCACCCCGCCGCGCCGTACCGAATGAAAATAAGAATGTTTCATACAGAAAAATAAACCCAAGTTTAATTTAGTTAACACTCTCTAGACAGGCAATTCGATAGATAAATAACGTTCGATATAGTTTTCGATAAGACAGTTGGAGTTAATGAAATGTGTAGCTGCAAGATTAACAGCTAATAGAGTCTGCGGTTTAAGGATTTCATTTTGAAACAGTATTAGAACTTCAATATGTACTGTATAATGTCTATGTATCTGAATTGTATTCTTGGAATTTTTCGATATACACAAAAGAAACAGTCTATTAATTCTGTATGTGTCTTACCAGCAACATCTGTAAAGAAATAGGTTCTTTGTAAGGAGATGATTGCCCAGTGGAGTAAAAAAGTTTATGTACTTCAAAAATGGATCACATCTACTCTATATTTCATATACTAATATATAAAGCTGAAGAGTTTGTTTGTTTGCATGAGCGAAGTAATCTCAGGAACTACTTTCAGCGTTAGATAGCTCATTTATCGAGGAAGGCGGGTGAAACTGCGCGTAGAAGCTAGTATTTTTAATAAATCCAATCAGAAATCTAAGTTATAACCTACTTATAATTTATTAAGCATTGCTGATTTAATTGACAACGTGATATTGATGACGATCTTTTGATATTCTGTTCACGTCACGAAGAACAAGTTGCGGCAAGATTATCACATCCAAATAGAAAATAAAGGAGGACAATAAGGAGACCATTGGTGGGCTACTGTTAGACCTTTTTCTTTGTCCGGGGGGAAATGTAATGGTGATACGCATCCCCTCCGCCGCTGCGGCGTTCCCGTTGAAGGGGTACCAATGTGGGACTCGTCCTCTCCAAAACGGTGGTATGTTACCAATTTAAATTCGTTATGTAGTTAATAACGAATTTATATTGGTTGCTTACGCAGACGCATATACGAGACATGTAGGTAAATAACTAAATTATTTTGGTTGGTTTATAATAGGTACATCTCGTCTACCCAATTTAGAGAAGAGATAGACCTATGAGAATTATCAAAACAACAGAACCTTCTGATGCCCTCGTAAACACAAAGTCCGAGTCGCCCGCGAACTGTAAAGTAGGTACAGCGACAGTTGCACAAAACTCCCTTAAAAACTATAAGCCATTATCCCTCAATCTCCCCGTCAGCGACCGCCATAAGCCGATGTCCAATTTCTAAATAATAATAATAATAATTTCCAAAACGGTAGTGCCGATTGATACATGTATTTAATAGTCAGATAGCTTATAAAATCATTATCTTACGCGGACGATGAAGTCACGTGCAGCAACTAGTTCACAATATCTTCAACTTCAACAGCCCATTTACGTCCACAGCTGATCATGGGCCTCTTCTAACTAGTGTTGCCAGATCCGATTGGTTATAAATCGGTACATGAGGTCAAAAAAAATCGGGATTTAAGGTTGCAGATCGGAGCAGTAAACAAAAAAGACAAGGGGTTTTTAAGTCTGGGTTTAATTTATTGCGTTTTAAGTATTATATTAATTACCTAAATTAAATATTATGTATTTAATCTTTTTTTCATTTTTTGATTAATCGGGACATTTAGCGTCCCGATCAGGTACAAATCGGGACGCGTCCCCAGACCCCTGTAAATCGGGACCTCCCGCGCAAATTGGGAAACCTGGCAACACTACTTCTAACAGACCGTAACAAGCCAAGGTCGTTGAAGGATATTGCCAGAATAATCACGCTTGGCAGGCGGATCGGTGATCGCAGTAAGATAGTAATTTATTTGAGTTGATAAATGCTGCTGCACATCCATCAGCTGATGTCCCTAAGTCGCCTAAAAGGAATTTTCTTAACCGGGAAGCACACGGCTCGGCACGTTTACAATATAATTACATCAAATGTTTGCATAGTGCATCCGTATTGACGATACACACTTTGTTAATAAGAAACGACCGTATATATCAAGTCTAACACTGTTCCTATGTACCATGTATGGAATTGTACATCGTCACATCAACACACAATCAGCCTCCTTTGTGCTTCTTACAATTTATCTTTGTGCAATCTCACATGTAACGATGTATCTAAACATTTTTTTTATTTTCAATTATGCTAGTTTGTTTCTCTTCGGGAAACAAAGTTCATCGGATTGGCGCAATCTTAAAAATCGAATTGAGATGAACAGGTTTTATTAGATTCATATTCACATAGATATTCAAATGTTAAATGAGAAAAGGAACCGTAACAAAGAGATCACCCCATGTCTTTCCATGGGTATCGTAAAAGGCGACTAAGGGACAAACAGCTTCAGCATCAATCAGCTCAAGGTTACTCACCATCTTACTGCGATCACCAATTCACCTGCCAAGCGTGGTGATTCTGGAAATATACGTCCTACCTAGCCTGTCAATGTCTATTAGTAGTTCATGTTCAGCAGTGGACGCAAATAGGCTGATAAAAAATACAAAATGTAAATGGATAAATGTTAGACCAAGAATAGTGCACGATCTAACTCTTCTAACATAAATCCCATCATTGAAACAAGCGACTTCATCATATATTTATAACGACCAGAGTATCACAAAACTAACATCGAAATTCTGTGACATTTAATATTTCGCATTCAATAAAATCAATATTCTCTCGCGAGTGACAGATGTATCGGCTCGCAGAAGGCAATGACCTCAATCCGCAAGACGGCTTACTTTCGCCGCTTGCGCAATTTCACCTCAGCGCTTACACTTGACCCCGAAAGACAATGCTTTTAGAACATTAACGAGATTGAGTGATGTTTTGAATAGTGATTTTCGTAAATATAAACAAGCGAGACAGAGAAAAATAACGAATAGGTTACGCCAATATTTAAAGTTTTGAATTTATAAAGGTTTAACTTAAAGTGTTGTAATAGAGTTCAAGGGAATAGGAGGAGATACTTGGGTTTGTCATGGATAATGATTTTATAGATTACAAAATCCTGGTGATCTTTAGACATCCAGCCTGAAAATACATAAAAACCTTTATTGAAATGAGAGCTACATACAGCAACATAGTTTTAATTTATGAATATTCCGGATCGTTCCCGATGAATCTGCTACCATCATGATAACCAGGTTCATCATCATTTCAGCAGTATAATTGAAAAATTACAGTGCGTGAGAGGCGTGATGTGCATAATTTATATAGGTACATATTTATTTCCATCTAACTACATAAATATTCATTTGATTCATCTTGACCTTTAAACATTTACAAAATATGAACCGCTTTGAACTCTCAACTTGAGTACTTTTCACAGTTACTGTCACCCATAAAACAAGTTTAAAATGCTCTAATGTTCCCGAGGGCAGCATGCAGATTAATAAATGGCACATGTATGTGAAATATGGCATTGTTCACGTCACACTAGTGTCACCATGCGTCTTCCTTTTCATCAACCATAATTTTATGTATGACTTCAAGCAAACTGAACATTTAATTATGACTGAAAATTACGACTCCATTTGCATGTTAGCAAGTACCAAAATCGGAGTCTTATTATTTTACAAGTTTTCCACTGAATTTCATTGTTTTTGAATGTAGATACAGTGTTTGTATTATTTACGAAACGTTGAAATTTCTTTACTGGTCTCGGGTCAGAACAGTCCGTTTTAAATAACAGTCGGATGTGGTGACAGTCAGCAGTTTTTCGTTTTTCTTTTATTTATGTAGGTTATGTATCTACAAAAATAATAGTTTGAAAAAGCTTTTTGTATGATATTATTGAATTAGTATTCGTTAGTCAATATTAGGTTTATTTAAACAAATAGCATAACATATGTGTGCTAAATTTGGTCATTATATAATAATTTCCATATTATGTATAATATGTATTTATCGGTCTTATGTATTATGTGATAGCTCTCGTTGTGTTTAAATTTTCTCATTCGTGTAACGTTTTTCTTATTATTTAATACTAACCTAAATACAGGTAATAGGTACATCCTTAGCTGCTGGCTTTTATCGTAAACAAGCAGCAAATGGCCCAAGAGGCATGTACAAGATAAAAACTTAAATGTAAAACATATTAAATTTATATTCCACAATTATAAGTCACATAAAAATAGTAGGTATACTTAAAGGCTACTTAAACGGAGAAAGCATATCTAAAAGTGCAAAAGTTCGTGGGATTTCTAATTTATTATTCCTATATTTCAAAATTGAGATTAATAAAATTCGACCACCGGCAGGATTCGAACCTGCATCTCTGGGTAAAATATATTATTATTATGGTATTATTCCTGTTTAAAATATATTCAAGCGTTTCCTATTTGTAATACATTTTCTACAACTATATTTATGGGTTTAACACTTACCACCAGCATCGACTTCGTTATGCAGTACCTAATTTTTTTATATGCATCTTTGAAAATGTTATAAAATTGGGGCAGCTCAAATACTCACAAAAAGTAAAGTTTTTACTTTCCTTTTAATGAGTAAAACCTACTATTGTATCGAATCACACGTTAATTTTACGGAAATCAACCTTAATAAGTTTAATTGAATTAAAATTAAGCTAACTATAGTAAAAATGAAACCACAGTATAGAAGCTGGAATCAGCAATTTATTTTTAACCAATGGGCAGGGTTTTCAATTTGCTAGGACTTGAAGATAACCGGTTTACCTAGACAACTTTTTAGATAAAATTATTAACGTGAAATATTGAAAATGAAACGAAATTTATTAAAATAGAGATACATACCTACTCCTAGATATTCATAAAATATCACAAAAAAAAAATAAAGACAAATATAGGTACCTACTTGACAACAATAATAGGCATCATCATCATCAGCAGGGAGGGTATTTGTATTAGTCACCACGCTTGGCACGCGGGTTGGTTGGATATTTTTTGGTAATCTAACTGACGGACTTAATATATTTTTTTAGTCTTCATGCCTATTAGACTCAAGGTCAGGTCAGGATACAAAACGTTAATTTACACGAAACAATATTTTAATAAAGCGTGTACTTCACTAACTACCTTCATTCGAAGTTATACAGTTATTGCGGTTTCTGGCAGCATTCCCTATAGGTACCTAATTACTTAGATTGTTTATCAAGTGATTAGTCCCGTATATTATTTAGTTTTGATTACTGTATTTCCCTGTAGTTAATTACGATTTTATTTATTTATTGTAAGAGGACTCCCTTACTAGGGACATAAATTCCTTTGTGGCGGCAAAACATATATAATTTGCGGACACAAAGCAGAATCAGAACAACTATCTGTGATCCACACAGATAATTGTTCCACATGGGAGTAGAATCTAAGTTTCGTGGTAAAGAATTTTGCGGTAGATTGCTTATGCACACTGCGCTGCTTCTAAGACGTGGTATTCTAACATTTTTTATTGCTCCGAGACTGAGTATTCTGTTTTTAATTTTCACCCGGGACAATTATTTGAGTGAACTATACGTAGGTAGTTGTTCTTAGTCTAGGTGTGCTTTGTGTCCGTGAATTGAGTTTCTGTAAAGTCTTCCGCGACACAGGGAGTATTTTCGTTGTCTTTATAAATGACCAACATAAAATCTCAAATGCAGCTTGCTGTACTCTATACGGTCCCTTAATACATTCACATGCAGTTATATACTTAATAGAATTTTTAAATTTGATATGAAACTAGTTCAATGTTGTCAGACATAATTAAACTAAGTACAATTAAATTCACAACTCAGTAGGTACGTAACGGTAGGTACACAATTATCACGATATTAACATAACAATCATTAGCGTACCTAATTAAAGGCTTCATTGGTTTGAAAGCTTTGAATATTCACTTCTAAATAGGTGTTTGGGTAAAGTGTACTAAATTTGAAATAACTAATACATATTGTGTTATTGTACAATGCATAACATTGTAATTACTTCAAATTATGTTTATAGATTTTATAACTTTTAAATACGTGATTAGGTTGACGCTTTTGAGCAACTATTTCCTAAATGAACATGGGCTATATGGAGCAAAATTGCTTTCCAACCGAGCCTTTCTTAAGACAATTAAATTTCAACAATATCTGGTTTAAGACACAATACCTACGTGAGAAAGTAACATAGATGTACTAATCTCCCCTGAAAACCAATTTCTTACCTAATGATAAAAATGTATGATGACCCTACCCATAAACTTAGGCGGTGACCGCACTCGTCTTGGCGATTTGATAAAGTTGTTTGTTACCCCCAGGTAAGTCACATTTTAACAGATGACGGGAAATGTATGACTATTTTAATGTATTCAACCAAATCATCATCAGCCCCTATTACGTCTGCTGAACGATCTTCTTCTGAGGAAGGGTTCTCGCCACAGTCAACACACTTGTCAGGCGGGTTTGTGACACTGTATTATTTAATACAAACGGTGAAACGCCCGTTTCCTGGTATATAGCTAATTGTTATAGGTGATGATATAACTATCGGGACCAAATACCTTACCGTGTTTTCCGGGGCACAGAGGGTACATAGGGGTACCTATGTACCCTCTGTGCCCTGCCTGTGTGTGTGTGTGTAGGATAGCCCTCAACTGACCAGAACCGGAAATAAGTCCGGATCCGCGGGGAGCGAACCCACTACCTCCGATACTTGAAGCGAGACCTATACCTCGACGTCACGGTGGTTTATATTCAACTTAAATACTGATTAGAACCTCATATCGAAAATCCCAGACTGCCGGATATTTAACAGTAGCTACAAGTCTGCTTTACAGGTCCTAAATGTTAGAGATTTTTTATTTTTATTTAAAGATTAGGTACTAGCCGAGTTTTGCTGTCTACTGGTATTCTAGTTAACCCCTCGTGCTAAGCTAAAACGCTTGTGTTACGAGTGGGTTCACGTCGGTAGTGCAATGGGTGGGGTTCGAACCGGCGACCTCAAGATCTCAAGTCCAACGCCCTAGCCATTGGGCTACGGCCGCTTTTACCCATTTAATGCTTTTGTAACAGTGCTTTCACATGATCAAACTATCACAGGCAGTTTAGCCATTGAGAGGTTGAGAACATGATGCTAAAGTAGATTTAAAATAAGATTTTATTTTATTTTATTAGAGCTGACATATTAGGTACATTACTGCGGTTAATTTACTGGCAATAAATAATATTCACTCACTCAATATTTAATGTAGGCATCCAATAAAAAAGATTTTTTTTTTAATTACATCCCTAATAGCATGAATAAGGGTGGCAAGGTTTGTAGTATTTTGATTGGACAAATCGAAATCCTCGCGGGCAACAGCCAATATAATTAAAAACCAGAACTACACACACAACCTATTCTAATGTTTATATTTGTTCGCACTCTCTCACCAGCGACCGGCTACGACCAGAGAGAAATGATGGAGATTTGCATCGAGAACTGCGCACAATGCAAGAAGATGCTCGGCGAATGGTTTGAAGGACCACTGTGTGCTGAATCGTGCATCAAGTTCAAGGGAAAACTGATCCCGGATTGCGAAAACATCGCTTCCATCGCACCTTACCTTAACAAGCTTTAGATATATTATATTGGAGATTGATATTGAGCCGCGTTTGCTATGGTTTGTCTTGAATTTTTGATATTTGTATGAAATGCTTGTACATATTCTTATATTCTCTTTGAACTCTTCAAAGATTAGTTATAAACCTCTTTTTTATTTGTGTAAACTAAGATACCCAGTAGTAGAAAATGTAAATAATCGTTTTTACGAATTACGATTAATTACGTGGAACCAGACACGTGCAACGTAAAATATTTTTGTCACTGGCTTAAAACATGTATTCTTATAGTAAACGAAAATCACTGATGTACGGTCAAAATACATTATTGTAAACGAAAAAATTCAAATGTTTTCAAAGAACAATAACGCAGACGCTTATCTCGTGTTTCAATTTCGCATTTATATCGCGGACCAAAAAATGTCCTTTATTTTTTATATACAAATTGAACTGTTACAAGTTTTTTAGCAAGCTTTATTGCCATCATCTGTTCTTATGGCAGCTATTAGACTTCTAGAATAGTTGAAACAAATGGTCGTCATAACTTTATAACCCTACGTTTCGTTTTTACGTATTTTTATTTGACTCATTTGTCACGCGGCTCAAGTATCAAAATCATTTGTTCGATAACATTCCAACCGACGAAATGCCAAAGTATTTGATACTCTATATACTTAGTTTTTAGGTAGAAAATAAGCATGTAAGTTTTATACGATTCGTATACAGGGATTAAGCGTAAGATATTGAAATAAAATATATGTGATTGAAAATAATGTGAATTTTTGTTTTATTCTTAACCTATTTTATTAGTTTTGTTTTAGATCTACTGACTACATTTAAACGACGTAGTTAACATTAATAATGCAATAGAATATAAAAGAGTCATTTCTTTATATGATTATTATTTAATATCACATTTAAAATGCTGATATAGTCGCTTACTAGATGTAACTTGTAGGTATGTCTGGTTATTAAAGAACATACAAAGATGAACTGTGTACTTATTTGGGTATACCTACTATATACAAAAATATTCTTTTGAATAAATAAATAATAATATAATCGAAATGTCAAACATCTTTTCAGGAATTAATTATGACAAAGGTCATCAATATTAAATTTTATATAATCAAAAAAAACTTCGTAATGCATATAATTAATATTTTATTTCTTTGAAAATAAAATCCTTCTTAAAATCTTACTATACTAAGTCACATACAGTCATTCTATTCTATTTCAAAAATAGTCATAAAATTGTAAACAAGTTATATATTAGAAAAGTTTGAATGGTACTGTAATTATGGAATTTAAAATAGAATACATTAAAGTCTTCCAAAAATGAAATACAAATAAGTTTGTACTTATAAATATATCTATATATTACATGATATATATATATATATATATATATATATATATATTACAGGCTGTATCTACTTTTAAAAGGGACCCTTGGACTTGTTCTACAAAATTTCTTAATATAACTATTTTGTGGACCGAAGAATAAAAACATCAAGAAATACATAGCACTTTTTATTTACATCCCATTCCACATCTTTCCTCATACCAAATACTTACTTAAAATTGCGCACAAATTATAAATTACTTCTATTTATGTACGGTACAGGCAAATAACAAGGAACTTCTATGGTAGTTAATCATAAACTTAAAAAAAAGTTAACAGATGACGCCAAAAAGAGGTTTTTGTTTATGGCACAACCATAATCTCAAAAATTATTCTAAACTTTTAATTGAGCTTCAACATCTAATTCATTCCTTGTCCTTTGCCTATAAACTTCATATTAAAATTGGAAACATAAAATTGCTTACCCAGTTTGTGCCAACGGTCATGTAATTGTCAAAATCGGTCAATATTTAATGACGATTGCACATTCGCAAATATTCGTTCACATACAAAACTCATTAAAATACGACCATAATTAACTTACCAATTTAAATGCTATACTCATATTTATTTAGGGCAAATTTTTCAATAATCAGATAAAAAAATATCCGGGGAGTCAATTTAATTGACAAATTTCAATTAAATTCTATACATAACTTTGAAGGAAATTCTGTCAACCATATTCCTCTTAAAATTATATCTAATGATTGAAAAAATTGCCCTTATTTGCCTATGTATTCGTAATTTAACATTTGGCACAAATACAGTAAGCTTTCGAATGGTTGATCTATTCATAAAAGTCATTGACAAAGTACTAAACATAATATATAATCAGAAAGCTTTACTTATTTTACTATTATAATCACAATCCTTCATTATTTCAATAGTTCAGTAGCCTATAGGCTATATAGTGCGTTTTAAATAACATCAGCACTGTCAATGACACCATCATAACCGCTTTAAGGCAAATTTAACCTATCGTCAGAGTAAAAAAAAAACAGTTGTACAAATTTTCATTTCGACATAATTTCCAATACAAAATCTGCCAACATTAAAATGTATTTCACTGATAATTTTTATCTGGGGATTAATAAATCAGCCCATAGTCAAGTAAAAGAGATAGTGCACCTACTATGATATCAATGCATCACCCTATGGCCGACTTTCAGAAAATGCCTTAGGCATTAAGTCCGCGTACAAATTAAAATGTACTAAAGTATGAATAAATGAATGTAGAGCATAACTTCTTTACGCTCGATTAAGCTCAAAGTAACTTGGCTGGAAATATATCTGATACCTTACAAAACGTTAATTATATTAAAACGTCGTTACGTTAATCGTTTTTGAGTAATCATCAGAACTTATATTAAAACGTCAGTAATACTACTCAACTTGCAAGTATTCATATTGATAGAATACAGTAACCAATTATCAGCCGAGTTATATGCTTGTCTGACAAACTAAAGACATTAAAAAAAGTACAATACAGTAGTTATTATTGCGCAAAATCCTCGAAATGTTCTCGAATGGAGACCGCGAATCGGAAAACGTAGCGTAGGACGCCAACTCTATGGCCGGATGATCTGGTTAAGGCCGCGGGATAACGGTGGATGCAGACCGCTCCCAACCATTATAACTGGAGATCTATGAGGGAGGCTTATGTCCAGCAGTGGACCTATAACTGAAATGATGATTGCGGAAAAAGAGTCTGTTGTGTCAGTGCTGAAGTTAATTAATGAGTAACGCATTATAAAACAATCTATTGTTAATAATCGCTATTGCTAGCATTATAAAACGTTATTCAGTTGACTGGCACTTCTAATTCGGCGGTAGATGGCGCTATCGGCTCTTCTGGAGGTGGCACTATATAAACAAACAAAAAAACACATTATGCCAAGTGAAAATAACATTTAAGTATGCCGTGTGGTTTCCGGCTTAGATTGGATGTCGTTAAGCAGAAAGTACTCAATCTACACAAAGTCACTTTTGAGTTATAGCGTTTTAACTTTCTAGCTGTAGTTACTCTGCACAATATGAGTTGAATCGGGTTAGGGAAAAAAACTGTTTTAGTACTTTACATAACTGGGTTTTCACTACATGAAAGATTCCACTCTAAGGAGTACGGCGGCATAGTTAACTGAATGTTGGCCAATTTGTGAATTGAGTCCTTTCAGTATAACTACGTCCGATTAGACCACCCCATATCTTCCCATCAACCTAAGAGGCGACTTAGGGAGATACAGCTGATGGATAGGCAGCACCATCTATCAGCTTAAGGTTAGTAACCATCTTACTGCGATCACTAATCATGGTGATTATGGCAATATCCCTCAACAATCCTCGCTTGCCAAAGTCTGAGATCCATATTTTGCCGTGGTCTTAATTGCCAAGGTCTTTTAAGACAAGGCCCATGTTCAGCAGTGGACATAAACAGGCTGGTGTAGTGAAGTGAATCGTGCGAATCCAGGGCGAGTCGTTAGTTACTATATAAATGGGACTCTGTCTATTGTTGCGAAAGTGATATGTCAAGACCGTAGCAAATGGAAGGAAGTGGTCTCTACCTACCCGTATGGGAAAGAGGAATGAATATTCGTATGTATCTACTGATAAAGAGATGGCATATATTTTCGAAGCACCTTATATATGTACCTGTGTATATTGTACGCAGGGTCAACTGAGAATTAATGATAAGTAGCTGTTAGTAAAAACGACGGTGACCAAGGTAAATAGAGATTCTTTTATAAATACAGACAAGCATTTTATATCCGGCGTCACCTGTAACCCTTTGGTCTTTCGCACTGCACGGTAGGGGAAAAAATATGCCGATTTCAAACAAATGTAACCATTTTTACGGAATAAAGGCCAGAGCACACCAAATGCATATGCGTGACTACGGCGTAATCACGTCGTATTCACGAGCGTAGTTACGGCGTAACCAAAAGTCACACCGGGTTACGCATACGCTTACGCATCCGAGCTGAGTACGCAACGCAGACGGCCTATTGCGTACCCGGCTGCGGCAGTCATATTTTATTCTGTTTTCGAAGGTTGTGTTGTGCACGATGTCTGACATGCGAGGAAGAAGCAATATTAATACTATTGTGCCAGAATAATCCTGCGGAATATAAATATTTATAAGATGCATTTTTGTAGAATTTACTTTTTGGATTGTAGATATACATTCATATATACGCACAATTTCAATATTTTTTTCTTTCTTATCTCTATTTATTATAAAAACAATACAAAACACCACTACGTGCCAGTATATTTGTAAAAAAAATACAACTGACTGCAAGTTACGCGCCTAGGGCTACGCACAGCAAAGGTACGTGCGTGTACAAAATTGTTCGGTGTGACGTCCAATAAGGCGCGCCATTGAATACAACGTCATCATGCAACGTTGCCGCTCTGCTCTGCGTAAGGTACGGAGTAAGTGACGCAGTCAGTTTGTGTCTTGGGAGCTGCATTGCGTAGGGCTACGCATTACGTCTACGCGCACGTTTACGTTACGCAAGCGGTGTGTCCTGTCTCATACGGTTCCATACATTACAACTCAGCGGTATGTGCACGTCTACGCTTACGTCTACGCATATGCATCCGGTGTGCTCAAGGCATAAATGAATTTTGCATTTAAATTTGGATTAACATTTCCCGTGGGTTTTCCGAAAAAAAATCATACCAACCTTGTTTGCATATTCACGAATACAATAAAAAAGTCTTTATAAAGTTATGTGAGTACATACATTTTGGCGATTCATTTTTATTCATATAGATATGAATACTTATACTACCTTCAGGTATTTCGGTGGCTGGAGCTTCTGACACATCCATCGGCTGCTCAGCGATGGTCTCCGGTACATCTTCAGGCGGCAACTGTAAAAGTTTAATAACATGTTTAACATTGACAATGAATTTTAACTCCAGCGATTGGATTAGACAACCTCCGTAGCCTAGCGGTATTTGGCTCGCTTAAAATCTCGGAGGTCGTGGGTTCGATCCCCACACCAGACAAGAAATCTTTATATATATTCTAAGATTTCTTTCCGGGTCTGGTTGGTTGATGGACTACCCTCCGTGCCTCGGAAAGCTCGTTATGTGTCATCTATAACAAGCGAACCAGGGAACGGGCAGCATTACACTGCGGTCACCAATCCGCCTGCCAAGCGTGGTGACTATGGCAAAAACCCTCCCTCGTGTGGAGGCCCATTGTCAGCAGTAGACGTTATACAGGCTAGATGATGATGATTGGATTAGTGCAAGAATGTTCATAATCAGTCCAGTAGTTTCTCACTTTATTAATTTCCCCCTCCAACACTTCCGTTCACATTCGCCCTATAAAATTCTATTTGTTAGTCTGCTTTCATTAATTCTCTTTATATGTCCGAACCAATTCAGTTTACCTTCCTCAATCCTTGTCATTACAATACTATTTTTACAAAACAAAAAATCAATATGCCCTTTCTAATATTGGAATGAAGAGCAAGTATAGAAGCTAAAATCCAGTATGTTGTATGGTTCCTTCCTCGGTTGCCTGGAAGAGTTCACATTTTGTGATAAGGCCGCCAATTGTACTTATGTAATTTTAAGTTTAGTTTTGAGTCCATTTCTGTATTTTTCTCTTTGTGAAAGTGTACAATAAAGAGTTTATCTGTCTATCTAACCTCAGGTGCAATCCTCGGTATCTTCCCAATCTTATGCCTGACGCTGAACGGTGCGCATTGCTCGTAGTATCGGATGACAAAATCTGGATACGCTTCGCCCAATTCATGACCGGGAACCACGTCCACTTCTAAGCAGTTTCGCCTGAAAAATTGACCAAAATAATACATAATTATAATAAGGACACATAGGACTCGAAGAACTGACGTGTAGGGCAAAAAGGTTTGTATGTGCGTATGTTTGTCAATCTTTCATCCAAAAGCGGACGGATTTTTTTAATTCTGCCCGTGGATGTTTTATAGCTCTCTAGCAGAGTGACGCGGATAAAACACCGGGGCGCAGCAGTGGTTTATACACAACAAACTAAGCAACCTGCGCAAGACGCCCTCTGTGAAACTTGGACTTCGGCTCAGGGCGGTCGCTGAGATTATGACTTTAAAAGTGTAAGAAACCAACAGAAGAACGATAGCATAGATTAGTACATACCATTTAACTAAAAAAAACAGAGTTCCATGGTACAGTTGGCCTGCTAGAATCTTCTCTGGAGCTAAACCTCTAGCAAGACCACGCGGCTTTTCTATTTCTTGAATAGCCTGTAAACAAAATGGGGTAAAATTGATTTATTATTATGAAATGGGAGAGACAATCAGTTGAGACAACTGGTATAGGCCTGAATCATACTGCTTCTCCACCTTCCTTTCTTAATATGTATTAAGAATAAATAAAAACTGAAAATAAAGAATTCTGTATTATTGTAATAAGCATACTCGTAATTCTATTCATCTTATTGGGCATGAAAGCGAGAAGAACTCCAGCATTTTTCAATTTTCAAAAAAACTCTACAAATTAAGCCACCTGTGAGGAAACCGACTCCGACTTAGGGTGGTCAGTAGTGAGGGGATTGCAGTTTGATGACTTTTAATTCTTAGGGTGCCGTAGTCCACAAGGAACCCTTGTAGTTTCTTCATGTCCGTCCGTCCGGGCGGGCGGAACTTTGACTTTGTTCTTTTTGGGGTGTTTTGCACACAGTCACTTTGCTTTACGTCTAAGAGGGCATCGGAACATGTAATCTAAGGGCCAAGAATGACGTGTCGCATGTGCCCTCATCTCTGGCAGATAAGATAGAAGCCAAAACGGTCGAATGATTCTCGAGTTTTCTTAAGAGTAACATACAGCAATTCAGTTGTTCATCGTCATCATCAGCCCGTATAACGTCCACTGGTGAATATGGGCGTCCTCCCGATGGAGGGTTTTTGCCCCCACGCTTGGCAGGCGGATTGGTTATTTTGTAACACACTGGGAACATGCTGCTGCCCGTTACCTGGTTTGCTCATTATACATCGCTTAACATGCTTTCCGAGGCACGGAAGGCAGTCCCTCAACCAACCAGACCCTGAAAGAAATCTTAGAATATACACAAAGATTTCTTCTCCAGTGTGCCAAAGCGAGCCAAATACTGCTATGTTGACTTAAATGTTTATATGTCAGTTTATGTATCATCTTAAATGTCTGATTATCATGAAGAAAAATGTCAAAGAAACCAGTACCACCATATGCATAAAAGAATGTCACCAGTTGCAACAAATCTAAAGTAAAAAACAGAAAAAGTTGCACAATACTAACTTCCACTTTCTTCTTCTTGTCCCCTCGCCTGCCTCTCTTTCGACTAGCAAGGCTCTCTTCCATTGGATCAGGAGCAGCTGCTGCAGCAGCAGCGGCAGCAGCGGCAGCAGCAGCAATACCAGCTTCTGTTTCTTTCTTGAGTCGTGCGTCTTCATAAGCTGAAATGAGTTCTGGACAGTCTAGGTTGTCTTCTGGCTCCCATGTGTTGTCTTCACTGGAAGAAATCATGATGTGTGAACCATGCAGAACAAGATATTTTAATATTGGATTGTTTGTTTCTATTGGATAGGCTCCGAAACTACTTGACCAATTTAAACAATTCTTTCACTGTCGGGAAGCTACACTATATCCCTGGATGACATATATCCTTCGGGAGGAGGTCCATGTTCAGCAGTGGACCTTGTACAGGCTGATGATGATGATGAAAATATAATTACATGAGTAGCCAAAAATGGTTAGGCAAACAATATAATATCAACAATAATATCTGTTGATCACTTGAGATATCTCAGAGTGATCAACAATAATCAATGTGAAAGTTTTAATGAAGATAGAGAAGGAATATTTTGAAATAGGACTTATGTAACAAAATGTTAACTTACTGAGAATAGCCTTTCCATTTCAGAAGATATTCAACTTTTCCATTCTTGACTCTGCGATCCAGGACATTTTCAACTGAGAATTCCTCATGTTTTCCACTCTGAGGGCCTGGTCCAGTGGGTATTGGGGTTTCTGCTACACTTGTGTCCATTGGCTGAGGAGCTGCTTGAGAAAAACTCAAATCTGGCTGAGAGAGGGATTCTATTGATTCATCCATTTTAATCTGAAATAGATATTCATATTTAAAGAAATCATCTTTAACACTTTGACAGCCGACCGTTTTTAAGCGCGCATTCTCTGGGACGCCAGCCATTTTTTAAGATATTGTAAGATTTAAAAAAAAATAAGTATATGTGCTATTTGCTTAATTTTTTTTTTATTTCGTTTATGTGTTATCTATTCTAATGATTTAAATAAAAAACATGTTATTATTATTTTTTCTTATATTTCAAAATAACGGTGAACATTATGCAAAAATGAAAAAAAAAAAAACTCTTACAACAACATTTTACTTATTTTAACCTACGTAATTGGTCATTGTATGGTATTTTTTGAAACATGGGTGGTAACAAAGAGGTATATTACAGTCTGGACTGTAATAGACCACTCCTTCCATTTCGCGCCAAAATACGTGAACGCACTTGCGAGTCGGCGGCGATGCGAGTTCTGGCGCGCCGCATTCAACAAAACCCCTCCCCATGCCTACACCCCGCACCACAGGTTGATGATTGATGCACGTATGGATAGCTAAAGAAACCCGTTTGAATAGAGTTGCACGCCGATAACGTTCTGAATGCGTGATTTTTTAACAAGTGGTATGAAAGTTGATAACGTACTGACTACGTGATCGGCGTCCTGAGGGAAGAGCGGCATCACGTACTCACTACGTGAATGGCTGTGAAAGTGTTAAGCTATGTCTCCCTAAGGTCAAAAAGTCAATGTAATGTTTGTAACATAATGTTGGGTAATTTTCCATCTGTAAAGATTTATTTTATTTTTGGTAAAGATCTTCCCAATGCATTAATCAAACTGCCAAAGTCTAAGTCTTATACAACTGGAAACATTTTAAGAAAATTAAACACTAAGACTGCATGCTGAGTGTACTTTTAAATACAGTTATGATCATTCTACCAGATATTCCTAAACATAGAAGTAGTAATTAATTAAACGAAATGAAATTATTATTATTGCAACACATGTAAAATTTTGGTCAGTGTTAGTTGTCAGACTTAAGGGCAGATTTTAGATCTGAATCTATATACCTACTACATATTTACGGAATAAATACGGAAGGTTTCAATTTTTCTGATAAGAAGTGTTCATATGAGTTTGAAGTGAAGCTGTGAGCCCTACACCCTAGGTAGCGGCATAACATACCTAGTCGAGGTTAAAACAAATTTAATGTTACTAATACTTATATTTTTACTATAGATGCAGCATTTAAATATAATCAAACTTATGAGAAATTGTAATCAAACACCAAATTACACTTAACCGTAAATTATAACATACAAATCAGTAAAGCATCTTTGTTTACAATTGGAAGTTCCCAGAAGGGCGAAGTTATATTATAAATATGCTTACCGTTGCTTAGGCACTAGGCAACAATTCGCAGGTGGTACAATTAATTGATCTCAAATTTAATTTGAAACTAACACACACGCAAGATAAAAATTTCTTAAAATCGGAAAATAAAAGAATATTTGTCAATCCAAAACAAACTATGGATGGCGGATGACCATAGACAATATTGCAATCAGTGTTGCCAGCTTGCATACAAATATGTCACTATAACTGGTTTCAAAACAGGCTAGATTTCAGACATGTCATGTATTTTTATTAGCGGAATCGAAAGAACAAGTGAATTTATCGTATCTATATTTTATATTTTTTGCGGAAACCTTATATTTAATATTTAAGGTTATATTTCTGAAGTAAACAATATACATTACCAATTAATATTGAGCTATATTTTGGTTTGAATAAGAATAAGAATAAGAATTGTTTATTTGTCAAACATGTGTGTATGATAACATGGTTAGTACATATTACATAATTATGTTACAGAGTTTGTATAAATTATTAAAACTGTAACATAATAATATAGCCAATGTTAAATAAGTAATACGTAGCGCACATAGTTATACGAATCTGTAAAATAATAATTATGAACAGTGGCGGATTTACCAGCAAGCTCAGTAGGCTGGAGCCCAGGGCAGCAGATTTTAGGGGGCGGCAAATTTGGGCCACATTTTTTTCTTACTGGAAAAGAAAATGTATACGTCTAAAATTTTCTAGATTTAAACATTTGAGACATTACATTATTGTAGTATTTTTAGTACAAAGTAGGTAGGCTATATAATATTGAACAGAATACTCTAACGTCTGAAGAGTGCATCTGTCTCAACGTGAATCTGACCCGCTGGTCAGCTTTTGGAATGAATAACCGCATGCAGCGCCGCTTCCTAATACCAAAATTTTCAAAAATAAAATTTTGGTATGGGTAACGATAGGTAATTAGGTTAAAGTCTGTAGGGGCCTGCCTACCTGTTGCCGTTATTGATAACGAGAAAAAAAAACATGTTCAAATAATAATATAGTTATTACAGTAATAACTATATTACAATAGTAATTAAAACAACTAGTTACCAATACTTCTCATTTATTTTGTCATTTTGCCGCTTCTGATAATGTTTTTTTTTTTTTAAATCAACTCCCCCACTAGGTAAATAAATCCCTTTGTCACGGGGGTCTTTACAAACATTAATTTCACGGACACAAAGAACACCCAAACTCAGAATAACTATTTGTGGTTGACACAAATAATTGTCCCGGGTGGGAATCGAACCCAGAACACCAGGTCTCAGAAGCATGATCGAATCGAATCACTACTCACGTATTAAAAAATAACTTAAATTACATGGAGCATCCGTTTCGTCGTAGTTCTGAATCAATTAAGGTGGAAAACTTTTTAATTTATTTTTTATTGAAAAACCAGTTGTAAAGTTTTCCAAAACGTGTGAGTAATAAAAAAATGTGTATATTAATTATTATTTTTCAAATCAATTGTCTGTTAGATTTTCTGCATTTAAAGGAATTAATTATTTTTTGAAAACTATACTCCGTAAAAGATAGCTTGATCTCTGCGACATAATATGTCATTGTGACATTCCTAGGGTTATTAAGATTTAAACAAATGTCGATAGTACTTATCGACTTTTCTTACTATTATTGATAATAATGTAACATATAATTGGGTTTAATTTAATTTCAAACGTTACTCAATTACACAAATATTTTAAAATAAAATACATTTATTTATTATCATAAAGGAGTACACCTCAAATCCATATCAGAATCAGTTTCTGAATCGCTAGAGCAATCTTGTAAATATATTATGAATTTTTACATATATTATGTAATTAATGTTATTATACTAAAATATATAATAAAATTACATGATCAATTAATATTTAATGAAGTTTTATAGAAAAATATCGATAGTTTATAGTCGATAGCCACGATGATTCATCGCCAATCACTAATTAGGTCGGCATGCCCATAAAATATGACATTGGCAGGTACTGTCTGTACTACTAAATTCAAAACTTCAGAGGCGTAATTTTACTGACAGCTGTCGCAGAGATCAAGCTATCTTTTACGGAGTATAGTTGGTTTCCCTTGTGCAGGTAGTGATTATAGACTACATCGTTTTTTAGTACTTTATTTAATATTAAATTTAATAATAAGTAATAAAATAAAAACCTTAGTTTTATTTACATAAAAATAACAGAAAAATTACATTTTTAAACCACCAGAATATATTGCTATCTCAAAAAAGATTATGCTACCACCGCTTCTAGGTATATACTTGTTCTATGACGTGCCAGCTTGCTCAAAAAGCCAAGGTAGCCATAGACTATAAAACTAATATAATGTCTATGACAGTCTATGTGTAGAGAGAGGATATCTATTGAAGTTATGATAAAGAACATAACCTCTAATTCCTTGAAAACATTGCAGTTGGTGAAGACTTCAAAAATACATTTTATTTGGTTTTAAACCACGGAATTATTGAGTATTCAAAGCAATTAATTCCAGGAACTCTTATTTAGTTAAGAAAATTAAAAAATTAAGGTATGTTACTATTTAGTAAAGTAATTATGGTTATTTATATTAGAGAAATAAAATGTTTTTTTTAGAAACATCTACATTTGTTGAAATCAATCTCAATCTATTCAGGTAAACTTAGATCTACAATTGACTACAATTTACTTAGATCTGAATAGATTTAGAAAAATGGAAAAATATCTAATTTAATTTAGTTAAATTAAGTAATTAATTTAAGTAAATTCATACAGACTGTAAAGGTACTTCTAAAACTGCCTATCAATTAATTACTTTTTAACCCGATTTGGGTTGGAGTGTAGCCTTAGGGGCGCTATGGAAAAAAGACTTAGAAAATTGTCCCAAAAAAAAAGCATTTTTTTTGTTGTTGTTTTCTTTGCTTTTCATTGTGCCCTTATGCGTATACCCCAACTCCTAAAAATCCGCCTCTAAGACTACCCACTGACCCCGATTTGTTTGAAATTATATTTTCAATACTAGCTTCCCGCGTGGTTTTACCCGCGTACTTCCTGTTCCCTTTGTAACTTCACTTCAGTATAGCCTATGTTACTCTTAGATAACGTAGCTTTTTAATAATGAAACAGATTTTGAAATCGGACCAGTACCTAATTCCCGATATCCCGTCTCTGTCAGTGTCTCGTCTTTACTAGGTAATATTAACACGTTCAGTGCCCATGACGCGGCTGTGTGTTTAAATTACATTAACTAACGACATGCCCGTGATGCACATCTACTTTTCATTATTATTTTTAGTTAATTTATTTTTATTTCGGATAATCGCTAGCGCCTCTCGCCGCGTCTGTGCGTCTTTTGTTTTTACACTTTAACATTGGGGTAAGTACCTACACAATACACCACATCGTCATTGAGCTTCATAATCTGTCATGATTAAGGCAAAGTTGTGTGCGCTCCAAGGTACATTTCAGATAGAAGCAAAAATTTACCTAACAATGTAGGGTCCAATTCCAAATGTAGGGTACTTACGCTTCTCAAACGACTACCTAATATTCATGCAACATCTTAAAGAAGTAGAAGAAGATGTCCACTCTTTCTACTGTGAAACTCTGTGACTCACCTTGAAATACAACAATAATAGGATATTATATGAAACTTGAAGAATTCTTTTAATATGTCTACCCAAGCGAAACAAATAATTTGTCAATGCCTAAACATGCTATTTACTGTGGTGGCATTTTAAAATTCTGCCAAAAACTCAAAAATCTTTTCAGATCTGCGACATTGGGGCATGGCATGAAGCCTAAATTGGGGGTCATATTCTACTAAAATCATAGAATCCTGCTAGTTTGATTACACTGAGATGTAAGTAAAGAACATATAAACAAATTTAATCTAATTAGGCATTTCATATATTGTAGATGATTATTTGTGATAAATGCTTGTGCCATTGTTCTTGCAGTTAACTACACAGCAGGTTTTGTGATGCATATTTATTTATTTTTGTTTAATAATGCATGGATACATACATTTCACTAGCATGTAGTAATAATAATAATAATAATAATAAAATCTTTATTGACATAAAATAACCTTATCATCTATCAATACAATTCAATTTATGTAATGGCTTAGACAAAGGTATAACACGTAAATATCTGAATACTTGACTCCCTAAACTAGGTGAAAACCTGTGTCTTAGGAAGCCAGCGTTTCCTCGGTACAATTTGCTGAGTGTGTATAAGCCACTAACAACTGGAAGTTTGATAATAAGTACAAACATAGCACAGATTGCTGTATTTAAGAAAATAAAATAAAAACTATTAAAAACTTAAACATGCGATGAGGTGAATATGGTGTGTTGTGTGTCTATTTGTGTGTGTGAGTGTGAGTGTGTGTGTGAGTGTGTGTGTGTGTGTGTGTGTGTGTGTGTGTGTGTGTGTGTGTGTGCGTATGTGTGTGTGTGTTTCTGTGCGTGTGTGTGCGCGCGCGCGCGTGTTTGTGTGTGTGATAGAGAGAGTATATGTGTCATGTGTTCATATTTCTTTGCATATGGTATTTTAGATATGTTTATTTTTCCCTTCTCATAGATCTTCCACATTGTCGTAACTTTCAATAATAATATTTTTTAATAATTTTTTTTATTTTCATCTCCACAAAATTACAATTTGTTTCAATAAATAATTTTGTTACTTATAAACAGTCAAGGTAACATAATGTAATTTGTAGGAGATCTGGAGTCCAAACTAAGCCTAGCCTATCTTGGAGCTCCAGGCCCCCCTAACAAAACATATTGTACATAATTATTATTTGACATTGACAAATAAGGCTTATTTAGTTATTTACATTTGGGTTGTGTGTGCGAGGTTATGTGTAGAGGTGTGTGCGTAGATGTGTTTGTGTGTGTAATCATATATATATATATATATAATTACTCCATATAAGATAATAATGACTTGACTATACCAATATATCAAAAGTCTTTTCAGTATTATTATAATCTAAAGTTAATAACCATTTAGAAACTTTGTCTTTGAACTTGTGTTTTGTTTCATTTGATATTTTTAATATTTTATTTATCCTATTATATAACAAGCTGCTCCGAAAATAGAAAAATTTTTGAGCAAAAGAGGTATTTGCTGCAGCTGGTTCACAGACTGCATGATTCCTTCTGGAGCAAGCTATACTCTTGATGTTCTCTATTGGTATCGTTGAGTGTTTGTGTAATATTGTTAAAAGTATATATTGCTGTCGCACCGTAAGGACCTCAGTTTATTCATAAAGATTTTTTGTTGGATACAAACGTGGTTTACTGAAGCAAATTTTCAGAATCATTCTTTGAGCTCTTTCTATAGTTATTAATTTATTTTTAGATGCACCACCCCAAGATGTGATGCAATAGCTTAAAATAGACTGAACAAAAGCCACATATACCATTTTTATAATTTTAACATCAGCTACCTCACGAAGGTCTTTAAAAATATACGCTAATTTGCGTATTCTTTTTGATAGAGCGTTTATATGGTTTTCAAAATTTAGATTGGCGTCTATTTCAATTCCTAGGTATTTAATAGACTGTGTAGCACAAATAATAGGACAGTTACAGTGTGTATCTGGCGGGAAGTTACATTTGTGTGCATAAATATGTGTAGATAAGTTTGCCAACTCATCTCTATTTCGAATTGAGAAGATGATGAACTTAAAGTCCTTAAATACTCCGTAACTGTTCTTTTAACATTATGTTGTGTTGTGTGATAAATATCTAATTCTTTGTTAAGTGTGTTATATTTTTTAATACTAGTAACATAGTACTTACTGCCGTGTGGCAAAAGCGGTACGGTGTGGTTCCGGGGGAAATATTTTATATTTTAATCTACCCGATCTGCAACACGACCTAGCCAACGGACGCGAGGAGTGTTTGCGGATGGTTGAAAGGAGGACATAGAGCTGTCGCACAGTTAGTACGTTGGTATCGTTGTACAATGCCACTGTGGGGTACCTAAAAGGTTTATCTAGCATAACTTTCAGGACAGCTTCTTGAGCCCTCTCTAATCGAATGAAACTAGATTTGGCAGTACCTCCCCATACTGGTAGACAGTAACTTAGTATGGACTGACAAAGTGATGTGTAAACTAGTTTCAAGGTATCCATATTTGTTGCTCGTCAAATTTTCCTAAAAACTGATGTTAATTTCCTAACCCGAGATGATAAAATATTTATATGACTGTGCCAATTCAAATGTTCGTCTATGTTTATTCCTAAATATTTGACAATATTTGCTCTAGTAATAGACACACAGTCGGATGAATTATATGAAGTGCAGGAATAGGTGTACACCTTTAGGTCATAAGTAACAGAGGGACTATAGTTGCTTTTAATTCCGAAAGGAATATATAAGGTCTTTTTTATATTGAGGGTCAGTAAGTTAAAGGACAACCACCTAGCCACCTCTGTCAAGGCAGCTTGTGCATTAGAATATGTAGATTCCCAAGTGTCTCCATCTATAAGAAGGGCAGTATCGTCCGCATAAGTATAAACTTTACAATTTGGAATATTCAATTGACACAAGCTGTTTATGTAAATGAGGAATAGGGTCGGTCCCAAAACACTTCCTTGGGGCACACCGTAGTTGACAGGAATAACATCACTCTCTTGGTTACCGATCCTTACAACTTGTTTTCTTTCACTGAGGTAAGTTTTAAATAATTGAAGTGGTATACCCCGAATGCCTATTTGCTCCATCTTGTTAGTAGCTCGGGAATAGATACGGTGTCAAATGCCTTAGATAAGTCGAGGAAAATGCCCAAACATTTTCTCTTCCCATCCAAGGTTCTGACCACGTGTTCAGATAAAGCCATCACTCGTCTTCTGTACTTCGTCCGGATCTGAAACCATATTGGTTGTCAGCTAATATATTATTATGATCGAGGAATTTTATTAGGCGATTATTAAGGATACGTTCAAAAATTTTGGACAAAGCTGAAAGTATTGCAATGGGGCGATAGTTATTAGCATCGCTTCTATTTCCAGATTTATGAATAGGGTGTATCACTGTTCTTTTGAATGCATTAGGAAAAACACCGGAGTTTATTGACAAATTGCATATATACGTTATTACGGGAACCAATGTATGTCTTGCTCCTTTAATAATGTTGGTTGAAATGCCATCCCATCCTGTTGCACAGTCCGATCTAAGGTTAAAGATAATCGAGTTAATTTCTTGTTCAGTAGTTGCAACAAGAACCATTGAACTGCACAGCTGTGAGGTTGAGATATTGACAGTTGACTTACAGGGTGTAGGTAGTTGAAGGGGTTTAGATATAACGGATGCAAATTTTTCGCCTATACTAGCGAAGTAATTATTAATTGAATTTAGAGAAGATTTAGGAGTATTGGCCAAATTTAATAGTTCGGAAGGAGGAGATGTAGGCTTGTAAGTATCAGAGAGCTTTTTGATCAATTCCCAAGTCAGTTTTACATTATTTTTGGATTTTTCAAATTGTTCTCTTTCTTAAGATAATTTTAATTTACGTAGAAGAAGATTGCAAAAGTTTCGGTAGCGTGTAAACGAAATTTTTAGAATTACGTTATTGGGATTTTTCCTAACTTTTACGTGCATACGGTCACGATGTCTGATGCAGCGTAAGAGACCTGGCGTAATCCACTGTTTAATGTTTCGTTTACTTCTAGACACGATGTGTTCCTTTGTGTGGGATTTTAAAATCGACGATAAAGTTTCAACAAATAAATCAGTGGCCTGATTCGCGCAGTTTATATGCATTATTGGAGCCCAGTTAGTATTCCTTATGGTGTCTACAGTACTATTGAGGTCGGTTTTTAGAGTATGATATGGTATTGATGACATCTTAGCTTTTGTTTGTAGAAATAGCAAGACTGAATCATGGTCAGTCATTGCTGATTCGATCACAAGGGTAGTGGCGATGGCGGACTGATTAGTTTTTAATAAGACATGGTCTAAGCAATTTGTTGCCGAGTAGGAAATAAATGAGCTGGAAGGAGACCATGCGATGCAGCGCAAGTCAAGTAATGCTCAGAGTGACTGTCACTATTATCGTCTTTAATATCTATGTTCATGTCACCTACCAGAACAGTTGTAGTGTTACTGGATCTAGCAAGAACAGAATTTAGTTTAGTAATAAAAAGATTTATATCCTTATTACTTGGAGAACGGTAAATAGCAACAATAGTTACGTCGTTGCCTATCCTAGAAACAAGACATGTCGCTCCATTTATTAGTGCTTCAGATACATCGCATTTGAGTGCGGATTTTATATATAAAGCACATCCATCATTAGTTGTGGTTATTCTTTGTTGAGTATGAGTTATAGCCATCCAAAATGGGCAAATTAGGAACTTTACTCAACCAACACTCAGATAAAACTAAGACGTCACAATCAAAACCAATAAGATCCATGAGCACGGGAATTTGGTGAAAGTTTTTATATAAGCTGCGTATGTTATCATGTAGGATTTTTAATCCATTATCTGGGGAATTTAAGTGTTGCAAACAATTCTCAGGAATACATTTATAACATTTAGATACACTTGTTGTATCTATTGCATTGTAAATTTCTATTAAATTAGCCATTTATAGTTTTAAAATCAATTTAATAACGGTTTTATGTGGTGTGACTGGAATTAATAAGTATGAATGATTTAATGTTAGCCATGAAGAAGCGCCTGTTGAATAAGTATAGCAAACAGTAACTGTGCTAAATGCTGGTGTGAGTGTGGAAGGGTAATGATACTGGATGCATGACAAAAACACTGTTAAGAATAGACTTATTGCACTGTGTTTATAAGCGTTGTGTGTGATATTTAAAAATTGCTGTTTTGTGTGTGAATGTGTTATGAAATTATTATGTAACTAGCTGACCCGGCAGACTTCGTACTGCCTCAATCGATACATAAAAGACCTAAACATTTGTATAAAATAAACTGGGCCGTAGAGACTTCGTTTATGCGGTACTCCTACCCCTACACTACCCCTACCCTACACTACCCCTACCCTACACTACCCCCACCCTACACTACCCCCACCCTACACTACCCCTACCCTACACTACCCCTACCCTACACTACCCCTACCCTACACTACCCCTACCCTACACTACCCCTACCCTACACTACCCCTACCCTACCTCTACCCTACCCCTACACTACCCCTACCCTACCTCTACCCTACCCCTACCCTACACCTACCCCTAATCTACCCCTACCCTACCCTACACCTACCCTAAAAAATCTTGGCAAAAAAATTCAAGTTTTTAATTAACAAAATAAAGCTCAAATTGACTCTACATTTTAGTTAGAAAACGTTTGTATGGGAAAAAGAAAAAGGCTGTTTTAAGGGGTTTTCAGGCAATTATTCGAATTTTTCTCGCCGTAAAAACCATCCTTGAACTTCCACGAACATAAAAAAAAAAGAATTGGCCAAATTGGTCCAGGCTTTGTAGAGTTATGCGCTTACCAACACATTTTGCGATTCATTTTTATATTATAGAAGATGTTATAAAATGTTGGTGAATACACCTAATTAACTCAATAATAATTGAGTTAATTAGTTTTTGTTCTTTAGTGATAGGGTGTATGAGAAGGTGCTGGTTTCAATTATAGAAGTGATTTTAGTAATGGTGTGTTTAAGTTTACATCTTATTAGTTTATAAGCTATACAATGTACTAAAAAATAACGATTAAATATACAATTATGCGAATTAATTATTTTTAGACTTGTTTTCCGCACAAAATGTTTCAAACTGCATACGAAAGGAATTGTTATCCGAGATTTTTGTATCTTTCGTTTGTAGAGAATTTGACAGAAAGAACTGTTCAGAATCAATCCGTATAGGATTCTCACCGTGCGCTTTGCGAAGGAATACTTGTCCATTATTAGTCCAGCAGAACTTGTAGTCGTTCTCTTTAGCATAAATTCTTGCTTTATAAAACAAGTTCCGTGAGGTGGGAGTTAAATGTTCCGATAGATAAATCGGTACTCGGTCACCGGATATGCCTATTGTTTTGGAATTACATTTTTCTTCCGGTGACTTATTTTCGTTGTAGTTCCTGGCCATTGATAATATAGTGGCAGTTGGTCACTCAAAAGTTCATTATTTGGCCATGGTGCACACTGTGATCCATTTGTGGTTCCCCCACCACCTGCTTTGCACCCAGCGAATATTAAAATTATACTCTTAGGTGTAGTTTATAATATTAGTGTATAGATATGTGAAAATTTGATATCCAGTGAATGTTTTATTGCAGGAAATGGCAGAAGCAGGTCCATTCCAAAGTAGCACAGCATTTTGTGCCCGATGTGGATCCATTCTTCCATTGTTACAAGACTTTGGTTCTGTAAAGTGCTATGCTTGTAAAGCTTCTTATGATGCTGATAGTAAGTTTTTTTTTTTAATTTTATTATGAATTCTGTATGTAAAAAACTCAAGTGCATGCTTGTAATAATTTTTATATTATTAACATGTTTTAATGTATTAGTTGTATATTTTTATACATTTATAGTTTATAATTAAATCCACCATCATCCCATTTCAAGAAAATCTGAGCATTTCCTCAAAATAAATTTATATAGATTTCAACGGGTCCCTAGAACATAAATATTTTACCAATAAACCAGCATGCAAGTTTTTTCCCAGAATTTAAAGTGATATTAATCAATAAACCTTCTATTACAGATTTCAGCAACTTGAAATTCGAATACACAATCAATTTCAACACCATTTCTGTCATAACAAATGAAAATATTTTAAGCACTGATGGTCCGGAAGGCCCAGTTGTGGAGAGGAAATGTCCAAAGTGTGGGAACGACAGAATGTCTTATGCAACATTGCAGTTGAGGTCAGCTGATGAAGGACAGACTGTGTTCTACACATGTATAGCTTGCAAGTGAGTGTTTTTTATTTTATAATTTTCTAGATCGGTATTCCTGGCATCGGCAGCTTAAAACTCTGATTGATGTCGAAGACATTAATTTCATCAATCTCTTTTCCAAATTAATTCCTAATTGGTCAAGGTTTTCATAATTGATGCCCAGATAGACATTATTTTCTGATTTATTTTTATTTATTTAAATAGATTGTTGATATAGTGGCATATACATGCCACAATATCATAAAAACTTAGTGGTAAATAAGATGACAGTTACCACAAAGTTTTTATGATATTGTGCGAAGATTAGTCATGATTAGTATGTTTCAGGTTATATGAAGATGATTGGGTTGATGACCTCAGTAATAAGTTGTAACACACAGAGAATCCCTGCTGCCCGTTCCCTTGTATGCAATTGTTATTGATGATATTATAACAATTAGGACAAACAATATGTTTTCTGAGGCATGGAAGATATATGACTCAAAAATAAAACCTAGATTTTACTTGTAAGATTTTTGTGTGGTATGGGGAATAAACTCTCAAACTCTGATACTTATATGGACATGGATGGATTGTCAAATGTGATTTTAGATGCACTGAAAGATTTATTTCATTCATATTTTACTTTGAAACAGAGATTTGGCAGCAAAGTTAATTAAAGTTGGTTATTACTTTGACATTTGGGAAACGAAGTGTGAGATTATACTACCTGGTTTTATTTTATACATGCTCTTAACGTCAACATTGTGCTCTTTATCAGTTTTCCATTTTATGTACATGTACAATATTAGACAACTTAATAACAACTGCTTTTTATTTTTTTTCAGATACAAGGAGACAGAAAATTCATGAAGTGTAGATAATGATTATGTTAGTTTTAAAACTGTGTGTATAAAGAATAAATTTATATTTAATTGCATACCTAGTTTTCACTTTAGACATATCTATCCATAAATCATAAATTATGTATGTACCGTATATCATCAAACTAGATTAGGTGCTTAGCTTAGTTTATATATAGTAGTTTTCTAGGTTTTTTTTTAGATAGAATCTTTAATTACCTATGTTATTTGGTTAATATTCAGTAAAGTGAAGGTTTGACAGCTTTATTTTTAATGTTAATAAACTTTCGCGATTTGTACACATAATTTGCAGTCGGCACCAGTCTCATTCGCTTTACTGTTTAAAGGCAAATTACCTTTTTATTTATTCGTAGTTACACGGTGCTGACACTGATCAGTCTATGCGTGATCATGACTCGTGTAACCAACGTCGAAACTTTGGATAAATAAAAGTTTTTTCTTTTCTATGGAATATAAAATACGGAGGTGGTGAAAATTTCGGTATGGAGTACTTTAAAGGAGATTACCCGGCGGATTGTAGCGGTGAGAGATACCTTCAAATTCAATATTCATAGTCAAAAAGAATAAGATCTCTATAGATCTCATAAACTATTTCAGTTACACATCAAATTCTTTGAATTGAGGAATTTGAAGCGTATACGTCACCCATTATGGCAGCGCAAACATGGAGATCACATAAACTATTTGAGTTGGAGATCTAAATCTTTGAGTTAGAGATATGAATCGTACAGGTTACGTTCGCGAGTTACGTGAACTTAAAACTATATAACTTAACCGAGTGTTTCGGCTTCGGCCGAAAATCTCTTATCGGTGTAACTTTCGGCCGCGCCGAAACTCGAGTGTCCTTGAATGCCAATTCAAGAAAACTCGAGTTTCGGCACCACCAGGTGAGCACCAGTTCTAGTTTAATATCCTACTAATATTATAAATGCGAAATTTTGCATGTGTGTATGTTTGTTACTCTTTCACGCAGAAACTTCTGAATAGATTAGGCTGAAAGTTTGCACGCGGATAGTTAATAAGCTGGATTAACATAGAGGCTAAAAAATAACACGCTTCGACCCACTGGAGCAGAGTGACGCGGGTAAAACCGCGGGGCGAAGCTAGTTAAAAATATTGCTAACGTATATTGTATGTAGTACATGTCTAAGGGCTGACTTTTCAATCCTTACATAAAACTTATCACACGAATAACTTTTAATTGTGACGGATTTTGCATGCGAATTATGTAAAAGATGAAATTAATTAATTAATTATTCCTGTGTTAATTTTTGATTGAGGAATGATTCGATTGATGGATGGAAAAATCGGCCCTATCTAACTTATTGTTGTTTTTTTATTGTTCTTCCTTCCCAAGTGCGTGCGCGTTTGGCAAAGTTTGATACCCCTGGATTACGTAGCTTTATAATGGCAAAATATTTTTTTAAATCGGTCCCGTCATTTGGATGCCTACTACTATGTCATGTATACTATAATGCCCATGTAGTGCCAACTCTATACCCGTCTGGAACTCGCATTCTCGAAGTTGTGACCAAATACGTATACCTAGGTCAAACGATCCAACTAGGTAGGACCAACTTAGACAAAGAGGTAAATCGTCGAATCCGACTCAGCTGGGCAGCGTTTAAGAAGCTCCGGGAGATCTTCTCGTCCAAAATACCTCAGTGCCTGAACCTAGCCACCCGGTACGTTACATAGAGAATACATGGATTCTAATAAATTCCAACCCTAAGAGGATGAAACGGGCAGTGCCGTAAATGGCCTTTTTTGCGCCCTGTGCTAGCTTATGTAACTGCGCCCATGTTTTTGTTATATAATAGGTACACTACTAGAGCAATGCTATGTATAGGCCTATATTTCATTCAGTAATGCTCGATCCCAACACATACGTATCTAACTTATGTGTTGGAATCAAGCACTAGGGGCGCAGCGGGAACTTATCGGGAGCGAAAAAACAATAGTCCTACCTGGTCTGGTTATTCTTGCGCCCTCCACCCACGGCCCTGCGTGAGCACCGATGGCACCGCCCTATTTACGGCAATGGAAACGGGCTGGCAAAGTTTGCATGGAGAAATCGAAATCAATAACACAGTAAAAACAGAAAAAGACAGAAAGTTCTTTTTTTTTCTTTTTTTTCGTTTGGACTTACCTAGGTATCCACGAGGCTTTTGCTACTTCACCGGGCATATAGGCGAGCAGAGCTCCAACCTTCATAAATGGTTTAAAAACTACAAACTAAGCAACCGGCGTATGAGGGTGCCCTCTGTGGGGCTTGGACCTCGTTCAGGGCGGTCGCTGGCGATGAGATTGAGGGATTATGACTTTTAGTATTTTAGGGGAGTATTGTGCAACTGTCGCTCTACTTTACAGTTCGCGGGCCTCTCTGACTTCGGGTCTACGAGGGCATCGGATGGTTCTTTGCAAACTAAGGTTCAGGAGGATTAGGGGCAGACAGTAAGTCATCTTATGTTTGTCACAGCGTTACTGGAGCCATACTGCTTCTAATTTAATTATTAAACAATATTATTAAAATTTTAGAGGCACAACATTTTTAATGTAATGTATACAGGGTGTCCCAAAAGGTTAAGTAGCTGGGAAAGGGGGTGACAGGGGAGGACACAATGGTCACTAGAAAAATAAAAAAAAATCCTCTCTGGGTATTTAAAAAAAAATGGCATTTTATTAAAAACTTAAAATTTTACACCTTGTTATTTTTGATGTTGATGTTGATGACCTTGTTGTTATTGAAGATTATATAACAGCATTTTTTTTAAATACAGCCATATTTGTAGGTACAGTTAGCACAAGGTGTAAAATTTTTAGTCTTTTAAAAAATGCCATTTATTTTTTTAAACACCCAGAGGGAATTTTTTATATTTTTCTGGTGACCCTTGTGGCCATCCCTATCACCCCCCTTCCCGGCTACGTAATCTTTTGGGACACCCTGTATTTGCAACATCCTAACAGGGTTCATGTTTGATAACAATATTTGTAATGAACACCTTTTGTAACACATGATAGCAATAAAGAACTATACTATACCTACTGCACTGGTCGCTCACAAGTTACGGTAGGTAGTTACCCAGGTGAGCCCGCGGCGCCAATTTTACCGTGGGTGCCGCCGGAGGGCCGGATTGCTTTTGCGTACCCGGCCCTCACCAACGGCGGACGGAGGAGTGTCCGGGGGTTTTAGTGGTGTAGGTCCTCTCCTCGTGGTATGAGTAGCATACCGCCGCATTGGGAATGCGTTAATGCATTTTGCCCCGGACAAAAAAAAAGGTAGCGTCTTCTGCGACCGGGTGTTTTGAGTTTGATTCCCACCCGGGACATTTTGTGTGAACGACAGATAATTGTCCTGAGTCTGGGTGAAGTTCTGAAGTCCGTGAATTGTGTTTTTGTTAAGTCAATTTCGATACGGACTTCCCTAGTGTGAGAGATATGTTTTTATATTATCTAGTATTCAATACAGGTGATTTCATGACAATCAGGACCAACGGCTTAACGTGAGCTCCGCACGGTGGGTAGTCCCTCAATAAACCAGACGACCGCGAAAGAAAGCGTTGATTTTATATACAGATTTTTAGCCGACGGAATCGAACTCAAATTTATTTAATGAACGAATATTGCATTTGATTTCTTGTTAGTAAATCCTAGCAGAACCATTATTAGTAACGAACGATGAAGTAAGTTCGAACCATTCATCCAAAGCCAATACTTAGCGTAGTCAGCCTACATTCCTCTTAGCCACACATCACTATATCCATTCAACCAGGTGAAACTTACAGTTTCACATTGAACACGCGTCCGCAAGAATCTAAGCATTTTTTTTCTAAATTAGAAAGAGATTGATATATGTTACTCTGTTTGTACGAGAGAGATGTAAAACGGTTTTTGATCGAGAGCGTTGCGGTGCCGAGATGAGGCGGTAATTAATTTGATCAGTAGGTACATTGCTTACGTATGGATAGTGATGGGAAATATGTTTCGATATTTTTAGCTCAATATTATTGTATATTATTATCTTACTTAATAAAGTCAGTCGAGTCGATAGTAGGGATATTTAAAATCGATGAATAAACTAAAGTCGCAAAGTAATTACTAAAATAAATATAAACGAAAAACTACAAATACAGTTAAATTAGAAAGTGTTATAAATGGAAGTTGAATTTTACTAGGAAGTAAATTTATGAATAGTGTAAAGTCTACTAATTCCAACGTAGCGTAAATAAGTGACAGGTGTTGATTATGTTCCGCTGAGCTGCTTTAGGTCCCAGTTACAATTCCCAGATTAGGTTATTACCTTATTACAATATTATTATTATTATTATTAGATTGTTACAAATCTTATTCACTCTTCTAAAATCTTATTTGATATACCTAAGTATAATTAGATTTGTAAGAACATTAGTAAACGAGGCCCCCCTTCACAACTTTTTTTTTTCGGACGGACATGCCTTGTTAGCCCCGAGACTTTTGCTACTTCACCGGGCACAATGGCGAGCAGAGCTCCAGCCTTAATAAATGGTTTAAAAAACTACAAACTAAGCAACCTGTGCAAGAGGGCGCCCCCTGTGGGGCTTGGACCTCGGCTCAGGGCGGTCGCTGGCGATGAGCTTGAGGGATTGTGACTTTTAGTATTTTAGGGGGTAATGTGCAAGTGTCGCTCTACTTTACAATTCGCGGGCCTCTCGGACTTCGGGTCATCGGATGGTTCTTTGCAAACTAAGGGTCGGGAGGACGACGGGGGACGCGTCGCGTTCGCAGGCTCACTCTTCTCCGGCGGGTATTGGTCTCTGTGTAGTGGTGCTATAGTTTCTTGCAGTATTTTTACTGCTAGTTGGTAGATTGTTATCTCGTCGTCCGGGTCATCTAGAACGCCCCGAGGTGGACGATGTTTACGACGCTTTGTGGGCAAAGGCCTATAGTCGGATGCTGCTACAACCACGGGTTTGGGTGTTGCACCGCGGATTTAAACAAGCGTTCCGACGCCTCTTTCATTCACTGCTTCATTGAAGGCAGTTGGAGATCAGAATGTAAGTTGCGATTACGAATGAACGACAGTGCCCCGGTGGCTCGTGGATAACTATTGCTATTACAGCAAGATATGAAGTGGATATGAGTGTACAAAATGAATTGGTTTTTTTTTTCTTTTGGAAACACAAAAAAAGATTCTATATGCGGTACCTACAATCATAGTCGCATGAACCCGGAAATTGAAATATACAGCAGTGACCATTATAATCCTGATGTATAAAACGGTTTATGGTTATGGTATAGTTTAACTGTTTAACTGTAACAAGAAATTTAATCTGGTTCAGGTGATAACTGAGAAGTGATGCCATTTTGTAACGCCCACCACCTATTTTATTATGGCTCATGACGAAAATTCATAGTTACGTTCACTTGATATCATGAGCTTTTATGAGCCAAGGCTGTAAATTATAACCTTTCTAGAATTTAATGTGGGATCATGGAAATGCCTGTTTATACTCATTGTCTGGGAATTTTAATAACACTACATAGTATAAAACCAAGTTGCTTCCCGCTGTCTGTCTGTAACTACATATTATGTATGCTTAGACCTTTAGAACTACGCATCGGATTTTAATGCGGGTTTTTTAATAGGTTGAGTTATTCGAGAGGAAGGTTTATATGTATAATTCCCGCGCGACGCCGGGGCGGGTCGCTAGTAAATAATATAATTTGTTAATGACAATTATGTTTGGTTTGTTTCAAATAATAGTAATACCAAAGTATGTGATTGAAACTCAAATTCAAGTGTCAATCTAAATAATAACTTAACGCTCTTATTTAAATTTAAAAGTAAAACTATTTGAAGTTAAGTTTATTCTGAACCGCCCCGGCTCCGCACGGGTACAATGCTGATGTATTATACATATAAACCTTCCTCTTGAATACCTCTATTTATTAAAAAACTACATCAAAATCCGTTGAGTATTTTTAAAGATTTAAGCATACATAGGGATATAGGGACAGAGAAAGCGACTTTGTTTTATACTATGTAATGATTGTTTATTCAGTCCCGTTGGTCAGTTTCGGGATACACATGTTATTCATCCTTTTGGCAAAGAGTTACCAAAAGTGCATCGATATCGATGTGGCACCTGTCACTACGGCGGGGGCCGGGCGGCAGGTGCGAGTAGACGCGGCGGCGCGCCAGTCTCCCGCGGCCGTCGACTCGATTGCACGTCGCGATCACTGAAACTTCACTACATTATCGACACGTGCGTGCCCCAACCCCAATTTGTTGTTCTATTTTCAAATTTCAAAAAGTGTTCTGTGGACTAGTGCTGCGCAAGGATTAGACAACTTATTTTTTAATTGGTAAGCTTTATTTTTTTTATCGTTAAAAATTGAGGCTCAGGTATTTGGGTTATGTTTTGGCTTCAGTGTGATAATTCAGAAATGCGTTACCAATTGATACAATAACGTGTTTTGTACGTTTGCAACGGTGGAAATCCGCTTTTCGCTACGCTTTTAAGTGTGTCAGTGTGTTACCATTTTCTTTTGTATAGAAAAAAAATAAGCAAAGATTTTATCCGTTTCTATTTTTACCGAGTCGGTCATACCGATATCCAAATATCGAGATAAAGTTTATGTATATTTTAACGCTGAATACCATCAACCTGTTTTCGGTTGTTAAAACGAGTAGAATGTTGTTTTTAAATCTTAAATTAGTATGAGAAAAAGTTGCACGAACATTCGTATTTGGCGGCTGAAAGGTACATTTGTTAAAGATAAATGATAAGAAAACACGGCGCGTTAAAAGCCCATACAAAAGACATCAACGCGCCACGAATGCGCAAGTGGCACTAGCTGTTTCGAGTCATGTACTGTTTTGTATACAAGATTATAACATGGGAACCAATTTCGGTACATTTGAACAATAACAATTAGTTACAAATTTTATGTAGATTGTGTTTTACGTACAGAGGTAATTAATATTGTTTTAAAATTAATTCAACTAATAAAATCGTATGTTTTTTTGAGTAACCATGCTATAAGCTATGAGTATAAATTTTAATAACAACCACGTATTCCTCCCCACAAGAATATTGTGCGGAAGTTTATAGTATTTTGCAACGTTAAGGTTGATGTGGAGAATTTCGAGAGCTAAAATTTATTTTGTACTTCCTACCTTATAAGGTTTTGTAAATCAAACTTTCGACTTAAATTATTGTTAAAATTAAATAACAATGATTTAATTTTAAGATTCTTATACAATTATCTACCTATTATATTTTACAAATCATAAATATTTTCTACAAAGTATTAGATCAATATTTATTCTATGACTAAGAAAAAAGTAATTTAAATAACTATGCCACATTTCGCTATAAAACTGATTTATAATCCAATTAATATAATACTACCTGTCTGTATTTAAATTTGATATGAAATCTTTAATTAGTTGCTTGAGAAATTCGCATAATGGATGCTTTGATTCATATCATAATCTTAAGATAGTAAAAGTATAATAGAATCTGATGTATATCTAGATATCATCATCAGCCCGTATAACGTCCACTGCTAAACATGGGCCTCCTCCTGAGGGAAGGTTTTTGCCATAGTCACCACGCTTGGCAGGTGGGTTGGTGACCGCAGTATTATGTAGTAACACATAGGGAAACTCTGCTACCCGTTTCCTGGTATACGATTGTTATAGATGATATTATAACAATCGGGACCAACGGCTTAACGTGCTTTCCAAGGCACGGAGGGTAGTCCCTCAACCATCCAGACCCGGAAAGAAATCTTAGAATTTACACAAAGATTTCTTATCCGGCGTGGGGATCGAACTCACGACCTCCGAGATTAAAAGCGAGCCAAATACCGCTACGCTACGGAGGATGTTATAGCTGCTGATATCTAGATATGTATTTGAGATATCATGTTTTTTTTTGTCCGGGTGGAAATCCATTTACGCATCACCTCCGCTGCTGCAGCGTTCCCGCGCCAGCGAAAGGGTATGTGCGACTTGCCCTCTCAGTAGCGTGGTATGCTATAGTCATATCACAAGGAGAGGACCCTACACCACAAACTCCTTGGACACCCCCGTCTGCCGTTGGTGAGGGCCGGGTACGCGAGGCAATCCGGCTCCTACGGCACCCGCGGCCGAATTAGCGCCACGGGCTTTCCTACTTGTGTACAAGTTTTTTTTTAGTTTTGTTGCTGTCAAAAAATTTCAAATTTTCAATGTTACGTCTGATTTGATATTTTCGTTCTCCATAATGACAAATAAAGTACGTAACTGAAATGAGAGAGTAATTCCGACCCTTAGTTTGCAATGAACAACATTGCTCTCCTACTTAGGTTTCTCATTTTTCTATGGAGCTTTGCTCGACTTTACGCCCGGTAAATAGCAAAAGCATTGGGGCTAAGTACAAATGTCCGTCCGAAAAAAAAAAACCCTTTCAATATTAAGTGTCTGCCTTATAAACCTGGGGGTTTTATCTAGGCAGAGGCTCTGCTCGCTTTTATGCCCGTTGAAGTAGCAAAAGCCTCGTGGCTAACTAAATATGTACATCTGAAAAAAAACACCTGTGTGACATTAGGTCAGTTAAAAATACTGAAGATTCCACCTTGTGCACCTGAGTTAATATCTATACTAATATATGAAGCTGAGGAGTTTGTTTGTTTGCTTGAATACGCTAATCTCAGGAACTAGGTTCAAGGAAGGCTAGGATAAGATATTTAATATATTTAATTATGAATTCCCAACGGGAACTTGAGTTCAAATACAATACATAATGTATGACAATTAACTTACAGCAGCAAATATATTTCTCGAAAGCTATTATCGTTTTGGTTGTCACTTAAAACTGATAAGTTGTTCACGACACAGTGAAACCAACAAAATTCCACAACTTATCGATGTATTAATCAATACAATTTTAACTTACTCACTCGGAGTGAGACATTTTAAAGAGAAAAAGTCACTAAACTAAATTGTTCGAGAAAAGTAAATCATATCAAGATACGAACAATTTTAAATTATAACACAATTTCTTTTTTGAAGAAAGTGTACATATTAACTGTAACTTAATATGTAATTAAGATTAATCTAGTTTAACTCTTCGTGTAGTTTTCATGGAACTTAAACATTCTATTTACAAGATAGCGGTGTTTTAGTAACTAATTTAAATTGAATAATTGCTGAATAGATTATTAGATTTTTATCTTATAATCCGTTTGTTTAGCTTATTAGCGTCAATGTTTTATAGCTGTTGATGTGTTTGAACGATTTTTGAATAATTTTTATCACATTTTCAAATGTTTTTGAATACTTTACGGAAAAGTTTACCACATACCTACTATAGTATGTTTCAAAATTGAGATTAATAAAATTCCTCGGGAGTCTCGGACCTGCATAAAAAAAAAACTTCCCAAGGTAGGTAAACTTTTTTCCGGGACTTGGTGGGCCTCGGTGTTCATTGTCTCAATTTCCAGTGTGTGCCACTGTTGATCGTGGTTTATTAGAGTTGTGTATTAAGAAAATGGGTATGATTCCATTAAAAAAATATTTTCTTACAAAACCGTCGTTTGAACGTTACTCAAATGACGCTATATTATATATTTTCCTTTTTCTCTGAATTAGTTATGCATATTTTCCAAGGCCATCTGATATCAAACGTCGTCAATATAAATTAAATTAGTTAGTCAAATAGTTGCACAACACCACTTTCTTTCGTACATATTTATGTCTGTGTACAACGAGTTTTCACACGAAAGAATTTTAGTGGTTATTCAAAACATTCTAATTTCGTTTTTTAAACTGTCAAAATATAACTTCAGGTTATTTATATTTCTAGTTAAATTTATTACGATGCAGTCGTTATAATTTATTTAAATTAGTTGCGTTAGTTATATTTATAGGTGTATAACATGAGCTTTCAAGTTTAATAGATTTATTTATTTTTTCATTTGATACAGGAAGCTTGGGATGCACTCGCACTGCGTCTTATAACTGGTTACAACTCGTTTAAATTGATTTATTGTTCTACCTAGTTCCGTTTAAAATTTTAATTTACAGCTGCTATAATATGACGTTGCATTTACGCTACAAATTTTATCTTTTTCATTTCCTAATGTTTCGTTTAAGTTGCGTTACGTGTTTCCGGCAGATCCTTTGATTGACAAGTAAAACTTTAATTAACAGTTTTTATAATATAAGAAGTAACGAATATAATTTACTAGCCTCAGCCGCGTAGCTACTGTTATTATACATATAAACCTTCCTCTTGAATCACTCTATCTACTAAATACCGCATCTAAATCTGTTCCGCAGTTTTAAAGACCTAGTCATGCATAGGGATAGACAGATAGCGGGCAGCGACTTTGTTTTAGTATAAAACAAAGTCGTTTGAAAATGTTGCTTTATTGAAACTAATATATTCTTAAAATGATGGTCGTCCTGAACTATTTCAGCAACGGTGGCCAATCTGTAAGGACATTTTCTATGTGCGCATGTCCTATTATAGTGCACAAGTGTATGCGCATGCACAGGTGCACACTTATTCCTTTACTCTCATAATCCGGTGGGACGGTTCTTCCACCATCCGAGCGACAGTTACAGAGGCGCCAGAGCGACAGTTGCACAAAACCCCCCAAAATACTAAAAGTCATAATCCCTCAATCTCATAGCCAGCGACCGCCCTGAGCCGAGGTCCAAGCCGCACAGGGGTCGCCCTCTTGCGCAGGTAACTTAGTTTAAATTTTTTAAACCATTTATTAAGTCTGGAGCTCTGCTCGCCTTTATTCCCGGTGAAGTAGCACGGGTCTTTGAGCTAAAATATTGTTCACGAACTACTTATAATTTCAGAGATCATTTCAGTTTTGTATTAAGTAGTACAACGTGGCAATGCTGCTAGCATTGTGGGAACGTTGCCAACTGGTAGTGGTTTATTAGATTAGTGTAGGGTTTTTCATTTTAGGCTTATCATACTTATTGTTTTTTTTATTCCTGATGAAATAAATACAAGTTGGTACCTAATTTACGAAAAAGTTATACCAACTATTCGTAAATTAAGTATTTTATACAAAACAGTAAATTATACTGACGTTACGCTCTCAGTAAATATAGGTCAACATTTTATTTCCACATTTAAAAATCACAAACGGCCATAAAACCATGACGTGCGTTATCTGTTCATATTACTGACACATATACAAGTAGCTAGACTCAACCGACTCTCACTCGCGTGTTAGCCGCTTAGCTTTGTGGTTCCGTAGCGATAAACATAAACATTACATACCTATAACACAGTTTAAAGTGAAACAGTACCTACTGCGATTGCTAACGCTTGCATTTGCTTGTTTATTTATTTATTTTGATGTTACCTGACACCTATTTTCAATTCATATAGTTGGAAGTATTCATAATGTTGTGTATAAAAAGTATGACATCCATTGTGTTCGTAACATGTGACTTTTACACATGAATTATAATAAATGGGTTAATAAAGAAATAATTATCTTAGCACTTTACAATTTATTTGTTTTTAATTACTTTTAGCAATGGTTTGTTCCCATCATTGCTTTTTAAAGTAGGTACCAAATCTTAGTATGAATGTACCATTTTCTATTATATTATAATCTAATATATATCATTATCATTACATATTTTATATATCATTACATATAACATTATAAATTACACAATAAAACAGGGATCAGTTCAACCGGTTTACAAAAATACTTCAATCCCATCCATAAACTACTAACTATTGGACGTATACCTTCTCTAATTTGCGTTAAATAACACTACTGCTGAATGTGGGCCTTCCCCTAGAGGGGTTTTGCCATAACAACCACTACACGCTTGGCTGGTGGGCTGGTGTCCTCGGTTGTAATTCTGTTCTAAGATAATGAAACGCTGCGCTGCTGCCCGTTCCTTGTCATAGATGATATTATAACAATCGGGGCCAACGGCTTAACTTTTAGAAGCACGAAGGATGGACTTAGCTCAACCACTCGGTTCAGGAAAGCAATGTAAGACTTTAATCAAAGATTTCTTGTCTGGGGTTGGGGATCGATCACACGACCTCCGAAATTTAAAGCGAGCATTTTACCGATATGCCACGCTTGTTGTCATTTAGGTATACACCGTGATTTTTTAATCGTTATATATATATAACCATCGAAACATAACATTAAAATGTTAAAATATACTTGTGTTTACAATCTAAGTTATATGAACGGGGGCTCGTAATACAGTTTCGAAGTCATTCTTATTTGTACTGCTTAATACTATAATAAAAAAAAGTATATGTACCTACACAGATCGATTGTACTCCCAATAATAAATAATTCCGCTAAGTTATAAATCACACTCTATAATAATAATAAGAAAAAAATCCATATCATAATCGTGCACGGGCCCCTAAATATTGCGGTGCGGTGAGCTAGCGGAATTCCACAAAATCATGATTAATTTATTAATGCTATACTGTTCATCGCCGCTCTCTCCAGTAAATGGGGCTTACGCTTCGTCGACCGTCGAGATCCTCGTACACTGTGGTACTGTTAGGCCTCCGCATTATTTATACGAGTTATATAACTTAGGTCTTAAAGTGAAGTGGGAATCCTTTGTCCAGGAGTAGGACAGTTATAGCTAATACAATTAAAAACGAAATGTAACTCCAGCTCCTTTGCCTAGTGATGGTAGAGTAATGGCTTTTCATTATCATCATCAGCTCGTAGGCCCGTACAACGTCCACTGCTGAACATGGGCCTCCTCCATGAGGGAATGTAGGAGGGTTTTGCCATAGTTTTGATGATGTTATAACAATCGGCACCGACGTCTTTCCGTCATATCTGAGGCACGGTGAGTCCCTGAACCAACCAGACTCGGAAATCAATCTTGGATTTTACACCAAGATTTTTTGATGAAAAAAAAATCAGTAGGTAGGAAACTAATAATGGAAATGCTTATTATTATAAAATTACCCTGTCCGTTAGTCCGTGTGAAGTTAAAAACATTAAATAAAAACTTGAACATCAAACCATCAAATAAAAGAAAAAGTAAAATTATAATTTTAAAATATAGCGGGTTGTTAAATAGTTACAACAAAATCAAACACTACACATAAACATGGAATCCCTTTCATAGACACTCGAAAATATTCCATTATAATAGACTAGACGCGGTCATACCCGCGTTACTCTGCTCCAGTTGGTCGGAGCGTGACGTTTTGTAGCCTATATGTTAATCCAGCATATAACCTATCCCGGTGCAAAATTATAGCCAATTCCGTTCAGTAGTTTTGGCGTGAAAGAGTAACAAACATCCGTCCATCCATACTTACAAACTTTCGCATTTATAATATTAGTCGGATACATAGAAAAGTTATTAAGCTTTTTTTTCGTCTCCTGAAAAGAAGGCGTAATGCTTATGCGCTTGAAGCCTCTGGCTTGAAGCCCGCGATATAATCGACACCAACTCACTAGATAATCCCTTTAGGATATCACGACATGCGTCCATCATTGTCTCACATTAACTCCAACTGCACCTTAACCTCTAATGCGCCCACCGTAAAATACTTCCACATAAGGTAAACCACATTCAAGTACATTCTCGGTAAACATTTCACAATTCCATTTGGTTCGGTAAACAGTAAAAGCTACCGTTGAGAGTCCGAAATAGCGGGACTATGAATAATTAGTTAGCATCATACGTCTTAACAACACGAGTAGATGGAGAATCCTACTAATCTAAACTATACGAGTACATAACTACCTTATTTTCGTTGGAACTTCATAATTAAATATATCCTTTTTTTTTGTCCGGGGAAATGCATTTACGCATTCTCACCGCCGCTGCAGCGTATTCGCGCGCTGGCGGTGGGATATGTAGGACTCGCCATCTCCATAGCGTTGTATACTAACTCATACCACGAGGAGAGGACCCTACACCACTAAAACCCCCCGGACACTCCTTCGATCCGCCGTTGGTGGGGATCGGGCACGCATAAGCAATCCGGCCCATCACTAAATATAGCCTATTTTACTTTTGGATAACACTGCTTTAAACGTGAAATATATTCGAAAAAAAAGCTTGGCCTCAGTGCTCATTCCAGCGTGTGCTACAGATTTAAAAAAAAACAGCGCGGGTAAAACCGAGGGGCGCAGCTAGTGGCTAATAAAGCTATGTCATTATGTACGTAGGTATAACATGTAAACCAGGAGTGTTAAGTTGTGCGAAGTTAATAATCATCTAACTATGTAAATAGAAGTCTAGGAAACTTAGAAAATTCTTGTCTTGTTACCCATGTTATTTAGTTGTAAGATAAACACTGTTCTTGCTTGTAAAGTGTTTTAAATAACACAAAATTAACATGGGTTCTCTAGTATTGAACAGCATGCAGTCAACTTAATAAACACGTACGGTTGTTTTCTTCATTTAGCATTTTCCAATCGCACTAGAAATCCTGCTAATATTATAAACGCGAAAGTTTGTAAGTATGGATGGATGGATGTTTGTTACTCTTTCACATAAAAACTACTGAACGAAATTGGATGAAATTTTGCACCTGGATAGGTTATACGCTAGATTAACATATAGGCTACAAAAAATCACGCTAGGACCCACTGGAGCGGAGTAATACGGGTAAAACCGCGGTGCGCAGCTAGTAATCTATACATTTTTATGTCAATACATTTGAAAGTTAATGGTGTTCTGTTATTTTAGCTTATTAGTAAATATTTGCACAAGGAAGGGCCCGAGGCCCGCGTACTGTAACGTAGTGCGACAGTTGCACTAAGCTAACTTAAAAATTATAATCCCTCAATCCTCGCGCTAGCGACCGCCTTGAGCCGAGTTCCAATTTCCAAAGGTCAAAGGGCCTGCCTGTTCTGAGCTGAGGACAAAGTCCCACACGGGGGCGTCCTCTTGCGCAGGTTGCTTAGTTTGTAGTTTATAAACCATTCAATAAGGCTCGCCTTGCTCACCTTTATGCCCGGTGAAGTAGCAAAAGCGAGTGGCTAACTACATAAAAAAAAGATTACTTTAATAAAGAATATAAAAAAAGGAAGTAGTAACATTTAAACGTGTGCCTAATGATCTCTCATCTATTCTCGAGATCTTACTAAAGCTATTTGTGTTTATTAAAGGGTCATACGGTCATTTTTATTGAGATTTATAACAACACATAAAATGTTATTATGTGCTGGTAACATTTCTATTAGTATAATTTATAAGGCAATATATCTTTACGTTTTGCACGGGATTTTACATTAGTGACGAATTGTGTTTAATAATAAAAAAAGTGATTGTAGAATTTTTGTATTTATTGTACTTACCTACTTATTTTTACTTATACTTACCGCGATTTTGTAACATTTACTAATAACTATCTGATGCCCGCGACTGTCCGCGTGGTTGTTATTCCTTCGTTTTTAACTATCCCACGGGATAGGTTCCCGTGGGATAGTTAATTTTCTCTGATTAAAAGCATTTAAAATGTTTACTGGGGATGTAAGGTACCAGGCAAAATTTCATTTAAATTGGTGCAACAGTTTCGGAGATCAGCAAACAAACAAACGGACAGAAAAACAAAAACAAAAGTTTTATTTCTATGTACAAGTTTTAGAATCATGAAGAAGTTTATATTGTCAAAAACGCCAAGGTAACATTAGAAAATTTTAAATGGTGGTAAAGCATTTTAAATTTTTATAATTATCGGCGCAATTTTCTGATTTTTTTCTTTCATAAGAACCTTCTCCTGACAATAAAAAACACAACAAAAAACGATGCCGTGACCAAGGGAAATAGGGATTTTCTTCTTTCTTTTTCTTTTAAAAAAGACAACTCCCGCACTAGGGAAATAAATCCCTGTGTCGCGGGGGACTTTACAAACATACATTTCACGGACACAAAGTACACCCAGACTCAGAACAATTATTTGTGGTTCACACAAATAATTGTCCCGGGTGGGAATCGAACCCAGAACACCAGGTCCCAGAAGCAACTACCGTAACCACTGAGCCACCGGTGCAGTCTTTTTTTTTATATATATTTTATTTAAAGATAAATAATATATTGGTCTTTATTATTTAACTAAATTGTGTCCAATAGCTTGTTTTTTAATAAAATGCTATAGTCTGTTTATTATTTATTAAGTTAATAAGAATTTACGAAGACACTTAATAATTTTTAGTCGTTAAATTATGCAAATCAGTTATGCTAACAGAACTAATTATGCGGCTAGTGAAAAGTTTTTCATATTTACATATTTTCTCCTACTTGTATCTTACGTCTTCGAGATACACATTAAAATTATAGTTAAGACAACCAGTAATTGAGGATTTAGCGATAGAGAAAATTGGCTCTTAAATCGGTATTAATGCTTATTGATTCCTATATATAGATATAACTTATTATAATTAATAGAATCAGGAGTTACATTGCGAATATCCATTCCATATTCATCATCGTCATCAGCCCGTATAACGTCAACTGCTGAATATGGGCCTCCTCCCGGGGCAGGGTATTTGCCATAGTCACCACGCTTGGCAGGCGGCTTGGTGACCACAGTATTATGATGTAATCACACAAGGAAATGCTGCTGCCCGTTCCTTGATATACGATTATTATAGAGCCGTTGGTCCCGATTGTTATAACATACATAATATTTTATATAAAGTCCGGTTTGACTCACGTTTGTAGATTTTTGGCGATTTCTCGACCACGGTTTCGGCTCCAACCGAGAGCCTTCTTCAAGGAGCGAGCTGTTTGCGCCTCGGTGTCGCGCGGGTCACTGACGGGCGGCGGCGCGAGCTTCCGAACGAGCGGCTGCGCGCTGCGCTCGCGCCGACAAGGTGCCCCGTAAAGAACTTGGTATAAAAAATTTATATAAAATATGAACAATACTCACGAAAGTTATTATACAAAAAAAAATACATCATGTTATAACAATCGGGACCAACGGCTTAAAGTCATTTCCCAGGTACGGAGGGTAGTCCCTCAACCATCCAGACCCGGATCGAACTCACGACCTCCCAGATTAAAAGCAAGCCAAATCCCGCTACGCTAAGGAGGTTGTCTATATTAATCGTAATTAAAAAGACGAAATGTCCAGTCCATCCAAGTTATATCTAAATTAAAAATACAAATATCTAGTGTTAATTCCGCTACAAAATATGTCTATATGCCATATATAAAATTTGCACCGCCCTCCCGCCAGCAAAAATTATGCCCAAAATGCAGGAGAGATAGTACTAAGTATATACAAAGTAATAAAATGATACTGAAATACATGTTTCTTTTGAATCTACTAGCTCCTACAATACGCTAAAATTACTAAAAATTGTGTTTTACTTACTACTGTTTTTTTTATTTGGTTGCTTTCCACACAATCCTATCATATATTATATTAAACCTAAATCATACAACTAAAAGAAATGTCGCCGTACAGTCGTGTCGTGTAACTGGCGGCCACGTATGATGCGCGAGAGTTGGTCGGAACAAATGTACCGTACGCTTGTAACTTAAGAACGCGTAGACGCGGCACTGGACAAAATATCCCGCATGCTTTATGTGAAATCAGATAAGTGAATTTACAACAAATGTCATACACAAGTTAGTGTTGAATTGCGGTAATGTTCGCGTATTTATTTGCATAAGCAATACGCCGTTTGCTTAACAAAGTTGCTTGCAATATTTAATAATACTTACTTGGGAGCACTTTGTATGTTAATGTAATCAATAATAAAACATTAAATTGGTTTTTATTTCAAAACTATTCCAGCAGTCAGTCCTATTTTATAAGAAAATGCGTTGCGTATTCAGATTTCTGCTTATTACGGTTCTTGTTAAGTACCGATGCGAACTAAGAAGTATTTACAAGTAATTTATTGCTAACATATTGCATGCAGTCACAACAATGGTTTACTTATTGGGAGTTATGTCTGTACGGTCTATATGCTACAATTGAATGTTTTTCTATGGGATTCATTCAGATTAATAATTCTTTTATCATTAACATTATTAATGATTATAGAATTACCTGTATCATATGATGTGTCTAACCTTAATTGTGATAATTAACTGATTTTTGCAACACGTATTGAACGATGGCTTAAATTGTTTACAGTATAAGTATCAAATATATATAATTATACAATTAATACGCCTGTTTGTAATAAATAATAACAGTTTTTTTTTTCTAAATGCATATGGCTGTTTATAGGGTAAGTCCTACTAATAGCAAAACACATTTTTTTGTCTTTCTGTGTTTCTGTTTGTATCAGCTAATCTCAGTAACGGTTAGGCCGATTTAGTATAAACTTTCATACATAGATTGACAATATTTTGTTTGCCTGTTTGTTTATCTGTGTATACTGTCTAATCTCCAAAAAGGTAGTATTGATTTAGACAGACTTTCATTCTTATATAGATTATAAATCCTTATTCTATTTAGATATATAGATAGATTATATCTAGTTATTTTTAAATATCTGAATTAAGTTCATGTTTAAATCACCATTCCCTTGATAAAGCAATTTCTTGAAAAATCTTCACAATTAATGTATAATTGTGAGATATTCAAATTAATTGTAAGTAATGATTATAGTAGTTCATGATGATGCACTTTCACTACTCTTGTGTCGTTGTACCACAAATGTTATGCTCACAACAATATTTACAAATCATTCATCTAAATAAGTCTTCCGGCAGTTGTTAATACACAATTAAAGCGAAAAGACGCTCTTGCACTGATTTATTTTCTAATAAGTTTGTTTAACTCACTCGATTATGTACACAATTCAATATACGAAGCACTTTATTGCATATAATTTATCACTAAGATAATCTATTAATGGACGGATAATTGCTTTTAGACTAGTGAAAAGTAGGTAAGGACAATATGTTTCACTAGGCTATGCAAAAATCAATGTGTTTGCATTAATACTAGAATGTAGTGTATTAAGTATTAATTTCTGTATAGAATCTATACCTACTATACTATAAGTATTTATTATTTTTGTTTGTTGGTTTACTTGAACGCGTTATTCTCAGTAACTACTGGTCCGATTTGAAAAGTTATATCAGTGTTAGATAGACCATTTATAGATAATATTTTAAATTGTGATGTTCCTACGGGAACGGGAGTTATACAGAAGAAACCGCGAGCGGAAGTTGTTAAACTATAATTTGGTAATGGTATTTATATTTATAACTCTTATAATGTATAAATCATATCATAATCATATAATGTATAATCAAAACATCCCAATTATTTCACATAATCGATATAAAAATGTTTAATAAGAATACCGGTTAACAATTACGTATGCCACGTCTAACACATTTGTTAGTACCTGTCCACCGGACCAAAACATTTGAAATTAAAAATATAACGGCAGAGTGATCATATAAACAATTGTTCCGATTTTTCTCGGACATTAATGTTCCACCGCTCTCATTAGCAAATGAGAGTTGTTTATGATTACCCTACAATACTTTGTCTGGTACCTACTTAGTAGGAGACCCCACCCACCAATCGCCCCCTCAAATTTGGCGCCCTGGGCCGTCGCCACATCGCGCCCCCCCCCTTAACGCCGGCACTGAGGATAACGTCGCTTTTTAATGGTGCGCCAATAGTGAGCCACGGGAAACCGCGCGCGGATAGCTAGTGATTGATAAAACAAAAGCTCGATGAAAAGATCGATCCTTTATTTTGTTATACGATTACAAGTAGAGTTTTTCTACTAGTATTCTTGTTAATCCCTCGTGCTAAGCTAAAATATTTATGTTACGCTTCCGATGCCCTCGTAGACCCGAAGTCCGAGAGGCCCGCGAACTGTAAAGTAGAGCGACAGTTGCACAAAACTCCCCTAAAGACACTAAAAGCCATAATTCCTCAATCACCCCGTCAGCAACCGCCCTGAGCCGAGGTCCAAGTCCCACAGGGGACGCCCTCTTGCGCCGGTTGCTTAATTTGTAATGTTTATATTATTTATCCAGGCTGGAGTTCTACTCGCCTTTATGCCCGGTAAAGTAGCAAAAGCCTCAGGACTAACAACATAAGTCCGCCTGAAAAAAAAAAACTTTTTATTACGAGTTCACGTAGGTAGTGCAATGGGTGATCGCAAGTCCGACGCCCTAGCCATTGGGTACGGTATAGGTACACTCATCAAACACCCATAACTCAGAAACATTGGCATTTATAAGATTAGTAGATAAATCCTACAAATGTCTAAGAAAAATAGAAAAAAGAAAACATTTCAGATACACGTTTATTGTGTAGACCACAAATAATAAAATGTTGTGGTTGCATTCATGTTTTATTGTCGCACAATCATGGATATTTATTGTCAAATAAATATGTATAGGGAACCGCAGACGAGCTAAAGTCATTCTGCTTTCATTTTGCTGCTAAAGTTGAAAGTATCTAAGTAATAGAAATACATCGTCATTCTTTTACTGAAGAAGTTCGTGCAACAGATTGAATGAATAATATGCTACTAGTATTGCACATAATTAAAGCCAGGTGATTTTCAAAATGGTCTGATTTCAGACACGACCGTTAAATTAAGCTAGCTAGTTATATATAAAGTCCTTAATTTCGCCACTTCATGTAAAGATATAACACAAGTAATATGATATAGGTGACATTTCTATAGAGCCTCGAAGATCTTGTACGACCTTATTTCGGCCGGTGAATTGGCATGAAGACTAAAAATTATAATTAGTCCGTCAGATTAATAAAAAATATTAGACAAGTATTTTTTTTATCAAATCAATAAAAATTGACAAAGATGTAGGGCAACAACAAACTATAACGTTTAGGAGAGGTGGGCTTGTGACGTCACTACTAGGTAAAATTGTACGTAAAAATGACGTCACACGAAATTTCAACGCGCTGTATCTTTGTAATTTTTTGTTTCAGGAACATTTGTTTAATCTAATAGACGGACTAAATAGATTTTATTATTCTTCATGCCTATTGTAAATAAATACAGTGGGTATAACTTTTGCAGATTTTGAAGAAAACTTGCTAATTTTCTACATATATATTAGCAAGTAAGAGTTCATAATATCCAGAATATCTAAAGCACCAATAATAATTTGAAGGAATTGTTAGTTTCATTAGTAAACTTAAAAACAGCAGGTAGCCGGTGGTTTCATATTCTTAAAAACTCAATAAAAAAGGCAATTACAAAAGCACGATGGCTTTTATAAAACATATCGGTTATAATTTTCATAACCGCTTTCTTGAATAACTTTCGAGTTTTTGGGCCACGCTTCTTACACAGAATTAAAAACTGACATAAAATAGGAGTTGTCAAGTCAAATTCGAGATGCCGCCCATATTTTCGACACATGAATAATTTATACTTTTTGCCGATATAACTGTAAGATCACAATGGTGAAGTTTCGTTGTACGTTCTTTGTTCTTTTTTTGGCCTTACATATGTGGTTAGCCACGAGGCTATTGCTACTTCATCGGGTACAACAGCGAGCAGAGCTCCAGCCTTATTAGTTGTACGTTCTTGTATGATCGATTGTATGGTGTTTGTGATATAAGTACTTACAATTGTACCGGTCAGTCGTGACTCCATCGAAGTATTCATAAATTCTGATGAGATATCGGTGCTTCAATGTGTTTTTTTGTCTATGAAAAGAAAGGTACCATTCGTACTTTGATGGCATCATTTTAGGTTGCCAGATAATTATTTGTGGATTGGTTATTTTTATTTATTTCATATAATTTTATTACTGTATAATAAGGGACAAATCTGTCGGCGACGCGACGACGCGACAGCCACTGTAACTTGACTGAAACAATAAAGATAAATGGCAAATGTAACTAAAACAAAATAAAATATATTTTACTGTATATAGCAGACATTTTGCTAACCAAATTATGAAAATAACTTTTTTAAATAAAAAATTGGCACGAGTTGTTATAAATCCTTGAAATGGCAGTTGATATTAATATTTTCTGAACCTCTTTTTGCAAACTATTTTGTTTTTTATTAGTTTTGTTAACATATTAATGTTATTTCAGTTGATAGAAGCGATTTAGGTTAATAAATATTAATAAAACATAGCTTTTTATTCGTTCTTAAAAACTCCATACATTTTAAGTATTATTTTCTGCCAGCGACCCGCCCCAGCTTCGCACGGGTGTAATGCTGATGTATTATACATATAACCTGTACCTTCCTCTTGAATCATTCTATCTATTAAAAAAAGCCGCATCAAAATCCGTTGCGTAGTTTTAAAGATCTAAGCAAACATAGGGACGGACAGACAGGAAAGCGACTTTGTTTTATACTATGACGATTGTAGTGATGGTGAGGTAGTAGTCACAGATTATACACCTTCTATTTTTAAAGTAAGAAAAGACGTTTTTAGTTTCGTCATATTCCTCCGTCTGTCTGTCCGTCTGGGCTCGTACTTCACCGTTACTGCACCGATTATCACGAAAATTGGCGGAGAGACCTATATTGAAGATCCAAAACTTGGCTTATAAAAGTATGGAAAAATATTTTTTCTAATTCTAAAATTATTTAACCTATCATCCTTTCAATCAAGATAAGGAGGCCAATACATAACAAATGTTTTTCTATCTACATTCATTAACTATTACGATGGATCATTTATTTTGGTAATGTCTTCATCTCAATACGGACAGGCCTATCGCTTTGTTATAAGCTCCACTCCATTAAAACTTAACGAGGCTGTTCTGTATTGGTGTCATTAGTAAAAGTGCTTTTAATACGCTTTTATGTATATAATGAGAAATTAAAATTTAGCATAAAACGGTTTTTGTATCATTTTAGGTCAGATTCGACTTTACGTAGGTTTAAGTGGATCTTGAAGTAATTGAAATATTTTTGTATATTTGCACTATAAACTATTAAACTTTCGCGTATCATAATTATAATTTATTAGGCACAGGTATTAACGCGATAAAAATTACCTTATTATATCAACCGACGTTTCGATCTAGTTGCATTGATCGTGGTCGCGGGCAGAGTCTGCGCGGGCAGAGTATGTTAATACCTGTGCGTGATAAATGATAATATTTGCACTACTTGTAGTATAATCTCTTGATTTCGAACCCCGATAAGAGCCTCAAAAAACTGGAAATCTCGGGAGGCCTATGTTCAGAAGAAAATGACAACAGTGAGTCACTGCAAACTACTTTGGTACATGTACAATTTTACCTCTGTAACGCAAAATAAGTAAGAATTAGTCTTAACCTCCACAAGTCGAATCAAAATCCGCTGTATGATGTATTTGAAATTAATATTTATATATTATAGACATTACTTGTTTGAAAAGGTAGTTACATACCTATAATAATACCCATAGTTTGCAATATAGTACACATTTTTTAAAGTAGAGTTGCCGCTTAAACGTCTCTTTTACACCGACTAATCATCATCATAATCTCCCTGCCCTTATCCTAATTTAATTGGCGTCCGCGCAACACGTTATTCTCTTCCATTCTGTCCTGTCTGCCGTCAAGCTATCACAACTCCCGTTTCTTTCATATAACTTCTCACACAATCCATCCATCTTTATTTTTACCTCCCATCTCCATCCCTTTTCGTTACATGCGAATTATCCTTTCTCTTTACAAGATCATAACAGGAATCGAATACAAAATTCGCGCCTAAGTTCTAGGTTCTAAAGCGCCAATTCAACTGTTTTCTTAATAATAATCATAATCGTTCGCAATATGATATTTACACACTAGTTTTCATTGCACGCCTTAAAGCAAAACGTTGAACTGAATGTAATTCTATTCGTTACATTTCAATGTTTGTCACTAATTGTCGTTTCACGGTCTTCTGATTCGAAATGGCTTGTTATTAATAGAATTATTCATTGGCTATAGAAAACACAATTTGTGTCAGTTTTGCCGTTCCCTCATAGATCGACTATATCTTTATATAAAATTACATGAATTTGTACTAAATTTCAGAATTGGCAGGGACTTTAAAATAAACGTTATTTATTTACAAGTCTTTTTTCATTATAAGAAATATATGTTCAAATGTAATGCTAATAGTTGACCAGTCATAAATGTATCTATTCTAATATTAGGAAGAGGAAACATTGGGTTGTTTGTTTGTATTTGTATTGTTTTCGGGACTACTAAATCGATTTCAACTCTTTCATCATTAGAAATCTACGTTATACAGGAGTAACATAGGCTATTATTAATGAATAGATTGGCCTATTAGGACCTTTAATTTATGTTTTACGAAAATAAACTAACTGACAGTTAAGCACTTATTGTCTTGAGCATGCAAGACAAGTAGTGCTTAACTGTCAGTTTTATGCACCTTATTGTCAACTCATTTAGAAACTTTAGACTCATAATTAAACAGCGAACTTTAGTAAGTATTATGTGTAGTTTATGAATGTGGCCAATCTTCGTGTCGTAGCGGTGTTAGTCTCGCTATGAGTCTAGGAGGTTCTGGGTTCGATTCCCACTCCAGAAAAAAAATATTTGTGTAAATTCAAAAAGAAAAACCGGGCCTGGTTCGTTAAGGGACTACCCTCCGTGCTGCGGTAAGCACGTTAAGCCGTTGGTCCCGATTGTTATAACATCATCTATAACAAGCGTACTACACTAGGAAACGGGCAGTAGCGTTTCCTGCGTATTACAAAATAATACTGCGCTCACCAACCCGCTGCTTATCTCTTAAGATATAACTTCCAGCAGAGCCGTAAAATAAAAAAAAAATGAAAAAAAAGGACTAGAAAAGTGTGTAGGTTTAAGGAAATAGAGAGCGAGAGAAGTAAAAAAACTTGGAATAACGTAAACTATAGTGGCTACTAACACAACAATAAATCAATAACATTAAATAAATATTAGGCATCATTAACATACATACAAAAATAAAACAATATTATTTCCCAAAACATCCTTGCCAACTACATGATGCTCTACAGTAAAATACTTTAGTCCATCTTATAGCGAAATGGTGCCTTTTAAGATAATTTAGGGTAGTTTTGTACGTCTGTCATAAATGTATAACTCGACTCAGTTAATATATAGAATTTCTTAGTTTTATGTCAAATGTCAACGGAACTCCGATTGAAGAAAGACAAACACTGACGCTCCACATTCAAATCGGAGACGTTCTTAATAAAGGCCCGGCTAGAAGTACCCAAACTGAAGGACATGCATCAGAAGATTATTGACTGTGGAGGAGGCAAAAGTAGTATGTCAAGTTAGTAGCAAGTGGTAGGAAGTAGTCTCTGCCTACCCTTATGGAAAAGAGGCGTGAATGTAATGTATGTAAATTTCTTGGTACCGTATTAATGAATAAAATAAAAGTATTAAGGAATTATTGAGTCGTAAACACCTCTATAACTGTGATAGCGAATGTTTGAACGCTGTACTTAACTGTAAATTAATATCGAATTACCTATTAAAACTAATTAACTACTTAAACAGATATATTTAATGTCATACATTAGGTTGAGGGGATTCAAACTACCAATATAATAAGATCCATTGTTTTATTTTTTGCAAGAGGTGGATAAACTGTAATTTGAACACATGAAGAGGTCATCACTTCTGGTTACGGTTAATGATAAATACCTTTAAGTTCTGGTAATGTTTTTTTTAACTAAGCGTAGTAATCTAATTTTAAACTGTATAATATACACATTACGATTTATATTTGATTGTATATGTTATACCCAGGTGTTTTGAGGGGACAAAAAAAAACAATTAAATTTGATGAATAGATGATTCATTTTTTCAACAGTTTTGTGAGCGAATTTTACTGAGCAGTTATTTGTGTGTAACTAAATTATATTATATTATATATAAGTATTATTATTATTATATTATTATCACGAATCTTATTATAATAAATATAGCTTCCGGCGTGCGGTTTCACTAACGTTACACCCGGTCCCGTAGAAACTTCATGAATAAATATAACCTATATCCTTCCTCGATCAACAGGTTATCTAACTCTGAAAGGATTTATTAAAACTGACCAGTAACTCCTGAGAAATCTTTAACTTTATATATTAGTATAGATTTATTTCTATGTAAATTAATTACGAAACATACGTTCAGAGTATGACATCCCTAGGTGTCTTCATATATCTTTATTATCCGGAGGCAATACACATCATTTCCGCCGTGGTGGGGAGGTCCTGTCACCTGTCCGGTCTCCTGTCTTCATACTTATTAGAAGCTTGAAGCTAAATAATGGGCTGTAATAAAAAGTTATTGTAATAGTTTAAACGGTAGTTTCAATTAATTACAGGTATGTTTAAGTGAGATACTGTAATTTTGTGAGCAGTAAAGGAAGACATAATTTACTGAAAGCTTTTGTAATAAATCATATTTCAGGAAGTACCTATAATGAAATTCTGTCTTCTTCAAGTCAAGATCAAGATTATAGTCTGTTTCAAGCAGAAAGGTACGGTAGGCATATTCCTTAGCGTATATCAGGGAACGGGCAGCTGCGTTTCCCTGTGTATTACAACATTATACTGTGGTCACCAATTCGCCTGCCAAGCGCAGCGTGGTGACTATGGCAAAACTCTCCCTCGGGAAGAGGCCCATGTTCAGCAGTGGAGGTTGAACGGGATGATGATGTTTGTATGGTTGTAGGTCTTTACTCTCTTTACCTATGAAATTGCCGTTTTGTATAAAAAAATTTAAACGATTTTTTTTTATGTATTTTTTATTTGTTTTAATCGAAGTAATCACCCATGCAATGATTGCATCTTTGCCAACGCAGTGGCAGTTTATTGATGCCCTTCTTAAAGTAATCAGCTGGACGGGAAGCAACAAATTATTCAAAGGCATTTTGTACTGCCTCTCGGGTATTGAATTTTTTCGCCAAGAAGTTATCCAAATTCTGGGAAAAGTAGCGTAGTCTGTAGGCGCAAGGTCTGGTGAGTAGGGCGGATGACGGAGAGCTTCCAACCCCAGTTCTTGCAAGTCTGCTGTGCAGTATGAGGTCGCGCGTTGTCGTGCAGGAGCAGCGGAGACGAGCGATTGACCAATGCTGGTTGGAGGTGTGCCAGCTTCTCCATCATTGTGTTCAGTTCTTCACGGAACACATCTGCAGTAATGCTCACCCCCTTTGGTAAGAAGCTATGATGAATCACACCGGCGCCTAGACCACCAAACAGTGACCATCACTTTTCTAGGGGTAAGTTTTCGTTTAGGGCATTGTTTAGGTGCTGAACCAGGATCCAACCAACTTGCTGACCGCTTGCGGTTATCAAACAGAATCCATTTTTCATCTAAAAATCTATATATATTAATATTATACAGAGGAAAGATTTGTATGTAAGTACCTATGTTTGTAGCGAATTGGCTCAAAAAGTACTGGACCGATATTAAAAATTCTTTCACCATTTGAATGCTGAATTATCACTGATTATGGGAACGGAAGTTACGCCGGTGATATCGTGCGCGGGAAGCTAGTAACGTATAAAATAATCATTGTTCGAATTGAATTGATTTACCTCTTTCCCCTATCTGTTGCCATTTAGTTCGTGACACAACAAAACATAGCACCTACATATAAAGCAATCTACTAGAATAATGCTACTTCAACCGCTTTATCATAACCCATCATCGTCATTTGCCTAGACAATTTAACAATCTAGAATATCGTAGTGAAAGTTAGTATATTAATAGCGCTAGTTTTATAGTGTTTAAGTAAATACAGTCGACGTGCTCAAAGCACCGTTGGGTTAGCTGTTTCCACTTTTACTCATGTGTGGAAAAAACGCTTGGTATAAAGCTCAACATAGCTGGCCAACGCGTTGGGTCGTCCGGCCAGTTATAAACCTCATTTATAAGTAGATGCCAAGTGTTGGTGCTATTATGAGTATAAACTGAGCCTGAATTTACGTTTCTGGTTAAATTGGTGGCAGGTTCGTTAAGGTATCCTGGGATTAATTTAGGCCTCGCAGTTTACAGCCTATCCTGAGCCTCTCCTGTGTGTGCCGCTGTTGATTACTATTAAGACATAAAACAAAGTCGCTTCCCGCTGCGCTATCGGTCTGTCCCTATATGCATAGATCTGTAAAACTTCGTAACGGATATTGATGCGATATTTTTAATAGATAAGAGTGATTCAAGAGGATGGTTTATATTATGTATAATAACAGGAGCCGTGTGAAACCGCGCGCGGTTATAGGCAGTGTTATATATAATAAAAAAATCAATCAAATTTACGTTCACTATCTATGATCTTAAACTTCTGAATCGGGATATTCAGCATAAGACCTTACTTTAAAGTAACTAATTTCAGTTCTCTTAAGTTTAATAATTATCATAATCTATTAATCTTTGACCTAAATCAGCCGATCTCTTTTCATTTTTCCTGAGGCGAGATATAAAGCATTGTATTCGACATAGTTGACCTTGATTGGATAGTTAATAACTGGGCCCTAATTATAGTGTAAAGCCGCGTAATCAATGAACAGTTCACGTGTTAATAACATTTGAATGAGTTCTAAAACTCTAATAAAGACTTTTTGGAAATTGCTATTACCTATATGGTTAGAAATGACTTCACTATACCAGGGTGAGAAAGTTTTACACATTTTTTTTATTCTTGTCATCCTACTTATATAAAAACGCGAAATTTTGTAAGCATGGATGGATGGATGTTTGTAACTCCTTCACGCCAAAACTACTGAACGGGATTAGCTGAAATTTTGCACCGAAATAGGTTATACGCTGGATAGCATATAGGCTACAAAACATCATGCTCCGACCCACTGGACCAGAGTTACGCAGGTAAAACCGCGGGGTGCAGCTAGTAAAGTATAAAAACTTAAAAGCTTGCTACGCTGCGTCAAATTAAACATTACTATCCCTATTAAGTTATATATAATTACAATGTTTTATTCTGTCGATCCAATTACTTGAACGTTACATGACGTTTAAATGATTTCAAGTTGTTAACAAATATTTAACTTCGTATTGCGTCTTACAAATAGACCGTTGAGTCGGCACAATTTATTTCAAAGCTTCGTCTTCCTATCGCCCTCCAGTAACGATCCCAATCAAATGAATACCACTACACCCGACATACCAAACACGCAGTGCAATTAAATATAACACCACTTTTGAATACATGTCCGTTTAAGTGGACAAAGTAAATATTCACATTTACACCAACCAGCAATGAATATCAACTAATACATTGAAGTAGTCGTGAGATACTCGTTAAGAGATATTGTGGTAATGGAATTTTATTATTATAATTTGAATCGATGAACGCGTTTCGTGATTTTCGAATTAAATGTAATAGCATAGTTTATGGTCTTTGATCAACGGCAACTATTGTAACGTTTTAGAAGCTTAAGATTATTATGATTATTAGTTGTGAAACCGAATGATGTTAACATGCAGTTTAAGTAAATTCCATATTAACACCGCGCTGTAATTTTAAGGCCTGCCTTAAAATTACAATTTTGAAAGTCTTTGATAACAAAATAAAATTGAATATAAGGAAGGTTTCAGTAGATATATTGCATGTATTATTATAAGTCTCAAATCAGAATGCAAATCCAATCCAAAATATAAAGAACGATTCATAATATTAGCTCCTTTACCATACTACCTATGCATAGAATAAGTATAAGAACATAATTTAATTAACTTATCAGATAGTTACAGCGTAAAATATGTAATGGAATCTATGGTATATGAATTAATTCGTGTTAAATCGGTTCCTTATTATGTAAATAGTAATCTCTTCCATATGACAAGTAAACTTTAATATCGCACACCATAATCCGTAGGTATACCTTATATTATAGAAATATTTGAGTAGCAAATTGTACTTAATAGAATTTCACGGTTATACTCATACAAATAAAGCCTTGCGGAAATTCAATGGTAATTTTAAACATTAGCCACATACCACGAACCAATTACTATAGTTTACTTTAATGGCAGAATAAAATAAGACTATTTTCTAAACTTTATCGAGGCATATCAGGTGTTCAGAACTGGCAAGTGACAGATAAAGTAAGGCGGGAAGGCCAATTTAAGTGCAACACTTTTAACGATCGTGCCTCATGAAAACCTTTATTTACGCTTGTAATTACCGATTTTCACACAGATAAGAGCCATGGCCGATTGCAAGGAGCTGTTCATGCTAGTAATATATTCATTGTTGACATGAGTTTGTTTAGCTTAAGGGCTTTTGCGGTAACGACTATCGAACGGCGCCTTGTTTTCTTGTATTATGGTTGTTGTTAGTTAATACTTAAAGGGAATTATATGCTAGTTCGTTTGAAAACATTGTTTTTTAAACTATGCAGGATTATGGTCTGCCTGTGCAACTTATGTTATTTATGAGTTGTTTTATTTATTGTTATTTTCAATGTAAGTAACATTTAGATACTAATTACCTATTTATAGACATTAGGTATAAAAATGCTGCTTTCACAGTTTATATTGTCTCAATGTCAATACAAAAAATGATGTAGGTAACCTTTGATGTCTCTTTGTCTGATCTAAATTGAACATATTTTGGTGTATATATTTTCTCAAAATAATCTTTGTTTTTAATTTTTTAAATTGTCTTAAATATCACGTAACATTGAATCAAATCCACAAGAAATTAATTTAAGATTCAATCATTTGAAATTACGGCCAGCAGTCTTGTGTAATCGAATATCATAGTCTTCGCGGGGAGCCTTAAACTGTTTGTTGTAGAAATCTATTGGGAGGTCGTCATGACATTGTGAGTTATGGGATTGCCAAGCCACCTATTGATATAACGACAAGACTATACTGAAGATAGGAAGATAGCAATTTGTTCGAATGAAATCTTATAACATTTTATCCTTCCAATCCGAGTTAGATTAGTTCCCAAATCCTTTATCTAATGTTCGTTCAAATCCTTTAAACACATTTGTTAATAGAATAAGGATTACATATGCATTACATTTAAACTTTGATGGCAACACTCTTTAAAAGTCAAATAAACAAATAAAAAATTATGTGTTGTGTACCTATATTAAAATATATGTATTTTCGAGCACAAATACTTATCAGCACTATCTCTATCTCTGTGACGTCTATGTAATTTAGAAAGGTTTGTTGACATGTATGGTAAAAATGGAAACAAAAAAGTATATTTCATGATCTTACTGATTTTATGAGACCTAGCCTGATTTTATGAGTTAAATTTAAACGATGTTAACGACTTCTTAAATATTTACAGTCAAATGGCTAGTTAACTGTTTCCTACTTAAGTTCTAGAAACCACAATACGTAGGCCTTGTCTAATGATGTTGACAATTGACATCTCCGTGAAAGTATGTATTAAGTATTTTGTTAAATAGTTTAGATGTTCAGGCTGCGGTTTTGCCATATTTGTGTTTGCCGCTTGGAATCTGCTGACAATCTACTTGAGAGTACTATACTCTGCTTCACTTTGTATGTTCAATTCAAAGAGAATATAATACTCCGTGCTGTCTTCGTTAATAAATATTATGCATTATTATTTACTAGTACTTCTATTTAACACATCAGACAAATGAGAGAATATAATACATACGAGTTAAAAAAAGCTATTAAATTAAATTCAAAATTCCAAAAGAACAATAAAATAATAAAATTGTTGTTATATACAATTATTTAATGTTATATAATTCATGCATATTGTAAACTTGGTACTAAGACAACTACCTTAGTCTCGGTTATCGTACATAGATTTGATAAAAAAAAATTACAGGATAATTTTTATGGCAATCTGCTGACTTAGTTGGTGGCTTTTGTAGTGCCTTAAAAACGTCTTTTTGGCTAAACATTCTAAAAGCGAATGTTTAGTCATCGGCAACGAAACAACAAGTTTTTAGCAGGGCTTCCAATATTCTTTTTATATATAGATATGAGTAAATTGATATAATGATAAGATATTATTATATCAAAAGCTATATTAATAAAATTTATCATCGTATAATATTCTCTTCTATGACTTTCTTTAAATTGGCAAAGTTATCGAGCAGTAAATCTTGGTGTAACACTTTTACACGGATTTAGATTTTCTAATTGAGATCTTTCCGATTATATTTTGCAAAGTAACGCATTAGACAAGATGTGTTGTGATTAATTATATTAGAAATTCATTCATATAATATGTTTGTTTAATCGCGTTGAGATATACCTGTAAAATAATTTAAGAAAGAGTACCTATTTAAAATTTGTATGATAACGTTGGGTCTACTTCTTTCATATATTTATACACCAGTATGTGTTATACTATTCTTAAATTATATAGTTAAATAACGTCTTCAAATCTCTCATTAGCAATCACTCTTCAGCCGACAGTCTAAGCGCATAGGACGCACCACCTTGCACAGGTTGCGTAGTTTAAAACGATTTAATAAGACTGGACGTGCTCGCTTTTATGTCCGGTAAAGTAGCATAAGCAAAACAAATCACCGTAGCCTAGTTGGTAGTGCTCCTGCCTACGAAGCTGGTGGTCCTGGGTTCGAATCCCGGTAAGTGCAAATATTTGTGTGATGAGCACGAATATTTGTTTCTGAGTCATGGATGTTTTCTATGTATTTAAGTATTTATCTATCTATATAAGTATGTATATCGTCGCCTGGTACCCATAGTACAAGCTTTGCTTAGTTTGGGGCTAGGATGATCTGTGTGACAGTGAGATATTAAAAAAAAAAAAAAAAAAAAAAAAAAAAACAAATGTAATCTCTGCAACATGAGTTAAGTCGATCACCAAGAACTCATAATTTTTCTTTGATAAACTTTACAAATTATCCTTTGTATTATAATTATGTAGTTTATAACATTGAAATAATTAAGACTGCTAGCTTAACATAACAGTAGTACCTACACTTGCTCCCATTACCAACGATTTCATCTGCACAATACTTAAGCAAGTCATTGTATAAAATGATCCATCAGTAAAAGTGAAAAGACAATGACATATGCAAATATTGCAATGTGTGAAAACATCACTACACTCTATTACTGAATGAGAGTAGCTTCGCGACAGATTGACAAATTCCGTTTTTTCTAAAAACAGGTAATATCTAATACACTGTTATGACAACTTTTAAAAGGAAAACACAGAACAGGGTATGACCTATAATATTTTCTTTTCTATTAAAAGAAAACCTTTATCTATGGTAGTTTAAAACCCAATTACATCTTTTCCTAAAACTAGGTAAACATGGCGCCAAAAGAAATGTTTTGTTAAATCCCATTTATTTAAATTATGTTTTTTTTTTTTTTAAATAAATGCGTTATTTTACAGTATTTATTGCTATGACACACTTATTTAGTCTAAAGTGCTTTAGTATTGAGTAAGTACTTGAGATATAAGTACTATAATGGACTAGATAGTCTACTTCTCTTGACCCTTGACCACTTGGCATATGTAGAAGGGTAAATAAATAAACCGTTTTTTTTATACGGCTTGATGTTTCTGAGCGTGCCCGCCCACATCATATTTTTTTGAAATGAGTATGGTAGAGGATTGGTTACTATATGTCTATAATGTCTATGGCGTCGGACTTGCGATAATGTCGGTAGCACAAGATGTTAACAAGAAAACTATTAGTGTGCAATAACTCTGCTAGTAATCTTTATAAAAAAAGCTATTCATCATACACTATATTTGATTCTATCAATGAACTCTTAAAGTCTCACATCTAAATAAAGACTGACTAATGCTACCTTTGTGTAGAAGTCACAACATAATACTATAATCCTGATTTATAACGTTAGTCCCGTCAAAACAGTAGTCTGGTGAGAAACCAAGATACAATATAAAGGCATGGGCTGTATGTAAGCAGTGTAGCCCAACCCTATCATTTGAACTGTAGATTTACAGGTTTGTTTTTAATTCTCACAAGTTTATAGCTTAGGTCTTTAAATCTACGTACTTATCTGTTGTCTATTAAAGGTACACCGTAAATTTTATTGTAGGACTTGACCCGTAAATTTTATTGTATTCGATGTTTTATGGTAGAGTTTTTAGTTTAAGGAATGTTGATTTTCACTTTTATGAATATTTGAATGTAAGCATATATAAAGTTAAAACAAAGCTTCGATTACGCTACATTTTATAATTATTTTCTTACTGTGATATAGATATAAAAAGCAGATTAGAAATTTAATAATTACAATCATTTTTAGTAGGTATCTATGAACATTTTGAATTTTTTTTTACATATGCCTTGCTACTATTAAATAATACCTACAATTTAACAAATAGGTATAATAGACTAATAACATAACCATACTTATGTAATAAAAAATAATCAATACCATATTTTTTTATAATTATATCTATATTCTACAAAAAAATGAATAAAAAGGTCAAGCTGTAGACTTATCTGATTTTGTTACTTATTACGATTTTATGCAGTGTATTAAGTATTTATGACACTCTACGGGGTGACATTATCGCTGTTCGATAAAACACATAAAAGAAAAAGAAAAAAGTATTTATGAAGTTATATCTCAAGATGCGGTTGGCAACACTGTATGTAAGTCATACAGTAAGCGTCACATCTGGTACCGTTACACACGGTCTCGACTCGTCGTTCTCTCTGTAGTCGGTGTGTTTGATGACAACACGCTTTTTGGATATGGCTTCCATTTTTAAAAAGCGTTCCTTTATTTTTTACACACTTAAGAAATAATGGTAGGTTTAGATTAAAAATGGCCAGTGTTGAACTTCTTACTTCTTGGATGGAATTTTTTAAAGTGTTCTTATTTTCTTAAGCATTTACAAAGTAATTGTATCATTTAATGTGTTTAAACTCCAACCTTTCGTAGTTATGTGAAAGAAGAAAAAGAAAAAAAAACCTCAATGGGATATTTTCCAGTACATATTATATTGCTATGGCATACTTACTGCTACTTATTAATATATATTTAAGGCCCGCCTTAAAGAAACAAGTCTAAATATATATGATACCTATACAATATCACTATCCTATTACCGCGCACCATAAATCAAATAAATGTCACGTTCTATCACAATATCGAAGTCAAATAATCTTTGACAATCGATTCATTCATCGAGTCATGTCATTCGATTTAAAATCGATTAAATGTAAGCTGCAGTACTGTGTGTAGTCTTTGTATAACAATCTTGTTAGACGGTTCTAGGAAATTGACTGTTGCGATTTAACTTACTTAGTAAAATTGTTATTCCTAAATACATAGGTATACAGGAGCTTGACCTGGCTATAGTAAAAAAATGTAGGAATCTAAGTCGCTATAGCCAATATATCATAACATTGAAGTCAAATAATCTTCCTAAACATTTATAAAATACTAGCTTCCCGCGCGCGGTTTCACCCGCGTAACTCCCGTTCCCGTGGGAAATTCATAATAAAATATAGCCTATGTTCTTTCTCAGGCTCTAGACTATATCTGTAACAAATTTCATTTAAATCGCTTCAGTAGTTAAGGCGTGATTGCGTAACAGACAGACAGACAGACAGACAGAGTTACTTTCACATTTATAATATTAGTAAGGATATTAGTAAGGATTGATCGTGGAAGTTAAAGATCTTCTGAGTTTCTACTTAGTACTTTTTTGAGTCGCCACGTCATAAACAGAGGATATGTAAAGAAGTGGCCTCATAACAAAAATAAGACAAACGTGATTTACCTATTTATTAAAAAAACAAATTAACACTCCACAGCAGCTAAAAGCAGTTGAATTTGTTAATATGAATTAAGAAAATATATTACATAATCGATTTTAATCGACTCGCGTCATTCGATTTAAATTGATTCAATGTAAGCTGCAGTATTGTGTCTTAGTATAACAATCTTGTTAGAAACGGCTCTAAGAACTTGACCGTTGGTACTTAGTAAATATCTGAATAGTCCATTGTTATAAACTTACAAGTTAATGCGTCCCTTGTTATGCTTTAACTCCGGGTAACTTGTTAAAGATTTTCTAGCACTTAGGTTTCTAATTTAACTTATACTTATAAGCAGTTTCCCATTCCATAGAGTATAAAATGTGAATTGTTCACTGGTACAATTCATTTATTCACTTTTAGGTACTGAGTTTGGATTTTTAATTAAGATCGCAAGTTTATATTTACGAGTAGGTACATTTGATGCACATATGTATAATATGGAACTATGCTATTTTATTATAAGTTACTAGCTATCTATATTTATAAATTTAAGGAACCTAAATGCTTTGATACGAGTAGGTACTGTATTCAACGTGCATATAATGATGGTAGGTAGGTTTGTTGTAACCTATTAGTTACCTATTAGTTGTAAAGATGTTATCTAAGTATAATGACGAGTACTGAATTCCAAATTCAAATCAAATGGTATTAATTGTACCGATGTTACCTAAGTACCTAGATAGGTATAGTTTTCTGCAAGATTTATTTGGGTGACTAATTTCGAAAAGGGCACAACGCTAATATACCAGCCATATATGAGTTGTGCCCTATCGAAATTGCATACATTCACTTAGAAAATTGTTTTATAAATAAGTATAAAATATAATTTCTGTTACCATAATTTAAACTATTTACATGTCTTAAACAGGATATGGTTTAAAATTACCCTCCCGACCCTTAGTTTGCTAAGAACCTTCCGATGCCCTCGTAGACCCGAAGTCCGAGAGGCCCGCGAACTGTAAAGTAGAGCGACAGTTGCACAAAACTCCCCTAAACTAAAAGCCATAATCCCTCAATCTCCCCGTCAGCGACCGCCCTGAGCCGAGGTCCAAGTCCCACAGGGGACGCCCTCTTGCGCAGGTTGCTTAGTTTGTAGTGTTTAAACCATTTATCTAGGCTGGAGCTCTGCTCGCCTTTGTGCCCGGTGAAGTAGCAAAAGCCTCAGGGCTAACTACATATGTCCGTCCGAAAAAAAAAAAAAAAAAAAAAAAGGTTTAAAATTAAAAATCACTACTACAATATGAAAAATGCAATGTAATCGAGTTATCATAAATCGATACAACAAATCGATTCATACAAAACAAATATCCCAGTTCGAACGGGATTCTTTCACGAATTCGGTCAGTCGATATCAATATATCTTTGTTTACCTTATATTGATATTCGATTTCCTGAGAATTAGAAAGTTTTCAACGCTGACTTTTGTGCTGATTCATTTCGGTATCAACACTAATATTATTTGTAAAATTATTTGTTTGTTATGGATAAACTCAAAAACTATTCAAAGCTTCAGGGAGTATTTTATGGAATTCTCACAAACTGGAGTGAAACCGCGCTCGAAAGATCGTCATTGATCAAATTATAGTTTGTTACTGTTAGGTTGACATTAGGAATGCTACTGTGCAACAGTGAGTCGTTGCTTGGTGTTTTTTAGCCTATATGTTAGTCTATCCAGCTTATATTAACTATCCCCGTGCAATTTTAAGCAAATCAGAACAGTAACTTATGCGTAATTCATTCATACAAACTTACATCTTTATACAATTTGTAGGATAAGTTTGGGTTTATATTAGCAAATAGCGTTATATTAGCACGAAAGGTCGTTTGTGTCTTTCCGGGATAAAATAAAGCATATTTGACATTCATATTCTCGCGTGATTGAGTTACAAAAATGCATCCAAATCCAAAATTTTCTAATCTTTATGTAGTTTATGATCACTAATAGTATTCTTGTTAACCCTATGTGCTAAGCTAGAATGCTTGTATTACGAGTGGGTTCACGTCGGTAGTGCAATGTGTGGGGATCGAACCGGCGACCGCATGATCGCAGGTCCGACGCCCTAGCCAATGCGGCAATGGCCGCCTAATTTAACTGTGTAATAGTTTTATATTTAATCATTATTTAAAGAACATGGGTCTGAACGTACCCAGTTTGTAGCAAGTTGAAATTGGTACCATTCGAAAGGTCTTTGAAAACGTAGATATTTTTTGTATGGGAGCAACTTTGTAACTTATGTAGGAAAAAAGATATTCGATGTTGAAAATACCGAAAATCCTTAGTAAAATCGACCCACACACGTTCAATTTTTTTTGATTTTATCCATTATGTGGGTACTTCGAACTATTTTGTGCTAGCGTCGGTGTGTCGTCAGTAGTTAGTACCAATCATATAATTATCATTGAAAGTAACAATACAATTTAATAAAACTGTGCTATTTAAGATTGATAGTTCTTATTTAATATTTTTTCTGTACCAAAAACCAACGATAGGAAGCTATATCGCTCTCTAAAGACAGAAAAAATGACTGGTTACCTATTTATTTAGTACAAAAAGCAGAAAAAGTGCGATTATTGGCAATTAAAAATGTTACAAAGAAGTTATCATAACTTCGGTCTTTCATTCATTCATTCATTCGTTCACTTATTTTCGAGTTACTCAATTAGGCCTCTTCTAAATTACACCTAGTCTAAAATGCTACAAAGTGGGTACGGGTTCCATACAAAATTACCCATTGTTCTTTAACCCGAATATTTTTTGTCTGCAGGTACGGTCACCCGTGTAACTGCAGTGAGTGACAGATAATGTTGATTGTCACGAATGACTCGAGGGACCGAAGGTGACAATAGTGTTGTGTAAAGTGACTTGTGAATGATGATCGTTTGGAGAACGAAGAACACAAGTCGTCGGAAATACGGGGGCTGGTGAGTACTCTTTTATAATACCCAATTTATCTTGACTAGTATTTTAAAGCAAAGTTTGATTTGCAGAAACTACTGGTCCGATTTAATTTTCCAGTAATAGATTAAAGCGGCCGTAGTCCAATGGCTAGGGCGTCGGACTTGCGATCTTGTGGTCGCCAAGCACTTAAGCACGAGGGGTTAACAAGAATACTAGAAGTCTGAAAAAAAAAACAATAAATAAATAGTAAATTCTCTCACTTTCATAAAATTTGTAATTCCACCTTTTAAACAGGCTGTATGCCCGGCAAAATATCAAAATAATAATAATAATACCGTAACTCATGTCCATTCTATCGTAAAGTCGTAAAGAGTCTCAATACCTAGATAGACATGTTTTATGGCATTCCCATCCACCTAACAGCTGAAATGTTCAAGAATAATAATTTAAAATTAATTATAATTAATAAAGCTATTGATAGTTACATCGATAACTTTATCTTAATGCCATGCCGTCGCGACGTTTCGCGTTTTCGAATTCCCTACATACATAAAATAGCCATAAAATTAGCACAGGAAATGAACGATATAGTAATAAACTTTCAAGGATCAATTTTAATTAGTATCTATTACCAATAAAAATTAACGGTAGTCCTCCGAGTGACAAATCAATCGGGTTTGCAAGGCCTCCTGCTGTTTTATAAGAGTCGAACTGGTATTTCGTGCAAATGAGTTTCCCTTGGATTAGGGTCAAATTTTATAGTCCTACTGTGTCTTACTAGCAATCTGCCGGGTGCAGTTCTAATATTCATCATCATCATCAGCCAGTATAACGTCCATTGCTGAACATAGGCCTCCTCCCATGGGAGGGTATTTGCCATAGTCACTACGCTTGGCAGGCGGATTGGTGACCGCAGTACTATGTTGTACCACACAAGGAAATACTGCTGCCCGTTTCTTGATATACGATTATTATAGATAATCATATAACAATTGGGACCATCAGCTGAACGTGCTTTCCGAGGCACGGAGGGTAGACCCTCAACCAACCAGACCCGGAAAGAAATGTTAGAATGTACACAAAGATTTCCTGTCCGCTGTGGGGATCGAACCCACGACCTGCGGGATATAAAGCGAGCCAAATATCGCTACGCTACTAATATTGTTAACACAATATTAGTGATCCTTGAGCTATCAAACATAATCAAATCTTACTGCGATCACCAATCCATCTGCCAAGCGGTTTGATTACGCCTTGCCAAGGTCTGTTAAAGAAAGCTATGTTTAGCAGTAGATGTAAACCAGCTGGTAAAAAAAGTGCAGTAATTCATAAATCTTCCCCCCGTAGGCCCGTAACTGAACTGTAAAGTAGAACGATAGTGGCTTAAAAGTCTGAAAGATGTAATTCCCTAGTCTTTAAAAAAAAAAAAAAAAAAGTCTCCCAGCCGGCGGCCACCTTCAGCCGTGGTTCAAGTTTCACAGAGGGCGCTCCATTGCGCAGGTTGCTTAGTTTGTAGTTTTTAAATAATTGTAAACCAAGTGATTCATCATATTATGTTTTGTTTGGAATTGAGATTAAAGTATGTTAAAGGATGTATGTGTATACCCACTACCTACTCGCGTAGCTTCTATTCCAATATAAAGTCACCATTAAAAAGAGCTTTAATTTTCGCTAATAATAATTTGGTGAACAACTTTTTGAAAAAATTAAATCTTTAAACTATGTAGTACTAGCAGCGCCCTGCGGTATTACCCGCGTTACTCTGCTCCAGTGGGTCGGAACGTGATGTTTTGTAGCCTACATGTTAATCTAACGTATAACCTATCCCGGTGCAAAATTGCAGCCAATTCTTTTCAGTAGTTTTACATGAAAGAGTAACAAACATCCATCCATTCATACTTACAAACTTTCGCGTTTATAATATTAGTGGGATGGAAATCTAAGTCTAAAGCGTTACAGTTTGCATTTTATAGTATCCAGCTGCCCATAATATAATTAGTATAGAATGCTCTATAAGCATAGGTATTATCGCAACCAACATAGTAAAATAAAAAGTAGTTTCCCGGGTCTGTCTGTTCCTGTATGGAATTTAATGCGGTTTTCAATATTATTAGAAAATTTATTCCAGAAGACGCTTTCATTTTACGTCGTATAAATATGAAAGACAAAATTCCCGGGCGCGGTTTCGCGGTTTCGCGGTTCCCGTGGGAACTTCATAATAAAATATAGCCTACGTCACTCAAGGTGAATGTAGCTTTCCAATGGTAAAAGATTTTTTGAAATCGGCGCTGCTTTTTTTGATTTTATTCATTACAAACATACACACAAAAATAATCCTCTTTATAATATTATTAGTATAGAAAGAAATAAAAAACAATCATATTATACGATTGCCGTCTGCCCTTGATATTAATTTGTTTCGCCCATACAAAATGATCAGGTAAAAAAAATTTTTTTTAGATGGCTCCTAATCTACGGGACCAATTAAAAAAAAACTTTTCACCATTATGAATCTGCTTTATCTAGAAGTAATAAAGGTAATATTAAAAAAGTATTCAGACAGTGAATAAAATACATAACTAAAAGCAACTAATTAAAAATAAAACTAACTTATAAAATACTACTATTCTCAATCTATTCTACTTGGCAAGGTTCCCAGAATGCAGGCAGCATTACCACGTTGCATGGCAATGCTTACCTGCTGTGCAAAGTAGAAACCAGCACTCGGAGAACGTGCCGCACTTAAGAGGGCCGCTGGGAGGTATTTATAAATTAATTTGGTTATAAAGGTTATATTTGATTATGAAGATTTTACGGGGATTGGGAGCTACGCGCATAAAAACGGGAAGCTAGTATTCTATACGCGGCTTACAATGCGCAGTGATAAATAATGAAATTATGAGTGTATCAGGCACGCGCTGCGGTCTCGGATGTCGGCATGTGGTGTGGTGTAGGATGGTTGGTCAAACACTTAAGGACTAGGATCTGAGAAGCTATAATTACTGCGGTTTAGTTTGTCATGTACTTTTAACACTAGATTGAATTACATGTTCAGAGATGACGGATAATGTATGTTTTAGGATGTCAATGGTATCCGGGACAAAGGCCTGCACGAAGTAGATATAGACATATCAAAAAGACGGTAAAAAAGTAAAAGCAAAGCATAATAATATTGTAAAAAAAAATTTTACTGAAAGTGTGAAAATCAAATATGAATGAAAAGAGTGAGCGAAATAGCGTCACCACCTACTTAGGTACACATTTTTACGGTTACGATTTTCAATCAATGCCAGAAAAAGAAATGGTAAAATAACTATGCCTTACACATCTATTTCATATGCATATCACGCCCTATTATTTTCAAGATGGTAAATAAGTCATCCGGTATATGTCAGCGGAAAGTAATAGGAATCGTAACGTATCGTTGTTAACACCTCGTGCTAAGCTAGAATGCTTGTTTAATGAGTGGATTCACGTCGGTAGTGGAATTGGTGGTTATCGTACCGGCGACCACACAATCGTAATACCGACTGCTTTTGATACGAAAAATAAATTTTTTATAGCTGTTTAATCAACTTTCACGTTGATCGCTCTTTGAGAAACTGCGATACTTATAGAGCCAATCTACGGACGTATTCAATATGTACCTAAGAATAGTGCATTAATGTTGGTCAATTCCTATATTGATAACAAAGAAACAACTTTACATGGGTAAACTATTCTTATTAGCTTGCATTCCCATACCCACGGGAACCGTACAAGGAGTTCATAGGCTTTGTGGTGTAAGAATTTTTTAAGTCGGTGCATTAGCTCCTTAGTCTATTTAATGTAAATAAAAATTTTTCTTCTTTATAATATTAGTATAAATTAAAGTGAGTTCTTATTCACATGATCCTATTACAGGTATTTGTAAATAGTTAAAAACATATTTGGACTTTACAGTATAATTATTTAATCTGAAAGCTTACTTATTTTATGTTAGCAGTTCTAAGAGTACTTAGGCTTTAAACGAATTAAACGATATTTATTTAGAACTTAGGTGTCATACTCTTGCACTTGTCAGTTGTTCACAATTAAATATGATTAATATAATTAAATAAAAAATGATATGTCTGTCAGTCTAGTGTCACGTCATATGTAGGTATAGTAATAACAATAATTATTTCTATAATCAAAATCTTAAACTAATCTTTTTAGCGAAAGCTGTCAGGTATCATAAAACAATATTTATTTATTTATTTCTCATATTTGAGTAATATCCATCCAAACTTTCGCATTTATAATACTAGGATGAAGATATACATTGTAAATATGTATACAATGTGAAAGGCGATTAACGGGCGCGGTTAGGCCGTTCACACACTCGAATGAACTCGCATCGTTGATCGTATGCCGATGCAATTTCTACGATTAAGTGCTCGATAAGATGTATCGGTTACTACTTGAGCTTAGCGATCGGGAGTAAGTGTCCTCTGTTTGTGAAATCTGTACTTTTATATTAATATTACTTAGTAAATGTATAGAGTAGAGAGATTCAATCATTTCACGGGTGACTCAGGTATATTATTGATTCTGGATGTATATGGTGGAATAATTTAATTGCCCAAGGAAGTCAAATTTATAACAGTTTGACTCCCTTGGGCAACTAAATATTTTTTTACTATTAAATTTATCAATAAGACACTACGGTTCGCAAGATTAAGCCTTCTCACTATTAACATATTTTAACTTTAGGCGTTTTGTATACACTAGTTTGTTTGATTACTTTTTATTTATTAGAAACTGGAAAGAAAATAAAATAAAAATATTTACAGAAAAAAGCTTTACTTGTAATTCTTCTATTGAAATCCATTAAAAATGTTTACTAGCCGGTAGAGACATGCGTGATATGAGTTTTTTTTGAAAGATAGCGGAGATTTAAACATAATAAATATATAGGTATAACCACAAAATAAATTTAAATCTATCCTGTTTATAATATTAATAATAAGATGAGGTTAAGAAAGATTTTCATCTGCCAACACTACTAGAATTTAGACAATAAAGTAAACCTTTGCAGTAAAGAGAAAACGGAGCCATCACCCAGATTTGAATTGTCCATTTGTATATGTATGTCCATAGTAAGAAACAGTTGGCATTTGGGTGTACTACATATTAAATGTCGCAGGGCAAGGCTTTTGTTCAAGAAACCCTTTGGCCTCATTTACACATATACGTGGGAAGTAACGTTTTGAGGTGCGTCGTACCTTTTTTTCGGTGTACAGATGACCAAATGGCAAAGAAATAGAAGTACTGTAAGTATTAGTAAAAAAAGAAACGCATATATAATCGCTTCCTTTGAACGCACATAGATACAACGCCATGTCTTTGAATTCAGCGCGGACCGTGACGACCAATGCCACGCCGCCGTCTCTTTAAATTAGTCCTTAGTGGTATTTAGTTCGTTCATCTTTGGTCGAAAAGCAGCCTCAAGAGGTTTTATTTAAACTAGAAATAACCTTACATAGGTATACAGTAAAATAACTAACATGTACCATTTTATTGCCCCATTAATATATAAATTTACAGAACTAATAGCGAATTAAATGTGAGAACCGCAACCATTTGGTTCGGGTAATGTACTTATGTTTTTACGGAGCTATGTGACTTATTGAAAGCTTTCTAATTATAGATAACAGCGTTTACTTACAAATTCTATAGATAGTATCGTATTTACGGCGGATATGGCGTCTGGTACAAGGTTTAATAGTTACTGTCAGGCTAATTACGCAAAAAATGCGACAGCGATAATTTTGCAGATACCTTATATACATATGTACTAGTATTGCAAAATGTAAAAAATGCCTTAACAAGGCATTTAAAAATTGGTACCTAGTTGACAACCATAGCTACAATTTAGGTTGGTGGTAGATATGGTCCCTCCCGTAGTCCCGACCCTTAGTTTGCTAAGAACCTTCCGATGCCCTCGTAGACCCGAAGTCCGAGAGGCCCGCGAACTGTAAAGTAGAGCGACCGTTGCACAAAACTCCCCTAAAAAAAACTAAAAGCTTATGGCTTTTAGTTTACCTTAATCTCCCCGTCAGCGAGCGCCCTGAGCCGAGGTCCAAGTCCCACAGGGGACGCCCTCTTGCGCAGGTTGCTTAGTTTGTAGTGTAAACCATTTATCTAGGTTGGAGCTCTGCTCGCCTTTATGCCCGGTGAAGTAGCAAAAGCCTTGGGGCTAAATAAATAATAAAAGGTCCGTCAAAAAAAAAAGTGGATATGGTAACTTAAAAATGTCACGTTGCTCTAAAAATGTAACTTTTTGGACGTTTTGCACTTAATTTGCTTAATTTATTAATTGCTACCGCAATTTTTATTTAATTGGTTTACATAAAGGTACATTTTCTTTTCTCCAAATATTGACTAAGAAATAAAATACTTCCCTTCCTATTCAACTAGCACCTGTTTTAAATTTTGTTTTATAAATTAACTAGATCGTTTTAAACAAAATGCAACTTTCAAGCACTGCACCGGTGGCTCAGTGGTTACGGTAGTTGCCTCTGAGACCTGGTGTTCTGGGTTCGATTCCCACCCGGGACAATTATTTGTGTGAACCACAAATAGTTGTTCTGAGTCTGGGTGTTCTGTGTGTCCGTGAAATGTATGTTTGTAAAGTCCCCCGCGACACAGGGATTTATTTACCTAGTGCGGGAGTTGTCTTTTTTTTAAAAAAAAAAAAAAAAAGAAAAAGAAAGAAAAAAAAAAGCAATTTCTCCACTACAGTATAAGGTATCTACTACTACCTTATAGTATTGATGATGATTGAGATTGTTGATTGATCATCATCATCAACAGCCCGTACAACATCCACTGCTGAACATGGGCCTCCACTCGACGGAGGGTATTTGCCATAGTCACCACGCTTGCTTTGCAGGCTGGTTGATGACCGCAGTATTATGTTGTACCACACAATGAACGCTGCTGCCCGTTCCTTGATATACGATTATTATAGATGATGTTGTAACAATCGGCTTAACGTGCTTTCCGAGGCACGGAGGTTAGTCCCTGAACCAACCAGACCCGGAAAGAAATATAAGAATTTACACAAAGATTGCCTGTCCGGCGTGGGGATCGCACCCACGACCTCCGAGATTTAAAGCGAGTCAAATACCGCTACGCTATGGAGGTTGTTGATATAAAAATAATTTCGGCTTACTATATATTGCTAAATTGATGGCATCGTAACTGTAGCTTAATTCTCATGCATTCAGAACGGGCCAGTTATTAGCGAGGCCGGCTATTACATATTACGAGGGGTATAAATTATCGCCATATTGAAATTTGTTTCGTGAAACTTTGTGTGTGTGGTCAAGTGTACTGTGTTTAAATCTTTTAAGTAAATCGAATAATGCCGGTGGCTGATTCCAGATAAATATGGCCTTTTGTTATGATTAACTTTTGATACTTACGACCTTTTGTCTTGGTTGCTTAAATGTTAGGTTGGAAAAGAGTTTTCAGATCTTTATTAACATACCTACGGCGCACTTAATGTCGCTTTTATGAACGAATCTTTGCCATATAATTGAATTGAATTGATGTAATTTTGATGGTCTTAATTGCAGTGCCATGCTATCCTATATTTTACGTAGGAATGCAGCAGTATGAATGAGCGAAGTGTTCTCACACGACATTCTCAAGTAAATTCTTATGTCTTTTCAACAAGTTAGCTGCCAAAACGATTTAAAATGTTGTATTAGTTAGTTAACGTTACTTTTTGGGACTTTTTGGGACTTATTCCTCACACACTTCTGCCACTAAAACTCTAGTAAGCCATGACGAGGCTTGAGGCTGTAGGCTTATGCTGATTCCGGGATACCTGAATATCTTGGATCCCGCATAGAAAATCATATTATATCTGTCAAAATTAAAATTAACTCCTCGAATATTTTTTTCTGTGGATTAAATAATTTGCCGTAAGTCCGTAAGTATAGGCAAAAAAATGAAAACATCCAGTGCGTCATATCCGGCCCATAGCGGTGCCTTTTAGGAGCCAATTTCCTTAGATTAGTTCAACAATATTTGTTGTAGCTATATCGACTTTTAATGGAGCTTAGACGTTATTACAGTGAAAACGATACCGTATTAATTATTAATTCGGTTTTACTCATGAATATTTACAGCTCATTATGAGATACGACACGAAAACATGAATATCGATTTATAGGCACTAAATAATCCAAATTATCAATTAAAATGACACGATCTTAAAACTCGTGATCACGACAATGACAAAGTGACATACATTTTTCAGTACATATTCGTATTAGGGGAAATCGGTATTGAGATTCAGTCGTTATGGTTGCGCGTGCGCCGATGCGGACAGAGACACGCATGTTGTGGTATAATAAGGTGCTTTCGTTTTGGAAAATGCATCTCAACTTAACAAGATATCCGCAGCGCGCAAGAATGGAATTATTGAGTTATAGTTTTTAATATTTATCTAATAATTGCAGTATAAAAATGATTTAGAATTTCTTTATTAGCTACCTCAGTTTAGATTTATAATCTAAGTAGGTATCTATTAATTTAATCTCATCTTTTCGTTTTCTCAAGAGGCGCAATTATCTAATATAATCGCAAATATCTATAACCCTTGATAGTGGTTATGTATTTGTGCCTTTGGGTGTCGAAACATTGGGGCCGTGAGGACCGGGAGCCAAATTAATTTATAAAAACCTCGCAGCGGCCCGCTTTTCTGCGGCACGTTCTCCGAGTTCTGGTTTTTACTTTGCACAGCAGCAGGTAGGATTGTCATTCAACGGGGTAATGTTGCCAACATTTTGGGAACCTTGCCGAGTAGAATGGATTTAGATTAGTAGTATGTTGTAAGTTTAAGCAACTTTTAATTGTTTATATGTATTTTAATCATCAATCTATATTAGGTTAATTTTCGAACAAGTTTTGCTAGATCTACACTCGGTTCCAAAAATGACGGGTTCACAAAAATTGAAATACCTCCAGAACTGTGAAAGATAGATCAATGAAATAAAAAACAGAATAAAGACTATTATATTAGTTGCGCTTCTAATAGCATATTATTTAAACTGGTTGATGAAAAAAACTTCATTAGAAAAACAAAATTAAAAAAAAAACTATTTTTAAAAACAATATTTTTGTTTCATGGATGCTTTCCATTTCTATTCTGTCACAAAAAAAAATATCGTGAACGTCTTCCACGTGCATAATTATTATTCTGTGAGGCAGTGCATGCATGGCAGTCACGCTAGAGGAATGAACTTGGGCGGAGCCAGCGTGAAACAGCCAGAAACATTGGTGTATCTTTGTCGACTGTTCAACGGGTAGTCCAGCGGTACCAAGAGACCGGATCACACCTTAGAAGACCAGGAAATGGCAGACCAAGATGCAAAACGGCCAGGGAAGACAGACAACTGGTGGCTACAATGCTCCGAAATCGTTTTCAAACTGCTGTTGGTCTAAAAACTCACTTTATGCGCTTTGGAGGTGGCAATTTAAGCGCTCAAACAGTAAGAAGACATCTTGCTGAAGCAAATTTGAAACCATTGAGGCCCGCAAATGGCCCCAAACTGGAACGGGGACATCGAATTGCAAGACAGAGATACGTGCGCGAGCACCTAAACTGGACACTAGACGATTAGTCTAGGGTAATGTTCACGGACGAGTCTAAATTCATGCTTTATAAGCATGATGGTAGGCAGTTGGTGTACAGAAGACTAGGGGAGCGCTTCCATCAAGCGTGTGTGGAGGAAAAAGTGGCGTACGGTAGAGGCTCCGTACAAGTTTGGGCTGGGATTTCTGCTGAGGCCCGCACCGAGCTGGTACTCATTCAAAATGGAACTCTAAATGCAGAGAGGTACGTCGGAGAGATCCTCAATGAACATGTAGGTCCTTTCATGGCCAGGATGGACCGGCATGGCATATTAATGCATGATAATGCGCGTCCCCATACTGCCAGAATTGTACATGACTACCATGAAGAGGTCGGTATCGAACTCATGCAGTGGCCAGCGCGAAGCCCGGACTTAAACCCCATCGAGCACGCCTGGGACGAGCTTCAGAGATGCGTGAAAGGTCGAAACCCCCCACCAATCACGCTTCCCGAGCTCACACAAGCACTGGTGGAGGAATGGGAAGGTATTCCTCAGCACCGGCTCCGAAATTTGGTGTACAGCATGCCTAATCGTCTGGAAGCTGTCAGAAGAGCTCGTGGAGGCAATACAAAGTATTAAATGAAGAAAGTGATGAAAAACAACAAAAAAACAATCATAAAAAAAATGTAATCTTAAGAAAAATATGACTACTTTAGTTTTTATTTAATTTAGAGATTAATATTGTAGGTGCAACTAAGTTTTATTTTATTTTTTATCTGTATAATTAAATTCTCAATTGAACAGTCTTCGTTTCATTAGGATGGCATACGTAGTTCGGGAGATATTCGGGTTTATGTGACTGACCCGTTATTTTTGGAACCGAGTGTAGTTAGCCCAAATTCGTTCAACCCTTCAGTAAGTAAGTGACAAACATTGTAAGTTACACTTATAATATTATAACGATAAAAAAGTAAGCTTGGAGTCTTATAGACCTCTAACCTAACTGTTTATTGTTTTCTTGGTATTTCTAGTTAAAATTCTAAACATGTTCAAACGGTAAGGTATTTCTAGATGAGCAAGAGATTTGCAATTTGTGGATCTAGGTCAGAATAACATTCACAAACATTTTAGTTATCTTTATGTGTTTAAAATCGTTTCTACTTATATACGACTTTACATCTAGAATATGTGAATTATAAAAAGTTATTTTAAATAAAAAAGCGTTAAATATTATAAGCAACTGGGCTACGGCAAGAGGCCGGAGCCCAATGGCTAGGGTGTCGGACTTGTGATGTTGTGGTCGCTGGTTTGATCCCCACTCATTGCACTACCGACGTGAACCCACTCGTAACACACTTTTAGCTTAGTACGAGGGGTTAACAAGAATACTTAAGTTAAGAATATTATTTATCAAAAAAAAAAATAGACAAATATATTCATGTCTGTAAATTATGTTCCAATTTGATTTGAACCAATATTGTAAAGAAATATGTATTTTTGTTTTCAATTAATACTTAAACTCAAATTTAGACCGATCGGCCCGGTCTGGACGGTATTTTATACTGCGGTAAATGAAATTGAAATGTGAAAACAGGTATTACAATTCATATTCCTGTCATATTCACATTCTGCGACGGCCGTACTCTAAGAAGTTTTAAAAAAGAAAAAATATTTATCTATCGCCTTATGTGTCCTTTTCACTCTATAACGTTATGTCGTTGCTCGTAAGAATATCTTTGCGCGTTATAAAGTCCACATGGTTCCGAACGGTCCGGATTTCGCGCTAGAAAATATGAACTGTAATTCTTGTAAACACGCTTCAATTTCTTTTAGCGCATTTTAAAATGTCGTCCGACCCGGGTCAATGCGAGCTGGTTAGTCGCAAATGTCCCAAGAAACCACATAAGTTACTGAAAGCTGCTATATCCAAGAGTACCTTATATAAGCTACATTTTATCAAGAAATTTCCACAGAAATCTACAAAAAGCAGTTGAATATGCGGGGCTTGTAGAAAAATATCGAAGATTAAGCATATAACTAACACTTAAGAAAATAACGGGATAATAATACAAATATAAAAGCTAACCCATCAAATATTAGTCTACCGTATAAGTCGAATGGCTGATAAATAACCGTTAACCAAAACCTAGTTGGCGATAATCACGTTTGTCATAGAAAGTATTTACCTAACATGGCAACGTGGGTTGAATGTAAATAATAGCGGGTTTAAAATGCAAGTTAGAATCCTACTAATATTATAAACGCAACAAACAGTAAATAATTATTACAGACATACCAATTTTGCAAGTGGCGGCTTTATCGCAAAAAGCAATCTCTTCCAGGCAACCCAAATCTCAATATACGGTGGACACACCATTCGTTTTTGTATTTTACGATTTAAAAAGACGCTGATATCTTAGGCCTTACCTAGATGCATGGCATTTTATAAATAAGGTTCTATAAATAAAGTAAGCTTTCAATTGAAAGACCAACAAGCTTATGTTTGGTGACCACTTGCCTATTTAACACAAACGGAAACGCTGCTGCCTGCTTTTGAAAAATTCTTATATAATATATTATAGATGATGTGATATGAAAAGGGACCAATGGCTTAACGTGCCTTCCGAGGCTTCTCAACCAACCACACCCGGATAATAAGCTATGATTTTAAAGCCACGAACGCACGACCTCCGAAACTAAAAGTAAAACTTATACCACTACGCCACGGAAGATGTCAGTCATTGTTCGGCGGGGAAATAAGCAGTAAAATTTAACGGTGTATACATACCTCTCGCCCTCCCGACCCTTAGTTTGCTAAGAACCTCCCGATGCCCTCGTAGACCCGAAGTCCGAGAGACACAAAACTCCCCTAAAAAAAACTAAAAGCCATAATCCCTCAATCTCCCCGTCAGCGACCGCCCTAAGCCGAAGCCCAAGTCCCACAGGGGATGCCCTCTTGTGCAGGTTGCTTAGCTTGTAGAGTTTAAACCATTTATCTAGGCTGGAGCTTTGCTCGCCTTTATGCCGGGGAAGTAGCAAAAGACTCGGGGCTAACTAAAAATGTTCGACTGAAAATTATATATACAGGGTGTTTGGCAGAACGTTGAACATACGAAAATGGTGGGTAGGTTACTGCTACTTACTCAGCCCTAATTTATTTGGCCCTGGCCGACTGGGTATTTAAAAAAAAAAAAAAAAGTTTTTTTCTTGTTTCACCACTTTCTTAACTTTAAAGTGTATTTTTTTTTATTAAAAATGGGCAACAAAACAGGCAATTTTTTTTTTTTGATCAATTCATTCTGACGCGTCACGGTGCCACGAGAGCGAAAGAGAGCAAAAATACGCTATGACTGCGCAAGAGTGAAACAAAATTTCTACCTGCTTTGTGTAACCATCTCAAGGGAATAGTGAATGTCAATTTGCACCACTGCTACTGGCAAGCCGTCGATCCATAATTTTTACCAACTTTGCAGTATTAAATTTCGCAAAACATTTAACTTTCCGTAAAGGTAGAGTTTAGTCAAAAATTTCCTACTTGATAAAATTATGAAATAACTCTTAAAGTTTTTTTTTTATAAAAGCAAATTACATACCATTAGAAAGCTCACACACTAGGGATGTTTTGCTAGAATTGGAACTCCTCAATCATTTTTTGTTTTTTTTTAAATGCAAGTTGAAATTAACATTCAAGTATTTTTTACATCTTTCTGTAAGTTTGAGGACTCATAACTTTTTTTCTAGCTAACATCTGAACAAAGCAATAATTTTATAAGAATCTGCCAACATCAAAGATTAAAAAAAAAAAATTGCCTGTTTTATTGCCCATTTTTAATAAAAAAAATACACTTTAAAGTTAGGAAAGTGGTGAAACAAGAAAAAAACTTTTTTTTTTTTTTTTTAAATACCCAGTCGGCCAGGGCCAAATAAATTAGGGCTGAGTAAGTAGCAGATGACCCCACGTTCAATGTTCAACGTTCTGCCAAACACCCTGTATATATATATATAAATATAAATACATACTTTCTTAGTTGATGTTTGCCATTCGGTAGGCTTCCTTTCACCGCCTCCATTTGTGATAGGCACTACAACAACCGATATTTGTTACAACCAACACTTAGTATATCCGTTACCTTATTTATACTTATCATAATGTCGCGGATACTTACTGGTTCGGCTACACTGTTGCCATACATAGTATTTGTTAGACCGCCTCTTACACCGACATGTAACGTGCTGTGTCTTCTACATTATTATTATAGTAACCAGTGTTTAAGTTTAAACAGTAGTTGTTAGTACTAGTTTTATATTATTTTAAATATCCGCTTGAGATACATTGGAACGGATGTTTAGAGTTCTCTTTGACATCGTTTTATTTCAAAAGTCTGTAGTAGGTACTTAAATTAAGTAAATTATCTTATACATAGTGAACTCTGGTAGTGAGTTTAGTTTCAAACGTTTATTTCCAAATGCAACTATAGAGAAATTTGTCGAGTAGGTAATGTTAACCATTATATCGATAGATGCATAAATTCCCCTTAGAGACGTGTTATTAATACATTCATAAATTTCGACGACTGGGATCCACTGTGTCTGAATGGTCTAGACATCCTGCCGATGCAATGATTTAAATTTATTAATCTCAGTATCCATTATTTAGAATAACTTATAGGCTTCAGTTATTGCCTATCATGGGTCGGGCCGTAGGTTTACCATCCTAATGAAATAATAACGAATCAAAGTAAGATCTTTTTTTTTATGGGATAAAGCCTAAATTACCAGCACTGAAAACCAGGGTCAACAGTGGCATAAACTGGAAATGGCAATAAGAACTGACGACCACCAAGTCCCGAGAAAAAATAATAGATTTACTACAATTTAATAACGTCTCAATTTCGTTTTAAAACTAGAAAACATAATATCGTTACATTTCGTTGTAATAAGAGTTACATTCACAAAATTGCTCTTTGTAGCTAGGTATTCTACCATAGCGAGTATTGTTGGCCAATGAAGATATTATAGTTCCGACAATGGTTTATTACGGCAACACCCACTTATTTTGTTTTTGAACTTAATACTATGATACTTAAAATGATTGAGTTCGAAGAGTGGGTATAGTTAGAGCATTCCTAGCCTTTTTTAAGCTTTCATATATGAATATGGGCTATATTCATAAATACCGTTCATGACGAAATATAGTATAGATATTAACTAAACCTTGCGAAAGGACATAGAAAACCTTTTATTTCAGAAGCTGCACTAAGTAACTATTCTACTACACACTCTTAGCCGCATCCTTGACCAATTATCCTTAGTTTGCAAAGAACCTTCCGATGCTATACCTGAAGTCCGAGAGTCTTACTAGAACGTCAGTTGTACAAACTTCTGCTAAACATCTTAAAAGCCATAATTCCTTTATCCCCCCGCCAGCAACCGCCCTGAGCCGAGGACATAGTCTAGTAGATAATAATCGACATATAAAATCGTTATTTTTTATTTATTTTTATGAAGTTGTTAGCAAGTTACATTCTTTAAATTAACAATGGTTGATATGATAGGGAACGGCCATACCCTATACGAAAGATGACCTATAAATAAATACAATACAAAAAAAGTTGCTTCTGAAAAAACAAAGCATAGCGCATAGATTGTGTACTGTTAATAGATTTATTTTTGGTTGGCATCAAATATCATGCACATTTTATACTAATCGAAGTTCTCACAATTTATAACATTTTGTATTAATAATAAATACTCTAGTAAACTGTCACTGCCTTCATATAGTCCAGTACTTACATAAAATACAGCATGAAACAAAGATATGGTGGAATATATCACTAATAATCATAAATTGTTAGTAGTACAATGTGTAGGTACATCTTCTACAATTTATGTTCTATCCATATAAGAATAGCGAACTTAACTTAAAACAATATATTACTGCAAAGACATTAATTTATTGAGGCCAATTACTGACATTTATCTATTTGTAATAAATCTATTTAATTGACATCTATAGTTTCTGAGGGCGAGAAATAATTAATAGTTTTAATTTCTAAAATTATCTTGATGTGCTCAATTCTCGTGAGTGATTGAGATAGAACTCAATATTTATTTAATTTTGTACTTTATTGTAAATATATTAGTATATCTTTTGGTTTCATTTTTATTTTAATGTTGCTTCGGTGTCATAGGAGATTTATGATGTGTTCGGAAGTTGTTTATTGATAGACGGTGTATGATGAAGATGTTCGATAAAATTATTACGTGTGAAACGGAGTTACTTTGAAAGATTCTATCTATTTTATAAGGTGTTATTCGCTGGTTTAATAATAATAATAATAATGCTGATGAATGGTTTCTTAATTATTTTTGATTGAAAAATCTCTTTTTTAAGATCTAAATGCGTAAAATATAGCACGTTCATTTCTATAAATGTCCATTTCAGTGTTATACCTGTGGTTATACCCACTAAATCAGTAAATGCGTCGTGGCTAGAATGATGTCCACACAAAAAAAAGACAAGAATAGTGACTACGTATTTTACGTGGATATTTTAAAATTTTACAGCATAAGGTATTTCCTCCTCTCACGAGTCCTCAGCTAACCAATAGAATATATGACCCGCAATTATAGACAAAGTTATCTAAATAGTGCGTTAGCTTTTGTCTTTTCAAAAAAAAAAATAGCAGTCAATAAAAGGGTGGCAATTTTTCATTGGTTCATTCAAAAGACAAATAGGTACAATTCTTGTAGAGTAGGCATAAGTTATATGCCTAGACTGCACCACCACGAGTATCTACTTGTTCATTTTAAGCATGATTTATGGGCTTGTGAAGTACTCGCGACAAAAGCATTTATGTTTAATAACTGTTGTTTTATTGAACCGATAAAATGTAAGCAATTGATGACTTTATGTGAATATACAGGTGGTCGTTTCTGCATACAATAAAAATGTTTTAGGTATAGTGTATATTCAAAATACAATTAGTTTTTTTTTAGTCAGTTAAAATCTGCTTATTCACTTAGAATGTAGGAGTCGACACGATCAATGTGGACTTGGTGGACTTTATTAGTGAATGCCAAAACTTACACAATTTGGATATATACAACAATAATTAAGAATAAATTAATTGTATTCTATTAAGCACAAACAACCACTAGCCTAGCGACCGTAATTTTATCTTAATTTGAATAGAAATTACTTGGCTTAGTGGTACAATTATGTATAGTTACTTATATAGTCTATAAAACACAAAAAAATGAGTAGTACTTACAATTGTATAGTTACTATTAGTTACTTATGCCATTTTGAACACTACGCTTCTCCCGGAAAATAAACTGATAAAATAAAAATACGCGTACCATTAAATAAGACTAATAATTAGATATTAATAAGGCTAAGTTAATAAAATTAGAAATTATTAATGTCAAAAGTCGTCTGCGCGACTTCTTATTGACCTTACTTTTTAATATTTGATAAAAAATAACAGTTTTCGAATCGAATAATGGTATTCATACAGTCCTTTTATTCGTATTCACATTTAGTTTTATAATGAATATACATTTTATAACGTTATTCTACTCATCTCGGTGCCATTGACCGTAGATCTTTGCATAAAAAGAAAGCTTAAAATATTTATAATATCTGTCGAATTCACATCGTCATAAATGTATTTCAATGAAAGTTTTTCATATTGTATCATGAATGCTTTTATTAACTTTTCAAGTCTGTAAGGAGTGGCAGTGAATGGGAAGTTAAAGTATACATTCATGATTTTATATTGGGTACTAAGTTAAACTACATTTCGATTCAACAGTATAAATATAGATGAACTAGGTACAATAGTTAAGTTAAAATAATTCTGAAAAACAAAGTCGAATGGGCTGTATTAATTAAATGACACATCCTTTGACGTTTAGTAGTGAACTTAAGTTAGTTTGATAAAGACTGTGTGAATATAATGTTCTTCATGCCTTTGACGTTTAGTATTGATCTTATCTTTGGTAACGACTGTAAATATAATGTTTTCTAGTTAACATATCTACATGATTTACCAATAATTGATTTTGGTTGTATCAAGCATTCCATTTCTCGACGAAAATGCATTCCCTCTGCCAGCACCGAGAATATGTGCATCGTGGTATATGGGACTCTACTCCCCATTCAATCTTTATCCGATGCCCTCGAAGACCCGAAGTCCGAGAGGCCCACGAACTGTAAAGTAGAGCGACAGTTGCACAAAACTCCCCTAAAATACTAAAAGTCATAAAATCCCTCAATACCATCGCCAGCGACCGCCCTGAGCCGAGGTCCAAGCCCCGCAGTGGGCGCCCTTTTGCGCAGGTTGCTTAGTTTGTAGTTTTTAAACCATTTATTAAGGCTGGAGCTCTGCTCGCCTTTAGGTCCGGTTAAGTAGCAAAAGCTTTGTGGCAACCAACGTGAGGCCATCCGAAAAAAAAAACATCCAATCTTTACGTGATACGTGATCACGAAATTATTGCATTTATTGAGGCTAGAGCCCTGCTCGCCTTTATTCCTGTTGCAAAAGCCTTTTGGCAATGACGTGACCGACAAAAAAACTAAAAAATAATAGAAGCTAAGCCACTGGGATAATATCCTTACGTTATCATTTTCTTTAAGAGATGATTTCTTATAGACAATATTCGTATAACTGCGATGGTCTTCTTTGAGAAAGCACATAGTGTAAAACTAGTTTTATTCTTACTCAAATTTTCACTTATGCAAATTATTTTAAAGAACTTGCTCCTGAGACCTATTGGTTTCCGTTTATTGAATCAATTATCTCCGTCATTTTATTGGCATTTAAAGATGTTTGTGTAATTTATTAATCGATATAATTGTAACGGTTTATTGGCAAAACCAATTGTTTACATTTATTAGGCTCCGGAATTGTTGGGCCGATTTCAAAAAACCTTTTACGATTAGGAAACTAGGTTATCCAGGAAATCGACGGGGTTGAAACGCGCGCGTGGGTAGTTAGTAACCATTAATTAAGACTGGAGCTCTACTCGCCTTTATGCCCGGTGAAATAGCAAAAGCCTGTATGTCAATCCGAAAGAAAAGTGGGTAGATAGTTAGTACACAAATAATTGAAAACTGACTTTACCAACTGAATTTTTGTGAAATGGGGTACAACATTCTTGCTTCACGTTTTAATATATTGACTATGTATTTGTTTTCAAATGTGTAAATTGAACTTTTATTTTTTGTTGCAGGTCCAAAATGGCATCGGATGTTGCGTCACATATACGATCAACCACATTTCTATGGCTAATCCTAGCCCTAACAAATGTAAGTTGATTTACAACATTCATATTAAAATTATTTATTTGAGAATAAGCGACCCGTCGTCTGTTGCGATGTATTATATACATTAAAAGTTTCTCTTGAATCAGTCTATCTATTTAAAAAACCGCATCAAACCCCCTTACGTAGTTTTAAATATATCCTAGGCAGACAGCGGGAAGCGACTTTGTTTTGTACTATGTAGTGATAACTGATAACAAAATTAAAACAATGTTAGTTTACCCCTACTGCTATGACCAATACAGCCTTAAATCAATGACACTGAACTAAGCATAAGGGATTAACAAGTAGGTTTGAGTGCGTGTATCAAGAACAACTTGAAATGTCAACCTCACCGAAAAAGCTATAAGGTTCAAAACTTGTTAATCACCGATCACAGATTTCTTGGCGACTTTTGATATCAAAACATATCAAAAGTGAAATAAAATTGTTGTCAAAATATGTATTTTTTTTTTAAATAAGGAAACACATATTGGCTATACCAAAAAAAAACTATTTATCATTGAAATAAAAAATACTGACTTATACTTCGTTTCGTGACCTCTTGTTAGCTAACTAGGTGGACTAGAAGTGTAAGTTCTTTGTCAGTTTCTTTGACATATGTTTGAGCTAAGTTGAACCCTATCATTTATCGTATAGAGTATATTTTATCTTGCGTAATCATTAACTGAAATATCGTGTCGTCATGCAATGTGGAGAGGATATTTAGACCTCAGAAGCATAAGGACGTATGTACTATTATCTTCAGAAGCATTTGGTGGTAAGTGCCAGTTGACGAAAAGGACATATTCGACGAATAGTTCTGACGTATAATGGCACACCCGATATTATGCTTCTGATCTCTTGATATATTCGAGAACAAAATATAATTAGAGTGGAAATCTATTGACGTGTCGTGTTATTTTAAGTTCACCTACATTTTGTAGAAATTCCGTACTTAAAGGTGATAATTATTATAGGTGTGTACTGACCGTTGCTACGAAATCTAATGTAATGTGTTATAGAGCGAGTATTTACGAGAAAATAAGGCATTTACCCCATACTGTCTGCACGAATGCTCACATATCGTGCTTATTTAACTTTAATGCCCATTTAAGTCCACTGCTGAACATCGGCCTCCTCTTAACAGACCGTGACAAATCAGTTATTGACAGATATTGTCACCACCACGCTTAGCAAGCGGATAGGTGACAACCTCCGTAGCGTAGCGGTCTGTGGCTCGCTTTAAATATCGGAGGTCGTGGGTTCGATCCCTACGCCGGACAGGAAATGTTTGTGTATATTCTAAGATTTCTTTCCGGGTCTGGTTGGTTGAGGGTCTACCCTCCGTGCCTTGGAAAGCACGTTAAGCCGTTGGTCCCGATTGTTTAACATCATCTATAATAATTGTATATCAAGGAACGGGCAGCAGCGTTTCCTCGTGTGGTACAACATTATACTGCGGTCACCAACCCGCCTGCCAAGCGGGGTGACTATGGCAAATACCCTCCCTCGGGAGGAGACCCACATTCAGCAGTGGACGTTATACGGGCTGATGATGATGATGTCCCTTAGTCGTCTTTTAAGACACCCATGTGAAGATGAAGCCGGAAACCACACGGCTAACTAAACCCAGGCAGATCGAAGACACATAAACACCAATCCTAGTAGACAGGTACAGTCGCCATCGGTTTTTACGACATGCAGCCTTCAGTATCCCAAGTCACGTTTGTGAGAACTAATGGTACTTGGTATTGAAAATTATTCACACTGAATAAATGTACAAGCTACTGATTGATGTATTGCTCAAGTACGTGTACAGTCGTCGATGTAAGCAAAACATTGACATGTATGTGGAAATGTTTATGAGTGACAGGTGAGCTGTTGTATAAATCAAGTAAGAATGAAGGATTTTGATTTTTCCTCTACGATGGTGTTAAATCTATACTAATATTATAAAGAGGAAAGATTTGTATTTTTGTGTGTGTGTGTGACCGATTTGAAAAGAATCTTTCACAGTTAGAAAGCTACACTATCCCCGGATGACATAGGCTATATTTAATTATAAAGTTCCGACGGGAACGGGAGTTATGCGGGTGAAACCGCGCGCGAGAAGCTACTATTATATATCTTTGACGGCAGTTTGAAGGTTTTATTTGTTATTATAAGCAGAGGTTATGTTAGAATCTTGTATTAATATAGGGGGGATTTGAATAGTAGATACACTTTAACACAATTGCTGGTAAGTTTTTTGAAAGAGAATAACATTCAACTTTTCAATATCATTGTATATACTGGGTGACTTTTTTTACCGTCTTGAAAATAATAGGGCGTTATATGTATGTACCTATATGAAATAGATATCTAAGGTATTATTTTATCTTTTTTTTGCTGACATAAATGAAAATCGTTACGATAAAAATACCTAATTAGGTAGTTACGGTACGTTAGTTAAAATAGATGCCTATAATACTAGGCCGCAATCAAATAAGAATGAAAATAGTCAGCGAAATAACCTTATTACCTACTTAGGTATGCATTTTTACGGTTAAGATTTTCACTCTATGCCAGTAAAAAATAAAAAAAATAAAATTACTATGCCTTTGATCTCTTTCATATGTATATGACGCCCTATTATTTGTATTATAAAGAGGAATTAAAATATTATTTTTATTAAATTATTTAAATAGCATTATGCATGCTTGCATTAAATAGGCTCCGAAACTGCTGGACCGATTCACCATTAGAAAGGTGCGTTAATATAAGTATATTTACATATAAAATTCCTACGGGAAATGGAGCTTTGTGGGTAAAACCTCGCGCGGGACGCCAGTTGTAAATAAAACATTTCTTTAATAGGTAAACGATTTCGAACATCCTAAAATTCGCTTTTAAAATGAAAAGTGAAATGTAAAAAAACGAATAACTGTAAAGAAAAAAGCATTCTAAATTCAAACGCATAATAATCCAAGCTCCGTTTCCAACAAAAAGCCGACCTAGAGTTGAATAAGCAGAAACGAAACGCCGTCCTTGGTGAGGTCGTAGATACTAACCGGCTAAATGCAGATGTCACTAGATAAAACATTTGTTTATACGATCGGATTGCTTTCACATTTGGTCAGGTAGCGGTGTCCGTTCCATTTGACGCGGTGTCGTCGCATGCGCGTCCGGTGGCATACATAGCGTACATATCGCACGTCAACTGGACCAGATGAGTAAAAACATACGGATAGAGGCAGTAGGTACCTAGCATTCGGAGAAATAAGATCGCGGCTCAATTAATTTTCAGTTGGTCTATTTCATTCATTTATAAGTAGCGGTTGCAGATTACAGGTATTTTAAAGGCGATGATACGAATTGTTATCTTATTAAAATAATACTAATTTTTAATGTTTTTTTTAATACTTTACGGAAAAGCTTACCATATTTAGTCCCCCTTAGTGACGTGTTATTAAAGAGATTGATATATTTCGATGACCGTTAGGGTTCCACCAAAGCCTACTTCGTTAAGGCATTAGGGTCTTAATCTAAGATGCAGGTTCGATCCCCGCCGGTGGTCGAATTTTATTTATCTAAATTTTGAAACATAAAATAATATTTGTTAGAAAAAATCAATTGGTTGTTAATGTCATGTAAAAACGCCTCACCTACGATACATAGCAATTGTAACGTATCAATTTATAGACAGCTTTCCGCGAGCGGTTTCATCCGCGTATCCCCCGTTCCCGTGGGAACATTATGATAAAATATAGCCTTCTACGATAAATGGGCTATGTTATCACGATGTAATCATTTTTCACAATTTAGAATTTATGAACTATGAATGAAATATAAATTTGCTTGAACGCGCTAATCTGGGACAGTAGTCCCAGATTATGGGCGTGTATGGGTACAGCCACTCCTGGTGGTAGGCGTTGAAGTCCCCCAAAACAACTAGCTGAGCTAATTCAGCTGAGTCCGAAAGATATTGAAACAACCTGGTTGCCTCCATGTTGTCGGTGTGCGACCGATAGACACTGACATACAGTATTTGCTCCAAGCCAGTGTCCACCAGAACCCACAACACAGAGAAACTGGAATCCTCAATGTTACGGAGACGTCGACAGTAGATGTCATCGCGAGCATACACGCAGGTGCCAGCGCGTGGCTTGAAATTGTGCTCCAGGGTGTACCCTTGGTAGCGCAAGTATGCTGCGTCAGCTGGACATCTGATTTGCGTCTCCGTGAGGAACAGCAGATGTGGTTTTTCGGTCTCAAGGTGGTGATGGACCGGGATTAGATTGGAGTGCAGACCTCGGATGTTAGAGAGGTGCACTTTTAGTGCGAGGGAGTGCAACCGCTGTTTTACCAGTTTCCTATTTTTACTCAATTTCATTTATTTTTGATGGCGAACAGACAAGCAGGAAAGGGACAGTTGGGCGAGGCGTAGCAAGAACGAGTACCACGCAATACACTCGTAATGCTGTACCGACGGGAGACTGATCTGGAGCGCGCGGGGACGCCCTAACCCCCCCAGAGATGTTCACCGGGCCCTCGCATCCGGTCGCCAACAGGCACGGTGACGCATCCTGGGATATTTCGCTAGTTGGCGGGGCAGCCTTTCATAAGTGGCTTTGCTACTAATTGGGCCCCCTCCTACCTGCGGTCGGCCAGCGGAAGACCGTGCTTAGGATCCCGCTACCCTCCGCGAACAGTCACCCAGCACAGACACCACGCAGCACCGGAACCGGTTCGCAAAGCCACACAACTGCCCAGACTCCCCTTCCACGATGGCTACTCAAGGCAACATGCCGGAACGCGACAAAAATCACTTGGCGGCAAGGCTTTGCCTTGAGGGTGGTGACAAACCGCGGTCGAAACCTACCACCAGATGTGCTGTTCATTTGGCGCTACCCAGGGGACACGTGTGGGTGACTAGAGCTAAAGCCCACGGACGCGAACAGCATTATCCCCCATATTTCATTTGTGTGCCAAATGCCATCCGAATGCATTAAGTAGTACTAACTTCCACAATTATATTCACCTCATGAAAATGTTTTCCGTTTTGATTTATTTCACTAGCATTGTGATTTAAACCCACATTCATTCATACGACGTCTAATAGAATTCTTAGCAGTGTTTAAAAAACTGTTGATATTCCTCGTAAAGTGTGTAAAGTTCTGGAAACAATAGAATTACCTCCAGATAGCCGTCAGCAATAAGACATAATGGCGTGTAATGAGTTTGAATCGGATACAACGAAGGAATTGCTTTCATAGTATACAAGATAACTTATTCAAACTTTTGCGATTACTTTACATTATCTGTTGAGAGGTTGATCTTGATCGCAGTAAAATGTTGAGGCCAATTGTTTATTCTAATATTATAAAGAGGAAAGATTTAATTTGTTTGTTTACATTGTCAACAAGACAACCTCCGTAGCGTAGCGGTATTTGGCTCGCTTTAAATCTCGGAGGACGTGGGTTCGATTCCTACACCGGAACAGAGGATCTTTGTGTAAATTTCTAAAATTTCTTTCCGGGTCTGGTTTGTTGAGGGACCACCCTCCTTGCCTCGGAAAGCACGTTAAGCTGTTGGTCCCGATTGTTAACAACATCGTCTATTATAATCGTATCCCAAGGAACGGGCAGTAGCATTTCCCTGTGTATTGCAGCATAACACTGCGGTCACCAATCCGCCTGCCAAGCGAGGTGACTATGGCAAAACTCCATACACAAAGGTCCATGTTCAACAGTGGACGTTAAACGGGCTGATGATGATGATGATGATGATTACATTGAATAGGCTACTGAACTACTGTATCGATTGTAAAAAAAATGTGTAGAAATGTGTAGAATATCGTTAGTAAGCCACGAGGCTTTTGTTACTTCACCGGGCATAAAGGCGAGCAAAGCTCCAGCCTTGAACCACAAACAGTGCTGCATGCACATACCTAACTAACTGTACCTAATCATAAGCATGTGTTTAATAAAGTTATAATATTCTTCTGTGTTAAGGCGGAAACATATTGTTAAAACGCCACGCCACCTGACGACACGCGACGCGTGTTGAGTCGACTCAAATGTATTGACAATGTATTACCAGAATCACTCTATGAACACCCGACGTGACGTCGCGTCGGGTGTTCATAATGTGATTCTGGTCTATAGAAAACAATACATTTGATTCGACTCAACACGCGTCGCGTGTCGTCAGGTGGCGTGGCGTTTTAACAATATTTTTCCGCCTTTATAGTCTCCAAAATAATTAATTGTCCCCTTTTTACAGCCAACAATAATAAGTATTATGCATACTACTCCTCCCCTAGTAATTAATTATCGTAAACATAAATTGCAAATGTATAATTTCATACATGTAATGCTAATTAAATGATTTTGCGAAGCGGTTACTTCAAAAGAACACAACAAAAAAATTTAACAAACTAAATCGTGATTGCTAATAATATGTCAACAGAATCGTTCGAAGTAATTAATAATAAATGTGATTTGAAATCAGATAAGAGATAATTTATATCACAAATACATCTGAAGTGTCTTAGGTCAAGCCGAGTGAGATTTAATTATTAAGATATGTTTAAGATACGATAATCTATAGTTAACACAACGAGTACTTAATTGTCAATGTCATTATTGAAGAAGATGAATGAGGATCTTTTCTCTGATTTTATCTTAATTTAAGAAATGACTACAACTACTGATTAAAGTAATTGTCATTTAGATTTCTCACGCTATTAAAAAAAGATAGCACTAACAAAAATCTTATACTAATATATAATGCTGAAGTTTGTTGGTTTGCTTGAACGCCATTATCTCAGGAACTACTGGTGCGATTTAAAAAAACCTTTCAGTGTTATGTTAGATTATCAGTAATTAGGTATCAGGTGTATATTAGTGGTACATTTATCGAGAAATGATATCTTTTATTATGAAGTTACCACGGGAACAGGAGCTAATCGGGTGAACCGAAGCTAGTTTATGTTAAAATAAAAAATCTAAAAGCTTTATTCTTATGGCTTATCTCTATCTACCTGATGTTAAGTGGCACAAGGTTTCAAGGACAACCTGTGCCAATACAGTACCTAGATATATAGCATTAGCCACTCTTATCCTGCGGTTCTTTCTGCTTCCCTCCGCGAGCTTTAGTGACCTGTGTGTAATGGCTGTGGGATTTTGTAAGGTACTTAACTAGTCGGGCAGCTTATTGGACGTACAAACGCTATTCTCAACCTCTTTAAAGAAATGTTTTAAATAATATTAAAAATAGAAGACAAAAGACACGCTGCTGTATTTAAAATATATAAAATATTATTTTTTTATTTAGAACTAACGGACTTAAAATTCTGTAGAAATCTTTTTTTAAATCAGATTATTATAAAATACTATTTCAGATACATTAATGTGGTATATTAACATAAATTATCTATGAATATTAATAAGACTTCGATAGATTGGTACTAAAAAGATCAATATATTATTAAAAATAAAGTTCAATAAGTACTTTATATTATTGTACATTTAATTTGGACCTTGTTGGAAAAATCATCATCGTAATTTTTCCTTTGATGTTCCATACAATATTGGTTTTTATTGAACTATATAAATGTTTGAAATCTAAAAAGCAACAATATTTAATATAAAGTAACTTCACGAAAATAGTTCTCATCATATCCCGAAGAGGAAAATACCCTTCACTTCAAAATCATCTAGTTGCACACAATATCCGCATCTAATCGCATCCTAGCCCTACGGCGGCTCGTTTCACGTCAAACGTCCATGCCTGCACGTCCTGAGTGGTAATAGTTTGTGAAAGCCGTGTGAACTGCACATGACCCATTGTACCTACAAATACCCGCCATAATTATCTACTAATTATCTACCGGCACTGTTTTAAATCTGCTTCCGTTAACTTAGAAGAAAGTAATCGATGAGTAGATGACTAAGTTGTATGATTAAATAGTTTAGTCATCGTTTTCTGTCTTGTGAGTTGTATTATGGTTTTTAACTATTGGTAATTAATCAATGGTTAACATTCTTAAGTGTTCTTTTGGCCGTGAATATATTATTATTCAAATAACATTTTGTTCCCTCCGTAAAATGTTTGGTATTTTTTAAAGAAAGAGTATTGGTCTATTTTAGGATTTGATTTAAATCTACATTTTTTGGAAGTATTCATTTAATAATGTGATATTTGGAATTGCTCCTCTAAAATGATGATGATCAAAATAGGACTTACTTTGTTTTGTCGAGTACAGACGTCAATTTTTTTTAGATATGCTTATTTATTGCCTAATTTTATTTTATTTCTTCACTTAATTCAACCCTTAACTACCTACCACCTATTTCTGTATCAGAACCACCTGCGTGCGGTCCTGGAGAATCCTGCGCCCATGAATAACCACCTTAAATTCAGGTTTCTTAGTATCAAAAAAAGATTTAAATGAGTAAAATACTTGTTATCTTAAGTTTAATTTAATAATTCTAAAATCTTTTATTTTAGATCTTCAAATAACATATACTATAATAAAATCTTTAGATATGTTATTATCTTTCAAGACTAGTAGTTTTAACACCAAAATATACTCTTCTTAAATAATGAGATCTGATACATAAGGAACTAAAATAAAATTACTTCTTTTGATTCATTTCTTTAAACTTGGGACTCTAACTACAAAATTAAATAAAAAAACTAAACATTAATCATAAAATTCAACAAAATTTCAACCCCCAAAGATTCACAATTTTTCGCGGCAGTTGCAGCATATTTTTTTCGCATACTCTAAACAAAAAACAAATTGGCACCTTGCACATAATAAGTAAGCAGGCCCTAGATGAAGATCTTGGTCTTGAAGAGACTGTGCCTATTGGTTCAGGCTGATATGAACTATCTTGCTCTGAAATTGCATCATAATCACCCTCGATCTCAAATTCGGATTCACATTCTTCAACCTAAACAGCATACTCGACCGAATCTGATTCCACGTAAGTACAATCTTCGTCTGGCATAACCTCGTCGTCTGAAATCTCCTGTTGCAACGATCTTTCTACACATTTGTCGTTTTTATCCATTTTTGACTTAAACAAACAAAATCTTGTGGGTGAAAAAAAATTACGCAACCACCTACGAGCGGTCACACAGACCGCTGACAAAATATTTTTACTTACCCTGGCCAAACGCGCGCAAGTCTACGCTTTCCAAGCGCTAGGGCAGTACTGATGGATGTGTAGAAAAGGTATATAGACGCGCACTATCGTACGACATATAGAGATCGAAATATTTGAATTTAAAAATATGTTACGGTCTCAGGGACCGGTGGTAGATGGTTAAGGGTTAAATTGATAAAGAAAACTGTGGGTTTTGTAATAAAAAAGATAATACATATTTTAATTTAGGCTTTGATATTGGTTACTTTATCAAATTGGCCAGAAAATGTCTAATCAAGATCCTAAATGACGATTAAGACTAATTGATATCGTCGACAGTTAACCATAATACATTTACTGATTTACTTCAACAAACATACACTAAAGCATTTACCAATAGAAATTGTTTTAAAGGCATTGACGTGAACACTTGGCTTCATTCCTCGGTCGACTTTCTTTAAGTTAATGTTAGTTAGCAAATTTCTATGCAAGGTTACTGGTTTACAGTTTCATTTACAGGAGGGCCTGCATTTCCAAATGAATAAAAGATAACAGAGTCCACTGCACAATGAGAGGCGCGTGATCGGAATGAACTAAGTTTAACGGTCCCAGGACAAACAAATTTGCCTATCGGAGTATCCACGAATATTGAATATGCAGATTGCTAGGATGACGGTTCGTCGCGGAATGCTAACGGTATACTTCAGCAATGATTCTTGTCCCAAAGGTTTTGCCATCGAAAGTAATATTAAGCCGGTTTTGGAAGATGTCTATTTGCGTGGCACGCGCAGGCGTTTGAACACGTTTACCTGGAGATACCATTTTCATATTGCATTCTTATGACGCGGCGACTTTTAGTTCTGTATGTTCTTTTTATAAAACTTTAAAAATATAAACTAAGTAGGTGTATATATAGCGTTTGCTAATAGAATAACAGTATCTAATCTATTGACTCTACTAATATAACAGTAAACAGTAGTTAAACGTACGCGTCGCTATATACATTTAATGTTGATTCAAACATTGATTACTTAAGTGAATACTGAAATTTATCTTCAGGGTCTATTTTAATGAAAACTTACCAATTCTAGAGGCCAGCTTACCCAAAGACATGTTCGTATGTATTAGATACTTTTTATAGTGCCATTTCATTAAACGAAAAGGGACATCAACGATTTTGTAAAAATCACTAGAAATGAATGATAAATATTTACATGTTAATACTGGTACCGCTATAATGTTTAATGAAACTAAAAAAAAACGAAATTCTAGTATTTTTAGTTAATTCTGAAACATTATGTGTACCCGATAACACGAATATTAAAGGGTTAAGTGTGCTTCGTGATGTCCGGGGAGTTCTCAAACTACGTGTTTGAGAAGCCCACATTGACACAGGGTAATTTTTGTATAGTACAAAGATTGCTTTAAAAAACGTTTTCGAGTTCATTGAAAGTTACGTTTCAATGTACTGAAGACTAGCTTCTCGCGCGCGGTTTCACCTACGTTTCTCCCGTTCCCGTGGGAACTTCGTACTATAATATAGCCTGTATGCACCGGAGATAGTGTAGCTTCTCAACGGTGAAAGAATTTTTCAAATCCGTCACGTAGTTTCGGAGCCTATTCAATTCAAACAAACATAACAACAAACAATAAAATACTCTTTATAATATTATTATTATAGAAAACTGAACTTGTGATCGAAGAAAGTGAACTACATGTAACACTTCAAGTAATATATTCCTAGGGCACTGATGTCAATTTCAAAGTTATCATAGTGCTATTTGCTTTCACTGTTGCAATGAGAAGTTGTGAAGAAATTAACTTTATAACGTTAATATCTGGTTTCATTTATTTATTACGTAGTATTCATCAACAAGATTATTTTTATATAACGTTGTAAAAGCTTTAAGACACTCCTATTAGCGAATAGTCGGGAACTTCTCAATTTATATGGTCGAAGGTGACAAATTACTTTTTAATCTTCTGCATATACCTACCTAAGTATTTTGTTATTTTAAGACTTAAGTATTTTTATGGAAATTCTGACACAATTAAAATTTATTACGCTGATATTTCTTAACTGAAATCATCTGCCCTTAAATACGTGACCTCTTAAATCCAAAGGTGTTTACACAAAAAATCAATAAATACGTTTGAAGACTATGTGGAGGCTGTGACTTGTTTGGAACTTATATGACTAGCGACCAGCTCCGCTGGATATTTATTAGTGTACCTTTAAATTAAAAAGTAACATATATCACTTAGGATTTATATACTATTCTAATAGTGAAAGAATTTTCAAAATCAGATCGGCAGTACCGGACATTATCCCGAACGTCAAACATTAAAAAAATATATCTTTATAATATTATAGGCACTGAATGGAACTTACATTATCTTACACTTTTATTACTTGAACATAAAATATCATTCCAAGACAAGTGACATGTGTAGCAAAAGTGTGAGTATGGAAGAGACGTCTTAGGCCTCGTTTACAGAGACGCGGGGCGTCGTGCGTCACGTGCGGCGTGCCGTCTCGCATCTCATTCGCACTCATACAACGCCATAAAACACCGCGCGACGCCCCGCGTCTCCGTAATCGAGGCCTAATAGGGAAAAATGGAATAGGATGACATATTGCGCCGACCACAAATAATGGGAACAAGGCTGATAGTATAATTTAAAGAAGTATTTTTACTTTAATTTATCAGACCATTTACGTCCAGTGCTTAACATGGGCCTTCTCTTAACAGACTTTGGCAAGCCAAGGTTGTTGCCGTAATCACCTCGATTGGCAGGCAAATTGATGATGACAGTAAGATGGCAGTTTCTTTGAGCTGATAGACGCTGCTGCCTATCCATCAAGGCCCCGAGTCTACTATCGTAATGGCGTGTTCATGAACTGTCAATGACAGTTCAATGGTCGGTCTTTTTCCCATTTGGTAATCTACTAGACCAAATGACGTCATAATGGTGTCATAATGACGCAACGATGACATTAGCGTAGTTGAATATAATATTTTGAAAACGCCTAAATAAACATTTCAATCTCCATAACCATCTCCCCTGCTACTTCTGTTGACGGCCTTTTTCTGCGGTAGCAACACCGACTGCCATTCCAGCGCCGACACCATAGTAAGATTAGTAGATTACCGTTTTTGGCATAATGGTATCATGATGGCACTACGGTGGCACAATACTAAAAAAAATAGCAGACTCGGCCCCCAGCCCCCGTATTCTAATTCATTCGAAAAGTTCTGACTGCGGAATCAACGCTGCTGATCGGAAACGTATTGCATTCCGACGGAAATGAAAAAGGCTATTCACAAATCCGGACGGAATGATCTTCGGTAATCTTCGGCATTTTCCGATCGGAACCTTGGCGCAAACCGTTTACAGAGAATGCTTTATGTTGGTAGAAAACGGGATCCTTGGTAGTTATTTAAAAGAATAAAATATTGGTAATAAACTCGTTAGTATAATAATATGTGACTTATTTTAAATTCAAGTTATAGTTTTCAAAACAATTTATGTATGTTTGTTGTATTTAATTATAATACTTTACAATAATATTGCGTTATTGAAATCACACGTAAACATTCTTCGTAAAGCTGTCAAAATTGTCATTTACAAACAGTGTGACCATTTGTGGCAGATATCTGGCATTTGAGCAGATTTGGCTCAAGAAAATTATGTATTTCAAAACTACTGAATATATAGTTACGTATTTACTATGTCTCGCTTTTGACATACACAAATTCATAAAGATAATAACCATACTTGTAATAACACATACTTTGATCTCGAACGGTATTGCATTTCCATAAGATGATTTGGGGTAGTAGTTCCTTATTTCTTCAATTAGGCTTAGAGCCATATCCGGCAAGAGCCGATAGTGCGCACGAAAATGGGGGTCTGAAAATGGGTTTGATAGATCCCGTATTGAACGATGTAGATTTAAGGCTTGGCGTCGCCGTCGTTCTCCATCACTACGGTTAAGGTGCTCCATCTAAAATTAATGTTTACCTATAATAACTAACCTCAAAACATAAAACAACAATTAAACGAATGAATGTAGTTATATATAGATTTGTGATGGACAAAAACTCTCATTAATTACTACTTATTATACACTGAAACAAGTTCTGCGACAAATTGTCTCAATTTATATTAAAAAATAATAATTCGGAATGACTTCCGACAGCAAATAGCTCACGGAAATATTTCCGAGAAAAAGCCGCTGATTATCCGATTTCAAATGTCAAAGTTTCCGCATTCGGAAATATGAATAGCGTTTTTATATTCCGTCTCGGAAACAGCTACTTTCCGGTCGGAAAGGCCATTTCGAATGAATTAGAATCCGGGGGCAGGTGTATGTTTTAGTCGCCTCTTATGGCATCTATAGTAAATGAAAAGCATTTTAAAAGAATTTTTGAACTAACAAGACAAAATATATTGGCGTGCGTAAGTACCGTACGTACGGAGCTTATTCCGTTTAATGGCGCGTCGTTTTATATTGATAAATATAGAGTTTACAACTGCTTTTATCTTGTTTGCTTTCTTGTATAGTTTTTAACACGCACGAGCAGCAGAGCTTAACATTCCTTATTTGTGAAAACCGTATGAAAATCCGTTCGGTTAACTATTATAAACTATCGTCAGGAATCGAACTCACGACGACCGGCGTCCGAGACATGAGGTTGAACTTATAAGGGACTTTATTATTACTGAGCCACGAAAATTCTGTTATATAGATTTAGATGAAATTTGGCTTAAGTATACCTATATCATTTAAAATTCTGATTAACGCTTTACGCATATTATTTGAAAAGAGTTATCAACACGGGTTGCATATCATTATGATCCAATAATGAAAGAGGCGTTTTTAATTAGCAATAAATACTTTGATCGTTCCGTTCAACCTCCGTAGCGTAGCGGTTTAAATCTCCGAATCTCCGCTTAAAACTCCGCTTTAAATCTCGGAGGTCGTGGGTTCGATCCACTGCAGCAGCGGCGGTGGGAATGGGTAAATGAATTTCCCCCCGGACAACAAAAAATAAAAAAAATAAAAAATAAGGTATCATAAAGTAACTATATTTCCCGTTTAGTATTGTGGCATATCGTGGTGAAGGTTATTAATGTTAATGGAACGTTATGGTGCAGTTAGCGGTTAAGTCATTTGTGTATCTCATTTCCGACGTTTACCTAATGTTTAACTCTAAATGGTTTCAGAGCTAAATATAGTAACTACGTAATGACTTTCAGTACTAAACACGATACAAGTTAATTTCCAAGATACAAATAGGAAGTTTAATTACAGATCGTTGAATTTATTTGTGTTGGTGCACCTTATCTCCGTTTACATACGGTACACGCATAGCGTCGTGCGCATAAATTTTACGACGATCATAATTATGTAATTATCTCTGAGACTTTGCGGACTTTTCTTTTGACTTTACTGGACATAAAAGAGTCGGACTCCAGCCTTATTGAATGGTTTATAAACTACTAATAAGCCTTATTGCATAAATCATTTATAATTATAAACTAAGCTATCTGCGCTAGATGGTGTCAATGTGAGACTTGGACCTTGGATCAGGGCGGTAGCAGGCGGGGGATTGCGGACTGTTAACCTTTAAGATTTAGTAGAGTTTATTGGAACTGTCCAGCACACAGATTATCGCAGATGAGTTAACTATCTGTAACTATTTACCGTTACCAAATAGATAAATGGTATGGGAACATGTTAAAATGCACCTACATCGCTTGTATGACCTATGAACAGTACGGAATATAAATTATAATAATGTTTCATTAGTTTAATTCCCTTAACAAGTTTAAGTAAAATATTAGTATTATTTTTATGAATAACACATAAGATACGTCTACAAAAGAAACCGCGCATACAAAAATTACTTTAAAATCTTGGAGTTTACCTGATACCAAAATCTAATCACACAAATAAAAGCATCTTCTTAACACCTATTCATAAAACCATTTTGTCATGTGTCCATTTATTCATTCTCTTTAATACACATCTGCCCACAATGACACTTAACTAAAGAGTTATAGTTGAATTGTGAAGTAGCTGACAATATTTCAATAGCCATCTTGTCAAGTTGTCATTTAAATACTCGATTATGATATTCAAACGTCATCTCAATGTTGAAAGCCCTTACTCCACAATGTTTATACAAATTTCATAGTCGCATAAATACATCTATGCAATTGTTTTCAATATGAAAAAAAAATTAAATTGAAAGATGATGGTTGTTGAAGATGGTTGATGGTGGAGAGAATGGTTTAGAAAAAAAAAATTGTAGCAAAGTAAACAACGCGTACAATTTTGAATTTTTGGTTGTTTTTCTATGTGCTTTGTACCGTCAGATAATCGTATATCTGAGGGGACATCAGTTAGTTAGCAAATATCGTCAAAACACATTAAAGTCAAACCTAGTCTATACTTTTCACTTCATAAGGCTAGAAAAACTGGAGATAAAGCTGGCCTATGTCCTAAAGCATGGCTAATTAGTCATGAAATACTTATGTAGTCATGAAATACTTATGTAGTCACATATTTCATGTGCGTCCGTAAGAAAAAGTCCACAATTCTGATGCAGCAAAAGCTTCGTAGCTCGAAAAAAACTGGTCTACATTTTATGGGGTTACTAGCTGCGGCCCGCGGTTTTACCCGCGTCACTCTGCTCCAGTGGGACCGAGCGTGATATTTTGTAGCCTATATGTAAATTCAGCTTGTAGAATACCCGCGTGCAAACTTTCAGCCAAATCCATTCCGTAGCTTATGCGTGAAAGAGCACATAACAAACATACATACATCCACACATACAAACTTTCGCATTTATAATATTAGTAGGATTAGTAGGATTATTTATTGATATTTTTAAGGTTAAGATTGAAGTGAAGTGAACATAAAGAAATGCATTCAGTGGCGGCCTTACACATTTGCCGCCAGTAAGCTATTCAAATTTTGCCACCCCTACTATTGAACTACAAATAATTTTACTATTCAGCATTTTAGAAGTTAAGATTATTTTTGCTATAATATTGCTAAATTAAAGAAAAAAATGCCCAAATTTGCCGCCCCCTAAATTCTGCCGCCCTAGGCTCCAGCCTACTTAGCCTGCTGGTAAATCCGCCACTGAATGCATTATAACTCTTATGTTTGACGAGAAAGAATATTCGTAGATTATCTTATAGAAAACAGCTTCATTTAATTTATGCCGCAAATTAAGCTAACAATAAAGATAAGATTATTTATGTAGTATTAATTACTGTTCGCACTTTTGTCGGGAGTGTAAATCCATTATGCCTGACTCACATAATTGTGGGAATAATTGCTATGCTAAAGTATCATGAAGATATATTGTACTGTTGAGACAAAATCTACCATTAAAATTTCAGTCAGTATATGTCGGTGTTTGCGTGTCTGCCTGCGTGATTGTGAGTGTGTATATAGGTAAGTTGCGCGGTGTGTCGTTTTGTTTCTAATAGCAGTATATGAGTAATACGTATATGAGTTAAAGATTCAAAAAGTATATTGGACAACAAATTTGAATACTGTCAATGTCTTCATTTTTTAGTTATTTTTAAGCAAGCGGCATCATGTTCTACTCCGAACCTTATAGAAGAATCGTCTTATTGGCGTATGTATCGCGTCAATCTTACCTACGAGGTACGAGGTAGGTACTATTGTCTCATTGTTACATGTAACAGTAAGTAGCTGTGGAATGTAAGTAGCTTGACCTCAGCCACCTACATACCACAAAGGGACGTGTCATATTAATTAGTTTGAGAGAGGAGTTCCTATTGTAATTTGATCACAATCTTATTCGTTTAAATACTCTTAAGGTGATTTTCCACCAGAGTGGCGAGACGAGACGAGGCAAGAAGAGAATTGAAATCGCACTGACCCTTTTTCACTAAAAATTGCCATCGCGAGCTCGCGCGTGACTGCCGCCCGTAGGCTTGTATTATCATGACGGTATTCCCAGGTAATAACACGGTAATAAGTAACAACGAACAACAATAAGCCTCTCGCGAGAAGCGTGTTTCTGTTGCAAAGTTAATGTATACTCTATATCGGAAGCAATACGGTTCATTTTTACACAAACAAATATTTCAATTCACGCCTCGCATATTCTCGTCAATCCACACTGTTTCCACCAAAGATGCACTGAGGGAGGATTGAAAATTTGCCATACACATTTCAATTCTCTCCTCGCCTCGCCTCGCCTAGCCACTCTGATGGAAAATCACCTTTAATATATACGTACTTCATACATATATCCCGCACGCGGTTTCACTCTCGTAGCTCCCGTTCCCGTGGGAACTTCATAATAGAATAGAATAGAAAAGAATTATCTTTATTCAAGTAACATGACTCAATAAATTAGTAAGACTTAAAACTATATTAGTAACATATATACGTATATATGTTACTAATATAGTTTTAAGTCTTACTAATTTATTTCTATTTATTTTTATGTGTTTTTGTGTAGTGTTATTAGGTAATAACACTACACAAAAACACATAAAAATAATAGTTGATAACTGGTGGCAACCCATGTGAGATGGCACAACAGTGACCCACGCCACGGAATGAACAGATAATGAAATTCTTCCTCGATAAATGAGCTATCTAACAGTAGATGAATTTTTCAAATCGAACCAGTAGTTAAAACCTCTTCAGCTTTATATATAAGCATAGATTGATTAAGGCTGGATATCTGCTCGCTATGCCTGGTCAAGTAGCAAAAGCTTCGTGCCTGGCTACATGAATGTCCGTCCGATAAAAGAAATAAAAGACTTAGATAATAGTACTTTTGGTGTTAGTATTAATATTTATTTATGGATAAGTTTACCTTATACTAATGTCCCCCTTAGAGACGTGTTACAAAGATATTAATAAATGTCGATGACCGGCTGTGGTTCCAACGTAGCCTAATTGGTTAAGGCATTAGGGGCTTAACCTAAGATGCATGTTCGAATCCTGCCGGTGCTCGAATTTTATTAATCTCAATTTTAAAATATATCTAGTATTATTTAAAATATACGACTTTTTATAAAAAGTCTTTGTTTGCACCGCTAAACTTTTAATTTTAACCAAAAGGTTGACTGGAAGATAATGCGTCTTGGCATTAAGTCTGCTTTATGTACAGACTTGTAGCATAAAGTTTAAATAAATAACAGTACTTTTGATGTATGTACTATGCATGACTCTATATATTCCAGGCCGTCGTACATAAATACAAAAATGTTAATTACTGGGTATTTAGAAACAAATAAGTAGGCAAACGTATTATATGAAAAAATAAAAAACTTGACGACAAAAACGTCCGCCCACATTTTCCAACAATTATTTACTCTTCCGAGTGAAATGAGCGGTAAAAATACTAAGTGTAGGATTTTACACCTTATACTTATTAGTTTAAGGTGTGATATTGTGTAATTTGTCTTTAAAACGATTTTGTCACAACAATTATTTACTTAGCTAAGTATCACACTTTGTATACGCAAGTAACGGATTTTTAGGAAATTACTTAATAGCAATATTAGTCTCTGGGCGTTAATTAAAGAAGACTTTACCATAATGACTTAGTTTGCATAGTTGTACAAATTTTCTATATTTATTTATTAACATGTCAGAGATTAGTCGTTGAAAAATGAATGTGTATGAAGATTAAAAAAATATATTTAGTCCGTCAGTTAGATTACTAAAATATATTGGACACGTATTTTTTTATTTATCAATTCAATAAAAATTTACAAAGGTACAGAGCAATAACAAACTATAATTTCAGTATTAAGTAACCTAATAGTGACGTCACACTAAATTTCAGCGCGCTGTATCTTGGTCGTTTTTTGTTTGAGGAGCGTAAAAATAATACGTGTCCAATATTTTTTGTTAATCTAACTGACGGACTAAATAAAATTGTTTAGGCTTTATGACCTTCTATCGGTTCGAATTTTTCAGTTGGTTAGGTTAGAAACTAAACTACTAAAAAAATATATTAGTATTTATATATTGACTAGCTACCCACGCGCGGTTTAACTAACGTAGCTCAAGCTCCCGTGGGAACTTCATAATTAAATAAAGCCTATGTTACTGAGGGATAATGTAGCAATCTAATGGTGAAAGAATTATCGAAATCCGTTAAGTAGTTTTTGAGTTTATTCATTACAAACATACACACATACGAAAATACAAATCTTTCTTTATAATATTAGTACCTATAGATAATCTAAGCTTATTTATTTACTTAAGGTTTCTTTTCCTATTATGATTGATAGATCTGATAGATGACTGCTCCATAATTTACTCATTGATGAATGTCTTATTCAGGTCTTACTTGTAGTACACCTACCGCTTTCCCACTTGTTATTTTGCTAGCAAATTCTCTCACGCAAGCTTCTACTGCTATCTTAAATTACTCAGCTTGTCAATAACAAGATAAATCAGTAATAACAACTTATTCATATATATTTAGCGGATCACCAAAGATCAAAGGCAATTCACCATTCATCTTAAATAAAAGTAATAGTTCTAATATAAGGTGTAACCAAAATATATACCTTCCTCCCTTCATATTTTAGTAAAGTGATTAGAATAGACCACTAAATGTCTTTCCATGGGTATATTAAGACGCAATTCAGGAATATTCAACTGATGGATGAAACAATCACCTCATACTGCAATCCGTCTGCCAAGCGCGGTGATTATGACAATATCCCTCAACAAACCTGGCTTGCCAAGGCCTGTAAAAGAGACTACTATACTATATTCAGCAGGGGATGTTGACGAAATAAAGAAGATTAGATACGCAAGTGAAGAAATCTCTGTAAAATATTCTTTTTATACAAAAAATACGAATCAAACCATGTTTTTATGTATAAGGCCATCAATACTAGCTATGATTTTGTTCTTTTTTTATATAAAGATTACTAGCAGAGCTTTTGCGGTCTACTAGTATTTTTGTTTACCCCTCGTGTGGGTTCACGTCGGTAGTGCACAATGGGTGGGGTTTCGAACCGGCGACCTCAAGATCACAAGTCCGACGCTCTAACCATTGGGCTACGACCGCTTCTAAAGGGATTGCCACACTTACCTATTAGTGTATATTAATAAAATAAAAAATTTAAAAGAAAAAAGTCCCACAATTCCTTTACTAACGTAGTTACTGTTTAAGTAAAGGCACATGTTTTAGAAGCTCGTTAAATCTTAGCAATGACATTGAAGCCTCAATTTCACAGTTATGAAACTCAAGCCAGATGTTAGAACAACGTATAATTTGTATTTTATAACAAGAGAATTGAGGCGATGTACCAAAATAGAAGAAATATAATAGTAATAATAAAATTACATGTTTGCAACGTGCGTTTAGATGAAATTAGAGAATACGGTCAGATGTGACGGCCCAAAAAAACAAAGAATTTTTTTCACCGCTTTTTATTAGCATATAGGTAAAGCCTTTTAATAAGCCTTCTTATTAAAAGCCTACTAATATTATAAACGCGTAAGTTTGTAAGTATGGATGGATGGATGGTAGTTTGTTATTCTTTCTGAATTGGCTGAAATTTTGCACCGGGATAGGCGCTGGATTAACATATAGGGTACAAAACATAGCGCTCCGACCCAATGGAGCAGAGTAACGCGGGTAAAACCGCGGGGCGCAGCTAGTATTATATACTTGTAAAATAATTTTCTAAGTCACACATAGAAAATTAATTTACTTAGTGACAATTACTAAATTGATTTCGCAGACATTTTGTACGGAGGTAGTTTATAAACTGGATTACCATATACGCAGTAATACATCACTTTACGACCCAATGGAGCAGAGTTGCAGTCCAACCAGAGGCAGATTATCCATTAGTCAAACTAGGCACGTGCCTAGGGGCGTGAAGGTACAAAGGGGCGCGAGGGTGGAATAGAAGCTGTTTTTATTATTTTTTCGGACGGACATATCTTGTTAGCCCTTTTTTTTTTTTTTTTGTTGTCCGGGGGGAAATGCATTTACGCATTCCCACCGCCGCTGCAGCGTATTTGCGCGCTGGCGGTGGGATATGTGGGACTCGCCCTCTCGATAGCGTGGTCTAAACTCATACCACGAGGAGAGGACCCTACCAACCACTAAAACCTCCCGGACACTCCTTCGATCCGCCGTTGGTGGGGGCCGGGTACGCATGAGCAATCCAGCCCCCCGACGGCACCCACGGCCAATATGGTACCGCGGGATCTCCAGGGAACGAGGAGAGGACCCTACCAACCACTAAAACCTCCCGGACACTCCTTCGATCCGCCGTTGGTGGGGGCCGGGTACGCATGAGCAATCCGACCCCCTGACGGCACCCACGGCCAATATAGTACCGCGAGATCTCCAGGGCCACACTTACAGTGGCCCATTTGCCCAATTATAGGGACGCCCGGAGTGTAGCCCAACTCCTCATGGGTCAGCCTCGAAGGGAGCGGGGCCCATGTCCCCCACTCCCCGAAGGCGAGCCTAGGACGGCGTGTTGGCCATCGGCGGCGGGTTTCAGCCCGCCGCCGACGGCCAACAAGCCGTCTGCGAAGCGGAGGGATCTACTTCCCTCTCCCGCTCCGCGGCCTCCTTCTGTGACATGACTTGTCTACAGAAGGAGGCAAATATTTAGTTAGCCCTGAGGCTTTTGCTACTTTACCGGGCATAAAGGCGAGCAGAGCTCCAGCCTAGATAAATGGTTTAAACACTAGTCCCCTTTGGGACTTGGACCTCGGCTCAGGGCGGTCGCTGATGGGGAGATTGAGAGATTATGGCTTTTAGTTTCTTTAGGGGAGTTTTGTGCAACTATCGCTCTACTTTACAGTTCGCGGGCCTCTCGGACTTCGGGTCTACGAGGGCATCGGAAGGTAATAGAAGCTGGAACAGCATTTGTAGTTGAGGCTACTACAAGTCGAAAAAAGTAAATTTATTTAAAAAATAGGGGCGCCGATGAGTTGCTTTTCTACAGCGCTCTCAACGCTTAATCCGCCTCTGAGTCCAACGCTGTTAAAACCGCGGGGCGCATATAGAATTATTATTATTATTAAGAGCCTACGTTGTCCCACTGCAGGGCAAAGGCCTCCCTTCCCTTCTTCCATCTCTCACGATGTGATGCGATTGTAGGCCAATCCTTTAAAAATGAGTCCAGCTCATCTCGCCATCTTCTTCTGGGCCTGCCGCGTTGACGTTTCCTGCCAGTTGGGCTCCATAGAGTAGTAATTTTAGCCCAGTGCTCCTCCGGCATGCGGCAGATATGGCCAGCCCAGTTCCACTTCAATCTTGCAGCTGTGAGGCCAACATCAGCTATTTGGGTTTTGGAGCGAAGCATGGAATTTCTGATGCGGTCCGAAAGTTTGACATATAGAATGAAATACATAAATATCATTAAGCTGAACCCAGTGTGCGGGAGTTTTGTTCTCCTAAAAGAATTTAATCAATTGAACATACTAATTAATCAGCCCGTATAACGTTCACTGTTGAACATGGGCCTCCTCCCGAGGGAGGGTATTTGCCATAGTCACCACTCTTGGCAGGCAGATTGGTGACCGCAATATTATGTTGTACCACACAAGGAAACGCTGCTGACCGTTCCTTCATATACAATTATTATAGATGATGTTATAACAATCGGGAACAACGGCTTAACGTGCTTTTTGAGGCACGGAGGGTAGTCCCTCAACTAACCAGACCCGGAAAGTAATCTTAGAATTTATACAAAGATTTCCTGTCCGGCGCGCGACGTGGGGAATCGAACCCATGACTACTTAATCAGTACATTTAGCTTAAATAGTTTTAAGTTGCGGGTACCGTTAGTGCCATCGTTACATTAATTGTATTTTAATTATTCCTTGTCCAATATACCGTAACATGTAGATACGAGAATTAACACCATTTGAGGTGTAGATCCGCATATTACAGAATTAATCTCATGTCATTATTATATCTATCTATGCTAATATATAAAGCTGAAGCGTATGTTTGAACGCGCTAATCTCGGGAACGAATGGTCCGACTTGAACAAATATGTTAGTGTTAGATAGTTAATTTATTGAGAAAGGCTATGGAATATATTTTATTCTGAATTTCCCACGGGAACGGGAGATAAATATTATTATATATTATGTATTGCATTCATATAAATATTATCTTTTCACATATTACTTTGTTACATAATTACCACGACGTTCATTTTACATTCAGCCCGTCATTTACAATATTGATAAGCGTATTCCAAACTAAGAGCAATAAGGGCAATTCACATGTCTTGATAAATAGCCATCCTAAAGTCCGTAAAGCCGCGAAGTAGAGCGACAGTTGCACATAAGTACCCTATAAGGGTCAGCGCACACCAAGAGCGGAGCATTTTCTGACATGATTGAAAAAATATCTTACGATTATTATTATACATCGCAAAATTGAATACACGCACAAATTTGACGCTCGACCATGCTCGAGCAAGCCGACTGCGTGTTCGAGTTTGAATTCTACATGCGCGAGCGCGCTCAAGCAACCGCGTACCACTCGCGCTAGTCAGCTAGTTTTGCTGCAGCGAGAAAATTGTTCTGACGTATGACTATCAACCTACGGAACGGAACCTACGAAAATGGACGAAGAAAAGTTGATCGGTTTGGTTCCCGCCACGTTCCTTCTATCCATAGGTACTGATCTTCTAATTTTATGAAGTCTTATTTAATTGGCATATTCGTCATGTTCCTCTTCCTCTGCCAAAAGGGCGATGATCACTAAGTCCCAATCAACCATATTGAATACGCCTGCCTTCATCAACGTTTGGCATCAAACTGATCAAGCACACCCGCCGGGCAACCCAGACCATATATAACAGAGATGGCTCGCGCATGGTCGAGCTTGCCGCCTGCATGCTCGAGCAGTAAAAATTTAGGTCGACCAGAGCATTTTGCAGTATACATTCAAATTTTAAGATCTGCGTTCTTTCTGTGGGCACCCAGCCTGTGACCCCAATGTCCAAACTCTAAAGGGGAAACAGGTTGCTTAGTTTGTAGTTTTTAACCATTTAAAAAGGCTGGACAAAATAACGGCGCTGCTTGCTTTTATACCTAGTGAAGTAACCAAAGCCTCGTGGATAACTATATAATATCCGCCCAAATAAAAAACCTAATTTACTTGACAGCATACGTTCGGACACGCGACTTTTTATTGTTTAACAGTAAAATAATTACCTATCTAGATTCAATTAACATGGTGAGAAAATGACATGTCTATCGGCCACTCAACCTATCATTAGCATTATGATACAACGGATATAGGGCGGAACTAGATACGATAAGTGAGTGAGTGCTGAAGAAAATGTGGTTTAATTGTAATTAGTCAGTGTGTAAGATGTTTGTTGTTGGAGTTTGTTAATGAAGGAGAGTTGTGGAGAAATCTGTGGTTTACAAATTAGCAGTGGAATACGATTTAGCTGTTTTAATAGTACTTATTTAAAATTGATATAGTTAATTTAGAAAATGTTTGCCGTGAGTGTCATTGGAATGTGAAACGAGGATGTACGAGTAAATATAGATTCAAATTTATAGAATAATTAATCTACGAAATCTAGCAATTTTTTTCTTTTGTTACCTGCACTTATATTATAAAAAGGTAAAGTTTGTGAGTATATGACGTTGTAGGGGGTAATCTCTGAATCTACTGAAACAAAAATAAATCTCTAACCAATAATAAGTCACGTCATTTGTGAGTGTCTGATATTTTAAGTTAGGTTTCCACGGGACCGGGATCTACGCAGGTGTAACCGCGTGGGACAGCTAATAAACTATATTTACATTAGCCCAAAACTATTTAATCTAAAATCGAATCTCTTAGAAAAAAAAAAACAACAGCGAAAGCAAATTTCATAGCAACATACATATTTTATAAAAATAAAACATAAATATATTAATTTCCTTTCAAACCACAGAACAATAGGCATGAGGCAAGATTTTGAAATCGGTGTTTCAGTCAAAATGGCCGATTGCAGTATTTTAATCTTTTATTTTATTAAAAATCACATTAATCTCAAGGTTATATATAAAAATAAATAAGTGTAATAATTTCTTTTTATATGTACTTTCCCCTAAAAACATTAAATCTTTAATTTTTTGATACTGTCGTCACGCCTATTGTGACTAATCTACACATCTACACACAAACACGCACTTCCATACACTCTACCACTACGTAATCCATCTCGCGGTGTCATTGACACTGACCACACGACACAGTGCCAAAAAAGTGGACCACTCGTACCAGCCGGCCTTAATTGCTTCCAGCGTTTTGATTGAGATAATTGCATGTGAGTAAGTAATGAGAAATTAGACGAACATATGGTGATTTAATGAAGTTTATTAGGCTTTATGATGAGTTTCAATTGTTCTTAGGTGGGCCTTTTTTATTTTTTTATTTCATGGTGATGCAGTTCCTGGTGTCCCCAACATTGGCATTTGAAGGAGTACCCTGGTGGTTTTAATAGAAGCATATCATAGCGATAGCGAGAGGGAAGTCCCTTCTGCCGCGACGTAGGGGATGTTTTTCTCCCTGGAAAAATAAAAGGAGGCAGTTTTCTGGGGCGGTCACATTTCATTTTTTATTTTTTATTTATTTAAGGCCATGCAGTTTTAAACAAAAAAAGTATACTATCAATTTTATAAGTATGAACTGCCTGATATCAGAAAAAAAGGCTTATATTCCTAACATTTATAACACAAGGTGTGTCTAATCTGAACATAATTGTGGTGACGTCAGACGGTATTTAATACGAGCATAGGTATTTAAAGCAAACAGGTGGTCAGTTAACTAATAATTTGATTGACCTGTTTTTTTAACTATTTCTTCTTTTGCTTCAAGTGTTTTCTACAAGTATTATTAATCACAAGATGAAAGAAACTGGTTCTTTATTTATGCATTAGATTGAAGTAAATTTTTATGTGCTAGACTTAAATAAGATGGGTGTTTTATACAACTTTCAACTTTACTTGTACATCGTGATTTTATAATCGTTGCTAGTAATCGACAGTATTAACCATCAATATAACTTTCTGAACCACCCGATGCCCTCGTAGACCCGAGAGGCCTGCGAACTGTAAAGAAGAGCGAGCTAAAATACTAAAAGTCATAATCTCTCAATCTCATCGCCAGCGACCGCCCTGCGCCGAGGTCCAAGCCTCACAGGGGGCGCCCTCTTGCGCAGGTTGCTTAGTTTGTAGTTTTTAAACCATTTATTAAGGCTGGAGCTCTGCTCGCCTTTGTGTCCGGTGAAGTAGCAAAAGCCTATAGTAGCTAACTAGGTATGTCCACCTAAAAAAAAAAGAGACGGCAATGATTAATGTACGGTACGGTAAAGGAACTCTAGTGCCTTGTATTACGAACTTATCTAGGTTGTACAAGCGGGCCAACAAAGATCATCGAAATCATATTAATTTGTGTAATGTTTAAGGGTCTTACCAACGTATAGACATAGATCGATATCAAAACTATGAAAAAACATTGTTGGTTGTATTTACTCATTAAAACAACCATAAAATACGGTGTTTAATTTTGACTAGGTTTCTCTTAACTGAAACTAATTGCACCCATTCAGTTTGAGTTACTTAGTCCTTAGGGAATCTCTATATCCCTCTTAATATTATAACATTTCGAAACTTATCAAAACTTTTATTTATATATTACTAAAGTATATTCAATTATTCACCGGTCTACATGGTTAAAAGTAATTTGTGCTTAGATATATAGACTTATTAATTAAAATTATAATATAAGTGGAGACAGGAAAATAATGGCTTTGACATAAATAAATGAGTATCATTTGAGTAACGAAAGTTGCTAATGTTGAATTTCGCATTAAAAGATTAAAATACAATAATTCATCTCAATGCAATTTCATCTGAACATAAATTTTGTTAAAACAACATCTATTACAATGCTAAAGGAGTCTGTAATTTTCACAGCAATTCAAGTTATTCCGGAAGATATTCACATACCTTACGTAGGTACTATGAACAAGTTGTATTCAAAACCTTATTTTAACGTGAGTCATATGAATAAAGCGCTTTCTTTTAACATCTGCCGACATTTTCATCCTTTTTGTTTTCGCCGAGACGTTGTTAACTGGAATACTTGGCCTTTTGTTTATGTTTATTGTAAGAACTGATGAGAATGTGAATGCATCGGTAGCTCATTGGTTAAGAGACCTGAAATACTGGGTTCGATTTTCATCCGACAACTATTAGCGTGAACTATTATTTTTATGTGTTTTCTAAAGCAAAGCAGGGATCGATTTCTCTAGTGCGGAACTTGTCTTAATTAAAAAGGATAAGGCCAAACAAATAAATAAGTGCTTACGTAGAGCGTCAGTTTTCTTTTCTTTTTATACTATCAATGTTTTGCAGTCTACTAATATTCTTGTTAACCCTTCGTGCTAAGCTAAAATATACTTGTGTAAGGAGTGGGTTCACGTCGGTAGTGCAATGGGTGGGGTTCGAAACGGCGACCTCAAGATCACAAGTCCGACGCACTAGCCATTGGGCTACGGCCGCTTCGAAGATTCTATAAACCATGTTAATTATGAAGTCGAGACTATATACAAAGAGACGGATAACACATTTATTATTATTAGTACTATTATACACGTTTTATCAATATATTATGTACGGAAATCAACAACAATAAATGTTTACACGACCCCGAAAACACTTCATTCATATGATAATTAAAAAGAAAAGGTAAGATTGTATTGAGGTCTATTCTAGTTAATTACAGCGACGACACACACTCATTGTGAAAGAATGCCGGCAGATTACCAACTACATACACGACATTCCAACAGAGTAAAGCAAGTAAACTTTGTGTGAATGACATTTCTCATATTATCTTAATACAACATTTCAACGTAGTAAATGAGCGGAGAAAGTCGGCTCATGTTTGATTAGCGACTTTTTTTTAGAAACGGAGATTTTATACGTACCTTTCTTTTTTAAGGGGAAATGGACTCTCTGGTGGTCCTTACAACTAGTTTATGGGCAACTAATAAAACTGGGTTAATATTTATCACTACATCTTGATAACAATTGCGATGTAATTTAAGCTCAAAACCAATGAAATAAACATGTTTGCTGCATGACAAAGGCGTATTTCTACAATTATCAAAGTAGTGAAATGTTCTATATAGCGTAGAGTACTGTTTGATGTTATAATAGGGAAATAATTAAAATACCTCTTTGACTTACATTGACGGTAGTAATAACGAATAATCAAATTCACACTCAATGACCCTGTCTACTGAATTTTCTGAATATTATTTATTTAATTGATAAATAAATATTAGCAAATAAATATACACCATATTTTTTAAACGTTGTTAAAAATTCAGCAGGAGTTTTATTACCAAACCACGAGGTTTACTACCAAAATGTAATATAAAAACATTTAAGTACACATATGTTTTTCTTTTGTGCAAAGTTATTCGGTCAATGTTTATTGCTGGATAAATAAGGGTTATTATACCTAAAAAACTCTTTCAAAATAGCTAACTAGCAAAGCATCGAAATATAGTTAAATAAATAATAAAGCTGTGCCAAATTCCATTAAAATACATGCATCCCAACGGTTTATGCGTTATAAAATACCAACAGTCTTCGCATACTTTCACATCTATAATATTACCAGCAGACAGAGCTAGTAATGCGTTTTAGAGATAGAATTAAAGATATTGAGAGCCCATATAGGAAATTATTATAGGGATAATCAACAAATTTCCGTTAAGGAGGCGTACTGTCTGATTACTAGTTGTGGAAAATTGTATGTTCAATAATTTTTCATTGTAATGTGTTTATTACTCTACAGATAAAACCAGCTTTTATAGCGGTTAAATTTATTTCTTTGTATTTTATGTTGTAGAAATAATATACCATCAGTTAAATGAATGGAAAATGCAGGATAGGTTTAGAGTTTTCTAATAATTTACTGTATATCTTTTATTTTGTAGATCCAAGTACTTACATTAATTTCAACTCAATAGCTATTCTTGTTCTCTAGAACAAGAGAAAAATACATTAATGGATAAGTGCGGTCAACAAAAGAGATAGACTTACACATTGTGAAACGCATTTAAAATTTATATGTGCACGTTTATGTGAAGAGTTTATTTATACTATTATGTGTATTTGTACACAGCTAGCAGCGAACTGTTCACTCATAAAGAATTGCCTGCTATCGGACATAACCATATTTGTTAGCATTATTTCATACTGACGGTGTAAACCTATCTGTTTTGTTGACTGTACTTCACTCATACACAATTATATTTAAAACTCTTTATTAAATTGAACTTTTAATATTTGGACTAATATAGCAGCATGCATTTTGTCAATGTTATGTCAAACGTCATAAGATTACATAATAAAAGTTAAGTAATATGGTGGTCAAATTCTTCTTAATTTTTCTAATTTTCCGCGTAATTTTCTATTTTTTTTCTTTCATAAGAACCTTTTCCGAAATATAGAATACAACAAAAAAGAATGAGTGAAATTGGTCCATCCGTTCACGCGTGATGCGATGACCAAGGGGAAACAGGGGTTCATTTTTATATATACCTATAGACTAGCTGCGCCCCGCGGTTTTACCCGCGTTACTCTGCTCCAGTGGGTCAACGCGTGATTTTTAGTAGCCTATATCCAGCTTATAAACTATCCGCGTACAAACTTTCAGCCAAATCCATTCAGTAGTTTTTGCGTGAAAGAACAATAAACATATATACATCCACACATACATACTTTAGATAATTCTCTATGCTTAATTCCATCAACACAGTAAATAACATTTAAAATAGAAGTATTGGTTTCGTTCATTATACTATTTATCACGTCATAAACTAAGGCGGAACTACACAGATCATAAGCACAACTTTTCACCGCTAACAAAAATATAGCGGCCAGTGAAACTATAAGAAACTTATGTCTAATGGTACATCTCCTATATAATGACTGTCGATACGGGAACAGCTGGCTGATTACTGTATATTCTATACGAGTATCATTATTGTAATGGCCTGCACGCGTCGGAGCGTAGTGTTGTACGCTACGATGCTAGGTTGCATTTAAAACATATTTTTCTTAGTTATTTTCTTTCGACATTTCGGTGTATCGTGTCCTTGTTATTTATTAATTAAGGTCTTTAATGATGATTAAATACATACGGTACGGGTATGTAGAAAACACTATTATGCATGGAAGAAACAATGTGTAGTACTAAAAATAAATAGTAATTGGAAGTGGTGAACGGTTTATTAACTAAGGTCTTTAATGATGATTAAATACATACGGTACCGGTATGTAGTCAACACTATTATCCATGGAAGAAACAATGTGTAGTACTATAAAGAATGTGCGTGAGGGCCACTTTGTTAAATCTCTTCGAAAATGTGCTAAGGATTTAGTGAACATTCCAAAGAATTGTGAAAGTTGGAATCAGATTTTGTGAAACTCAAATAACCGAGTTATGGACTTGTACAGTTGGGCCCTCAGTTCTCACATAGAGGATTGAGGGCCCACCTTAGCCTGATAAAATATATACAGTACAGAAAAAGTCTTTATGCCAAAATCTAAGCTAATGCCAAACAACATTTGTGATCACAAGATATTATCGCACAACACTGTACCTACTATTACACTATACTATACAACAAAGTTTATTACACAAATAAAATTAAATCATTAACATACAGCTACTGTTTGAAATCCTATAAGCTACTAAATAAATAGTGACGTAGTAGCTGTAAGTTAATGATTTCATTTTATTTGCGTAATAAACTTTGACGTGTTTGAGAATTTGACATTCCCTGTGTCGTTCCCTGTGGGACTTGGACCTCGGCTCAGGGCGGTGAGATTGAGGGATTATGGCTTTTAGTTTTTTTAGAGGAGTTTTGTGCAACTGTCGTACTACTTTACAGTTCGCGGGCCTCTCGCACTTCGGGTCTACGAGGGTATCGGAAGGTTCTTAGCAAACTAAGGGTCGGGAGGGCGAGGCGAGTGGCAGAGTATAACGCTAATGGTTAAATTGATGAGTTAATCCCTTATAGTATAAAATGAAGCAATAGTGTTTATATTTTACTTACATACCTACTGCTTTTATGACGTGCTTATTTTATCTGCTTCGACATGTAACGCCAATCCGCGGAACCTTCGTCGCCAATATTATATTATACTAATCGGCGATTTCATCCGCGAAATTAATCGGTACTACCGCATTAGAGATTAGGTAGAATACACGGACAACCAAAAAAAATAATTAAATTGTATGCATTTCATAAAAACACTTAAATTTTCTATTACCAACAGACACTTTAATTTTATTTGTTTGCATAGATAGGGGATTGTAATGAAACAGTCAAAAGTTATAAACACACTGTCTTTTATTATCATCAGAAAACAAGGGAATGCCGTGAGTATTCTATTTTTAAATAAGGACTAGGTGCAGACAAAGTTTTTCCACCAGTCACATGTTATACACTAGGTTCCCGCTCGGGGTTGGACACCTGCCTCGCGTAGCTGCCGTTCCTGCGGGAACTTCATAATTAAATGCCTATGTTACTCCTGAATAATGTAGCCTTCCTATGATGAAATGATTTTTGATACAGTAGTCATCAAATCAAGTCAAGAATCAAATCTTTCTTCTTTATAATATTAGTATAGAAGAGTCATTCTACTCCTTATAGTTGAAACAATCAGCCTAGTCAAACAGGCTGATCTTACACAAGCGTCATTACCGCAATGTCATTGCCTCAGATAATGACGACGCAGTGTTAAAAGTGACAATTTAATTCATCAGTTACGAATATGGTCCGTTTTATATTCAAGATTAATGACTCATTTAATTGCTTCTCATAAGTGCGTCGGGTGTAATTATGTTGATCAGTATTGGTAGTCTGAAGTATTGAGTTTTGAATTTCATCCTTATTGGATGCTCATTAGGTTTGTATTGGCTTGTATGCGATGTTAAAGGCATTACTTTTGAGTGATGTCCGATTTATCTCCCGAAAATGAGTTGATAAACCTGATCTAGAACATTTTTTTTCTGAGTAATGCCAGAGTTGCCGTATGGTTTCCAGCTTTGAATAGACCACCCCAACTTCTCGTGGGTGTCCTAAGAGGTGACTAAGGGATGGCAGACATACAACTGAAGGATGGGCAGCATCATCTATCAGCCAAAGGATACTTACCATCTTACGGCGACCACCTATCCACCTGCCAAGCGCGGTGATTATGGCAACATCTCTTAACGACTGTTAAGAGGCCTTTTTTTTTTGTTGTCCTGGAGGAAATTCTTTACGCATTCCCACCGCCGCTGCAGCGTATTCGCGCGCTGGCGTTGGGATATGTGGGACTCGCCCTCTCCATAGCGTGGTATGCTAAACTCATACCACGAGGACCCTACACCCCTAAAACCCCCCGGGCACTCTTTCGATCCGCCGTTGGCGAGGGCCGGGTACACATTATGAGCAATCCGGCCCTCTATTAAGAGGCCTATGTTTAGAAGTGGACGTAAACGTAAAGTAAGGCCATCACTAGTGATTTGTGCGTGTTCACATTGCGTGTTGACAACTAACTACTGCGCAACATTAGAGAATAATGGAAAAACAAATTGAATTAACTAACGAGGTTTTCTCGAAGCGTAGAAATTATGTCGGCCGCACCACGTATTGTTATTATGGTAATTTTGAACGTTAAGTGAATTATGAAGGGATAATTGACTTCTTTCTTCATCTATTATGCGACGTATTCAAGTTTAGAAGTGGTTTCTCTCTCCATGATCCATAGAGGTAGATACTTTATATTTTGTAGAACATGGAGGAGCTTCATAGAAAAAAAATACTTTGGGTTTGGGTAGCTAGGATTTTAAACGTGTAAGTTTTATATTTACTTTATTACAGGTAATAAATCATCCATGTAAAATGAAACGTTAGTTTGCATTTTATGTCTGTTATAGAATAGTTAAATTTATTTTGCGAATGCAAAAGGCAACAATATTCTTAATGTACTCATCGTTAGGCCAAAATCATAGATAAAGTGAATATCTTAACGTTTTTATTGATATTTTTTGGTCTGATTTTTTCTTACATAATCTATTAATTTTAGATAAATATAAATAAAAAAAGGATGACAGGTGAGTAGGTGGCGATTCGCCTGACCAGGAGTTATATTTAAAAAAAAAGTAGAAAGCCTCCTAATAAGAAGAACGTGCGAGTCGTTAAATAAGTGAAAATTAATATCATACTGTAAAGGTCCGGTAGGTAGTGTTTCTCCACAGAATATAAAGGTCTTCTTTACCGGGAGAGGTAGTAAGCCCGGCGGCAGACGGCCTTAATAAAAATGTAGTCTACATTCTTTAACTAGGATTGTGATAAATTACCTGTAACGATCCTTCGTCCCACAACCAAAATGTACACTATCCAATATGTATAATTATGATCCCTATCTTCACAATACATTGTAAATGGATAATATGATTAATCTCGCATAATTACACTGACCCTTTTATATTGCTTACTATCTTGTGTAGGAAGTACAAAAAATAAAGTACCAATTATTTTTCCATCTCCCATCAAATATCCTTGAGGTATATTTTTTGGGTGGTGTTTTTATGTAAGTTACGTCAACCATTGAAGTCCTAACGTTGAAAGAGCATTGGAATGCTAGTTACGAACGAAGATGATGCATATTGAGCACCTAGGTGAGCCCTTAATTGTTTAAATTAATTACTGAATGAATCGTACTTAACCTTTATAAAAAGTAATTTATTACAAATATTCTTAAGTATACTAACTAGAAGTAATATATATTTATAGTACATGCAAAAGATTTATGACCTTTCACTATAGGTACAACTATTTGTTAAAATGAAAACCGTTGTAAGTGTACTGCGCAGTGTTCCCAGAATGTTGGCAGTAGGTAGGAAGGTTGCCCCGTTGAATAGAAACACATATTTGTGAAAAGTAAATTGAAAAGCAAAATTCTTATACATTACATTAATTTGGCTCCCGGTCTCCACAGCTCCAATATTTCGACGCCAAGATACGCAAAAAATATTATTTTGATACTTAACTTTTGTTTTTGCGGCTAAAAAAATATTTTCATTTTCCCTCATATAATTAAAGCTATAAAATTCATGCATGCAATTTTGTACTTTAGTTTTAAGATAAGATTAAATTGTAATGTACTGTTTTCAGTTATATTTACGTATTATATTTGAATTTGTATCATTTAATGAAACAAATTGTGATAGTATTTTTATGTATAAACTTATAAAAGTTGTTACGTCAAAAATATAGCGCCGCCGCTTGCGCATTGTATAGAAATTGTAACTGTAGATTTGTATATTTATGTAAATGTAGGAATTTATATGATTATGGTGTACTATAATCAGAGACGAACCAAATTGGATAGTTTATTGTGTAATTTATTATCTAGTTGAAATGACCGAGTTTATGATTTAACAAGGTATAATATAAAACGACATTTAATAAGCCTATATATCGTCCATTGTGGAACCTCTTGTACTGTGAGAAAAGGGTATTTTCATAGTTACTACACTTGTTAGGCAAAAACCTAAAATGAACTATGTTACGGAAGTCGACTCCTTAAAATTATAATTTAATATGATTAAGTGTTATTGGATTGCCTCATTACACACATCACATAAAATGTTTATAAATACCTAATCATAATTATGTGCTGGTTTCTACTTTGCACAGCAGGTAAGCATTGCCATTCAACGGGGTAATGCTACCAGCATTCTGGGAACCTTGCCAAGTGGAATAGATTTAGAATAGTAGTATTTTATAAGTTAGTTTTATTTTTAATTAGTTACTTTTAGTTAGTACAGACGCGGCTATTTCGGTTCGTAAGACTGTTTCATTATCAGCGTGTAAATATGTGCTAGCTATCTTTTTAGACATATCGGGTGCCTTTGATAACGCCTGGTGGCCAATTTTACTGCTAAAATTAAAAAATCGTGGTTGTTACAATAACATCTACTCACTTATATTTTCGTACTTCATAAATGGCACGACAAAACTTAAGCTTGGCCATCATGCGGAAACCAAGGCTCTGTCGATGGGATGTCCACAGGGCTCAGTGATAGTTCCATACCTATGGAATCTCGGTTTTGATGATTTTTTATCAACCCCTTTACCAGTAGGATGCTCCCTTACGGGATATGCAGACGATGGGCTTTTACTAATAGAACCAATTCTAGAGCAGGTCTGGAACAGCTAGGAGACGACTGCCTGCGGCTTGTTTCGGCTTGGGGTGAACGAAACCGACTTAAATTTGCTCCACATAAAACTTTCCAACTACTTCTCAAAGGCAGTCTTCAATCGTATCCAACTATAAAGTTTAATAATATCTCGGTAAAAATAAAGAATTCTTACTGCTACCTCGGATTATGCTAGAAGGGAACTTTTCGTTAATCCAACATAAAACCGTAGGCGAGAGATCAAAACGTAACTTCTTTGCCTTGACTAGAGTATAGACGTCTACGTGGGGACTTTCATACAAAACTCTTAATACTATCTATCAAGCCACTTACCTCGGTAGTATGTGCTATGGCTCGCCAGTCTGGGCCGACAGAGCCACCATAGGTGCTGCGCGACGTAAATTACTGCAGAGCCAGCGTTTGGCATTGATTTTTCTATGCAAGGGATATAGAACAGTTAGCACGAAAGCGTTACCGGTACTTGCAGGCGTACTCCCGGTAGACCTTGAAGTACAGAGGCGTGCCGCTATGTATTACTCCACGCGTGATCATTTTAGTGCAGATTTCTTACCACCTCGCGACCGGCACAAAAAGTGCTTTACAACTGGCTTCTCCAGTTGTAAATTACTCCTCAAGACTACTTATGTCTTATTATTTTATTTTCATATTTGCTGACTCCCGCTTTGTTATGGAGGGAATAAAATAAACTAAAAAGTTTGTTGTTGTTATCTGTTAAAATTTAAGAACAAAATAATTCAAAGTATAGGTATACGATAAAAAAATGCTAAAGTAAAAGCTTAGCAAAAGGCTTTGTAAAAAGCCTAACAAAAGCCGGAAAACGATTATTTTGGCCGGACACCCTACCATAAAGCCTAACTTTGACCGGCTTTATCCGGACGCCTGGCAACGCTAAATACGAAAATATATTTCCGCCCAGAAAGTTCATTGTACATTTAATTTAATAATATTATCATAGAATGTTTCACTTTCACTCGGATTCGTAAAAGCGTAGATTAATATATTGGTGGTCATGATAGCGCTCAATTAGAATAAAGAAACTTTATCTATAGGATTAGTTAGTTTGGAAAGAGTTAATTAATGAGTATAGGTGCTTTTTAGATATCCGTACTGAGTCGAAGTAATTTTAAATTGTGTGTAGACCAAGGATATATATATGAGGACAGAAATACATACCTACTAAGTCTTTCGTGTTAAGTTTTATAAACCATAACAGTAAACAACAACGTACCTTTAAAGTTACTACCATTTATTTTCTTTCTTAAACGACACAAAAATATGGTCCTTTCGGGACCATATTTTTTCATATAATATATATATATCCTACTATATATATATATATATATATATATATATATAATAGGATATCAAACTATTATAGATTATGGGTTTTAGATAAAGGCTTATGTCTGGGTTGACGTCATATGGCTCGAATCCCATTATACCGATAGATTAATTGTCCAACAAGTTGAACCCTAGGACGGTCTACATCCGTGTAATTAGTCAATGGTAATCTGAAATAAAACGTACATATATAAATATTTCATATGGAATACCTACCCTACTGAGGCTAGTTAGGAGCCCAAAAGTCTTATTTTGTTTGAATAATTTCTTGGTGACTATAAATCTCACGATACTTGGCTCCTTAGTCCATAATACAGGTGAATTAACTGTCCAACCAGTTGAACCCTGGGTCGGGCCACATTCCTGTAATTAGTCATTGCTGATTAAACTTAAGTTAAACATATATAAATATTTTGTACGTAATTCATATCTAAATATAAATATTTCTGTTATAACGCTAATGGGGTAAAGTTTGAATCCCAAATGTCTACTTCTGTCTTCATAATTTTATCAAATTGATACATCAGTAATTTTGCCTAAGTATAGCTTAAAACCTGAGCACTTTAGCACCGAGTTATATAGTTGAACCCGAGGTCGGGCTACATTCGTGTAATTAGCCGTGCGTCGGTGATTTATGGGACGTTTACATAATTAATAAAGGGAAATTAAAATTGATATTAATCAATGTGGATGGTAGGAAATACGTATACTGTAAACTCGATAAACTGGAAAGTGTATAGGTATATCCACTTTAATTAATTTCAATTTGTTCTGCTGGCATGATGAACGCATAGTGATTTCTATGGTCCTGTTGAGTTACATTCATAAAGTTGTTGTGGAAACTAAATTAAGGTTTTATCTTCGTGAATGTATTCTCTTAATAAGATGAAATGGAAAGGTTATTTTTTTTATTTTCACTAATTTCGTCCGCCCGCGTATTGTCCATCGAATCTCCAGTTTTCGTTGGAACTAGAATCTACTTAAATATAGCCTATGGCATTCCTCGCTAATTGGGCTTAGTATAAAAGTATAGATTTTAGTTATAGTTAATAACTCATAAATAAAAAAGAAAAGTAAATATTTTATAAGCCAAATAGATGCAAGCAACCTTAAATAATTGTAAAGTTCCAAATAACAATAAGTTGAATACATCAGTTGTTTAGAAACTGATTCTTTCTATTGACTTAACTGTTTTATTCAAAAAGTAATAAACCATAGACAAAAATAGCATAACCACAGACAACAAAATTAGAGATACAGATGGTACCAAGAGGTTTATTTGACTTTAAAATTATAAAATACATTTCTAACATAGATTAACCTTTTGAATTGAGTTTAAATCATATTTTTGATTCTTAATTTTTAAATTCATACATAGTACTATGGTAGTTCAATGAGAGCTTGATTGACTAAGGTCATTACGTGTTCTTGTGTTAGAGACCAAGCAATTCTAGTGTAAAGAAATTACCCATCGTGTTGACCCCAGGGTCATAGATATATATGTGGAAAGCATGGTAATAAGTAACTAGGGATTTATTAGACTCTTCGATACGAAATAAAATTGTAAGGTTAATTGATGTGCCCGGTTTAAGCCCCGTTGAACTGCTAGTTTGCTCTCATAGTATTTAAAAACCTTTCCGAAAGGATGATTAACTTTAATTTACTAATCAGCGGTCAAATTTATTAAGGATCAAATCAGTTTCCCATAGCATTATTAGCTAATTTGATGGCGTTAATTAATCTATGATTAATGATTTCGGGCAGAATTTTATGACATGCCTACATCACTTTGGTTGATCTGGAAGTTTTTTTGTAATCCATGTTTCAGAAATTGAATTTGATTTTATAAGGAACTAGCGGCCCGCCCCGGCTTCGCACGGGTGGACTTTTATACCCTACCCCTGCCCTACCCTAACCCTACCCTACCCCTACCCTACCCCTACCCCTACCCTACCCTACCCCTACCCTACCCCTACCCTACCCCTACCCCTACCCTACACCTACCCTACCCTACCCCTACCATACCCCTACCCTACCCCTACCCTTTCCTACCCCTACCCTACCTCTACCCTACCCTACCCTACCCTACCCCTACCCAAAAGTATCCTATGTCCTTCTCCCAGTTCTTAGCTACCTCCCTACCAATTTTCAGCCAAATCGGTTCAGCCGTTCTTGAGTTATAAATAGTGTAACTAACACGACTTTCTTTTGTTTTTAAAATGTATTCTGCTATTCGGGACGGAAACAAATCCAACAAATCAAAAACCATGGCAATCGGTCCAGCCGTTCTCGAGTTATAAGTGTTGTAACAAACACGACTTTCTTTTATATATATAGATATAAGTTAAGTCAACAGGTATGTTATTTATAGATGTTAATTCCAGCTCTAATCAAAAATATTTGTGTAAAATCAAATTATTCCGGAACCGGTTAGTTAAGGACTTTAAACCGTTGGTCCCGATTGTCATGACATCATCTTTCATAATTAAGCATAGCTAGCCTTCTTTGATAAATGGGCTATATAACATTGAAATATTTTTATTTTTAAATCAGACTGCATTCAAGAAAACAAACAAAACAACAAACTCTTTAACTTTAGGTATTTATTAGTATAGATAACATATAATACTGCTGTCACCGAGCGTACCAAGCAAACCTCTTTGGAGGGTGGCCCGTATTCAACAGTTGACGGTATACTACAGAGAATGAAGCTATGAAGGAAAACATACTTTAGGCAGTCCTGCAGTAATTATATTCTTACACTTACAAAATATGTGACATCCCTCTCATTCATATGTATGTTGATATGTCTGTCTCATTTTTACGAATTCCCCGTTGACGCGTGGGAAAGAATACGTTGCATTGGTGTTCCTGGAACATACGCTTGCGATTCATTATTCGCAGTTTTTGTACATAGATTAGTTAATGGTAATACAGAGCATTCTGTAAATTTCTTTCTCGATGAAGTTTTATGTTATTGGCATTTTATTGATCCGTGAGAAATGGCTTAATGATTTTGCTATGCTCTGTAGTTATTATAACAATGTATATGTATTTGATAGAGCTGGTCCCGTCTTGGTGGGAACTTCGTCTCGGTGGGTTTAAAATAGAGCCAATGTTAATCCTGGATAGCGAAGTTATCTAATAGCGGAAGAATGTTTAAAACCAGATCAGTAGTAGGTACCAGAGGTACCCCAAACATCCAACAAGAATAACAGCAGTAACGATTGCTAGCGGCCTAAATCCGCTGACTTTCTGCGAACTTTAATACATCATCGGTACATCGTGCAGGCGGCTGTTTTACACTGCGATTGCCAGTTCGTGGTCTCCATTAGAGTACCTTTCTGCCCCATCGGCCGCTATTTACCCTGCCCATTGCCACTTCAGCTGGTGAGCTGGCTGTGTGAGAGATCCACAGAAGAAGGAACGTCACCTGATTCGTGCGTCCAGGGAAATGTCAAGCATTTCTTCCCATAGTAATATAATAATAGTATTGTATAATTTGATATATTTATATAATTAATTTTAATAAATTAATAATAATAAAATTATACATAAGTTGAATGTATTTACACCTATAAATGCATTAGGCTTAATAACAAATTAGTTTGGGGTAACTTACATAACCTTTTTTATTTAAATAAAATATATTTAAATACACCCATACTATTCAACTACACCCAAAAAAATAACATGGTAGTTACTATGTATCAGTGTCTTAAAATGAATGCCATATAAACGTGATACGTTAGTCATATATATACGTGAGTCCAATCGCTTCAAGTCGGAGGAAGGTACTTATTTTTTTTGTAACTGTCTCACCTGTTTTGTTACTCTTTGACATCAATCATCGTGTAACGTCGACCAATCATCCAATTTTAACATAAGCGGACCAATCAAAATTATTCCTGCCCTTTTATTATGTTTACACAGATCTTTTCCTGGAAATCTGTCTACAGGTCTCTTGTATCTCGTTCGATACGCAAGAATTTCAAAGTAAGAAATGCCAAAGTAAAAGTAGCTGTATTGCGACTGTATAAGGTTCATACAGCATGGGAAAATATGATCAAATTTATGGAAGGAAAAATTGTACGGCAGTACTCTTTGTGTAACGTAATCATTGATGTTGATGGAATTTTGTGAGTTGTTTTTTGAATATGAAGAGTGGTTAAAACTGCGAAACTGTGTGGGGTGGGTTACAAGATATTAACATTATTTGACCGAGTGATTTTTAAAATAGACCACCCTGTTTCTTCCCAAAGATGTCGTAGGAGACAACTGAGAGACATACAACTGATTTACGGGCAAAAACATCCATTAGTTCAAGGTTACTTACATCTTACAGTGATCACAGACTGGACCTCTGCTCGCATTTATGCCCGGTGAAGAATCAAAAGCCTCCTGGTCAACAACAAAATGTCCGTGCGAAAAAAAAACTGCGGTCAATAACCCTCCTGCCAAGCATGGTGATTATGCTAATATCACTCGACAACCTAAGCTACCTGAAGTCCGAAAACGAAGTTTTCCAGCAGTAAACGGGCCGCTGAAGAAGAAAAAGTGAAGTTTTCTTAAATTTTAGTTTCTAAAAAAACCGACGCAATGCGGCCACACCAAAAAAATACAATTTGCCTTACCTACCAGTGTGTACCTACGGCAACTTTCCTTCCTCTGACAATGTTAGACTAAAAGTACAATAAACAAACGTACAATGTAATCCAATAATATTTCACACCAGAGTCTGACATTCCTTCACACATCACCCGAGGCTACACTGGCCATAGTGAAGAACTGTTTCTTAACCTGTTATGAATTCGAGCATAATTGTCATATAAATATTTTAAAATCTAGAGATATGACTGCAGAATGCAGCCTCCCAAAGGTCATTGGGGGGCTGCCAACTATAGTTTAAAATCCAATGATGTAAGAATATAAAGGAATTAATAAAATGGGAATTTTTCAATCAAGATGCATTGATTGTGGATAATGCAATTTGATTCAAAACGTCGGGAAATATAAAAAGGTGATTTTATCGCATTAATACCAGTGTATAATGAATTATAATTTAACACTAGTGACCTTATAATTTTTTGTGTACTACTACATCATCATCATCATCAGCCTGTTGTATTCCACTGCTGAACATAGGCCTCCCCCATCGATTAGCAGCGGGAACGATCGCTAGCGGCCTGCATCCACCGACTCCCCGCGACCTTTATGAGGTCGTCGGTCCATCGTGCAGGCGGCCGTCCTACGCTGCGCTTGCCAGTTCGTGGTCTCCACTCGAGAACCTTTTTGCTCCATCGGCCGTCAGTTCTTTGAGCTATGTGTCCTGCCCATTGCCACTTCAGCTTGCTAATCCGTTGAGCTATGTCAGTTACCTTCGTTCTCCTGCGGATCTCTTCATTTCTGATTCGATCACGCAGGGAAACGCCGAGCATAGCTCTTTCCATACTTCGCTGAGCGACTTTGAGCTTTCTTATGAGGCATATAGTAAGAGACCACGTCTCAGATCCATATGTCATCACTGGTAACACACATTGATTGAAGACTTTAGTCTTCAGGCACTGAGGTATTTTGGACGAGAAGATCTTCCGAAGCTTCCCAAACGCTGCCCATTAGATAGGTACGATTGGCGGCCTTACCACAAAATGTGATCTCTTCCAGGCAAGGAACCATACAAAGGAGTTAAAAAGAGGGGTAGTTAGGTGTACTGGATTATATCATTAATAGTACCCATGGGTACTAGGGACATAATTATATAAAAATATGAAATATAGGCCGTCATGGTACACAAATAGTCATAGATTTGTTTTGTCCTGGTTTTCTTGTATGAAACCTATATTGAGGTCGTCTGAAAGAAATGTTTATGTTATGATCCTACTAATACTATAAATGCGAAAGTTTGTATGTGTGGATGTATGTATGTTTGTTACTCTTTCACGAAAAAACGACTAAATGGATTTGGCTGAAAGTTTGTACGCGGGTAACTTTAATTATAAGCTAGATTAACATATGTAACACAAAATATCACGCTCCGACCCACCGGAGCAGAGTGACACGGGTAAAACCGCGGGTCGCAGCTTTTATATATTTTTTAAATATTTATATACCTATTATAACACTGTCTGCTGTATACTACTAACTTTAAATAATAAATTTAACAGTAGCATACCTTCAGTGTGGACTATATAAAACTATTATAACTAAACTGAACTGAACAGAATGTCATTGCCTACAAAGAAAAGAAATACGATACACAAGACAGCTAATTTAATTTCTTTTTTTTTCCAGACGCGGGTGAAGGCCGGGGAACTATGGCCGATGGACAGGCCAGACGGCATGCCAGTCATACAGTCATTAGAAGTTATGTGCGGGAAGGATCACATGGATGTACACCTCACTTTCTCACATCCCTTCGAGGGCATTGTCTCGTCAAAAGGTATGTTTTGTTAAACGAATGTGATTTTTTTACTGCTTATGCAAATTAATTTATTCAGCACTTAGGTATTTACATACACTTGTACTTGTCAAAATCACAATGAAAAAGAACTGTAATGAATAGGTTATTAATCTTATTCTATGAATAAAACTACTTAGGTAACTATAACTAGCAAGTGCAACCTGTTTGTGTTGCTAATTGTAGGACATTACAGACAATGCACTCCGTCTGTCCGTGTGTCATTAATTCCTCTACTCATAATAAGTTCATATTTACGTTAATTGTTATAGGTATATTATGAAAAAATAACTTACATATATCCACCAGATGTTAAGTGGCACAGAGGAAAGCTAGTACTAGATAGGCACTAGCCACAGTCATCCTGCCAGCAATCACCCGCGTGAATAAGGATGCCAGAGCTCAAGGGGCTTTCCCCCTTGTGCTCCTTATTCCTCTGAGGATCTTTATTAATGCATAGAAACACAATAATAATCAATAATGTTATTTGGCTGTGGCATCGGAGGTTGTGGTTTCGATCCCCACGCCGGGCAGGAAATCTTTGTAAAATAGATATTATTATGAACTAGCTTTGTGCGCGTGGTTTCATCCGCGTAACTCCCGTTCCGAGAATAGTGTAGCTTTCCAATGGTTAGAGAATTTTTCAAATCGGTCCAGTAATTTCAGAGCCTATTCAATACAAAAAAACAAACAATCAAATATTTCCTCTTTATAATATAAGTATAAGTATACATAACAACGCCGGAAGTTGATTTGAGAACCAATAATTATATTTTAATGATTTTATTTCTGTAAATGAAATCATTTTCTTGAACGTATGTATTATATTATTTGTCCATCCTTTAATAAAATTCCTGGGACTCTAGAACTTTTAATTAAATAAAACGCAATCAGCTTTTTTCCTGTCTCAGGTTATAATTGGATATTTGAAATGGTCTAAAACTATTAAATTCTAAATGAACTTGTTACTATTACCTTAACCATAGCTACAAACACGGAAGCATTTACTTATTAAAGTATAGTTCAATGACAGATTGCTGTAATTTTAAATATTCATTCTATAACGAACGCGTACCTACTTGATTTTTTTTTTCTTTTTTATACTGCATTTCTTTTTCTCAATCTATGCTAATATATAAAGTTGAAGTATTTGTTTGTTTGCTTGAACGCGCTAATCTCAGGAATTACTGGTCCGATGTGAAAATTGATTTCAGTGTTAGACCATTTACCGAGGAAGAAAATAACATAGCGTTCCGCGCGCGTTTTACCACTCGTAACTCCCATTCCTGTTTGAACGTTATAAATAAATGAAGCCTATAGTAGCCTTCCTCAATAAATGAGCTATCGAAATAGATTTGTTTTACTAGATTCAGTATATTACCTGAGATTAGCGCGTTCAAGCATAACTAACAAACGAACAAACTCACCAGTCTTATATAATAAGATATTACCGTTGTCTGTAATCTTCCGTGAAGAAATCATATGCCTACTCCTTTTTTAGTTACCGGAAAGTAAATTGATAGATGTTCATCCTTCATAATTTAATTCCGTTGTTCTTTGAAGGTCCGTGTGGACAGCCGGAGGAAACCGTTGTTTGGAATATTGGATTTGTTATATTACTCTTTTCTAAAGCTACTCTCATTAGTTCACGATTACATGAAACATACAGAAGACAACCGTAAGAAATCCGAGCAATATATTAGCAAAACCACAAAGCAGTTCCGGTTGAAAAAATGATAGGCTTTCTACATTAATTCATACACAGCGTATGTGTTAGATAAAATTACAGTTAAGTAGTGTGATTTAATTTGATAGTGTGTATTAATAAAGTACCCTTAAGTTGTAAGTACAATGAACTTATTTTCGGCCAAAGTAAAGAAGAAAAGGTAAAGAAGACAGCTCGCCGATTACACATACCTACATTTATATTAGTAGTTTTGGTTCATCATCATCATAAGCTCGTATAACGTCCACTGCTGAATATGGGCCTCCTCCCGAAAGAGAGCTTTTGCCATAATCACCACGCTTAACAGGCGGGTGGGTGACCGCAATGCTATGTTTAAATACACAAGAAAATGCTGCTGCCAGTTATATTATAATAATCTGGACCGATGGCTTAAAGTGTTTGCGGAGCACGTAGTGTAGTCCCTCAACCAACCAGAGTTAGTAATAAATCTTAGAATTACACAAAAATTCGGCGTGGGGATCGAACCCACGACCTCCGAGACTTCAAGCGAGACTTATACCGCTACGCCACGGAGTTTGTCGTATTTTTGGTTATAAATTAAGTAAATTGCAAAAAATATAGATAATTGATTTTTTTTTGTGTAAATAATTCAAATAAAAAAAACATGTTAAACACATAAAATTTCGGGAGATGAATTATATTTTTTATCTATCAGCGGTTAGTAGAACAACTTGCGAAGATCAGTTACTGTACTTATTTATGACGTATAAAATTCTAGTACTCAAGGTAAATTCTAAGCCAGTGATCGTCCACCATTAGGTATGAATCACAAATAAAATATCTTGTAAAATCTGTGCACTTTGCTAAGTCGCTTGAGCTACTTCCTCTTTATATATCTGTAATCCCTTTGCTATATCTGTAACCATTTAGGTGGTAATGCTATGTATCACGTGGATTAGGGTCTACGAGATATTGCCGACCGCTCTTATCTTGCTTACATAATAATAATAATATATCTTGTGATGTTGTCCATACTGACATTACAAAGCGGTAAGTTGGTGAGTTTGGATGTTCAGATGAATTGAGATTTTTAGGGGAATTTCGAGCAACTGTCGCTCTACGTTACTTCCCCTCAGACTTCGGGTCAACGATGGTAACGGACGGTTCTTTTGCAAACTAAGGACCGGGAAAACGAAAGGGAATGCGTCGCTCTCAGTGGAAGGGTTTAAGATTTTGACGGGACTTCCATTGGTAGATAGCTAAGCAATTTAGTCTCCAAAAAGGTTGTACCTACCGAAATAGATTTTTTTTTCTTAGCCCGGAACTTATGTAGCTCCGAGGCTTTTGCTACTTCACCGGGCATCAAGGCAAACAGAGCTCCAGCCTAAATAAATGGTTTAAATACTACAAACTAAGCCACTTGCACAAGAGGGCGTCCCCTGGCGGACTTGGACCTCGGCTCAGGGCGGTCGCTGACGGGGAGATTGAGGGATTATGGCTTTTAGTTTTTTTAGGGGAGTTTTGTGCAATTGTCGCTCTACTTTATAGTTCGCGGGCCTCTCGGACTTCGGGTCTACGAGGGCATCGGAAGGTACAGAAACAGAAGTGTGACTGTTAGATAGCTTATAAAATCTTTATATTACGTGGAAGAAGCAGCTAGTTACTAATTAAACTCATACCCCAGATCAATTACTAGAAGCCGGTTTCTATAATATTCTTTATCAAATTAAATCATATCGCACCTGCAACTACAAGAGAACGTTAGAAATGAGTGCACTGTATTCAGACCGCCTCTAATTGTACCGAGTAATTGCCAAGGTTTCACTCACAATTATGACGGATGCTACTTGAATTATTAATACGCACGCTCCAGTTGTTTAGCTTTTAATACATTACAGTTAAATTACTGTAGATGTAGTACATGGCGGTTTTAATTATATTTGTGTATGTAGTAATTTTGGGTGACCGATTCGACAATGCCTTAGCTTCGGTTCGGAGGAACATGTGAAATTTCTGAAAGCAATTAGATATAACATTGCGATGTGTGAGAGGGAAATATCGCTTTTTCTTCTTCAACAAATGGTCTATCACCGCAATCAGCGGTAATTTTGCCATTGTTAGAGTTTTTAAGCTATTTTGAAGCATCAAAAGAACATTTTGTACTGAAATCCTGGAAAATAGTTGGCTTGAAGATAATTTCATTGATTGAGAAAAGGCAGTGATTTTACGTCTAACTATGTAATAACACGTTGAAAATATTTTCAGTGTCAATTATTAGGTTTCTTCTATCCATGCTATGCCAAAGTGGCCTTTTTGCGAAATCTTAATCCACGCACTAAATTTGTTTTTATTTTGTATTTGGTTCACACGTTTTTTTTTATTGACTATAAATATTTTCATGTAAATGTTAGTATTATTAATTAACTATTGACATGTCAACATAGAAGATATCAATAGCGGAAAAATATCGTGCACACTGACGTCACTAACTCTATCTCATGAATAAGTATGAGTTAGATAGTTGTTCTAAAAACATTTTTATTTTCACTTTTTTTGCCGCTCTAGTAGTATTGTATAAATCCATGTTTGCATAGTTTTTAAGAAATAAATCGTGAACTTTTTAATATTTTGCTAAAGTCGGATAGATCAATGGAAAAGATATTTCAAGTTTAGATAAATCCATGAGAGGATTAATATCAATGATTGTTACGTCACGGTTATGACAAAGTATCTCAGGTAATCTGTACTAATATTATACAGAGGAAACATTTGATAGTTTGTTTGTATTGAATAGGCTCCGAAACTAATGGACCGATTTGAAAAAATCTTTCACCGAAAGCTACACTATACCCGGATGACATAGGCTATATTTTATTATGAAGTTCCCACGGGAACGGGAGTTACGCGGGTGAAACCGCGCGTGGAAAGCTAGTTTTAAATAATGACATGTTTTGTAACACACTTTAAGACAATCAGTTATTTTATTCTATTCTATTTAACGAACCGCGTTTCTTTAAGATGGCCGTATTTTTTACAATCCAGATATACTAAAACGAAATTGTATTCATCCATATTGATTACTAAAATATATAAAAATACTTAAATTGCTGAACTGGTTTTCTTCAACACTGTTGCCATAGTAAAATAATTAAAAAAGAAAGAAAGAAAATATTTATTCGTAATGCACTGTTTTCCGAAAAAATACAAGATCAAATTAATTAATTGACAGATTCCATGTGCACTATAATTAGGCACCAACTATAATTTAACTTTATGCTACATCCACACATTTGTGTATCCGTAGCGCTGGTATTCTAGTTGGCTCCATTGATGGCGCCACGTTTATAAGCAAACAAAAATAAAACAATAAATCAATTAAAAATAATAATATGAATTATTACTTAAAAATTAACAAGTACTGCCTTATAAATCACGAAATTAAGAAAATATAAAGTTTACTTACGGTTGTTCTGACACCTGATATTCTGGGTTCGATTCTTACCCGAGACAATTATTTGTGTGAACCACAGATACCTAAATTGTTTTGAGTCTGGGTGTGCTTCGTGCCGGTGAATTAACAACACACATTGTAAAGTTACCTTCGACTCAAGGATTAATTTCCCTAGAGCGGGAGTTAACTTAAAAAATGGATTTATCCGAGTTTAAAATTAAGTGACACAATTATTACTTACTAGCTGCGCCCGCGGTTTTACCCGCGTTACTCTGCTCCAGTGGGTCAGAGCGTGATTTGAATCCAGACTATATGTAAATCCAGCGTATAACCTATCCTGGTGCAAAATTCCGTTCAGTAGTTTTGGCGTGAAAGAGTAACAAACATCCATCTATCCATCCATACTTACAAACTTTCGCGTTTATAATATTGGTAGGATTTAACTTTTAATCTTTATTTTTTTCTTCTCTTCACAGGTCAACATGGTGACCCTCGATGTGTTTACGTGCCTCCCTCCACGGGGCAGACCTACTTTTCATTTCGGATCGCATACGCCAAATGTGGTACTAAACCAGGTAATGTATATAATATTTTGTTTTGTAATAATGATTTCCCTGAATGAATAATGCCTTTCCATAGGTAGCGTAACCTCAAGTATACTAACCATCTCATTGCGATTACCAATCCACCTAGGATTGGTAATCGCAGTAAGATGGTGAGTATGGCTCAATGACCATTTTTTTTTGTCCGGGGGGAAATGCATTTACGCATTCACACCGCCGCTGCAGCGTATTCGCGCGCTGGCGGTGGGATATGTTTGACTCGCCCTCTCCATAGCTTGGTATGCTAACTCATACCACAAGGAGAGGACCCTAAAACTAAGCAATCCGGTCCATGGCTCAATGACCCTGGCTTGCCAAGGTCTGTAAAGAGGAGGCATATGTTCAGCAGTGGACGTAATCGGGCTGAAGTGATACAGAATAACATTTCCTATATTATATACAGCAACTTTAAGTCGTTGCTAATACTGATCAACCTAGATTATCTTGTATTGCAAGGCATTAGTGATAATTTTGGGATGAACATTTATCATTGACATCCCCTTAAGGGAACCTTTTTTTGTAAAAGCATAACCTAAACCTACACCAATGGAGTTCAACAGGACTTATTAAAGTTGTTTTTTTTTTGGTCTCGTTACGACGGTAACATAGTCTCGTTTGGTTAGGTTATGTCAAGTGTCATAATGATTAAGTAAATAATATAATAATTATGCGCATTCACTAAAATTGGCAACTATATTTAACAATATGAGTGGCACGAAAGTCGATCAACTAACGATTCGTATTATTTCCTGTGGCATATATAAATGTAGGTTCTAAACTGCTTAACATATCGATGTTTTAATTATTTTAGCTGCTTTGCAAAATATCAGAAGGGCTTTAAAATAATAAATAACGAGAAAACATTAGTCATATAAACCCACATTGTTAAAGTAATTATAAAATAAATTCCTTCTCGGTTGCTACCTACATATGAAACAAATGGTCCGTGAGTGGCGTGAAATCTATAATTAATATAGCTATATCGATATTCTGATTCCCTAATGATGCGAACTCGATTTGTTATTCGATATAATAAATCGTTTAAGCAAATGGATTAATCGTTTTATGATTCTTCATACCTGTTATTCACGGGTTTGAATTTACCAGTTAAGTTAGTGGTTAAACTTTAGTTGTAGTATATATTTGGATTGTATAGTAAATAATTGTTTTTTTTTTGTTAAAAAATCACATAATCTTCTGAGGCCCTAGACAGTATGACTACTTTATTGTGGTATGTTCGCTTACTTATCGCAAACGCTTAGGTGATCGAATCCTTTTTGGTTTGGTGATATACTCTTCTTGGTCCTTTACAATGTAATTTTTGTGATAAGTAGGTACAAAAAAATGCAACTAAATTTGTATATATAAAATTACTGTAACTTTTTGAATTCAAACTTTTTTCAATATCAATTTATGGTTTACAATGGGATGCAGGATGTCATTAATCGAGACGCATCCACGCCTCAATAAGTAAAAAAAGTTGAAATAGATACATGATCTCTAATTATTATCATTATTACTATTATTAATTAAAAACCACCACTATAATATACCATTTCAATATACATTAATAAAATGCAAATAATTTAATATAAGAAAATGCACAGCCTTCGATGATAAGGTATTAACAGTTTCTTCATAATATTTAAATGCATTAGGAATTTACTTATCCCGCAATAGATATAGAAGTAATAGACACTTTTACATGCTATATTCGACTTACAACAAGTTAACAACTATAACATTTTGCATCGTACAATCCGTAGCTAATATGAATAAGCCTACCTAATCGCATCGAATTATGCATATTTTATGCTACATGACTTGTAGGGGAAATGATGAATATCTATATAATATTATTTAGGTTGAAATACTATATTATATATATATTGCTTAAGAATAAACATACTTATTAAACAGGTGTCCATCGTAAAACCCAATCTTAATTATCGCATTTAGGCAGCCCTCACATTAGGCATGTGCGTCCTTCGATCGTGTGAACGACGCGAACAACTCGATCACCGAGCTCCCGAACCCTTCACCCAATACCCCTGGCGTCGTCCCCATGTGACACACACTCGAAGGTCGTGCAAGCCCAATGTGGGTTCAGCCTTAGATTCTCAGTAACTATCGGTAATTCGTAACAATTTCGCAATAAATCGCCAGCGTTCAAGTTTTACGGCACATTGGTCCCATTTCTACAAAGTCAGTGAGTTTTTCTCATGCCGATTCCTAGTCGCGTCCACTATGCCTAGTGTGGAGTAACGGGCGGCTGCATCCCGCTCCTTCCGCGAACATTGCACGCGCATTGTTTCTCAGAACCGCCACTCGACGCACCACATAACGCTGCTCATAAAGTCCATTCTCCCTCATCATCCCGCCTTCGCGACGCCATCCCTCAATCCAATACTTTCAACTGTATTTCCTTCCAACTATGACACAGTAATTTCGACCTTAAGTACTCAAAGCGATAAGTTTTGCGGGCGATAGTGGGAAAACGATTTTAAACCGTATGACATAGAGTCGGAATATGTCAGATGCGTGTTAACTTGGAAGATTAATGTCCTAATAGGTTGTTGTTCTGAAAGAGAGCTAGTTAAATGAGATTAAGGGTGAATTTCGCTTGTGTTGAGACGACCTAAGACTACTGGCTCGATCCGCGTTCTTCGGGCGACTTCCACTTTTTGCGACAGTACATCCGCGTAGGTAGCACTGGCAATAATAAGGATTAAAAAATTAAATGGTTTTTAGTCTTTAATCGATCTGCAGCAACATTATACCATACGGCAAAATATTTTTTCGAATAAAAATATTATTCCTGCTAAAAGCTGTATTTCCAATAGTTATCTAACAAGAATTCAATTAATTTCAGACCTCCACGGCCAGTTTTACGAGAACACTGTGGTGGTACAATACGACAAGGACTTGCTAGAAGTTTGGGATGAAGCGAAGAGACTACGATGCGAGTGGTTCAACGACTACGAGAAGACGGCCTCAAAGCCACCAATGGTAATCGCTGACTTGGACGTAGTACAACTGGACTTCAGAGGTGAGTAAAAAGTTAATATTTAATAAAATGAGGCAGCGGTCGGTAACCCGCGGCCCTTGACCCTCTTCTCTGCAGCCCGAGGCAGTTTTGTAAATGAGAGACTTATTATTTATTATTCAACTAACTTAAGATGTGTTTCCTTATTACTTGCCGGTTTAGACCTAAGTTGGCTAGTCAGGAATTTCAAATGATATATCGTCAAGTTATAGTGTATACATATTTGGAACATAAAATCAACTTATGTATATAAGTTGTTTTTTTGCCTGCGTTTGGAGTAAAATGGAAGACGTTTAAAATCGTCTCTCTCACCTATTGTGCATAAAAACCGATCTCAGGAAAAATTATAATAAAACATTCAATGTTCTTGCTGGTTGTTACATACCTTCACTAAATTTATAGCAATAAATAATTTGCATCATCCAATCGGGAAGTAAAATTCTTGCTGTACACTTCTTGGTATAAATAGGCACTAGAAAATCTTATTTGAAACATCTATTTATCATTTTGTAAAGTACGTAATAGCTTTTGCTAAGTTGTATCCAGTTAGACTAATGAAGACTGATTTTGCCTTGAGGCGATCGCACTTGGCTAATAACATTTTACACTTCACATTTAATCTGTGCTAGGTGTAACACAGATAAATTGCTATGAGGCTATAGATTATACAAATAAAATAAATTGATTAAATTTTTTGAAAAATAATTAAAACATGAAATGAAATCTTGAACGAATGTCAACTTCTAGATTTTATAATATGAGACACGGGTTTAAATCGCAGAACTTAAAACTTAAGGTAAATATCTACACTAGTCATGGTCACGGATTGACACAGTAATAATTTGCTTTAAAATAATAGCACAGCATTTGAGACCCGTGTTGTCACATTTTAGAAGAAAAAGTAAGTTTCTAAGCTTTATCGATTTGTACAATAAACTATGTGTACAAATGGCGAAAGATCACACTCTGTCTAAACACACTTCAACATTATATTTTAATTTCTTAGGAGACAATGTGGATTGCTGGATGGAGATCCAAGCAGGAAAAGGTCCGTGGGCGCCTCCTGTCTCAGGAATTGTGCCACTAGGGTCTACGTTAACTTTGGTCGTCGCCATCAACGATTATAGAGGTAAGTCTTAGTGCTTATATAAATTTATATTATTTAAAAAAATGGTTTAACTTAAATTAAAGCGGCCGTAGCCCAATGGCTAGGGTGTCGGACTTGTGATCTTGTGATCGTCGGTTCGATCCCCACCTAATGCACTACCGACGTGAACCGACTCGTAACACAAGCATTTTAGCTTAGCCCGAGAGGTTTACAAGAATACTAGAAGACTGCAAATCTGCTAGTAATCTTTAAAAAAAACATTTTCAAGATTAAGTCGAAATTCAAATAAAAATGCTACAACAGTAAAGTTGTTTTCAAGTTATGGCTTAACCAAATAAACGAAACTGGGATTCATTTATATAAATGAATTTTAATTCATTAATATAAATTAATCCCAATTGTCTCCTAGACTAGAGATAAATAAAAAGTTAAATAAAAGGTAAATAAAAAGTTTCTAGTAACAGTTTGTTATTATAGATATTACTAGAAATAGTAGTAGTAAGTTTCATCTAAAATTTGTTGTAAATTAGACTACCCAAACATGTTATTCAGCTCACAATTATTACATTTATTTTATTTACAAAGAAACCATCACAATTGCCTATTGTTTTCTTTAAAACGCATTATTAATGCATCATTATGATTAGGTGTGGAAAATTGGTCATACCTAAATCATATTGTAACTTTTTGAATGCCCGTGGGATGACTTTTTGTTTATATGTAGGTATTGTGTTCCAAATACGCATAACAAAACCAATTTTTTTCTTTGTATAAAATACTTGTCTATAATTTATAAAGAAAATACCCGTTCGAAAGAAGTGTTACTTATTGTCTTGTAAATATGAAGATTATAAAGAGAACGATATTATGCTCGCCATAAATCTTGAAGGTTCGATTCCCACTCCGGACAAAAATCTTTGTGTACAATGAAAAATATCTTTACGGGTCTAGTAGGTTAAAGGACTACCCTTCGTACCTCAGAAAGCACGTTAAGCCGTTGGACTAATTGTATACAAGGTAACAGAGTTTACGATATATGCTGTACATAATAAATACTGCTGCGGTCATCAAACCGCCTGCCAAGCGTGGTGATTATCGCAAACCTACTTTCCTGGCAGTGGACGTTATACATGATAATGGTGATAAATAGAGAGAAATGTGTACTTTTGTTTTTATGAATACAAAAAAAACTACGGGAACCGATGTTACACTAGCGAAATGGCGCAGGAATGCTAGTTCCTATACTAATATACATAAAATATAATCCTGAAGAGTTTTTTTATTTGCTCTAAAGCGCTAATCTCAGGATCTACTAGTCCAATTAGATAAAATGTTTTAGTGGTAAATAGTTTATTTATCGAGGAAGGCTATAGGATGCATTAAATTATAAAGTTCCAACGGGAACGGGAGCTACGCGAGTGAAAAGTTAGTACTAAAATAAAAAATAAATCTGTTTCAACACTTCGCCCACGTAGGCAACTTAATGACAATTTACATAGGTATAATAATATCGTAACGGTCCTCTTGGTGGGGCTTAACGAATGATTTCTAATTTAAGTATTTAATTTGTTTTTATATATGTTGACGTCAACACATCGTTGAATGATGTGTCATTTGAAAGCTATATAACGTGCTAATGAACCGTCCGATATAAAATGTCGCCTATAAAAGCGAAGTAACATGAAACGGAGCTATCGTAAAATAATAAGAGCATGAGAAAAAACTCCTTTAGTCAAATGGGTTGTTACTTTAGTCCGCAGAAAGCATGCAGAAAGTCATACTGATAAAGTTCCCGGTGAATAAAATGCTCCAAGACCCACAGGGGGCGCCGTTTTTTTATGGAACTAATCAGTATAATGAGGACTTTTGAGGACCAACAGCGGCACACACAGAAGGAGCTCTAAGGTGTTAGGATCAAGCTGGTCCCGGAACACCTAAATGTATTGGATTCCGAATCGGATTTAATCAAAAGTGGAGTTGGAAACTAAATTCCACATCCTTCCAGGACAAAGCGGGAGACATATTTGAACGAATGAGATATGTATCGCCCTCGGGGCGCCCTTTTGTGCTGGTTGCTTAGTTTTTAGTTGTAAGCCATTGAATAAGGCCTACTCGTTCTTTTGCCCGGAGACGAAGCAAAAGCCTCAATTTATGAGCCTCGACTAAATAAATGTCCGTCTAAAACAAAAGTGTCTAAAACACTGGCGTTTGGAAGAGCTTCTGGGGTTTTGGTGGGTAAACCATCTTCACGTGGCATGATTAGTTTTGGAGAGTGAAGTGTCATATACCCGATATGATAGAAGAGGATGCCTAATACATTTCCCTTTGAAAAAGGTACTACAGTACCTACATAATCTCTTGTTAATTCGATCAAATATTATTTTCAAACAATAAAAAATTACAATCTACTTACAAATTCCTTATAAATTATTCTGGACGCTAGCTAAAATTTTTTTTTCTAGATTTATAGAAACATTATTAGATAGTTATTTTTACATCCCTGTTGGAGCTTTTGGTCCTACATATCTCTCAAACAACAAAGTAACATGTGCGTGGTAACGTATTCGCATTGGTACATACAAGTGCCAATATCCCACCAAGGCAGTAAATGAATCCCACTCCTTTTATTTATAATTTCTTGCTTAACAACTATGCAAGCACCTCCGCTAACTATTAACATTTATAATACAAGCTTTTAAAATACAAGCTGTTGCCCGTGACTTTTTCCGCGTTGATTTCGATTTCTTCATACAAATTTTGCCCCCCTTTTTCGTCCCCTTTGGAGTTAAAAAGGGGGGAAAACACTTCAGAAAACAATTTCTTATCGGATGCCTTCATCATATCTACAAAAAACATACACCAAGTTGTAGTTTTCTACCGTCAGTCATTCAGAACAAAGCATTTTATCTACACCTATGTTAACACGTGAAGCACAAACTTTGTACCAATTTTTACAAGAATTTCGCGGACGGAGGAATATGAAATTTTGTATACTTGTAGTTTTAAAGAAGGAGTGCAGAATGCTAATTTTTTTTAAATGAAAGTCGAATTTCGAACACTCGGTGTCCACTACAGTATGTGTATCTATACTAATATTATGAAGAGGCAAGATTTGTATTTTTGTGTGTGTATGTTTGTAATGAATAAACTCAAAAAATACTGTGCCAATTTCAAAAATTCTTTCACCACTGGAAAGCTACATTCAACCTTAGTGACATAGGCTATATTTAATTATGAAGTTCCCTCGAAAACGGGAGTTACGCGGTTGAAAGCGTGCGCAAGAAGCTAGACGTTTATAAAAATAAAAATAAAGTTATTTTTTTAAGTTTTTTTGAGTCATCACAACAACTTAGTACTGCAAATTTACAAGTACCATAAACATACTTTAAACATTTCAAAAAACAAACGAGTTAAAACAAACTTCCTCCCCAAACACAAAACTCCGCAACACATCGTACTCCAGCAAGTAATGATAGTATTTACACTGATTAACGGGACACGGTAATTGTAAAAAGTGAACTGGACAAATATGTACGAATGAGTTTGCTTAACGGGTCTGCTAGGGTACTTGAATGACCGCATGGATCACTTGCCGATGGATAGATTCTATAAGCGTTGTGAGTGTTGGTGTTTCTACTGATAGATATCTAAATGTACAGAGGTTACTTTGTAGGAAATCTACTATTATTGTAAGATTGTACTTAGACGTTTATTAATTTTACTATGTAAGTCTATTATTTAATGCTGTGGGTAACGATTAAGTATTCTTTGGGAGTTTGCTAGGGTTCTACGATTTTCGTATGGTATATTGTGTACAGTAATTAAAATTAATAGAATCAGACCGTTATTTTGCGGAAATCTATAGTAATCTAAATAAAAAAGAAACAAAATATCTAGTGTTCATTAGGAGTTTTTTTTACGGACGGATGTTATGGAATTAGCCACGAGTATTTAGCTACTTCACCGAGCAAAGCTCTAACCTTTAATTAAATTAAATTTAAAGTTAATTCGTAGAGAATAATGAAATTAACACTAAATCTTTTGTATTTTAATGTAGATAGTTTTAGTCCGGTCAGTGTAGATAGCCACAACTTAACTGTGTGTGTGTGTATTTCCTTTCTAACACCGTAAGTTTAAACACTTTGAAAGGAAATCCAAAACTCATAGTTATAAAACTTAGTCACGCTTCCATCTTCGTGATCATAATTTATAACTCTTACAACACAATGAAATGCTAGGTTAGATTAAGTTACTTGCCTTCAGTAACCCTTAATCTTATAGCATTTTAAGATGTAATAAATAAATGCTTTTACTGCTATCTTAAAAAGTTTCTAGTTCTAACAATAACAGATGTATCATTCGAGGGCGTGGCTATGAATAGGGCTATTAGAAAGTGTTCACAAACCGTAATTGTAACTTTAAAATTAACTTTTACTTAAATAAAATATTTTTGTGATAGCGAAGTATGTTAGTATGATACGCAATCATGGTTCGGTGGTTATGATAGCTGCTTCTGAATTCTTGTGTTCTGTGTTCGATGTCCACCCGGGACAAGTATTTATTTATTTAAACCTCAGATAGGTCTTCTGAGTTCCCCACGATGCAGTTTTCTTTCGCTAATGCGCTAATTTTTTATATAGATAGGATTTAAAGATTATTTAATTTATTCATAAACAGTAGTACAGAACAATTATGTGATAAACATAGTAATATTCTTTAATCCGTTTTAGAAAAAAAAATATATATACCAATTATACCTTGTTTGCTAAATTAATTTTGCGTTTGTTTTTCATAGTGAGATATAATAAAACATAATATTTAATTATACTATGGCCTAATTCAATTATTGTCTAGTTAGTTAACAATGCCTATTTATTAAAATAAAACTGTATGTTTTACTTATATCAGGCTTAAAAAAAATCAATGGTGTAGCCTTTATTTACTTATTCAGACATTTCCAAAGATACGTGAATAATGCGTAAGTGCATACCTATATCATTTGAATTTACTCAGCAAAGTGTTTGTTCTTCCTCCAAGTTAAACGATCTTTGTTTATGTTTAAAGTTTCCTCTTGTACTATGATGGTTAAATTGATGTGCAAGTGTTTATTTAGCTTTTACTTCAACTATTTTTAGATATGGATATGTAGTTGCTCGTAAAACATCAACGTTCAGCAGATTGCAATAAATGTTTAAGTTGTAAGAAATTTGTATTTACGAGGGTTCTAGGTTTATGGCGGATACATCGATATGCTATCATAGCGGTGAAGGGTTAAACATGATTCATGATCATGCCAGTATTTCTCTCATTAATATTATCTGATATTATCTGGCATTTTATATTTTATTGCATTTAGTGAGTAAAATAACCCCATACAATTACGTCTTGGAGTCTGGAGATAAAGTATAATTTTCAATTAAATTTTCAAGTAAATTAACTATAAAACTCAGCTTTTATATTGTATTTCTGAAGTTTAATGTTATTAATTTATAACTTTATTTACGTGAGAACCATTAAACGTGATTATGTTGGCCCAGATGATGTTAAGCCTCTAGCAAGCCAGCAGCCATAGTCAACAGCGTAAAGTTTCAGCCACTTTACAAACTATAAACTCTATGGTTTATAGCAATGTATTAAATTATGAATGTATATACATACATATTTGAAAAAAAATATAGTAAATACAAAAAAAACGTAACTACTAAAAGGCATTGTCTACTAAAACTACAATAATTAACAGAAGACATCGTCGAAAGTGTGTTGGAGGCGAGCGATAACATATAGTCACAAATAATACCTTGCACGTTCCGTAACTAAACGCTTAGGTGTGGTGAATCCAACGCACTTTTTGTATCGATAAAATAAATATAAAAAATGTTTGCGAATAGTAGCGTAGTCATAGGAAAGGTGTGGACCAAGGCAGAAACAGCATGAGTTTACATAAGAACGATCGACTAAGAAAATAGAGGGGCCGATAGTCCTTCCTTGCGTCACACCACGCACTTACCTAAGATGCCAATAATTGTCCCAATCCAAAAGACTGCATCTTCACTTAGAGTGTTTTAGCGCTTTTCATTAAGCGCTAAAACATTGCTCTAAATCTATTTAGTGCCCCTGACCATTTTATTTTTATTTCAATGTATATTTTGTAAGATACGGCAAGCTCAACACTATCATACGTTCAAATAAAGCTTTCGAGTAAATACTACTAATATTATAAACGCGAAAGTTTGTAAGAATGTATGGATGTATGTCTGTTACTCTTTAATATGAATCTCATCGAAATACTATTTTAAAAGTTTCCTCTTTTGGTCATTTTACAGGTGAATTTGACATGCGAGTGAAATCTTGCGCAGCGTCCGACGGGTCGGGTCACATTATTCAGCTGTCCGACGAATATGGCTGTGTGCTGCGACCGAAGATGATATCCAGGTAAATTAATAATTAAATAACTGATGTTAACAGGCTTTACTTTAAAATAAATACTTTTCTAATATAAAATAAAATCTTAAGTATTGCTGCTTACAATTCGCATCTGCAATGATAATAATATTACCGAATTATAACATATTTTATCAAAAAAGAGGAGTATTGAATATAAAATATTAAAGATATGCACTACCTACTAATGTATAAAATATGTTTCATTTTTTATTTTGCCAAGTTAATACAGAAATTCCATAAAAGTAAGACTTTAGTTTTCCTGACTAAAATCCGAATGCTATGAACTGTTAAACTGAATCCATTTCGACTGTTTTATAAGAATGACTTATAAAACAGTCGAAATGGATTCAGTTTCAGTTCAGTGTCAATTATTATTCGTCCATATTTTCAAATATATTAAGGTTCTTTTTTCTTTTTCCAGATTCCTAAAAGCCAAAGCAGCGGACGAGCGTGCGACGGTCATAACCTACGCGTTCTTCCACGCTTTCAAGTTCCCTGACGCTCTAAGTGTCCACATTAGGTGCAAGGTGGAGATCTGCAGACATGGCTGTTTGGACCATTGCCAACTAGCTGGTGTGACCCCGCAGAGACATGGGGCTTTGGACAGGAAGGATGATAGAACGCATCAGGACTTGCACGACCACAATGATATAAAGTAAGTACTAGTACTAGTATTAGTTACTTATTTAAGTTAACGTCGATAGTACTTTCGTATTATCGTGTCCAATCGTTGGTTACACTAAAAGAATTTTGTTAAATTATTCCTAGTGTGGGGTATAATAAAGAAAATTTATAATAGGTTGTTGATTAGAATATCCTACTTGGCAAAACTTCCAAGACCTTAAAAAGGTTCACATAAGAAGACAAGATAAATAATAATGACATTACATACGTTCCGTGTTGTCTGATTTAAAATTACAAGTTACTCGGTAAATCTTATGATATAATCAATACGTAACAAAAAAAAATATCCTTATAAGAACGCTAACTAATAATAAAATAATATGTCTTCCAGTGATTCATCAGCAGAGGACGGCGATCTTTCCGATTTATCAGAAGAGGCACGTCTACCGCTAGAAGAAGCTTTCGGAGACGAAGTTTCCGGTGATGCCGTTCCCGCGCCAGCTCCTCTGCCGCAACGAGCCCCGGCACCTGTCATTGATCCTGAAACTGACCACATGTCTGCTGTGGAAGAACTGGTTGAAGCCCTCGCTAGACCTTTTACGGTTAGTAGTTTTAATGCAATTGAAGGTGACGCCCTAACTGACAGTATCAACTTGAATTGTCTCATATAAAAAGCAATGAGAATTCATTAGCAACTAAGAAAAGTCATCTAAAATTGAATTGTATTATACTTATCATCATCGGCCCCCATTATGTCCACAGCTGATTATGGACCTCCTTCGATGAACGCTACTGCCCGTTTATTGAGATAAGATTAATAAAATGTTGATGCTGTAACATTTTGTAATGGTTTTTATTATCGTTTCAAACTAAACAAGGTAAAAGCTCAATAAACATGCCTCAATATCATTTTTAATTAGACAGTTTAGCATATAAATGGACCTTTTATGACATATGAAAATGTATTTAATACTAGCTGCCTGCGCGTGGTTTTACCCGCGTAACTCCCGTTCCCGTGGGAACTTCATAATTAAATATAGCCTATGTTACTCTTGGATAAAAAAGTTTTAAAATGGTGAAAGAATTTTTGAATTGGCTGAGTAGTTTTGAAATTGTGCAAACAATCTAATCTTTCCTCTTCATTATATTAGTTTAGGTAACTTAGTATGTATTGCTGTTTATATAACTAACCTTAACTAAACATTTTCCATTACCCTTTCAGGATCGCTCCACAAATCTAGATCGTGACCGTTTCCCACATGGACCCCGCAATCTCGGAACCGATTTGAAGCCAGAACCCACTGGAGACATAGTAGTTCCTGCTAATCCTCCCGGTCCCGCCGTAGCAGGACCACGTTCCTTGCGCAAGAGACGAACAGTTCGCGAAGGCAGATCAGCTGATGTTGGAGTTTCGGGATTGTACGAAGTGGTTTCTGAGGCTGATTTGGCTTTTGGACCATCTAGAGAACCAGTGACCGTTTTCAGTGGAAGAATAAGAGAAGAAGTGAGTATATTTTATATATATCCGATGGGTAACTTCGTTAACTTAAAAAAAGAAAACCATGTTCAATAAACAAAAATGAAACTCAAATGGTAACCTGGACCACAAGGTCCAGGTTACTTTTATTGTTTGGATCATCGAAAAAAGAGTACTATATGGCATTATGTAAAGCATTTTTAATTAAATAAAAATCTTAGGTAAGATTAGTAGTTTTGAATAATGAACTTAGATATTAAGTTGCTATCAAATGAAACTGTTGTACATGGCAAATTATAACAAAGCAAAGTCAGTTGTCGGCAATTTTTCCATGTCAAATAAAGACAAATTGTTACCTAACAATTAAATTGCAGGTTGTCTACGGCATATGTATGGGAGCCGTCAGTTTCGGCGCACTATTCGCATCAGCGGCCGGAGCTGCAGCAGGCGCCGCACTAGCTGCAGCAGTACTGCTTCAGAAGCTTCGCTCCCGAATGGCAGCACAAGTCGTTATACCTCCGGTATCACCTGCCCCAGCTTCACATTCACTCGCCGCGTGGATGGCTCTAAGACTTCTTGGCTCTCAGCCCCATCCACATCACTCCCGCGATGGTTGAACCGTAAGCACCCTACCGAAGACTGTTTTAGAATCTAAATATTAAATGTATTGATGCTTCCATTATAGCGTATGTAGCGTCTTTTTTTTCCTTTGTGTATATTAGAACGTTTATATTTCTTTCTGTTTAGAGTAAGAACTTTCTAGAATGTATTTATGATTTGTATTGTGTATCTTTTGTGGTTACAGTGATTAATATAACAATTCCTAACAAATAACGGTGTGAATTGATAATAATTGCAACTTCATATAATTTACCTATAATTTGGCAATATATTTAATAATTTGAAGAAATATTTATCTAATCATCAAAAAGACGTTGATTATGGTTTTCGTAACCAAGAAATAAATAAATTTCCTCATAAACAGTTTTATGCAATAATTATGATAACGATTAGGTAAAGAAATTTTAAGATTACTTTATTAGCATAATGTTTTGGAATAATATAAAAAAAAGGAACAAAGCATAGGTTTATAATGATATATGAACTAATCAATATGTCTGTTGCATATATTCCAACCGATTATTGGAAATTGTAAGGTCAGTTGCATCTTGCATGTATCCATATATTAATTTTAAAGCTCTAAAGAAAATATTGGTTATGCTTTTAATTTATGATAGTGTATAAGTACTGTTTCTAGATCGCCTTAAATAATGGTGCTAGGTCGTGCTACGGACAAAGTCCTAAGAAACCTGATAATATTTTTTCACTTTTGTGAATATTATACATGTACACAGATAAGTTTTGTACAGATTTTTATACCTTTTTTATTGACTAACTTAATATGATTGTCGTGTTCTTTAGTATCTAGAGAATAAGTGTAAACGTCGAGTCATGCCATTAGTTTAAGTTTTAGTTAATTCAAATATTCGTTAGTTTCGATCACTTTAGCTCAATTTATATTTATATATGACGCTCCTAGATTAAAAATAACATTGATTCTGTCTGTTTCGGAATCAATGTTGTTTATATTATTATTAAACTAAGGTACTGAAAATTCTGAGGCTTTTAGGCGAACTATATCAGTAGGTACCTTTTCAAGTTTAATTTTATATTTTTTCGTTTTAGTCATTGTAATGTCTTCATATTTTAAATACTCTATACTACTTTAACGGCATTTTAGTAAGGTCTTTATTTTATACAGATGCTGCATTTTATAGGGTAGGTTATGTTTGATGATGCACCGTCATGTGCTTTAGAGGAAATATTTTTATATTTATGAAACTAGTAGTAGTAGGTATACGAAACTTCTGCGTTTCAACATGAATTTGGAATTGCTTTGGAGAGGATTAGGAAGTCGCATAGAATGATTCCTATATCAAAAATAGTAATGATAAAGTAACTGATGAATGTATGGAGAGCCGTTTTTTTATCCTAGTTACTTTATAGATTTTCTACAAGTTACGTTGGAAATAAGAAATATTGCGTGTAAGCAATATTGTTCTCATTTTCGATCCTTGTAGAAAGTGACCCTAATTTAGGTTAAATTTTAAAGTCATATGCGGTCAATGGTTTAAGTCTGAGAAGACAATACAAGATTAGTTAGAGTAAAAGAAATGTATCTAGACGAATGCTCAAAACATACGATATACTTATAGTTATAAAAATATATTTTGCTGAATTAGCTACCATACAGCGCTCAAAAATATTTTGTTTAAATATTAATTTTAATAATCTTATTTTTAATGTATATTAAATTATTTTTTTAGATTAATGACATGTACTGTACTGTATCATACAATTGTTGAAAAACCAATGAGTTCTATGTTATAGATTCTTCGTTAAATGAGAAAATTGCATTTAATTATTTATTTTATATAATACTGCCCAATTGTATCCATCTTTTAATCGCTATGAATAGTATAATTAAGATAAGTTATATAAATAGATCGAATAATGGTTTGAGAGATCGAAATTACTCAAAATATGCGAAATATAATGTGTTCTACTTGTAGTTCACCTTAATGTCTTTGAAAATTTTGTTAACTTGCTTTGAGCAATACCTACAATTCGTAAGTGTGTTAACTATTACTTTTATTTAGTATATCAGAAATAGTTTATTCAAAAGCAACTTACAACTTTTAATAAAATAATTATAAAAAAAAACAATAAACTAATTAAATAAAAATAAAAAATAATGACTAGAAAAATCAACATAAAACACATCGATCTCTCACCATACTGAAAATAAATGCCACCCAAAAATCTTGCATTTACTAAAGAAAAGCTATTATTTTGTAAGTTAAGAGTTTTCGTCCGAAAACTATGTCCCTAAGTGCAATTTTACATTTTATTATCAATACAATATATTCTATTTGTATTCAATATAATTTATTTTCCGAGGTTATGGTACTTGGTGTAGTTTCTTGCCCTATTTCTGTTATAAATAATATTCTGGGATAAATTTATGTACTTATAAATATGTTTTAAGGTTCTGTACGATGTGGTGACGAAATGTGTTTAACGCGTAAGCACCTGTTAATATGTTTAATGGAATAAAATTATGTTGAAACAATACGTGTTCTTATTATTGAGATGTAAATGTAAATTCACTCATATAAAATATAGGTATTTGAGCTTTTTTCTTCCTCTGACTTCTTTGCTGTTTTGAAACGTGGTGTTAAATTTTTAGAAACTTCTTTGAATATTGTACACAATTGTTTTACGAAACTACAAGTGCATACAACCTACTTGTTTCGTAAACTAAATTACTAAATCCTCCTCTTAATTTGAGAGAACAATGAGAGTTTGTATGTTTTACAAAACATAGGTAATGTTTGTGAGAACGAAATAAACCAATTTAAAAGTATCACAATCAAGTGAGGGCAGTTGCCGAAACCCGTCTAAAGACGTCATTTTTGACACAAGTGAGTCAACTCGTGATCACGACTGGTGTTACCCATGCCGAAATGTCGTATATATAAAAAGTTGCCTTTAAATTGTACTGCGATTAAGAGCCGTGAAATAATTATGTGTAGGTCAAATCCCGAAAATTTAATTTACAAACAATCTTGAGGGGCGAGAGCGAATGGTACTTAAATCCCCTAAAAATCATTGTGCCAATTTCCCACAGCACTAGTTTGCAGTTTTTAAACCATTTAATAAGGCCGGAACCCTTCTCATCTGTATATTGATATCAAAGTTTTATTATCCTTTCTATTATGTCCTTGATACTGCTTTGTTTTTGCTAACTATGCTGATTCAATGCGTTGGTCGTTTTGGAAAACTATTGTGCATAGAACAAATGTTTCGTGTATCCTCTTCATTGTTAAAAGCCAGGCTTCTCTGGAGTGCATATGTATGTGTGTATTGTAAATTATCGCATTGTTTTCTGGTCCCAGTTTTTACCTACGTTCTTTCGCCAGCACAGTTTGTAAAGTTAAATTGTTACAAAACCACCGTCTATGTGTTTTAACGGGAATTTAAGGTAAGTAATTGAGGTTTTGTTGTATCAGGTCATGTTAACTCTTAGTTTTGAAGGATTCGTTGATGTATTGTAGTAGTGTTACAGTAAAATCAACCATTAGCTTGAAAAGTTTGTACTTATTTTCACAAACTCTTTAGCTTTATATATTAGTAGCTAAGCGCTAGATGGCGTGGATCGTCTTCTTGTAGTTAGTGTTAGTAGTGTAGATGTCTCTACACCTATAAAGGGTAGTAAATCAATGGTTTTCGTATTTATCATATTTATGTTTTTATTCTGTATGACAGCCTCTGTAGCGTAGCGGTATTTGGCTCGCTTTAAATCTCGGAGGTTCTCGACCCCCACGCTGGACAAGAAATCTTTGTGTAAATTCTAAAATTTATTTCCGGGTCTGGTTGGTTGAGGGACTACCCTCCGTGCCTCGGAAAGTACGTGAAGCCGTTGGTCCCGATTGTTATAACACTATCTATAATAATTTTATATCGAGGAACGGGCAGCAGCGTTTCTTTGTACATAAAGGCGCGGCCCCACCGCGGTGCATGCTGTGCACGGGCGCGCGACCCATTTTAGCTGCGTGTATTAATTAGTATGAAAAACGTCAATTCAAGCGTAGCCTCTCCGTGGGCTGCAGTGGACACTAACACATACATTTTCTTACAATGCGAAGCATAATACACGTGCGTAGCCTCTCTGTGCACCGCGGTGGGTCCGCGCCTTAATACTGCGGTCACAAGTCCGCCTGCCAATCGTGGTGACTATGGCAAATACCCCCCCCCCCCCCCCGGAAGGAGGCAGTGGACTTTATATGGGCTTATGATGATTCAGAAAGTTTATAACTACTGAAGTATGCCCATTCACGCAATATATTAGGTATATGCATTTTCTGCGTGATTAAGTAAAGACACCCTTGTTTACGGGTAACCTCTGGACTATGACATTTGGAAGGGATTTGCTTGCTTTTTACTGTCTATATTCTAAGTACTATATAATAACTTAAATAATAACTTTTGAAAATCATTGTCTATATTCTACTAGTATGGGCTATACTAGTAGAATATAGACAATGATTTTCAAAAGTTATTATTTAAGTTATTATCAAGGTCTACTAACCTGAAACACAGGATTACCTATTTCAGGGAAAATTAAAATTGTTTGACCTATTAATTTTTATAGTAACCCATTTTTTTATTTTTGTTTAAAATAGATTTATATTTTATTTTATCTTTTTTAAAAGTGATGAAAAATAGTTTTCCTTCAACAGTTTGATGTCCTAGAAACTATTTCAGTCGATGAAAATGTTATACCTAAGTGACAATAGCTAATAGAAAAGTTCAAGAAAGTAAAATCTAACTTAGCAAATTCATATTTCGCCCTTTATTGAGAAATTCTAGAGTATTTACGGAGAACGAACGAAAGAACGGATGAAATTACACCTGCCACTGGCCACTGTCAATTAAGCAGTATTGATCTATTATTGACGTCATTCTTATTTATATTTTATTTTTATTCGTACATTTTTAGGTCTCGCTTTAGGCTGCCTGTCCACCGAAGCGGAGCTAGGCTGCGGAGTGGAGAAACTGAGAAATATTAACCAATAGGATTGCACAAAATCTCCGCTCCGAGATTTTGTGCAATCCTATTGGTTAATATTTCTCAGTTTCTCCACTCCGCAGCCTAGCTCCGCTCCGGTGGACAGGCAGCCTTAATTTCCATAAAAGGAGTTTTTTTCGGACGTACTTTGCTATTTAGGAAGCTTTGCTACTTCATCGTTTAAAAACTACATACCAAGCAAGAGCTGCGCAAGAGGTTGTCCCCTGTGGGACTTGGACCTCGGCTCAGAGCGGTCGTTGGTGGGGAGATTGAGAGATCATGGCTTTTAGATTTTTAGGGGATTTTTTGCAACTGTCGCTCTACTTTACAGTTCGCGGGTCTGTACGAGGGCCTCGAAAGGTTCTTTGCAAACTAAGAGTCTGGAGGGCGAGAGGCGACGCGTCACGTTTGCGGGCGCACTCTTCTCCGACGGGTCGGATAGAGTGGTATCTGTGTAGTGGTGATAGTTTCTTGCTGCTAGATAATTTTTGTACTGCTAGTTGGTATGTTGTGATTTTAGCATCCGAGTCGTCTAGGACGCCTCGAGGCCTACGGTGTTTACAACGCTTTGTGTGCAAAGGCCTATAGTCGCAACAACCATCGGGTAAGTGTGTTAAGCCGCGGATTCGAAGAAGCGTTACGATGCCTCTTTCATCCACTGCCTTCCATCAGGCAGTTGGAGGTCTGAATGTAAGTTGCGATGCTGCATTAAATATTTAGCGGAATACCAAATACATCACAACTCCAATGAAATCTCAATGTGATGTCATTGGAAGGGACCTATTGTTATTTAATAAAATTTGTAGATTTAGCAGATAGAGCACTAGAAAATAAATGTTTAATCTCGTCGTCTTATTAACATAGTTGAGGTATCCTTGTATTGATATTAGATGGTTAATGTTTGGTTGTAAGTATTCTAAAAAAATATTATTGATTATTAATTTCAAAGATGTACGAACAAACCGGCAAACAAAATCGTATCCATTGTCATCCCATTCAATATCTATATATTTGACAGGCTAAGCTAACCCAACTGAAACTTTATATTATATTACTATGAATTTGGAGCTAAAAACGAATGCATTTGGTAACTTTTTGGATAGATGGCGTCCTTAGCGAAGCTTATAAAATATTAATAGCAACGCGATAGCAGATATCGCGCAATAATTGCTCCCAAATTGCAATAAGGTGTTATGTAGCCACTAAACTTAGTCAAATGGTCAATAGAACACATATTGGCAATGGAATAAATTTAGATTTAACAGTTTTGGAAAATTTACATCGCCCATCCATTTCGACATGCAGGAAAACAAATAAAAATACAAAATTATTTTGATAAAGTTTAATTTCATAAATTTTCTGTTACAAGTTTTACAGTTACTAAACATTTGATATGTATAAATGATACAAACCCGATAAAATAAGTTAATTTTTCATTTTTCATAAAATTATGTTAAATGAGAAACAATTCAATGCCAGTAAAAAATAATTATAATTCAAAATAAAATAAGAAGAAGAGGTACTCAGGTGGTATAATAATAAATAAATCGCTATTATGTACTCGTAATAATGACTAAGACTTAACTAAAATAAATAATATTAATACTAATGACAAGTTATTTTAAATTACACACTAGCGGTTCACCTAAATTGATATACAGTAAAATATATTTTCTGTTGCCCCTGACTCAAACTAATATTTGAAAAGAGGTAACAGAAGATTGTACTAATTATATTGTAATACTACAAATTGTGTTTATAGTTTGTTCTAACTTCTTGAAAACAACAAAAACTCAACAACTCAACTAATAACTAAAAAAATAGAGTCGATTTCAATTAATAAAACAAAGCTTAGCCAATAAAAAACTTGAGAAATGTACGTATTATTTTTGTGATCTTTATTGCAACTTACAGGAGTAAAAATTATCAAAGGGACAGATGGCATTCTCAAGTAAATTCCTAGGCTTTATTTATTTTTTAATACCTACGTCAGTAAGACTTACGCATCGGTATCTTATAGTTTAAGGCAATGTTTTCTACATCAAAAACTTCCAAGAAAGGCAGTCAAGTAGGATTCAAAGTGGATGATTACTTATACATAAACTAATCATTGATTAGTTTATTAGAAAATATCGGACGTTCTTACTTATAAATGGACTAAACAGAGCAACATATTGTTTTAAAAGTAACTTAAATAAATAAATATTTGACCACAAAAATTAATACAGTTAATTGAATTTATATTTAACGACATTATATAGGAATCACTGCGATTACACTGAAATTTCTCAGATATAAATATAAATAGATCTTAATATATGTAAGTTTCATATACTTAATTTTCATTCTCGATTAAAAACTTTCATTTGAGCACTCATCACGCAAATAAATAATTGGCATGTTCTATATACTTCAGTCTCATCACACTAATATGTACAAATTACTTTATTATACGCTTTGTTACGAGTAGAAGCGACTTTTTGAAATTACATGTGCGGTGGGAGGATGTGGCCGGGCTATCGTCGTTACGGCGGCAGTCTTCTTTTTCAGATTTGTAATTGGCCTTAACTTTAAGAACAAAACAGCAGATACTGCGCAAGAACATAATAACGTGGCTAGAAGAGCACCAAGAGTAGCCGCAAATCCAGGTGTAGTCATACAAACAAGGCCTGGCGTGGGTACTACTTTGGGAGCGGCACTATTTTCTTCTGCAGTATCTAAATTCAAATCGCCAGCTGACACAACACGGATGACTCGATTTACACCAACTTCCTTTTCAGGAGATGTAGCACGTCTTTGCCTCCTGACCCTCCTTTCATCACGTCTTGCTTCGATTCCAATCGGATAAGAGTCAATCTGAGGAGGTCCGTATTCAGCATGGGGTGCGATTACATTTGGGTTGCCATCAGAGCATTGTTCAGGGCATCGGTACCTGCAAATCTGTATGGTACATTGGAAGTGGACTTCCATTGAATCAGGGAACTTAAAGGCTTGGAAGTGTGCATATGAAAGTACACTAGCACTAGCTCCAAAGTTCTTTATCTTCGTGAATCTCGACATTAGTTTCGGTCTGGTTACACAGCCTCGCCTATCGACTAATTGTATAGGAGCGCGTTGACCGTCATGAGCCACACAATCTCGAACTAACATATCGAATTTGGCATCATCATCCTTGATCGCAAGAACCATGGTCATGGTTTGTCCAATCTTTACGAGACCAGATACCTCGGAAGCCCAAGGTCCTTTACCAACTTGGATTTGCATCCAGCAGCCAACATTGTCACCAGCAAAATCAGCTCGTACAACATCAAGCATATCCACTGGGAAAGGTCGGAATGTGACAGCTTTTTCGTATTGATCGTGCCACGTGCATCGTAATTTACGAGCCTGATCCCAAACTTCTTGTACTTGAGGATCGTACTGTATAACTATTACGTTCTCGAAGTAAGTTCCCGCAGCCGCCACGTCTCCTCTGTACCGTGGATCACCACTGCCAGCGGTTCCGCAAGCATGTGCACCGATCTCAAAAGAAGCTGAAGTCCTTCCTAGATTAGGAGGAAGGTGAACGCATTGGTGGTTAGAGTAGTGACCTTTGGAGAAAACTATACCAAAGAACGGTTTGTCGAAGCTGAGGAAGACTCTCATTGCATTTTTCTCACATTTGACATCAAGAGACACAATTTTAGGCATGTCCGGTGCTGGTGCTGGCCATACATCGCCTGCTCCGCTAAAGACTTTGTCACTTGCAGCCGTCTGTGAGTCGGCAGGGGGAGCAGGTGGAGGCGGAGGCCCACGGAAACCAGGGTTAACATCATTCTTGTGGTGATTTACTGGAGGTCCCATTGCGAACGGTTTCGAGTGGATTTGGTGGTGATTTGTTATTCTCGGCATGCCTGGAAAGTACATAAAAAATCACATTAATAATTAATAACGTTTTATAGCAGGATTTGTTAAATATTTTGTTTTATGAAATCTATATATGTTCTGATATCTAATCTGTCATTGTTAACCTTAACAATTACTTTGTTTTATATTAACGTTATTAAATCATAATGACCTAGTGGATGATGGGCCTGATGATGCGGTGGGTTCTGCCTCCTGTTGTGTGGTGGTGGTGCTGGTGGTGGAGGTCCGTTGTACGCGTGGCTCGGTGTATCTCTCTCCGAGGACTCCATAGCCAGCTGGTCTGCCGACGGTTCCGCGGCGCTGTTAGCGTCAGACCCAGCGCCTCCGCCGCCACCGCCGCTTTCGTTCGATGATTGGTCACTGAGAGTGCCACTCTGAAAATTTAAAATTGATTGGTTAATATAAATAGTTGTTATATTTATTATTCATTTTTGGGCTGTGTAGTAAACAAAATAAAATTTTATTCTAAGAAAATTTTATGAATGAAAGAATGTGTGGTTTTAAAAGTGAAAACCGCTTTCTTTCTTTTACAAAAATTAAATCACCTTCTACTTTTGTCCTAAATACAGTAGAGTGATACTAGTTTGTAAACATGCTAACAAGTATGTAGATATTTCTCATAAGATGACACGGAAAAAAATCTCGTTTTTAGTTGTTCACACCGGCTTTCACTACGGCGTAGGTAGGTATTATTTTTAATGTTATTTAATACGACACACTGACCCTTTCATGTTGAAAGAAAGGTTAGGTTATATTTAATTTTGGATTTGAATCCAACATGAAATAATTTATGTTAAGAAAAGTATGCAACATTTAATCCATTAATTAGAAATCTTTTTATCGTTTGGAAAATCGTTTAATGATAGTTGACTTTGACACCCCAACTCTAACCACGACCAGTGGTGGTTTCTTGTGTTCATATTTTATTACTCACGCATAGTAGGTATAATCTACAAAACCATGAACCAAACCATTTCATCTCCTACAAACAAAATTTAATTACGACATAAATTAAAACCGATAAATTTGCTCTTTAATGATATGACGACGTAAACATGTTTATCTGACTTGAAGTTTCCTGGATTCATAAATAGATGCGAGTGAAAGTTGTTCCATAATATAGGTAGATATCCGATCAGCTTAAATCATCAGGTTGCTCCGGTTCTGAATATTTTCCATACCAACAGGTTTCGGTAATAGACAGACCGGCTACATGGAATTTCTCGACTTAATTGTAATTTCGATGCTGCTATTTTTTCAAGGTGTGGTTTTGAAATATTTAGGTCTTTAGGTTGTATATTTTAGATATTGAGATGGATTTTAAGAAAAGTAACTGATATGTTAAAACGATGAATTCTTATGATGAAATTTGATTGTGATATTAATGCGTGTTGAATTCATGGACCGCATCTTAAGTATAATAGCACCATGCCATTCCTTTACAAACTAGTTTACGTTTTTTTTTTAATTTAACTTAATTCAGTCAAAATACTATATTTAATTATATAAAATATTATATTTTTGAGAAAGAGTTCAAACACCGACCCGATATATAACTAACTGTAAACACTTTATATCGACACAGTCCATTGTTTGTATATTCTGTTGTTTAGATAGATTCTTTAGGCTGAACACTGTCTTTCAAGATACAGGTTATCCTAGTTTGAGAGGCAGAATCAATGTTACTGTACAGATTGTAAAAAAACAACTTAACATTTTAAAACAAACTTGTATGCACTTTATAACCATCTGTAACTTCTTTGGATAATAAAATCATTTTATTATTAAAAAAAAACCTTTATAAGTGTAAGCATTTGTGATACTCCTACTTTGAAATTAACGTTCAATAATAAATCAACCTCCTAGTGGGTGTCAATATAAAGTTATAAGTATTTTATTGGTCGAATCATCAAACTACAACTCTCATTTGTTTCGCCTCAGGCTATGAAATTAGAAAGTATTGGTACATTTAGATACGTTTACCGATAAAAGATTTATGTTGAGGCTATGGCTTCATGAATCCAACAATTATATAGATGGGATAACATGGCATAATATTATATAAGAGAGAAAGTTTTTGATGTCGTTCAATTATAGGGTAGGCACAAGTGCTGTCATGTTTTGGTATGAGGAAGGCGTTATTTAATTGATCGTCATCATTATCATACGCCCACAGCTGGATATGCCTCTCTCAATAATTTGCTATAGAGATACGGATGCTTGTGACGGTGGTAATGACTGGAGCTCTGTCCGCCATACGTTTAAGCACGATAATATTAAGCCTGATATCAAAAGCATCCATTGGTTTGCGGGGTCATTCATTCATTCATTAGCAAAAGTAAAACCGAGTAAGACATTTTGAATTTGAATTGAAATTTCTTTACTGGAGCTTGGAGCCTTCACATTAGGTTGCGGATATCTATCTAAAACCAGTTTTCCTGTCCGACTGACTTAACAACGTTCATCCTAAAGCACTGGCCCTAAAGACTTCAAACTTAGATGGTGTATTTTTATATCACGTAGGCATTCCATATGAAAGAATTTTAAAAAAATCCACCCCTAACTGGATGAAATGCGGCGTCAAAATTTGTTTGAAGAAATAGAAAGCTATGCAGATTAAGTAGCGGGCGGCTTCTTTAATTTCAATGTTAAAGTGATGGGTATAATATATATCGTTATAAAATATCTCGAGAATAAAAACAATGACCTTGTAACACTACTAGCCCTTCCTCTAACCCAAAACAACAAGGCAAAAATGCGACCAAGAAAGAAACCACCGCCCGGCATAAGAACGACTCATATAAGGCCATGATTGCCTTAGGTGCGCCTTGTACTATGTCAACGCGGTCATTGACTGCTGCGAATTTTACTTTCATTAGAGCGACGGACTAAAAGCCACCGGGTTGCTCCGTGATGGATTGATCTAGAATTCTAGATGGATTGATTTTATGCTTTAGAATATTTAAGTACTCGTTAAAGCGTAGTATCTTATTCATAAGTAAGTGGGTCTTTAGTACATCGATAACACAGATACGAGTACATTTATTTTTAATTGTGTTCTTGTAGCTTATGACATTTTCAGTAAACAGCGAAAGATGGTTTAATTTTGTTATTTAAATTTTTAATTTGAGTATTGTTTACCAAAAACTTGGTTCTGGGTATTTATATTTTTGGTAATGAAAAACAAAATAGTGTCAGGGGAACATAGTGGAATTAATTTAAGAATTTAACTAGCTTTCAAATAAAAAAAAAATATTAGGTATGTAATGAAATGACTAACGAAACTAACGAAATCCTTTAAAATAATTCTTAAATAAAAAAAAACTTTTTTAAATTTAGAACGCGCGTGACATTACAGTGAAATGTCAAAAATTGCGCCTAGTTCTTAAATTGAATTCTCACATCGAATTTCACTCAACTAATAGTTGACCTATAAAAAACAGGGTGAAAACAACAATTGTCGTCACAACATAACCGAGCAGGATCTCAAGTTCAATGTATGTCGTCGCTGTAGGTCGCTATGTGACCGGCGCGGGAAAGCAGGCTTTTACTCTTTCCACACACAACACCCGCCTATTGTCATAAACCATAAAGACTTGCGACTTTTTAATATAAATATGTATTCTTCGTGGACTTACAAATTTTTGTGTACTATTTTCATTGACTAATTTGTTAAATGGCGAAGATGGAACTGCTTTGCAAAGCAAAGCTTGTTATTGAAATTATCTGTTTTTCGCATTTCGGTATATAAACGATTGTTTTGTTTATATAAAAAGGTATAGCTGATGTTTTCCAATAGTTACTATGTAGCTTATTATTGTAGGTACGAACTGTAAGCTAGCTAGCATAATATATGTAATACTAAAAAAATCTTAATCCTGTTGTATCTTGCAAAATCTACTCACTATATGTATGGTATCATTTTTAGTAATTCATTATTATTTTTATTTGTAATATTTTATACCGTGAATTGGTAAAAGAGAAGTAAACTTCTTAAAAAATAAAATAAAAATAATTTTTACCTATAACTATAGTTTACTAACTAATTATCTAAAATAGGTAAAATTTTCCTTTTTTTTAAGTTAAGAAGCTAACATCGCATTTACAAATCACAGGTTCAAAATAAAAAAATAGTGACTAAAGTGTTCTTAGCAGCAGTAATCCACAGTAGGATAAACAGGTAAATAACTGACATAGACGGAACTTGCCACGTCCGTCAGCGCACTAGGTCGATGTGCCCATATTTGGGGACTCTACCCAGTGACCGGATTTGATTTAATCTCGAACAGTTTTCCGATATATGTACTGTACCGATGTACTTTGTGCTCTTTCTCATTTTTCGTGTCACGTTCATCATTTGGAGTTGGGAAATAATTATGTGTGTGTCTTGATTTGAATAAAGAGTTATAAGTATATGTTGCAGTCAAAACTCTTAACCAGTCAAAAGTACTTTTAAAAATCAGTCAAAACTAACCTAACCTAACCTAAAACTACTTTTGACTGATTTTGCTAGTTAAAAGTACTTTTGGCTGGTTAAGAGTTTTGACTGCAACATATACCTACATCCATTGTAAACAAAAAAAGGTAGTAAGAACCCCTAATGCCTTGACCTAATCCGGCCGTATTTTGGCGCTGGACTTATTATAGTTTAATTATAATAAGTCCAGCGCAAATGGCTAATCTCCTTAGAGATTGACCGCCGTGTCTGAACAATCTGTCGGGCAGACTATATACACAAGGCAATAAGAAATCTGACATTTTCAACCAGAAAATGTAAAATAATAACCTGACTTTCTATTTAAACGATACTGCTTCACTTGTAAGTAATAGGAAAAGAAAACCAAACAAACTGCGATACATCAAACGGCAATTGAGTCAGTAAATTGCACCTGTTTGTCTAAACGGTGCAGATTATAGTAATTTAGTGTGAAAATACTTACTCGCTGCAGTTATTTATTGCGGCGACTTGTGATGTGCCTTAAATGAACTTATACGAGATAATAATAAGGTAGCAATATCTGTCATGATTAGTCTACAAATGGGAGGTGTCAATTTGATGGATAGATGGATGGATGTTTGTTACTCTTTCATGCAAAAACTGCTAAATGAATTTGACTGAAAGTTTACACGCGGATAGTTTATTAGCTGGATTAACATATAGGCTACAAAATATCACGCTCCGACCCTCTGGAGCAGAGTGACGCGGGTAAAACCGCGGGGCGTAGCTAGTCGGAAATCTCTTTAAAAGTTGTTTACTAAATCCAAGCAACGTTTAATCCAAAAATAAACGCACAGTATTTTTAGGGTTCCGTAGCCAAATGGCAAAAAACGGAACCCTTATAGATTCGTCATGTCTGTCTGTCTGTCTGTCTGTCTGTCTGTCTGTCTGTCTGTCTGTCCGTCCGTATGTCACAGCCACTTTTTTCCGAAACTATAAGAACTATAATGTTGAAACTTGGCAAGTAGATGTATTTTGTGAACCGCATTAAGATTTTCACACAAAAATAGAAAAAAAACAATAAATTTTGGGGTTCCCCATACATAGAACTGAAACTCAAAAAAATTTTTTTCATCGAACCCATACGTGTGGGGTATCTATGAATAGGTCTTCAAAAATTATGTTGAGGTTTCTAATGTAATTTTTTTCTAAACTGAATAGTTTGCGCGAGAGACACTTCCAAAGTGGTAAAATGTGTGTCCCCCCCCTGTAACTTCTAAAATAAGAGAATGATAAATCTAAAAAAAATATATGATATACATTACCATGTAAACTTCCACCGAAAATTGGTTTGAACGAGATCTTGTAAGTAGTTTTTTTTTAATACGTCAAAAATCGTAAACCGCAATTTAGCTTTCATTCAATCAACTCGAATATAAAAATATAAAATAACATTTCATTTCATAAACATACGCTTTTTTATTTATTCTTGATATCAAAAATAGGTACGCACTTGTAACTGAAACGGAACCCTTCGCGCGCGTCCGACTCGCACTTGGCCGGTTTTTTAGTTAGAGCTTATACTCAGCAAAATTTTTATGTTTAATTATTTTGGTAGTATTATCGATGTGTATGTGTAGTTATTCTTTTTCACAAGCATTAGGCTGTGTTCAAACCAAACTGACTGTCAGCCGCCGAATATGACAAGTTAAAATGAAATGCCTCTAGACGGCTTTCACTAATGGGTACAAAACTTATTTTTTTACTTTGGATTTTATTGGGTTTCTTGGGAAAAGATACTAACTGTCCACAATGGTCCGACTGTAACATATTAATTACAAATTTATGTATAGGTTTTAAGTTAGTGAATATATTATCTATACAAGTAGCACTAGAGGCAGTAATCCTCGTAGGCTCAATAAATAAATTAAAAGATTTAAACAAATTTAAGAAGTTACAGTTGGCCGTGAGCCCCAGTGTAAACGTGAAAATAAACGGTATCTTTCGTTCACAGTATGCTGACAATACGCTATAGTTTACGTCCTGTGTTTTAGCGCCCGTTCGTACAACCTAGATTATAATAATTGTATTGAAAGATTATCTTGTAAAGATCATTTTGAACCATACCAGCAGTACAGAGTTTGTATGGACATACAAAAATACTAAATTCTCGCGCGTGGTTTCACTCGCGTAACTCCCGTTCCCGTGGGAACTTTATAATCAAATGTGCCTACCTCACTATATGGGCTATCCAACACAGAAAGAGTTTTTTAAAATGGTTCAATAGTTTCTGAGATTAGCGCGTTCAAGCAAACAAACCAACAAACTCTTCAGCTTTATAAATTAGTATACTAGCTTCCCGCGCGTGGTTTCACCCGCGTAGCTCCCGTGCCCGTGGGAATTTCGTAATAAAATATAACTATAACCTTCCGCGATAAATGGACTATCCAACACTGAAAGATTTTTTGAAATCGGACCAGTAGTTCCTGAGATTGGCGCGTTCAAACAAACAAACTATGCAGCTTTATAATATTGGTATATGTAGTATAGATACGATAAGCGAATGAAGTTGTGATTAAAAGCTAGTCCAAAATAAATAGTACCTAAACTAGGCTATTAAGTAGCTAGTTTTAATTATTGGTTATTGGATACAGGTAGTAATTAAAAAGTTTAATGTTCGTGCACGCGCAATCATCACATTCATGTGTATATTTTTTTTGTATAATTTAGTCGACGCAAAGCGCAAGGAAATAATAAAAACATTACTGTTTTGTTACGCTTTGATTATTGTGTTGTGGTATATTTTTACGTATTTATTTTAAGATACAACGGCACTGTAATAAATAATAAGTAAAGATATACGTCATGTAGTTATCCTTACCGCAACTATCTTTCATCATCATCATCGTCATCAGCCCGTATAACGTCCACTGCTGAACAACGACAAATGCCCTTAGCCATACAACTTATATGTACCTAAATATATTGAATACATCACCTGTCACTACTGAACATGGGCATTCCTCAAAGGGGCTGTTATCGCTTGACAGGCGGGTTGGTGACCGCAGTTGCGATTTGCTGTAAGACACAGGATTCCCTGACAAGCGTGGTGAATATGACAAAACTACCATTGGAAGAAGTTCTGTCACTGTTCAGCATTGGACGTTATAAGGGCTGATGATTAAGTTGCAAAATGTATTTCCATGTCACTTGTAGGTATGGCCTTCGTCTTATTTCACTGCTAACCTAACTAACCTCAACGCGAGGCTTCATACTTACTTTCAACTATGTGCTCTATTTCCTAGCGATACGGTTTACTATTCGGATTAATATATTAATTGTGAGTTAATTAGTTGTTTTTCTTCATACAATGTATTACGATGAACCACATGTTCGTTCGTTAAAGTAGTTAGAAATTTTCTCTTAGGTAGTTGCAGTTTTATTAGGTACTCAATAATTGAATTGTTTATATGTCCAACATAAAATATTATACAACTTAGAGAAAAATTTAAAGAATAGCGATGATGTTCTTGTATTATTTCATCAACAGCCCGTTGACGTCCACTGCTGAACATGGGCCTCCTCTTAACAGACCTTGACAAGGCAGGATCGTTGAGGGATATTTCCATAATCACCACGCTTGGCAGACGGATTGGTGATCGCAGTAAGATGTAAACCTTGAGCTAATAGATGCTGCTGCCCATCCATCAGCCGTATGTCCCTTGGTCGCCTTTTACGACACCCATGGGAGGACATGGGGTGGTCTTTTCTAAGCCGGAAACCAAACTAGTTTTATTTATTACTAGCGACCCGCCCCGGCTCCGCACGGGTACAATGCTGATGTATTATACATATAAACCTTCCGCTTGAATCCCTGTATCTATTCAAAAAAAAAACATCAAAATCCGTTGCGTAGTTTTAAAGATTTAAGCATACATAGAGATATAGGGACAGAGAAAGCGACTTTGTTTTTAAACTATGTAGTGAAGTAGCTGATTCGCGCGGTTTCATGCACATAAATCCCATTTCGTAGGAACCTTGTCTTAAAATATAGCCTACTAGCGACCCGCTCTGGCTTCGCACGGGTGGACTTTTATAGCCTATGTTACTCAGGGATAATGTAGCATTCTAATGGTGAAAGAATTATCTAAATCCGTTTAGTCGTTTTTGGGTTTATTCGAAACAAACATACAAAAATACAAATATTTCCTCTTTATAATATTAGTCTGGCTGGTAAAGGGACTTATCTCTGTGCTTGGAAAGCATTTCACGCCGTTGATCCGACTGTTATAACATCATCTATAGCAATTGTATGCCGGGGAACGGACAGCTTCGTTTCCTTGTGGGTCTTACTTCATAATTCTGCGGTCACCCACCTGGCTGCCAAGTGTGGTGACTATGACAAACTTCCGTCGTTAGGAGAATCATGTTCAGTAGAGGACGTTATATGAGAAATAGTAAAGTGATTGGATGATGTAATAATACACTCCAATCACTCCAAGATTTGTATTCAAATGCCCTTGAACCTGTCCATGACAACTTCTGTGGTGACCTTTAGTGTGACCTTCGCAATGTTAGTAATGATGTTAACCCCTCGATAGAAGCCGATATCAGAAAATCACCAATACCGTTGGTAAATACAGTAGCCATAAGTAATAAAAAATAGAAATACGTTTAACTAGCGGTAACCCGGGCTTCGCACAGGACTTCAATTAACAAAAAAAAAAAACCTTGACAAATTATGAACTTAAGCATTCCTCTGGGATTAATCTACGTTATATTGATTGGTGAAAACCGCATGAAAATCGGTACAGTAGTTTTTAAGTTTATCGCGAATAGACAGACTCGGTGGAGGACTTTATTTTATTAATCACTACAAATAAAACAAATCGCTTCCCGCTGTCCGTCTGTACTTATGCTTAGATCTTTAGAACTACGCAACGGATTTTGATGCGTGTTTTTTAAAAGATTGAGTGATTCGAGAGGAAGCTTTATATGAATAATACATCAGCATTACACCCGTGCGATGCCGGAGCGGGTCGCTAATTATATATATATAGTATAGTGATAAAAAAAGGTTTAAAAACGAAACAATACGTTGTTTGTAGTCGAATCTTGAACAGTTATTATTGTTGCATGAAAAATGTATTAAGTAACGGATACATCAAATACATCTCTTCTTGCAGACTCTCTGGCCGAAAGAAATGTTAATTATAGCTATCAATATAGCTTGGTCTGTTAATTTTGTTCTAATGCTCAATCAGTATTCTGGTGCATAGTGTATCTATGGTACGTTTTATTCAGACCATAGAATAATAGGGGTAAACTGTTTTATATGTAGAGCGATAAAACTGCTAGAAAAAAAACTAAGCCTGCTATATTTATTTGCAAATCGTGATGATGATTATATTTAAATTTGCGGGTTAATCTTACATATTCATTCGTTCCTACATTCACGCCTCTTTAATCGGATTTATAGAGACATGATTAAATAAATTTAGTCATTTGGCAACAGTTTTGACTTATTTTCTCAACGATTCGTCATCTCATCATCATGATCTCATCATCACCTCCCTGCCCTTATTCCAATTTATTTGTGGTCGGCGTACATATTTTTTCTTCCATTCTGACCTGTCAGCCGTCACGCTATCATTTACTCCCTTTTCCTTTATATCTCTTCTCCCACAATCCATCCAATTTTTCTTTGGCTTCTCTCTTTCTCTCCATCCGTCTACTAAACTATAGTGAAATACCATACTAAATTGACTTATACCAGCGATTACTTATGTAGCATCTTTTATATGACTGTGTCGATATAAAAAAAAAATCTTTCAATGTCAGTTTTATTTTACTATCCACCGCTTTTATTTTTTATTAAATAATTTATTAAGTAAAGTTAGTTCTTTACTTGTAAATACCCTCGATGTCTTCCTATGGGTGTCATAAGAGGCGACTTCGGGACATACAGCTGATGGATGGGCAGCACTATCTATCAGCTCAATGATACTCACCATCTAACTGCCATCACCCAATTATAGCAATATCGCCCAACGGCCCGAGCTTGCCAAGGCCTGTTCAAAGGAGGCCCATGTTCAGCAGTAAACGTAAGTGGGTTGATAAAGTATAAAACAGTATGTTCTTTACCTAAATCACAAATTACATGTGCAGTCTCTGCTTCTTTCGGCCTCTTTTGATAAATCATATACATCCAACTGTTTACTCCAAAGAATTTGAATTGATAATTACCTATTAGCTTACTAACCTACACATAGGCATCCATTAATTAACATTAATAGGTTAAGGACTTGACGTTATGGTGATCGGACCTACTTAACCTCACAATGTTTAGTTATACTTTTCTACTTTGTGAAAAGTGTCACAACACTAGTTTTAGTAAAAGATTTTATACCTAATGCGGTACTTGATAAGGTCTTTTTTTAAATAAACATTGTAAGCACAGTACCGGCTTAAAGTGGACAAGTACAAGTCAAGTACAAGTAGTTTTGTTCTTGGTGTCAGTACCAATGTGCTTATCGATGTAAGGTAATTTCTTTATGATCATTACCGTAATAAAATCATCATCATCATCAACAGCCCATTCACGTCCACTGTTGAACATGGGCCTCCTCTTAACAGACCTTGGCAAGCCAGGATCGTAGAGGGATATTGCCATAATCACCACGCTTGCAAACGGATTGGTGATCGCAGTAAGATTTAAACGTTGAGCTAATAGATACTGCTGCCCATCCATCAGCCATATGTCCCTTAGTCGCCTTTTACGACACCCATCGTAATCGGGAAGACATAGGGTGGTCTATTCTTAGCCGGAAACCACACGGCAAACCGTAATAAAATATGAACTGAAAATTCTTTCCAGCCTGCCTAGATGGCACACCTCTTCTTAATCTCAGAAGTATCACATAGACAATTATGAACAGAAATGAATATAACAGAGATTAGCCAACGGAGAACTCAACAATGTGCGAGAATATCTCTATTTATTTATTAATATAAAACTTTATTCGCATAAAAAAGTACTATTATACTGGTTATAATGTCAACGGCATTTTCCACTAGTCAGCGTTGAGTTGGTGCAGAGAAAAGAACAGTAGGTGCACATAGATGTATAACACAGTTAGTATAAATAATAGACTCTCTACTCCATTTGAATATGAGTACTATTAATTATTCACTAATCATAGAACGGAAAAGAAATCATGTGTTTTAAACAACAGCGAATCATGCGCTTTGGTTTATTAAAATATCTTTTTTAAATTATCAAAAATATTGTAAGTCAAATAATATCTCCCATAATAATTTCTAAAATGGCTTATAATTGTTCAAAATAACGTATTCGGTACCAATCTTAAACGTCAATAAGTTGTACCTACTTGCTTAATACAAACATACATACATAAGCTCACGCCTGTTTCCCAGCAGGGTAGGCAGAGACAATGATCCCTACACACATCTTTCGCTTCATTCACTCTCATAAAATTTTTCATACAAGCACGTCGGTTTAGGGTGGATCTTATTTGACCTTTAGCGAGGATGTCTCCGATTTGGTCAGAGAACGTTCGTCGAGGTCTTCCCCTTCCGACTGTGCCACTCACACTCGCCATGTATACCTGTTTTGTCAATCTTTCTTCAACCATTCTTTCCACGTGACCAAACCATCTCAACATTCCCTACTTGCTTAATATTACGGCCATAATAATTGTATCTACTCATTTTAAACTCAGAGGATCACGGATGTGATTTACAAAACCGCATTGCTCCAGATATATTCAATTTACGTGCTCAAAGAACCTGAGCAGATAAGGTTTGCATTTTATCGACAGAAGCTTTTCGATATCCGATACGAACGCATAACGAAAATGTTTATCGAAATGGTTTATTTTAAAAGAGAACTAGTTGTACTAGTCAATTTTTATATGTATAATTTTTTTATTAATGTATGATTTTCTTCATCACCATCATCATCAGCCCGTACAACGTCCATTGCAGAACATGGGCCTCCTCCCGTGGGAGGGTAGTTGCCATAGTCACCACTCTTGGCAGGCGGGTTGGTGACCGCAGTATTATGTTGTTGTAACACAAGGAAACGTTGCTGCCCGTTCTTTGATAATTATTATAGATTATGTTATAATAATCGGGACCAACAGCTTAACGTGCTTTCCGAGGCACGGAGGGTAGTCCCTCAACCAACCAGACCCGGAAAGAAATCTAAGAATTTACACAAAAAAATTCTGTCCAGCGTGGGGATCGAACCCATGACCTCCGAGATTTAAGGCTAGCCAAATACTGCTACGCTACGGAGGTTGTCTGTTGGTGTTGTATGAATTTTATTACAACACCAATTTTTTTTTTGTATCTTTGCTTGAACACGCTAATCTCACGAACCCATTTCAAAGATTATTTCAAAGCTGTGTTGTTCTGAAGTAATATAGGCTATAAGTATTTAGTGATGAAGTTCTTACGAAAACAGGAGTTGCGCAGGTGAAACCGTACACGAGAAGCTAGTAGTAATTGAATCGCAATAAAATCGCTCGCATGAGACAGTTGATTCACGGTCCAGAAAGGGGTCCTTATGGAGACAGAGCGTATTATGCGGAGATTCCTCTCTCCGGGGACCACCATCCCATGTACCATGTCCCATCCAGGGTACCATGGATCCCATTCCCGCAGCCAGTTGGGCCCTTACTTTTTGTGTTTTGATTTTTTTTTCTTTTAGTGTTCTAAAATTTGCATACCATATACCTACAACCATATAGAAGATGTTTTAATTTTGATTAAATAAAACTTTTTTTTTTATAGTAAACTATTCTCAAAATTGATCTATTATACTCAGACTGTATCGTAGTGAAATTCGTGTATGAGAAAATCTTTTTTGTGTAGGATACCATCGAATATAGAATACAAAAGAACTGTATTATATATCGTGACATTATATTCACTTTCGATTATGATTATGACCCAGACAGAAAGCACATTTGTCAAGAGCACATCAGTAGGATTGACCCGGGTATTACCATACAATCAATCGCTTTGAATAAGTAGTAAATTATGTTCATGTTCGTTGAATGGACAAACTATAGTGCTTCTGGTAAGCCAGCTTAGACTAGTTGATTTATTTCTTTATCCATATATTGGTAACGACTGCATTATTAATGCTATCAGTCTAACCTTATAGTAAGTATTACATTTAGATATATAATATATGCTTTATTTTCAATGGCTACTGAAATAAGATGTTATATTAAACTATGAATGTGATTGAAAATATTTGTGTCGTGTAAAATCTAAGCTTACTGTACGTTAAGCCGTTAGCCCCGATTGCTGATTAACATCATCTATAACAATCGTATACTAGGGAACGGACAGCAGCATTTCTTTGTGTGCTACAACATTATTATGTTGATGTTACACAGGGAAACGCTGTGGTCACCAACCCGCTTACTAAGCGTGGTGACTATGTCATAATCCTGCCTCGGAAGGAGGCCCATGTTTAGCAATGGATGTTGCCGGGGATGGACGGGCTGAGGATGAATATTATTATTATTAATTACTCACAATAATTCAAAAAATGTTTTGCTAAGTAGTTTTAAAAATTCAACGTGATAAAATTGATTTCGTTTTTAAACTTACGAAATGTAAAAAATATATGTCCAAAAACTATGTTAAAAGACAAGTATTTATTTCAGAACATCGTTACTTTCTAAGTAATATGCATAAACATGTTTAAAAGCTTTTCTTTTCAACGTAGGAGGGTCATGGCCCGCCCAAGGTTTACATTGGTTTACATTAGCATCTACAAATAGAAGTGCGCAAGGCCACCATTACATATTATTTAGTAGACAATAGGCTTTCTATTGTATGTTTATATTGTAACGTATATACTTCTTTTCTATTGGTTCATTAGTTTAGTAAGTGTACGTGAGTAGATTATATTTGATACGATCATATTTTTTATTGGCGCGTGTGTGTATGGTTACCGGTGGATGTAATAAACCAATCAAAGAAAGTTAATAGTGGAATGTATTTATAATGCTCTGCGGCAAATGTGAATTTTAGTGTAAAGCAGGGTAAGTCGTTGGTCCGTAATATCATCTATAATAAACGTATTGGTACCAGGAAACAGGCAACTTTGTGATTTACAACATAATACTGCGGTCACCAACCCGCGCGTTACTCCTCTAAATTTTGCCAGTTCTATTTCGGTTCTTTGTAATGTTGACAGAGAGATGTGTTAATTAGTCTTATTATTTTGAAGCAATAGAGCTAACTGTGGGGAAGCCTCTAATGATTTCAAGAAGTCGCTAGGTGGATAAAAGCATTTTCTAAACTGATTTATATTTAAATAGGAGGCTAGGAGGACCAAGCGTAAAAAATGATGGGTACTATATCACTTCTCAGTTTATGGCTCCCGGGAGAAGGCCTATGTTCAGCTGTGGACGTTATAAGGGTTTATTATGATTTGATGTAATATATAACAATAATCGATTGTTCCCGCGATTGGTCCACCTAGTTAAACTACAGTAGTCTGGAATTTGTGTATAAATGTTCTAAATTATTTCATTCACACACATCTTAGTTGTTAAATACTTTTTTATTCCTGATCAGAAAAATCCACGTTACGAGATTAAGAAGCATATGGGTCTAAATACAAAGCCAGTAGATGTGTAGGACTAGACACACTTATCTTCCCGACCCTTTCCACTTCCCATCGTAAGGGCGTGAGGCCTTACTCAAGTACTGAAACAACATCAGTCAATGCCGTTAATTGGCTGTAAAATGGAAGTACTTCTCTAGTCAAGCAGGTAATTGACACTTACCTTTACTTACTCATTTTTCAATCGTATTTTTTACTACTTTCAGAAAAATACTAACAAAACTACAACAAACAAAGTCAATGGACTTCGTTATTACTATAGACAGCATACCTTCGGCTACAATATTTAACGTTTCCCCAACGTAAAAGTCTATCTATATGAGTATCGACGTCACATAGAAGTGACCTCTGTAATTACATTGTACGCCGCATCAAATTGGACTACGATCCCAAAGGAAATAGGATTCATTTATAGAGAACGTCTAAAATGTGTGGAAATTTCGCCTGTATGCTTTAGTTCGATTGAATTCAATTCCTAAGTCAAACAAAAACATCTTACTATGTGTACAGTCGCACAAAACTTTCCTAAAAATCAGAATTCCTCAATCCCTCCGTCAACGACTGCTGAGCCGAGGTCTAACGTATTATAGAATAGAATTAATTCATAAATATGAAAAAAAATTCTTACCATGTGTAGTATGAGAAGAGCACATACGGCGAATCCCCGTCGCAACCGCATCCTTAACTGTAAATAAAAGAAAACAAATATTAAAATTAAGGTTTCTAATTATGTTTCAATCAATCCAAATTAAGATTTTTTTTTAAAACACGTTCTAAAAAAAAATCTTATTTAATTGATGAATGACGAGTATCGTACAAAACTAGGGGCTCGATTATTTATGAATAATTATTTCCATATATAATATAATTTCTTCGAAACAGTTATGATTAAGACGATAAAAATATAAAACCAATCTAAGCTATGATGGGGACACTTTTTGCAATCAACATAACTACATATATTTTTTGGAAAATTTCCAATTAAAAAATTTAGAATTATAAACCATTACATCACCTTCATCTTGATAAAATCCTAACTTAATTTTCCTATCAATACGTTTCTGGAACAAAAACCCGACGAGAAAAGCTTTCAATACAACAAGGTTGCCTGTACCCAACAACGTTGCTTATTAATAAATTACAAGCTCATTACACGAAGAATGTAAGCCACGCTACCTCATTAACAATAAACTTCACCATTTTGCTACAGCTCTTATTATCTCTAAACAATCGTTTCTCTACACCATTCATTACCAGTTTTATGGCTTCAAAATATACAAGTTAATCCCTATTATTAAGTTAATAAGACTCAATTTGCTATTAATTAAGAATGGTTGTTACGCCATTTGGAAACAAGAGGGGCCAGTTCACAGCCGTCATGTGCATCAATAAGGGACCCACTTTATCAACACTGGTATAGTTTCCAGCGATCTGGTGCAGAGTTTGGTGCCGTATTGTCGGTCTGTACCCACGATTATATGTTACCTTTGAGAATGGTAACATTACGTTTCCTAAGAATTATACTAATAAGTTCATTAAAACAATTTTTTAATGACAACTAATGTATTGGGGCCTTAATTTACGGTGTTACAGGAGATTTTACAAATACACACTGGTATGCAAAATATACAATTATGACAGATAATTGTCTTTTTTCTATCTTATTGCCGTCATTGCAATTATATTTGGGTCCGGCCCCGCATGAACTCGTCTTCCATACTTTTTTATCTAACAAAATCTTAGAAGTCACCTCCTTAGATAGCCATATAGTCTTTGATCATCCTCTTCCTCTATATCCATCCTCATTTATACTCAAAAGCCCCCTCCTTAAATCTTCCTCATTCCTTTGCCTCACATGCTCATACCACGACAGCCGATTTTCACACAGTCTTTTGGTTACAGTTAACATGGTTCACAGAACTAGTTGATGTGGAGCTCAACCCAGAACTTCTTAAAGTCTAAGAATCCATGGTAGACCACTGAGCCACTAGTGTAGATAATTCAAAACCAAAAATTATTTGTGACTATTCTATGCCATGTTATAAAGAGATGAGGGTGCAGCCGAGGAATGGGTCTTTCCAGCAAATTTTTGCTAGAAAAATTCATTCGGCTTTATATACATTTTAAGCATGAAAAGATGCCCATTAATATTTTTAAATTGTTCTCCGCTCCTTGCACCCTATTTTACGATAATGATTTTAACGTAGAACCACGTACTAGCCGTAAATACTTTTAAGAAAATTGCTTCGCTTAATTTTGTTCGAAAACGATATTGAAGTAATGACTCATATTAAAATAATTTAATTTTGTGGAACATTTGTGAGTAGCTATTGAGGTATTAAAATAAAAAAGAAAGGAATTTGGCTTTCATTTGGTAGTTAATCTATAAGGAAAAATGGAAAAGTTTTAGGAGCAATTTGGTTATTACAAAACACGCTAAGACTTTGCTTTGATTAAATAAACAAGAAACATTCGAGGAAAAAGTAAATTGGATTTAACAATGTATAAAATTCCTTTAGTTAATGAACATTGTTTAGCAAAAACAAGTTTCATTTAACAGAATGACCTGTTTAGAAAGATCAGCGTAAAAATTTATCGGAACATTTTAATGGCGAAAAACGCATAAACTTGAAAGGTTTTATTGCCAGTACTAGCGACCCGCCCCGGCTTCGCACGGGTACAATACTGATAATTATACTACATAATGTCTTTAAACCTCTAACAAACGGGCGAAATTTGGTCAAAACAAACAGAAACAAATTAATATAGGTACCTACTAAAACTCAGTGAAATAAGTGGTGGGTATACTTTTATCGTATGAAATACCTATACTCTTCAGGACTAACAATACAACAAACACTAAATAAATAGGTATTCAAGTATCTATCCATCATAGTTACAACGAACACAAAACAAAAAATTTGCCCTATAATTCTTAAGGATCGAGCGCGCATAATCGCATTCGGCCTACCTCCGTAGCGTAGCGGTAATTGGCTCGCTTTAAATCTCGGAGGTCGTGGGTTTGATCCCCACACCGGACATGAAATCTTTGTGTAAATTCTAAGATTTCTTTCCGGGTCTGGTTGGTTGAGGGACTACCCTCCGTGCCTCGGAAAGCACGTTAAGCCGTTGGTCCCGATTGTTATAACATCATCTATAATAATCGTATATCAAGGAAGGGGCAGCAGCGTTTCCTTGTGTGTTACAACATAATTCTGCGGTCACCAACCCGCCTGCCAAACGTGGTGACTATGGCAATACCCTCCCTCGGGAGGAGGCCCATGTTCAGCAGTGGACGATATACGTGCTGATGATGATGATGACCTACTAAAACTCAGTGAAATAAGTAGGTGGGTATACTTTTATCGTATGAAATACCTATACTCTTCAGGACTAACAATACAACAAACACTAAATAAATAGGTATTCAAGTATCTATCCATCATAGTTACAACGAACACAAAACAAAAAAATTGCCCTATAATTCTTAAGGATCGAGCGCGCATAATCGCATTAGGCCTACCTAAAACACGCGCTGTTATTTTGCGATAACTTCTAAGTTATTCATTAAAAGTATATAGTGTAGGGGTAAAATAATCTGCATGAAATGCTTAAGAATATTAACTCATTTAAAATGATAAGGATAAATACTGAATCCGTCTGATTAGCTTTACAATTACCGCATTAGAAATTATCATTTTTCTAAGATATAATGGATATAGCAAGTTAACCTTGAAAGATAGACATATGCTATCACAGACTTTTTTGTAGATCTAAAAGAGAAGAATATTTGCCACCATACATTGTTTTGTTATATCTCATAGGGTTTAGGCAGCGTTTTCGTTGAAAGCTCCCAAATGGCTTAATTTTTTCCGACACCTCTGACAAATATCAATATATATTAGTTAAATGTACACATAAACTAAACAAATCATATACGTAAACCTTCCGCAAGAATCGTTCTATCGATTGGTAACATCCGCATGAAAATCGATGTAGCAGTTTTTGAGTTTATCGCGAACAGACAGACAGACGCGGCAGGGGACTTTGTTTATAATATGTAGTGATGTAGTGATAGCGGTCGCCCGCGGCTCCGTGCGGATGTCGGTTACCGCTGCAAAAAGCCTACCCAGGAAAGACACGGTGAGCAAAATGATTCCCAGGTCAATTCACAGACACCGACATAAACATCGACAACGCAGTCATTATCCGCAGGCTGCACAGATTGTCTTTCTGTGGATGTTAAAGTTGTTAATGATGAAAATATAATTAATGATGTAATTAATAGGCATTTTAGGGATTAGGCATTTTAGGCATTTTCAAAGCTCTGAAAAGAACTGTTGTTTAGCTCTGAGAAGAACTGTTGATTAGCTTTGAGAAGAACTTTTGCGTAGGTGTAGTTTTAAGAACGAATCTGGCCGTGCAGCAGAAATCGTAATATTTTAATTTCGCCATAACTTCAAAACCAAACGTCCAATTTGAATCATTCAAAGACCAAATATTATCTACATAAACTGTACTGAGTGATGAAATAATTTATTTTGATAAGGATTAATAGCATGAGTAAAATAAACGCGTTTAAATGTAGTCCAAAAAAAATTCAAGATTTCTAAATAAAAAAATGATCGTTGTGCCTCACTCGACATAGATAGGTATAGTGTGTCGTGGACTTTTTTGTAGATATTTATAAGATCTATAATTAATTAGAACATTTTATGGTTCTATCTTTTAAAGGCAGCGCAGGCTGCCTAAAGGCAGCGTACGCAAAATAAGTAACTTTTCTGGTTGATTTTTTACACCTTGTGTCAGAAAAACCCAAATATCTTACGGAACCCTATTTTTTTCCAAAATAAAATTTAGCCTATGTTACTCGTGGATAATGTAGCTTTCGAATGGTGAAAGAATTTTTTAAATCGGCCCAGTACTTTTTGAGCCTATTCATTACAAACATACAAAAATAGGTACAAATCTTTCCTCTTTGTAATATTAGTGTAGATATGATTTTTTTAATTCGTAATATCTTTTGAATGGAAAGTCCAATTTAAATAATTTAAAAACTATTTTATAGGTAGTTAAATGGTCTTGACCATAAAATAATTTATTTGGATAAGGATTAATATAAAAACATAAATAGCATGGTTTGAATTTGGTTAGCATTTTCATTAATGTTTAAAATTAAAAAAGTTGTTGTAGTGACATAACTACAATAGTTGGACATATGCTACCGCGGAGTTTTTTGTAGACATTATGATGTTCTTCAATATTGTTGTACATTATTTTGTTCTATCGCTAATAGTTTCGGCAGCGCATTCGACGAAAGACATTTTAAGACTCATTTTTCTACACCTTCGGTTACATTGTTCAAATTTTACCAAGGATCCCTATTTTTTTTCAAAATGAAATGTAGCCTATGTCAATTTGGAAAAATGTAGCATTCTATTGGTGAAAGAATTTTTTAAATCGGCCCAGTACTTTTTGAGCCTATTCATTACAAACATACAAACATACAAAAATAGGTACAAATCTTTCCTCTTTATAATATTAGTGTAGATAAATTCAACTTTGTAATTACTTTATAATCATTTATAGAACAAAGTGATAATAAAATTTATATCTGAAATAATAAATTTTATAGATAATTATCTCGAACTCATACTTATGATACCTAATAGTGATTTATTACTGGTATCACAGTTATATTATAACAAGATTATAAAGAGTTTAACGGGCTATCTAACGGCGTTAGAAGAAACATCATTTTTTATAAACACAGTTTGAAGGACATTAAAATTAACTTTATAGGGAGTTGTGTGTTTTGGAACAGCGTGCTTTTAAATTCTCTTGCAAATGGCATCAACATATCTGTACTACAAGTAATATTATAAAGATTTGTATTTTTGTGTGTATGTTTGTAATGAATATACTCATAAAATACAGTGCCGATTTCAAAAATTCTTTCACCATTAGGAAGCTACATTCACCCTGAGTGACACAGGCTATATTTAATTATGAAGTTCCCACGGGAACGGGAGGTACGCCGGTAAAACCGCGCGCGGGAAGCTAGTAATTTATAAATAAGGGTTTATATATTTTTAGCTTACAATTTTAAACCATGTAAGTCTTATAGTAGAACTTAACTTCTTCATAAATATTGACTGACGGCTCATTGGTCACAGTAGTCGCTTCTGAATCCTGTATGGTTTATTGGGTTCGATTCCCACCCAGGACAATTAATTGTGTGTACCCAGGATTGCGGTTGTTTTGAGTCTGGATGCGCTTTATGTTCATGACATTTGTAATAATGAAGACCATGAGACACTTTATTTAATTAATAATAAAAGTTAAAATTGTTTTCTCCTTTTGTTAAACCATTTTATACAACAGGATTAAAAAAAAAACATTTTTTCAAAAAAATCCTACTGAAACAAAACATAGTCTTGATATTTCACAACACAATAGATAATTTATTTTGCTAACAATACAATAAAATTAGTTTCACCTTTTTGCAGGCTGTGTGAATCTATTGAACCAATAAATTCGCATTACAATATGAACTCTATTACTCTCTCATACTAATTAAATTAGCATAACAAGTCTAAACTTTCTCGAGTTAATGTGGTATTATATTATCATCATTCGAAAATATATCTAAACATTGAAGATGACTAAACAAACAATGAGTTACATTAAAGCAACTGGGGTTTGAAATCTCTACATATATAAAATTTGAGTATCTATTTGGCATGGTAAAATAAATTACATATATTTGCTACTATTTGTAACAAAAAAGTGACATAATAAGTATACAAAATAGTACTCCCGTTTTGGAGAATATTCGGAATTTACGGACAAGCAGATAAACGAAATAAAAAGTAGCCCATATTATACCGTATTAAATTAGCTATTCAGTGAAAGTCCCGTAAAAATCGATCCATCCGTTAATAAGATTAGCCGGATCAAACAGAAAGATACACACAAAGAAATTTTTTTAGGGCTAATTATTTTTGAGGCGAATAACAACTTATTAGGCGACTAACTACTTGGTTACAAAAAAAACTTGACAGCGATTAAATATTTGAAGTACAGTATTTTACAATTACATTATGTACCTACAAAAGGCAAGGATCTATTTAAACTAAATAATGGCTGCTACAATAAGACAGCAGTATTCACAGTGGGATATCAAACATTGTATTATTGACAACTATTGGTTAGGTTAGGTTAGACAGTTAATTTTATAAACAAACTCGTTGAATAATTTATGAAAACCTATTTTCTACTTCTTATCCGCCGTCAAGCTGTAGCCTAACAACAAATTCAGTGGCCACACCAAAAAATCACTGCCAAATTAAATTTAATCAAAGCTTACAACTCAAAATAAAGCTGCTACTCTATACTTAAAATGCTACTTCACTGTAGCTGCCAACTTATTATTTTTGCTACCCATTTTAATTATTTTTAAAACCCTAAATCAGATTAGTTTGTCGCCGCGTTAAATACATGCCTTTTTTTAGTACTCTTTATACATTTATATGAATTTAGTAAAACCCTGATATATTTCCGTTATACAGACACGTCAATGTTTTTTATTTGCAAAGATATACCTAGATCTATACTAATATTATAAAGCTGCAGAGTTTGTTTGTTTGAACGCGCTAATCTCAGGAACTAATGGTCCGATTTGAAAAATTCTTATTTTCAAAAAAAAATTGGATCCGTAAGAAAATTGCAACTTTGTAACCCAAGGTGTAAAATCGAAAACCTATTTATGCGTGCGCTGCAAAAACTATTGACAATAGAACAAACTGATGTACTACGGGTTTGTAGGTTTTATTAAGATCTACAAAAAAGTCCGCATGAGCACATATCTAACTATCATAGTTTAGTCACAATAACCGCTTTAATGTTCATAAAAAAATATTAAATCGTCAGAAGCATGAAACTACGTTAAATGTGTATCGTAATATTAATCCTTATCCAAATTAAGCATTATGTTATCAAGGGTATTTACGTAGAAGTAAAATACATTTTGTTTTAATCGGACATTTCATTGAGAAATTATCACGAGTATAAAAACGCAAGGAATTCGTACCTACTAATATTATAAAGAGGAAAGCTATGTATTTTTGTGTGTATGTTTGTAATAAATAAACTCAATAACATTTAATTATGAAGCTTCTACGGGAACAGTAGTTACGCGGGTGAAACCGCGCGCGGGCAGCTAGTGTATATATAAAAATGTCTGGCAGTAACAGTTATGGTATCTAGTATTAAGATCATTACTACCCCGGAGTCTTTAGCGTGTGCATCAAGTGACATACATTTACTTATCTTATAATGTGGTATGTGATGTATTGTAATCTGAAAATTATTCGTTTTGCGATACCACTAAGTAGGTATGTGATGTTGAGTTAGATAACACTATTTTATAGTTAAGACTTTGTAGTCTAGTAGTTGGTTCAATTCATTTATACGCTATGTATACGTATAGTAGTGTCTCGGCACGATGCGACGCGATGAAGACAGCACGCGTCTCCCGAGCACGTAAGCAAAGTCACTGTATGTCCAGTTTACCCACACATCATATACGCGCAGAAAAGTTTTAGGCCTCATTTATAAAAACGCGGGGCGCAATCTGTGGCTCCATCTGAATTCAAACGCATGGCGTTGTATGAACACGTTTATAGAGAAGCAATTTTACTCGCATTTCTTTTTTACAAAAAAACTATCATTCACTTCGCCGCCACCGCCGTAAATTTCCATATGTTCAAGATGAACAGGGCCTCTTTATGCTCCGAAATACAGTAGAGGGAAAAAACGTATATCTAACGCGCTGCGTGACCCACGCGCGATGCCCCGCGCTACATGAGCTCAGTATAGCAATAAAATGGTTAGGAATTATGTTCTTTTATAATCATTCAAGCTATACATTTCACTACCTTAGGCCAGGGGTAACTGGTCTTGGAAAAGCATTCATGCGGCCGAAGCGAATCTTATTACTATTGTTTATTATTTTAGAGCCAGGAAAGCATAATTTCCATGAGAAAGACATTATTAGACAAGAAGGCGTTAATAATTGTTTTAAGCTGATAGCTTTATCACTTAGTTCATTATCCAACACACAATGATAAACAAAAGCATAATGTAAATAAATAAGCACGTTTGTTACTGATACCATAATTGTTATCCATCAGATTAAGAAATTACATAACAATCACCGTATCGTTACTACAACAGAACCATTGTAATTAAATTTTTAATACATTGTGTATAGCTACCAGTTATTTCTTTCTTTTTTCCTGCCACTACGGTGGGGTACTACTGCTAGGCTTAGACCTAGGCTCACGGCTGTGGTTGTGCAATGAGATTGAGGTATATTGACTTTTAGTTTTTTAGGGGAGTTTTGTGCAACTATCGCTCTACTTTACAGTTCTCGGGCCTCTCGGTCTTCGGGTCTACGAGGGCATCTGCGGAATAGCATATGCGTTGTCTAGCAGTGAACATTAGACGGGCTGTTGATGATTCTATATTGTCTTGTTTTGTATAACTTTTTTTTACTCACTTCTACTAAGGTATTTGTAAGTTCTTTCTTTCTGTAAAGAAATTAAAGCTAACTCGTAAGGCTATTAAAACTTCTTGCCAGTTCAGTATTGTTATACCCATAAATAAGTAGTATGATTCTAGTGGCAGTAAAGAGAAGTGTACTTTGGTAGGCGAACTTTAGCCATGTCCTAACTACATCGTATAAATTTTTCTTTACTCGCAAAAAACTTGCTCGAGCTAAAATTGCTGTACATTAATGGTTATGGTGGTAAGAGAAATTAAATAGGCCAACTGAACGTTAAACTGCGATCTTAAAAATGGGCCAAGATTTAGAAGCAGTGAATTAAAAGTAATGACCAGTTTAAAGAAGATTTTTTTTTTTCCGCCGCTGCAGCGTTTTCGCGCGCCGCCGGTGGGATATGTGGGACTCACCCTCTCCATAGCGTGGTATGCTAAACTCATACCACGAGGAGAGGACCCTACAACACTAAAACCCCCCTGACACTCCTTCGATCCGCCGTTGGCGGGGGCCGGGTACGCATAAGCTATCCGTCCCTCTACAGAAGAACCCTATTTATTTACGATTTGCTGTGCCCCGGTTATACAATTGCCTTTTTTTTCAATAATAGTAGCCTGTGTTATTAATTGTAAGAGAAGCTATTTCCCCGTGGAGTATCTGGCAGAATTGATTCAGCCGTTCTAAAGATTGGTGAATTATTAAATATACATTTTGTTAAAATAGTATCGTCTATATTTTTATATTCCATTTAACAAAAAAAACTTTTTTTAAGAACAAACCCAGCTGAAAAATTAGTTATATATACAAATAAAATAAAATTTAATACTAATTGCAACATTTTATATAAATTACATTAATTCGAACGCAAAAGGTCGCTGTTGTACATTTACAAGAGAACCTAATGACGTTTTTACAACATTCATAAATCAAATGAGGCGGGTCTTATCACTTCGACGATCGCTTACTTTCGATCGCCTACAAATATTATATACCTACCTCGTGTAGAGAATTATTTACTGTTAAAGACCCTCCCTACTCATTTGAGATTTCTCCGTTTTAATTAATATTAGGGTAGGTATAGGGTAGGGGTAGGGCAGAGGTAGGGGTAGGGTAGGGGTAGGGTAGAGGTAGGGTAGATGTAGGACACCGCGTAGATTTTGAGGCGGTACGAAGTTTGCCGGGCCAGCTAGTTAGATTATATAAATTTAATATTATCAAATACGAGGAAATCAACTGATAATTTCCATTTTCAATTCCAATATTGAATTTACAAATAGTCAGTGTCAGTGTCAATTGTAGCAGACATATAGTCAGTGATTATTTCTATACTTTTAAATAATGAGCCATCCTTCCATTAGAAATTGCGGTTCAAGGGTGATAGGTCGGCACTCTGATCGAATCGTGAAAGGAATTTACCCACTTATTTCCCTTTTGATTCAGTAAAAAGGGAAAGTTAGAGTTGCGACTACGAGTTGGAAGACCTTGCTCCTTGTAGTTGGAATGCAATTTAGTTTTGTTTCCTCCTATCTTTAACTATTTGGCGTATGCGGCTACAGCAATGCAAAGTATATTTGCTTTGTGCTGTGTTCAAGTTCTCGTACAGTTGTGAGGTTATTAGGTTTTGTTTGGAGTACTACTAAATGTACTGAAATTATATATTCCGGTCTTTTTCAGTATGGACCAACATTGTTCAAACAATCAAGACGGCGAAATTACAACTGAATGTGACTGTCGACAAAAAATATACCAAGACGACTTTTTGATACGTTTCCAACTAAGCTTAAAGAAATACCTATTTAGAAATAACAGTTCAAACATAAAGTACTGCCGAAATCCAAAATGGTGCACAGCTTCCAATCTCCGACATCTCATTTAACAGTTTAATAAAAACAAAACGGCGAGTGACCACCGCCGCTTAATTGGCAGGGTTCGACGCGAAAGTAAAGGCGTAGGCACACCGCACCACTTTAATCACCGAATTTTGGGCGTTCCTGCTGAACAAGTTGTTTTTCGGGGCAAGTGGGCCGTGGGAGCACCGGGAGAAAGTACTCAAGTACACACAATACCGGAACTCTTTGTGCATGCCACTTTAGAGTTTTTGCGGTGTATTTTCGCTTGTAAAGTATGCGGTCGCACTGTCCATTGTATAATTACAGGGTGAGGTGGGCCCGAGGCAGAATTTTATTGCACCTCTGAAACGTTTCATGGCGGTCATTTGCTTATTTACAGATTAACAATTAATAAAACGGACCATTATTTTTATGGCTATTACGAGTCAATGCTCAAGCAATTTTAAGGTGTGCCAGCGCAATTTGATAGGTCTTGATGATATAACTTTTGCTTGTTGGAGCAAATATTTATCAATTTGTATGCGTGATAGTAACCGACTAGTGCAGCGGGAATTTTATAGGTTGATGCCATAATAAACTCAATTCACGGACACTGAGAAATTAATTAATTTAAAGTGACTTTGAATATTTTCTTACAAAAATGAATAATTCCTTAAGCGCACATAATTCTTTCATAACAGCATTCCGTCGTTCCCACAATTAATTGTTCCGGAAATTAAACTCAGCACACTAGGCCTCAGAAGCCACTTCTATAAACCCATCGTAGAGTCAAGGCATAATAATAAAAAGTGTTGACTTATCTACCAATAACAAATTTAATTGCCTATTAATGTCTCACTACAGTCTAAATATCTATTCATCTTACTAAAGATTGAATTTGAATCACGTGGTACCCGAAGTTAATCCCTCTCGCCTTTTACTTTCACTCCATACAAACTAAGCCCTTTATATTTATAGTGAGAATGTTAACCACATTATATTAACTATGTTATTCGAAATTCTCAACATTTATGTATATGATGCACATATACAGAAATGTTGGGAATTTCGAATAACATAGTTAAAACAGTTTTCACGAATAATTGAATTGGTTAATTACACCTATTGTGTTTTAGAGCCGGCTTCAATAGTAATGACAGTTGACTTGTGTGATTGTTAAATGCCTAAATAAAGAGAATGGAAAAGTGATTTTAATATAAATAAATGTAGGTATGCTTTCATATTTATGTAAATATAAGTAGGTAAACATTTCTTATTTATGTGCACGTGTCATGCGTATTACTTTTTTTGTTACAATGTGGTCGGGTAAAATTATAATTACTATACACTTTTATTTTTTAGAACATTAGCAACTGGGTCATTATTTTTTTGTATTGACGTAAATGAAAGGGACGAAATATATTTAGAAATAATCTCAAACGACTGTTCTGCATCAAACTTCCATCGTGAAATGTATATAATATATATATGATATGTATATAAGTAAGTCAGCATTATATTATCTTTAGATACTTAGTACTACATGCCCTAACAGCTGCACGATGATTTGACATCAAATGGCACGACAAAGGCCATTGGAGTGGCGACTTACTGGTCAAAATGGCATTAAAATAAAGTCTAAAAACTAATAAGTTGAATCAGCGACACGAAAGAAGTTAAGTTAAGTTACTTAGTGGTATTATTGCCCTTGTTTCTCTTGTTATTCTTCTTTGTGATTCTTTGTATAGATTAAATGTGCATCTTATCTTCTATTCTCTTAAAAGTTTATTAAGGTCACTAAGTACTAAATTAATAAATAATTTCCAATAGTAAATAAATAGTAATACAATTAAAACTAATGGGTACTAAAGCAAACAACACTAGCACATAAACAGTTCTAGAGCAAAAGTAAACAATATCATTGAAGCGGGCTATCTGCGCACTAGATCTTACGGCCAATGACCCTGCGCCGGCGCAACGAAACTGAAAGTTCAACGCGACAATATGTATACCCGTAATAAAAGTTCGCTACTTTTATTGCAGGTTTTAACACATTGTCACGTTGTATGTATTGTAGTTAAGTTTCTATTTAGAACATAGTTTTAAACATATAATAAAAGCTAGAATAGTTATACCTAATTTCATCATTTCATTTAATCATCATCAGCCCGTATATTGTCCAATGCTGAACCTAGGCCTCCTCCCGAGGGAGAGTATTTTCCATAGTCACCACGCTTGGCAGACGGGTTGGTGAGCGCAGTATTATGTTGTACCACCCAAGGAAACGCAGCTACCCGTCCCTTGATATACAATTTTTATAGAAGATGTTATAATAATCAGGACCAAGCTTAACCTGCTTTCCTAGGCACGGAGCCCTCAACCAACCAGACCCGGAAAGAAATCTTAGAATTTACTTAAAGATTTCCAGTCCGGCGTCGGGATCGAACCCACAACCACCGAGATTTAAAGCGAGCCAAATACCGCTGCGCTAGGGATATTTAAAAGATAGTCTACTTTTTTTTTGAATGTCACCTTTATTTTATTCATTCTTCGGGTATAAGTATTCTACATATATGCGACTGACATTATCTAATGAAACTTACGTCGTTTGGAACTTAACTTTAATGAATTTGAAATTCGAATCAGATAACTTTGCGAGTTGCAGCCAAAGTTTGTAAATTAGTTCGCGTGAATACCTACTATCACATCGAGAACGTTACATATTATTAGTTATGTGTGATAGTTTGACGCCGAGACATTACTGATATTAAAATTTAGTAATACATTAAGTTCGGGGAAATTTTAATGTGGATTCACAATGAACGTAATTCGTGATTGTTTTTTCTTACAAAAGACAACTCTCGAACTTGTGAAAAAATACTTTAAAAAACATTTAATTTATAATCGCAAAGTGCATGCACATTCAAAACAACTATCACACAAAGAATGGTCCCAAATGGGAATCGAACCCAGAATACCAGATCGCAAAAGCTTCTATCGTCACATTTTTTTCAAAATTTACCCATAACATATCTAACTATCATTTTAAAAGTTAACACGCATTCCAACATGGGGTTAAAATGTAGCGTGTGAATGCGTCGAAATGAGAAAACAAATTTAATTTTGAAAAACGAATTCTTTAAGCAAACAAAACACTCACGAAGTCTCTATTTACACTTTCTCCATACTCCATACACTTAGGATTTCGAGGACCTATCGTGTCAAGTTGTCAAATATATGTAAATGAAAGAAATGGAAATACGAACTGCTCTAAGTGCGAGAGAAACGGTACACATTACGTCGTGAGTGTTACAATTTCAATGGTAAAATTTTGACGGTCAGTGACATTGGATATCTTAACTCTTGCTTTCGCTAAGACTTTTACTAGCACCGGAATTGTATGCGGAGTACCAGTTTGAATTTGCATATTAATGATAGGATATAAAATGGCTCTATTTATTTATATTTGAACGTAAAGTAATATTCTGCAATGTATCTTTCTATAATGGAGAATGCGTAGTTAAGTGAATCATCCGTATTTCGGAAGTCAAAAGATCTAATTATAATCTTAAATGACCGATAGAAATTTAATTACGATTAAAGAATATTTAGTCAGTGTATTTTGTCTTTTCTTAAATGCTGCTTAATCAGCTATATATTGCAAATATTGCAATGTTTTAAGCATTAAACATACTAAGATAGTTTATTTAAGCTATAAAAATAATAGTATTTTAACATTATGTTCCGCGTTTCTTCCAAGATCTTTCTAAACTCAACCACCATGGAACACAAAGACACAAGCAACAAAGACTAACCTTAACCATTTTTTCCCCTTAAATACAGTTGATACAAACGAATGTGAGACAATTATAATAATTAATTCAACAATCCCTATTGATGTGAACTTCTCATGGGATGCTAGGAAACGTTGACAGTTAGTTAATTGCTAACACAATGCCACTGGGAACATCGTAAACCCACTTACAAGACCATGAGACCTCCTGACTTACATAGCAGATCTGCTTTAGCTAGGCCATACGGTTAGGCTCTCCGATAAAAACATAGAAACAGGTTTCAAGGTGGAATGTGATCATCTTAAAATATGCAAAGAATTTTAGATTTTAGAACCTCATATCGAATTCGCAGTGGGTATGCTTTCACCTGCTATTTATTTAATGGAGAACTACATAGGTATGCTGCTGCTTAAGTTGAGTTTGCAACTTGTTGTGAAATGTTATATTATGTTCAAGAAATAATATTGAACACTTGATATTTCTTAAGAAAACATACCTACATATTATATACCTGCATTTTTATTCGGTGCTACTACTCAGTTACATTTTTTTAGTGGTTTTTTCATCCAAACCGTTAAGGTTTGGATGAAAAAACCACTAAAAAAATGTGTAAAACAATGTTAAAACAATGTTACAGTCATTTTTACTTGCTTTTTATTTTTGACACATTTTGAAAACTCTAACTTTGACAAGTTAGAGTTTTCAAAATGTGTCAAAAATCAATAAGGAGTATTGATATCAACTTTGAAGCAAATCAGTCCGTGAAATACCGTTCTACCTATTTTAACCCTATTGGGTGATAAATTTCAATAAAATACGAAATATTTCTTCCAGCAATTCTGTTAATGAATGTTTATACAAAATTTGAAGGATATTGGACCAAGGAATCACGTTGTCCCATGCAAAATTTGCCCTTCTTATTCACCCTCTTAGGGGTTGAATTTCACAAAATCATTTTTTAATGGACCTATACGTTACAAAAGAAAGCCGCGGTCGTAATAACTCGTTTCTAGTTTCAGTAGTTTGGTCTCAGCGCTAATGAGTCAGTCAAGTCATATCATCATCATCAGCCCGTATAACGTCCACTACTGAACATGGGCCTCCTCCCAGGGGAGGATATTTGCCATTGTCACCACGCTTGGCAGGCGGATTGGTGACCGCAGTATATTGTTGTACCACGCTGCTGCCCGTTCCTTGTTGTCCCTACGATTATTATAGATGATGTTATAACAATCGGGACCAACGGCTTAACACGCTTGGCACGGAGGGTAGTCCCTCAAGCAACCAGACCCGGGAAGAAATCTTAGAATTTACACAAAGATTTCCTGTCGCGGCGTGGGGATCGAACCCATGACCTCTGAGATTTAAAGCGAGCCAAATACCGCTACGCTACGGAGGTTGTCTTTTATTTGTTTACTTCATATATTATTATATAGATGTTCAAATTTCTTGCTATGTTTTGATAGTTATTTCTTATGGCATAAAAATAAGACCTCCATAATAATGTTCAGTCATCCGTTCGCAAGTTAATTAAAATTGAAATGTAATTGCAAGTAGTTTTCCAACTGTACTGTATCGAATACATACAAAGTTTTAATTCATTCATTATAACTACTGAAAACTGCCTCAGTTGTTTGGCTTCGAACTGTGTAAACTTTTACATAATTAGATTGTAATTTATTTGTGCTACAGAATAATTAATAAATGATCATCATCATCATCATATATGATCATAATATTAATATAATTCTCAAATAAAATTAAATCCTATAGTAATTCTAACGGTCACTTTTGGTTTAGTACCACACATTATTGTAGTGTAGATTCCTAAATAACCTTTAATAATATTAATAGAACGGATAGATTTGTGTGTTTTTAGCAGTGAATGCACTTTAATCAAGGTAAAGAACTTCCCTTTTTACATAATCCTGTCAAAATCAAACAAGGCTTTTATACGATAAGCTTCCCGCGCGGTTTCTCCTGCCTAGCTCCCATTTCTGTAAGGACTTTACAATTAAATACAGCCTATGTCACTCCTGAATAATGTAGCTTTCTAATAATGAAATATTTTTTTAAATCGGTCCCATATTTCCGGAGCAAACAAACTTCTTGTTTATTATTTTAATCAAGTGTACATTTAAGGTACAGTCAGCAAAATAGATAGGTTTACACCCTGTAAAACGCATTTTAAATTGATATGTACACGTTTATGAGAAGACATGACTATTATGTATATTTGAACACAGCTAGCAGCGAACTCTTTGCCCATAAAGAATTAGCGACTGTTGTACTGACAAAAACATATTTATTTACATTATTTGGTACTGTCGGTGTAAACCTATCTCTTTTGTTGACTGTACATTTCGATTCGCTTGTATTTTGTTGCTTCATTGACCGTTATTCATATACGAGGAACGAAACATTTTTCTTATTCTAATATACAGTTGCGAATCAATAAAAGCAATTAAAGCTGTTTTTAGTCAAATTTATTCAAAAGTGTGTAATATTTTACTACGATAAAGACAATATATCTATTATATAGTTCTAATATTTTAAAAAGTTTGAATATTTTCCGGAAAAGTTAATGACGAATTATACAGTTAAGTTTTTGGGAAAGTTAAGATTGAAAAAGTTCAGAATTGAGATGAATAAATTTAGACCACCGGCAGAATTTGAACCTGTATCTAAAATACCTATAACGCTTAAAGCCTTAACTTTTCGGCCACAGTGGATGCTAACACGAAACTAAAAGGAACAGAAATGCAATTTGGAAGTGAATATTGAGTCATGATTTCGTTCAAATATAGTACAGAAATAAGTGACATAATAGGTACAGGTATCCTTTAGAAATATCCAAGTTAGATAATATACATTCACTCATGATTTCTCAATCGTAGTAAAATTACTATTCTCATGTCTTAGTAACATCGGTTCATATTGAATGCGCATGCCTTCCATCGAACAATATTAATTAAATCCAAAAACAGAACATGACTCAACAAAACATATTTAAAAGAATGCAAACGTATAATTACATTGATGTAACATAAGTACCAAATAAATCATACAATCTTGTAGTGAGCGGCAAGTAAGAGTAGTCAAAAACGAAAGTAGAATCGATCTAAAATCGAGTCTGCCGAAATATCGATGTTGGAACGTGGTCAGTCGGTCGGTGACTTTCTCCGCCGACTAATTAGTAATACCGAGTATCGAATAATATGTTTACAAGACCACCTTGGCGAATACCGATATCGATATTAAATATCGATATACTATACCTATTAACGGATCACTGTTTTACAGCGTGGGAAATGGCAAAATAAATTATCGATTGAAATGTGTAAAGAGTAGGATAGCATTATCTGAATATAATCTAACTTATTAACGATAGTATTGACCAACTAAAAACAAACACAAATTATGAAAACATTAATGACTGAAAATAATTTTCCTAGAAGTATACAGTCTTTTTCATGCAATGTAGGTATCACATTACATTTTTATCTAGTCACTGTAGCTGAAAACGATTTAGCGATTACCCAAAAGATTGGTGATGATATTTAATATATCGATACAAAAATGTAAAAATACGACATCACTAGCAAAAGCTCGCCGCTGCCCGTGAACGTGCACCGCCTTTAATCAATGGGGCGGGCGCAAGAGATACGAGGCGCAGCACTTGCTACACACGCCAATTATGTATACTCAATGTACATAGTGATTTAATAACTTTTTCACTTACTTTCTATAGTTTTAATTTACTTGAGTACATAAACTGTGTTCATTTAAAATTTGAGAATAATTATTGTAGACCACCGGCAGAACTTGCATCTGCATCTTAGGCTGAACCCACATTAGATGTGCGTGTCCCTTGGGCGTGTTAAGGACACGAGCACCGAGCTTTCCCCAGTCACCCGCTGCGCCGTATGTGATGCTCGCTCGAGGACGCGCACACCTAATGTGGGGTCAGCTTTAAGATAAGCCCTTAATTCTTCGACAATTCAACCACGGTCAGTCCGAAACGGCGGTCGATTTTTTTTAACACGTTTTAAGAGGAATGTAGAAGCGAATCACTGAAAGAAGAGCAGAGAAAACTGTTATTACGTTTTTAGAATAAAACTGCAATACCTACAGAATAATGTTTTACGTTTTTTTTTAATTTTCTACATTATTTAATTTCTTCTTCTCTGACAATATTTCTCTGTGTATTTATTGGTATATTCACTGCCAAATATTACTGCGCAAGTTTCTTTGTTTTTAGTTTTTATTAATTAAGGCCAGATCAGTACTCGCTTTTATGTCCGGTGAAATAGCAAAAGCGTCAAAAAAGCGAAAAATAAAGGTATCAGTTATTGGTATTACGCATTATTGGTATAGCACGCAATAAATCAAAATATATTTTTGATTTGTTTTTTAATTGATTTTGTTATGTGACTGCGATGCTATTCAAACTGAAGTATCATTAATTATACTCGCTGGACTGTACGAAACAATCAGGATCGATATTAATTATTGGTACACTGACCATTGGTTATCAGATTATTATAATTAATGTTGTCACTTGCACAGTGAATCCGGTATTATAGAAATTGGTTGCCGAAATAAATGTACCTACCTAATAATATAAAGAGAAAAATTGAAAAACAATTTATCTTATTAAAAAAAGTACGTACCTTAATATCTAGTCACGCTATTTAGCTAACTTTTTTCATTCGTATGTGATTGCGGCCTAAGTATTATAGGCACCTTTGTTAACTAAGCTTTGTTGATCACTTCCGTGCCATTCATATTGTTAAATTTAGTTGCCAGTTTCAGTGAACGCGTATAATTATTATATAATTTACTTAATTGTTGTAACACTTGACCTAACTTAACCAAACGAGACTGCTACTGTTGTAACAAAACAATAAAACTTTAACTTCAAGTCATGTTGAACTCCGTTAGGTTTAGGTATTTTTTTTAACCACCCGAAACGTCGTTAGTTTTTCAACGAACTAAAAAGTTGAACTATAACTAGTAAGTTGATCAACTTACGATTCGTATTAATTTCGGTGACATATGACATATATAACCCAAGAACCGACCTTACCGATATGGCAAATGGCAAAAGATCGATGATCTCTTACAGGTAAATGATTTAAGGTAACAATCATATAACATCTAATCATTTGTCATTCATTCACAGTAGGAAAACAAGACCGCCTATTACGAACACACATATTATGACATAATTGTCATTGACCTCAGGCGATACGCAAGTACACATGTATTCATAATTATACATCATTCGTTAAAAACCTTGTGCGAAGTGGTAAAATCTAAATGTATGCACACATTACCATATTATTCGTTCGTTACGTCGTTTTTATACTAGCACTTATATCTAAGTGCAGCTCAGCGCTAAGTGCTACTTAAACAAATAGTTCATGACAGTTTTCAATTTTTCTCTTTCTAATGTAAACTGAAGTTTTCTATTACTAGAAAATTATGTTGGAAATCGTTGGATCCCTTGTGTTTGTGAATATTATGACAAACCTTTAATTACACGTATAAATCAGCCAGTGACATGATAATAGCGTACAGCAGTTGTATTATTACCTGTAACCGAAAAGATAAGCGAATTAGCTAAGTATATTAATTGCAATTACGACTATTTGTTTGTTAGAAGACTTTAAAGACACGGGACGTGTACTCGTAACACGTCCCGCGTCTCAGAGCCTAGACAAAAAGCCGCTACAGCGGCGCGATCGCTAGCAAATAATCGCTAACGAAATTGTATGGTACGTGACATATCGTCGGTGATACTGCAACACCAGGTAAGTGACAATTGCTAATAGGGTGCAATTTCATTTGTCAAGAAATATTTTCTTAATATGTGTTGTCAGGGGCAAAATTTCAATTTGCTTCATTTGATTTTCAACCTTATTAGCTATTGTCACTTACGCGGAATTGCGGTATTACTGACGATTTATAATGTGATTAAGTGATTCTATTTATAAATGACGGGAATTCATTCGTTGATTTTTCTTCAAAACGAGCGCTTGGATCGTTCGGATTTCGATTTCGAGACCTGCTCGCGTTTTTGCCTTTGTAAGAAGTAAAAGCTTAACTAAAGTAGCCAGGATTATTACATATTATTAAATCAGCCCGAAAAAAGTATAAGTACACTGATGATGATTTAGATTTCTGGAACTAGTGCCAGAAGATTGCCTAACGTTTTTCAGACTATTTAGTATACCAATTCCTCAATTTACCACTTAGACGTGCGTTAATAAGTTGAAACAATACTGCGCGAGTTACAAACGAGTTTGCTTCACAGTTTACAGACGCTTCAAGAAAGCGAAAGTGTTATAATTTACTCGCTGACATTTCGGCTTCCTTTGCACGTCAATGTCAGACTTGTTGTGGGCGTTTTGTATTATTTTTTTAATTAACTTTTATTTTTCTTTTTACTGAGAATTTGTTTGGATTATAATATGATGTTAATATGATTTGTGTGTTATTCAGTAAATTTTCCGTTCAGTTTGCTTTACTTATTTGTTCATTTATTTGTATGTAATAGTTGCGCAAACTTAGACCAACAAATAAGTAAAAACAGAGCGCTCTCGAACAAGATTTTTTTGGTTCAGGTTTTTTTGTGAATAAGTATTGATAACATTGTTGCTATAATTTTGAAAAAAAAACGTGGAGCTTTGATAAATCCAAGCTCCACGTATTTTTTCATCTTATTTTTACACCTTATGACACAAATCAGCATTTTTGTTAAGAAATAATGAAGTTTGTGATGACATTTAGCATCTGATGCTGCGACAGATTGACTGATAAGGTAAGGCAAAGCATTGTTACGCGTGTGTGCGTAAGCTGTGTATGTACACAGCAAGGCAGAGTTTTCACCGCCTTCAGTGCGTTACTTTAATTTGGGCTGAAGTAGGACTACAAATAAAAGCTATTATTAACATATTTTATTGACTTTAAAAGTTTGTATCATATTAATATGTATTATTAAGGCGGAAGTTTGTATGGATGAACGTATGGCTGTTTATTACTCTATAACAAAAAACTATTGAACGAATTGGGCAAAATTACGGATATAGTTTATAAGCTAAATTAACATATACACTGCAAAACATTACCCAACGACCCTCCGAAACATAGTAGCACTCAAAGCACGCAAAACCGCAGATGGTAACGTATGTTATTTATAAATATAACCTATTTAGGCACACTGTTTATTTTTTGAGTGATAAGCAATGGCTAAAAAAACATTGTGTATCACTAAAATAAAATCGAATTGACCACCCTGAGTTTGTGTACATACTCATATAGAAGAGAAGAGAAGAGAGAGAGACAGTCATATATAAATCAAGTTAACGCCATTCAAGTTTCTTAGTCGGAATTTTATATCTAGTCTAACATTGTCGAATGTTAGAAAGAAGTGTGGGAATTGACGAAGCGAAAGCGATGGAACATCAGCTAAAATGTGTAAAAAACAACCTTTTGTTTCATACTAGGTATTACATTATACTAATGACTCATTAGAAAATAATTGAAGTTTGTTTTATTGAAAGCCATTTTGATATTATTGACGTGTGAGGACGGGATCGAATACAATAACTTTCTTGCTCTTTATTTTCTTAATATGCAATGAAAAACGTGAAAAGGCCGTAAATATAAGTAAAACATAACAATAATCATAGAGAAATCATATTAACGTACTGAGATCATAATACTTAACATCTTTACAAATTTTAATTTCCACATTTACATTTTGAAATGTATTTATACGTAAAGTAAAAATTCTGCTGTTTAGGCCATATAGTAAAAATTAAGAATAGTTATGAGGAAAAGAAAAGAGGAAAATACATTCAATTCACCACAACACACAAGATAATATAGATCACATTTATATACCTAGAGCTCAGAAGCATAACGTCGGATGTGCCAGTATACGTCAGAAACATTTGTCATAATAATATGTGCCTTTATCGTAAGCTGGCTCTTACGACCAAATGCTTCTGAAGTATACAGGGTGTCCCAAAAGATTACGTAGCTGGGAAGGGGGGTGATAGGGATGGTCACAAGGGTCACCAGAAAAATATAAAAAATTCCCTCTGGGTGTTTAAAAAAATAAATGGCATTTTTTAAAAGACTAAAAATTTTACACCTTGTGCTAACTGTACCTACAAATATGGCTGTATTTAAAAAAAATGCTGTTATGTAATCTTCAATAACAACAAGGTCATCAACATCAACATCAAAAATAACAAGGTGTAAAATTTTAAGTTTTTAAAAAAATGCCATTTTTTTTTAAATACCCAGAGTGGATTTTTTTTTCATTTTTCTAGTGACCATTGTGTCCACCCCTGTCACCCCCTTTCCCAGCTACTTAACCTTTTGGGACACCCTGTATAGTACATGCGTCCTTATGATTCTAAGGTCGAGATATATAAAGTAACATATCCTGACTGACTTATTCATCAACGCTGAGGCAAAACTACTGAAGACGTGATATTTGGACCTTGGCTTTCTTTTCTAACGTATAGGTCCACTAAGGAAGGACTTTGTAAAATTCAACTACTAAGGGGGTGAAAAAGGGGGGAATTTAGTTATAAAGCTCCTTCGAGAACGGGAGTAGCACGGGTGGAACCGAAAATAGCAGAAACTTGCCGTGCCTGCTCTGCTGAAAAAGTCACCACTCCAGCGTTGGACAGCAACATCCAAATACCCAAAAAAAGGCAATACTTAGTATTCTCCATAAATTAATGTTTGTAAATAGTTTGACACAGCACACCTACACTTACTATAAACCACTACAATATTTATACTGTGCCACTACCGTGTACCCTAACAAATTGGTTGAAAGTCATTAAAACTTTTAATGAATGAACGGAGAACTTCGCCGGTACCCACCTACCTACATTTAATTCTATTGCCCGTCAATGTCAAATGTTGTCAAATATTTTTTTTACATCGGTCACATTGATGTCTATCGATAGACATGAGCGCTTCGATTGACGTTATTTCAGTCTAATTAACTCCAATGACGTTTTGACATAATAAATGTTGACATCTATGAGTAGGTAGGTAGTAAAAGTGCCTTTCTTTATATTTTTTGTGTGGTATGTCTTGATTCATATTCATTGTTGTTTCGTGGATTCGTTCTGAATATAAAATGCAATGTAATGCCGTTTTTGTGTAAGGTAGGTAGTATTGTTTTGTTCTTGCTAAAGCTTCGGGTATTTTAGTAAACTTTTGTATATTATGCGAATGTGTTGGTTCATTATGTATTTGAATAGGTATTTTTATAAACCAATATCAACTGTTCGTTGGTAGTCAATGGAATACAGAGAAATCGTACTGAAGTTATTAAGTTATTAATAAAAAAATGATTACGTAGATTCATGACTAGCTTGTCCTCGCAACTTTGTCCGTGTGGTACTTTGGGCTTAGCCCGATTTTAAAGCATTCTTTATTGGAACTCCGCTTCTATTGGTCTTAGCGTGATGATATGAAGCTTTTGCCTTCATCGACAAATGAACTATCTAGAACATTTTTTTTATCGGACTTGTAGTTCCTGAAATTTTTGTTTTCTAGCAAACAAACGCTTCAGCTTTACAATATTAGTATAGATTCCATCTAGTTACTCATGTTATGTCCTACAATCGGTGACAGACCTTTTGTAGGAGGAAATTGAATGTACTAGTTGCAATAGTATAACGCACACGTCCTACTAAAAGTTGGTCAGAAATAAACGGTGCATCCCGACCGATCCGATTGTCGGAGAAAAATTGAATGTCCGGAAATGTATGCGTTAACGCACACTGCTAACCGACAGTCGGCCGCTTGCACTTGTCACAAAATCGGCCATAGGAATCGGAGGAAAAATCTGCCTGATTATCGGCCCTACAAAAAGTATGACGTGGGCGGACGCTAAGTCAGATAACGATGGAATTAAACGCGAACGCAGCGTGAGATTTAACTAATGTCTTTGCTAGCATAATATGTAAATATCTACTTTGTAAATATGTAATTGCGGAAACGGTCACATAACTTTCTTTGCAAACAAAGAATTTGAAGAATAACATTAATCTTGTATGTCGACACCCTACATTTCACTTTCTCATAGACATACGGAAGTGAGAATCTTTTCTTTTCATATCCTATTTGGCATTGGGTTAATTGAAGTTTGTACGTATGGTATGTAGTAGATAGGATTCGATAGTACTTGGATTCGATCCCTGAATAGGTTAGTAATGATATTGTTTCTAGACGAATTAATAATTTAATATACGCCAGATTAAACCAATTTTATAGCAATTTCACTGGGAGATGAAGTAACTTTTATTTAAGAAAAATAATTAGGGAACCCTAAGCACACAAATTAATTGACAATTACTCAATCTAATATATATTATAAAGAAGAAGAGTTTATTTGTTTGCTTGAACGCGCTCTCAGGAACTACTGGTCCGATTTGAGAAATTATTTCAGTGAGAAGTGAAGAAAGCCCATTTATCGAGAACGGTTATATTTAATAATGAAGTTCGTATTTTATTTCATATGTATCACGTTGAATATTTTTTTGCACTACGAATATACCCGAGTGAAGCTAATATGTATTATACATATAAACCTTTCTCTTGAATCACTCTATTTATTAAAAAACTGTATCAAAATCCGTTGCATAGTTTAAAAGATTTCATACCATACATGGGGACAGATAGACAGCGGAAAACGACTTTGTTTTATACTATGTAAAGATATATTATTTATGATCATTATTTGTGTCTATGGTTTCACTTGGCAGAGTATGTAATGAGTTTATTTACTGAAACAGTCACGACATGACATGTCTTTTAGATCAATCAGTTTATCTGTGATCACGACTCGTATAACCCATGTCGAAATATCGTATAAATTACATGGTAATGATTTGCCTTAATACTGTACTGCGATTGAAAGCTGGGTAGGTATATATACTACAAATTATAAATATTTCAAAGGAAAATAACACGAATCGTAAGTTGATCAACTCGAATCCACAGTAGGTATATTGTTAATTTTAGTTGCCAGTTTCAGTGAACGCGCATAATTATTATATTACTTACTTATAATTATTATGACACTTGACCTAATCTAACCAAACGAAACTACGCTTCTGTTGTAACAAAACAAAAAAACTTTAACGTCAATAAGCCCTGTTGAACTCCATTGGTTAAGGCGGAAACATAATGTTAAAACGCGACGCGACCTGATGAAACGCGACGCGACCTGATGAAACGCGAGGCGACCTGATGAAACGCGACGCGACGCGGGCAAAACGCCACGTGTTCTTAATGTGATTCTGGTTTATAGACAACAATACATTTCAAACAACACGCGTCGCGTTTCATAAGGTCGCGTCGCGTTTTAACAATATGTTTCCGCCTTTAAGGTTTAGGTATTTTTTAATTCTAATTTTTAATCTCGTTAGTTTATCAACTTACTAGAAACGATATTTATCTAACTAGCTTGATCAACTAACGATTCTTATTATTTTTCGGTCACAAATCATCCGAGACCGTGTCTACTATAAATTGTATATCCATGAAAGATAATTTAGCAGAAACATTAAGTCTTGTGAAAAAAAAAATGGCTTGTTTTAATATGGCATAATATTTTTTACTGTCCATCATTTAAAACTTCTGAAGATATTTTAAGTCCCTAATCACTACATAGTATAAAACAAAGTCGCTTTCTCTGTCCCTATATCCCTATGTACGCTTAAATCTTTAAAACTGCGCAACGGATTTTGATGCGGTTTTTTTTAATAGATAGAGGGATTCAAGAGGAAGGTTTATATGTATATAAATAGATCAGCATTGTACCTGTGCGGAGCCGGGGCGGGTCGCTAGTTTATTTATACTTTAAAAAGACAACTCCCGCAATAATCAATTTAATCCTTGTGTTGCGGCCGTTGCGGGGGACTTTACCAACATTCATTTCAAGGACACAAGACTTAGAACAACAATATGTGGATCACAAAAATAATTGTCCCGGATGGGCGTCGAACCTAGAACACCCTGGTTGACCTGCCTCAGAAGCAACTACCGTTACCACTGAGCCACCGGTGCAATCAATTAAATTAATCCTACTAATATTATAAATGCGAAAGTTTGTATGTGTGGATGTATGTATGTTTGTTACTCTTTCACGCAAAAACTAGGTACTGAATGGATTTGGCTCATAGTTTGCACGCGGATAGTTTATACGCTGGATTAACCCAAGGCTACAAATTATCAATCTTCGACCCACTAGAGCAGAGTGTCGCGGGTAACACCGCGGGGCGCAGCTAGTTAGATAATAAGGATTCATGGCTTAACAGTACGACTAATCTTTAAAAAGAAAATGCATTATTTATGGTTATCTTTTTAACGCTTTTATAACCTTTATTATTATAGCTAACAAACCCAATTAAATATAAAACAAGCTTTTATAAATTAATAAATCGGTCATTGCCTGTTAACATAATCTATTAACACCAATATTATGTTAGACCATGATGCTGACCCGACATAAGCATAAACTTTCACCATGCTGGTTCCAATATCTAACTTGACTATAGCATCTTCATTTTATTATACTAACGTAAAATTTTTGTAGGACGCCAAAGCTTGAAGCAAAACGGGTAACTACAAATAACTAAGAAGCTGTTCTTTAAACTAAACTAGCGACCCGCCCCGGCTTTGCACGGATACAATGCCGATGTATCATACATATAAACCTTTGTCTTGAATCACTCTACCTATTAAAAGAAACTGCATCAAAATCTATTGCGTAGTTTTAAAGATCTAAGCATACATAGGGACGGACAGACAGCGGCAAGCGACTTTGTTTTATACTATGTAGTGATAGCTTGTCGTAAATTTTTAAAAGAATAGCTTCCTGCACGCGGTTTCTCCCGCGTAACTCCCGTTCCTGTGGGAACTTCATAATTAAATATAGCCTATGCCATCCGGGGATAGGGTAGCTTTCCAACGATGAAAGAATTTTTCAAATCGGTCCAGTAGTTTCGGAGCCTATTCAATACAAACAAACAATCCAATCTTTCCTCTTTATAGACCACAGAAAAAAACTATTGAACATAAATGCATTTTTTTTAAATAAATCCTTTCATTTCCAAAATAGCTAAAATGTTAACAAAAGCTTTACATTCTTCTTTTTTCGGACGGATATGTCTAGTAAGATATGGCTACTTCACCGGGCTTCAAAGCGAGCAGGACTCCAGGCTTATAAATATCTACAGTTCACGGGTTTTCCGGGACCAGCTTCAGCCTAATAGCTAAGAACCTCTTCTGTGTGTGTTCTGTTGATCCTGGCTTACAGGAGTTACAGTAGAGAGAGTGTGGGAGGGATTAGTCCCAAATAGAAGTTTACCGGCTTCTCGGAATTAAAGTTGGAGATCTGCCTGTCGTTATGACCCGTGCAAAACCCTCGTGGCTAACTAAATACGTCCGAGGAAATTTCATTGCTAATTATGGGTCGGGTGAAAATGGACGCCTCACATAGGCGGTCGCACTCTGCTCCGGCGGGTCGCATAGAGTCGAAGTAACAAATACGTATACAGTATGCACTTTATATTATTAATTAAACTTAAATAGCTAATTTCTTTAATAGTTGTCTTTTAATAGCATTGTCGAGAAAAAAATGTAAGGTATTTAGAGTGTAAGTATCAGAAAAAGTATTAAAATTTATTATGCATTGAGTGCAGTAGGTCATATATAGTTTTTATTCCGATCCATCGTATAAATAAATAAATTATAAAATAACTAATGATTAAAACAAGTTTTTTATACTGTTCCTATAAAATCTATGTAGATATTTAGGTAAGTAGTGAATACTAGCAACATTACTTGAACGTAAATTGTGTTCTACATATGAATCCGGATATCATGAAAATATATTAATTACTATGTAATATATGCTAGGTTTTAATGACTATCATTAATGGGTTTTACGACCTATCATTTTATTAGTTACCTTGTACTAACAAACACAAATACAACATAACATAACTTAACGAAAGAAACTTATTGTTCAATTGAAATCCTTACTTATATTATAAACGCGAAAGTTTGTGATTATGGATGTATGGATGGATTTTTGTTACTCTTTCACGCAAAAACTACTGAATGAATTTGGCAGAAAGTTTGCACGGGGATAGTTAATAAGTTGGATTAACATAATAGGCTACCAAATATCACGCTCCGACCCACTGGAGCAGAGTGACGCGGGTAAAACCGCGGGGCGCAGCTAGTCTAACATAATTTTGTATAAAAGTATGCGTGTATTAATTAAAGGATCTTTGAAACGAAACGGAATTGAATACAATTCCGAGGTTATCCAGGAATTGTATAAAATACTTAAACTCCATGTATTGCCAGTAACAAATATATCAACGAAAGTTGACGATGCATTGACTGTTTGGTACCACTTCTCTTTCGTCCGATGAGTGGAATCGTAGAATAACTATAACAATTCTGTGACACATTCACACGTGAGCTAACTTCACTTAGGAATTTTAATTGAGACAGATTTTTATGGACATTCTGTCAAAATTGTATCGGTCGTTAAAACTATACTAAAAGATTAAAAGCTGAACACTAAAATTTTTAAATCCAAGTACCAAAAGTATGACAGACTAGAATTTGTCATAGTACTCTTAAGCTGTAACTACCAGCAAAAGTAGGTACCAATAAAGAAGATCCTCAATGTATAAACAGAGTAATAAATAACCAAGAAGACCCGTTGTATTTCCTAAATCGCTTAATGATAATTCCTACTTACATTTTAAACACTCAATCAACGACTTTCCATTTTACTGCACACGAATAGCTTAACAAAGTTGATTCCCAACGCTAAATAGAAATTAATTTAAAGCAATTCCCACGGCAACAAAAACTGTGTTCAGCTTAATTCTATTATGTGCCAACGATTCTTTTTCATGTAAAGCATTTTCTAACGGCGATACGTGGATCTTTCGAGAATGCTTACAAACATAGCTATATAAAAACAACATTCGTGTCGTAGAGGTATAAGTATTGGTTTTAAGAGCCGGAGGTCGTGGGTTCAATCTCCACGCCCGACAAGAAATCTGTGGGTAAATTCTATGATTTCTTTCAGGGTCTGGCTGGTTGAGTGTCTACCCTCCGTGCCTCGGATAGATCGTTAAGCCGTTGGTCCCGAATGTTATAACATCACCTATTACCAAGGAATCTGTAGCAGCGTTTCATTGTGTGTTACAACATAATACTGCGGACACAAACCCGCCTGCCAAGCCTGGTAACAAAACCCTCCCTCGGGATGAGGCTCATGTTCAGCTGTGATGTTATAAGAGCATAATAAGGGGATAATGAGATATTAAATTGTAGATTTTGCGGCAGTACCTAATAAATGGCCTCCGAAATTCCTATTCGGTCTAAGATTTATAAACTAAATAAGCTTTATTTTATTGAAACAAACAAAAGCGTTATTATTCATAAATTAAAATTAGATTTTTCATTTACAACAATCTTATAAGAATATGCGGCGTAACAACTCGTTTATATCATAAAACATGCTATGTGACTCCACCGCTTGTTAGAATGTGATGAATGCTTTGTATTAAATTCACTTGGTGAATATGGAGGTTGGCCTTGTTCAAATATTTAGATGAACAACGTTTTAGTCTTGTTGTGTAATGGTTTGCGGAAATGTTAGTAGTCAAGTAGACCAAGCCGAGTTAAGATAAAGCTTTTTATCTTCGCCTAAGACCAAATAGAAAGTAAAGACGGAACGCTGTCAGACAATGCACTGAAGCTATTTTTTTTTGTGTAAAGTAGTGTGAGTTAAATTGTCGCTATGATTTCTCACAGTATCTACCCCAATGTTATAAAAATGACGTTGAACTTTGATTTGTACACCATTTCATTACGCCATTGCGAATTTTTGTTAGCAAATAATGAAGTTTGTTATGAAATCAAGCACTTAACACTGCGATAGAATGACATATCGACAAGTTAAGGCATAGTTTTAGAACACCTGTGTGCGTAAGCCAAAGCCGAATTTTTACAAGCTTCAGTGTGTTACTCGCAGCTCTCCGTCTTTACTTTTTATTTCTCTGATCTTCTCTGTCTGAGATCTTAGCTTGGCTTGTACGCTGCCGTGCTCCGAATAAAGCACATTTTAAATGACGGAAGTCTTAAATGTCAAATGGATAGTTTAATTTGACATTAAATGTCACGTATGATATACCTCTACCATTTTATATTTGAATAAACTGTAACAAATAAAACGAATTGTGATCATAATACCGCTTTATAATTGATACTTCGTAATTAAATGGATACATTAATTTAATCGTTACGTTTAATCAACTGATTTACTAACTAACCATTAGAGGAAGCTTTATTCATAAAGATGCGTTGGCACATAAACAGACTATAAAATAAAATGGAAATAAACTGAATCCAATTAATATGTATTCCTGGAGAAAGTTGTTACAAGATGCTTTATACTCGTACTTTAAAATTAATAGTTGTCAGTTGATTTATTGGTTATGGGTGCTTAGCCGTGTTGAGTAGAAGTGGCTTTAAGAGAGACTTCTAGTTTATATTGAAATAATAATGTTAACTAGGTAGGTATGTTATTATCATTGCGGTTTTAAATCTTCTCCAAGGCGAAGGTCAATAATTGTCGAAGGTTACTCTCACACTCGTAAAAGTTAACTATTTCTGCGAAAGACATAAATAATGCTCCCACCCACGCTTTAACCTGATTTTCGAGGCACAAAGGTCAGGTCCGGGAGGAAATGCATTACGCGTCCCTTCCGCCGCCGTGGAGACTGAAGACTCTCAATGATGCTGGACTATACTGCCCTGCTAATTGTACTTACAGTAATCGTCATTTTCATACCCTAACATCATTTACATTTCATACCGGATTTAGATGGTTGAGGGGATACTCTACGTGCCTCGGAAATCTCGTTAAGCCTTTGGTCCCGATTTTTGTAACATCATCAATACCTAGCAATTGCATACCTAACAAGACACAGGCTACTTCGTTTCCATGTGCGTATCCCCAACATCATATTGCGGTCACTAATGGACGATAAACGAGCTACGATGTTAATACAATGAGTAACTACTCATTGTATTAACAGCTCGTTTATGGTCCATTAATTGTAGTTACAATTATACTAACATTCAATGTTATTGAAACTTAACATAAAAACACATTTTAAGACAATTACTGAAGCTATAACCTATTTGCGTTAAAGTAGATAGGGTTATTAAGAAACGGCTAATTTCCCTTTTCCACGCACATTATAAGCATTGAATATTCAATTCACATGTTTATTAAGGACTTGAATAATTATTCAAGACTATCGTTACATTACTCCAGATGAATATGCATGAAGATTTCATTTGATAATTATTTAGTATCTACCCATGGAATTGGCAGACGCGACCTTTTGAATCTCTAGCTATTATAAAATGCTAAAGATGTAAGATTCTGCATATTTAAAATCTCTTTAAAGGAATCATAATAGGGTGTAGTCGATATTTGATCTTCTAGTTTTAAATTAGGTAAAATGTCTTTATTCTACCTTGTCAATTCGAAATTTGTGTTTTATTGAATTTCAATGTAATAAAAGTATATTTAGCTGGTTTTATCTTATAATATTATATAGTCAGGAGTACTAATCTGACTTATAAAACCTCATTTAGGGTTGTAAATCTAGCTTACAGTCGAGGTACAGTGTTTTGTGGAATCTATCTGAAGAGTTGTTTGTTAGCTCGAACGCGCTAACTTAAATAATGGACTGATTGAAAAAACATCTTAGTGTTAGATAGCCCATTTGTCGACAAAGGCCATAATCTTTATTTAATTATGAAGGCAGTACTTCATAAAACTATCAAATTGTCACTACTTATATTATAAGTATAATTAAGACTTAAAATAGGCGAGTTAATTATTGTTTGTAATTGCTTCTAATTCCACATTTTGCAAATAGCTGTTTAATTACTGAGACCGACAAGAAATTGGATAAGTTAATGAGAAGATAGATATCCAAAATATGTATTAAAATAAAACGATGAAATCACGATATACGAGTTTAATATTAATGGTTTAAAGAAAATATTGTAATACATTTTGTGAGTGACGTCGTAGATCATTTCTATTTCTCCGATTAATCGGTTCTAAACGGTGAAAGTACGGAAGGACGAAAAAACAGTCGGGTCGGTCACTACGGAGATGCGTTTCACCTATTAACGTTACTATTAAACTGTGATTAAACGAATACCGACGCGTAAAACTGCTAGTCGTTTCCTGTTTACTTAATTAGAACCTTCGTTATTGTATATACGCTGCTGACGTTATAATACTTTGACGTTACGTTTAAATCGGCGTTTAGCATTTGGGGGAACTCGCCTTTTTTCTAATATTCTTCGTATTTGCCATAGATGAAATATTTTTCATATTTCATCTATGACAAATATGGTCTTTGTTGACAATGATACTATAATATGTTTAAAATTGCTTGTGGGTACTTAGTAATAGTAACTAATTAATTACTTGTGGTACTCAAACACCGCTTAAACAACTATTTAATGCGTGAAAACAATACACAACAATTCGATATCGTTTTAATCACATCAAAAGGGCACCTTCCCTTTCACTTTCAGACTTGAGTATCGACTTTTTTCCTCATAAAGTTGTCAGAAAACAACTTTCTCAACTAAAATATAAAACAATGTTATTTAATAGTCCATTGTTTCATGATGCTGCCTACATAATGGCCGCATGAGTATAAAGGATAGTTTCAATATAATTTACGACACGACAAACTGCGCTTCGATAAAATTTACGAACTATTAAAGAGGAAAAAATATTGTACCTACGATATTTGCCATTCCGCAATAAATAGAAAGTAGGTATGTTTTGCTGTTCTTGTTTATGACATGTAGAGTAAGTAAACCCGGTGCTTAAAAAAACTATTATAGAAAAACATTTTCCTGATTCTTTTAAAACTTATTCATACATCTCTCATTTATTTCGTATGAGATACTATTAAAATGTAATCAAATAAAAAAAAAATTTAGCAGTATGTAGATTAAAAAATATATTTTTTGCAATTTATATCATAAACAAAAATTTATATACTTTTAGCCTTACAAGTCAAATAAAGTTTAAATGTTTATTATATTGGATTAAATAATGTATTTGGTAATGAACGGGTCGTTTAAAAAGTATAATATGAAATGTTGCCAGTAATATCGATGTTGCCAATACGAATCACTTTAAAAAAGTATTCAACTCTTACATTATAATACAGTTTCAAGGAATCAGTTTCAATGTTTGGTATTAAATCATTTGACTAGGATTTTTACGGATTAAAATTAGTGAAGTTTTATCAAAAGTTTTCTCTGATACTGATCTCTTGACTCTTACTATTTTTTTTGACAAGCCAAGGTCTATTCCCATAGACAGAGTGAAATAGAGCATTGTACCTATGTAAAATAAAGCCAGAGACTAGCTAGACCTACAAATAAAGTTTATTAATTGCAGCTATAGATATGCCTTCTGTATTCTATATGCCTACAAAATTCAATATTAATCCCTTTGGCACTACGCAACCGCTTTCATTGGAACAGTAAACAGTGTTGTTGATTTTAGCTTAGACAGTAATTGTAGTAAGTAAAAGTTAGTCGTTTCTGAGTTTATTGCAAACCGACAGACAGACAGAGAAAGAAACATTTTTTTTATTTTATTTGCCACAACTTAAGTTTTTCCTACTCACGTCTTGTATTGTGCTACTTTAATACTACGATAATTACTAACCGTATAATCAATAAATGAAATTATATAACGCAGTTGGCATTTTCACACTATGCAGAAATTGTAAACATGCAACTGGCGTAAAAGATTCGTTACAACCATTTAACATAATCGATCAAATATGATCGATTTTAAACGATCACTCGACTATTACTGGTCCGATTCGGTTGTTAAATTCACCATGGTAATTTGATGGTTCAATTGGCAAATAGTCAATTTGATTTCTTCATTTAATAAAGCCTTTAAGTAATTATTTTTTAGTATGCTTTAGTTTTCATTCATTTTTTTTGTTTGATGTTTTGTTATTTGCACCTTTCACGGGTTCAAATAATAGCACATTCTTTGGCGTTCTCTCACTAGGTGACATAGGAGAGTAACTGATATTGTAAGTAACAGTTGCTTATAAGTTGTAATTTAATCTGTAAAGAAATATTTTCTTTTTAATGTTATAAAGGGCAAGAAAACAATGTGCTACATTTGATTTTCAACCGTTTTAGCGCAGAATTGTCAAAACACTTCCGCGATATTTCGGTACCTATCACCGACGACTTTACCTTGGCGAAAAGACGAAAAGGTAGATTAATACATCACTTAGGTATATGGTAAGTGTCGTTGTAATGATTTTTCCTACATATCTGTTTGATCAAAATAGTGTCAGATGCTAAGCTACCAGAATCTGACATTATTTTAAAAGAAATATTGTTTTAAACTCATCTGTCATGTGTCTGAGTTGATAATATCGAAAAATCTTACTACATATAAAATCTAATGTAAACAAAGATCGTTGCGTGCGATAAACAAAACATAGGTAATAAATAATTAAGTTAAATACCTGCTGCAGTTAGCAGCAGAACACGTCCTCTTAAATAAAATGTCATAATATAACTCATGCCGACAATTATTTTGTAATCATCTCAAGAAAACTACGGCCAGCCCGTTGTTAATTACGATCACAATAATGTTATGTCATAAGGCAATCCGTACTCCTTCTCGATTAAAAAGTAAAAGTCATCAGTCATGACTACCTAAACTTACCACAAAAACCGCATGAAAGCAAATTAATGAATGAGCTGAAAGGAATTCCAAAAACTTTTCAACCCAACGTTTACGGCTATTGTCAAGGTCACGTGAGTTTTACGCAAGAATTCTTTATAAATCAATGTTATGGGTTTTCTCACGATATCTTGGTAAAATGGAGAAGATTATTATTATTTTAACAAAGAACATCTTTGTATAGTCATCAGGGAATTTCGCTGTTGCCCACGACTTTATCGGCGTAGATATTGATTACTTGAGAGGAAAATTTTGAAAATCCTTTCTTAACAGATGCCTACATCAATGTTCAGGTTTAGGTTATCCGTAGATCCAAAAGTCCAGACGTCATTTAGTGCAAAGCTTTTTATTAAGGAAGATGCCACCAGGGCCACGAGTTATAGTTTATCTTTTAACGTATTATTCTTTTGTTTGGCTAGTAGCAAAAACGATGAACCCACATAACATGAAGAACTGGAAATAAATAAGTCATGACCCGGTTTAAGTTATGTTGAATATAGATCATTATATATTAGTATATCTATCTGTATCTTTTTCTCTTAGACTAACATATTTCTCTAAGGTTCTAGCTTCAGCCATGTTCGTCTCATTAAATGGTTAAAACTTTTAATCTTACTTTTAACATATTTAAAAAAGACTCTTGTTCGTAAACATGATACAGTCTTCAACTTTCTCTTTATACGTTAGAATATTACTACCTTAAAGGTTTTATTGCTACCAATAAATCAATTTGTTATTTATACGATGCGTGATTGAAGCCATATTATTGCCGCTCAATGAACAATTGAATTGATTCCTATTATGAAATTATAGTAACGAAGTGTAAATTATGTTGAAATCCGTAGAATACTGTAAACGTATGAATGGTAACACAGTTGACCCAGATTTTAAGTTAATAGTACAACGTCATTATGTGATTCAAAGTTGTTTTTAAAGATGATCTTTAATATAACTACGATTTATATTTAAAACTAGCTAAGTAGAAGTCCATAGCCTAGCCTAGCACGTTAAGCACTTGATCCCGATTGTTTTAACACTATCTTTAGCGATCGTTTTCAAGTTAACGGGTAGCAACCAACCCGCCCCTTAAGCGCGGTAACTATGGGAAAACCTCCTTCGATAGAGTAGCAGTGTAATTGTGTTATGTTTCCTGAATTGAAACTAACATAATAATAATTATTAACCTTTATTTATTTCATATCCGCAAACATTTTTATTCTCATATTAAAATATTAAGTTAAACACATTTAGGTTACCGGCACTGGGCGGGCGGCCTCGCCGCTCCGCTCTGAATACTCGCCGGTTCCGTATACACGATTATCATGCTAATATTATATTTACCTTTATGATATTATGCATGTTTTACTTTAGTTTTCTCTTGTCTAAGAAAACATATTAGTTAATAGCACACGGTGTATATCTAAGAGTACATGTCTAAGTAGTAAACGCATCCTGATTAATTTAGGTCAACTGTTTTTTTTTCTTTTTTGAATACTTTTATTTCATTACTTGGTATCCACCATACATATAAGTAAAATTAATTTCAATCTAGGTCAGACGTGGATTTCTAATCTTTGTTTACTTAAATGTCTATTTTCTTACCTATATAAATATGTAATTAGATATATTGTCTCATCAACATTGTAATAACAGATAATCCTTATTTAAGGGCTGTTTACAGCTGTGAACCTTATCGTGCCTTCTCCTTATCTGCGAACTTTCTGATAACGATAAGAATAAAAACGTGAAAATATTGCATGTAGGTAAACAATCGGATTCAGTCGATGATGCGATCCGTCTGATTCATTATCTAATTTATTAGCATAACACAGACACACGCTCCTATTCCGTTATCGCTCCTCGCATAATATAAATAATTATGTTAATTAATACTTAATCAATAAGCGTTACAAAGAAACATACCGTGATATTGAACAGCAACGAACACCAACAAAGTCAAGCAATGTTCCAAACACAACACAGTTCGCACACAAAACCGGAGGTCCACTGAGAAAAAAAATCGAATTTTCAAAAAAAGAATGAAAGAACGATGACACGTGCGCGGGCGCGGGTATACCGGACGCGGCGGTGCGCTCGCGTCAGTAGAGAAGTGACAAGTGGATACTGCGCAGGTGCCAGCCAACCTCCCTCTAACAAGGTCGCGTCCCCCTCTCTTCACACCCATTTCACCCGGAGAAAGTCTGCCTACATACATACCAAATTTTCGAACCGATTGAGCTGACTGAATTAACTTGGTACGAGATGATGAATGAAATTTGTGTAAGGTCATCGTATGCATGTGCTTTATCTTGGACCATCATACTTACTAATCATGACCGCGGTGTTGAACAATACTCCACTGGGTTACTGTGTTAACAATGTCTGTCTACGTGTCTGGTAAATCTTCATTTGTTTCTGTTCGACCACATCTGGGATTTATTGATAGAAAGATAAATATATTACGTTAAGAACGTGTTTGGCTTTTGGAAAGTTGGATTTAGCGATCGCAAATCATTTCATGAAAATGATAACTGTAGTTATGGGTATTTGTGTACACAGCTACTTTTAGTAAATAGAAGTAATATGAATTCTAATTCTAATTTTAATGTAAGATCCTATCCAAGCACTGTTCCTTGAGGTAGTTGTTTAATACTAATTTCCCGGAGGATCTTAACCAAATGTTCAGAAAGCTAATAACATTTTGGCTTCGGCTTAAACCTTTTCTGTACATACAACATAACTTCCACCGGCAACAATAAGTTTTCGGAAAAAAATAATTAGTTGTAGCTTGTCTTTGGATTCGATTGCCACAGTTATCTCGATGCCTCCCTAGATCGAATTCGTATTTGAAGTAATATCAGTTTTTAAAATTACACTTTAAATGTACTTTTATCTAAAGTATGATTTTGGGAATTGATGATACATCCAAAACCAATTTGTATTTGGGATGTCGTCGCATCTTCGTATAAACCTCGAATAGTTGTTGTTTTGGGTGTGATTTTTGTCCCCGAATTATGTATTGTAATGTTCCCCGATACACAGAGATTTATGGCAAATGTAGGTTTTTAAGTAGGAAAGATACCAAAATCAATACTTCGAATAGTCAGTTGTATGCATTCCTTAACTGGAATTTACATTGCTTTTATATTGCAATACCCGATCGAATGGATATACTCGTATTTACTAACAACAATTGACAAGTCTCACTGAAGCAAAGAATTTTATCTGATACTTAAAAGTTTATCGATGTTGCATGCCATCGAATAAATTAAGATGTACTTATTGATAAAATTGAATAAATATTATCGATACAATAAAGTTCTTAAGAGGTGCGTTCCATTTATTTATAAAGAATCTTGTCAGGTGTCTTCCTTTAACATATACGCGGTACGATAAGACATAATTATTTAATTAAAAAAATTACTACATTTTAACGTCACAGTTTAGGCAAAGCTGACGAGTTAGTTTGTTTGTCTGAACGCGCAAATCTTAGTAACGAAGATGTAGGCTATAATATGTTTTTATGTAGTTCCCTCGGGAACGGAAGCTACGAGGGTAAAACCGTGCACAGCAAGCTTGTATTAAAATATAGTGACATTTAAAATTATGTAGTTGTATTGTTAGCCGTTGTCCTTTCAGTTTATATACTAACTCCATCTTTTGCCATTGTTTGAGCAATAGCTGAAGGCCATATTTAAATCTATTCAACAAGATTCCAAGGACGCTCAGTAATTTGGATTTTCATCTTCAGCTCAATCAGTTTAGTGGTTCGGCGCTGTGTTTTGATAGACACTGATCTATTATACGGGCTGATAGTATCGCAATATCCATTACATTGCGATACTATCAGCCCGTATAACGTCCACCGCTGAATGTGATCCTACTCCCTTTGGCAGGTTCACCACGTTTGACAGGCGGGTTTGTGACCGCAGTATTATGTTGTAACACAAGAAAGCGCTGCTGCCCATTCCCCGATATATGCTAATTATACATGATCATGATGTTATAACAATCGGGACCAACGGCTTAACATGCTTCCGAGACACGGAGGGTGGACTACCCTCCTCAACCAATCAGAAATAATTCTTAGAATTTACACAAAGATATATTGTCCGTCGTGGGGATCGAACCCCCACACCGCTACACCACGGAGAAACGGAAGTCGTCGACATAATATTTTTAAAAGTTTTTGCAAAACTTTTAAAATATTATTTATATTATATTCTTGTGAAACCCTCGTGCTAAACTAAAATACTTGTATTACGAGTGGGTCCATGTCGGTAGTGTAATGGGTGGGGATCGACCTGGCGACCACAAGATCACTAGTCCGACGCGCATAGCCATTGGACTACGGCCGCTTTTAAAACACATTCATGGACATTGCGTCAATATTACCAAAGAGATACACCCAACTACACAACAAGAACAAAAATCAGTTCAACATGTCTTCATCAACATTACATACCTTGACTCTCTAAAAAATAATAATCTCAAACACTAACTAATCCCACTCAAGTCTAATCCTTAACGTACAAAAGAGGCAATCGATCAACTTGGCGTGCATACATTATGTTACATTCAATATGACGGAGTAGATTCCATTCAGAAGCTTATCGTTAGCTTAACAGATGTGCTAGTTGGTTTACAAACGCGACATTAGTAATAACGCTCATGTATTGATGTGTGGATATGTTTTGCGATATGAATAACGACGTTTTGGTAAATGAATAAGAGCGGAAATAGCTTGAGGGGTTGTAGTGGACATAGGTATAGGTAGGTAGATACACAATTTTGTAAAACAATCGGATATTTTTTTTTTATTATATTATTATTGTATAATATATCCTCCGTAGCGTAGCGGTATTTGGCTCGCCTTGAATCTCGGAGGTCGTGGGTTCGATCCCCACACCGTCAGAAAATCTTTGTGTAAATTCTAAGATTTCTTTCCGGGTCTGGTTGGTTGAGGGACTACCCTCCGTGCCTCGGAAAGCACGTTAAGCCGTTGGTCCCGATTGTTATAACATCATCTATAATAATCGTATGTCAAGGAACGGGCAGCAGCGTTTCCTTGTGTGGTACAACATAATACTGCGGTCACCAACCCGCCTGCCAAGCGTGGTGACTATGGCAAATACCCTCCCTCTCGGGAGGAGGCCCATGTTCAGCAGTGGACGTTATACGGGCTGATGATGATGATGAATATTGTAAAGAGGAAACATTTGTTTGAAAATTTGAAATTTGAAAGATCGTTTGCATTGAATATGCTCCGGAACTGGACAAGAGCAGGAACAGCTGGCAGTAACATATAAACTATATTTGATTATTAAGTAATGGTAATGGGATCAACGCGGGTGAAACCGCGCGCGGGGAGTTAGTTATTGATATATATTTTTTATACAAATAGAAATTTCGTATAATATTTATAAGAGGCAAACCCAACCCATTTTGGTCATTGCATTTTTCCCATGCATCGATGTGTTAGCAATATATAATCGCACGTGTTTATGAGTTAGACAACAAATTTATCTATTTCTAGCTTAACTGAATTCTATTGTATTCCTATTGTGTCTGTGAACGTATTTTACACTGTCTTTTGTCTACTTTGTATACATGTACTAGCCCGTATATAGTGGACGGCTGAACATGGGGTCCTTCTATCCTTCATTACGTAAATCTTATCAATATTCGCTATACTTCTCGACGAGGTCTCCAAACGGTTCCGACTAGCTACCACCGGTCTCCGCGAAAATGAACTGTAATTCTTGTTTATACGTTTCAATTTCCTTAACTACACTGTAAAGTGCCGTGTGGCCTGGGCCGTTGCGAACCGGTCAGTCTGATTCGTACCTTAGAGTAAGTTTACAAAATAACAGCCTCTACGGTAAATAGCGTTCCATGTGTTAGTATTATACAAATACTAGTTTCCCGCACGCTATTTCACCCACGTCACTCCCGTTCCCGTGGGAACATCACAATTGAATAAAGATACTGTTACCTACTCCTGCAACACGTAGCTTTCTAATGGTGGTTAGGAATATTTGAAATCGGTTCAGTATCTCCGGAGCCGATTCAATGCAAACAAACAATCATATCTGTATTATATTAGTGTAGATAAAGGATCTAAAGCAGACCCCACATTGGGCATGTGCATCGAGAGTGTGTAGGATGCAAGATGCTAGCTCGCCACCACCGTCACCTTCATTTGACACAAACTCGACAAAGTCGCACGCCCAATGTGAGGTCAGCTTAAATCTCCCTGATCGATCCATTCACAGATCGCTAAGGTAGTAAAGGTCAAACTACTAAAGCCTTAACCCTACACCACTTTCACCTAAGTTTCCTGCCACAAGCTCATTCACCTACTCTTAACACAACTATACTAAAAGGTATAACTAAAATTGATACTTGCGTACTGATCAGATTTCTAAATCTTAAATTATAATTGACACAAATAAACTTGATCATTTTACTCACATTAATTTATTGTCAAAAGTCGCTACAGTTTCTGGTTTTACAATCTCACTCAATGCTAGAAATGGAGTAAGTAGTTCGACCATAAAAATATTTATAATGTTGTTTGTCTTGTGGAAATGAACAAGAAATTGTTGAGATATTTCGTTGAATATCAACCAGTTTCAATTTACTTTTTGACGTTTTATGGTAGTGTTAAGTGCACTAAATTTATAACTTGTTGCTGTAATCGAGCATGAAAAGTGGACGTCTCAAAGCTGATATTGTAGGTGCAACGTTGCAAATTCTGCTAGCGGTTTATATTCTACTAATAATATACCTAAAAGCGAAAGTTCCTTACATTTATGTTATCACGCCAAAATTACAAAACGGACTTTGCTGAATTTTTTCACGGGTATAAGGTGGATCACCTACTTGATTAGAGTTGCAGTGCAACATGGGTAAAACCGCGAGGCGCAGCTGTTCTTACTAAAAATGGGTCCAGTCATTGGAAAATATATATGGCATAAGGGGTAAGTGCTCTAACATTATTTCTTTACCATTGTAGTAAATTTATTTTATTACGGTTGGAGTGCTGCTCGCCTTTTATGCCCGGTGAAGTAGCAAAAGCCTCGTGGCTAACTATATAATGTCCGTCCGAAAAAACAACTAGTATCACCTTTCATTTTTGACAAGTTGCCGGTTACAGTTAAACACGTGTTGATTTTAAGTGTTTGTTTAAATTATTGTTGCTTTTAGGACTTTATAAAATATGTTTCCATTATCTAACCTGTCGCCAAAGTATCGTAACTTTGATATCGGCGTCTATATACGTACAGCCATATTTGTTTTTTTTTTCATTGGAAATAAAAACATTTCTTCTATCTTAAGCCCGTTTAACATCCCCTGTTAAAAAATGAGGGTTATTGCCATAGTCACCACGCCTGGCAGGCGGGTTGGTGACCGCAGTATTATGTAATAACACATACAACGAACCCCCGCAGTCTGTCTCTGCCTGGTATACAATTGCTAGAGATGGTGTTATGGCAATCGGGACTAACGGCTTAACTTTCTTTCCGGGGTACGGAGGTTAGTCCCGGAAATAAATCTTAATTTGTGCACAAATATTTTATCGAACACAGGACCTCCGAGATTCAACACGAGACGTATACCACTAAGCCACGACCGTTGTGATTGCCATAACCCCATACAAGCTTATTATAAACATCTAAACATATACCTTAGTTGATTGTTTTTTTTTATAACTATATTTATTATGGTGAAATATTTACGCATATAAAAGTTAGATTGCGTCCATTAAACAAACATCACAACAACCTAGAAGTTACTGTCCGACTTAATTCACATTTATATATAAAACATATTAATTGAAGCTTCATTTCTGATCTACTTAGACATTTGTAAAATTAATATGAGAATTCGTTGTTCATTCTTTTCTATGAGGTTCATTGTAAGGTAGGTTCGTACTTAATGTACGTACAATAGTTATATAAAACATGAAATGTATTTTCATTCCTTTGAAGTGAAAACTACTGTGAAAATGTATATTTATTTAGTAAGAACATTTTATGCGAAATACGAATATACGTACTTCAGTTAAGGGCATACAGAAGATGCAACGTCTACCAGATTTAGTTTACTTAACATCTTACTGTGACCACCAATCCGTCTGCCAAGCGTGGTGAGAATGGTAATATCCCCAAACGACCCTTTTTTTTACGCATTCCCTCCGCCGCTGCACCGTTCCCGCCAGCGAAGGGGTATGTGGGACTCGCCCTTTCCATAGCATGGTAGGCTAGACATACCACGAGGAGAGGACCCTATACCACTAAATATCCCCGGACACTTCTCCGACCGCTGTTGGATCCCCCAACGACCCTCTAAGCCAAGGTCTGTGAAGGAAGTAGGGTCTCCTATCCATATTCAGTAATGAACGTAAACGGCCTGTTGAGTTGATGAAGCCATTTATAACCTTTTCGCTTGATTTGTATAATAATTTTCTTGCGGAAGTACATCCTAGCCGGTGCTTACCACAAAAGAAAACGATAGAAAGTATACAGGGTGATTTTACTTAATGTTAGTCATCGAATGACGAGACACGGAATCTAGGCCGGTCCGGACCTCCTGTTGTACGAGTATAAAATACCTATAAACGTTACAAATGAATACTTCTTGTCATTGAATTCGTGGAAAAGAAACACAATTATTCTATATGTTAGCAGTTTTGATTGGCAAGTAAGTAAATAAATGGCAAAGAAAGTAAAGATGGGATCACATTTGTATATAAGTTTATCAAAATCTGAATTTTGGGAGCGTGAATGAGTTTAATGGTTTGAACTGTGTTTTGATTGATACTGATCTATCAAACACAGCTCATTGCGTCATCATCTGCCCGTATAACTTCCACTGCTGGACAAGGGCATCCTCCCGAGGGTTGGTCGCCATAGTCATCAGCTTGGCAGGCGGGATGATGACCGCAATTTTAAGTTGCTATAAAAACAAACGTTGCTGCTCGCTCCCTGGTATTCGACTGTTATAGATGATATTATAACTTTTGGGACCAACGGTTTAACGTGCTTTTCGAAGCACGGAGGGTAGTCTTATACAGCTTTATATTGGTCACCACGACACAGAGAAACCTAGTGTGATTTTGTAAACAATATCGATCATTATAACTTATCACATGTGTCCATGTAAATATGGTCATTATACCTGCACTTCCAATATACTCGTAGGATGTTGGAAAGAAACAGAAAATGTTAAAGAATGTATAAATTTTACTTCTTACTATATAACGGATTTCTTATTTAAATATGTGGAAATAGCGAACACATTAGTCATCTTGTATTCTTGGATAAATGTTTTTGAATTTGTTGCAGAAGGTGCCAAAGATTCTATATAAAGCAATTTCAATGAAGGCTGGAGTTTTGCTCGCCTTTATGCCCGGTGAAGAAGCAAAAGTCTCGTGGCTAAATACGTATGGCCGTCCGAAAAAAAAAACAATTTCAATTAGATCTAAAAATGATATGGCAAATAAAGTAGACATTTTAAATTAAAAAAAACTATTTTCACAACAGACAGTTATTTGTGATCAGGAATCAAATGTTTATTTAAGATTTTGTTTATTCAATATAGTTTGTGTTTCTTCATAGAACACCGATAAAATCCTAACTTCTAACATAACATATAACTTTTACTAATATAGTCATCATGTGAATGTTTGAAATGCCGCCGCGCCGCGCCGTTACTTAAAGCGAGACTCGCGATATTATATATTTTTTTTATCTAACATAGATAGACAACCCAAGTATATGGTATTCTTCTCACTGGCTTATTAATTTGGTATGCATTAATTAACCCGTAAGAAAAATACTTATTTTTGGAGATTCTATCCGAATAGGACAAAATAATATGGTCAAAATCTACTATTTTCTTAAGAACAAGTTTAGCTGACCTCCAGATTAAAGTTAAGAATAGTCGACGAAAAATCCCTTAAAGTTATATTTATGGGCTATGCTATTCGGAACGGAAGGAAATCATATAAATAGTAGTGTGATTTAATTTTAAAACAAAATTTTACCGAACTGAATCAAATAAAAGTCCCACTTGCATATACAAATTAGCTAGATATGTGTCCCGGAAACTGTTTCGAAATCCGACAAAGATAGTGATGATCCAAAGTAGAGTGACAACGACCCAAATAAAGTGGTTATTAGTTTATTTGATTCTATGAACTTTATATTAATACTAGCTTCCCTCGAGTGCCCATGGGAACTTCATAATAAAATAATAGCCTTGAACCTTCTTCGGTAAATGGGCTATCTAACGCTGCAATAATGTTTCAAATCGGTAACGGAGTTTCTGAGATTAGCGCGTTCAAGCAAACAAACAAACTCTCCAGCTTTATATGCTGATGAGCTATTTTGAATATAGATTTTAACTTAAAAGTAAATGATATATATTTTTTCAGACGAACTTTTTCAGACGGACATCGAGGCTTTTGCTACTTTACCGGGCATAAGGTCGAACAGGGCCTTTTTGTTCCAACCTTAGTGTAAGTTAAATGCCTTTTGGGTGTGACTAATGACTTCGACTGTTTAGATTTTGATTTCTCTATATCAACTTTGGACACCTGCTTCATCCGCTTAGGGGGTGAACATTGATAAAACTTTACATAGCGAACCCATAAGTAGATTTTTTCGGACGCACATTTCTAATTAGCTTCGAGGCTTTTGCTACTTCACCGGGCATAAAGACAAGCAGAGCTCCAGCCTAGATAAATGGTTTAAATACTACAAACTAAGCAACCTGCGCAGGAGGGTGTCCCCTGTGGGACTTGGACCTCGGCTCAGGGCGGTCGCTGACGGGGAGATTGAGGGATTATGGCTTTTAGTATCGTGAGGGGAGTTTTGTGCAACTGTCGCTCTACTTTACAGTTCGCGGGCCTCTCGGACTTCGGGTCTACGAGGGCATTGGACATAAGTACCACTATTCTAAATTTCAAAGTGTTGACTGGTTCGTAGCCGTTAGCTGTGTCAGTCAGTAACATTTGACTCTTATACGAGTATAAGCATAGTATATACCAGTAAAAGAAGCAAAGACAGACCTAGTCGCTGAAGGTGCAAAAAAAATGGCCATTTAAACTACTGCAAAAGGCAGAACAAATTGATAAGCTGTAAAAGACAAACCGGTTGCTTATCATCATCATTAGCCCGTATAACGTCCACTGCTGAACATGGGCATCCCGAGGGAGCGTATTTGCCATAGTCACCACGCTTGACAGGCGGATTAGTGACCGCAGTATTATTTGCAATACATAAGGAAACGCTGCTGCCCATTCCTTGATGTATGATTATTATAGATGATGTTATAACAATCGGGACCAACGGCTTAACGTGCTTTCCGAGGCACAGTTGCTTATGCAATTAGCTAATGATGAGTATTAGTTTATTTTTAATGAGAAATTTTTTTGTTTAATTAAAGAAATGAAGTCTATTTTATTTGCTTTTACACCTACAATACAATTATTCTTAACAAACACCATGTCCTGTCTTGAAATACACCGCCTTAACAAACTTATAATATTTCTCAATCGTCTTAAATAAACATATTTTGAGATGTTTTTGTTCGCACTTCTATTATAATATGTGTAAAGAAAGTGCCATATAAATTAGGTGTTATTTAAACAATCTACGTGCTTATAATAATTAAAATAAGTTTTCGTAGACGTTGTTTACTTTTGTCTTTTAAAATGCTCAAAGCATTTAGATAGAGCCCAATTAGTTATACAAAAAAAAGTTCGCAATTACAGAAAAATATAGGCACTTCTTGCTATAAATGGGAACGGAACATTTTTAATATTGATATGAAATAATAACAATACTAAATAATTCTAATTTTAAAAATTGAGATTAATAAATTTTGACCACCGGATGGACTCGAACCTGCATCTTAGGTTTAGCACCCGATCGGTCATCGAAATTTATCAATCTCTTTTATAACACGTCTCTCAGGCGGACTTTAGTGCCATTAATGTCGTCATGTAATGATCAGCATTACCTACTTCGCTATTAATAGCTAATTTGATGGAGTCTTAGTACTACATTAGATTGAATCTATCGATTTCCCAATTGATTGCATCGGTGGTTACGGCAATTGCCTGGTGTTCTGAATTCATTTTCCACCCGTATTTCTGTGGCCCACAGATAGTTGTTCTGAATCCCCTGCGACACAGGAATTATTTTTCTAGTGCAAGATTTTTCTTAAAAAGAAAGATAAAAAAAAATATTTTATACATATTACAAACCAATTTTAAAATATATTATTACAAAGGCTCATTGTCAAGTAGATACGAATATATAGGTAAGTCTATACCGGCATCATATATAGAAAAACTACACGTAACGAAGTTAACTAGTATAATCAAATTACACTCTCGGCCCGTACACAGAGTGCACTAAAAACTAACAGGTTTGAGAAAATAGGATGACCAAACATCATTAAAAAAGTCACGCACTAAGAGCAAAGCTCGATCGAATTTTTTCACTTGACTAGAGGAAGTGAAATCTCGGGGCGCAAGCGCATGTCGGGTACAAGGTCGACAGTAGGATGTCGCAAGTGGGCTGTCGTACTTGCCAACGTGTGTGTGTATGTGTGAGATGTATTCGCTACAAACAGGTGCATGGTTTGATTGAATGGTATTGGAAATATATTGAAGGTGACCGCAGCGAATATTCCCTTTTTGAATTGTATGGTTTGAATATATGCAACTATTGGATAGGTTTGTACCTATCTTTTTTAACCTAAAGGTTGCTAACCTGAAAAGTTACAACATTTAAAATTTGTAAAGAACATCTAAATATAAAGCCCAAATCTAAATATAAAGCTCGTCCGTCACCTGCGAACTGGGAAAAATTTGTCACTATTCGAAATCACTGCAATAAGGTGTGTAGGAAAGCCGTACGCCAGCATATTCATAAATCCGTAGAAAACGGTGATCCAGCTAAAGTCTGGAACTTTCTTAGATCGCTGGGAGTAGGCAAAGCGCGTCAAAGTACAACTCCAACAGGGTTAAACATTGATATGTTGAACAACCATTTTGCATCTTCGCCTTGTATAGATACGGCAACTAAAATCAATACTCTAACTTCTCTTTCTTTGCTTCCTACTCCCGATCACTCCCCATTCTTCTTCACGCAATTCACCGATTGTGATGTTAAGAAAAGCATAGAGTCGATAACATCAAATGCTGTGGGTAGTGACTGCCTGAGTCGTAAAATGATCCTTCCTATCCTTGATCTAATCCTTCCTATCATAACGCACATCCTTAATTTTTCCTTGACCAAAGGCTGCTTTCCCTCTTTGTGGAAAGATGCCCAAATTACTCCTTTACCCAAAAAATGCAATCCTCAATCCTTCTCCGAATACCGCCCAATATCAATACTGCCTTTCCTATCCAAAGTCCTAGAACGTTTGGTGCATAACCAACTCAACTCCTTTCTCTGTAAGAATACACTCCTTAATCCTTTCCAATCTGGTTTCCGTCCTGGTCATAGTACGACTACCGCACTAATCAAAATTACAGATGACGTTAGATCTGGTATGGAAAATGGCATTATTAATTATGTTTACTCGACTTCAGCAATGCCTTCAACAATGTTGACTTCGACATTTTGATTGGTATTCTGCGCTCTCTTAACATATCTCCAACGGCAATTGACTGGTTTCATAGTTACCTGTCTGGCAGACGTCAGCGGATTCGCATTGAAGATTCACTTTCTTCTTGGTGCAATATTTCAGCTGGCGTGCCACAGGGTGGCGTTTTATCTCCACTTTTATTTGCTATATTTATTAATACAATTTCCTTAAAACTTACTTCGTCCTACCACCTTTACGCTGATGATCTTCAAATTTATAGCCAAGCTCGTCCAGATGACTTAACAATAGCCATCAATCAAATTAACCGGGATCTGGCAACTATCTCTGAATGGAGTAAAAGTTTTGGCCTTACTGTAAATACTACTAAATCACAAGCCATAATTATTGGTAGCAGCAGATTGAGAGCTAAGGTCAACTGGTCACATATTCCTAATATAACTTTAAATAACAATATCATTGCAATATGTGACACAGTAAAGAATTTAGGAGTCCACTTCGATAAAAACCTCAACTGGGCCATGCAACTGCCAGAGGTAAGCCGCAAACTTTTTGCTTCTGCAGGTTCCATGCGTCGACTCCGTAACTTTTTACCAGTCGCCACCAAAACTGCGCTAGCTCAATCTCTTCTTCTTCCTATACTTGACTATGCCGATGCCAGCTATCTTGACTTAACAGAGGAACAGCTAGATAAACTTGAGCGACTTCAAAACTTCTGTATTAGATTCATATTTGGTTTGCGTAAATATGATCATGTCTCCGAATTTCGCTCCCAACTCAAGTGGCTTCCCATTCGACATCGCCGGAATTCGCATATTTTGTCCCTTCTTTATAATATTCTGTTCAGTCCTTCCACCCCAATTTATCTTAGAGAACGTTTTCAGTTTTTGTATAACTCCCACACAAGATCGCTGAGATCATTGGAAAACCTAAATTTATGTTTGCCAACGCATTCCACACAGTTCTATACTAAATCCTTTACCGTCCAAGCTGCACGTCTTTGGAATGCGTTGCCATTATCCATAAGACGCTCTCAGACCCTTAACATTTTTAAAACCCGCGTTAAAAATTTCTATTTATCACTGTAATTTTTACTGAACTTTCACTTGTTATATGTTTTTACTATGTTTTCAAGAGTATGTATTATTATTATTAGTATTTATATTGAAACATATATGTATATATTTTTTAATATTTTTTATTAGAGTATGTATCATTATGTTTATATAATTAAATATGTAATAGTATATAAATAATAGTATTATTTTATTATTTCACTCTTTGCTACTATTTTCCCATCACCTATTGCGTACTACTACCCTTCATGCCTCTTCTTATTCATCTTCATTCCATCCAAAGGTTGTCTGGAAGAGATCGCTGTCTGCGATAAGACCGCCAATTGTACATAACTAACCATTACTTTTTTTCTATTTGTGTTTGTGTTGTTATGTTGGTGTGCAATAAAGAGTATCTTATCTTATCTTATCTTATCTTACTTTAAAGGACCAGGCTTCTATAACACATTAAGTCGTTTTTGTGGACTTGTCGGGTGTTTAGGGCAAATGAACGTTTATGAGTAATGTTTTTCAAGGACATAGTATAAAACAAAGTCGCCTCCCGCTGTCTGTCTGTCCTTATGTATTGATAGGCTTTAAAACAACATAACAGATTTTGATGCAGTTCTTTTTAATAGATAGAGTGATTTAAGAGGACTGTTTATATGTACAATACGTCAGTATTTCACACGCGCGAAGGTCTCTAGTAACATAATATAAAACGAATATTAGTAATACGACTTATCAATGCTAATAATGAAACGACGGCGTCAGAATGAGGAAATAAATTTTGCTAATTCATTCAATAGTTTTAATTCTAAAATTACAAACAAACATCATTTTTGTTTGCTTTATCTTTTACCGGATTCTAGCTACACTTAAAGGAAGTATTATGATTGTAGTAGTTTGTGTAAGCTATAAAGAACTGATTATTCGATTTAAATAAATAAAATCAAGGGGCAATAATTAAGTGTTACCTGGAGCACAGGATTTTTATTGTTTTCCACGTATTTCATTCATCGTGAACTTTTTTTTACCTAAAGTGTCAATTTGAACAATACAATCGTAGCACTCTATTCAATCGTATGCACAATGTGCGCGTGCGCTCGTCGCGTGCCCGCCGCCCCGGATGCTACACACAGTTTTCTAGGAGACGCACCGTTTATCCTTCGTCTCGCTATAAACTGCTATTACACTTACTGCTTTATGGTACGGCGTTACTCACATGTCACTCCACTTTATAGACTTAGTTCGTTTTGATTGACACTTCAAATAAAATGTGTAGAAAAAAAATTAAGTAAATTGTTTTTAATACTAAGCTATGTACAATCATAAATAGTTACTTAAAACAATAGAATCCAAAGTGAATACATTGCTTGTTAAAAGTAAAACAATCATAACCTAATCGATGACTTAATAATTCTAAACATTAGATATTCACAGAATAAAAATAATGTTATTAATTAAATAAATCGTGATCGTAGAAAATCGACGGATCTTTTACGACATCCAATTGAAGATCCGTCATTTTTCTAATAAAACAAGAAACATTTTAAACATAAAGTACGTACTATACCTACCTACATATCTTTTATAGCTACAGTAATGTATTCCACAAATAGTAAAAGGGTTATATGTCTCAACCTTTTTATGAATCCAGGTCATAATTTTCATGCCAAATTACATTAAAACTATAAACAAAACAAAAAGGCAATTATTCGCATACTATCGATCAATAGAAGTTCTATCAATATGATTTACGCAAATAAATGCTACATAAGTGCTATGTAGAACGCGAAGTGATGAAAGTATCAAAAATTGATAATACACGCTTCACTGCACTTGTATGTGACTTCGAGTTAAATTGTATTCGACCGACGGATACAAATAATATTCAATCATATTTTAAATCCATTGCCTAAAATAAAAATTAATTTTAAGTAGGTAACGAGATTTCAGGATATCAATACTGATATCATAAAATCGAAAGCGTTCTTGAACTAATAATGATGATTTTGTTTAAAGAAAATAAAAACTGGCCTAGTCGGACTCGTGCACGGAGAGTTTCCATAAGTACAACCTAAGACACTATAATAGAATATTTCAATCCTAACACATAGATATCGTAAGCCGTAACTCTGGTACTTTGGTTGCCGTTATTAAAGTCGAGCAAAAATTGGCAAAAACATCACATAAGTTGTATGGGAGCCCGATTCATGAGATACAGCCTGATGTTAAACAGACAATTGAGTCGTAGTAATAGATTTTACCCTTTGAGTACGGAACCCTAAAGGCATAGATTTTAATTTTACAGGTAAACTAAAGTGGCACATTGTGTTTTTAGCGGGTGTATAGGGAAGGAGTAAACAGCAATAAAATATTTTGATTCAAACACAACAATCGGAAAATATATTTTTCGTTTTTACATCACCATGACAACAACATTTTTTCTTATTCCATATCTGTCATGAGCCGACCAAAGATAAAAATAATATATTTTTTAAACTATGTAGTTCCACTACATCACCCCCCTCCAGAGACCGTCCTACGGGCGATAATAGTCTGGAAACCTGATTCTGCGCCCCGACTTGGTTCGTCTGATGACATTATCTTCAGTGCTTATATGATCATCTGGTATGGGTGTTTGTGAATTTGTACGTGTGAATTGTGTGTTTGGTGAATGAGTGATTTCTGGGTCACGCAGTATGTAGGCTGGTTTAAGTCGGTCTACAGATACTGTTACCTTGTTCCCTTTGTATAAGATCTTAAACATCTTTTCACCTCGTTCCAACACCTCGTGAGGACCGGAATAGGGTGGTTTCAGAGATCCAGTAGTGCTATCGTCTCGGAGGAATACGTGAGACGATGTGGCGAGCTGCTTGTGAACGAAACACGTACGTTGACGGCTGTGTTGATTGGTAGGTGATGGTTGCAGATCCTTCACAAACCTGCGTAGCCAGGACACATAATCACTTACATCGCAGATACCGTCTTCTGTGGGCTCAAACATATCACCTGGAAGTCGAAGAGGTTCCCCATACAGCAGTTCAGCTGAAGAGGTGCTAAGGTCCTCTTTGATGGCACTGCGAATGCCTAACAAAACGAGTGGCAGTACGTCCACCCAAGAGGTGCTGCTGTGGCACATTATTGCTGCTTTCAACTGTCTGTGGAACCTCTCGACCAATCCGTTACATTGCGGATGATATGCCGTGGTTCTGCGATGCTGAAAGCCGATAAGCTGAGATAGGCTTTTAAATAAGGCGGATTCAAATTGTCTCCCACGGTCGGTAATTATGTCCATTGGACAACCGAAACGTGAGATCCAACCATGAAGAAGTGCCTTAGCCACAGATTCAGCTGTTATTTCGGCTAACGGTATAACCTCTGGCCATCGCGTAAAGCGATCTACGGCTGTAAGACAATACCGATAGCCTTGCGATACGGGAAGTGGTCCGATGAGGTCTATGTGGACGAAAGAAAACCTAGCTTTAGGCAGTTTGAAGGAGCTTAAAGGAGCGGAGACGTGCCTTATGACCTTAGAGCGCTGGCACTCAAGGCAACTGCGCACCCACTCACGACAATCACGCTTGACGCCTGGCCATACATATCGATCCGACACAAGCGTTGCAGTTGCGTTTGCACCTGGATGACTCAATGAGTGCAAACTGCTGATAATTTGATGTCTCAGCTGTGTCGGAACAAATGGTCACAACTTACCATCCCTATCGTCGCAACATAATTCTCCCTGAAGACCAGGCAGTCTCACCATTTTAAGGCATAGCGATGTGCTACCGTTCAAAAGGGTCTGCATTTCGCAGTCCGCGTTCTGAGCTTCAGCTAACATTTGCAGGTCAACGGGCTGTCCTACTGCCTCGATACGAGATAGAGTGTCGGCTACAACGTTGTCTTTACCCGAGATGTGTCTGATGTCAGTGGTGAACTGCGAAATGAAGTCCAGGTGACGAAACTGCCTGGGAGAACAATTCGTCTTATGAGTGTTGAAGGCAAAAGTCAGGGGTTTGTGATCTGTGTAGATCGTAAATACTCTCGCCTCCAGCATGTGACGGAAATGCTTCACGCTCTCATAAATAGCAAGTAGCTCTCGATCGTAAGGAGAGTACTTCTGTTGAGAAGGACTTAACTTACGAGAAAAGAACGCTAGAGGTTCCCACGATGTCTCTCTCAGCTGCTGGACGACACTCCCCATTGAGGTGTCCGACGCGTCAGTCACTAGGGCTAGCTTTGCGCCGCAAACGGGGTGCGCTAACAAAGCTGCCTTACATAAACTGTCTTTGCACGCGTTGAAGGCCTCCAGATCATCAGCTGTAAGATTGACTGGGTGGGAGCCCTTCACGGAGCCTGTGAGGAGAGCATTAAGCTGAGCCTGATGAATTGCTGCGCCTGGAATAAACCTACGGTAGAAATTTATCATTCCGAGGAATCGTCGCAGCTCCTTAACAGTCTTCGGGGTAGGGAAGTTGTGTATGGCTTCAACTTTGGCTGGCAGAGGTTTGGTACCCTGGGCTGAGATACTGTAACCTAAAAATGCTATCTCAGGAACACCAAAGACACACTTACCAACGTTGATCACCATACCGTACTCCTGAAGCCTGGTAAAAAGCTGATGCAAATGCTTCTTGTGAGATTGCTCGTCCTGTGAAAACACGAGGAAATCGTCGATGTATGCGTACACAAAATCCAGTCCACGAAGCATTTCATCCACGAATCGCTGAAACGTCTGTCCGGCGTTACGAAGTCCAAATGTCATATATGGAAACTCGTAAAGACCGAACGGCGTTGTGATCGCGGTCTTCGGGATGTCAGCCTCATGGACTGGGATCTGATTGTAACCTTTCACCAGGTCTATTGCTGAGAAAATCGTACATCCCGCAAGGCTGTGGGTGAAATCATGGATGTGCCGGATAGGGTATTTATCAGGCACAGTGCGAGCGTTCAGCGCCCGGTAGTCGCCACAAGGTCGAAAACTATTGTCCTTCTTCGGCACGAGGTGAAGAGGCGAAGACCATGGAGACTGTGATGGTCTACAGGTTCCAATCTGTAACATGGCTTCGAATTCACCTTTTGCTATTTTTAATTTGTCCGGTGCTAGCCTACGTGGTGTTGATGATACTGGTGGACCAGGTGTGGTGCGAATGTGGTGTACCGTGTTGTGTTTTAGTGTACGATGCATACCAGATGGATTGGTTATCTCCGGATAGTTATGGAGAATGCTATGATACACTGAATCACCCATAACTGCTTTTACTGAAGATATGCCCTCAGAAGACAAAGCAGGCAAACCCGCGGAACAAAGCGAAGTGCTGGCGTCAATAAGGCGTTTACCACGGATATCTACTATAAGATTATAATGATATAAAAAATCAACGCCAATAATCGCCTTAGTAACGTCCGCTATAATAAATTGCCAAGCAAAGTCGCGGCGCAAGCCCAGGTTCAGAACCAAATGCATAAAACCGTATGTGTGAATTGTCGAGCCGTTTGCTGCACACAATTCAAAACTTGATTTAGACCGCGGCTCACTTACAGCAGAACGGGGGAACACACATAAATCGCTGCCAGTATCAATTAAAAATTGGGTCTTACAACGCTTGTCCGTTACAAATAAGCGACCGTTACCCGGACAGTCGCCGGCCGCCATTACCGACTGTCCGCTGCGTTTCCCGAATAATCACACGGCTTTATGCATTTGTTTGCCCTGTTGCCAAACGTGTGATGGTACCAACATACGGGAAATTTCCGGTGTTCTGAGGCCGACCTTGACCTGGAACGGTATCTGGAGCGGCGGCGGGAAGAGTGTCCACCATAATTATTTTTATTATTATTGCGATATTGCGATTGATCTTCGACCTTGACCGCCAACCGTTCCACCATCATCTTGAGCTCGGCGATCTCCTTATTGATGCCACCGTTGCCGGCGCTGACGTGACTTGTTGATGCTGCTGCCACGTTGCACGGCGTGACGATGTCGTGGACGTGGTCTGCCAGTTCAGCGAGTTTATTCAGCGAAAGCGTAGGCTGTGATGCTATTAACGTCTGGATGTTATTTGGTAGACGCTGGCTCCAGATTGTCTTCACAAAATCCGCTGGAACAGCTGGCCCGGCGAGGTCCTGCAGATGTCGCAGGAATTGAGATGGTTTTCGGTCTCCCAGCTCCTCATGGGTCAGCAGCTGCTTGACCTTCTGCTCGTGGGATGCTGAGAGACGGCGTATCAACTCCGTCTTGATCTTTGCGTACCGGTGATTATCAGGGGGACTCACGATTAGATCTTTCACCTCCTTTGCGTGACGTATTTCTAGGTTTTTTATGACCTGCGTGAATTTTACTGCGTCATCTACAATGTTACACGATTGAAATTGGGCCTCTAGTAACGCGAACCATATCTCCGGTTCCTCCGGGCAGAACGGCGGTACTTTCACCCTGCACCACTTCTCCTGTGGTGGCGTGGCTTCTTCAACCTTCGCAGGGGATGGGCGTGTCCGTTTTTTCGACCGCATCGTAATATGCGATTTTGAACCGGCGGTATGTGCTGTATCGTCACTGCTGCTGTTATCCATAGTGTTCTCCGGGGTCACCAATTTAGCGGGTGTATAGGGAAGGAGTAAACAGCAATAAAATATTTTGATTCAAACACAACAATCGGAAAATATATTTTTCGTTTTTACATCACCATGACAACAACATTATTTCTTATTCCATATCTGTCATGAGCCGACCAAAGATAAAAATAATATATTTTTTAAACTATGTAGTTCCACTACATGTTTATAAAATGAAGAACGACGTTCTATTTTTTTAAAAGAATAGAACTTAATTTAGGTACTATATATGATCACACCTGACTTTATGTGGCGAAGCGGTCCAAATATAAGAACAGCAGCCAGTGTTAATATAGTAGAAATGTACAACACTAGCCACCTTTATTCTGACGGCCTTTTGGCCGTGAGCTCTGGCGACATTACTCACGCACACGAACATAATATTAATCAATAATCCTATTTGGCTGTGGTAATCTCCTATATAATAAGGCAGAGATGGTAAACTTCCTAAGCCGAGCAGCTATTTATGCGTACTTACTTAAGCTATTGTATACATCTCTGATCTTTCTTAGTGTCTTTCACACAAGTCTGTGTTTAGTCTAAATAATATTTAGTTTTAAGTACATTTAAGTAAGTGTAAAGACTTATCGACTTCACAGTCAAACTATTGCAATGGTTTTGTGGGGCTTAGCTTATAAGTTACTTACGTTTACGGAATAAAGATAAATAAATAATAATAATCGTTAACTTGTTCCAAGAATACATTCCAAATAATTTCAATGCCCTCATAGACCCGAAGAGGTTAGTGAATTGTAAAGTAGAAGATGTACAAAATTCTCCTCAAAGTCATCACTCTTGCGCAGATTGCTTAGTTTGTAATTTTCAAACCATTTCATGAGGTTTCCAAAGATGTGAAGTACCAAAAGCTTCATGATCTCAATTGCTAGCTAAAGATTATAAGCTAATTCAACCAGTTATAACCAACATTATTTATGAAACCTGTCCTTTAAACTGCGCTACGTACCAATAGATAGCATATGTCTGACCTCTAATTTCCAATTGACCTTCGTTCGGTTCTGAAGCTCTGAAGATATTTGAGATAGGATCTTTGGTAGATGAGTGGCGTCCCGTGAAATTAGTTGTTCCTAACGGTTACAAGATCATGTTAAAATAAAAAAGTGTATTGAAAAAAAAACAAATTAATTAAAGATATAAAAAACAGCAAAACAGAAAACTTATAAAAGGTGGGTTGATCGGCAACAATCATAAATGTTAAAATTCATTTTTTTTATTTTTAACAATATTAATTAATTATTTGAAACTGGAACTAAATACTAACTAACTATAAGCGATCGCAGCGGCCCTCGTTAATGCGATAAATTATTATCCTCTGGTAAATATGAGCCTCCTCCTGATGAGGGAGGGTTCTTGCCATAGTCATGACGCTTGGCAGACGCAGTGTAGACCGCAGTAGGTATTATGTTGAAACACACAGTATAAAATATGGCCCATAACCTTCCTCAATAAATGGGCTATCTAACATTGAAAGAATTTTTAAAATCGGACCAGTAGTTGCTGAGATTAGCGCGTTCAAACAAACAAACAAACTGTGCAGCTTTATAATATTAGTATAGATATAGTATAGGGATAGTATAACAACGCCACGAAGGTTTTCGTCATCTTTATACTTATTACCATTTCCACGGAAAGGGAGCTACAAGGGTGTAACCGAGCGCGAAAAGCTAGAAAAAAGCTAGAAAATAATCTTAAACTTTACTATTAAAATATATAGAATTCTATCTCCATAACCGTTATTTATAATAACAAAAGATTTATTGTAAATATATTCATCTCAGGCTAAATTTTCGATTCGATTCGTCAGTGAATTTTAACATACCTTCAATCCGGTTTATTAGTCACTTTGATGCGACCAACTTTTGTTTTAGTTCATATCTCATATCCCGAGGTACTATGACGGATTACTTTCACGTATAATATAAACTTTATTATTTAGATTTAAGATTCAATCTTCTCTGTTGCTGGCTGTCTGGACCCATAATAATTGTAAACTAACTAAAGTTCAATGGATATTTGATCGAAATTAATCGGGAAGAAAGCAGATTTTTCGATGACTTTGTAAGTTTTGCAGTCAATGTATTTATATGAATGGCATGACGTTCCAGTGAGTTTGTAAGAAAATAAAGCGATGGCTAATTGAAATGAGGAAACGTCTACATATGATATGTATAATGGAAGCTGATAATTACATACTAGGTTTATGATAAATAGTTACCCATAAGCACCTTTGAGTATAAGAAATTTTACATACCTAAAGATATCTCAAGTGTCAGCTTTAGCTATAATATTTTGAAAGCCAACCTATTAATATTTATTACAGATTCTAATTATAGCTATATTATAAATAGATAGATTGTATAATTAGTTGCTTTGAGCTTGAAAGTAATTATTATGATGGCTGATGTGTGAAATTTTCTATCTTTATTGTTTCTATTTATTATGGTATGAATAGTAACTCTGAGTTTCTTAAAATAATATAATAAAATAGAGAATGGTAAATACCGCAAATTATTTGTAATACAAGAATATAGATGCATCCAAACGAGTATGTGGCATTATTGACGAGCACTCAACCTAAATGTCCAATAAGCGATAAGGTTAACCTACAAAAACAACTTCAATACACCAATCAGCCCAACCATAATGAGTTGACAATTAGGGTGATTATCGCTTAGCTTTATTAATTGAAAAAAATGTATGGTCTCCCAAGAGCAGCTACTTTCCAACGTGTCAATAAGAGCTTTCACTATCTTTGACCGAAACCCGTGTTTTATTTGTTTTTCTTATTTGAACAGTCTTTTTGTGAGCTCTTTTTGATATAACACATAACTCTGCTACTTTCGTTAGATGTGTTAATTTGTTGAGCCTCTTGACAAGGGCACGTACGTCTTACCACACCTGAGATTTTCTATGGAATGTAATCTGCAGTATTACCATATCGCAATAGGAGAAATTTTACTTTTATTTGTTTGTTTTGAGATAGGTTTCTTTACATTGGGCTGATTGTTTGCAATTAGTATGTACAGATAGTAGTAACTTATTATGATTAGGAACTTATTAATTAAAATAGAACAAATATTTACTACAGAATTATATATTTATTTACCAGATATTCGGTAGGTTGTGAACAGAGTTGGTGCATAATTTGAGTTCAACGTGTAGCAAGAAAACAGTATTACAAACCTAAACCTACTTACTAGTCACAAGGTACAACTAATTACCTAAGTTATAAATTATGAGTCGCACATTATATTATTATACCAAAATTATACATAGGTCAAAATAATAAATTATATTATATTAAAATAATTGAAGACAAAAAAAAACAGGTCAGAATTTTAATGTGTAGAGAATAGTTTCAACTTTTGGATGTGATAGTTACTTAGTTAGGCATGTAAACATTATTAGAATATGTTATCGTTTATAGATTTTCTAAGAAGGTTGGTAAAAATGTTCCTTATTTTTTTCAAATTGCCTATCTAAATGGCAGACTAGTAAATGGCACACTCGATGGTAAATTTAACCCGCTACTCATGGAATTAAGCAGTACCAAAGGCACAACCTAGCCGCTGCCTATCGTAATAGAAGTGCTCTCGTTTAGCTTCGTTTGAAGGACATGTCACCGCAGTGTAGACATCGCAGAAGAAAGATCATTCTACAGCTTACATGTTCGTGGAAGAAATGCTGTGTGTGCTATGCTGTGTTACGCCATATGCTTTGATTTGCTGCTGATATTAATATGAATGCTTGGAATTAAAAAATATGATGGAGGCGGAGTAAAAAGAACAAATATATATTTTTTGACGTAGCAAAAACTAACATAAAATATAATTAAGTAACTTTTCAAGACCTAGGTGTAGCCTTGTCTATAAACTTAAGTTTGTATAGGTGACTTTTAAAGAATAACATATTTAAGAATATATATTTAGTAAGTACTGTTATCGACTCCTTTATGAAATACTTTCACCACTTCATTCAACCACCAGTATGAAGTCCTTTGCCAAAACACCCGAACATAAATGATTTACGCCAAAAATACACTTTCGTTCACAGTTCATAAAGCCTATAGCAATAATTAAAAACAATTTTCTCATTCGGCAAGCGTCAATACACGAATTAAAAGCATAAAGGTATAAAGATATATGGCTATCTGAAATTGAATCGGCGTGGTAGGAGCAAAGATAAAAATTTACGACATTAATTGACATTTAAGTTGAGAGCCAGCATATTCGAGATGCATGGTTTCGAAGAATACGCCCGGAGGGAAATCTTGTGTGGTATTTGCAAACAGCTACAATTGCCGCTCTCGCCAGGGTTGAAAAAACAATGTAACCAATGAGAGTAAATAACAGAATTAGTGGGCCCCAAATAACACTATAAGTGTATAATTTGTTTGTTTATAGTATTTGAAATGTACAATAAAAAGAACAGGTCACAATTTTATTTTTTATTCTTGGAAGCTAATTTTTATCCTACTCCTTTACTTCGGCTTAATCCGCTATGGCATAATTAAAAAAAAGTTAATAAAATGGTGCCAAAAAGAAGTTTTTGTGTATTGCCGAAACGAATCTTAATAAAAATGATGTTCTTCTAAACTTGTAATTGCGTGTCTATGAATCTTGTATTAATATATCCTTTGTTTTTTTTGAAAATCCAAACTTAGACATAATTAACAAGCGTTATAGTGGCACTTCATCTTCTATACTTTTTCCACGTATAGTAATGCACTCGTTAAGAAATGTAAGTAAGTTTATTACAAAGATTACCTTCGTAATAAGTTTATTAACTTATTTAAGTGGAATAACATTACACAGCATAATTATTACAATCGGAAACGGTATTATAAAAATGATTTTGATTTAGTATTTTGTACTTTACGTTAGCTACATAAATTATAATAGATATTACAATTGTTTGGTAAGTAAGTATTGTTCAAATGCTGAATTGTGTTTATTTCATATGCATCAACTATTTATATATAGAACAAAAAGAATGTTCAATGACAGTGAAACGCAAGTTACACCCCGCTACGGTAATAAAAAGTAGTGAATGCGAAAGCAGACAAAAAATGCGTAAATCCTCAAAATGCTTACATTTTAAGGATTCACGGCTCGGAGAAAAAGCAACAGCATTGCGCATTGGCTTAAATTACCTTTATTTATCGCTATTAAGCTGCGAACATCAATCCGTAGCGACGGAATGCTGAATATTTCAGGAACGGTTGTGGAATATTTACGCTTGGCACACCGACCCATTTCGACAGACGGTAGGCAGTGAAAACTCATGTAACATTTATCCTCATATTTACTAGTTTCGGTGTAGTGTAGTTTAATTAAAGTTGAGTACTCTGTTGCCTCTATTAAAATTGCAGTTTTTGTTCGGTGCAGTGCTTATTGCAAGAACTCATTAACTGCAAAAAATCACTAGATTCATTTTTTATCTATAGTGGACTTCTTTTGACACATACTACAAAAGGCAAAAAAACACTAATTTCTATCTAGTCAATTTTTAGGCGTTACGGCCTTGCCATTAAATCCATAAATGCAACTTTAGAAATCAGGCATTTACAAAAGATTACTAAGCTGCACAAGTTATTTTTATTAATAGATAATAAACAAAATACCTAAATCTAACCGAAATACGGTTTATCTCAAAATAGTGAATATGTCACATAATGACTTCTTCCAATAAGCCGACGATATAGGCTTTTGTTTTAGTCGCATCTTGGCCGTATTGTCGATTGCCGCCCGTTTCTTAATTAAACTTTTACAAATAGTGTTCAAACTTAATAACTTCAAACGTTATGTTTTGTCATTAACAGGCATTACTAGGTAATAAAGTTCACTGATAAGCTGTAAAACATGTGACCTAATAGAGTAATATAACAATCCAACGATGCAACAAGTTCAAATATAGACATCCATAAAATCTTGAACTTTATTGACAAAATAGTTAAACCTAAAGTAAAAGTTCAATATATTATTTTTTATTGCTAACCCTAAAACCCTCTAAGCCGGACGACGATCGCTAGCATACTGACACACATTGGTGTGCGCAATATTATTTATTTACACATATTTAAACATTCGTCTGGCGTCCACGATTAGCTCTATTGAATTCGATATTCCTCTACTGCTACTTGCTACTAGAAAATTTTTGAATCCGTTTACAGCGTAGGTGGCCATTAATATCTGCTTTAAAAAAAGTTAAAAAATGTAAGTTAGAAAAAAAGAACTTAGGTATAAAGGAATCGATAAAAAAGCAGAAGTAACGGGCGATTAGATACAATTACCTAATGGTTCTATAGAACAGGGTTGAATAAACTTCACTTCATCAAAATTACAATATTTAAGTTTGTTGACACCATAATTGTATATTGTGGGCACGCCTCAGTTAAATATAGGTAAGTATACACCGTGCTTTTATTTTTTTAACTAAAATCTTTATATTTATATGTCATTTCACCGGAAAATAATAAGAATCCTAAGTTGATCAACTTTCTAGTTAGTTGATAAATTAAAGAGGAGTCGGTTGGTTAAAAAAAAACCTGAACCTAAACCAATGGAGTTCAACAGGACTTATTGAAGTTGAAGTTTTTTTTGTTTTCTTACAACATTTGCATAATCTCGTATGGTTGGGCTAGGTCAAGTGTCATAATAATTAAGTAAATTATATAATAATTATGCGCGTTCACTGAAACTGGCAACTAAATTTAACAATATGAGTGGCACTAAAGTTTCGTTCGTTTTATTTTCCGGTAACATATATATACAATTTTTATTAGCTTTAAAAATTACAGACTAAAATGACTTTGGAATCCATTAACCACGCGCTGCACTACGGTTTTTGGATTTGTCCCAAAACGAGTCGTTTTAGTGACGGTTCAATTATCAATTGGATAGTGTGAATCAATCTATACTAATATTATAAAGCTGCAGAGTTTGTTTGTTTGTTTGAACGCGCTAATGTCAGGAAATACTGGTCTGATTTAAAAAAAAAAACAGTGTTGGATAGTCCATTTATTTAGGAAGGCTATATTTTATTACGACGTTCCCATGGGCGCGGGCACGGGAGCTACGCGGGTGAAACCGCGCGTGGGAATCTAGTTATGTACTTAATATTTTTTAATGCAATATCTTTGGTGTGAACAGCTCGACTTCTAAAGTAACGATACCTTTCTCGAGTTTATGATCATAGCACACATATGTGTGTGCTATGATGATCTTCAAGTTTGATCGTCTTGGCTGAAATCGGTCAAGAGGACATAATTGCTATTAACTTGCTCCAATGCATTATTGCCAATAATCTCACCATTCAATGTCAACTAATCATAAATTTAGTTAAGTATTAAATATTTATTCTAGAATTGTTAAGCTAGGTTTTTAGTTAAATATCTCAAAACATGTTTATAAAACGATTAGAGAAAATTGAGGCGTGCGTGTTTTAGATTTATTGACAATAAAGCTTGCGAATATATTATAAACATATATTTTAACTGTATGTGTTCGAATGTAGGTAACATAATGGTCCTCCGGCCAGAGTATGGCACGCCAAATAAATGGAAACTCAGTTTTAAATTAATATTTAATTTAATATATTTTGCAAATGAATAAACTGGGGAGCAATTTGATTAAAATGATAGCGGGCGTAGATTGAAGTTTGTTTTATAAATCGTGGAAAAAAATAATATAGATATAAACATATGATTATTATAAATAACAATAATAACGTTTATTAGGTTCCAAAAATAACGGGTCAGTCACATAAACCCGAATATCTCCCGAACTACGTATGCCATCCTAATGAAACGAAGACTGTTCAATTGAGAATTTAATTATACATTTAATTATAAACTTAGTTGCACCCACAATATTAATCTCTAAATTTAAAAAAAACTAAAGTAGTCATATTTTTCTTAAGATTTCATTTTTTTTAATGATTGTTTTTTTGCTGTTTTTCATCACTTTCTTCATTTAATACTTTGTATTGCCTCCACGAGCTCTTCTGACAGCTTCCAGGCGATTAGGCATGCTGTACACCAAATTTCGGAGCCGGTGCTGAGGAATACCTTCCCATTCCTCCACCAGTGCTTGTTTGAGCTCGGGAAGCGTGATTGGTGGGGGGTTTCGACCTTTCACGCATCTCTGAAGCTCGTCCCAGGCGTGCTCGATGGGGTTTAAGTCCGGACTTCGCGCTGGCCACTGCATGAGTTCGATACCGACCTCTTCAAGGTAGTCATGTACAATTCTGGCAGTATGGGGACGCGCATTATCATGCATTAATATGCCATGCCGGTCCATCCTGGCCATAAAAGGACCTACATGTTCATTGAGGATATCTTCCACGTACCTCTCTGCATTTAGAGTTCCATTATGAATGACTACCAGCTCGGTACGGTGCAAACCACTACATGCTTCACCTCACAGAATAATAATTATGCACGTGGAAGACGTTCACGATATTTTTTTTTTTTGTGACAGAATAGCAATGGAAATCATCCATAATGACATGAAACAAAAATATTGTTTTAAAAATAGGTTTTTTTTTTAATTTTGTTTTTCTAATGAAGTTTTTGTCATCAACCAGTTTAAATAATATGCTATTAGAAGCGCAACTAAAAAGTCTTTATTATGTTTTTTATTTCATTGATCGAACTTTTACAGTTCTGGAGGTATTTCAATTTTTGTGACTGACCCGTTATTTTTTGAACCGAGTGTTAAAGTGTAAGTTTAAAATCGGTTCAGTACTTTTTGAGCCAACTCGTTACAAATATACAAATCTTTCCTCTTTATAATATTAGTATAGATATAATAAACTAGCGGCCCGCCCCTGCTTCGCATGGGTGGAATGCTGATGTATTATACATATAAACCTTTCTCGTGAATCACTCTATCTACAAAAAAAAAACCGCATCAAAATCCGTTGCTTAGTTTTAAAGATCTAAGTATACATACGAGTAGGTACAGACAGACAGCGGGAAGCAACTTTGTTTTATACTATGTAATGATTTAAGAAATTAAGCTAGGATATGAAGGAATTTTACGCTACCGTGTAAATGCTACTATTTTTTTTAATGTTTATTTAGTTAGCCACCAGTCTTTTGCTAGGCCTTATTAAATGTTTTAAGTTATTAAACCAAACTAAGCAACCTGCACAATAGTTGACGTTCACTCAAAAACATTTCGAATATGTATTATTCAAACCAATCGTTTTCAAGATTTTTCTACGATTTCTGGACAGTTTTCTTTAGCAGTGTATTGGAGAACACCATTATAAGGTCACGAACCCGCCTACCAAGGATGGTGACGTTAGCAAAAGTGTAAATTGTGAATATGAAATTAGGTACACTTATAATAGTCATGAAGACTAAAAAAATCTATTTAGTCCGTTACATATATTACAAAAACAATAAAAAATAAATTAATCAAATGAATAAAAATTAACGAAGATACAGAGCAACAACAAACTATAAAGTTCAGGAGAGGGGGGCATGTGACGTCACTACGTGGTAAAATTGTACCTAGACGTGACGTCACGATGAAATTTCAAAGCGTTGTATATTGGTCATCTTTTTGTTTGAGAAACAAAAAAAAACACGTGTTCAAAATTTATTGATAATCTAACAGACGGACGGACGGACTTAATAGGTTTTTTTAGTCTTCATACCTATTTACCGTTAAATCATTCAAATTACTATCTATTTCACTACTTTAATAGCCGGTTTACGTCCACCGCTGAACATAGGCCTCCTCTTAACAGACCTTGGCAAGCCAGGGTGGTTGAAGAATATTGCCATAATCACCGCGCTTGGCAGACGGATTGGTGATCGCAGAAAATGGTAACTTACCTGAAGCTGATAGAGTTTTCTTCCCATCCGTCAGCTATAAATCCCTTAGTCGCTTCGTATGACCTGGGATGGTCTATTATGAGCCGGAAACCACACCGCAAATTACTAACTACTAAAATGCTAATACATAATAAAGATTACATTTTTATTTAAAGTCTGCATTCTATGTATTTACGAGCCATTACTTGGACTCCTTAATCAAAGTAAACGTGGCATCTAATAATCAATACTTTGATAAAATGTATCTGCAGTAAAAAATGTTAACCCATTACTAGTAGTTGAAGAATCCGAGACGATAATTTTCTCTCATGCTTAGATATCTTAAATGGAATCAACGGAACATTAACAATTAATTGCTTATTGTTATAGAGAAATTATTACTAGTTTAGCTATGAATTACATAAAAATATGTACCTGATAAATATTTTTATTTATAATAAGTGTAAAATGATTGTGGAATTTTCAAATGTTTGTTTTCTTTAGAATAGAAAAAAAAATAAAGTAAGCTAAATATAATGTTTATATGTCTTAACAAAGTTTCCGTACATGACTTCACCCGCGTTACTTCTATTCATGTAGAAACTTCATAAATAAATATAGCCTAGCCTTCTTTGATAAATGAGCTATCTAACACTGAAAGAATTGTTCTAATCGTACCAGTATCTCAAGCAAACAAACAAACTCTTCAGCTTTATATATTTGTATGTATAAATAGATAATTGTCAATCTGGCATAGAAGGTATTTTTTTATGTCGGATCTTATGCTATAACCAGTTTAATCTAAAAGGTATCCGTAACAAAATAATTCACTTTCTCTTAGAAAATCTTGCCTATTACCTACGTGTATTTACGAAATTGGGTGGTAATCATTATTTTGATTAATCGATAGCGTAACGTCGTTTTGGATATGAATTGTAAATCATTTTTGAGGCGTTGGTGGTGCTCTAGTTTAACAAAGTGAGAATAAGATAAAAGGGCTTAACGAAGGCAGCTGTAGCTACGAATCAACAAACAGTTAATTGGCTGTAAGATGGCACTATGGCCAATACAAATCCCGGTCTGCCTAAAATGTTTTTCTTAATCATTTAATTAGATTTGTGTACTATCAAAATACGTAGAGAAATGCTATTAAATAATTATCAAGTAGTACTAAATACAATTATACTTACCTAAAAACTTTTCCTAAAAGCCACATGCTATTTGTATCCATTATTATGTTTTAAAAAAATCTTCGAGTTCAAAGTACCCAAATATAGAAAAACCCTTGCTATATTCAGCTTTTGTCACTTTAAAAAAACATCGCATAATTTTATTTACCAAATTATTGCTTGGAACGAATTAACTATAATCTGTTGAAGTAACTTTTAAAGAATAACTCGCTTGAAATGTTTCAGTTGGTACCTACTTATATCAAGATTAATATTTTATGCAAAACGAAATGAGCAAAATTATTTGTATTGCCAATTTTCTCCGCATTGCCAATAATAGTTTATATTGTTTTTATTTAACGAAAACGAAGTTACTGTTATTTTTTTTTTAAACTTGGACCAAAGTCTGTAGAAGCGCGAACAATATAATTACGGCTGCCAAAACTTTTACTATAAACATAGGCTTAGTGGTTTTTTTTTCATCGGAAGATTTCAAGTAGGGGAGAGCGGGGTTAGAAGTTACCGGGGTAAGTTGTTCCGACTGAAATAGCTCTAAGAAGAAAAGAGATAAATATATACACGAAGTGTGTCGTCAGAAGGTACGAAGCAGCGCACCGACGGCCGCCATCTTAGTAACGCCAGTGGCGTCCTGTGAAGTCGTCGTGTGTGTGCATATACCTCTGACCCACGTGAGTAAATATTTTCGTTTTTGGGGCATGTTGTGACTTCGGAACAACTAACCCCATTGAATTGTAACCACAAGTGTATCCTAATATTTGTTTTTTTTTCCAGCATGCGTACATATAAGAGAATATCAAGTCGGGGTACAATCTCTCAACAGTTGATGCAAAGAGCAGCAGACGCAGTCATTAAAGAAGGTAGAAAAATAAAAACTATTGCTAGGGAGCTTGAAATTTGTCATATGACACTATACAGATTTGTAAAGAAGTTAAAATCGGGAGAAAATGCTACAGTTGGCTATAAAAAAGTGAGATTGGTTTTTAGTGAAGAACAGGAAAAACAGATTGTAGAGTATTTACTGAAATGTGCATCGATTTTTTTTGGTCTATTACCAGATGAAGTCAGAAAATTAGCTTATGAGTGTGCGATGAAGTTCGACGTGCCTAATATTCCACAGTCTTGGCATAAGAACAAAACAGCTGGCCCAGATTGGTTGACTGGTTTCTTAAAAAGAAATCCTGAGCTTTCAATTAGAACCCCGGAATCGACAAGTGCGAGCCGAGCAACATCTTTTAATAAACATAATGTTAGTGAGTTTTTTACAAAGCTGAGCACGGTATTGGACACATACAAGTTCCCACCATCGAGAATATACAATTTAGACGAGACTGGCGTTACCACAGTACTGAAACCTAGAAAAATAGTCGCAAAAAAAGGTGCCAAGCAGGTTGGTGCCATAGTATCCGCTGAACGAGGGACGTTAGTTACGGTGGAACTGGCAGCAAATGCATTAGGAAACACAGTTCCGCCTATGTTTATTTTTCCAAGACTTAAATACAAGGATTTGTTTATTAAGGGTGGGCCACCGGAATCTATTGGAGCAGGAAACAGCTCTGGATGGATGACATCTACCGAGTTCAACATATATATAAATCATTTTATAAAGCACACTAGACCAACTCCTTCAGATCCAGTATTATTATTGCTGGATAATCACCAATCTCATATTGACATGAATGTGGTAGAGAAAGCCAAAGCTAACTCAATTGTTATGTTGTCGTTTCCCCCTCATTGTACTCACCGTCTCCAACCACTGGATGTCGGAGTGAATGCACCGTTCAAAAATTACTGCGCTAAAGCTCAAGATAATTGGCTACGCAGCAACCCAGGAAAGACTATGTCTATTTACGAAATTCCAGAAATCGTCAAATATGCATTGCCCTTAGCTGCAACTCCCATCAATATAATGAGCTCTTTCAGGAAGACTGGCATTTGGCCTTATGATCCCAACATATTCACCGATGATGACTTTGGTCCTTCTTTTGTCACTGATCGCCCTTTGCCTGCAATGGAGGAACCTCAAGTACCCATTGGAGTTGTAGTCCCGAGCAACAGTGATGTGAATACGGAAGATAATAACTCGAGGATGCTGGAGGACGAAGACAGAAGAAATGTGCCGGATAATTATTCTGAAAGTGCTCCGCTTACTGAAGAGGAAATCTGGAATCAGCCTGGGCCGTCTTGGTCTGGAAACCGAGAAGAACCAACTGTTGTTTTCTCTCCAGAAATAGTTAGACCTTTTCCAAAGGCACCACCAAGAGTTGGAAACAGCAAACGACGTATTAGAAAATCTACAGTTTTAACAGACACGCCTGAGAAAGAAGCCCTGGCAGCAGAACAATCTAAGAAGAAAAAGAAAACCATTGAGAAAACGTCTAAAGATCAGGGCAAGGATAAGGGCAAAGAAAAACAACAGGATAAAAGAAAGTGGAAAGGCAAGGGTAAGGGAAAAGGGAAATCTGTTAAACGACAAGTTCTACAAAGTGAGAATGAAAGTTCTGACGAAGAAGATAGTTTGGAGTATTATTGTATTATGTGCTGTGATAGCTACTCCAACTCGCGTCCTGGTGAAGAATGGGTTCAGTGCCAAGAATGTCAAAACTGGGCCCATTCTAAATGTTTAAAAAAATCCTACTCGGTAACATACGTCTGCCCTAATTGTGGTTCAGATGCGTCATGCGATGATTTGTATTAAGTGTTCTAAATGATTATTCCAAAGATTGATGAAAGTCTGATTATATCTTAAGCTATGTATGTCCTCAATTCTAAAGGCTGATTATTATAATATAAGCTATGATAGTCAAATTAAAATAAGGTTTAACCAGAAAGTACAATTTATAGATGTTAAAAACATAAGAAGTTAATTCTATTTTTTGTTTAATGTTCCTTATTACTTGTTTTTTGTTAAATTTACGTAAAAAGTTGCCTATTACTCTTAAGACATGTTAATTAGTCTTTAAATAAATGAATACCTAATAAAGCCATGTTTTCTTTATCAACTTTACCCCCAATAGACCTCGTAACAACTTACCCCAGCTGGTTAACAACATGCCCCATGATGGGGCAAGTTGTTATTTTCCAACTTTCCACATATAAAACTGTATACATAAAAAGCTGTTGAAGATATACCCAAAAGACTTTCAGAATAATAAACTAGAATATATTTAACAAAATCTACCCTTATTTTGCCTTTTCCAATATCATTTTTTCTACGTCATTTTTGAGGTCATTCCAAAATCGGCACTTCTAACCCCGCTCTCCCCTATCTGTCCTTAATACAAATACAATAAACCTTAATTTAAAAGACAAAATATATCTAGTGTTAATTCCGCTAAAAAAAGTGTCTCTACCCTGTAATGCTATTTTTGCACCGCCCTTCCGCCCGCAAAAAATATGCCCAAAACACATTTCTTTGCGGAATTAACACTAGATACCTATTTACTAGATAATTAACACTAGTCTTTTTAATTTAGAATAATATGCATTTCCGCAAAGTAACACCTGATTCTATTAATTAAAATACAATAAAGATAAGAAGCTTTATATTTATTTGTTTATTAACTAGAATAACAAATATATTAAAAAATCTTTCACCATTAGTTAGGTTAATACAGGCTGTATTTTATGAAACGGTAACCAGAGCTGCGCCAGTGAAACCGTGCCGGAAATCTAGTAATAATATAATGTAGGAATTTGCAATTTGTATGTAAGTTTCACGTTACCGAAACTTATTATTCAACCTATGTACAACAAATAAAATGAAATTAAGAGAAAACTTTGGAAACTGACCCCTTGTACACATACTATTCAGTATCTCGGCAAAGTAAAGAGATATCTCATTTAAAAAAGTTCTTCAAATACTTTCTACCAATCCGTGCATACACTTATCGATTCTCTAGTTTGTTTTAATTTCTAATTGCAAACAATTGATGACCATGAGATCGCGTCGGATGGTATGCTATCGTATGTACATCTTGAAGATGATGAATGTTTGTATAAGTTTAGTAGTGTGAAAGTGTGGTATATTAATTGAAGAATGCATAGTATTTAATCGCTGGAACTATAGATTTTATCATCATCTATAGATTTGTGCTCGATTTTACAATTGATTCATCTTCGTTTTATTAAGATTATAATATACTTAAATATAATACAATACTGGCGACATTGAGTTCGAAGTAAACTACAACATCAACTCAGCTAACCTCTATATTATATTTTATACAATAGAAAGTATTTCATTTTTTATTATAATAAATTAGTCGTGTTCAATATAATTGTTATATATTTTGTATATTAGATTTTTGTTCCCTCTGATATACACTCATGGTTAAGTTTACTGCTTATACAAATAGACAGCTATGATGAAAATTTTCATTACAGTAGAAAAATATTGGCTATAATAAAATGGAAGTATTTATCAATAGCCTTTACCATTAACTTCAGCTAATAAACCACTTAAAATAAAGCTGAAGCCCTGCTCGCCTTTATGTATGGCAAAATCGCAAAAGCCTGTGACTAGAAAAATGATAGTCTGGAAAAAATACCTTCGGGATATACTGCTCATATATGAACCTTCACTATCGAAAGGGGGGGGGGGGTTAAAGTGTTGTTGTTAAAGTCATCACTTGACTGGCGTGAGGATCAAACTATTCTACAGAGGTGTTCTTAAATACTATATTTCGAATGTAACCTAATAATATGTCTAAAAAAAGTTCTTATTGTAAGAGTAGTATAAATATTTATAAATAAATACTAAACTTTCACTTACTACAACAAAACTACATTATAGTTATACATTATATACTCAATGTGTTCTATCAGGAAGTATCTGCTTATGACACTTTTGCTTTCAACTGTTTGATTTAATTCATGACGATCTTCTTTACACTTTGCGAATTGGATTGAGATGAAATAAAAAAAATCTAAAAACCATTTTCAACTATACCAAAATCACTTTTTTATAGTCCATTTTCTGGTTCTTTTTTGTTCTGATCGTAAATATAAAAACAATTTTGGAAAACTAATAGGTATGTTTAAGTTAGACAAACAGCTGCATGAATGACCGACGCCCTGATAATGGTTGCAGGAAGCCAGTTAATGCAGGCTGCTAGCAATCGCTCCCGCTGAAAATCGATGAGTTGAGAGCCTTTGTTTATCAGTGGACGTCTATAGGCTGACATGATGCTAATGATGAATTTAAGAAAAATACAAAGGTAGTGTCAGATTTTTTTTGATTATTTTACCTTTATAACATTTATAAAGAAAACTTTTCTTGACAGATGAAATTACACCTTGTTATATTGCAGTATCACGATATGTGAACCACCATATTTATTTGACCGGAATGGGAAAAGGACCCAGAGCTCCGGGCTTAAGAAGCCAATCGTAACTACGGAGTGACCGATGCAGTCGTTAAGTTACTTCTGTGTCTCATAAGGATTACATAGTGTGACATAAAACGGAGCATCAAAATACGTGTAACCAATTAAAATCCTCTTAATTAAGGTTCTAAGATGCACCTGATATAAATTATCAACATAAACTTCTTAAATACACATATTCTCTTTATACATTCATTACGATTGTATACAATTATCGTTATACGTTCTGCTATTAGAAAGGTGATTTGCGCATTATTAAGCTACTTAACTTGGTAGAAACTTAAGTAAAGTAAATACGTGCATAGAATATTTAAAGGAAAAATAGGTTAGCTGTTTACAGGCAGCAAATTGTATCTATATAAGATGAGAATTAATTATCTATTCGAAACCCAATAATGACAAAGAATATACGCTTTTGAAATGTGAACCGCATTCCTACCGTACACAATACATGTCTCCATCCTCAAACAACTTAATTTAGAGAAAATACAGCATCTGTCCACTGTCTATTTGCAGCAAGTGTTTCGATATTTTAGCTTTTTGATGGAGTAGCTAGCAAAATTTTCAATCGTATTTTTCCCCACTCGCAATTCTTTCTGTTCGCATATTTCCTCAATCGCATAGGTTCACAGACGTTTATTTTTCTACACAATTTTTTTCCAGTCGTTTTTTTTCCAGAGCAATTATTGTTTTTTGCATAATTCTTGGCTGACGGATTAGTGATCGCAGGTATATGGAAGTATCTATGATTTAATTAGATAAAAACATATTCCAAAATATGATTATGATTTGATTATATTTTAGAAAATTGAATTCGTTTTATATGATAATTTAAATATTGTATGAGTTTTCACTTTTAAACCTATTAAACATCTATATGCAGTTATATTAGTGTTACCGATTCCATTGAAGAATGCTAATTAAAATCTTGTGTTCATGCCGACATTGCCCTGTGTCCATCGTGATTTTCCATTTGATGTAAGCCAAAATTAATGAACCAGCTTCATAATTTCGAAAGCACTTACAAATAAAAAAAAATTAAGTACCTACATTCATTCGTGATAGCCATATGTTATTATCTAATAAAAGTAGATAATTTGGCATATAAAAAATAAAATCAAATAACATTTTTATGTGAAGCAATAAATTTCATTATTCAAAATGGTACTGGTAAACCTATTCGGTTATAATTTACTTCTTATTGATTTCAAAATATAAATAATAGAAAGCTCATTACCAGGTAACTAACTACCATGTAGGTATCATACACTAAACTATCAGCAACTTAGTCCATTCATAACATCATACATTTATTTCAATAGTAAGTTAAGTTATATTACGCTTTTATTTGAAAATAAGGTTCAAGACTTTCTTTTAAAAATACCGTCGTTCCTAACAAAATTCTTCTTAGATCCAATTAAATGTTGAAAGATTTATTCAAACACTTATAGAAACATTAATTCAAAAAAATGTGTCAACACTTTTACAATCCAATACAAAACTACGCCTACGTATAATCTTATTCACATTTCTTAAAGCTCTTTGTGTACACTTTTATCGGCATGCAGTGTACCAAAATGCTTTATGTAAGCAGTTGGTCAAGTTCGTCGTTCTGTTCCATTGACATGGTTAATTAAAATTAAAAAATATGTAGGGACTTTCGTTGACCACTATTAAGTAAATTTTATCGTAATGATCAATCATTATAAGTTACATTTTTCACGGATTCTTTCAGGTTGTTGTAATTCGGAGCGTTTTCATTTTGTTTTGACGTTAAACTGCGGTAGGTACCTACTTAAAAATACTTTTTCTTTAATCTTACTTAAATGTCTCGCTGGCATTGCGGTATTGCGTGAATACGGTGCATGAGTTCCTGAGTGACATTTCTGGGTCGTGTTATGTGATATTAGTTTTTGATTGGAAAATAGTACCTACCATGCTGATTTACATCAGACTTTGTAAATTAAACTATTTATGAACACTTTACTAACATAATAAAGGCATAATGTATCTATATGAGATATCATCATCATCACCTGTAAATACGTCCACTGCTGAACATGGGCCTCCTCCCGAGGGAGGGCTTTGCTGTTTTGTTTGCCCGTTCCTTGGTATGCAAATGTTATAGATGAAGTTATAACACTCGCGACCAACGGCTTCACGTACTTTCCGATTAACAGAGGGTAGTTCCAACCAAGCAGACCCGGAAAGAAATCTTATTACATAAACATTTCTAGTCCTCCGACACTTAAAGCGAGATTAATACTGCTACACCACAAAACAAGCAAAAGAAATGAAACTGTAAGGTAATGCTAACTATTCCAAGTGTTGATAATCTAGACGGTTATCGATACTAGTAATTACTTTCAGCTGGAGCTATTTTTCTTCTATCTAAACTGAGCCGTAAGAGGAAAATTACTTTAACAACATTCTTTATCGCACAAATTTCCTGGCTCTATATATTTACCACATGCTCTGATGACATCGTTAGCGTAAGTAATAAATAATTGTCAATTTTGAGGTAATCAGTACCATGCGTTTATGCATTCTGATCGACCCATTCGTATCGGCCCGAACTGGACGAGATTTTGAAACGTGTAAAGTAATTACAATTCTTATTTATTAACATTTGTGACTGTAGTGTGGCTCCTGACGGCTCCGTAAGGCTGCCAGAAACATGACAGCTGACATGCTGACAGAAATATGAACCTTAATTCCTGTTAACAGGTTTCAATGTCCTTTGCCAAAAATTTGCTAAATAAAAGTTGTTTTAATGTTAAAGATTTCTAATAAGTTAGAATTTAAGGACTTACAGTTGAAGATAGTTTTAAAATCAATTCTATCCTAACATTTACAATATATTTTGCACGCCATTAAAGGCCATTAAAATTAATCTTAATATGCCACTTTTATACCATACCTATTATAGCAAATAAATATTTGATTTGCCGCATTGTAAAATTCCTATCCGGGTGATGCTAGCCGGTCGGTCTGAATCGTGCCTAAGTTTACTTCGACACAGTATAAGAACTGCGTCTGCGCATGTTATGGTATCCTAACCTGAATTAACCTGTCGTGTTGTCCGGATTCTTTTGCTTGCACTTATCTGCCTTTGCTTATGGTTGTTAATTATTATATTTACTTTAATAGCTACGGCACTTACATGAATACTAGACTCTTAAGTATTTATTTGGTAAGAACAACCACGGAATAGACTCGTGAAATTCCCTAGTAAATTTCGCTAAGTGTTACGGTTTTTACGATTGTTGGTGTTCTTAAAATCTCTTATTTTATTTTATCATCATTATCAGCCCGTATAACTTCCACTGCTGAACATGGGCCTTCTCTGGAATTGTGTCATCACCCTTGACAGGCGGGTCTACTGCAGTATCCTACTGCAGTATTATGTTACAACACACAAGGAAACGCTGCTGCCCGTTCCCTGGTATACGCTTGTTATGTGCTTGTTTATCGTGTTTTCCGAGGCTCGGAAGAAAGTCCCTTAATCAACCAGATCCGGAAAGAAATCTAACGATAACCTCCGATACTTAAAGCGGCCGTAGTCCAATAGCTAGGGCGTCGGACTTGTGATCCTGAGGTCGCAGGTTCGAACCCCCACATTGCACTACTGACGTGAACACACTCGTAACACAAGCATTTTAGCTTAGCACGAGCGGCTAACAAGAATACTATTAGACTGCAAAACTCTGCTAGTAATCTTTGAAAAAAAAAGCGCTTACGCTACGCCATAGAATTTGGCTTTTGTATTTAGAGAAGCCCATTCTTTAAAAAATAAGCGCACAATAAATAATTTAAATATACTTTAAAATCCAACCTTGCACCAATAAAATTTACTATTCATGAGACGCTGTTTTAATTTACTGTCGACCTAGTATTTTAGATTCATGAGTCTATTTCTATTCGTCTGTACTACATATTATAAAAGAAAAAAACAAAAGTGTGGATTTTAAATGATTAAATAGTTCTTATTAGCAGGATGATAAATGCACTTATCTATGTTTAGAGAAATCATATAATTCTACGAGATATCGTAAAGAATAATTACAAATATATATATACATAGTAGGTTCAACACAACAGTTTCAAGTACAACAACTTAAAATACCACAGAAAGTATTTTCTTTCAACAATGATTAACGATAAATATATTAGTGTTCGTAAACAGGGTCGTAGTATATATATATTTCTCGGTTATAGCTGAATCATTAATAAGAGGCAGGCGGATTGGTGATCGCAGTTTTTTTTTCGATTGGACTTACGTTGGTAGCCACGAGGCTTTTGCTACTTCACCGGGCATAAAGGCGAGCAGAGCTCCAGCCTTAATAAATGGTTTAAAAACTACAAACTAAGCAACCTGCGCAAGAGGGCGCCCCCTGTGGGACTTGAACCTCGGCTCAGGGCGGTCGCTGGCGATGAGATTCAGGGATTATGACTTTTAGGGTGATCGTAAAATGGTAAATATCCATGAGCTTCTACCCATCCATCAGCGGTAAGTTTCTTAGTCACCTTTTACGACACCTATGGAAACACGTAGGGCGATCAATTTGGAAACCACCAGGAAAATTTAAATTATACTAGCTTTTACCCGCGGCTCCGCTTGCAATGAGACCAACGTCCCTATGTTACTTCTAATACCTCCAAGAATATGTGTACAAAGTTTCATGATGGTCGGTTAAGTCAAAACAAACTTACATTCACGTTTATATTAGTACGGGTTATATGATATATTTTTGACCCTACAGCAGTCCGACACTGATAGTAAGAGATTTCTTAGCACCAGCAGCAGTTTAAAGTGTTCACTTAAGGCGTAGTAAAATCATACATAGCATTGTAGCTTTTATCACACCAAGAAGATTGATATTTTATATTTATAAATTTTTAAAAAGTTCTTTTTTGTCATATAACTTACTTTACGAGATACAATAAATATTTTCTCGAACCAAATAGTTTTTATAGGTTAATAGGTAGGCATAGTAACCCACGTAGCTTCCTATGTAACCTGTTTTATCATGTTCTTCTCGAGTCAGCTGTACCAGACATACCGGATGACTCTGGCCCACAAAGTACAACCGAACAGAAAGTGTTTTTACTTTTCTCGGTCATTGTACAAGTTTTCACCGATTTGTCTGTTATCTCAAGGCGGTCAGGAAAGCGCTGTTTTATTATGCACGCCATGCATTAGTGTATACATATTGTGATTCTGCTTTGTTCTGTGGGTTAGGAGCCGGTAGATATGGCACTATAGCTATAGCGACCATTCAAATAAAATAAAATAAATAATTGTCATCATGTAACTGCATATTACTTCAGATTATTTTAATTAGTTATTGCAATAATAGAAAGACAGCAAGAGCGCAGCTAGCGCTCCGCGGTTTTACCTGCGTTGGACTGCTCTGCTCCAGTGTGTCGCAGGGTGATATATTGTAGCATTGTTTTTGATTGATTAACTGAATGGATTAGCATGTAGTTAATCCATTCAGTTAATCAATCAAAAAGGTGGATGGACTGTGTGAAAGATGATATGTCCTATGTCTAAGAAAGGTGTGAATATGGAAGAGACGTCTAATAGGGAAAAATGAAAGAGGATGACATATGGCGCCGTCCCAAATAATGGGAGCAGGGCATGAAGATGATGTTAATACAGTCAGTTAGATTACCAAAAGACAAATTGGAAAAAAATTGTTTTTCGTTCTGCAAACAAAAAAATACGAAGATAGGTATTTCGTTGTAATTGTTTACGAACTTGCATTGTAATCGCGACTTGTTACCACCTAATACCTACATAGTTTTATATTAAAATTTTGTAAAATGATTTATGTCATACCTAACATAAAGTTGTGACCTAGGTATCGGGGAATGCGCTGTCTCTTGGGATTCAGGAAATCACCTAGTCTAAGAGACACAGTTCTATAAATTTGTGATTTGTTTGGTTGAAAATTAATTTATTTGTAATTATTCTATGGCAAAAACGCTCCTTCGGGAGGAGGCCCATGTTCAGCAGTAGATGTTGTACGGGCTGATGATGATGATATTTTTGGTCATCTAACTGACGGACTAAATAAAACTATTTAGACCTGATTAGAACAGATAATGTAACAGCCAGCTATACACTACTTAACTTTAAATCAACACTGCCACAGAATCTCCGACGAATCTAAATTAGTGTGCGCGCCAGGAATCACAAGTCGTCCAGTCGCGCAGTAAACAGGGCACGTCGACATTTGCACACTTTCGAGGCATTCCTATGACTTCTAGGTATTCTTGAGCCTAATTGATATTCATACTCTTAGGTGGAGAAGAATCTCGTTGGAAGGCTTGTAATCGTTGTATTCCTACAATATTTTATTTACCTACGCAAACCTATTACAGACAAGACAATAATTGAATTTGATAACATTTAATTAACTTTTAAATTGAGCAGGATTTTGAGTTATGATTAAAAAATATATAAGTATGCCATCAAAAACATACTTGTAAAAAAACCCAAGTCTCGTAACGCAGTTCTTTTACCGTAAAAAGTTGTGGGATCTATATAATACCAAGTCGGTTAATTTATTAAGTCCCTACGCTCGCATAATGCACTGCGTAAGTAAAGTTATTTTGTAAATAACGGCACAGAGTTACTAGTCTGGACGGTTTACATCTCATTTAAGTCTATTTTGGAAGTATTAAAGCGCAGGAATCCTGCATTTGTGAATACAATAGACTAAAACAAGCCAAGTGCGAGTCGGACTCGCGGGTTCCGTACCATTTTTAAGTGCCTACCTGTTGCCGTTATAGATATCGAGCAAAAAGTTTGTTGTATGGGTGCCCCCCCAAAATATTTTTTACTTTTAGTATGTTATTATAGCAACAGAAATACATAATTTGTGAAAATTTCAACTTTTAGCGATTAGCTATCGCAGTTCTTGAGATACAGTCTGGTCACAGACAGACAGACAGCTAACTCTTAGTAATAGGGTCCCGTTTTTCGGGTACGGAGCATTTTATTTTATTTTTTTACATGGTATGGTGCAATTCACTCATTCCAATCCATTTTATAGCTTTTGCCTTAATCAGACAAAAACTATGGAACCATTTACATAGGTAATTAATGAGTAAACAAGCACAAGCATTTAATACTCCTACTCATCATTATATATAGAATTTTATAATTTTAGATATAACTATATTTTATGACTTAAATAGATAATTAAAATTCATATGCTTTTAATAATAACGATGAAGATAAACTTTAAGATATATTTATAAACTGCATGTCTTACCTATTTAACTAATATTTTTGAATATGACCTAGTTAAAGACTGTTAAATCACATAAATCACTTTTAATTATATGGTGATGAATGAAAATGGCCATTAAAACATGAATATTAGTTAAATTATAGTCTAATATCATTATGCTAAATGTTAATTTATTCTTGGTCGGTGATTAAGGAGTAAGTTTAGGTATAATAATAAAATAAAATACTTTTTTATTAGATTCATCTTACGAGAGCTATAAGAGCTTACGGACATTAGGTACATCGGTTACCGTATCAATACGACATAAAAAGTAATAATTAAAAGATCACTAGAAATCTATCCATCCGAATTTTCCGATGAATATAGATCATAGTTATCCGTGATCGATATCCGTCGGAAAAACCACCGGCACGGCAATGTAGGTATAATGACCAGATAGTTAATACCTACTCTGCCGTGCCGATCTTAATGACTGTAAGTCGACTTACCTACAGTTTACAATCATTTTCTTCAAACCCCTGACTAAAAGGAAATATATTTTTAATGTACCTATATTTCGCTAAATATGGCAATCTTAAAACTAGTTAAACACTGTATTACGTTTAAATTCCTTTAAATTCCTTATTAATATTATAAACGCGAAAGTTAGAGTTTAACTGTTTCACGCAGAACTACGGAACGAATTAAAGACGGTTACAATGCGCGGGTATTAAATTTGCGTATATACTTCAAATTGGAAATCAATAAGAATCTCCATGTTTTATTTTTCAACAATCCATTTCCATAATATGAAATTCAATGAAACTTTATTAAATTTACTGTACTGTTTTGTATTTGCAATAAAGTGTACTTCTTCTTCTTCAATTAGGTATTGTAATTATTCCAAATTTGACGTAATAACGCCAAACTACAGACCTACATTATACAAAACCAAGTGAGCACTTTCTGAAGAGTTTACGAACAGTTTCATAGTGTAATAACTGCCGCTAAAACATAGCTCTGCGCTTATGAGCTTAAACTAAACACTACAGGAAGTTTAGTCATATAAAGTTCTGGAGAGTGCTAGACCGCTGCAAGAATGACTTGACGTACCTACCTACATAAAACTTTGTATTAGGTACTTACGACACAAATTTATTAACATAATTACTGCCGAAATAAATGTTTATATTTATTTACTTTTAGCCAGAAAGGTATAATACAATTATAAGAGTTGAAACATAAAACAAGATTGTCCATCCCACCAACCAACACGCTTTTTTTTGTTTCCGGGGTTTTCGCTTTCGTTCAGATTTGGTGGAATCCTATACTTATAAGCCAGTTTACACATTCTAAAGATTGTTACAAAAAAACTGCTTTGGACACTCATATCAATCATATCTGGACTATCTACATAGATACAAAACAAAATGAACAAAAATCTATTTTTGAATTTTCAATATTAACAAGTAGGTATTGTTACTTATAATATAAAAACATGAACCTTGCCATTTTATCATCTACAAACTAAAAATATATAAATCGTCTTAACTTAACCATTATTCAACAAAACACGGCATTCACATCCATTCGTCTTTCAAAACTTCGATTTAAAATTCAAATATTTGTTACCGTTATTGCAAATAGAAAATATGAAATCCCACCAAAACATTTCATATGAAGTAGGTTGAGATACTCACAAGCTTATAATGCTTTCACTATTAAATAGCTATCAAATATCAAGAAAAGTCCAATCTAGAAGATTTATTAAAGTAAAAAGGCGAAATAAGTTAAAGTTGTCTCTAAAAGACCTAGGTTTAAAGTGCAGTATGGGAGTAATGTATAGTAAGCCGATACAAAAAACAGAGGTAAGACAGTAGAAAATGCATAGGTGGTCGGAAATCAGCCTACATCTCATATTAAGAATACAAATATATTAAAATAAATAAGAGTTTATTATAATATGTTGTATAACGTCCTTAGCTGAACATCGGCCTTCTTCGAAGGAGGTTCGCCATAGTTGGCGTTTTGCAGCCGGGTTAGTGACCGACCGTAGTATCAACTTTAGTTTATGCACAAGTAACGGCTATTGCAATTATTACAAATGATGATGTGAACGTGCTTTCACCTGGGCGGAACTGAACCCTTCGAACCTATGAAATTGATACCGCTCGGCCAGATTGAATTTTAGGCAATATACGACGTTTATCTAACTTCCTGCAAATATTCACTCTCTAAAAAATACTCCAAAGTAGGCTACAAAAACAAGTTAAAATAACGGATCCAAATTTGCTAATATATACAAAGTTACCAGTATCTAGTCACACCTGTTGTAAATAAGTGGCTCAAATAAATAATTAAAACATGTTTCTGGGTTCCATATATCATTATTGATGTATTAAATACCACAGAAAATTGTTCCAATCGAATAGAAGGTAGTCGTGGCATAGATTTAGACGGATGCCTAATAAGAAAAACGTACTATTTTGTAAAATAGTACGTTTTTCTTATCAGGCATCCGTTAATTAATGATTTTGATCATGTTTTGGAAAACTGGATCATTTCTTGGGATTTTAACAGAACTCAACTCAAGAACAATAGAATTAGGTTTGAGAGTTTTATATAAGTCTTGTTTTAAGTTTCGAAGGTCGTGGATTGGGCAAGAAATCTTTTTGGCTGGATCTGGCAAGTTTAAGGTATACCTTCTGTGATGCAGAAAGCACGTTTAGCCATTCCCGATTGTCTGAGGATTTGCCCTGTTTGATACCATACATAGTTCTGCGATCACCAACCCGCTTTTCAAGCGTAGTGCCTATAACATCAACCCCCTTTTATGGAGACCTTAATTCAGCAATGGATGTTATACGGGCTGATGATGAACGTTTAAATATTGCAAGTGTATATATAACGTTTATAAAGGTTTTTGCAGATGTATAAGTAAAATTTGGTAAAAAAGAATAAATAAAAAAACATATGATATTGATTAAGTAAAGGTATTTGAAATATACGTGTTCTCATCTTTCCAGTAGCAGTGTTTCAACGAGTTTGAATTGGTAGTTAATAATTTATGGTCAACCTTTTTTATTCTGGCTTATCTGTAATCAGTTAAAATTTATTTCTGTGGAGCGTTATTTTTCAATATTCATGATAACCTTACAATTTAACAATATGCTGTATATAATAATAAGTGTGATCAAATATTTATATTATTTTGTTTTTTTTTTGAGATTGCGATGACTGATATAGTAAACTTATATCAATTAATATTAAAATGCATATTTTAATTTAGACAACGTTGGTTTGCCACAATATTTTTTAGTGCCTTCTGGGACCTGGTGTTCTGGGTTCGCTTCCGGTTAAAGTATGTATTCAAACCACGGATTTTTAAGTCCAAGTAAGTATAAAATAAATCAAATTTTCTGAAGAAACATCAGTATTCTAACAACGCACATATTTGCAACTAACCACAGTGACTCAGTGTATTCTGAGATCATAGAATACATTCATTTCGTTTTTCAAACTTTGAAGCTCACTATCGTCTGTCAAACCAACAAACCATTAAATATTTATAACAATACAACAAATGAGTCATAGATAATGATATTACTGCTGCATGCCAACCATTAACAGCGTCCCATACAACATGATAAGAATTCCTTTTTGTTAGTATGACACCAACATTCGTTCAAAACACTATACAGGAATTCCAAATTTAAAGCGTTCATTTTTTTTTTTAGCTTTTAATGACCTGGTCACTTGGACCTTTAAGTCAAGTTAAAGCGTTCAATTTCTTTTTTTTGTTTTTTTTTTATTCGAAGTAATGGCAAAAGTGTTTTATTTAGCGTTGTGCATAGTGCTTGTAAATGTGATTTCGGCGAAATATGTCGATAAAAGGAAATGTCCTGAAGTAAGAGCAGTGCCACATTTTGATTTGCCACGGGTTTGTAATGTTTTATATTTTTCTGTGCTTATTATCTACTTATAAGTTTAATTTGAACTTGGTATATAGTCTATACAAATAAATTAAATCGAAGTATTTGAAATATATTTTTTTATCAATTTATGTTTTCGAGTAGAGCCGATATTGATATGAATTTAACTGGTATCTTATGTTACAAGCAAAAATGTACACTAATTTAATAAAAAATAAAATAAATGGGTTAACAAAAAAACTCGGGACGCAAGATATAATAAATTATATTATTAAACGGCATATCCGTAATTACGTTATTTCGATGCCATGACAATTTGTTTACAATAATTAATCTCCGGTCGCGCTGTTGCACGTGTGTAATTTATGTGAATTCCGAGATCGATTAAAGTTGATGATTTTTCGACACCTAATTACCTTCTACTTTCTTAAGAAGTACATAAATATAGTTTAAATAGGCCCATAATTAAAGAACCCATTTCAAAAGTAGATAGATATGTATAAATTTTACAATTCGTTTAGAATGAATATGTGTTCTCAATAAAATCGTGTTTTCTCTCAACGAAACGTGCGATGTACATAATAATCAATTTATATAGAGTTTTAGATTTATTAATTAAAACAAGTTTATAATTTATCAAAGTAAAATACTTTATATAAATAGATTTAATTTGTTTGGTACATTAGTATAAAATTTGTAATGCTTAAAACGTGTTTGGTTTTCTATACTAATATTACAAAGAGATAAGTTTTCTGTTTGTTGTATCTAATGAATTAACTTAAAAAGTTCAGGACCAACTTGAATAATTCTTTTGAGGCTAAAAAGGTATTATTCAGATTATATTCTACTTATTATGAGGCTTCTACAGGAATGTGAGCCGCTGCTGCTGTGAAAACGCGCTATTTATTTGAATATTAGGTACATATGGTATGTTGGGAACTCCGCCATCTTTCGCAATTGATATTTGATGTCACACACGCCTCTAAGCGGGCTAGTAGCCATTATAACGAGAGTTTCATTAGAGGAATATGAATTAGAAAAGGTATATATTTTTTATTAAAAAGGTTCCACAAAAACAAAATACGCTGGCAACACTGGGCGAGACAGCTAGTCTTTAATAAACGAAGTATGTGTCTGACATTAAATATGTGAAGATAATTTTAATTTTATGAGTCAGTAGTAGAAAAATAAAATTTAATGTACCTATACTTGTTGGGCTTTTGACGTGATACATTAATCACCATAAACTATTTATTATTTCCTTTCATACTGCGAATATTCAATTTAGTAATCTATACACAAAATTCCACATGCGATTTTACCCGTAATGGACCTCAACTCGGCTCCTACGTGTACGTATAGTGATATTCATAATGTTAACACGAGAAATAAAGATAAAATTGCCATACCCGGTTTTAGAGTTAGTAGAACCAATAAATTATTTATGGCAAATTGTATTAGGTTTTATAACAAACTCCTTAGTATATAACTGATTTGCCTGATACAACTTTTATAGTATATATTAAACGTGTCCTCATATCTAAAGGCTATTGCAGCATTAAGGATTATATTGAGGATAAAGACGTTCGGCTTCATAAAGCTTCTTGAGTAACACTTCCTAAAGAACCTGTATCCAAATAAAATTGTAGTAATATGTGATGTTCTGTTGATAATGTTGATGTATTCTGATGATGTTCATAATAGTGTGATGTTCTGTGGACTATCTGTAATCGACCTACTTACATGTATCACATTCAAAGACCGCTTCTTCTGTGTCAAATTAGTTTCATTTTATATTAGTATAAAAACACAATGATCAAATATTATTAAGACAACCGTTTAAGAAAATAATGTGTATGCCTAATAAATAGTAAAAGTAACTGGACCAGAACCTCCGTTCTGCCCATTTGAGTATGTTTCGCCGGACCATCTCATGTGGGTCGTGTTAAAACCGGCGGTAGAATAACCCACTCAGTTTGTTTCTCAGTTGAGGAGTATTGGATCCGGTGGTAGCTTTAAAGCGCGTCCGTCGTTATATAGGTACTCATCGTCCACCTAAATAATGACAATTGTTCTAACTTAATATAGACAGAACAAGCTATTGTTTATTAAATAATAAACTCAGACTAAAATATTATTAAAAATAATAACTTAAATACCTGCTTAATTTGCAAATTTATAGAATGCGGGCGTTTCCGCGCCGGCATTCTATAAATTTCGCCGTATTTGGAACTCGCCCTCTCCATAGCGTGGTATGCTAGTCATACTACGAGGAGTGGACCCTACACCACTAAAACCTTCCGGACTCTTCTCCTTCCGCCGTTAGTGAGGGCTGGGTGCCACCCTGAGCCTAAGCAAATGTTCCACTGTGGGCGTCCTGTTGCGTAGGTTGCGCACTTGTTTTAGTTTTTTACCATTGCATAAGTCACATCTAGTCATGGCTTACTGTATACTAGTGTCCGCAAGAAAAGCGTAGATATGTAGTTTTTCTTTAAGAACGAATTTTCCTTCATTCTCTTGCTTGTCATAAAAATATCGATAACACTAAAGGGCATTAGAAATACGCAGTAATTATATAGAACAATATATATCATTAACATTAACAATGTAACTATTTGTTACAGCGCAAGCAATTAAAAATGTAAATCGACTCAGAGTTTATTGTCAGGTCCATGAAGAAGGTCCATAAAATATCTGCCTACAGTTAATTTCTAGCTGGAACCAGATCAAATAGAAATTGTGTACAATACCAATGGTTTCCCAGTAAACAATTAGGCCTCAAGTTCCGCGAGACTCGTTGTAATTTATGATGTTCTTTGTTTTGTGAAACAGAAACAAAGTGGTCGGGTATAATGTTAGGAAGGACGACAGCTAGGCAGCTGCTCAGTTGGGCAAGTTCCTTACAACGTACCCCAGCCAAATAACGTTATGATAACCTCCGTGGCGTAGCGGTATAGGTCTCGCGGTAGGTCTGATAGGTTCATGGGTTCGATCCCCGTGTAGGGCAAGAAATATTTGAGTAAAACTAAGATTTCTCTCCGGATCTGGTTGATTACCTTCGGAAGCACGTTAAGTCAATGTCCTTTTCCTGGTAGACGATATTATAACAATTTTCTTCCAGGGTAAGGACAGCAGCGTTTCCTCGTGGATTAGTTTACCATTCAAATAAATATAAAATAAAGTTTACTATTAAAATCGTACGTGACAAAAGTCAAGTATCCATACATTTGCATTAACGATTTTCTGCTTGCGATGCTCCGCTGTAGAAGCATCTTGTCTAGGCCCTCTGTATCTCATAAAAATCGAACCCAGATTAAAAACAACCATATCTGTTTTATACAAACAATACTCCCGGATGGGAATCGAGCCCAAAACTAAATGTCAAACATTTAGTTTTGGGCTCGATCGATAGCAACTTACGATTTCTACTGAGTCACCGGCGCAAACTAATTATAATGCTTCGTTAAGTATATTTTTAATTATTGTCATTAAAACAATGTATTGTAGATAAACAATAGATAAATCTGTACAATATCATTAACTAACATTATTAAAAATAATAATACTAGGAAGAAATTACATCCATGTTTGTGTACACATTTGTCTTTTATAATGAGCTTTGAGGAAATATCTAATTGTCTTTGATATCTGCTTAAGATATACAGGGTTATTTTTAAAACATTAACAATCTTTCATTGGATGAAAGTACTGATGATTATAAGCAACTTTTGGTATTGGACCAAACTTGAAATTTCGAAAAAAAACAGCTTTTCATTTAGCATACATTTTGTCGAGGTAAGTGAACATAAATGTATGGAACAGCTGTTTTTTTCGCAATTTCTGGGTATAAATTCAGCTTATACATACGACCAGGGAACGGACAGCACCGTTTCCCTGTGTGGGTTGCAATACTGCGGTTACCAAACTGCCAAGCTCTGGAGGAGGCCCATGTTCTGCAGTGGACGTTATATGTGCTGAATACATATAATGAATGAACTATACACCACACTAAATTATCTACAACATTATTTTATTCTAGTAAATAAGCGTAGGAGGCGGACGCAAGAAGCGATAAGGGAACGACAATTATTTATTCCGTACATATCAACTTGTATTATTATATCGATTTATATTATAGTTTGTGTTATAATACAAATGAATAATTACTGAGTGTCGCTAGCTTCCTGCGCGTGGTTGCACAGTAGGAACTTCATAATGACTGACACTGAAAGACTTTTTCAAATTGGACCAGTAGTTCCTCAGATAAGTTCGTTCAAGCAAACAAACAAACTCTTCAGCTTTAAGATACGTCACCGATGACCGACTCAAGCGCAAGGCAAAATTATTGAGCCGATGACTCAACAGGAGTACAGGCGTGCTATTTCTAAAACGATTTTTAATCAACTTACTTTCAAAGCAACAATCAGCTTTTAACTTAATTTTATAAAATGTAGTTTCTAAAACAATAATTATGAAAAGCAAGTAGGTACCCATCCAAAATAAACATTTGTAGTAAAGTTTCCGGCTTAGAATAAACCACCCAAGGGTCTTCCCCATAGGTGTCGTATATGTATTCCGTCTTCCTTTTTAAATAAGCTATCTAACACTGAAAGAATTTTTCAAATTGGTCCAGAAGGTCTTAAAATTAGCGCGTTCAAGCAAACAAACAAACAATAAAAAAACAAACTCTTCAGTTTTATATATTAGTATACGATAGGATAAAAACTATCAGCATATTCAAAATTACGTTTGTCATACGATTCTAAACAAAGACATCAATTAGATCCGGTGCTCTCGTAGACCCGAAGTCCGAGAGGCCCGCGAACTGTACTTTACAGTTCGCGGGCCTCTTTGTTTAGAATCGTATGACAAACGTAATTTTGAATATGCTGGTAGAGCGACAGTTGCACAACCCCCCTAAAAGACTAAAACTCATAATGCCTCCATCTCATCGCCAGCCACCGCCCTGAGTTGGCACAGGGGGCGCCCTCTTGCGCAGGTTGCTTCGTTTTTAAACCATTTATTAAGGTTGGAGCTCTGCTCGTCTTTATGCACGGTGAAGTAGCAAAAGTCTCGTGGCGAAATACGTAAGTCCGTCCGAAAAAAAAACATCAATCAGATATTAAGTATCACGACATTTATATCATAAATATTAGTTAATTATGCTTTCGGAAACTTATTTGACACAGAAGAAGAGTTCCGATAGCTGATTAGTTACTTTTAACGTTGATCACCAACTGGGTGTAAATATTAACTATACCTACTAATATCATAAAAAGAAAAGATTTTAGTTGATTGTTCATTTTTTACATTTAATATACTCCGGAACTACTGAACCGATATCAAAATTTATTTTACAATTACAAAGATTCGTTATCCAGGAGTAATATAGTCTATATTTAATTATGAAGTTCCCACGGAAACGGGAGCTATGGGGGTTAAGCCGCCCATAACCCCTCAATCTCCCCGTCAGCGACCGCCTTGAGCCGAGGTCCAAGTCCCACAGGGGACGCCCTCTTGCGCAGGTTGCTTAGTTTGTAGTGTTTAAACCATTTATCTAGGCTGGAGCTCTGCTCGCCTTTATGCCCGGTGAAGTAGCAAAAGCCTCTGGGCTAACTACATAAAATAAGTAAGTCCGAAAAAAAAATCGGTTAAGCCGCGCGAGCAGCTAGTCATATCATAAAGTCATTTTAATATTGTCATTTCACACTGCCTCATTATTATGTACACCACAATCGTTAAGTAGGTATTACTCGCTATGAATTATCTCACCCACTTGCTGATTATAATCATTTGTCATACCTATAACACAATAATAATAGTATTACACTTAATATAATAGTCAGCGAGTGCGACTTGACATCTGAATAGAACCAGTTGTATTGAATTTACTTGTGTTATAATACTTTATTAATGGCTTAATATAAATAAATGTAAATGTTGACGTGTATTTGTAACCATTTTCACATTAGTACAATGTTGGTACATGGGATACGTAACATATCCAATACTGTCAATTTATTTATTTATTATGGTTAACCAACGATTATTTACACAGTACATGATATTAGATTTAGCCAAATAGATGGGATTTCTCTTGTAACAATCACTTATAGGTTAACACAGCATGCATATATAGAAAAAGAACAATTAATTAAATAGTTATACATTTTACACCTTAATTTGTAATTATAAATAGAATTAAATTAACCGAAATTTTATCAAATCGAACCCAATTCAAAACTATATTGAGCCGGAATATATTAAATTAAATTTACTTAAATTATATAAAATTTATTGGATTAAATCAGATTAAAAACTACATTAGATAAAAAAACATCGATAAATAAATCAATTTATTCAGTCATACCAGGTTGATACATTCATAGAAATAGATTAATTAAGTTACATAAACAAAAATAATATGTTACATAACGAGCAAACCAATTGGTTTGAACATTCATGTCAGTGTTATAACAAAATAAAATAAAATACATTTCATTTAATTTCATTCATAATAATTATCAATCTTCGATATATAAACAGTGGTTTAGTCTTATTTTGAAAGGGCAACTTATTAAAATAAATTAAATTAGATTAAATTAATAAATAAAGTAATTTTTTAATTATTTTATTAAATTTGAGTAAATAGGTATGAGAAGATGAATAAAAAATTAGTTAAATAGAAAGGAAAAAGGTCCATAGTTTATTAAACTTTTTGTTAAGGCCCATGTAAAAGAAAAAGTTTACTGTATATAATAGGTTTATTGCCATCTAATTATTTAAAATATACAAAAAGTGTTGTACGCGGTTGGGACGGACGAATCTCGCTTCATTTGTTTTTTCTTAATTTCTTTTTAATTTTCGTTTCGCGCACTTTTCGGATGGCTCTATGATTTGTGTTTCTTTTTAAAATATGGTTTATTACTTTTGAAACATGTAAATGGTTTTTGCATTGATATTTTTGTCACCATCACCTCCCAAAAAGAATTAAAAGAATTGGGTCAAAATACTATATAAGGTATTTTGACCCAATTCTTTTAATTATCACCCAATTCGTATGAGTCTCATTGAATTATTAGGTAGTTCGAGTATCTCTGATGGTAAAGGATCCATAGAAACATTGTGTAACCCACATAAACATACTCCAAAGTTTCTTCAAACATATTTAGTCATTGAGGTGAGGCTTAATAATATTGACACTTACAACTATTTTGTAAAATATTTCAAATTTATTTACACGTTACTATTTATGCCGAACATTCATTCAGATCTAGTTAATATTGGTAATTTTCGCTTTCCATTAAGCTCAAGACAATAATTGTTGAAACCATATGTCGATAAACTAAAGCGAAAGCTCTGATCACCCCGCTGACCTAACACCATTTACCGACATTTAACTACTAGATATCGATTTTATAATAACTGTTATTGTAAGTTACACGCAAGCGGTCGTCTGTAACTATCCTCATTAAAATATATCTTACTTTCTTCTTTTTATAAGTGACAAACCTCAAAACCCGAGAAATTCCGAGCTCGGGTATGATTAAAAAAATCAATCTCAAGTAATAGGAACAAACAACTGGGAAGTGATTTCAATTTTGTTTTACAAGCTTTAGAAAGGTTATGATAATACGGGTTCAGGTGTCTTCACAGTAAAATACATACCTATGTCTAAGGCACCTATAGTTTCTATAGCGTTTTTAAGCAAAATTGAAGAGCGCCATCTAGTAACGAATTTAGCAAATAAATTACAGTACATTAAATGAATAGGCAGATACCTCTATAGCGACTTTTTAATTAATCTGTGCATCGACATTTACTCGCAACCTCGAGAATTATTTTTATTGGATGATATTAATAATTATGCTTCTAATGCATTGTCAAACTACTTATTAGATTTCAGTGATTTCAGTGTACAAACGTTACTAGAGTATTTTAGTTTTCTTTAATATCCTTTCCGAGTCACGTTAAACAGCATACTTAACTAACTTCCTGACTTCGGACTGGTACTTAAATTTATTTGGAAAAAAAATCTAATCTAGCGACACATTTTTATTAACCCGTTAATAGAAACCAGAACCATAACCAGTGCTGGTTACGGTCGAACCTATTTGTCGAAAAGACAGCCAATATACACGCAAACGGTCGTCAGTACTCAGTATTGTCCTAATAAAAATGAATCTCACTTTCTATTTGCTCAGGATCATAATGTTTTCTAATAGATTCATAACGTAGTTTACATAATGAGTCTGTCTCTAGATTCTGTACCTACTGTGCAACTTTCACGTCACCAATTGAACTGAGTGGTTATGTTTGATCAGTCGGATTAGCATAAGTATTTGTGAAGGGGATCGTGAGATTATAGTACCAAAGTTTAAAAGGACTTGATTGGGATTTTAGGAAATTAAGCTTATATGTTTATTCCAGAATTTGTTGAATTAAGGTTTTTTGAAATAGTATGCGTGCTGCAAATATCGTCAAGGAGAATGTAATAAAAAAGAATATGAAATGAATTTCTTAGATCACTTTACGGTTAGTACAGATCTGTCAAGCTTAATATTAAACTTTCAATTTAATATAGAGTTTTAGTAGACTGGACAACGTTTTTCTAGTCAGCCTGTCTAAATAAAGATATAAATGTACTTTTAATTTCTGGAAACGTATCAACCTATTTCTATAAAATTGATAAGACTTAATCGTAGACATATAGCTTTAAAGCAGAGGCCCTTCCGATCTATAATCAACACTTAATTCCATTTCACAATGTGTTGACAAGTGATTTAACACCTGTAAACTATCTATCTCCGTTACAATTCACACACAGCCTCGTGGTGACAAGCAGAGAAGCGCCTGCTGAAATATGCACAGCTTGTTAAAACTGTGGCATTGCACTACACAATGTATGGACACAGCATTAGGTATGATGTTGGAAGTGAACGTAGAATATTTACACAGATAGTTTCTCGCGCACGGTTTTACCCACGAAGCTACCATTCCTGATAATTAAATATGGCCGTTGCTATTCTTGGATAACGTTGTTTTTAAGGGGGAAATATTTTTTGGCTATCGGTTCAGTAGTTTCCTAGGTTGCTCAATGCAAACAAACAACCAAATCTTTCTTCTTTATAATATTAGCTATGATATAGATGTGTAACGTTTAGTTTTAATTCCATTCATATCGCCGTTTAAGTTCTAAAGCCATGTCAGAACTGGTAATTTTTTAGGGAAGTGGAAAACGATATAATTTTTTATAGACACCATTAAAACACCATCATACTTTTTAATGGGTTCTATATTGGAAGATTGAACAGTGGTTGCTATAGGATATAATGATGTCTGTCTAATTAAATGAAAAAAGTCTATTTTGAATCTTCAAAATTCGATCCTAATGTAAAAACCGCCACAATCAGGAACCTTTTTACTGTTGATGAATATTAATTGTAAAAATGTACAACTTAAATATATAAAAAAGGATTAACACAACGACAACATTAAATACTACAAATTAACTCGAAAAATAAAATCTTATAACAAAAAAACATAAAAAATTCAAATGTTGTAGGCACGTGACAAGGTATTCGAACGTGGTGTTAGCACTAAAACAACGAAAAAGAATATCTACGACTATAAAATGATATATTACAACGAGCATCACGTACCATAACTCGTAAATTCTCATTTTTATAAGTGAGTAATGTTGCTCCGTACCAAATGAACATCTAAATTATAGTAGGTACCTATTTCAGACAAAATAAAAAGTAAATACGAAGCATTGCGAGTAACGCCCTGACGCCGCTAAAATACACCTTGGCCTGAACACGCGAATCAAAACTTTGCCTTACTCTGTCAGTAGATCTGTCGCAGCGTCAGGTGCTTGATGTCATAACAAACTTCATTTTTTTACGAAAATGCCCAATTGTGTCATGAAAGGTTGTACAAATCAAAGCTAAAGGTTATTTTTAAAACATTTGAAAATTCATAGCTACCATTTTAACCACACCAATGCACAAAAAAGCCAGCTTCAGTGCATTGTTTGACAGCGCTCCGTACTTACTTTTTATTTCGTCGGAGGTACTGAGTACCTACTTGAGTAATGAACATTGCTAAAATATCTTCAGAAAGATTGTGAATTGATAAAAATGTTGTGAACCATCAACATATTTAATGCCCAATGTAATCTATTTTGTTCTTTATACGACTTACTCGTAGCATCTTTAATTTGATAAAAGAAATATGATTTTCATATGCCTAAAAAGTTTTTATAGCAAATCTTGAAACGCCACGATCTAAGTATCCAAGGCAAGGCGTAATATTTACGGTTGAATCAAATTATGAAACCAATCTTATACTAAAAGATAAAATAATAATCGTACACTAAAAGGTCATTTTCGCTTATATTTCCAGATGTTAGGCGACTGGTTCGTTGTGGAATATTATGCTAGCGCTGAAGAGGCACTCTCATACAGTTGCATGAAAGCAGTTTTTACTGAAGACGATCATGTTCCGACCGCAGGTTTGTTCCATTTTTAATTAAAATTCTACTACGTATTACAGTTTTATTTAATGAATTACTTTTTTTAAGATTGCAGTGTTATGTGTGATGTCTGTATTTACATGATTAGAGTAGAGTTTTGTAGGTGTCTAGTTTTATTTAGTTAGATGCTTTTCTACATAGTGTAAACAAAAGTGTATCTACCGTACCTATCTACATTACCTACATTGCACTATACCCTACATTGTAATCTAGGCACACACGAACGAAAACCGCACTTATTACCAACGGTACGTAACCAACGCAAACAAAAATATACCTAATTTACGACTAAAGCGTTCATTTATTTATAAACATCACCCGTAAAATTATTTATTTCCGTATAAAACCACATTTTTTCTTCAATGTACCTAAGTAGGTATCAATCCCTCTCTATAGCCCAAAAATAAAAAGCGATCAGTTATGAGTATGAAAAGCTACCGAACGAAAAAAAAATTATTCTGTTTAAAGTTTATTAAAAATGTTTTATTTTTTTATATTTAGAACGTCAATAATGTAATTTAAATAGATTTTGTCAATGTGTAAGAGCACGGCCGAGATTCTGATGCCTGTTTCTGGATTGCGTGGATCCAATAATATGCAGATACAACGAGATATTTTATTAATAATAGCTTAAGTGTGTTAGTGCACCTACATTCTCTTGGAGGACTAAAGTCTAACTATAGGGCTAAAGGTGACTAAGGACTAAGGTAGTCGATTGCTCAGCTTGAGATCCGGCGGCTCCGGCGTTACAGTACAGTAAAATAGACATAAACGTTATATTTGTTGATAACAGACATAGTAACTATGACACATTGTAACCACACAATGTAAAAAAAAAGAATCACAAACCCATATTTGAATCACTCGTTGTTGTGAATATCAATCACGTCACCTTGCCTTGGCCTATAAATAAATAAGGACTAATAGAAATACACACAACAAAATAGCATTATGATACAAGTATACATTACATGGTTAGAATCTCAATAACAATTTAGTTGCAGCGGTAAAAAAAATATTATTTGAAACTCACGTCATTCAAGAGTCCCATATCTCATAATGAATAAAAACAGCCTTAATAGATATTATTTATAAATGTCTCAGTTAATATCCTTAAGCATTTAATTTAAAAGTAACCCGTGGCGTAGCTGCAAAGGGCTCGCTATAACTCTCGATGGTCGTGGATGTGATCCCCGCGCCGGACAAACGCTATTTGGGTACTTAGATACTAGTAACTCACTAAACTATAACAGTGATAAAAGGAAACAAAAACAGAAAAAAATAATTGAATGCTACACTAAAAGTCCCCAAAAAGTGAACCTATCTTTACCATAAAGATATAACTAGGTATATCGATTTATTCCCATTTATTTTTGTTTAGATGGCACCATAGAGTTCACGCCGGGAGTCACAATGAATTTCACTTACCGATTCGCCGATGACCCTCTTGGGGAAAACCTTTTGGGAAATATTACGTGGCGAGTGGACCTCAACGAACCAGCACATTGGACTCACGCTGAGAAAACTTGTAAGTATCATATAGATTAGTATTGTACTATTTGTATTTTTGTTTGCAAGTAATAATTGGATTGACTTTAAAGCTCATGTAGTATTTCGTTTTTCCAAGGAAACGAGTTACATTACACGTAATGTTACATTACATTAGTCAAACTACTCGAGACAAGTAATATAAAAAGTCTTACTTACAAAATACTGGTAATCGGTATATATATTTTGAAAAACAAATACTTATCTTCTCAATTGCCGGTTTCGCCAGCGTAGACCTTGTCTTATATAAATTTTGACACTCACAAATTATGTTGCTTTCTATTGGTAAAAGAATTTTCAAAATCTATTAAGTCACAAATTATACAATATAAATTCGAATATTCACAAATACATACTTAAGTTGTTGGTATATTCATCTGAAAATCTTACGGGGAGTTTAAGTAACCAACTATTTCAGCTACTTCAGCATCATGTTCTACTAATATTACAAATCAAACATAGAATAATAATATGATAAAGAGATAAAGAGATAGACACATAAACAACAAAGGTATTAAAATTAAATTTGGATTCTGTATAACGTATTTCATTCAAAACCAGATAAATTTCCCAGGCGCAGTGAGATGTATATATTTATATTTTGTTTGTTTATCTTTAGATACTTACATTTGTCCAATTAATTTATTATCTTTTTCAACATATCAATGTGTGTGTGCTAAAGGAAAAATATGTATATTATATTTTCTAGCTAATAATAATTAATAGCTAATATATTAGATCGCGTGGATAACCCTTTTTCACAAGTCAGTAAACATCACTTTGTTGCTAATATTAGACGTTGTAGAGGAACGACGATAGCTTTGGTTTTATATGGCATATTGAGGGCGCTCATATATATTCCGTTTGTTTATATATTTAAATTAAATAAACATTTACAGCATTGTAGACTATAGACTAAACGCAAAATGTTATCATATCGTTTTGGTTTTTTTTTTCGGACGGACATATTTTGTTAGCCCTGCTGCTTTTGCTACTTCACCGGGCATAAAGGCGAGCAGAGCTCCAGCCTAGATAAATGGTTTAAACACTACAAAATAAGCAATCTTTTTTTTTGTCCGGGGTGAAATGCTTTTACGCTTTCCCACCGCCGCTGCAGCGTATTCGCGCGCTGGCGGTGGTATATGTGGGGCTCGTCCTCTCCATAGCGTGGTATGCTAAACTCATACCACGAGGAGAGGACCCTACACCACTAAAACCCCCCGGACACTCCTTCGATCCGCCGTTGGCCGGGGCCGAATACGCATAAGCAATCCGGCCCCCCGACGGCACCCGCGGCCAGTATGACACCGCGGGATCTCCTGGGCCACACTTACAGTGGCCCAATTATAGGGACGCCTGGAGTGTAGAGGCGTCCCTACTTCTCATGGGTCAGCCTCGAAGGGAGCGGGGCCCATGTGCCACTCCCCGAAGCCGAGCCTAGGGCGGTAGGCGGCGGAACAATCTAAGCAACCTGCGCAAGATGGCGTCCCCTGTGGGACTTGGACCTCGGCTCAGGGCGGTCGCTGACGGGGAGATTGAGGGGTTATGGCTTTTAGTTACTTTACCGGAGTTTTGTGCAACTAGCTATCGCTCTACTTTACAGGTCGCGGGCCACTCGGACTTCGGGTCCACGAGGGCATCGGAAGGTTCTTAGCAAACTAAGGGTCGGAAGGGCCCGGATTTGGCCCGGTAGCAAGGACACGTAAAAATGTATCTATATATTTTTGGTAAACTACAAATATAAAGTCGCCATGTCACTAATATAGTGTCGGTAACATATTTCTAGCTTAAAAAAACTTCTAACCTTGTCATTATGCGAAACTGGTAGAAATTATTAAGGTTTTTGGAAATTACCATATAAAAATAGAACGTATCGACTTTGCCACTCTAGATATTAAACCAAATTCACAATTCTATCAATATAATATTTTTATAGCTCATATAGGTATATCAGACGAAGTCATAAAAAATATACACAGAATTTTCCCGCGAAACAATTCTAGTTGAGCCCAATTAATAGCTTGCTTGTTAACAGAGAGCCAAGCGAAAATATGATCGCGTCAGCAATATTGGAAATACTGAACTTTGCTTACATGACCTCGATCGAATGTTTTTGAATTTATGTATGAAGCGCAAACAAAACAATATCAATATTGTTTCAGTTTTCCGCTATTGTCTGACAGTTTTCGTGTAAAATACATTCATATTTTTGCCTTTCACACCGTAATAGTTTATTGTGTATCATTTGTATTGAAATATATTGGTTATATCATTCGTATTCGTGAACTTTAAGTTCTATATTTTGTGAACCAGGGGATTGAGATATAGAAGATGCCTGATTACTTATAATAATGATATTATCATAATCAGCCCGTATAACGTCCTCTTCTGAACATGGGCCATCCGAGGGAAGACTTTGCCATAGTCACCACGCTTAGCAGGTGGGTTGGTGACCGTAGTATTATATTGTAACACACAAGAAAACGCTGGTGCCCGTTCCCTGGTTTACGCTTGTTATAGATTAGGTATGTTATAACAATCGGGACCAACGGCTTAACGTGCTTTCCGAGGCTTGGAGGGTGGTACCTCAACCAAACAGACCCGGGGGCCGAGTCTGCTATTTTTTAAGTATTGTGCCACCGTAGTGCCATCATGATATAATTATGCCAAAAACGGTAATCTACTAATCTCACTATGGTTTCGGCGCTGGAATGGCAGTCGGTGTTGCTACCGCAGAAAAAGGCCGTCATCAGAAGTAGCAGGGAAGATGGATGCTAGTACCTTTGTACATTGCTGTTTGTCTGTCTTGTTGTATCTATATCTTCTGTGTGTATGTGTAAATAAATAAATAAAAATGGTTAGGGAGATTGGAATGTTTATTTAGGCGATTTCAAAACTTATAAATGTATCATTTGTTATTATATTTTTTTTTTTTTTTTTTTTAAAAAGACAACTCCCGCACTAGTGAAATAAATCCCTGTGTCGCGGGGGACTTTACAAACATTCATTTCACGGACACAAAGTACACCCAGACTCAGAACAACTATTTGTGGTTCACACAAATAATTGTCCCGGGTGGGAATCGAACCCAGAACACCAGGTCTCAGAAGCAACTATCGTAACCACTGAGCCACCGGTGCAGGTAATGTTATCGTGGCGTCATAGTGACACCATTATGACGTCATTTGGATTAGTAGATTACCAAATGGGAAGAAAACCGACCATTGAACTGTCATTGACAGTTCATGAACACGCCATTACGATAGTAGACTCGGGGCCCTGGAAAGAAATGTTAGAGTTTTCACAAAGATTTCTTGTCTGAGATGGGGATTGAACCACGACCACGGACCCCGACCTCCGAAACTTAAAACGAGACTTGTGTTATACTATTATTAATACGTATTATATAAAACAGTCACTTCCCGTGGCCAGATAGACTGTTTCTATATTCGTGATAATCTTAAAACCTACATTTTCTATCCCTTATATCAGGCATCGTTCTTTAAGGACATGTCTTCACAGCCTAGGTTGCCTGCCATAAAAAAAACTTTTTGTTTTCAGATGAGGGTATCTACAACACATATGTACTAGACACAGAGTACAAGACGTGGGCGCTCCTGCTGCACTGTGCGGAAAAGAAGGAAGGCACCCGATACTTAAGTGCCTTCGTGCTGTCCAGGACTACAGCGCTACAGAAAAATGTTATGGCTTATCTGAGGGACAAATTGCCGAGGTATATTGTACACTTTGTTCGAGACATTTAATATGCATTTTAGCGTGGGTGGACTTCAGTGGAGAAATCCATGTTGCTCAAGTGGTGTATGTATGATTCATTTAATAGTAAGTCAACCAATACGTAGGTAGTACCTAGTAACCTAACTGACCGGTAGATTTGCAGGAGCACCCGGGGGGTTTTAGTAGGAAGACCAGTCCCTAGTTATTTTAGCATAACATTGCTAAAGGAAAAGGCCTGACCTACATATCGCTCCGCCAGCGCGAAGTTAATACGTGCCTTTCCGCGGCGGTAAAGCATTTAGAAAAATTGGCATTTACTACATAAAAAATACACAATATGGCTCAGCTCTCTATTATAGCGGTCTATCTATGCACAAACAAGCATGAGACCGACTGACAGTGATGGGCGTAACTAGTTACTTAAGTAATCTGATTAATAATTGAATTACATAATAATTTGATTAAAATGTAATCTAATTACATAATAATTCAATTACATTGTAATTCAATTACTTTGGATGTTCTATGAAATTAATTGCAATGTATTTAATTACAAAATAATTTAATTACAATGTAACCTAATTACATAGTATTCAATTATATTGTAATTGTAAAAACGTTGAATTTGAAATGTCGCATGCTTGCATCGCATGGCTGCGATGTTGGTAGGTACTGCAAGTTAGAACCGTACGGCGCGGCGTCATCGGGAAGTAGTAAGGATATGTGCGGGGACGCGGGGGGGGGGAGTTATTTTACTGAATTTATTATTTCCTAAAATACTGAATTTCCTAACTACTTTCCTGTACTTAAATAAAAACTAATCAGAAAAATTTAAGAGAAAAATCAAGAAAACCTACATAAAATTGAGCACGATTTTTCTTTTGCAAATTGTGTCGATTCTACATTAGCCGAAGGAACTTCGTTCCTACCTGGTGTCCCACGACACCATTAAGTTTTTTTATAAGATGCAGTGCAGGTTTCCCATCACGGCCATTACTAATATAAATGTGTAATTACGTTTTATCATCTTACTTATAATATGTAGGTAATCTGTTATAATGTAATTAGATTAAGTTGCAATTAAATTACTTTGTATTTAATTACAGTAAGTACTCATTGTAATTAGTTACTTAAGTAATCTGTTCGAAAGTATTTCAATTACAAATTACAATGTAACTGTAATTTGTAATTATTAATCTAATTACTTTTTGCCCATCACTGCCGACTGAGGAGTAAGACGCAGAACTGTCAACTTACGTGCTCGCCGAGTGTAAATGAAACTCAACTTCAGGATGATTTATATATAAATAAAATTTCTAAAACTAAATCCAAGTTTTTGTACCGATCGCGATGCGGAATGTGAATCCTCAAAACCTCGCTTTTTAGTTAGAACAAAAGTTCCCGTTAGAACTTTATAATTAAATAGCCTATGTCACTCAGGGTGAAAGTAGCTTTCCGATTTTGAAATCGGCACAGTATTATTAGAGTTTATTTATAACATATATACACACACACACACACAAAAATAAAATACAAATCTTTCCTCTTTATAATATTAGTATAGAAGTACAGATTTCTTACTGGTTACATTACCGCCCTTTTTAGAAAATAGTCATATGAATTCAACGCTAGAAAAAAGAATCCGATTCGTCATTTCACATAAATTTAAGCCGCAATAGAATAGATATTTCCATAAAAACTTATCTTCCATTTTATCCGTCCAAGCTGTCTTCAAACATAATGGGTTCTCGAGATAAGTAACTGAGGTAAGAGGACAAATGATCCAGTCCTTTGTTGCGCGTTTGGGGTTTGAAAGAAACGGAAAGTCGTTTATAAAAAATATATATATTTAATGTAAAAATAGTACAAAATTAAGTGTCAAGAACACAACACACAGAAGTATGACTGTCTATGAGTAGAATTATAATTATTTAAAAATTAAGGTACATATACATAAATATAGTCGTCATCGGAATCAATATCGGAAACGGCGACTGTCAAAAAAAAAACAGATTAAATGACCAGTAGGTACCAGTTTTATTACAATTTCCTCATGCAAACTTCGATCCCTCGTATCATCTTTTTATAGGTGTAATTTTGAAAATATTTTCGTTTTGGGTCTCTAAGGGCGCCCATACAAAACCGCGATGCGATGCGATACGATACCGCATGCAGCAAATATCTACATGCAAGTTCGCAGATATTTGCGATGCATTGCGCATACCTATACAAAATAAACATATTATAGTTTCCATAGGTTTCTATGTCTAACCATTTAGATTGTGGGTTGTCTATAACACAGTCAGACATTTTTTTTCGGACGGAATATGATATAAGCTTTCTCAAGAGGGTGTCCCCTGCGGAACATGGACCTCAGCTTAAGGCGGCTGCTGGCGAGATTGAAGAAAAAATTATGACTTTCAGTTTTGAATAGAGTTTTGTGCAACCGGCACTCTACTTTACATATATGTATAATAATGGAAAATAACTGATAGTCCCTCGTGGTTTAGTACTTGCAGCGTGTTTTATAGCATCCAGGTTACAGCTATCCGAATGCCAAAATTAATTAAAATCCGTTATGCCGTTTTTGTGATGTTGAGCAATTTTTTACATTTATAATAATATATCATACCGGAAACTAACGTTGCACGTTGAATATAATATGTATAAAATAATATACACCAACTAAATAGGGAAAGGATTAGCAGTGGTATACACAATCAATTCTTTGCCTACCTTGTATATTTTGAGGTTTTTAATGGTACCTAATACAGTAAACAATGTCAAAATGATATTTTACTTTCTCTAGTTAGACAAAGAAAGGAAACAAGGGAATAAATTTACCGCCGACAAAAAGTTCTCGTCAAAAGCATTGTCTATGTCCAAATTGTCTACTTATAATCATGCATTAGTACAATTTTAAAAAGAATCAATTATTAATTTCTTTTGAAAAATAAAAAGAATAGCGACTTGAAGACGATAATTTTGATTTTGATTTTGATGGTGATATGCGGGTAACCATAGCGCTCTAGGCGTTACCCACAAAATCACCACAGATGATAGAAATAGTGGTTGCGGTAACTCAAAAAGAGAGAGAATTAGAGCAATTAGACCCCCCCCACTTTCCTGTGGGAGGGGGAAGTAGTAGTGGTAGTTATTATACCACTCCCGCTTAGAGAAATCCAGTCGCTACCGCTGGTCACACCCCTTCCATGCCTCCTTTCCAAGGGCAGTTACAAAACGAGCAGGTGTTATCAACGATAGTGCGCAATTTCCATTGATTTCCACCGACTATTGCAAGCGCAGTAGAGCCTTAAGATATTTCAGTATGTACTACATAATTTTACATAACATAGTACATTAATTCCGTATCTATAATGTGACCGTCAGAATCAATGAAATAGGAAAATAGCCTTCGCACTCCAGTAACTCATTGCGGCAGTAGATATAGGAAATACTAGTTTCGTATTAATGTCGACTGTATTAAAGAAAATTTTCTTCACCGTACCCTATGCCAAAGTTTTAATATTTTGAAATACTGAGAAAATATTCTAGGACAATATGTACTTTCAAGACAACCTCCGTAGCGTAGCGGTATATGGCTCGCTTTAAATTTTGGAGGTCGTGGGCTCGATCCCACGCCGGACAGGAAATCTTTGTGTAAATTCTAAGATTTCTTTCCGGGTCTGGTTGGTTGAGGGACTACCCTCCGTGCCTCGGAAATCACGTTAAGCCGTTGGTCCCGATTGTTATAACATCATCCAACGGGCAGCAGCGTTTCCTTGTGTGGTACAACATAATACTGCGATCACCAATCCACCTGCCAAGCGTGGTGACTATGGCAAATAGGAGAATCCCCTCCCCTGGGAGGAGGCCCATGTTCAGCAGTGGACGTCATACGGGCTGATGATGATGTATCAAGGATGTTTGCGACGTAGAAATAATTACGCAAAGGATTTAAAACAAAAATGTTTTCTACGCAGAGGAGGCGTTAGGGTAGGCGCCAGATATAAAGAAGCGCCGCAGACGCCCTTTTCTTTATATTTGCTAGAGGGGAGTGGATGTCTTTGAATGTTTATGTCATTGATTTGCTGTTAGGGGGCGCCGAAAAATACTCGCCCAAGGCGCTGGTAGTGCTAAAACCGGCACTGTTTCTACGTATTTTTTCATGCTCACTGCATTATTACTCTTGCGGCGGTTGCTTAGTTTATCTATACCAATATTATAAAGAGGAAAGATTTGATAATTTGTTTGTTTGTATTGTATAGGCTCCGAAACTAAAGCGATTTGAAAAAATTTTCACTGTTGGGAAGCTATAATATTATCCCTGGATGACATAGGCTCTATGTAATTGTGAAGATCCCACGGGAACGGGAGCTACGCGGGTGAAATCACGCGCGTAGATCTATAGTTTATAAACCATTTAATCTCTGCTCGCTTCGATACCCGGTGAAATAACAAAAGCCACTAGACTACACAAATATCCTACCGAAAAAAAAACTGTCTTAATCGCTGTTTCCAAGTTTGTTAGGGAAGGAGAAACAATGGTTTACCTAGAAATTTTCTATCGAAATAATACCGAGAAGTTTTAGAAAACATATATTTGGTTCCATATATGTATATGCCCACCGTCTTTCCCCAAGACGGTGGGAAGTCTATAAAAGATTTCCACCACGAAAAAAAAAGGATAAATTATGAATAGGCCACAGGATAGGAAATAGCAAAATTGTAATAACGTTTTAGTGTATCAGTTAACTAATTTATTTTTACGAAACTATATGAAGGAAGCAATGCTGCTATCATTGAAATATCTGATGCAATAGGTAACATATTTAAGTACCAAATAATTAATTAAATTAAAGAAACCTCATTGCTCTATTTCAATTAGCTGTTCTCTAAAAACAGATAGTATACTTCCTACATTTTGCTCATTTCATAAATTATGTACAGTCACCAAAAGAGATGGGTTGACACATTGTGAAATGTATTTGAAATTTATAACACGTTTATGAGAAGAGTTATATTATGGGCATTGGTAACACAGCTGGCAGACAACTTTTCACATAAAAAGAACTAGCGGCTTTCGTAGCAACAAGCATATTTTTATTAACATCACTTGATAATCAAAGTCAAAGTCAAAGTCAAATATCATTTATTCCGTAAAAATGGTAACATTTATTTGGAATCGTCAGAATGATGTAAACCTATCTCCTTGGTTGACTGTACGGCTTAGAATAGACTACCCCATGACATTGATGTCGTAAGAGCGGACTGAGGGAAATACCAAAGGACAGCAGCTTCTATCAGTTCAATGTTAGTTAACATCTTAATGCGATCACCAATCCACCTGCTGAGCGTGGTTATTACGGCAATACTCGTCATCGGCCCTACCTTGCTAGATCTGTATAAAGGAGGCCCGGGTTCAGTAGCTGTTGATAATAAATTAATTGGTATCCACGCAGCATTCCGCATTTAAAATTTGAGTAAAGAACCTAAATTTTTCCTAATGAAACTCCGCCGTTTTCCGCAGCTCACAGCTAACGTCACGAATGCTTTTAGCGGGCTGACTACCATTTTGGATGGAAATTTTAACAGCAGAAAGCTTATATTACTATTAATTAGTCCGTCAGTTAAATTACCAAAACATATTGGACATGTATTTTTTATTTATCAATTCAATCAAAAATGACAAAGACAACAAAGTTCTGCAATTTTACCTAAGAGTGACGTCAAAGGCCTCCCTGATTGTGACGTCACTCTTAGTTAAAATTTTACCTCGTCACATGAAATTTCAACCCAATACTACCGGAAAGACGTGTCCAATACTCTTTGGTAATCAAACTGACGGACCAAATAGAATTTTTTAGTCGCCATCACTTTTGTGTCCTTGTCTTATCGAATGTACAGATACATATTATTATGCTAAATTTGTAGCACCTTCCTGTTTACTTCGGAGATAAAAAGCGGGAATAATTTGTATTCAAAGCTAGCGTTAGTTTCAAATTCCGCATTGTAAAATATCCAGTCGGTCTGAATTGCCATTCACGACGCTCTACAATCCGCATCAAATACTTTAGGCAAATGGTTCAGAAAGTGGAGAGTCGAAGTAAATCCGACAAAGAGTGCCGCGGTACTCTTCTCGAGATTTAACAGTCCACCGGACATTCCACCGGTCAAGATGTTTGGCGAACCAATCCCTTGGGAATGGCAAGCCTAGTACTTAGGCGCAATCCTTGACCGAAAGCTAAACTTTAGAGCGCATGTAGAAACCGTTCGTGTTAGTCGACTACACTGTCTTCTAAATTCACGCAGCAAATTATCACTAGATATCATTATCTAGTGACAAAATTATGGTTAGGAGTTACACAACGTGTATACGACCGATTATGACGTACGCGAGCACCGTATTCGCTCATACCGCGTCTAGCAGTTTGTTTCGCTTACAGACAGTTCAAAGTAGATTCACTCGACGAGCCACCGGGGCACTGTGGTTCATTCGTAATCGCAATTTACATTCTGATCTTCAACAGCCTTCCATCAAGCAGTGGATGAAAGAGGTGTCGGAACGCTTCTTCGAATTCGCGGCGCAACACTCAAACCCGTTGGTTGTTGCAGCATCTGACCATAGGCCTTTGCTTACAAAGCGTCGTAAACACCGTCGGCCTCGGGGCGTCCTAGATGACACAGACGACGAGATAACAATCTACCAACTAGCAGTAAAAATACTGCAAGAAACTAGCACCACTACACAGAGACCACTCTATCCGACCCGCCGGAGAAGAGTGCGCCCGCGAACGCGACGCGTCCCCCCTCGTCCTCCTGACCCTTAGTTTGCAAAGAACCATTCGATGCCCTCGTAGACCCGAAGTCCGAGAGGCCCGCGAACTGTAAAGTAGAACGACAGTTGCACAAAACTCCCCTAAAATACTAAAAGTCATAATCCCTCAATCTCATCCCCAGCGACCGCCCTGAGCCGAGGTCCAAGCCCCACAGGGAGCGCCCTGTTGCCAGTGATGGGCAAAAAGTAATTAGATTAATAATTACAAATTACAGTTACATTGTAATTTGTAATTGAAATACTTTCGAACAGATTACTTAAGTAACTAATTACAATGAGTACTTACTGTAATTAAATACAAAGTAATTTAATTGCAACTTAATCTAATTACATTATAACAGATTACCTACATATTATAAGTAAGATGATAAAACGTAATTACACATTTATATTAGTAATGGCCGTGATGGGAAACCTGCACTGCATCTTATAAAAAAACTTAATGGTGTCGTGGGACACCAGGTAGGAACGAAGTTCCTTCGGCTAATGTAGAATCGACACAATTTGCAAAAGAAAAATCGTGCTCAATTTTATGTAGGTTTTCTTGATTTTTCTCTTAAATTTTTCTGATTAGTTTTTATTTAAGTACAGGAAAGTAGTTAGGAAATTCAGTATTTTAGGAAATAATAAATTCAGTAAAATAACTCCCCCCCCCCGCGTCCCCGCACATATCCTTACTACTTCCCGATGACGCCGCGCCGTACGGTTCTAACTTGCAGTACCTACCAACATCGCAGCCATGCGATGCAAGCATGCGACATTTCAAATTCAACGTTTTTACAATTACAATATAATTGAATACTATGTAATTAGGTTACATTGTAATTAAATTATTTTGTAATTAAATACATTGCAATTAATTTCATAGAACATCCAAAGTAATTGAATTACAATGTAATTGAATTATTATGTAATTAGATTACATTTTAATCAAATTATTATGTAATTCAATTATTAATCAGATTACTTAAGTAACTAGTTACGCCCATCACTGCCTGTTGCGCAGGTTGCTTAGTTTGTAGTTTTTAAACCATTTATTAAGGCTGCTATTCTGGTGAAGTAGCAAAAGCCTCGTGGCGACCTATGTATGTCAATCCGAAAAAAAAATACTAAAGAAAAAGAGACATACCAAAAAAAGATGGGACGATGATATAAGACAAGTAGCAGGGGTGACATGGAGCAGAGTAGGTCAGGAAAGACAGAAATAGAAAAGGTTGGAAGATGCCTTTGCCAAATAGCAAACAGAGCTGCAGAAAGTTAGCAAGAAACAAATTAAATATATAGAATAAGTTACTTAATTTAAGATGTAAAACATAGTGTATGCAAATCTGAAAAAAAGGCTATTTTGTTTATTTTGAATACTAAAGTTTTGTTTTCTTTCTAGGTATGACATAGATATCAACTACGTATTCCCTATTCCTCATGACGACTGCTCATCCAAGCCAGCAAGACCTGATTACACACCAATCCTAGTTGAAGTTGGCAGCAAGATACCGAAGAAGCCTGGAGTCAGCTACGATGTGGCTTTCGGTCATTAAGACCTGATATGTTTACAATACACTGATATATTTAAATTTTAAGAAAGATCTAATAAAGTAAAAATATATCTAATTTCTCATGCCTTGTTTCAGTAATTTTATAATTTTCCATGATTTATTTTAATTAAAGTTGAGTTTGCCCAATTTGCTGTTACAATTTATCAATCATAGTTCAATAATTATATTATTATAGTTGAATATTCAATTAAAATGTATTTCTGGTACAGATAATAGTTAGTTTTAAATCATCACTGAAGTTCAACTGCAATAGTGAAAAAAAGTTTCACATTAGAAACTCTTGGCAATGCATCAGATAAAATTGAAATACGTGTATTTTTATAATTTTTTCAATAAAAATGTATCCGAAATCTGAAACTGTTAAATGGAGGGCATATACCTAATTTGATAGCACATTATATTTTAAAATTAAAAACATACTGCTGCCGGAAAAACACTTGATATTTTGACATTAATTATTATCAGTGTTATAGTAGTAATATAATTTTGATTTACAACTGTATTATAGATTAAAAAGACCATTTATTTTGCAGAAATGCAGTTTTATTTTCATACAGAGAATTCATTTACAAATAACAATATTAAATGAATCAAAATAATATTATGTTTTGCTTACTGAAAAACACATTGTTTATTACGATTTCGACAGCAATTTTTTGCCTATAACTATAACTATCGTTAAAGCTATTTATTTTTATGTTGTTATCAATTCACGTTAGTACATCAATAAATCTATTTAACAATAAATGAAATGTTTCGTTTGAGTTCCATATAAATTAAATCTTGCCTGTTTTTTTTTCGGACGAACATATTATTATGTAATCTACGAGGTTTTAGCACTTTATCGGGCGATATTTTTTTTTTTTTTTTTTTTACTGCATATAGTCTCACGTTTGACCTTAATCTCGCTTGATGGAAGGCGAAGATAAGGCCTAAGATGATACACGCTTGCCTAGAAAGCGCCTCCCAAACTATTTAATAAATAGTTTGGGAACTAAGCAGCATGCACAATAGGGCGCCCCCTATGGCCCTAGGCGTACCGGAGATTGAAGTATGATGACTTTTAGATATTTTTTTTGGAATTTCGGGAACTACTTATAGAAATAGTATTTAGCCACTACAGCAATTTATAAACTTAGAAGTGAAAACTAATACAAAGGGACTCCTATTCTAAAATCAGTATTATTAAAAAATCAGCTGTGTGTTTGTGCCTTCACCTCTTAAAAATTCTGATATTTACCGGGTTTTATTAAATAAAAACCTCGTCCTTATAATTACGAAAAAAATACAAAATTGGTCATATAGTAATCACGTTATGAGCGTTTAATTTTTATTTATATAAATTACTACATTAATCATTTACTCCATTAAGTAAATGCAATATCTTTAACTATTTAATTTTTGTAGTGCCTCATTTATCATCGTCATTTCAGCCAAAGAACGTCCAATGCTGCACATAGGCCTCCCTCATAGATTTCACCCAGTTACTGCAGTTGGAGGCCGCCTGCATCCACCGTGATCCCGCGGCCTTTACCAGGTCATCCGTCCATCTAGACAGTCCATCTAGATGTACGGATGGCCATCTATATTGTAAGTTTATTGTGTGTTAAAACGATACATCAGAATTTTATTGGAACAAAACAATACAGATTATAAATTAATGTTAATAATTACTATTGTTATAACACTGTTCAAGATACAAGAATCTATTTATCTTAAAGACGTAACATTCCTTACAAAAATGGACAAGTCTTATTTAGCCGGATGAATCCGAATAATCTCAATAGGTACTATACTTGATTGCATTTCACAATGTGTTTTACTATTATAATGATATGTGGTATTAATTATGAATCCTATCCTACGCAGCAACATAGTTATTATATAACGTAATATTGTAGGAGAGAAAGTATCTGAATTCAATCATGTTTTACTTAACATTATGCTTTAATTTAAGTCATTAATGAATTTAAGTAATAATTAATTAAACAATAATTATTATATTTGATTAGACTTTGTTAAAAATGTCTTCGTTGTTAAGCTTCAAATTAAATCATCATCATCAGCCCGTAAAACGTCCATTGCTGAACATGGACCACCATCCGAGGGAGGGTCATCACGCTTAGCATGTGGGTTGGTAACCGCAGTATTATGTTGTAACACACAAGGAAACCCTGCTGCCCGTTCCCTCGTATACGATTGATATAGATTATGTTATAACAATCGGGACCAAGGACTTAACGAGCCAAAGCCTAGTAAATGCACATTCACTATTGACTTGAAGATAGAATATATCGTGCAAGGGATACCGATATCGGCAATCAGTTACACATCATATTATGATTAAAAACGAAGACCAGATTGTTTCAAGTGAATTGGAGTGATTTTAATGGCGTTAGGATGTAAAAAGACAGCAGTAAGTTGGTGCTACATTGACATTCGGTACAAAATAAAAATACCTCTATAAAATGTTCAAATTACGGACAGCAGTAAAACGGATACTTTGCTAGATAAAATCAATGTATAGTCCTGAATCAATTATTTATTGGTGAACACTGCCTTCTCAATTGGAAACTTAAAGATCAAAAAGACAAAACAATTCAATAAACTGAGTAGATTTAGTATTACATATAGAGTAGCGTCAATAACATTAATAAACAAGAGACTGCACTGGCGACTTCGTCATTTTGGTAGATGCTGTTGCGTTGTGAGTTCGATTCCCACCTGGGACAACTGTTTGTGTGAACGACAGATAATAATTGTTCGATTTTTGTGTCCGTGAAGTACGTGTTTATACGTATACACCCTTTGACCCATTAATCATACCTAGGTACCTAGACTTAATTCGGCTGAAATGCGCGACACAAAGTTATTGTTAACCTGGCTATGCTCGACTTTTTACGTAAAAAAAAGGACGTTGTAAAGGTGAAGATGATAAAAAAAATCGATGATTCGGAAAACCATTCTTAGGCTAATAAAAGTTTCCGAACGTTCAATTACTTATGAACTACTACTAGTTATCGCGTAAATACTCAAAAAATCTTCAATTTATCTTAGTATTATTATTCTAACAATTCATTAAATTTTCATGGCGTCACAGTAAATTCAATGTTATAATGTTAACGCCTTCAAAGAACTGATAGGGCATGCACATTGTTCGATAACATAATTAGTATGCTAGCGAGCACTCGTTTGTGTACTCAGAAGACAATAAACTACTTATACACTAGTAGTTACAGACGGTGAGCGAGTGGACGGTATTTTAGAGTAAATTAATTTAAAAAGATGGTGGTTTTATTAAAAAGCTATTATTATTTACTAACAACAGGTCGCAATAAAAGGGGCGCATTGGATGCAGTAGTAGCATAAAAGCACAGATAAAAGCGCGTCTGTCGTTACGTAGGTGCTTAAGGTCCGCCCTAATAAATGACAACTGTTCTTGTTAAATACAGACAGAACATACTACTATATAAAAGAATAGTAATGTATTTAATAAGAATAATGATTATATAAGCTAAATGTATCTAAATTAAAGATATTAATACAATTTAATTCTTAAATGTAATTTTAGAATTAAAACTTTTGTGAGTGGTACACATATTTATATTATTCAACCGGTTGTACCCACGGTTTTTAATCATCGGATATGTCCGACTAGTTTCCAGACCATCCCGAGGTCCATTCTCAAGGAGTAGTCGACTCGACGGCCGCGGCGCGGCGCGTGCGCCGCGCCTGGCGACTAACTGAGGTCGCGCGCCGCGCGCGCCTCCAACCGCGCTCAATGTCGTTGGGCACGATCCGAGAAGTTATTCGGAGGGTAGTTGGCAATTTGCAGCGGAGGTGCATCTTCGGCCCGCAGTGTCACTGTTGTGTCGGGGGGCCCATCTTCGGCTCGCATCGAAGAAATGTTTGCGATGGATAACGCGTCCGGTTGTGCTGGTAGGGTCTCCCCGCTTGAGGTCGGAATAATACACGCCGTGCTGACCGTGTGGTTCCCTATCCATTTGCATAAAATTTTAAGACCTAATATAATTTAGCATAATTTTGTTTGGCATAATTATATTTTCGCATAATATAATTACGCATAACAGCTTACGCATAATTTTTTTAAGCATAATTTGATTAAGCATAATAATGATTAAGCATAATATTCTAAAGCATAAATTTATTATGCTTTAGAATAATATTAGTTGTATGGCCGCAGTTCTAACCTAACCTAACCGAAGGCCTACTAACGTTATGCGTATCAAATTTATGCCTAAACAAATTAGTCTTTAAGATGATAATGCCAACATAAAATGTATGCCTAAAAAAATTATGCCGAAGTATTATTATGCCAAAACAAATTGTGCCAAAATCGTTATGCCGAAGTATATTAGGACAAAGAACATTATGCGAAAAGAAGGGATCCCCTGACCGTGTCTACCTCCAGATCCGTGGCGTGTCTGTGGGATTTGTTTTTTAAAATGGGCTTCCAGGCCTACGGAAGTGTCCATCTATTGTCTCGGTTGAAATTTGGATGGCGGTTTATTTCAATAGCCTCGAAATACTTTTGTCTCGCTAGTACGGAGGTTTTATCGAACCGGATGTAATGTTCCGCAGACGTGGAGCACCCATGTTCGGCCACTGCTGATTGGTTGCTGTCATGGTTTTTCAGACATCGCACGTGTTCCTTCAGTCTTATCTCAATGTTTCGGCGGGTTTCCCCTATGTAACTGAGCCCACATTTGCACGGAATTTTGTAAACCCCCGGATAACCCAGCGGAGTTTTATCCTAAGGCGAACGCAGGAGTTGTCGAATTTGTGCGGGTGGCCGGAAAATTGTCCTGATACTGTAACGTCGTCGTAACAGGTGTCCAATCTTGTCCGTGACTCCCCGAATATATGGTAGAAATGCAGGGGTCCGTTCCACATTCGCCACTCGGGTGCATTGTCGCCATTTATAGCCGTTACTTCCCAGTGCTCGTCTTAGGTGCTTCAGCTCCGTGTCTATAAACTGAGGGTCACATATACTAAGCGCCCGATTGATCAGTGCTTTAGGCACGGAAGCCAACTGGGACGGATGGTGATGGGAGTCAGCTCGGAGGTACCGGTCCGTGTGAGTCGGTTTTCTATACACGGTATGTGTCAGTCGGCCTTTAATGTAATTCTTAAAAAATTTTTTGCTTATTTACAAATCCTGCAATTAGGTCTACGTATATAAAAGTGATTTTTATAATTTTCTACTAACATAATAGAAACAGACATAGACAAAGAAAAATATGACACAATAATATAATATAGGAACAAATTACTTGGTTAAAAAGGCCCGTCATCCAGCCAGGCGCTGACAGTATCTTTAGAGCGCTTTTTCAACTTAACAAATTAAGTTTTAAAAGGAAATTTGTTGGCGTATTTTTATTTAATAAATCATCAACCAGCTCCCGCTCCCAATTACAAGTGGTTGGTATCCAACAAACAACAAGTTAACAATTTTAAAATTTTATAATAATTTTATTTGCAAAATTTTACATCACTAATACTCAGGCTACTCGGAAGTGCGAATTCGCACTTCTAATGCTAACACCCCGATTGATTAACTGCAATATTGAGAATGATTACAATTTATTATGGTGCTAAGTTAAACAAGGTTTGAAAGAGTTGATGATGAGATAACAATAAATCTTACAACTGAAATCTGTACAATTTATTAGCCAGGTATTTATTTTTATTTTTGTCAGGCAAATGCCCCGGGGATGGATGATCTTGACCTAATTTTAAGTGGCATAAGCGTCCAAATACAAGGAGTTCCAGGACAGACGATAAAGATACTAACCTTATACTAACTCTTATAAAAATAAATAAACGTGCTTGGTCTTTTCACGAAGCAAATATGTAGAGTATATTCTATTATCAACATCTCCTTTAAAAATTAGAAAATCCATGCCATAGTTTGCCTTCAAGTATCTTTCGCACTCATTTTTGCGAGCCACGTAATAAGATCACGTTGCCAATCCTCTGAACCTTGATTCTACAAATATGACACGTAGGGAAACCCGAACCCTACTTAAGTGAATACATCGATACATGCATATGTATATACAAAGCTATCTGTTATGACATTCAAACTTGACCGTATCTGATAGCTTAAACAATAACCGAGAAAAATGTATACAACCATGTATGTGGTTTTTCAAAGAAAGATGACGGAGTTTTGGCGATGTAGGTACATAAATTAAAAAACATGATCACCGTGTAACATATTCTATTTTTAATTTAATTAGGTATATGGCAGAGTAGCCGAAATTGAATGATATTTCTCTTCAAAATATTATATAGAATGGATAATATCCTTACTAATATTATAAACCCGAAAGTTTATGAGTATGAGTGGATGGATAAATGGATGTTTATCTCTTTCACGCAGAAACTTCGGAATAGATTTCGCAGATTTTTTTCTCTTAAATAGTTTATAAGCTGGATTAGCATATAGGCTACAATACAATACATCATACCTACTGGAGCAGAAAAGTAAGAGCGAGTTAAACCGTGGGGTGCAGCAAGTAATTAATAATTCCTAATTAGTAGAGAATGGTCCATATTCTTCCTTTGGCCAAATGGAAAATTCAAAAATATTTTTTTATGATTTGCTTCCCTTTTACCAAAATAATGTAGATTTGATATAAATCCATTCGGCCATTTTTCCGTTTATTTGCAAGAAATAATATTCACCTCCGTGCCTCGGAAAGCACGTTAAGCCGTTGGTCCCGATTGTTATAACATCATCTATAATAATCTTTTATCAAGGGACGGGCAGCAGCGTTTCCTTGTGTGGTACAACATACGACTGCGGCAATACCCTCCCTCGGGAGGAGGCATGATGAATATTCACCTGGTTTTATTTTTTGGCTTTAGCTTCGTTAATCACATTACAATCTTACCACAATATTGAAAATTTATTTTAAACTACGTAGACTTGACTAGATATACAGTTTTTTTAATTAACAATTTTCATTAATTTTCGATACCTATGCAATCTCTGATCGCGCGATCCCTTGCCTGTGAAAACGGTTCGTTGATAGCACAAGTCTAATAAATAAAATAAAAAACTGAAACTTGGCACTTAGATCCTTTTTTATCAAAGCTTTCCAATACAAAAATATTTAGCAAATTTCCCTCCCTAAAGGGATGAATCGAGGGTCCAAAGATTATATAAAATTCAATATCTACGCAAACGAAAACCTTCAGAAGCTAGACTTATCATAAGAATTAAAATGTCATATTTACGGGTGCCAAAAAGATTAACCAGATGGTAATGCCAGTCAATCCACTACAAAACTAATACAAATGATGTAATCTATAGTCACCCACTAACACCTTTGAAAACTTTACTACATAAAGAGATAAACCATAGCTGTCCTTGAATTATATAAACAATTAAACCTTGTACTGTTTAAGTTAAAATAATGCGCATATTCTGTGGCAATGTATTAGTAATTCAGGCATCTTGCGCAAATCGTTCGTTTCATACTTATATGAAAGGAACTGAGCACACGTTTTTCATAATAATATCGGAAACATGGGTGGAGTACGAACGTGTGTATATTTCTCTGTGGTATTCCTGTGCTTAGAATTGTCCACTGGAAAAGTAAGTCGCCTCATATCGAATATTTATCTTAATTAATGAGATCGGAGAAAAAAGGCAAGAAAAAAGATTAAAAAGTGTTTTTTATGAATATATTTAAAATGATTGAAAAAAGTAAAATCTTGGATATTTATTATTTATAAATTAATTAATTTTCAATTTCAAGTAAGCGCATGTAACTGAGTTTTACAGCCATATTTATCGTTTTGATATTGTTATTGATGAAAATGTTAATAATGAAACATATTTTTGCGATATTATGCAAATACATTTTCTTAATTAATTAAGTCGGGTGAATAAAGTTTAGCATAATTAAAAAAAATGGTATCGATAAATACATCAATTGAGCACGATACCAATATAAATAATTTATTTTCCTTTAAGTACAATATTTAAAGTAAAATTTATTAATATTTTCCTAATATTCATGCTATTTGCATGTTATATTAACATGCAATTAGCAAGACAAAACAAATTGAACCCTATATTAATATAATTTAGTAGTATTAGGTATTTATAATCGTATAACTACAAAAAATATAACTACATATAAAAGAATAACTTTCATCCTGCATTTCCACATTTCACACAGTGATGAACGAGGATGCATATCGAAGGGTGTTAAGTCACCAGGGGTCTGAACAGCTCCTGCAAAAAATGCTGGGTCCCATGGACCCTCAGTTTCGAGGAGTAGTAACTTAAATAACAGATTTTTTTTCTGTAGCCTATATTCGGTGGACTATGGTGCGACCTCTTCTGTGATGATGATGACATTACCTCCACCACATCCTCAAGTAACGAAGATTACTACGACTGGTTTGGTGACTGTTCGAGCTGCCCAACCCAAAGGCCACCTACCACTTCCACACAGTCACCACCCACTCCAGCAATAGGAAGTCCGAACGCGATTCCATTCAACCTGATGATCCGTAAGTCAAACCATCATCATAGCCACAATTATAACCATCAGCCCATTTAACGTCCACTGCTGAAAATAGACCAGAAACGTCTACAAAACCACAAATGTAACTGTTAACTTAACATCGCTGTCAAAATAAATAGAGTTTCTTAAACTTGAATTAAAAATAATTTCTATTTAGTAAAAATAACGTTTGTCATTTGATTCTGAAGATGTGAATCATAGATTGCCTAATATGATAATGAAATAAAATGTAATAATCATGATTTCGAAAACTCATATGACCCTTAACAAGAGTTTAGATTAGTTTAGGTTTAGCATGTTAAATGATATGGAGTATTGGCCAAAATTGTTACGTTACACTTTCAAAAATTGGCAAACAAGACGTTTGACATTTGATTAATTCACTTCAACGATGATCATACTGTCAGAAACTGAGTTTCATATAAATCTCAGAAAACCAAGCTCTTCAAGTTTGCGAATAACGTGAGCGCCTGCTTAGCTCGCCCCCCTCCACCTGCTACCCCGACCGTCATCCGCACGCGACACACGGTCGATGAACGCACAGGTCCAATGTGGGATCAGCCTAACAGTCAAGAAATTAGTGTAATAAAATATCAGTGAAAAACCAACTTTATGGTATCAACCTCAGATGATCTGGTAGATAGTCAGTGATGAAAATATAACAGCAACTTGCTAATCACTATAGTTATAAAAGAATCGTTCATGTTGGCCTAGGTTACCGCCGTTGTATCATCAGATACTATGAAAAGGGTAGAACAGGAAGGATATGGGGTAACTCCGTGCGTCCTTCTGATAGTTTATGATAGCTACAAATGCAACGTTATTGCAAATGAAGCGGAATTCCAATACACGTAACTGTAAATTTTCTTAGAACTTGAAGTCAAGGATTATTTCATTGTTTAAGTATTTTAAGGGTTCCGCACCCAAAAGGTAAAAATGGGGCGCCAATTAGAGTTCCACTGTCTGTCTGTCTGTCACCTGCTGTATCTCATGAACCAAATGAGTTCGACTCGCACCTGGTTGGTTTTTCAAATCAACTAACAGTCCCACATCGTAGTGTTTCAACAGGTTCACATTCAAAAGTTCAAATCAGAAGTGAAATTAGCTTGTACACAAATATTTGAAAGTATAACACTTTTAATCCCTATTATATCTCTAAAATAAATTACGCATGTAAGACTGATAAATAGAATGAAATCAGGCAGAAATTTTGACAATCTTTGTATCAGCAGTATTAAAGAGATATTCATATTGAAAAGGGTACCTTTGCTAACACACAGCCCAAACCACGGAACGAATTACGCAATCAACTATATGCAGGCTAATAGGCTGTTGACACATATGAAATTATGTTACAATGATGTTTTGTTTTGTTTTGTTTTTTTTTTACTATATATAGGCTTACGTTTGTCCATAATCTCGCTTGATGGAAGGCGAAGATAAGGCCTGAGATGATACACGCTTGCCTAGAAAGTGTCTGTTCACTTTAGCCTTAAAGATGTCCAGATTATAGCGTTCCGGAAAAACCGACCTCGGCAGAGAATTCCACTCCTTAGCCGTCCGCATTATAAAGGAAGAAGCAAATCGCTTTTCTACAAGTATTTGTCTTATGGAACCTAAATATAATATTCATAAAACTTGAATATGTTTGTATAAACTCAATATGATTTTTTTTCTTTTGTGCACGTTTATGAGGAGATGGCTGATCAGCCATTTTGTGACGTCATACATCTTGTTAAAAAACATGAACGCGATCCTTTACTATTACACTTTCCGAGTCGTGACGTCATCGATCTTGAACACAGATAATGTATATAGATCAACATGGCTGACATCGTTTTCATCTCTAAATGTCAAACCAATTTTAAAATATTTATTTTAGTGCTTTCTAGATCTCAAATAAATGCCATATATTTTTCTTGATCTAGTAAAAACATTCTTAACCATATAATAATAATTTCAAAAAAGTGTCAACTAGCCTATTGGTAACCCTTTGGACGTGTATGTAGTTATCAACGAGGCTTTTGTTATTTCACTGGACTTCAAGACGATCAAGGTTCTAGCCTTAACAAATCATTAATAAACTACTAAATGATAAACAGGCCTGTAGTTTGAACTCAAATAACGAATTTACGGGCTTTCATCGTATTTTGGATACAATTTACTTTGAGTACACTCGATACGATTCCGTTCTAATTTTCCGTATGTATCTTCGACATTGACATCTATTCCGGATTCCAATATTCCAATCCTACCAAATAGAGAACTCTCGAGTTGATACACAATGAGTAAATGAGATTGATCTTGGTAAGCTTTGCAAAGATTTTCCTCATCTAATATATCGCTGCTTCAATGTAATAGTGACACAAAACCAAATGTGTAACTTAACGATAATGCATTTTAGTCGCATGATATTACGGATCAATTTGTGTTGAATCATAACCTTATTTTGTGTTACTATTACATTAAAGCTGCGATATGTATTTTTTCATAGATAGAAGGAGGATTACATAAATTGCTGGTAGAGTCAACTAAAGAGATAAGTTTATACTGTCAGTATCAAATAATGTGACAACCTCCGTAGCGTAGGTAGATAGGTAGTGGGTTTAATCCCCACGCTGGACAGCAAATCTTTGCGTAAATTCTTAGATTTCTTTCCGGGTCAGGCTGCTTGAGGGACGACCCTCCGTGCCTCAAAAATTACGTTAAGCCGTTGGTCCCGATTGTTATAACATCATCTATAATAATCGTATATCAATGAACGGGCAGCAGCGTTTCCTTTTGTGGTACAACATAATACTGCAGTCACCAACCCGCCTGCCAAGCGTGGTGACTATGGCAAATACCCTCCCTTGGGAGGAGGCCCATGTTCAGCAGTGGACGTTATACGGGCTGATGATGATGATGATCAAATAATGTAAATAAATGTGTTTATGTCACTACGACATCCGGTAATTCTTTATAGGTATTAGTAAACTCTTCTCATAAACGTGTACAAATAAATTTAAAAATGCGTTTCACTAAGTGTAAACCTATGACTTTTGTTGACTGTACCAGTAGCTTCATCATTCATCATTTCAGCCGTAGGACTTCCACTGCTGGACATAAGTAGGCCTCCCTCATACATTCCAGTTGTTACGGTTAGAAGCGGCCTGCATCCACCGTGATCCCGCGGCATGATCCTTAACCAGATCATCCGTCCATCTAGTAGGTGGACGTCCTACGCTACGCGTTCCGATCCGCGGTCCCCATTCGAGAACTTTTCGGCGCCAACGGCCATCCGTTCTCCGTGCTATATGGCCTGCCCATTGCCACTTCAACGAACTAATCCGTTGGGCTATGTCGGTAACCCGCGTTCTTCTACGTATCTCCTCATTTCTGATTCGATCTCGTAGGGAAACCCCGAGCATAGCCCTCTCCATAACTCGTTGAGCGACTAGGAGCCTGTTTATAAGGCCTATAGTGAAGGACCACGTTTCAGATCCATAGGTCATCACTGGCAACACACACTGGTTAAAGTACCAGTAGCTTGTAATTTTTTAATAATTCAGTCTATATTGCTTTCATGTGTTTCCATAGGTCTTAGGGTTCAGGATTCATTTTGTTCTGTAACTAGTAGGTACAATAACAACATACGGTTTCATTCACGCATTCACACGGGACATTTATCATTGAACTACCTGATGCCCGCGACTTTATCCGCGTGATGTTTGTTATTCCTTCGATAAACATTTTTTACGTGTAGGTATAAACATTAATTATGTGATTAAAAGTAGGTATTTAAAATGTTAACCGGGGTTGTAAGGTACCACCATGAAAAATTTCATTTAAATCGGTTCAACAGTTTCGGAGATTAGATTATAGATATATTAGATTGGATAAGTTCTATTTTACTTTAAACATCCCGCTGACTCGGTTTATAGCGTTTTTTTTTATTTACAGACATTCGACCTGTACAGTTTTATTATATATAAATATTGAATAAGTAAGGTAGTCCTTTTTTTTCTGTCCGGGTACATGCATTTACGCATTCCCATCGCCGCTGCAGCGCCCTCTCCATAAGCGTGGTATATCGCAATCCAACCCCCCGACGGCACCCTCGGCCCGCGGTAGCACCGCGGGATCTCCTGGGCCACACTTACAGTGGCCCATGAGTTAGGTACTCCTGGAGAACGAAACATTCTTATGGTGAAAGATTTTTTTAAATCAGTCCAATACTTTCAGCCTATTTAATCCAAACTAACAAACAATCAAATTTTTCCTCTTTATAATATTAGTAAAGATAATATTGTTGTCACCAACCCGTCTGTCAGGCGTTGTGTATGGCACAAGTTTAGCAGTAAGCTATAACGTGTGAATAACGATGCTGAACAAATAGTAAAACTATTTCATATTGTGTACGGTAATAAATTAATACGAAAAATTGCATTATTTTATTGACAATATACATGTACTTTATACCGTAACTTCGGGCTCTACTTACTCAGATTATAATCGTGTTGTAATTATAACTCTACTTCTAACATAAAATAATCCTTACTAATATTATAAAAGCCAAAGTAACTCTGTCTGTCTGTCAGTCGCCATTTCACGCCAAAACTATTGAACCGATTTTAATGAAATTTGGTGCATAGATAGTGTAGAACCTGAGATAGGACATAGGCTGCTTTTTAAGGCGAAACAATGTTTTTTTTAGACAGGCATATTGGACCTTTCGCCTATTATACCACCCACTGTGTCTCACTCACTAAAACTCGAACGCAAGTGCACTAGTGCAAATGCGTTGCCCACCCTTTGAGGAGCGAATTAATAATAGTCTTGCTACATCGAAGTTATGGTGTCGACAATACCAAACCATATTCATAGCCATTACTTTTACAGGAAGTATACTATTAGAAAATACTAGCTATTATAGCTAGGAGGATGTTATAGGGAAGTCACAGGCATATAAAATCAGTAGAAAATTTCCACAAGTTTTGTAAAGAATCAAAATAAATTGTTTTGAGAGTAACATAATTATGTGTATTCTACTAATTCCTGTGTGTATAAATACATTTATTTATACAGTATGTACATAGTATGTAGTATGTACATAGATACATTTATTTAGTACTTGGATATTTACTCTAAAAAATTAAGAATCGAATTCAGTAAAAGGATGAATTAAATAGCAACTAATAGGTGCATAATTTGCTAAAGTTAGGTTAGGACCAAGGCCCACGGTGCCATTGGAGTCAAAAGTCGATTTATGCAAAGGGCATCGCTGGCATGACCTACACGCTTGGTATTAGAGATGTTAAAATATACTATAGTATATTATTCTCTGTAATTCTAGCACCTTCCAGCGGAGTTAATGTAAGCCTTGCAAACCAAGGAGGATCGTGGCTGTTAGGCTTGGTACCATGGCCGGCATCAGCAGGAGGGGCAAGTGGAGCAGGTGGGCCCACGACCGCAGCACCCGCAACAACAAACGTCGTAACAACGGACGCCACAACAGCAGGAGGGTCAACAACAGTAGCAGCAACAACAGCTGCTGCTTAATGCATAGAACCTTCTACAGCGTGCGACATTGTGCCTTTATAGTCATAGATATTGTTAACTTAAGTCATTATAAATAATGATTTCAAGTTTATTAATGATAAGAATTGTATGTAATGCCATATTTTGAATTCAGGACTTTGATAAACTTTTTACAGCTTTTTTGTAGAATTGCTTTATTGAATTATTAACGGAATCAAATATATGGTATGGTAGTGTTGTTGCAAATTGATTTTTTTAACAATTAATTAGCAACATAACTGAAATAAGGACGATGTTTGCTATTTATAGTATTTGCAGTAATTAGAGAGTAGAGATGAAAGGTCACAATAACGGTATTTTTATAATCAATTTCACGAAAAACAGACACTTCCCAAAAAAAAATAGTATTATTTATTATACCGTGGGATTTGCTTATAAAAATGCCTTTGTATTTTCGGCATGCAAAATGGAAAACAGTTACACTTACTTATTTAAATCACAATAAATTGGAAAATTGAACCAATTGTTATTATTTATTATACAACCAGAAAACATTTTTCCTAATCTTAAGATTATTAGCAATCATATTCTATAATAAAAAAATATTTTGATTTGTTTAGATTTAACCTACCTACTTTACTTTAGTCATTTTTATTAATTATTTAAGTTTTCTTCGTGTCTACATTTATCTACAAAAAAGTAATACGAAGACGGGATCTACCCTCGAAAACCTCCCAGGTCCCAGACTGCTCTGAATGCCAGGAATAGGGCTACCAGGAACAGCTGATGCATGACATCTGGTGTCCTCTGGCGCAACGGTGCGAACAAAATTGTTACGGTTTAACTTCTAGTATTCTTATTGACACCTCGTGCTAAGTTAAAATGCTTGTGTTCCGTGGGTTGATGATGGTAGGGCAATGGGTGAGGATAGAACCAGCGACCACATGATCGCAAGTCCGACGCCCTAGCCATTGCGGCTACGGCCGCTTAAAGTAATTCTTTTTTCTTAAATTTATTCATGACAAATCTAACGTGGTTCCACGTGCGAAGTTTTGGTAGAAAGTAAAATTAAGTATAAACCGTGAATTTATAAAAATATAAGCGTTAACGAAACTCTTTGAAAAATTTTACTTGAGTACCTAAGCGTAAGCCATAATAATATGTTGTAATTTGTATTTCTAGTACCATCACTTAAATTCTATCAAACTTTAATTGATAACAGTGCTTATAAACTATGAACAAATCAGAAAAGGAAACTATACATCAAATATTGGCAACAGTTTGTAATGATGAAATGAATTTAAAGAAAATTACAGGCAATTACAGAAAATTAAATTTTTTTTTAATTATAAAAGTGTTAATTGGAGTGCCTTAACAATTAACTTACTATTTATTAGTGGTGGAAATAAATTCTTCAGGCTACTTACCTACTATAAAATATTTATGAGGAATGCAATAACTGTTTTGTATTATAGGTTGTCGAGTGAGCAGAATGATAAGCATGAAGAATAAAAAAAAACTATTTAGTCCATCAGTTAGAGTACCAAAAAATATTAGACACTTTTTCGTTCCTCAAACAAAAAATGATGAAGATACAGCGCGTTAAACGTATCGTGTGACGTCACTTCTATGTACCATTTTACCTAGTAGTGACGTCACAAGCCCCCCTTACCTGAACTTTATAGACTGTTGTTGCTCTATAAAGTTCAGGATCTTTATCTTTGTATTTTTTATAGATTTGATAAATAAAAAAATACGTGTCCAATATTTTTTAGTAATCTAACTGACGGACTAAATATATTTTTTTAGTCTTCGTGCTTATTATAGCTTACAATTCAATTATTTGTAGGTTCATTAAGTAATGGATAGTTACCATAGTTGCAGCTGAAACCTCTAAACTAGTGTTTTGGGTTCGATTTGTGGTTCGTAATTTGTACCGGGTAGGAACCAGGAATACTTATGTGAAAAAGATAAGCTGCTGGTAGGCGAAAAGCAAATTACGTGGAAACTGCTATTAAAATATTAAGTATTTAAGGTACAGGTAATTAAAGTTTAATAAACCTTATTTACATAGACAATTGCGTCACATAGTACATTTTTGCCATACTTACCCACTCTTCTTCAAGCAGGCTCTCAACTCCGTAAGCCTATTTAATTATGCAATTCCTACGGGAAACCCAGTTACTCGAGTGGAAAGCTAGTTTAGAATATACAGTAAACGTTCAAAACTGTGGTAGCATCTCAATGTTTATATCAGCTTGTCCTAATTGTGAAATTAACAATATCAATCAATAGCAAGCAAATAAAGTTTATGTGGGTGAGTGAGAATTGTCTATGCTTTACGCTATACTTTTGTGAGACAGTAATTATGAACGCTATTGTATATAACTAATGTTTTATATAGAACAATTTACATTATACATACATATTCAAATGGTGCCAATGAAGCACGAAGTATGTCATGGGCTGTTAAAAAACTACGCGTAAAACTAGAATTCTGATCACGTAACGCAAGCAGCTCCTTATCAGGGTTTGTTAACTTGTCCAGATGACATCGCAACATTGACTGTGACTGTATAAATAGACAGTGCAATAATTTCATGGATATTTAAATATGATTTGGAAAAAGCAAACCATACATTTAAATTAATGTTTAATTAAGACAATTAATTTTAAAAGACATCAAATTAAGTATTTTGTACTTTCCATTGTGATGACGATAACTTTGAAATCCAAGAACTAAGTAGGTACCGGTTCGATCTACCTTCAGGATAAGGAAACTAACGCTCTACCATCTTAACCGCTCATGAATTCCTAATTTCCAAAATATATAAGTATAAAAAATATATATATTTAAATAAATATATAATTTAAGTTATAAATGCGAAAGTAACCCTCTCTGTAATCCTTTCAAGCCTAAACCGCTGACAGGTATTTGATGAAATTTACCTACGGAAAGGAGATCATACGAATATGTCATCCTCTTCCATTTTCCAATTTTCACACACAGTGCCGGATTAGTCATATAGCAAGAGTAGCCAATGCTACGGGCCCCGAGCTATTTGAGGGGCCCCCGAAAAATTTAATCCAATAAGTGAAAAATCCTATGGGACAGAATTTGCTACATGCCGTGCGCTGGCTTAATCCGGCACTCACACAGTCCATCCATCTACTTTTTGGCATTTCTCTTGCAACATTTTCTTATATCTTCTTATTCAGCAATCTTTTCGTCACATGCATGCACATGCATCCTTACGCATAACGTGTCCATACCATGCTAAGCGATTTCCTCTCAATTTATCTGCCACTGGCGCCACTTTCAGACGTCCTCTTATAAACTCATTTTAAATCTGATCTATTCTTGTTACTCCGCACATCCATCTCAACATTCGCATCTCTTTCATCTGATTCATTCATTAAAATTGACCTCTCCTCTAAACAATGGTGTAATAAGTATACAAAATTTTCCCAAAGAAAACAAATAACATAAAAAGGTTTAATAATTAAAGAGGTTCGATGTGTTACAATGATAATCTACATAGGTGCACATCCATGCAGCATAACAGGTAAATAAACCAGTTCACCTTCTCAGAGGCATGACGAAGCTCTCAGGTTACCGCACACCGCTCTGATTGCGTTGTGCATCCCAACTGTTTGCCTGTTACAGAATGTTATAGTAACGTAACTAGTTTACCTGATAAATTAAAATAATTTTGCTACGTTTATAATACATTTAAAAATGGTTCATAATTCGTTATTTTGGACTGCAATCAAATTTACACTCATTGCGGTTTCCTCAGCAGTAGATTTTTTAATACGCCTTGCTTTATTTCCTATAATATACGTAGACAAAAGAAAGTTTCTAACACCAAAAATGGTGGCGGACTTGGGACTCAAACCCGAATCCTCGCTAGTTACAGTCGAACATATTCAACCAACGAGATCAACTTAAGATGCGAGTACATATGACTTGTATGAGAAACTACGTAAATTAACCTTGTCTTAACTTTTATAAATTGTAATATCCAAGATTAAAAAAACTACAGCTGATGTCACTCACGTCGCTGCCGCATCAGAAGGTTAGTTCCAGGAATACCTGGAGATGGCGGTTAACAAAACTGAGGCCATGGTATTTAATGATACGAAGAATGCGTCATCTCCCGGCATCTATCTCCGTCCTAGTGGGAGGTGTGACAATTGCTGTCGAGTACTCAATACGGCATACTTAGTACCTGACAGCAGGTGGAACTTTGGGGCTGACCTTCGTCTATTGACCCCGAAGCTGGTTGTGACAGAGGGTGCCCTGAACACCCGGTGCAATCACAGTAGCTGTACTGACTTACGGCGCAGCACACGGTCGATGAGTGTCTAGCATGGGCGGTTTAGCAATAGGAGCTTTCTACCGAGGTGGGATACGATTGATCCTTGTTGACCATCGCGACGCATAGTCTCCAAAAATGGCTCAAAACGGTGGCTCCCCGTCAGTGACCGCCCTGAGCTGAGGTCCAAGTCCCACAGGGGACGAACTCTTGCGCAGGTTGCTTAGATAGCATTGTTTAAACCATTTATCTAGGCTGGAGCTCTGCTCGCCTTTATGCCTGGTGAAGTAGCAAAAGCCTCAGGGCTAACTACATATGACCGTCCGAAAAAAAAAATCAAAACGGTGGCTTCCTTAAGCCAGAAAGATGCCCGGAGCGTGTTCAAGAGATAGAACCGAAAGCCAAGGTGGTGGCTCAATCTGCCACCCGAGGCCAAGCTGGCGTTCGAAAGAGCACTCAGGGGTTTATAGTGGGTATACCCACCCTTTCCCCTCGGGTGATCATCTTATCAGCCTGTTATTGTCCACTGCCTTACCCAACAATTTCCAGCGGGAACGGTTACCCCGGATGATACGAGCATTTTACATAAATCTTTTCTCTTCCAGTCCCCAGAATGCTGGCAGCATTACCCCGTTGTAATGAATGGGATGGGAATGGGAACTTAGAAAAGGGTTTTTACATATATATTTTTGTAATAGCAATTTCCAGACCATATTTATTAAATCAATTAAAAATAGGTAGTTTTAGACATAATTATTGAAGCATGTATTAATATATCATAACCATCTATCCAGGAAAAGACTACTCCACGTAATTTATAGCCCATAAACTATTAACGGTGCTCATTACCATACGCACTTAGCTTCATGTAATTGCGGTGCATCTGAACTCTCTCTTCTCATTTTTAATCTCAGTACATTCCAATACAGTTATGATAACTCAGGCCATCGCGGCCGGTGATGACCGTCTTGAGTTCTTAAAATAACTTTTTAGTTCTTGTAGTTGTCGTTGATGGCGCTATACGTCCACGAATGGGTGGAAACTGCTTCCCACGGTTTTATAAGTTTGTTAAGAACTATCCTACATACCCCGCCTCAGTGGTGGTAGGAGTCCCTCATGCTTTTTCCCTCGAAAAAGAAGGGTAAAACAGAACATGTAATGAAACCCTCATATATCAATCAGAATAATTTTCAACTAGGAAATTTACCTGCAACCCACCGTCGAATAAATTAATAAGTCATACAAAAGGAGCCATTATGTTTGATTCCAAAAAAGGCTACAACAAATTCTTTTGATCGCAAGGAAGTTGTTCCTATGACAAGGCAAGGTCTGAATAATAAACGAATTGATATAAATGGTTATATTTGTAAGTTAGTTAACACTAGTTGTTTCGTCCGCGTGGAATAGTGACTTTGACAATCAACTCTACCCCTACAACCCTTTTTTCGGTATAAAAAGTAGCCTATGTCCTTTCTTAGATTTTACACTATCTGTTTACCAAATTTCATGTAAATCGGTTCCGTAGTTTTGATGTGAAAGAGCGACAGACAGACAGAGGTACTTTCACATTAATATATTAGTAAGGAATATTAGTAAGGATAAGGATAATATTGAAAAAGACTTTTTATAATTCACTTGTAACAAAAATAAAAGCCATACTCAGTCAAATCGTCCGTTAAAAACATTAAATGTTTTACTTTAACTAATGGCTCCCCTTTTCATAGACATCAACTTTCAGGGACCTTAATTTAGGTTTTCTGGTCACGAAGATATCAACATTTTGCCAACGTAGCTTTTGTAAAGATGTGATTAATGACTTCTGGCATCTTTGAGAACAGTTTCTACGCTATTTTCTTATTCTAAAAAAGTCTTAGCCTTAATTAATGGAGGTCGTAGGTTCAATTCTCCAGCATCCGAATTACTTTACTTACCTTTTACTTTTTTAAATCTTTATAACATGAAAGTATTATATTATATTATATTATTACAATTCCTGGTATACCCCAAGTCTGAAAGGCTTGCGAACTGTACAGTAGAGCTACAGTTGCACAAAACTCCCTCAAAAGTCATAATTGCTCAATCCCTCGCCAGAAATTGAGATAATCTGATGTCCAAGCCATACATGAGGCGCCCTCTTGTGCAGGTTGCACAGTAGGTAGGTAGTTTGTTTTTAAACCATTAAGTAATTCTGGAGTCTCATCCACCGTTGTAATATAGTAGCTGATGTTATATCCATGTTTACTAGTGTTATGAATGGAGTAGAACTAAGAAAATGGTTTTTATATAGATTGGCAACTTCATAATTAAATATAGCCCATTTCGTCCGGGGATAGTGTAGCTTTCCACCGGTGAAATAATTTTTCATATCAGACCAGTAGTATCGGAGCCCTTGCAATACAAACAAACAATTAAATGTTTCCTCTTTATAATATTATATTATGTATAGATATCCATCTATCCAGGAAAAGACTACTCCATTTAATTTATAGCCCATAAACTATTAACGGTGCTCATTACCATATGCACTTAGCTTCATGTTATTGCGGCGCATCTGAACTCTCTCTTCTCATTTTTAATCTCAGTACATTCCATTACAGTAATGATAACTCAGGCCATCCCGGTCGGTGATGACCGTCTTGAGTTCTAAAAATAACGTTTTAGTTCTTAAAGTTTTCGTTGGAAGCGCTATACGTCCACTAAAGTGAGGAAACTGCTTCTCACTGTTTTACAAGTTTGGTTAGAACTACCCTATTAAGTCGTTTCATGATGTTTTATAGTATATTTGTTAATTATGTATTATTCTACCTTTTTCTACCCAAATATCAGCCAAATCCACCAAATAGTGTTTGGGTAAAAGTGTTACAAGCAAATACACATGCATCTTAAATTAAGGACGGAATGCGCCATTTATTGATATATATTTCAACTTAAAAAATAGCAGAAATCCTCAATTACGCTTTCTTTCAATAAACATCAATATAATGAAATAAAAAGACAACAGTAGTTATATCCACTATACTTAGCAGTTCAGTCATGAAGGAATAAAATGTTTAAAAAAATGATGCATTCTTAACTATCTCCATCACTCAAGATCCAATAAAGAGTAAACAATTTGTTGCTCCTTTCTTTAATTGGCTTGGTCTGGACGCTAAATACGTGTTTATCTTAAGGGCTTGGGTACCGTATAGCTTGAGTCATCGTTTATGCTGCAAGCATCTCTAATTAAGCTCTCGAAGGGCATCCGGCGCAAGCAATCAACCGGTCGTTGAATCCTTAGCTTGTTTGTGAACGATTTATCTTTGCCATTTTGTTTTATTGGATTTGAAAAACGAACACCTTATTAAATCGATTGTTTAACTCGATTCGCTGAAGGATCGCGGTTCCGAATAATCGATGTTTGGATTGTTGTAAGTGTTTTTATTCGAATACTAATAAGACAGATGTGATTGTGTAGGTATTGGGTAAGATTACGTTTTCTGAGAAAACCTATGGTTCAAAGTACTCAATTTATTTTGGAAATACTATTTTTATTTTTATTAAACATAAGAGTATTGTAAACAACTCTATTGCAATTACACTATTGTCCCAAGTACACGAAATATAAACTTTTTTTTACTATTTATTCTGCAAAACTGTTTGATTATTTGATATTACGGTTAAGTTCTAACACCACGAATGTCATAAATAGTAACTTGAGGAGGTTTTCAGGACTAAAGAATTTAACCTAGACACCAGAACAATACCAGTTGACTTTTTATTTTATTTTATGTGTTTACATAGATCGATGTGTGTTTCGAGCCAAACAACGTGTATTCCGTTTCTCTAGCCAGTGGCATAAAAAAATTTCAAAGCTGCAAAAAAAAATACATACCTACGTCGCCGCGTCGCCGCGTTGGGTGGAAACTATAACGAAGTCTACAGCGTCTTTACATAGTCTGAAATGGTTAACCGTTATCACGACGCTTGCTAGTTGAGTTGGTGAAAATATGAATAGGTACCATTAATCACATCAGCTAGTTTTCTGGTTAATCCTATTAATATTATAAATGCGAAAGTATGTATGTGTGGATGTATGTATGTTTGTTACTCTTTCACGCAAAAACTACTGAATGGATTTAGCTGAAAGTATGCACGCGGATAGTTAATAAGCTGGATTAACATATAGGCTATAAAATATTGCTACGCCCCGTGTTTTACCCGCGTCACTCTGCTCCAGAGGATCAGAGCGTAATATTATGTATCCTTTAAGTTTATCCGGTTCCAAATCAAAATTCGTTCTGTAGTTTTTGCGTGAAAAAGTAACAAACATAATAATATAGCCATGCATTCTTACAAACTTTCGCGTTTATAGGTAATATTAGTAGGAGATCCAACCAAACGGGAGTAATTATTTGATTTTACCCAAATATTAATCCTAAGAAAAGGAAAAGGTTTTTTTTCGGATGGACCTACGAAGATTGCCTCGAGGCCGCTACTTCACCGGGCATAAAGGCGAGCAGACCGGCGCCCCCTGTGGGGCTTGGACCTCGGCTCTGGGCGGTCGCGGGCGATGAGATTGAGGGATTATGACTTTTAGTATTTTAGGGGAGTTTTGTGCAACTGTCGCTCTACTTTACCTAAGGACGTGGATCGGAGCCACTATTTTCGAGATACTAACGCTATGATTACTAGGCTACTGAAGTTTTCGTATATATTAAAAATATGTTTAAGCAATACTTGTACTATATATATATTCTGCGATACCTATGTATCTTCTGAAATTATGCCATAGTTAAACTGCGAGAATCTTAGTATCTTTATTAGTTACTAGCTTCTTGCGCAACTCCAGTTCCCGTAGGAACTTCATGATTAAATATAGCCTATGTCACTCAGGGTAAATGTAGCTTTCCAATGGTGAAAGAATTTTTGAAATCGGCACAGTAGTATTTGAATTTATTCATTACAAACATACACACAAAAATACAAATCTTTCCTCTTTATAGTATTAGTATAGATAGTTAAGGCGGACATTGACTGACTAAATTATATTATTTACTTACAAATATTGAGCTAGATAAAAGTTATATGTATTTATGACATAGTATTATGAAAAAAAAAAATTTAAACAACGAAAAACAATGTTATAACAGGTCTACAATATACGCGATGCCGCTATGAATATGAATCATACTTTTGTTATTACATCAAACTAGTAATAGTAATTATTGTAATACTTCTGTCGAATAATAAACACAGCGTAAGGACGCGTTCCCACTATGTCGTAACGAATAAGGCTGATGCGACAGAGTGCATTCCTCTGGCGTATTAACAACGTGAAGGTCAAGTTAAGGATCATCAAGATTCTATAGATATATAGGGTGACTGGTAGTTAGTGACCGATACCTAAACACATGATTGTGCTCATGATAACAAACAACTTTTACTATGGCACCAAACCTGAAATCGCGAAAAGAAATCAGCTGTTCCATACATTCATGTTCACATAACTCGTCAACATGGTAGGGAACAGCAGTTTTTTTTTCGCGATTTCAGGTTTGGTGCCATAGTAAAAGTTGTTTGTTATCATGAACACAATCATGTGTTTAGGTATTGGTCACTAATTACCAGTCACCCTATATGCACAGTCAGCCCTAAGCTGAAGGAATTACCTTACATGTGTAATTATTGTGCAACCAAGTGTTCTAGAATACCTACATTTAGATGACACATAATATTTTTATGGGCAGGACACATAGCTCGAAGAACAAACGGCCGATGGAGCAGAAAGGTTCTCGAGTGGAGACCACTAATTGGCAAGCGCACCGTAGGACGACCGCCTGCACGATGGACAGACAGGTCGCGGGGAGTCGGTGGATGCAGGCCGCTGGAAATCGATGGGGGAGTCACACATATTATTGTCCCGGGTGGGAATCGAACCCAGAACACCAGGTCTCAAAAGCAACTACCGTAACCACTGAGCCACCGGTACAGTCAAACTTGGAGGTCGATATTTTGGAACCAATGTATCTACTTATTTCACCTGACCAAACTTTACTAATATAATAGTAATTCAAGGGTATTATCTATCAGGGTCGGATTGTTTATACGTACCCGGCACCCGCCAACGGCGGATCGAAGGAGTGTCCGGGGGGTTTTAGTGGTGTAGGGTCCTCTACTCGTGGTATGAGTTAGCATACCACGCTATTGAGAGGGCGAGTCCCACATATCCCATCGCCAGCAGCGCGCGAATACGCTGCAGCGGCGGTGGGACCCGGACAACACACAAAAAAAAATGGTAGTATCTATCATGAATTAATCTTTGAACTACTGTTTCAATACTAGACTTGGGTCTTCAATAGCCCGTTTACCGGTAATGAACAATACTGAACCTGGGCCTCCGGTACTAAACATGGGCCTCTTCTTAACATACCTTGGCAAGCCATGGCCATTGAGGGATATTGCCACCACGTAGAGTGATTATGGCGGATTGGTAATCACAGTAAAATGGTAATTAACCCTGAGCTGATAGGTCCTCCGTAGCGTACTGGTGTTTGGCTCGCTTTAAATCTCGGAGGTCGGAGGTTCGATCCCCACGGCGGACAGGAAATCTTTGCGTAATTTCTAATATTTCTTTCTGGGTCAGGTTGGTTGAGGGACTACCCTCCGTGCCTCGGAAAGCACGTTAAGCCGATGGTCCCAATTGTCAAATCATCATCTATAATAATCTTATATCAAGGAGCGGGCAGCAGCGTTTCCTTGAGTGGTACATGGCAAATACCCTCCCTCGGGAGAAAGCCCTTGTTCAGCAGTGGACGTTATGCGGGCTGATGAGAGTGCTTATGGCGGATTGGTAATCACAGTGAAATGGTAATTAACCCTGAGCTGATATATCCTGCCTTCCATCCATCGCCTCTGCCGACACCCATAGGAAGACATAGGCAAGTCTATTCTTAGCCGGGAACCTCACGGCAATTCACAAAACACTCATATAATATCTCAATCAAGATTCCAATCAGAAAAAATGTTAAATCAGTCATCGTCATTTGTTACATGATGAATACACAAAATACACATCAGAATTTCATCATCATAGGTACTATGAGCCAGTAGTAACAATGAAAGTTACAATGGAACAGTATTATGAGTTATTCAGTCACTTTCATTCTCGTTTTTAGTGAGATGGTAACTTACGTTTATTGCTTTCATAAAATTTTACAACTGTATTCGTTTATAAAAACATATCATTAATCAATTAAAATCTTCTGTTCAATATAAAAGGCAACCGTTACCGACTAATCTTGAATGGCTTTAGCTGAAATTTGGCACACGTCACAGTCGTTTTTATGACGTAGTCATTTATATCAATATCTATGTCTGTACAGATATTATATAGATAGGTAATAGATTTGTATTTTGCATGTACGAGTATGTTTGTTACAAAATACCCCAAAAACTGCTTGACGGATTTTGATAATTATTTCCATTAGCCGTGAGTTACAAAGGCTATTAATTATGCTATTATATTTAATTTAATTATGACGTTCCGGGACCGGGAGGTAGGCACCTGAAACAGCACGTGGGAATCTATTCGATATAAAACAGATTTCCACTAACAACAGTCAAGCCCTAAGGGTATGAAACGGGAGATCCGCCCTTTGTATGGAGAATTACCACAAACGAAGCCACGGGCAAAAGCTGTTATATTAAATAGTTGTTTATGCTAATAATGATTGAATGTATCTGTGGCGTGTATTGACAAACTTAATATTCTATTGCGAACACGCACAATTAAAACTGACTGTTTACAATTCACGAAACAATCCGATTTAATGAAGAAACGAATAGAACTGCAGTGCAGGAAGACGTCGTGTATTTTTTTAATTAGGAAACCGGCTCGGTAAAAGCAGCCTTCCGTCATTGTACACACAGGAAAGCATCATCGATGTATTAATGAACCCGACGCACGGAGTGCGCCCGCGCCGCAGTTTAACCGCGTATTTCAAACGATACACTCGCGAATTGCATCCTCCGAAATTCGATTGGAAGGTCGATGACACTAGTTCGCTAGGACTCGATTCTTCATGTCACGGGATAATATATTCGATTGATTGGCTTAGGTGGATATCGATTTTAGTGTTGTTATTTGAAATTGGAACTTTGTTGCTCGATTTGTAAACACTTGTTGTATCGAGTTGGTGTTTATTTGTTTGGTTGTCAATGGATGGATGTTTAATGGGATCGCTTTAGGTACAAATTTGTTTACAATCAACAAATTAATTACTAATTTATTTTATACGTTATATTAACGCGTAATAATAAATTCCAGTGAGTTAATTGGAGCAAGAGAATAAACCTTAGCCGCTTGTATTAAATCAGTTCCTACTTTTGATAGATTTACAATCATACTAAACTTACGTATGAAAATGTATAAGGGATATTACATTTGTCTAAGCTCAAAAATCTATCAAAACAGATAAAGTATTATTTTAATACGTTTTAACATTTTGAACACTAGGTTAATAGCTTTATATCAATTGTAGTAGTTATTGGATAATAAAAAAATGATACATATTGTAAAATAATTTGATCTTAAAATTAAATAAAAAGTCATGTAATAAAATCACTAATTCTTCAACATCATATATAAAATATATAGGTACCTACATATTTGTTTAAATAGCATTCATAAAACCGAATTAAATATTTTACGACATTATTTTCTCACGTATACCTAATAATAAACCAAAAAAAAATTCCTCATAAAAAAACATTACGAACTAGCCGTTGATTTAGACATCAAAAATCTCATAACACTTAATAGTTTCCGGTTAACAAAAATCAATTTCGGAGACCTATTGATTCAGCTTGATAACCGATTACCAACTTATATACCCAACAATAAGAACATTGTGCAACCCAAACTAGTATTATAAAATCAAGAATTAGATAACTAAAGTCAGTTCGGCATAACAACAACGTTTACGTTTCGATTTCCAGCAGTCACGATCTATCAATCGAACGTATTGTTACAGGTTAACTAACTACAGTTTGTGAAAAAGACAGTATAGAAAATGACAATGAATATGTATATAAAAGTGTTTGTAATATTAGTGGCTATGACGCTGATGCCTTCGGTTCAGTCGAGGACCAAACGGTACACGAAGACGCAGGCGAATACATTGTATAGGATCAGATGTGATCTAATGTGTTTTGAGAGGAGCAAAGAAACTAAAGGTGCTGTAAGTATCACATTATCATCGTTACTTAGTTATTCTCATTGATATCTTATTCATATTCTAGCACTCTAGGCCTGAGCCTAGAGTGCTTATTCATATTCATCATCAAGCACTGATGCTTGACACTTCACGAAGAAATATTTATATAAACTCAATGCTCCCTTAATCGCCACGACACGCATAGAAAGACAACGTGTGGTCTATTTTAATACTCTTGGTTAGTTGAGGAAAAGGATGTAAAGTTTTTCCCAATATCATAGAATCATGTATGACATTCGACGAACGAATTGCAGCGTTTACCTTAGCTTTGCACTAAGTGTCCTACCGCTTTAAGAGCGATAAATAATCGTCCAGCAATTTATCCCACTAATTATTATTCATCACTTCCTCATAAGCTTGAACATACAATCACTGTGAATATACAAAGTAATATTAATTTTATAGTAAGTATACACTTCTAAATACAGACTAGGTAAGGTTTAATTCTTTAGTTAATATAAGAAAATAGCGTAAATTACGCTATTTTTGCACACAATCTTTATCAAATTCATGATTACATTGCGCGGCGAACCTTATTAGCCTAATCTTAGAACAATGATAATTTCTTAATTACTGGATGATCTGGGTATTGGCTGAATATTTAAATGTATCTATTTAATTATCGTATCATGGGCAAATACATTTCAATCAATATATACATAGGTAATATATTCAAGGAACTGTGCATGTTGGGAAAACCCACATGAATTTGAGACAAGAAAAAACGCATTAAAAGTGTCATACTCGCCCAGCAAAGTTCAATGCTCAGAAACAAAATAATAAGTGTATGAATACCTATGCCAACGATTGCTTCCTGATTATACTAGAGAATATAATATAAATTACAATACATTTATGTTACAAAAATGATATTAAAGAACACTTTTCGTTTATTCGATGTTTGTTAACAATGAAGCCCTTTACTTTGCAATCGTTTACATTTAGATAGAAAGAGTATTTTTTTTACTGTTGGTTATGGATAATTGTTGAAAAGAGTGAAACTCCATTTCAAGTGCCATTCATAACATTCTCTGAACTAATAAAATAAAATGTAATAAGGTACTTTTAATGAAAACAAAAATAAATAACTAAAATTTACCGAATACAGAGACGAAATGAAAAAAAAAAAGCATAATTATAAAAAAAAACATGGTGGGCAACTACCATGTTTTTCACTATCGAATGCAAGGTTACTTTTTACGGTACATTTCACTTATACACCTGTCAGAAGTGAACTAGAGCAAGTAAAAATATTTTTCGTCGTTTATTAAAAGTGTAATGATATTAAAAGTAGAATGATGAGAGAGAAAGGGCCGTAGCAGTAATATACTATATATAATGGGGATGGATGGGGATTAACGAACACAAGAGATTAGCAAAGTAAACCATTCCAATATTAAAAGCCAAATTCTCGAAAGTGAATCAACTAACTACTACGCTGTCAAAATTATAATCAGTTCTGTAGTCAAACATGAGTAAAGAAAAGCTTTCAGTAACTAAATCCAAAATGACATTTCATTGACATTAAATTTATTGTCATCTTGTCTCACTCCTACATTTACCCTCCTCCTATCCATTTGGACTCCTCTAGTAAATTTATATCAATGTAAAACAAAAAAGTGCTCACCAAGGTAGCTGTCTCAATGATCACGATTCAACAAGTTCCGAGTACGGACATAACGAGATAGTAGTATGTAAAAAAAAACCATTAAAATGATCGTAAAACGAAACACAATCAAGATTGCACTGAGTGGACTTAGCAAAGATAAGTGTGCGGTTCGTTAGTTGTTGTTTATACCGATTGTGAGGCAAGAGAAAAGTGACGTATCTTAAGAATTTGACTACCGCAAAAATGGCTCATAAACACTTAGGTTAAGACGTACAATTGTGTATCAAGAAATGTAACAACAATCAATTAACTGCCCTTTATTAGCTGTTTATGTCGTCGGAGGTTTAATGAGTTTAAAAAACCTTAAATTTTATGTTGTGTAATGGCTAGTACGTTAGATAAACAATAAAATAAAATTATATATTTAGGAGCATGCCCTTTCATTATGAAATTTTGATTTAAGTCAAAATAATTATTGACGTCATGCTTCATGCTTCATGCAGCTTGCATGCTTCTAAAATCGAGAATTATTTGCTGTGTGTGGTCTTGGATTGTCTTATCGAAGCGTTGTCATATAGGTAATTATCATGCACACTGCACAGTGATTACATAGTTATGCGATGTCTGCGATAAAACTTTATTTTTTTTACAATTATGATGTCTCCTATGATTCTCTTTTTGTGCTGCGGGAAAGAGGTTAAGCCGTTGGTCCCAATTGTGTAAAAATCATCTATAACAATTGTATACCAGGGAACGGTCCCGACTGCCAAGCGTGGTAAACCCCCCTCGAGGAATCGCCTTGCTAACAGTGGACGTTTCATAATGATGATATCTTGTTTTTTTACAATTACAATGATCGCTTTGTCCTCATAAAGGGCAAAAGATGAAAAGGGTAACGTGCATACAACTGATTAGCGCTAATTTGAATCACTGGACTTAAAACGAATGCTTTGTAACATATATGTTAATTATCTCGAGTTACTAATGAAATGACAGAACAGCACTAAATGAATGCTCTCGTTCACAATGAGATCCATGACCTCTTGCGTCTGGTCACAAGAGGAACACAATATACCAGACAGTGCAGAAAAACTTAAACAAATGTTATCGTTTTCACAAACAATAGTAGATACTTATATAACTAAGTAATGCATACATTTTAATAGATAAAGCTACAACTAAAGATAGGTTGCAGTCTAATGACTTGAAGACAATGATGGATGTGTTTTTATTTTTAAATCCTGTTGTGACACTTTGCGTCGAAGTTGTCGCTTATTATTAGGCAGATAATATTTTTATTTTATTAAAACTTGTGTTCTTAACTCAGTGCCTGAGATACTGATATACTACTAGTTTTCCGTAGAAAATGATGCTATGATTTATATGAAAGAATGTTTAACTATTGATTAAATAAGGATTAGTCGTTTTCACGTTGTAAGCTTTTTACATAAGAGCTTTCATGTACAGAACAAGTAGACGTATGAATTTTGATTTAAATACGTAGAAGATACACTGGTCCCTACCATAGAGAACGACAGATGCACAAAACTCACCTAAAAAAAACTAAAAGCCATCCTTCAATCTCCCCGTCAGCGACCGCCCTAAACCAAGGTCCAAGTCCCACAGGAGACGCCCTCTTGTGCTTTGCTTAGTTTGTAGTTTTTGAAACAATTTATCTAGACTGGATCTCTGCTCGCCTTTATCCCAGGTGAAGTAGCAAAAGCCTAGGGACTATCTACATATGTCCGTCCGAAAAAAACCTATCATAGAGAACAATAGAGTCGTCCCTTGTAAAGTAAATACATAAATAGAGTATACAAGTATTTTGTTAAACGCATACTTGACCACCTTTCTCGGTGATAAATACATGAAGGTCACTCATATCACACCATAGGATATATACCTACATTAGTTGCTTTATCATAAACATACTGAATGGATTTTGACATTCATCATACATGCGGGTATAATAATAATCGGCATGTCGAGTATTTTGAAAAATGGCTCGCGTTGTCACCTATCTCTCATTCTCTTTCAAAATTAAACATACTAAGATTTTGGAATACTTTGATTTTATGACTACGGCTATTGTATGTGTTTTAACTGTTTTTTTAATATGTGAAAGGCAAGAAATAAAAAACATACACCGTGAAACACCTATACACTCAATTAAAAATACAATTATTATTGAAGCACACAAGAAAAAGTCTGATTATGGAATTTGTGAGATTAATATTCTCCAACAAAAGAAAAACAAAACCTTTTTGTCAAACTACCCGACTCTTTCCTTTGTCAACAGTGCAAATCACAATGCCGTGCCAATGAGAAAAAGCCGGGAACGTGTCCTGCATCTGACACGCCGATGTGGGAGGCCGCGTGCGTGGAGGCCTGCAACTCTGATGCACAATGCGACGGAACCCAGCGGTGCTGTCATCACGCGTGCGGGTCTACTTGCAGCGAGCCTGTTGATTTGTTGACTTTACCAGGTAATTCAACAAGTTATTGTTGAGACATAAAATAAGTGCCAATTCAAAGCAAGTGGAGTGGTTAAATACGGGTTCCCTACTCGAAATCGAATGACGCGAGATCGAATAACACTTGCTCGAAAACGTTTATTCGATAATACTTGAAATCGATAAATTATGAGCTCGACAGTTCACTACCTCGATGCATCAAAATCTCGAATAACTATGTGCTCGAAATGTCGGCAGCGCGAAGGCTCATTATCTTGAAACATCATTTCTCGACCGACCATCTAATCGATTTATAGAATATCTAGAAAACGGTGCGTCCTATCGCAAAAATAATGAAAGTTTTTCCCCCTTAATAACCGTTCTCAACATGTGGGTAAAAAAAATGAAAAGTTTCAAACAATACCATAAAAAAATCACATTTCTTTGGATATATGAAATTCGGAATAAAATATTTCGGAGTTTTTGGGTGTTCCCTTCTCGATACAAATACTACGTGTATATGTCGCAGGAAGATGAGGATATCAGGGATTTCACGAAATCCCGGTGGATGTTGAATGTACTTATTTATTACGTCTTCTTACTAAAAGTATCTAGTGATATGACAAAACACCAATTTATCGTCAATGATATGTCGTTTCACTAAACTAAATCTAGTAAAATGTCGGTTCTGGCACTCGCCAGAATAAATATTATGCCTTTTAAATGTATGCAAATCTAACTTAAGCCATTTTAAAGGCATAATAATCATAGCAAATGACAATCGGTTAGGTTAGGTTAGAACTGCGGCCATACAACGCACGAGCGAGCGTTGCCGCGGCAGCGGCCGGCGAGTGCCAGAACCGACTTTTTGAACCGGTAGAACTGACATTTTACTAGATTGTATGATGTTTTATTTCATTATATTATAGGCACTCAAATAGAAATCCTTATAACTTTTCTGTATATCGTTTAGATGGTCGGTCGAGAAATTATGTTTCGAGATTTTGATACATCGAACAATGAGCCTTCGCGCTGCCGATATTTCGAGCTCATAGTAAGTTATTCGAGATTTTGATGCATCGAGGTAGTGAACTGTCGAGCTCATAATTTATCGATTTCAAGTACTATCGAGTAAACGTTTTCGAGCAAGTGTTATTCGATCTCGCGTCATTCGATTTCAAGTAGGGAACCCGTTAAATACCACATGTAAATTCAAAAGAAATAATTGGCGTAACTGGAGGAGGAGGATGATTTCACTCGCATTTCATGTTCCCTCTCCCTCTGAGAGAGAACATGAAATGCCAGTTAAATTATATAACAAAGAACTGTTTGATAGCTATAAATTTATTATAAATAAATCGAAGTCAAATATATTTCTTAAGACCTTCTTCTTATAATAAAATAGGCATTTATAAAATCGTTCATATCCTATCCCCTCGAGTCCAGCAGTTTTGTAATACATATCGTAGAGTATTAACCAATTCTTAACTGATAGCAACTGTTACTAAGGGCACTATGTATGGTACACAATTTTCAAAAGAATTAAGATTATTAAAGCTCTGAATGAAGCCATCAGGCTTCACTTTGATGTTACGTTCTAATGTATGATCATCAGAACATACATTAGAATTTATCATCAGTTCACAGTCACGAAAGTAGTTTCTTATAAGAATAGTAAATTTATTCCTAAATCACTGATATTATGGAAAGGTCCAGGCCATTTTTTTTTTGGAAACCAATACCTTTTCCCGCATTTTAACTCTTGCACCCGAATTTAATAAATAAATGTTGTTCCAGGGCTACCAGCGATGCCCACAATAGAAGAACCAAAGGAAAAGAAGAGAGCTGTAGTTATCCGGTGGTCGGACGGAGTAGGAGACTTGGCGAGAGCAGTTCCGGGCCCTGTGTTTTACGTATTGGAGGAACAACACCACCTTGGACCGAAGTATGAAGAAGTGAGACTTGGCGATTGGAACTTATTATTGAGAACGAATAAGTATGTGTGTACTTGTATTTTTAAGAATGGGTTAATACTGCTGAATTTAGCATATTACTTACTATAAGACGTTAACCGATTCAATCTTTAGTTCATCTAATACATCAGCCTTTCTCAGTTCACTGCTGGACAAACGCTTCCACTACTTTGTTTTCGCTTAATTTCTTAAAACACTCGATCATCAACCCTCCGCATTCAGACTCTTCCGGCTTAAGGCTTAAATCCACCTTATTTGTTGATTGTTGTAGTTTTTTTTAATTTCGTACAGACCTTGTAGCTTCTTCTATGTGTTGGCTTCAGCTATGCGCGGACAAATATTAATGACCATTGATTATCAATACATTATTTATGTATCTGCCATTACCAATAAATTATTCGTATCGTATACATTAGAAATGATTTCTTAATTTATGAAAGCAAATGCAGAAAGTTAAAATCTGTCCCGAAATGTCTGCGTGAACTTATTAGACACTAAGCTACTGCGTCGCATGACCGGTTTCGGCTACACGCAAACACAATTCAAAAAACATGACACTTTTTACACAACCTCGTAAAATATTCATTATATTATCCATTATGTAGCACGTAACAATAGTTCAGAATTAATAGCATAAATTAGAAAGTACACCTGTCCGTCTTTTTAATCGTTTAAATAGCACCCAATAAGGAAGGGACAGCGTGAACCGATAATGGTAATGTTGCACTCGAATTTGAACCTTAAAGAGGTACAAATTAATATCAAAATGCATATCGCGTTGTACGTAGTAGGGTACGTTTCCAGAACTATGGGTAGTTGACATAAATGGTTGGTACAATTGTGCAAGATCTATCACACATTACTGCGTCACGTTTGTCGAACCCTATAGCATAAAGTAAGAAATATGTAGATACAAATATTAAGCAATGTAAGAAAAGTAAAATACGGTTTAGCCATTGGCACCGATTGTTATAACATCATACATAAAGCTGTTACATTACTTTGACCGGTCATGTAACTTCATAACTTTTTTATAACATTAAAAAAAATCGCTTTTCAGTTTGTTATGATACTTTAATATAGTACCAATAAATTATACCCGAATTTATTATCCGCATCCGGGTTTACGCAATAAAATCAATCATTGATGAAGACATCAATCTAAGAAAAGTGCAGATTATTACTAGACTATATTTTATTATACGATCGTTAAACTCATAACGATATCAGGAAACACGTCATATCAAACTGATATGATTTGTAGATTGAAAAATAAATTATTTAAGTAGTAAGTTAAATAATTAATTACTAAATTACGTATGAGAAAGAATCGCATAATGCCTAAGTAAAACGTTTTTCAATTTGGCCAATTATATATGGCCGTAGAGGGGCGAAAGTATACTGTTCCGTAATCGCAAAACGTGAAAAAATTTCGTGTTGCTAAGCAATCCACCAACGGAATTAGAAGCTTTAATTGACAATAAGCACAAGCAATGTCGCGTTATCATCGCAACGCTACATTGCTTGTCGCTTTTTTGACGTTTCGCGATTACAGAACATGCTATACGGCAACATACGTAATCGCACTGCCAAGCTTCGAGCATGGAACTCACACAAAAAACTGCTTGAACATGCGTTTATCTAAATCTTAATAGTTTAATTTGCGTGGTAATCAAGTATTGAATTCAGTAATATTAAAGTCTGTAAGAGAAAAAATGTGGAATGTCAAATCACATTTTGGTCCTGAGCTTCGAGGCAGGGACCAATAGCAAAAATAGTAATCAAACAATGCTTTCAAATAACGCTAAGTTCATACTTAGCGTTATTTCAGAGCATTATATTTTGTTCGATAAGTCTTTCCTGGTTCAGAGTGACCGATTGTGGAAGGCGTTGCTTTTAACAATCAGGCGATCTCAAAGCCTGGCCGAGTTTCAGAGACGAGTCCATAAACACTCCTATCACTTCAATTCTCACAATAACACTAGATATATTCTTAGTCTATTATAATATGTATTTATGTAAGGTATTATTCTATTTATTTACTTTAAATTTATTTTAATATGAGCGAGATGAAGTCTACGAATACGCACAAAGCGGCTTAAACATTTTATCTAACTGGCTTTGTAATAATCTACTAACCCTTAATTCGGATAAAACAAAATATATCGTATTTACAATGCGTAACAATAACATTACAGTCACTAACAAAAACATTCACGCACACAACTGCAATCCCTTTGCCGATTCTGCATGTAATTGTCCAACCTTAGTTAAAACAGACAATATAAAATACTTAGGTATTACAATTGACACAAATCTAAATTTGCGCAAACACATAAATTTGTTGTGCACAAGAGTGCGAAAACTTATTTTTATTTTTAAAAATTTACGAAATATTGCTAAATATAAATTAATTAAACAGGTCTATTTAGCTTTGTGTCAGTCCATTTTAACCTATTGCATAACTGCATGGGGCGGTGCCTCAAAATCAATTTTACTCCCTCTAGAGCGAGCTCAAAGAGCAATTTTAAAGGTAGCCACTTTTCGACCGTTTATGTTTCCCACACACCAGCTTTACATGGCAACTAATGTACTAACAGTTCGTCAGTTATTTATATTACATGTCCTACTTAAACAGCACACCGAACTTCCTTTTAACCCTGCACCTACAGACAAGAGAAGGAAAGACTTAGTTTGCATTAAGCCTAAATTAAATCATGCATTTGTAAACAGGTTTTATATTTTCCTAGGACCATATTTGTATAATAAGTTTAATAAGTTGTTAAGTGTTCATAGTCTATGTTATAAATAATGTAAAAGTAGTATATCGAACTACCTAGATCAGCTCAATAACGCAGACACAGAAAATATATTAGAAATTTTAAAATGATAGGAATAAGGAAATATCTCATTTATTTATACATACATATATAAAAATATGATCTAACAATACATACGTATATTTATTGACTAAATATATTAATAAGTAGTTTTTATTAGAATCTTTCGTCGTTAATAATTAGTGTGCACAGTAGAGCGATTGTCTGAAGCACAGGTTCAACCTAGTTCAGGCAAGCTGCAATTTCTTTGAATAATTTGACCTTTCTGTACCTTTTATTTTTGTGAATATATAATATTTAAAATGTTTAAGAGATAAATAATTATAATTAGATATTATTAAAAAAAAATAGTTTAAGAAAGTATTGTTTATATAAGCAATTATTTTGTAACTCTTTCGTTACCTTGAAATAAATTTATTATTATTATTAATATTTGTATTATAACTTCTCCCAAGTACCGCTACCGTACCTGGAGAAGATTACAATTTGTGATAAGGCCGCCAATTGTACCTATCTAATTTTAATTGTAGTTTTAAATCTTTTTCTGTATTTTTCTCTTTGTGAAGTGTACAATATAGAGTTTATCTATCTATGTACCTATCTACTTTTTGAGAACAGGGCAAAAAGTGCATCCCAGCATTTAGAAACTTGGCATGTTTGAGTGGAATGAACACAAAAAAATGCTTTTGTATTATTAAGTAAAACCTAAAGTGAATTGAAACTCTTATGAGAAAAATACAATTTCAATGTTTCTCACGAACGTTTTATTTACGTTTTTGTTAAATAATATTATCTATGGTTAATTAGTAGAAAATTGACACAAGAAATGTTTGGTCCCATACAATGAACAAAGACCATCTTGTTTAAGATCGAGAAATCTTTTTTCAGAAGCAGAGATAATTAAGTTTGTTAACACCTCTCATTTAATGAAGTATAATTTTAGCTGAGAACGGCATTGGGGAGATAATTTAAATAAGTAAATTAGAATAGTCCAATTAGGTAATTAAAAGATGCAAGTAATTAGTTAATTGATTACTTTATTCACTTAATTAAAAAACTTGCGGAAATAAAATTGTTATTTGAAATAGTTGATTGTATTCTAGCTTCTGCCCGCCACTTCGTTAATGTATATTTCAATGTTTCCATACCAACTTTGATTTTCTTGGGTAATTTCTGGTTTCTACGTCTAGCGTTAGGTAGCCTGCGCGTAGTCTGGAAATTTAAGATTTTTATTAGGTATTTGAATTTTACTTATTGGTAGGATTACCTCATGTTACCACTTCGTACTTACAAATCATATTTTCAACTCTTTTATTTCGCTTACCGCTTAGTAGGTACTTACCTTTTTTTTTTGTTTTATTTCAACAGAACCAAAGTATCCCTCCGCAACGCTTTGAAGCCTGGTCGCTGGTACCGTTTCCGAGTGGCAGCAGTCAACGCCTCTGGCACTCGAGGGTTCTCGGCTCCCAGTCCTGCGTTCACACCTAGAAGAGGACCAAGGCCGCCACCATCACCAAAGAAACTGAAAGTGAGACCGCTGCGCATGGACAATGGTAAAAAAAAACATATAATTGCACAGACTGTAATGCTCTAGCGGTATTGTGTTTGACCGTAACCAGTGAGGATCGGGGCTCAATCTGGATCTGAAGATCTAAAGTCTGGAAGTTGGTGGTGTATCACCCGTGCATCTGTGCCGCAGAGGTCACGTTGATCTACCGTTCTTACGCATGATTTCTCACCGGTCGTGTCAGTAGAACCATCCCACCGGATTTTGAAAACAAAATAATAGAGAGTGCAGCTGTGTTTGTAGCATACACTTGTGCGCTATAATATGTCCTGCTCAGATTACTAATTTCCATAAAGATTTGCCGTCGTGGCCGACAAAACTTTATCTAAGCTGGAGCCCTGCTCGCCTTTATACCCGGTGAAGTAACAAAAGCCTCGTGGCTAACTACATATGTCCGTCCGAAATAAAAAAAGGCCGAAAAAACGGTCGTGATGACTATACTGTAAATTTTCAAATTAAATCGCCAGCAAACTGTACCTCAACGTGAATCTATAAATAATGTAAACTCAATCTTGCGTTATATCTGCAGTACTGAAGTGTTACGTACATTTTTTGTTGGTGAATCATAATAGGTATTTCCTTTACAATATTGACCACTGATATAGGTAATCGGCATGTGGCAGTGTAACTGTGTAAAAAAGGCGATTATAAGTATAAGTTTTAAGTTTGCGATTGACCGCTCCTTCCGCAATCTGTAATTTTGGAGGAAATTACTAGCTTGTCTTATTAGCTTTTAAAAGTTTTATTGTACTTCTTTCGCCCTTTAATTCTATAAGGATGACGGCACAAACAAACTATTTTGGTCCATATTTTGGTCCATTAGTAAATGGTTTTTTTTTTGTCGTCATCCATATTGTGCAATCTGATTTGCAGCCGCTTCAGACACACACTTCAAGTTATAGGTTGCCGTAAGAATAAAACATTCATCCTATATTTGCTTCCGACTATATTTGTAGACGAACGCCTGCATGATGGACCGACGAACTCATAAAGGTCGCGGAAAGTCGATGGATGCAGGCCGCTAGCGATCGTCCCCGCTGGAAATCGATGGGCCTAGGTTCAGCAGTGGACAAAACAGGTTGATGATGATGATGATGATGATGAGTCTCACAATATCTAATTATATCACAAATATGTCGACCAAACTGGCGACGTCTTAAAAAGGGCCAAATAAAAAGTACCTATAACCGGCGGGTATGTATGAAGAGACTGATGAGTATGCAAGAGGTGTGCCAGGATCGGGACAGGTGGCGTTCCTTTGTAGTGGGTGTTTCCCTCATGGGAGAAAGGCGTAACGATATGTTTGTATGTGTATCTAATAATTTTTCAGGCACTGTCACTGTTAAATTGGAATGGAAGGAACCACGTTCGGACTTGCCTGTGATGCGGTACAAAGTATTTTGGAGCAGACGTGTCAAAGGTCTGGGAGGTGAACTCGATTCAGTGCTAGTGAACCATCAGACAGTCCCTAAGGTAAGTTAATCTATTTTTATTGCAATTCAGTTGAAATACTAGAAAAAAAAAGACTAATACTGGATATTCTTTTTGGGCTTAGTCGCGTTGAAATGCTACACTGCTCCACAAAAAGTGGGCATATTTTTATTTGTAACGATTTTTTTTATTTTTTTGGAAAATACCTAATAGTTTTTAATAATTTCAAATTATACAAATAGTATTATTCGGTTTCGAGTCCATAAGCCCTCAAAGATTCACGCCGTAAAACCTAATAGTCTCGTCGTACTGCTTGAACCCATCAATTCGTAGATCGTTTCAACGATTACCCATATCGTAGTTTAAGATGAAACACACAACCACGTAAGGAATATTTTGCAAGTTCGATATTTTAATACCATTTTCACGAAATCGAAGAACACGTTGTTTCAACAACGTGTTCTTCGACTTCTTACCGATGAAAAACACACATCGCTCATTAAAAAACCTTAAAATAAAAAGAATAATAATAATAATAATCTTTATTACACAAGAGAGTGGTTACAAAAAAAGTGTGAAGTCCCTGACTCCTGTGCTAGGTGATAGACCTGTGTTACAAGAGCCAGTGCCTTCTCCCAGTCGGAGATAGTACAGAATCTTATGCAAAAAGATTAACAAAATAAAAACTATATGGTAACAACAAAAAGTAAGATAAACTAAATTAATACGGTTAAAAGAAGCCTGTATTTATGTATGTGTGTGTGTGTGTGTACTAACTACGAAATAGATATAATAACTTCCTCTGTTTCGTCATAGTTCAGCGACAGTAGCCATGGCTTAAGAGTCTGCTTGACTTTATGTAGGGTTAGTTTATAAATTGCAAGGTTTTTGTTTATTTTATTATACATTAGTGCGCTTTGGGCACGATAGTGACGTCGCGCAAGTGCAGTACGATGTTGGACAGAATCACAGATAGGAAAGCCAATCCGCCGATTACATAGCTTGCCGTCTCGTGGCATCGTGGAATGTCGGCGGAATGTAGTTGGTCCCTTTTACGGAAATGCATCATTTTGAGAAGAGCCCGCTGAGGTCGTTCCACCCTAAGCATAACTGTTTTGAAGGTACCACCCCATACCGGGATGCAGTAAGTAATTATCGACTCGCATAGTGAACGGTATACTAGTGATGCTGTTTCAATGTCGGCAGCATGTCTGAGCTCTTTAAACAAATAAATTAGTTTACGAAGCCGGGAGCATAAAGTATATGTATGGGTGCGCCAATCTAGCCTCTCGTCGATATAAACACCTAGATATTTGATAGATGGGACCATGTCGAGGCAATTACAATTGCAAGGAGAGGAGTCGTGACAAATATGTGCTATTATTTTATCCGAGTTCATTGACGGTTTAGGTGAATTTGGTGGCTTAAACTGAATTACTTTGGTCTTTGACACATTAAGCGTCAGTAGATTAGTGGAAAGCCAGTCCATAATTGTTCGCAAGGTAAGTTCAGTGGTTTGTTTAGCCCTGTCCCAGGTCACGTCGGATTAGTGCTGTGTCGTCGGCGTAGGTAAAATAGTGCTGTGTCGTCGGCGTAGGTAAAAATGTCACAATGGGAAAGCGAGAGTTGACAGAAGTCATTTATGTACATTTGAAAGAGCGTAGGACCCAAGATACTGCCCTGAGGTATACCATAGCTGATAAATTCTTCGTCACTGAGAACAGAATCAATTTTTACGCATTGGCTACGCCCACTGAGATAATCTGTATAAATATCCAGAGCCACACCACGCACTCCCATGTGCTCCATTTTGGCCACCAGTCTGGGAATAGACACCGTATCAAAGGCTTTATTCAGATCTAAAAAGATACCATAGCATTTAAGGCGACTATCCAATCTATCAATCAGGGTATTAGTGAAATCAGAGACAGCATCTTCTGTGGAAATTCCTGACCGAAATCCGTATTGGTTATGAGCAATTAATTTATTTTTACAAAGAAATTTTGTCAGATTGGTGTTGAGGATTCGTTCAAGTATTTTAGATAAGGAGCTAAGGACTGAAATTGGCCGATAATTGGACACGTCATCCTTAGCTTTGCCTTTGTACACTGGATGAACAAGAGCACGCTTGAAAGCTTTTGGAAAAACGCCCGAATTTATGGCACAGTTACAATGTTAACAAAAAAATTATTGACATTATTAGCAGATACGATAGGCGCGACGGAAGATTGTAGCAGGGCATTAGGAGAGTGCCTTTGTTGATTACTGTGTGTGATTGATTTGATTATTTTCCACGTAGCTTTTGGATTGTTATTTGCTTTTTTACGTTCTGCTTTTTCATAGGCTCGTTTTAGTTTTTTTAAGTAGGGAATTACAAAAATTGCGGTACCGTGTGTATGTCGTTTTTAATATTAAATTATTGGGAGACTCACTGACCCGTCGGTGCATTTTGTCACGATTTCGGAGGCATCGTAATAAGCCAGCAGTCATCCATGGTTTTATAACAGTTTTTCTATTAGGTGTGTGAACAATCTTAGTATGTTTTGTTATGACAGCTTGTATGTCGGCAATTAAAATATTTGTTTCTTGGTCTGGGTCGGTGGTGCTGAGAATAAGAGTAAAATCATGAGTACTAATTTCCTTTTTTATTTCGTCATAGTCATATCGGATAGAGGTTTTTTTTGTGGGGATGAAGTTGCTTTATTAGTCTCCACGAAAACAGCCACAGGAAGGTGATCAGTAACGTGGGTGTCCAGCACAAGAACCTTTGCAGGCGATTTAGTCTTCAAAATGACATGATCCAGACAATTGTTTATTCTTGTCGGGAGACTGTGGGCTGGCAATAACCCATGCGTTGCTGCTAACGTTAAATAATCGTCTGAATGACGATCACTGTTTCCGGGTTTGATATCAATATTAATATCACCGATGAGCATGATATTGTTTTGAGATTTAACGGATGTTATTGTATCATTTAAACTAGACAAGAAGTTAGTTGGGTTTAGATAAGATGGAGAACGATAAACTGCTATTATAGCTGTGTTATTATAGCATGTCACTAGACAATAAAGGTTCATGTGTGGTACATTTAATTGTGTCTTTGACGTAAATTACGACGCCGTCGTTTTTTATTGGGTTGTTGCTTGTAGAATGTGAAGCATAGCCTTGTAAGACAGGGATATAACCCGCAACCTGCAACCAGCATTCTGTTAGTATAATAAAATCAAATTTAACCTTCGTTAGTGTTAACATGGCAACAAATTGATCTAGATTCTTTTTTATACTCCTGATGTTTATATGTATAATACGAAAACCCCAAACACTCTGTTCTACAAATTCTCGACAAAGTTCCGGAGTACATGTATAAGAATCCGCAATAGAAACATTATCTATTTCCTGAGATACTTGATCAATATTCATCATTTTTAACAAGAATGAATACTTTTGTCACAGCTTGTAGACGCAAAAACTCGGGAATTAACTCAACACTAAATCCGAATAGCACAGAACATATAAACAGGATATTTAGAGGTAATTTTGTGAATGTAAAATTAGGTATTGCAGTGTAAATTACAGTTCCTGGGAAGTACGTGTGAGTGACTGAATAAGTGTAGTGTTGATCTCCTAAAAAGTATGTGTGTGTGGTTAAATTTGTGTGTAGATTATTTGGGTGTGTGAGTTGTGTGACAGAATTTGTGTGTAGGTTGTTAGGCTTATAAAGTAAAAAGGTATACATTTTAAAACATAAGTGTTTAAACAACAAGCAAGACATTATTTGTATTTTAGCTAGACAACCGGAACCAAACATTAGTCATGAACTTAGCCGTAGGCTGTCGAGGTCTGCATCATTCTTAATAACGACATGTCGGTCACCATCCACTTTACGCAGCAGTACCATAGGAGGTCCAGCAGTATTTATATTTATTTTCTTCAGCAAAGCGTCGGGCCAGGTAATAAAGGCGTTTTTGGTGTAAGTTTTTCCGAGATGTATATAGGTCCGTCGAGTTTAAGGTAGAAATCTTGTTTTGTTTATTTGCACTATTAAATTTGCGAGCCTTCTTAACTATAGTGTCCTTCATAATTGCACTTATAAAATCTACAATAATAGTAGAAATATTATTTTTATTCTTGGTACGGAAGACATCTTTAATTTCATTACCATTTATCGGTGAGCCTAGTATGTTGGCTGTCTTGGTTACAATGGCGCGAAGTCTTTCCTTATTATCTCCCTGTTTCTCGGGCACATTCCTTATCTCAATCTTGGTAGAGAACAGTTGTCGTTCTATTAAGTCAATTTTATCTTCCAACTCAGAAATACGGCAGCGGTCAGCCTCACGTTCAGACTCTAATTTAATGAGAATTTCTTTCAAGTCGTCGTAGTCGTTTGAGATAAACTCCATAGACTTCTGTATTTCTATGTTTTGAGCACTAATTTCGGAGATGGAGGCCTGCAATGCCGCAAGCTTCTCTTCAGACTTAGCGGAAGACTCTGACAATAATGCCCGAATTTCGTCTAGACGATCCATACAATCACAGCCGTCATGTTTACGCTTACGGCTTGTCACATTAATACCTTGACCCAAGGTTGAGAGGTCCGGAGATGATTCAGACTGCAGGAGAAAGGAGATGAAGTTGGTCCCGCCGTTACTTTTTCTAGCTGTTTTTTTGTTGGTGAGCGTTTAACGGACATAGTAAATAACGAAAAATATTAGGTACCTTAAATATCGAGTAAAACGCCAAGCTTATTTAGTGCACGTTAAAAAAGCTCTCGTGTGAGTGACACCTTATGTCAATGCTCAAGGTTGATAATTGACGTAGCTGGAACGCGCCCGAACTTATTCTGGTGTTGATGAGGGTAGAAAAATAATACTTTTATTTCACTTTATCCGTTTAGTTCTTACATTACAGTGTTTTTCTTGTTAAACCAACAATTATAGTAGTCACTTGAGAGTTTCTGCACTATTTTATATAAGTTGCTAACTACAAAATGGTCAACTAATATTTTTAACACTTAAATTGATGCACTAACTTGTTGACACTTTGACAGATTTTGACAGAAGGAATATTGTTGCAATGAGTGTGACCTTTATAATTATATACCTAATATTAATCATATTTTACATAGACCTATGTAGCCGTTTTATACACTCTCCCGAAAAGTTACTATTTATCACACAAAGGAAGGTCTTCGTGGTGTTCGAATGATAGTTGCACAAAACTTCCCTAAAATACTAAAAGCCATTATAACTCAATCTCCCAGCCTGCGACCGCCCTGAGCCGAAGTCAAAGTCCCACAGGGGGTACTCTTGCGCAGGTTGCAGTTAGCTCAGCTTTATGCCCAGTGAAATATCTCAAGCCTCCTGGCTAACATGCATATTAAATGTTTTTTTTCTGTACAGGATCAGAACTACGTCGATATTGCAGACCTACAGCCGAACTCCATGTACTTCTTACAAGTACAAACAATCAGTCAATACGGTCTCGGAAAACTGCGCAGTGAGAAAGCTTCCATCTTCTACAACACCACCAGCACTCCTAAAATAGGTCGGTGCTTTGAACTCATTATCATATATATTTATAAGGTTCTATTGACTCCAAGAAAATTAATTAAAATGACGTCCACGATAATTATTGCCAAAGCCATTACGCTTGGCAGGTGGTTTGGTGACCGCAGTAGTAATAGGCGTGACGACAGTATCAAAAAATTAAAGATTTAATGTTTTTAGGGGAAAGTACATACAAAAAGAAATTATTACACTTATTTATTTTTATATATAACCTTGAGATTAATGTGATTTTTAATAAAATAAAAGATTAAAATACTGCAATCGGCCATTTTGACTGAAACACCAATCACGGCGCATGACGTCACGATATTGTAACCAAGAGAATTTAACCACTACGTTAGGTTTGGCGGGCTCAATGACATTTTTTACAATAGCGTGACGTCATAGCCGACGCCATGACACTTGAGGCCTTTTTTCGCGCGCTATTTAAAATTTAATAGAAATATGGCTTAAACTTCGTTAAATTTAAATTTATTACCGAAATATTGTGTTTTTCGTACTTAGAAAATGACTACCCACGTAGCGCAAGACGATTTCAAAATCTTGCCTCATGCCTATTATGTTGCAAGATACAGGGAAACACTGCTCCCCGTTCCCTGGTTTACGATTGTTAAAGTTGATGTACATAACATGCTCGTGTTGAAGAATTTCTTGTCTCACATTGTATTTGCCCGACCCTGGAATCGAACCAGAGACCTTATTAGTTACGGTCGAATATGTTACCGCTAGGTCGCAAAGAGGCATTTAATCATCAAGTCAAATCACTAGGTATACCTAATTAACTATAAGATTGATTACAAAACTATTCAAAAACCGTCTACCGAGAAATCAATATTATTCCCTTAAAGCGTATCCCGCGTGTTATCACCCGAGGAACTCCCGTTTCCATGACAACTTCATAATCAAATATAGCCATAATGCTAGTCAAGACAACCTCCGTAGCTCGCTTTAAGTCTCGGAGGTCGTGGGTTCGATTCCCACGCCGGACAAGAAATCTTTGTGTAAATTCTAAGATTTCTTTCCGGGTCTGGGTGGTTGAGGGACTACCCTCCGTGCCTCGGAAAGCACGTTAAGCCGTTGGTCCCGATTGTTTTAACATCATCTATAACAAGCGTATACCAGGGAACGGGCAGTAGCGTTTACCTGTGTATTACAACATAATACTGCGGTCACCAATCCACCTGCCAAGCGTGGTGACTATGGCAAATACCCTCCCTCGGGAGGAGGCCCATGTTCAGCAGTGGACGTTGTACGGGCTGATGATGATGATGACTAGTTAGTTTTGAGTTTATTCGTATCAAACATAAAAACAAAAATACAAATCTTTCCTCTTTTAAAATGTACCTAATGGAATTTTATAATCAAATTGTGCAGCAGGGCTTATTATAAAATTTCTGATTATCTTTGTGACAAAAATGCTTGGGATTAAATCGCTCCAATTGCAATGTAAAATAAAGTATTTTGTAATTAGGTTAATATAATATTGTAATATATATCTATATTTTTTTTTTAATAGGGTTCTTCTGTGTTTTTTGGCATTGTTTCTCAGTAGTCGCCACGTCACGCACTGCACGGTAGGAGAAAAAAAATGACGATTCCAAACAAATGTAACCATTTTTACGGAATAAATGAATTTTGAATTTGTATTTAATATTAGTATAAATTTACTGCTGAACATGGGCCTACTCATAACACAACAAGGCAAGCCAAGATCGTTGAGGCATAGTGCCATAATCACCACGCTTGGCAGGCGGATTAGTGATCGTATTCAGATGGTGAGGCTACTTGAGCTGATAAATGCTGCTGCCATTCAGCCGTATGTTCCTTAGCCTTTTATGGCTTTTGCTACTTCATCGCGCATAGTTGGTATGGGCCAACTGTTAGCCTTGTGGCTATCAGTTGGCGTTTTACGTAAGTCCTTCCGAAAAAAAAAACATGGACCTACATAAGGTTGTCTATTCCAAGTCGGAAACCACACGACTGTAGTATAGATTAACAGATATGAAAATTACAGTGTTTAGTTTTTTAAGGTTTAAATTGTAATGTAAGGTGCAGGTGGGTAATTCCGAATTATTTTTGCTCTAGTTGATAAGGTGTATGTGTCTCTATGAACCAGTCCGCATAGCAAGGTTTTTAGACGGAAATAGTGAATAACTTACTTACTAGATAGTATAGCCTAACAATCGACTACAGAATTTTTCATATATAATGTAAGATTTTTAAAATACAAGCATTTCTAATCTGGTTTTTTTTTCGTTGGTACCGTGCAATTCCGAATTGGTAAATCCGAATACACTTGAAAACGAGTTTTATGTGTTTGTCGCGTAAGGTTTATATTACTTTTTTGATTGGAATTGCCCTCCCTGCTCTTTTTACTCGATTAGGCTTATATGAATACTTATACATGTGTTTGTCAAGCTTTTATTTCGGAATTACCCGATCACGAATCTGTGGTACTCAAACTTTATCTCATTTTGCTGAGCTGATGATGGAAGGTACAACACCTTAACGTAAAGGTTATAAATAACCCAGTGTTCGTTATTATACATCTTTTGTTTTAATATTCGTACAAATATATTAAAACACAAATGATAGGGTTAGATGGAAAAATCTGTTTTTTTTTTTCATACCTAGCTTTTAATAATTAATGAAAAAATCAACATTTAATAAAAAATATGAATAACAAAAACATTCGCCATTTTCTTAATTAATAATTAAACACCTACTTTTGGTAAGCCCTAAAATTTAAAAAAAAAGTTAAACAAACGGATATCATACGCTTACGAGATCAAGAAACTATTGTCGATGAGGTACAAGTCTTTTATACAAAAAAATTACATATAAACACAACGATATTAATATAATTCTACCCTTTGGGAACTAGTGTCAAAGATTTTACAATTTCAAGTCTTTATCTATTATTTTTTTTTTTTTTATTATTTATTTAAGGTCGCTTTTTAACATCTAAGGTCATTAACGACCACTATCTATTATTGTTTTCTATAAAAACAATATAAACAGCTACAAATTATTACTCAGTCATAATCATCCACAGTCTTATAGTTTAAATATTATAGATTCTAATTATTCTTAATGAACTAAAATTGCATAACGCCAATTATCATTGCGACAATCATAAAACAGTTAACAAAACAGTAAAACGCGCAAAATAAAATAGGAACCGATGCACGCAAAAGGTTCATGGCTCTCATCATGGAATATGTATACATACATATATATAATCTATCTATATTCCATACTAATATAATTAAATTATGCTGTAAGTATACTTAAACTTAAGAGCTACTGGTTTGATTTGAAAAAATCTTTTTTTTTTAAGAAACAAAAAAAAAACAGACCATTCGTAAGCTTAAACGTTATCCTGGACGGACATAGGTTAATGTAATTAAAAAGTTCCTACGGTAACGCGGGTGAACTTTTTTTTTTATTGTCCGGGGGGAAATGCATTTACGGATTCCCACCGCCGGTGCAGCGTATTCGCGCGCTGGTGGTGGGATATGTGGGACTCGCCCTCTCCATAGCGTAGTATGCTTTACTCATACCACGAGGAGAGGACCCTACACCACTGAAACCCCCTGGACACTCCTTCGATCCGCCGTTGGCGGGGGGCGGGGACCAGAAGCAATCCGGCAAACCTGCGCGCGGAAATCTTGTTTTACTTACATTAGTCACTTGGAGCACTTCATTGTACTAACACAATGGCGGAACTAACAACTCGGTTAAGGTATTATTATATTATTATAATAACTAACCGTCATAATCGTAACATAGCACTTAATACAAATTATTGTTTAATAACCCCTCTCATTAAGGCACCTAAACCCTTTCAACCGCTTACGTGGGTCGCGTATATATGGCTTTATTAGGCAGACCACCCTCTAAAATATTTCGAGTATAGCTATAGGTATATATAGTTACCTGCTCGGTATAGTCAGTGATTCCTAACGTAGGTTCCGCGAATCCTTTACGGCTTACGCAGGAAAGTTACCGGGATGCCATTGTGGCTGGAATTAATAATACCACCATTAAAGTCAAAGTCAAATATTATTTATTACATAAAAATGGTTACATTTATTTGGAATCGTCATATTTTTTCCCTACCGTGCAGAGCGTGACCTCCTGTACTGAGAAACACTGCCAAAAAACTCAGTAGAACCCTCTTTTTTTATAATAATATTTTACAATATTTTATTAATTTTTTACATAATTTTCTATTTTACATTGTAATTGATTTAAGAAGGACATTTATATTTTGATCAGATTTGACTGTACCGGTGGCTTGGTGATTACTTACTTACTTTGTATTAAATTCCCACCCGGTTTATTTGTGCTATCCATGGATGCAGGTACGGAAGTTTTTTTTACAAAAATGTATATAAACTAGATATGTATTTTTTCAAATTGGGCCAGAAGTTTCTGAGTTAGCGCGTTCAAGCATACCGACTCTTCAGCTTTATATATTAGTAAAGATTTATTCAAACATTATTAGGTACGTAAGAAAGTAGGTAGCTAGCAACAATTCAGTACGATTTAATCTTCAATTTGTAACAATTTGTTAAGGGCTTCCATAAAACAAATTTGTTCGGAAAGTTTCTCTCAAAGTTTGAGATCCGCTGGTGTAGGTACGTTCTACCGCTATGTCGAGAAGGCGCATACAAAATGTATGAATGACCTGGTTCATTGAGTGTGTCTAGATCCACGTGTGACTGTAAACGCTAGGCCGACGTTATTTATTCAGCACAACAATATTGGATCTTTTCAAGTTTTATTTTAGTTGTCTTATACGGACACAATATGCTTCAGGACCTATTTCAAAAATTCTTTCACCATTTAATAAAATAAAAATCATTTTTATTTACGTAAACCAATTACAGGCACTTGTAAATCATCAAACATTATTTGAAAATTAATTATTATTTATCAGTCTTAAATAACATTTGTTATTTATTTATATTATCTACCTATTATAATTTTTTTTAATGAAATTAATTATTATAATTCATGTGTATTGTCGCCAACGACGCAAAATGCTTGTTCTGTCTGTGTTATGCCAAAACAATTGTCAAGGACGTTATCCATTAAAAAGGACGTTATCCAAGAGTAAGTAACGTAGGCTATATTTAATTATATAGAGCTAGTTAGGTACTTATAAAAACATATGCGACTGTTTAATAAGCTTCTGAACAACACAAACGGTACCTAAAGAAAACTAAGGACATGTTCACGTTGTGATGATCTTTGATTCAACCCAATTTATTGTTTTATCTTTTGATATAAGCGCATCTTTCATAATATAAGTAAGCATAAATTAGGGGTGAAGAAGAAGGGGTGGCCAAACGGTCGATAAAGATTGACTCGTCGATACCGGCAGCTATTACAGTAGGTTTGTCAACTTTTATAAAAATAGATATTTTAGTCCATTTTAGTTTACAAATACGTGCCACAGACAGTGTTTCTCGTATAATAATCTGAAAAAATTGTTATTTATCATTTGATTGACATTTACGAAATGTGGTTCAACGTTTTGTAGTATGCTATATGGTCGATTGGACACAGTAAAGAGTCGACCTTAGGTCTTATTAAGTTGTCTCCCCCTGATATAGATTATACCTCTTCATCCTCCTGTTTTTATTGCAACTCCATTTAGGGTCGGCGCAGCATGTCTTCCTCTTTCATGCTTCTCTATCTGACGACTTACCCACTACCTACCCCCCCCCCCCCCACATCCCACCCCAAAATGTTTTTATTTCAAGTCAATTACAACATCTTCCCAAAACGATATTGTAAGTTATTATTAATTATTATATTTAGACAAACATCTTTCGACAAATTCTGTGAATTTGGATTTGGATTCGGCTGCAGTGATAACTGTATATTTCAGTAGCAACTAGGTTATTTAGTCTTACAGCACATTATATTATCTATACTTACACCTTTTTATCAGATAAGTAACCTAGCATTTCATTTCAGATCCAGTACCAGAGGCTCTACAAAAACGTGATAACAAAAAGATAAAAGGCCTAAATCTTAACAAAGTACTTTGGAATAATCACAAACTGAAAGCCAGGATCTCATGGCAGCCCCTACCAAATGTTTACGAGCAACCCGGAAGGTACCGTCGATTTATTTAAATATAAAGTAGGATTGATATAAGAATAGGATAGAAGGATCATAACATCATAAGCCTGGTAACGGTCAGTGTGACTACAGTTGCCACTGTATATCAAACTGTATTCCCTTATAATAAAGTTCATTACCTAAGAATTATAACTACTGCCCGTTAAAGTGCGATATTAGCACACACGAACTAATAAAATAATGTGTAAGTTTTTGAGAGAATAACACGAAGACTTTATTTATAAGTCATTTAACATCCTCAAAGTATAATCCACCTAAACAATATGAAATAGGTATGACTACGCCTGATGAATATTTATGAGCAATGTAAAAGACCGCTGTTGCATTAATTGTTTTTTTATTGCATCTTTTAATTCAATCTTTAAACACTGTAATTGCGTTATTTGATTATTACTTTATATTAATTATTCGGTTAGTATAAACCAGATACAATATCTACTTACATTTAAGTTAAATATAATTTATTGGTCTTTTACAGGTATTACGTGCAATGGAAAGCGTCTAAATGCAGTAATCCTAAGAAAATGCGTAAGGAGGGATTATCGGCCACCACCGAGGTACGCTTCATGATATGTTACAATCCTTCAAAAATAATAATGTTTAATTAAGATAGCTGTCTCGCGTGGTTTTGCGTAGATTCCGACCCCGTGGGACCCTCGTATTAAAATCTGCCTATGATACTCACATAGAATAACTATGGCTTTTTTTTAGCAAAATATTTTTCAAAATCGATTCAGCAGATCCCCCTACAACCTTACAAATTCATAAACTCTGCCTCTAAGTATATGAGTGTAGAGGAACATAAAATTAAACACAAGCTATGTAGACGTCGAATTTATTAAAATACCAGTCTTTTTACATACCTATTTGTAGTAATATTTATTGTTTAAACAATTTTTGTGAAGTTAGCAGCAAGTATAAAATTTGCAGCCAAAACTATGTTGCTGCTATACAATTATATTTTCTACCACAAATAGGAAATGTTTCTCTGTCCATAACCATATTAAGCCTATTTTTACTTTGTTGCAGCAAACCACTTTCGAACTTTATGAACTAGAATATCACTGCAGCTACAAAGTGAACGTGAATTCATCTCCACGAGTCAAAATCCCTGAATCTGAACTTACTATTAATGTACCTGGTTGCGAATATTTTAAGCGTAGAGTCAATAATGCTACTATAAACTGCGTAAATTAATTTGTTAAAATAGGAAAATCTGGATACCTTTTACAAAAAACCATATTTTGGTGGTTCGAAAATATGTATAAATTTGATCAATTTTTTAGTAGCTCAGAACTACTAAATTGCTTGTTAATTTATATAAAGAAATATATGCGATTTCTAAGCATGATCTTAAAATACCCAGACTGGTATAAGCCTAAATTTAAATTAATGACATCCACAGGACAAAACAACTTTCATTTATTTAGGTACCTTGTTCATGACCTGTAAGCAAACAATTTTAAATATGGTGTGAACTTTCATTTTCGTTTTTTCCTTTGCGTTTACAGTGTTATACGTGTGAAAAGTAAAGAAAGTACCTAAACTACATTTATTATAGAATAGCACCTTGTATTGAAAATTATTATATTTATAAGCATATAATATTTTGTAGACAATAAATATATTACAGTATTTTTGATACAAGTAGAATATTTAATATGATACATAGATTTTGAATGTGTAGAGCTATAAGCAAATGCAATAATGAGCACACTAATGATATTCAAAGATTATTGTAAATAACAAGATTTTTTTTTCTTATACCTCACTGTATTATTATCTTAATCAAAGCAATCATCAATATTTAAGCTCATTCGTTGAGATAAGTTCTGTAGCTCTAAAAATCTTATGTTCGTAATAGATAAGATGAATGAGATTGTATGTCACTATGTCTGTTGAATGATTATTATATTAAGTGAACAAACTCTTTGTTAATAAAGGTTAAATAACTACAAACTATAAAAAAAGAATAATTTATTGCAAATAACACGTAATTGATGACTCCCCGTCCATTGAAGACGTAACAAAAGATAAAAAGGAGGTGTCCGCCGTACGTGCAGATGTTGGAGTCACGCTGCGACGTGTACTTCAAACGCTGAGACGTAGCTATTTGTCGTGCGAGTTCCTACATTTCTACTGCATCATAACACATCATAGATGAAATTCCCACCGCCCTAATATCTCGCAGATTAGATAGTAGTATAATGATAAAAAGAAAGCATATTATTGTATGTAGGTACTAACATAATTTTAGGTACCTACCTATTGAGCACAAACAAAATGTGGTGTTTATATTTTTTTCCTAACCTAATTTAAATATTAATATTGGGCTTATTTCTCACGTCTCGTCCGAACGGATTCAGGAGAAGTGGGTAACAGAAAGCGCATGCCAACCGATATCTCTGGCTTCCATATAGTACGGCGTGTTAGCAGCAAACCAAGCCAATAGCCAACCAATATAATTAAGATGCAGGCGCTCCACGCGGTCCAAAATAAAGGCACGGCACGCAAACTACAGCCTCAATATTCCAATCCAAGTAATTAATTACAATCAACAAAGCTATGTGGGACTTTAGTGGCCACGGCTCAAATCTCTGGCATAGGCAGAACATAGCAATTTATGTAAGTAAAATTTTGCAAAACCAGATCTCTAATATTTCATTCTTTATTAATTAAAAGTTAGTATGTTTTATATTTCAAGTCCAAAATTTGCTAAAACATAATCATAATTATGACTCCAATAAAACTGTAGCGACATCTACAGTAGCCGCACAAACTACAAACGAGCAGCGCCGTCTAGTACTTAGCATCCCAACACAAATCCACAAGCCAATTTGAACATATACTTCTGAGTATCAACAAAATGGTCGTCGTCCGCCGGGCATACCACCTCACCCAGCAACGAAGATTTTTATTTTCTGTGGAGGAACACCACAAATCGTTCCTCATTAAAATACATAACTAAAAGTAACTAATTAAAAATAAAACTAACTTATTAAATACTACTATTCTAAATTTATTCTACTTGGCAAGGTTCGTTCCTCTACATAACTTCAAACCGAAGAAACAACGTATTCTGTGATTTTGCAAATGTTTATTCATATTATTATTGTCTTTTAATGATTACTACACTAATTTTCATAATAGTAATTTGTATAATATATTAGCCCCAAACTTATTGAAAAACTACCAAAGAGAAATATTTTTACCTGGTAACAATTTCATGTATTCAGCAATCCGCAACCAACTTCATTCGGGACATTTGCAACCCTCAGAATGTCAAAAGTAAATAAAAAGAATATTTTCTAAAATTAATTAATTATACTACTAATATCACATTTTATTCACTTTTTAATGATATTTATAAACTTGCACGTATTGTGTTATAATTTATTACCTTTCTCATTGATATAATTGTTCAACAGTGTCGTTTTTAAATCTTATTGGAAAATTTCGCGAATGAGATCATTATACTGTGTAAAATGAAAATTTTCCGCGTATTGGAGACTTAAAAAATGTACTACGGTTTCAAGTGAAAAAATCTTTACTGAAATATTATTTGTTGTTTGTTTCGTATTTAGTACTTTGGTGGTAAAATAAGTGAATAGACCCTGGGCGTAACCAATACTCGTACTGGGTGAAGGCTGTGTTAAAATGATATTTTATAAAATTTTCTGAAACGTAGCAGACAGTGTTATTGTGAAAAATGGCAGAGGACGAAGTACTTTTCGATGATGTGTACGAGCTGTGCGAGATTATTGGCAAGTAAGTATAGAATACAATTAATTTCGGTTTGTATGAAAAGTCGCGCGACGTGATTCCGCGCTCATATTATGATCGTGAACTGAATTATAATTTAACTATAAACAATTGAACCTTAGTTTAGTGAACTAAGGTTCAATTTTTTATAGTATATATATCTTAATTATTTACATTGGACTGTAGGTATATAATTATATCGAAATCTCTCTCATAGCTATTTAATTTCTAACATGTTTCTTATTAGATTATATTCTATAAATTATTCTTCTAATCTATAACACTTTACTAGTAAATATAAGTCCTTTACTTAAATCATACAAATATCAGAGCAAAAGTTAAATAAAAAAAATTACTTCTTTTGATTATATCTTTAAAAAATAATGTAAAAAAAATATAAGACTACTTTTGCTAATATCTTTAAAAAATAATGTGAAAACAAGTACTACAAAATATATATTTTTTCCTTGATTCAAAATACATAAGAAGAATACTTACCTACTTAAAAATGAAAGTTTTATTGTCCAAATAGTTGGCAATATTGCTTTAAAATAAGTATGAAATCACCATTAAAATCTTATTATTTTTGTTTACAAAGACTCTGCACTAGGGAAATAAATCCCAGTGCTGCTGGTGATATTACAAACACATATTTCACACACACAAACCCATAACACAAGGTGTCAGAAGCTCTTTTACTTAAATACCTAATCTCTTAACTAAAAATATAGATTAGTGTCATGTATATTACATATTCCAAAAAATACCTAAATAACTACATAATAATATAATAACCTAAGCATGTAGGTAGTCAAAATAATGAAAACCCTGTTTCACAGTCATTAATGCTATCAAGTGAGATAACCTGACATTGCTATCAAATAAAATTTTAGTCCCAAAACATGAGTTTGGCAAAACTTCCTCTTCATATTTCATTTTATTATAAAATGTAATATGGTTACTTGAAATGCTGATTACACATCTAAAGTAATTTTGTTTATCACATGATGTACTCATGTGATCTAGTGCAAACCTATTAAACTAGTAGGTATTGACAATCAGAAATATATTCCACTCCTACTTTAATGTGTCTTTATCAAGATAAATAAAATATATTATTATAGTAAAGTGATCCAATTTTCCATGTTTTACTTTGACATAATACATGTTTCTCCATTTCACATCTAACATTGTCAGAATTGGCTTCATCCAGCATATTGTCAAATTAGATGGAAAAGATCTTGTGGACACAGCCCAATGACCAACTAGATGCCCACTGTTCTTGATACTACAGGTCCAAACATCCTATACACCATCGAAGACAGAAACAGATAGAAAAATACGTTGCAAGAGAAAATGATTCAAAAGGATTGTAACAACCCTCAGCACTGAGGAATACACGCAAAGAAGAGGAGCATATTGTTATTAAAAAATAAAGAATAGGTATATCTTTATCAGCCTGTATACCATAGCATCCATTGCAGGACATCCCCCCAAGGGATTTTTAATAGCTATAATCACTTGTGCATTATCAATGGGCTATCATTCTCCTTAAATACTAAGAAACATACTGATAAACTTTGTAAACTAGTTAGGAATCACTGACTGAATTGATCAAGGGTTTAACAGTGTACCTAAGTGATTTTGTTTGGTTAGTGATTGGTGGTCTAACATTTTTTGTAACAAATATATTACACCTCTCCTTTTGGAATAATTGTTACTGGGCCAAATTGCTGCCATTGAAGTTAATAACAACATAACTGGTACAGGTGGAATGTTCAGCCATCTGTACCAGTTCTGATGTAAAAATCCCTGGTTTAGTTGAACTGTGTTGTATGTGTTTCATAGTATCTAAATGAAGTCATTCTATCATATTTCGTTTAAATTGTATTTCTCAAGGAATAATATTTTTATATAATTTTAATTTAGTGGGCCCTGAAACATATTTTCCAGAATATTAATTTATTACCTACTTCTTACTACTTAGCTCAATGTTAGACAGAAAACAGATACATATAAAATTAAAGAAACTAATTCAACTTTCTTAACTTCATACATTACTATAAATTACTGAGTTGTACATATGCTAATGTAATACATTTACAGTAGCAGTAATGTGATCCACACTTAGGGCTAGTTTATAGACAAGCTATAACAATAGCATTTTATTTTCATAAATCTCTCTCCCAGCATTCTGGGAACTTTCCCGAGTAGAACAGATGTATAGTATTTCATAACATAGTTTCAATTTAAATTAGCTACTTTTAGTTGTGTATCATCCATAACAAGCAAATACTTGGGAATGGTCCTATTTTTCTTTCATTTTGGCTTAAGTTTTGTATTTTGTAAAATTTAATTATAACTTCTTACATCTATTCCATATTAGCTTTTGCCTGTGACAAATAGATTTCAATTTATCCATACAAACAGTGTCCCACAGTCCTGTTTGATTCCCTATCAGAGTGAATTTTGGCAAATCCTTCCTAAGTTTGCGTGCATCATAATAACTATCTGCATTCCAAATGTCAGTGCAATTAGGTCAGTGTTTGAGCTAGTGAGTATAGAGATGTCTATTATCTTAATATGATATATATTATATTGTTGCACTAAACTACTAAAATTTTTTTAAGGGGACCATTCAGCCTGGTCCGTCGTTGTGTGCACCGACAGACAGGGCAACAGTTTGCTGTGAAGATTGTGGATGTTGCTCGGTTCACTGCCAGCCCTGGTCTCAGTACTGCTGGTAAGATAATATTATTATTAAATTTTCCCTTCTGTTTGTAATATCTATGATTGTCTTTTACTGAAGCTTAATGTGATTTGTTTATATATACTACATTTCCTTTCATTATAAATTTGATTCAAGGACATGTTCCATAAAATGTGGTTTTCAAAACAGATTTCTATTAATGTTTTAAAATCCAAATAAGTAAATTTTATATACTGATGTTTTTACTAATATATTTTTTATTAGTTGTTTTATAATTTCCCTGTTAATACAATAATACTTCCTAGGTATGTACAAGTTGAGAATGATATAGAATTACAACTTACTGTGAACTTCTACTTAATAAATGTTATGTTTTGATTCTAGATTTGAAGCGTGAGGCAACAATATGCCATATGCTGAAACACCCGCACATCGTCGAGCTGTTGGAGACCTACAGTTCAGAAGGAATGCTTTACATGGTCTTTGAATAGTAAGTAACATAAAAAAATGAAAAAAATATATATAAGTATTTAAAAGACTATTCCTGCACTCAGGAATTTAATTCCTGTGTCGCAGGGGACTTTACAAACACTCAAGTCACGGAAACCAAGCACACCCTAGTAATTGTCCCAGGTGGGAATTGAACCCAGGATTTAGAAGTAACTTCCGTGACCACTGAGTCACTGGTGCAGTCAAATTAGAATAGACCACCCAATGTCGTAAGAGATGAGTGATATTATGTGTCGTGTGTGATATTAAGGCAATTTCCTCAACAACCCAGCCTTGCTAAGGTTTTTTAAAACTAGGCCTTGGTTCAGCAGTGAAAGTAAACTTTGCTCGTAGATAAAATAAAGTAAGAAAATGTTTCATAGAATGTGTAACAAAATTAGATGATCTAAAGTTATAGTATGCAAAATATGGATTGCAGGGTTTTAGAACCCCTGTAAAATATGTATATAAGTGATGTAAGAGTAATGTCTGATTGTGCCTACCCGGTTATGGAATTGAATAATTCTGTAGTTATGGACAGGAATATATTGTGCACTATTATGCCCAAAATATCAAATTATCTTTTCTTTCAAACTCAAAATATCTTTAAGTTTGAAAGAAAAAACTTTGTTATTCAATTGCCTACTAAATGTGACCCAGCTCTTGAAGGCTTTTCTGGGCAACTAATTAATCGGCCTCCAAGCGATTCTCGTCTAATAAAGTACTGTTACAAATAATTTTATTGTCACTATTTCAGTATGGACGGCTCTGATCTCTGCTTTGAAGTAGTACGTAGAGCTACCGCCGGATTTGTCTACAGCGAAGCTGTTGCATGGTAAGAATATTAAATATCATATATGTTTAAAAGTTTACTTATAACATAACTATGATATAGCTATACTTATATCTAGATCTAGGAAGCATATGGACGAATGTCTATTATAGGTACTTTAGGATCATTTGGTCGTATGTGCCAGTTCCCGATAAAGGCAATACGACGAATGTTTCTGGGCCCCGAGTCTACTATCGTAATGCCGTGTCCATGAACTATCAATGACAGTTCAATGGTCGGTTATTTTCCCATTTTGTAATCTACTAATCCAAATGACGTCATAATGGTGTCACTATGACGCCACGATGACATTAGCGTCGTTGAATATAATAACAAATGATACATTCATAAGTTTTGAAATCGCTTAAATGAACATTACAATCTCCCTAACCATCTCCCCTGCTACTTCTGTACGGCCTTTTTCTGTGGTAGGAACACCGGCTGCCATTCCAGCGCCGACACCATAGTGAGATTAGTAGATTACTGTTTTTGGCGTAATGATATCATGATGGTACTACGGTGACACAATACTTAAAAAAATAGCAGACTCGATGTATAATGGCTCATCCGACCTTATGCTTCTAATTCCTAGATATATAAAGCTGAAGAACTTTATATATTATTATAGATTTTTTTTTGAACGCGCTAATGTGTTAGATTGCCCACTTTTCGAGGAAGGCTAAGCTATATTTAATTATGAAATTCCCACAGGAAGCTTTTTTATGTCATTATTGTAGGATATGGATCTTGCCTGAGTTTGTCAATCAATCAGTTACCTTCTTATTAAATAATGTCTCCTGGAGAGTGAATATTTATAGGGATTGTTATTATGTCGATGAGCTTTTATTTTCTTGCCTGATTTTATTCAAATTAAAATTCTAGGTTAAATTAAATTTTAATGAAGTGCTTTCCACTTTGTGAACTGAAATTAATCTGAAAAAAAATACAGGTTGACAAAACTAGGTTAGCTAAGCCACATTTGTTTTAAAGTTTAATTAGTTTACTATATCACCTATTTCAGCCACTACATGCGTCAGATACTCGAAGCTCTTCGCTACTGTCACGAGAACGATATAGTCCACCGCGACGTTCGTCCTCACTGCGTCCTTCTGGCTGGAAGAGACAACTGTGCTCCGGTTAAACTTGGCGGTTTCGGAGTGGCTGCTCAACTCCCTACGCCTACTTCTCATCGAGCACCGCCGGGTAAGTTGTCTTAATATGTATGATGTAGTATTTGTATTAGATACAAGAGATGTGTTGTGAAGCTTAGTTTTGTTGATTATTTGTTCTTAAATTGTGAATGTAATTAATTAAAGTTTTAATAGTAATAAATAATTGCCAAATAATGCCAACAGATGGCGTTAGAAGTACGAATTACCTAGACTACTCTAGGTAAGAAAGTAAGAAAGTTTTAAAAGGATGATATCTTCTATCTATGTATATAAATAAAAACGAATCGCCGACATGTATTTACACGCATTAACATAACAATAAACTATTTAATTGCTTATTGCATTCGCAACAATCAGGACCAGGCTACTATAAATTTTGGGAAAAATTATGAGAAATGTCCTATTTTATTATTTCTTTAAAGGATTAGTCTTAAAATTTTGAAGATTTTTTGTTACAATTCATGCATAATCAATAGAGATGATACATTTTAACTAGTCACAATTCCACAATTTAAAATTTTCAGACAGCCGTAGTTTTAAGTTAGGAATGAGGCTTTTGCTACTTCACCGGGCATATAGTTTTAGATACCACGATATTATATAAAAAAACAAATTTTATATAATAAAATATCGTTTTCAAAATTATATTTGACTTGACACATAGAATTAAGATAATCTCAGTCACAACACTTCTCTTGTATCTTGTTATACACATTTATTGCAGTCATCTGTTATTTTCGTCGCACGTTTTAATTTATAAGATATCAGCTTCAATATTTTATTGTAGTAAATATGTAAGCTGTTTTTAATATAATTTTAAAGCATTATCATATTATTTTAAAGTTTGATAATTAAGGTATATGTTTAGTATTTAGTAAAACTTTAGTTTCTTAACATATTCCTACAATTTTTTTTTAATTAATATATTTTTGTAACTAGTTGATGACAGTAGGGTTGTATTGACAGAGTTGGTGATGGACACCCGCCCGCTAATGGGTCCAATGGGCCTAGCTTATCTCAAATCCGATGAGTACGGTAAGAGCAGTGCAAGCCCTAAACTGCATGGACATTTTGTGCTGAAGCACTGTGTCATCATCACCATGTCTTGTACGACAGACAGGCTTGTCACGTTTGATGGGTTAAAGCTGGGTCTGTGGTCTTCTTAACGTAGTCCAACTAACTATGGTTACTGCATTTAATTGCTTATACGCGGTTAGTTTTGTTAGACCTCGCGAACAGTCACGGTGTAACTACGCATTTTTTATTCTGGGTGGACATTAGTCAGCCATGAGGCTTTTGCTACTTCACCGGGCATAAAGACGAGCAGTCGTGAATCATACTACATTTCTACAATTAAATCTCCCTTAAAACTCACAGCCTGCGTGGCGTAGCGGTATAGGTCTCGCTCTAAGTCTCGCGAGGTCGTGGGCTTGATCTCCACACCCGACAAGAAATCTGTGTGTAAATTCTAAGATTTCTTAAGTGTGTGGTTGGTTGAGGGACTATCCTCCGTACCTAGGAAAGCACTTTAAGTATTTGGTCTCGATTGTTATAACAACATTTTTGAACCAGGCGGTTGATGACAGCAGTATTACGACATAATACTGCGTTCACCAACCCGCCTGCCAAGTGTTGTGACTATGGCATAAATAATCGTTGTTCTTCGGGAGGAGGCCCCTGTGCAGCAGTGGATATTATACGGGCTGATCATGATGATTGTTAAGATTTTGTTTATCAATAGTAATAAGCGCGCAAGGCAGTGACTTGTCGCCTGCGCTTTAAGTAGCTTTCCTGAGTGTTTGCGAGGAATAACGATAACGGCTGGTACGAGGACGCTATACAATCTTATTTTTCTTAATTGTGATTTTTTTATATCTTATTTGTAATGAAATATAAAACAAATTAATTTTACATCAGTTAACTTTAAGCGTGTGGCAATTACAGAGAGGTATGGTTTGTAATCGACAAAACCATACGATGATCCGTTTCTACATGCAACCCAGTATTATTTTTTATTTATTAATTTCGACAAGCTATGATATGCCACATTATAGACCCAGCTTTATTGAACCATTACTCTCACTTGAACACCTTGTTTTATTCATCATACTTTATTCCTTAATTTAAATTTTTAATGTTTCATTTTATAAGTCTGTAAATGTACGCATACACTTTAAAATTACTTTTATACAAAAAAAAAAAAAACTACAGGGAGCGTAACAAGTTATTAGACTTCGAAATCACGTAGATTTTTAATGATTAAGCGATTTATTTGGTTGTTTAGACAAACAATACGCTGAATACACTTGTAGGTACATAGTCCTACATACCTATACACTTGCTTATGTAGTGTGGAATTAGTGAAAGATACTGATTTGTATATGTCACCGTAATATTGGACATACCGTTAGATTATAATCTATCTCGCGAGATTGTAAACTGTCGAGAGATTGTGTACATGCCGACAAAAACGAACAAAGTTAAGGTTAGGTTAGAATATCTCGACAGTTAACAATCTCGCTGGATAGATTATAATCTAACGGTATTTAAAAATTTAACGGTGACATATACATAGTCCTACATTACCATACACTTGCTTATGTAGTCTCTAATTAGAGAGAGATACTGATTGTTAGTAATTTCGATTAGATATACGTATCTTACCGAAATTACAAAATCAGTTAAGGCATCGGTCCTGTTTTTTAGAAAAAAGGTTTGCATATTCGTTTTCTGTCTCGAAAGGGACCGGGACATTTATTAAAATTGTCAACTAGGTATGCAGTTTCACGCGATATAGTTGCTTCAAAACCTGCACTATTGCGCAGTAGATCTAAGCTTCGTACTGAACTTATCATTAATTTGTGACCATAATTAGTCGAATATTGTGGTATAAAATGCCATTGACTGTCAGAGTCTACAGTTAAATGCGAGAATAGGGGTTCCGTTAAATTATGATTTATGATGTTCTTTCACTTTTTTAATATTTACAATAATTATAATGTGAGTAGGTAGGGTAAGGGTAAAAGTTATTTTGTTACGATAATATAGCGTATATACTTCAAATTAATATTAAACATAATAATGTTTTATTGCACAAAACACAATAGTTATGCAAGAACAATGTTGAACCATATTTGAGTTTAGACTTCTGGCTCCTAACCTAGGTGGGAGCCGGTATCTTATAAAATCTGATATTTTTTTTTGGAAATACTAGCTTTAAGCGCGGTTTAATCCGTAACTTAGGTTCTCGTTGGAATTTTTTAATTAAATTTAGCGTTCATTAATAAATCTAACAGTGAAATAATTTTTACAATTCGGATCAATATCCTGTTACTAGTGCGATTAAGCGAACAACCTCTTAACTTTTGTATATTAGTATAGAAGTATAGATATATGCATATAAAATGTAGTAGGTACTAACAATTCACTAGCAAAACACTTAACTTCCATAAAATAGAATAATAAAAAATAAGAATAATCTCTAAACTAAAAAGGATTTAAGTACCTAAACTGATTTAGAGAACTAATCCAGCTACACATTTTAATCTATAATTTTAAATGCTTGTAAAAAAGTATACACATATTCGTAGATCGATTGTATTACTAAGAAAAAATCATTTCGCTGCGTATCAACCATTACGACATCACAGTATATAAATAAAAGTGAAATTCTTATCTAAAAGCAACTAATATAAATGAAGTCAGTTAAAAGTTAAACATACAACCAACATAGCACTTATCCACCTTTTGTATTTCTACACTTGTCACTATTTCTTTCATCTGACAATTCCTTTTTTTTGTGTCTTATTCTTCGTGGTGTCGGTTATATTAATTAATGATCTCATTGAATATAATTGTTAAAAAAAACATGCTAATGCGATGCCAATATGCAGTAAAGAGTGTTCTGTAAATTAAGAATCAATAAATTTGTATACATTGCTGCACGAATGTTAGTTTTTGTGCGAGGAATAATGTCATGGACTTGATAATTGTATCAATTTTCATTGCATTTCATTGTTGTATATTTCATAGTATTCACTAAAAAGTGTGTTTTAGTAGTCATATGATTAAGTAAAACTACATAACTACTTATAAGGACTTAATTATCATTGTATGTTTAATTATGAGATTTATAATCGCAAAAGCAAGTAAACATAATAATACATATGTATATACCAAACACTTGAGTTTATGTTAATGTTGTTTTTTTTTTCTAAAACGCATATGGTGTTTTGATAGATACTTAAGTACATCAATAAAATTAACAAATAAATAAGTTCTAGTTCTCTGTCCCTCTACCTTTGAATTGTGCAAACATATTCGTTTGAATCCGTTCATATATTTTTGTCAATTTGGAAACATATTCTTTTATATGTCTATTTACATACAGTCGGTGATCCTGCAAGATGTAACCGCGTATGTGCTAATAAGGCAATAAGGTTGAAAAACGAATGTAATAAATTGTTTTTTGCTCTTTAAATCATATCTAAAGAAAACATTTTTTGACAGATGAAATTACACGTTATTAGCAACTGTCACTTACGCGGTATTGCAGTATCATCCATATATGTATTTTAGATCCAATACATTGTGTTCCTATTATAGTTTTCCTGAAAATGTCTAGACATTTCAAAGGTGTATTATCTCATTCAACTGATCATAAATCTTAAATACTAAGCCTTCTATCATCTTTCAGGTCGCATCGGCACTCCTCACTACATGGCTCCGGAGGTCGTTTCCAGCCAGTTGTACGGGAAGCCAGTCGATGTGTGGGCCGCTGGAATATTGTTGCATGTTCTCTTGGTGGGATACCTGCCTTTTACGGGCACTAGAGAACGCCTGTTTGAGGCTATTTGCCGTGGACGATTGAGGGTATGTTGCGTTTTATTTATGTTGAATGAAATGGGTGATGTCCACCACTGGAAATACGCCTATCCAGTTCGTGCGGCGGTCAGTCCGTTTCTTTGGCATTTGAATACCCTCTGGGGTCATGGTCTTTCCGGAAGGCGTCTTGGCTTACAATTACCGAGTGTCAAAATTGATACTTGCAATCTAATTAATACGTATTAAAATGAGTTGTTTTATTTTCACTAATGGTCTTTTCAAAAGAAAGAAAAAGAAAACAAAACTAAATCAAAATATAGTTAATAGAATCAGTCGTTACTTTTCGGAAATCCATACTAATTTAAATTAAAACGCAAAATATCTAGTGTTACCTAATTTTGCTCAAAACGCGGATGTTTTGAGCAGAATTAAAAAAAAAAGATTATAATTAAAACAAAATATTTATTCCAGTTTGATGCCCCGATGTGGGACGATATCAGTGACGCCGCTAAAGACCTGGTACAGCGCATGCTAACCGTGGACCACACCCAACGTATCAACATTCAAGACGTCTTGAATCACCGCTGGATTAGGGTAAGTTATTATGCTATTTTAATGAACAATACGGAATGAAATTATAACATTGGTTCTTCCAGCAGAGTAATTTCGTCAATCGAATTATTTTTAAAATCGCCGACCTGTGGCAGTAATACCTACCTAATACCTTACTATAGAATCCAGTGAATGAAATACTCTTGTCTCGATATCTGTTTCAGTCATAAAATATAGTTTTTTTGAATGCTTAATTTTTTTATCATTAGGTACAAATGGTTAACAGTTATGTTGCCGGAAAGTAATCAATAAATTTCATCAAATAAACATAAACATATCAGTCATATTGGTATCACATATTTGCTCAAAAGAAAGTTCGTGAAAAAGTTTCAGTCAGATAATAGTAAACTAGAAAAATTGTTTGATTATCCTGCGCTATGCAATAAAGAGTATTTATGTTATGTTAACTTTATTCCTTCAGGACCGCGAAAAGCAAAACCGCATCCATCTCGCGGGCACTGTAGAGGAATTAAAGAAGTTCAACAGTCGGCGACGTCTGCGAGCCGCCACACTAGCGGCCGCGGCGGCAGACGACGAGGAGGACGAGGAGCAACCCGCCAGGAGACAGGCGCTGCTGGAGGAGGCTAATGCCGCAGGTAATAGTTCAATAGTTGGCGACGTCTGCGAGCCGCCACACTAGCGGCAGACGACGAGGAGGACGAGGAGTAACCCGCCAGGAGACAGGCGCTGCTGGAGGAGGCTAATGCCGCAGGTAATAGTTCAATAGTTGGCGACGTCTGCGAGCCGCCACACTAGCGGCCGCGGCGGCAGACGACGAGGAGGACGAGGAGCAACCCGCCAGGAGACAGGCGCTGCTGGAGGAGGCTAATGCCGCAGGTAATAGTTCAATAGTTGGCGACGTCTGCGAGCCGCCACACTAGCGGCAGACGACGAGGAGGACGAGGAGTAACCCGCCAGGAGACAGGCGCTGCTGGAGGAGGCTAATGCCGCAGGTAATAGTTCAATAGTTGGCGACGTCTGCGAGCCGCCACACTAGCGGCCGCGGCGGCAGACGACGAGGAGGACGAGGAGCAACCCGCCAGGAGACAGGCGCTGCTGGAGGAGGCTAATGCCGCAGGTAATAGTTCAATAGTTGGCGACGTCTGCGAGCCGCCACACTAGCGGCCGCGGCGGCAGACGACGAGGAGGACGAGGAGCAACCCGCCAGGAGACAGGCGCTGCTGGAGGAGGCTAATGCCGCAGGTAATAGTTCAACAGTCGGCGACGTCTGCGAGCCGCCACACTAGCGGCCGCGGCGGCAGACGACGAGGAGGACGAGGAGCAACCCGCCAGGAGACAGGCGCTGCTGGAGGAGGCTAATGCCGCAGGTAATAGTTCAACAGTCGGCGACGTCTGCGAGCCGCCACACTAGCGGCCGCGGCGGCAGACGACGAGGAGGACGAGGAGCAACCCGCCAGGAGACAGGCGCTGCTGGAGGAGGCTAATGCCGCAGGTAATAGTTCAATAGTTGGCGACGTCTGCGAACCGCCACACTAGCGGCAGACGACGAGGAGGACGAGGAGTAACCCGCCAGGAGACAGGCGCTGCTGGAGGAGGCTAATGCCGCAGGTAATCGTTCAACAGTCGGCGATGTCTGCGAGACGGTTTTGCCATAGTCATGAAACACGCCCAACTAGCAAAAACTAGGCTTACAAGTAGTCGAGTAAGTCTCAAGACTACTGTTTTTTTGCTCTTACATCGCTCCTATATAATAATATAAGCCTGGGTTTGGGCACTAATTATAAGCATATTTAGTTTAATATCGATCTAATATCAGTCTAATTGAATGCTGTTTGCACTTACTGAAATGTAGCCAAAATTAATTTAAGCCGACTTAGGCTAATATTGCTTTTACGTAAGTATCTTATAAGCCTGCATAGGCTTATATTGGTCTAAAGTTAGAATATTTTGAGAATTTTACGTCAGATCCAACTTAAAAGTTCGTGTGAGTGTTGGAAATTAAAATAAAACAAATTAAAGTTGCGTGAAGTTAATGTTTATACTATATTAAAAGTATAAAAGTACGAGTTAAAGTAGTTTTACGGTCAGTAATCATATTGGAATTTATTATTTACTGTTAATTAGACCTCGTTTTACGCTTCAAAATTCATGCGCCTTGTTAAATAAGGTATTTCGTGTTCTCGTTAAATTATTTTATTTGTTAATTTGTATTGATAGTGTCGCCATTAGTATAGCTGCATTTTACAAATGCACTATTAGACTAATGTAAGATTGTTTACTCTAATTTTAGCATTCGGTATAACTACTAAAGATAACTCCATATTGGAATAAATTAGGGTTCCTCGCAATTTTACATAAAACCTTAAATCGACAGAGAGAAAAAAAAAGAACTTAATCTTAAGGCTATACGGACACGAAGTCGGCGCGCGCGGCGCGGGTGGCGGTGGCGGGGCGGCGGTGGCGCGGGGAGCGGCGTACGTAGGAGTGGTGCGCGGTGCGCACCAGTCTAGCAGTGCCCGCGCGTTTGCAAAATTACTCTTAAAACTATTAAAATTAGTTATTCCCAAAATCGATCTAAGATCAAACGCTCTTAAATAGGTCTTGTCTTTTGTATTGTAAATATGTTGTCCAAAATCACTCTAATATCATACTTATCCAGTGCTATTGATCTTATATTAGTTTCAAATAAGATCAGAAATGCACGTACTCACAGTACTCTTATGCTATGCTGATATTAGTCTGACATCTTACATTAGCATTTAACAAGTCTAATATAAAATCAAACGAGCTTAGAAAATACCCATATAAGAGCAAGTTTTTCTCAAGTGCAACCAGTCTTAGTAAATGCTCTTATATACATATATGAGATTTGGTTATGAGACTGAGCGTTCTTGAGACCATACCAGCTTGTCTAAAAGTAATATAGGATCGATGGTATGTTCTAAAACAAATATAAGAGCGCTTTAAGCCTACCACTCTTAAAAAGTGCGAGTTCTGAGACTGTTTTGCTAGTTGGGCGGATACGGTTCGGCCTGTTCCCTGGTATACGCTTGTCATAGATGATGGTATTTCAACCAGGACCGACGGCTTAACTTGCTTTTAAAGGGACGGGGGATAGTTCCTCAACCAACCAGACCGGAAAAGATTTTGATTTTAGATTTTACACAAATATCTCTAGTCCGGCGTGAAATTTAAAGCGTGACATACATATTTCCTACTAATCTTTATCTAAATATCACAATAGTAACGTTAAAACGTTTGTTTCAGCTGTAAACTTGATAGTCGAGTCATTAGACGACGTGTCGGTGCTTCAAGACGGGCCGATGTTCATGGACCCCGATCTGTTTCATAGCGTGCTGGATGATCTACAGCTTAGAGCTCTTTTAGAGGTAATGTTAACATAGTACATATATAATGAAATAATGAAATTTATCCAGCACTTGTACTTGGTCACAATGTTTTAGTCTAAATCTAACAAAAGTATCACTTAGGTAAGTAGCTAAAAACTATGTATGCATTTATTTATCTGTAGTCTGTACTGATTTTTTAATTAATCTGTCCGTCTGTACTGCAATATATGACAAATGTTTACATTATCGGATGCTTTAGAGGTAACAACTGTCAACAGATATACGACCGTATCGCCTGCACCGTGGTGGTGACCAGTGGACGAGCGCCCGCTGCGGAAGGTCGTCAGCGCTCCCGTCAAGCGCTTGAAGCGGCTGCGAGATTACGTCACGCTGCTCCAGCGCCTGCAGCTGCCACACCAGCCACAGCCTCCGCTATACACGACCTGCGACGACTGCTAGCTGCGCCACATATTAAGGTATGTCAATAGACAGAGACGGAACTACATCTCCTCTAACACTATACAGAGACACACAATGACTACGTCGCGCTGCTACAGCGCCCGTAGTAGCTACATCCGTCACAGCCGCCGCTATACACGACCTGCGACGACTGCTAGCTGCGCCACCTATTAGGGTAATGTAATACACTAGACGGAGACAGCACTACGCCTCCTCTAACACTAGACAGAGACACAATTAATGCAACGTCCGTAGCAGCTACACCCGTCACAGCCGCCGCTATACACGACCTGCGACTACTGCTAGCTGCTCCACCTATTAGAGTAATGTAATAAACTAGACAAAGACAGAATTACGCCTCCTCTAACACTAGACAGAGACAGAATTACACTTCCTCTAACAATAAACAGAAACACACAATTACTACGTTACACTATTCCAGAGCCACACCCACGATGATGCGCATATTATTTTCATTACGATAGTGCGTTAAAATGCTAAAGAAAAAAAAAGTTGTTGCAAAAACAACAAAACAATGATTGCATTAAAATTCAGTAAATTTCAGTATTAATTCTTTTAATTTCAATTTCGTGAAACTTGTATGTATAATCATTCATTAATTGAGTTTGGAAAGAAATATCGCCAAAATCAACTGGACAGGAAAGTAATGTAATATAATATGTATGTTGTTTGTATTAAAAGATTTGGAAAACGATACCTCTACTCAACAATTCGTATGTGAGTTGTGAAAAACACTGCAGGTCTCATATGTAGCATCGTAACGATACGCTTACGATACGACTAGGTACGCTTACGACTCGTATACGAAGTATTACTATTTGACATAGGTGGTGTTAGAACTTACGTTTTATGCGACGAATGCCGATAGATGGCGCATTATTAAATTTGAAAGTGTAAGTAGCGACCTCTTGTAGTAGGGGTATTTTATAGTTACTACAATACTCTTCGTAACTGTTTTGTTTAGTTCACGTTAGGTGGCGTTGAACACAATTGATGGATACTAAAAATGCAAGACTTATCACATTGTGATTTTGATTTATTCATTTATTTATTCTTAAAATTTGGTAACTATGAATTGATGACATTCCTATATTTTATAGGTATCGGTTCCATAAAAAATAATGTATAGATAATATAGTAATGTTCTATAACTGCATTGTTTATAGTGTACTCAAAGCCATTTTCTCAATATTCATATAAAATGAAAATACATTTTTAATTTGAAATATTTTGCATGACAATTTTGCCAAATCTCCTGTTCGTCCCGTGGGTACCTCACAATTAAATATAGCCTATGCTACGCTTTCTAGGGTGAATATTTGTTTAATTCGGTTTAAACCATAAAACCTATCCTCTTTATAATATTAGTACTTAATAAAAAAAGGTAAAAAGGAAGGTATGTATTCGTCACAAGCAATATAAGCTTGCTCATTTAATCCGGCTTACTTAGTTTATAAGTCTAATTGCGTAGTTCGGCATTTGAAATAGTTTGTTACATAAAGTTAAACCTAATCAAATTTATCCTATTACAAAACTCCATAGAGCCGAAATGTAATCATACTTCCTACAAATATTATAAACGCGAAAATTTGTAAGTATGGATGGATGGATGTTTGTTACTCTTTCACGCCAAAACTACTGAACGGAATTGGCTGAAATTTTTCACCGGGATAGATTATACCTACGCTAGATTAACATATAGGCTACAAAACACCACGCTCCGACCCACTGGTGCAGAGTAACGCGGGTAAAATCGCGGGGCGCAGCTAGTTTAATATAAATAATTTATTTATATGTTCTGTACCTACTTACCATTATAATTATATTATAATTAGACTTTAACTTCTCTCTCTCTCTTACACTTTCTATTGGAGGTTTTATTTTGTGTATAAAATCACTCGTATCAGTCGGTGTAAAAAATTTATATGCTATATGTATTGCGCAGTTCAAACCATTTAGCATTATTTAAAAAGTGGTATGTCGTTAGTCATTCTGATATAATATACTGACTCCCATTGTCAATGTCGCGTGGGAGGGTAGTTCAGTAGTCACCACTTTAGGCAGGCAGGTTGCACTACGTATTAGAATACTTTATATCTGATTTACCATTATCATAGCTGATGTTATACCAATAGGAGTCAACGGCTTGACGTTGATATATAAGTACCATTATCTAGGCATAAAGAAGAAAAGGCGGAGAGAGGCGGTTTTGCCAGACGCGGAAATTGAAATCACGACATAGTATATTTAAAACGTGACCCTTTTTTCTTCCGCTATATTTCGGCATAATTCTCTTTGAACACTCGTGACCTCGTGACGCATATAATCGAAACGCTTTATCGTGCATGTTTTCATTCTAACTCATACTCGTACTCATTTTTCATGAGAATGAAAATGAGTTGTCGCTGTGCTCATTATAATGCTCATTCTCATTTTCATTATCTTGCCCATTTTCATTATGAAGCTCATGGTTCATGCTCTCATTCTCTTTCACATGCTAATGGTTCATGCTCATACTCACTCTCATTCTCTTTTTCATGCTCATTATAACGCCCACATTCACGTTTCATGCTCATATTCATTCTTAAAAATACACTGAATGTAAGGTATCTAACCGGGTCGGTACTTCAAAATTCGTCGTAACAAGAATATAGTAATACGAATATATGCTTTTGCCCGATTCGTTTTATGTAATACGATATCAAATTTCCGTAAAATACACGTGGGTAAAGACATTTTGTATGTATTTTGTCCCTATTGGGAACCCCTTCTTACGTTTGAACATTTTTGTATGTATTGGAAGATGAGTTGTAAGATATTCACTTTTGTAATGTCTTCAAATATATTTCCGTTTACAATGATTTTCAGTAATTGATTACGGCTTTCTGAAACTTAAGTATCAAATGAATTTTCCAAAGCAAGTTTAGTTGATTTGAATTGATTATAATGTTAGTTAAATGCCGATTAATATTTTCGTTTAGAATCGTACGACCAACTTAATTTAGAATATATAGGTACCTATGTAAGAACACAAACTCCTAAAAAAAATATCTATACTAATATTATAAAGAGGAAAAGTTTGTATTTTTTATATTTTTGTATGTTTGTTTCGAATAAACTCAAATACTACTGAACGGATTTCGATAATTCTTTCACCACTAGAATGCTACATTATCCCTGAGTAACATAGGCTATATTTTTACACGAAATGTGCACCCGTGCGGTGCGGGAACGGGCCGCTAGTCTATCTATAATACAAAAATGAATCGCTGAATGTGTTGCTAAGCGCAAATCTCGAGAACAGCTGAACCGATTTCGCTAATTCTTTTTTTTTAATATTCGTGGAAGTTCAAGGATGGTTTTTACGGCGAGAAAAATTCGAATAATTGCCTGAAAACCCCTTAAAACAGCCTTTTTCTTTTTCCCAGACAAACGTTTCTAACTAAAATGTAGAGTCAATTTGAGCTTTATTTTGTTAATTAAAAACTTAAATTTTTTTGCCAAGATTTTTTAGGGTAGGGGTAGTGTAGGGTAGGGGTAGGGTAGGGTAGGGGTAGTGTAGGGTAGGGGTAGTGTAGGGTAGGGCTTGTGTAGGGTAGGGGTAGTGTAGGGTAGGGGTAGTGTAGGGGTAGGAGTACCGCATAAACGAAGTCTCTACGGCCCAGTTTATTTTATACAAATGTTTAGGTCTTTTATGTATCGATTGAGGCAGTACGAAGTCTGCCGGGTCAGCTAGTATAATATAAAAATGAATCCCTATTTCCCTTGGTCACGGCATCACGGGTGAACGGTTGTACCGATTCCACTAATTCTTTTTTTGTTGTGTTTGTTACTATCGGGAGAAGGTTCTTACGAATGAAAAAAATAAGAAAATTGCGCGGAAAATTTGAAAATTTAAGAATACTTAACCACAATATTACATTTTCTATATAATCTTAGCGCTTTTGACAGTAAAAACTTTTTAATGTAATCTAATGGCGTTTGACATAAAATTGATAGAATGCGTGCTGCTCTTAGTGCACATCACGGTAAGTTCAGAGCTATCACCAAATATTAAAAGTTCAATTTAATATAGAGTTTAGTTAAGAAATAAAAATAAAAATGCCTACATCACAAATTCCTCTTGTAACACGCCTAAAAGTAGTAAAAAAACATGTACAATGTATCTACCGTCTAGAAATAACACCATATGTTCCCATAAGCAATAAACCTATGACATGATCATACATTTAGTCTCCCTATCACGTCTACCACAAAATCGTTGTACATAACCAACCATTTTTATCGATCTAACCTGTATATTTACAAAATATTTCATCCTCTTACAAAAGTTTTATTAGGACACACGTGTCGCGAATATTGAATGAAGTTAACACACAGGGCAGTAGTTGGGGAGACGTAGTGAGCAGCATGATGGTATTTTTCAAAAATAATCAAGACAAGATATGACTAGCTTTACATTTGGAGCTGATAGTTCACAAAATTTAAGTCCAGTCGATCATAATAATATCGTCTCTTAGCATCGTCGTCCGTCATACATTATTAGGTAGTTCATCATCTTCATCATCATCATCAACAGCCCGTTTACGTCCACTGCTGAACATGGGCCTCCTCTGAACAGACCTCGGCAAGCCAGGATCGTAGAGGGATATTGCCATAATCACCACGCTTGGCAGACGGATTGGTGATCGCAGTAAGATGTAAACCTTGAGCTAATAGATACTGCTGCCCATCCATCAGCCACATGTTACATCAGCCCTTAGTCGCCTTTTACGACACCCATGGGAGGACATGGGGTGGTCTATTCTAAGCCGGAAACCACACGGCATATTAGGTAGTTATCTATGTTAATTTAAACATGATGTATCACATCTTAGATATTATATTCTAGCCGCTATCCGCGCGCTGTTGAACCTGCATAGTAACCGTTCCCGTGGAAACTTCATCATTAAATAAAGCCTGGTTTATACTCCTGGATAACCTAGCCTTCTAATGATGAAAGATTTTTTTAAATCGGGCATGTAGTTCCGGAGGCTATTAAATGTAAACAAATAATCATACAAATATTTCCTCTTTATAATATTTGTATAGAAAGTTAAACTTAGGTAACAAATATATAGTTTGTTATTTTTAAATTGATTTTCTAAAAAAGATAACCTCTGAAAAAACACATTTCCTGCCAGAAACAAAGAGTTTAGTTTTGGTATTTTTCATATTTGTTGGTGTTTCAACTATTTCATAAACGCCATTTTGAAAATACACCTCTTTAACCCCCATAAACAAGACCCACCTACAGCCCTGCTGGATTTACACAAACAAAATTCAATATCCATAGCCTTCGTTGTTTATTACTTGGCAGTATGAACAAGAGATATTTGCTTGTGAACTGTCCATGTAACATATGTTTGATAAACTTGGTTAAACATAGTTTGTAAAGCATTGTCTACGGTATATTTTAAAACAAGTATTATGTTGCCAGTATCTTATATATAAATTACACACTTATTGTACGTATTTTGATTCTTTTTTTCTTATCGTAAATATAAACCTTTGTTTCGGAAATATGATTTACGTTTAAGTCCGTTTCAAGTCGTCATAATTTTGCTTTCCAACATATTTTTGTATTTTAACATTTTTAATACTCGGACATTGGAAAAATCGCCGCTGGTTGTAGTGACAGGCCATTAACTGAAGAGATTCAATATGCATACTTATTCATGCCCAATGTAAATTATTATTACCATAATGTTTTGTCTAGCTAAAATACACATCTAACTCGACAATACTAGGCTTTAGCAAATCTACATAAGCGAATCAAATCATACATCAAATGTGCAGGTATAACATTTTCTTGGACTGTCCTTGTAAAAGTTTCATATTATGCGGGCATGCCTCGTCATCTGCATGCTTCAGTAGGGTCACCACTATAACTCACAATGACGGACAATGTTTCGCGAACGTCTGGCTTTATTTGTTCATGGCTCGGGTAAGAAATGCATTGGATTCGAGATTTAGATTCAGAAAAAAGTAATATCGAAGTTTTGGAGTGATAAGGTTACAGATTTTATTTATTACTCTTTTATGCTTCACTTCCCCCATGTCCAAACAATTTGAGGGCTGATTTTTTAAAAATTGCATCTAATTTCTTGTACGTAAATACTCAAAATGCGAGTTTTAAAAGTCAAACGGCTTATGTTGTGCGATGTTTCTCAGTAACAGTACTGATATAAATATTTAGAAGATACCTTAACGTAATTTCAATAAGATTCTTTTGTACTTTACATTAGTAAAGGAACAGTGTCTCTAAGCACTTAAAAGCACATTTCACACTTAATTACCCAAGGATATTCGAATTACTTGATTTAATTAGTTTGCGGCATGTGTTGAGCAACACTAATCAGCTAATGTAGTTCGTATGTTAGAAGCTTATTTTAAAGTAAAACTTAAAATTAGTCTCCATAAAGAAATCGCTTGATGGTAACCAGTCATCATCATCATCATCAGCCCGTATAACGTCCACTGCTGAACATGGGCCTTCTCCCTGGGAAGGGTATTTGCCATAGTCACCACGCTTGGCAGGCGGGTTGGTGACCGCAGTATTATGTCGTACCACACAAGGAAACGCTGATGTTATAATAATCGGGACCAACGGCTTAACGTTCTTTCCGAGGCACGGAGGGTAGTCCCTCAACCAACCAGACCCGGAGAGAAATCTTAGAATTTACACAAAGATTGTCTGTAGTAGGGATTGAACCTCCGGGATTTAAAGTGAGCAAAATACCGCTACGCTACGGAGATTGATTACCAGTACCAATTATTAATTTATTAAGGGACAAAAAACAATTAAATTAAGGTAGTGTACGTACAAGATTATTCTTCAATTTAGATCACGAACGTAGACTCAGTACATAAACAATACGAGACAGTAAAATACTCGTTAAAATGCAAGAAAGCAAACCGGGACAGTTCTTCAAAATTCATAGCATTACTGTCACAACAGTAAAATACGTCTAAAATACATAAGTCTAGCTTCACCCTGAATCTGAATATTGCTGACATATTATTCTCTTTCCTTAGTAGGTATGTTGTGATATAATATCTTAAAAATGTAGTAAAATTTTGCAGTCGTATCTAGCGACCAAATAATTTATTCAATTTGATACCCAAATACATGTACATAAATTGACAATTTTGAGTCTCCAGACGAGTTTTATCATTTCCATAGCATTTGTTACATAATTTAGTACCTATGTATTGAATTGGTGAAACAATAACAAGACGTGGAGCAGCTTGGAATTTATTATGTACTTTATAGTTTTGGTACAACCTGGAAAATTTGATAATGGATATTGGGAACTATTCTGTTATTGAATTTGGAATGTCATATTTATGGATTAGCTCTTCGGAAGACCAAATTGCTCCTATGCTATTAGGTACAGACAATTCGTTGGTAAAGTAAGTGTATGATTTGAGAAATACATTTTGGTTTATTGGTTTGTGTGATGGACATCAGAAACGCCAAATGTCAGATTAGATTATTGTCAGTATCAATCAACATATATTATTTGCAGGTAGAAGGGGTAAAAACGCTGTCATTCTGGTAACGGATATCATATAATTTTAAAACCTTGAACGATTTTATATATTCTATTATTTCATATTGAATTATAGAAATATGTCAAGTCTAATAAAATACCATGTTTAGAATTCCACACTTGGATAACTGCGTTTTATGAATTACCTAACATAGATAAGAGTTTTGACTGATTTATTATATTTGTTTTGATGTGTTCATCAGGCCAATTACCTACATCAGGTTATTAGTTATTTTCTTTTATCATATATAATAGAGGGTTATTTGTAAAACACCAACAACCTCTTAAGAGGTCACTGTAAACTCATCACTATAAACAACTTTCACTATGAGAGCAAACGTGAAATCACGAAAAAAAATACAGCTGTTCCCTGCACTTTGACGAGTTAAACGAACATAAATGTAGGAAAAAGATGAATATTTTTGCGCGATTCCAAATTTTGTTCTATTGTAAACGTTGTTCATATTTATGAGTACAGTGATTGAATGATTCATATTATCTCTACATACTTAGTGCTGAATTTTATAACCATTTCTACTACTGCTTGATGACAATAATATTACTAATTTAGGATTCATAACAGCCACATTTCAATATTCCAACAGCGTTTATAAATCGCTACGGAACCTAAGTGTGTTTCGTTGTTAGCTGTTTTCTTTTATTCTTTGCCGAGGGACGGTATAACTGATACCTTTATGATACTACCCCTCTCTGATTCATCTTGCCACTTGCAACAGAGTACATTCACATCGGTATAGATTTCATTATGTAAAAGTGTATAATATTTTTCTCGCAATTGCATATTATGGAAGTGGTCTAGAGTGCGGATTGTGCATTAGTTTCCTCGTGAAACTAAGTGAATGCGAATATGAATGTTGAGACGAGCACTATTGTGATTATGTTTACTAAAACGTGGAATATTGAAAGTAATTATATTAAATTTTCAATTTTCAACCATATATACCTACAGATTTCAATGGTTTTGGGTAGATTTGCGTCATCTAAGCTGAAGAGTTTGTTTGTTTGCTTGAACGGGCTTATCTTAAGGTGTCCGATTTGAAAAAATATTTGAGGATTAGATAGCCCATTTATCGAGGAAGGCTATAGGCTATATTTTATTATGAAGTTTATACGGGAACAGGAGTTACGCGGTTAAAGCCGCGCACCAGAATCTAGTGTCCAAACATATTGCTCTCAACACTAGCGATTCATACATATTTATAATACGTATGAATCGCTTTGTGGAGTTCAGGAATATATGAAAACATTCCTTAAGTTCAATGAAAAATTTGTTAAAATGTGACGTAATATTGCTCAAAACCATTCAAATCTGTGCCTATATAAGGTTCAATAGCTAAAATATCTATAGTCACATTTATAAAAGTCGAAAATTAATTCCAAAATGTAATAAAAGTGCCTTAAAGCATCACTTCATATATATTTGATGTCGCATAACGCGATAAATTCATGCAATTTTCTTTGAGTACCGATAGAAAAGTAATAAATATGAATCAAAATTCACGGCCGGTCGTAATCCCTAAGAAGTAGTGAGCGGGTTTTTATCGTAACGATTATGTGCACTCGCTGTACAGTGTAGAAGAAAGCTAAGATTTGTTTCAGGAAAACTTCTTGTTCGTATAAAAGAGCACCATCTGCGCCTTGCATTTTTATGTGGACTGTTACATCTGTTAAAACATGCTTCGATGGGGTTTCTTGCTTATGTTTTGATCTTTGAATAGGTTTAGTACGTTCAGTAGTTAATGGCGAAAAATACTCGTCCTCCCGACCTGTAGTTTGCAAAGAACCATCCAATGCCCTCGTAGATCCGATGTCCGAGAGGCCCGCGAACTATAAAGTAGAGCGACAGTTGCACAAAACTCCCCTAAAATACTAATAGTCAGAATCACTCAATCTCATCGCTAGCGACCGCCCTGAGCCAAGTTACAGGGCGCGCCCTCTTGCGCAGGTTGCTTAGTTTGTAATTTTTAAACCATTTATCTAGGCTGGAGCTCTGTTAGCCTTTATGCCCGATGAAGTAGCAAAAGACTCGTGGGTAAATGCTTATGTCCGTCAGAAAAAAAAGGCGAAAAATATGAAGGGTCACTTATCAAGCAGGATTCGTCATTTGAGGTCCAGTAATTCTGGCTTTACCAGCAGCATCCGTCGTCACAAATGTTCACATTTATAATATACAATATAGTTTATGTTACTCCTGGATAACGTAGCTTTTCTAATGGTGAAGGATTAATGAAATCGGTCTAGTAGTTCCAGAGCCTATTTAATGCGAACAAACAAACAATCAAATCATTCATCTGTATAATATTACTAATATAAATGATAATCATAGTCATCATATTTTTTTGAACAACAATGGACACTGCAATGCCGCCTAAGCTATAGTTGCTAATAATTGTGTAATTTCATCTGTCAAAAAATATTATTTTTATATATGTTTTAAAAAAGGCTTTTTTGAATTTGTTACATTAGATTTTCAACTTTATTAGCTACTAGCTTCCCGCGCGCGGTTATACCCGCATAACTCCCGCAGAACTTCATAATTAATTATAACCTATAGGCTTCCTCATTTAACACTGAGATATTTTTTTTATCGGCACAGTACTTCATGGTTTTAGCGCCTTCAAGCAAACAAACAAACTCTTTAGCTTTTTATATTAGTAAAGAGTACTGTAGAGCATAGATTGTCACTGATGCGTTATTGAAGTATCACTGACGTAATGATATTTGCGAAATATTCGCTGTGGTAGCAAATATAAAGGGACATCAACACAATGCTTCCGATCTAACGTACAAGTAAGCTCATTCAATCCTCCTTTGATAAAGCACCCAAATATATTACCGTAATTTAGTGTTATGTTGTGTATCTACCGTTACAGGCATTTATCGTTATATACCAGATGTTACGGCGAAATAGGACATTCAATTAGACTACAATACCTTTTAAAATGTTATTCTGTTGCATTGTTTGGCTGTTTTAAGATAAAATTCAAAACATTTGCAGCAAAATTGATACATATACCTTAACTTCAAGTATTTAACAGCAGATAGTTCATATATGAACTGGCATCTGGCACCAGTTCCATGTAAAAAAAGTGAAGAGAAAGTGTTATGATTGACCCATGAGTTAAACTGGGGTAACTTTGGTCCAGAGAAAAATTATAGATTAAAGAAAATTTGATGTTATAGGGACTTTTTAGTGATTGCAAGTTCTGCTAGCTTGCATTAATACCCGCACATAGGTATATGGTTCAGGCTTGGACACCTACATTAAAGTCAATCATGTTTCTACTGCCATTTTCTTGGGGGTAACAAGCTATGTATTGGATGCCATGGTGTTTAGACTAGTTAATAGTCCTACATACCCTGCTGCTGCGGCAGTGGATATGCCTAATGCATTTCCTCCTGGTAAAAAAGGCATCCACACCGCCGCAGCAGTAAGACACAGCGGCGGTGTATGGTATGGCGTTTTGTTTACTTAATGTATGTTAATCGAGCCACAAAACCATCACCTACCACCCACAGGGTTCCTCTTCGAATGCCAATAATTTAGGCACCGCTAACTGCAATTACATACGTTTACACTACCCCGCATTGTTTATTTACCACGAAGTTTATTTTTCTTGGTCCCGCTCTAAGTATTTATGGCAGCCAGACAAATAAATAAAAAAACTTGCATTTGCTCACTTTCATTTAGTTGAAAGAAAGTTAATGCGTTAGGTATAATAAACTTCTAGTTGTCTAAAAGCCACTTGATGGATACGTATAACCATAGTAAATCTAGAGGATAAAACGGATACGAAAATATAATAGGTTATAAAACTCTATGAATTATCGTGAATATAAAAATGCTATAGTCACGAACGGTGTCAGATTTCTTTTCACCGAATTCATCATTCCATGTCTTTCCTTTAGGGAATCCATGGGTGTTTAAGACAAGTGCAGATAGATGGACAATATTATCTATGAGCTCAATTTCAGTTACCATCTTACTGCGATCGCCAATCGTGCTAAGCCTGGTGATTATGAGTGAGTGAGTAATATCCATCAACGACCGTGGCTTGCCGAGGTCTGATAAGAGGAAGCTCATGTTCAGCTATGGACGTAAATGGGTTTTTGAAGTTGAAGTCTTCTTTCTAATGTATATCCCTTAGTTATTAAAAATTAAGTCATCATCACCATCATCATCAGATATATAACATATCATCCGTATATTGTTCACTGCTGAACATGGGCCTCCTCCCGGGGAGGGTATTTGCCATAGTCACCACGCCTGGCAGGCGGATTGGTGACTGCAGTATTATGTTGTACTACACAAGGAAACGCTGCTGCCCGTTCCTTGATATACGATTATTATAGATGATATTATAACGATCAGGACCAACGGCTTAACGTGCTTTTCGAGGCACGGAGAAAAATTAAATATGTAGGTACATTATGAACAACCGAAGGAATAATATCAAACGGTATATTAATGTATAGAAATATGCAAGTAATTCAATTGAATCCGTATATATATTTGTCATAATTAACCCTGTTACAATGAATGTCTCAAAATTGAATTCGAAAAGAACATTTTTATAACCGTTTAATACGAGTGTAAAAGTGTTTCTTTTAAAAGTTCTACAAAAAAATAAAGTGGAGCCGATACGGCTTAAGGCTATACGGATTTTCACTACTCGGTGTGCACGAATAGACTAAAAGCTTTATGTACTCCAGATTGTTTATACATATATACTAGTTTAAAGTATTCCGAATTCTACAATTTATTTTATCATCGTCGTTATAAGCCCGTATGACGTCCACTGCTGAACGTGGGCTTGCTCCCGCGGCAGAATTTTGCCCACCGCAGTATTATGTTGTAACATCAAGGAAACTCCGCTAGTATACGCTTGTCATTGATGACGTTATAATTGTAATAATCGAGACCGGCCCGAACGGATCAAACCTACGACTTCTAAGACCTAAAGCGAGGCTTATACTTAGCGGTATAAGTGCCACAAAGGTTATATATCAACATTCTAAATATTCTTAAATATTGCAGTACCTATTTGCGTTGGTGACATCAAAGTACCAAGTACTTATTATTATATACTAGCTTTCTGCGCGATGTTATTCCGCGTAACTCATATTTCCGTATGAAATTCATAATCAAATATTGTCTACAGCCTTCCTCAATAAATGGTCTATCTAATTATGAAAAAAAAACAAATCGAACCATTACGTATTGAGAGAACGAGATAAGCGCGTTCAAGCAAATAAACTCGTCAAGCTTGATATACTTACAAATAACTACTTAAAGTTACAACTTACTTAATCCGAACAAAGACAGCTCACATACCTACTACTATCGTATCATTAAGGGTAGAGTTATTGCAAACAATAATAGATTTTATTAAAGGGATTTAAATCATGTGTTGGGACAAAATTCCATCATATAATTTATGTCTACACAAGCGTACAAAACTTAACGCGTTATTAATGATTACTTGCATTCGTTACCCGCAAATATAATTTATCTCTACAAACTTTGGAACTGTCAACCCTATTTCATAGCATGAATGAGTTTGTGTAGCCATCCTTATCATTGGATGCTATTAGATAGTTTATTCCCATTGACCCTGTTTTATTTAATGTTAAAATACAGTTAATATAAGCGATTAAAAGTTTGCATCTCTAGAGCTTTGAATGAGAGCTCCATTTTACTTCTTTATGACCGACTCTTAACTTGATTAATCTAAAATATTGGAAAGATGTTGAGTTGTTACGATATAAATGATATTTTACCCAATTGTTACATCAGATAATTTGGTTATCAATATTTATACTCCAACAATGACAACGGGAACTTTTCCAATGAAACCACGCGGTAAGGGTTTACCCGGTGAAGTAGTAAAAGCCTTGAGCTAACTACATATGTCCGTCCGAAAAAAAAAACACGCGGTAAGGTGCAAGTAGTACTCGTAGAAATGGCACAATAAGTCAAAATAATAAATAGTTATAAAACATTATCAGATTTCATTTCATTCTTCATTTCATTATAACTAGGGGATAAGTATGGTTTTTAAGTAGATATGAACATTCATGCTTTTAAATATTAAAGTTTTTGTGTTTAACTGGTATATTAAATAAAAAAATATCGGTATTGAGGTAGATTTTTGGGTAGGTACATGTAATATATACTATGATAAATAATCTGATTTATCATAGTACGTATAATATTAGATTAAGTTATTTGTAATCTCAAAATTGACGAATGAACTAGGTGACGTATTTGGCAACAGCTTTTGTAGAGTTTTTTATATTGGCATAGAAACATCGACGTAGGCCTTATTCTGAAGAGCTAACCGCTAGTAGTATTTTCAACCCAATTTGTAAGAATACTGGAATCCTTGAGAGCAGTAGGAGTATCATGGTCTAATCAAAACGTTGTAGAAATCATATCTACGTTATTATTTCGCCATGAAAATAAAGTCATTTGGACCTTAAAAAATTATGCCCGGTGAAGTAGCAATAGCTTCGGGGCTAACTATATATGTCCGTCCGAAAAAAAAAGGAAAAAAACTACTTAAAAACTCAACCTATTCCGAATACATTTACCAGGGATATAATACTGAGTTAGATTGGTCAGTAAGCTGCTGATAATTTTTCTTATGCTTTATTTATTCAACTAATATTATAAAGTTTGAATATAATATACCCACCTATCTGCAATATTGATAACTACATTTTACATAATTTTATTAATAAATTTAATAAAGTAATAATAAACCACTCTTGCTTAATTTTGCATGTTCCGTCCATATATTTCTTTTATTTTCTATTGGACCACTGCAAAGTTTCTTCGACCTAGTTGCTTCCGGAAAATTAATGGGCCATGTTAGTTTTTGTCGATGTTGAAAAGCAGCCAACGGGTATGAAGGAAAGCTGACTTGTAAGAGAAATGTAGCCAAATTTCGTGAGAATTACTCTATTGTGAAACATAGTAATATAAATTCAATTATATGGTAGTGTAAGAATATTGATGTTTTCTGTAAAACCTAAGTAATCATCAGACGGAGAGTTGTGGGCTCCGTAAAATGAAATTAAAAAAATAAGTCTGCTTACCTACCTAAAATATACTTTATATTAACTTCATAGATATAAGATAAAACAATTTTGATCTCAATGTTCAAATTATCAAGCATATTAGCGTAGTAACAATAAATTGTGAAATACATTGAACAATGTGCACGATGCACAATTTTTGTCTTCAACTTAAACTTATATATCGTCTTTTTCGGCATAACATGCAAGGCGTCTTATTGTTTCGTACTCTTAGCTAAATGCTCTATGTAATATTTTGTGTGTTGTGCTAAATTAAATGTTTTTTCTTTTTTTCTTTCTTTCTTATACCGATAATCCACAAAGACTGTAAAATAAAAATAATCTCACATTAAAATAGTAAAATAGAGGTCACATTGCCAGCGACTGTTTCAACTTTTAAGGTCAAATGCGACAAAAGTATTGAGAGGGTTAATCTAAAAATTCCAAGGACCATCTGTTTGTTACACGCTTGGATGTACTTGTACATCTCGAGTGCGTCATATGTTGGATTCTCATGTCTCCGTAGAACTGTGAGAGGGAGTTGTAAAATCTAGCGTGAGCTAAACTAGTTTTTAGGGTTCCGTAGCCAAATGGCAAAAAACGGAACCCTTATAGATTCGTCATGTCTGTCTGTCTGTCTGTCTGTCTGTCTGTCTGTCTGTCTGTCTGTCTGTCTGTCTGTCTGTCTGTCTGTCTGTCTGTCTGTCTGTCTGTCTGTCTGTCTGTCCGTCCGTATGTCACAGCCACTTTTTTCCGTAACTATAAGAACTATAATGTTGAAACTTGGCAAGTAGATGTATGTTGTGAACCGCATTAAGATTTTCACACAAAAATAGAAAAAAAACAATAAATTTTGAGGTTCCCCATACATAGAACTGAAACTGAAAAAAAAATTTTTCATCGAACCCATACGTGTGGGGTATCTATGAATAGGTCTTCAAAAATGATGTTGAGGTTTCTAATGTAATTTTTTTCTAAACTGAATAGTTTGCGCGAGAGACACTTCCAATGTGGTAAAATGTGTGTCCCCCCCCCCCTGTAACTTCTAAAATAAGAGAATGATAAATCTAAAAAAAATATATGATGTACATTACCATGCAAACTTCCACCGAAAATTGGTTTGAACGAGATCTTATTAGTTGTTTTTTTTAATACGTCATAAATCGTAAACCTCAATTTAGCTTTCATTCAATCAACTCGAATATAAAAATATAAAATAACATTTCATTTCATAAACATACGCTTTTTAGGGTTCCGTAGCCAAATGGCAAAAATCGGAACCCTTATAGATTCGTCATGTCTGTCTGTCTGTCTGTCCGTCCGTATGTCACAGCCACTTTTTTCCGAAACTATAAGAACTATAATGTTGAAACTTGGCAAGTAGATGTATATTGTGAACCGCATTAAGATTTTCACACAAAAATAGAAAAAAAACAAAAAAAATTGGGGTTCCACATACATACAACTGAAACTCAAAAAAAAATTTTCATCGATCCCGTACGTGTTCTATGGATAGGTCTTCAAAATTGATATTGAGGTTTCTTATGTCATTTTTTTCTAAACTGAATAGTTTTCGCGAGAGACACTTCCAAAGTGGTAAAATGTGTGTGTCCCCCCCTGTAACTTCTAAAATAAGAGAATGATAAAACTAAAAAAAATATATGATGTAAATAACCATTCAAACTTCCACCGAAAATTGGTTTGAACGAGATCAAGTAAGTAGTTTTTTTTTAATACGTCATAAACCGTAAACCGCAGTTTACCTTTCATTCATTCAACATCGATCAAAGTTACAACGAACTACAAGAACTTTTATACTATGTTACTTGTTGTATTCTTGATATCAAAAATAGGTACGCACTTGTACGGAACCCTTCGTGCAAGAGTCCGACTCGCACTTGGCCGGTTTTTTATTTATTTATTCTTGATATCAAAAATACTTGCACTTGTAACTGAAACGGAACCCTTCGTGCGCGAGTCCGACTCGCACTTGGCCGGTTTTTTATTGTTTGAAAATTTCTGTAATATTTCGCTGCACTTGTTTCATGGAATTTTACGGCTATATTTTAGCTTGTGTTTTATGGAATATTTTCCGAGTCTTGAGTTTAGTAATCCTGCTGTTTAAAGTTTGTGGGAAACGGGTTTTTCTTTGTTGTGTTGTGTGGTATCTTTTCTGTTGGGTTGGCAATGTAGTTAATGAAGTGAAAGTGTAAATAGCGAATTAAAGTTTATACTTTTAAACTTAGTTATGTGAAGTGCTGTTAAGTTTGTAACTTAGTTCACAAAACCCTTTTTGATACTAGCTAACGCTTGAAGCCAAAGTGAAAATACTCAGTTTAGACATTTTTATGGTTCTGCGGGAGGAGATTCTATAAATACCTATCGTAAAATAAGTAGTCGATAAGAACAATCAGAACCAAATAAGATTATCTTTTCAGCATAAATTGTGTAAGACCTCATTATATTGAGCCATCGAAGCTTCTGTCAGCAAATAAATGTTGCTGAGTCTTTAATGTACTATATTGGTAATTTAGTATTGACTAGCCCGCAACTTCGTCCGCGTATATATAATACTAGCTGCGGCCTTTGGTTTTACCCGCGTAACTCTGCTCCAGTGGGTCGGAGTGTGATTTTTTGTAGCCTATATGTTAATCGAGCTTATTAACTATCCCCTTCCAAAGTTTCAGCCAAATCCATTCAGTAGTTTTTGCGTGAAAGAGTAACAAACATCTATCCAGACTCAAAAATATTCGCGTTTATAATATTAGTAGGTAAGGATGAGGATTTTATAAGCTGTATAACAACAAATAATGAAAGTCTCGTTGAAGTCGGCTACCATTTTGGAGATTAGATTTGTTCATTATACCTTATAAAACTCGCTATCTACCAGTGAATGTCCCGTCAAAATCCAGCTCCAGGTCCAGCTTAAATTAACCGAAACAAACAGACACACCCTATATTCACTAATATGCATTAAGTAAAAAATCTTTAATATTTCCATTGCAAACAAACACTTCTATTTTATTAATTTAATAGATTTTATTATATCTTCTATAATATAAAAATGAATCGCAAAATGTGTTGCAAAGCGCATAACTCTACAAAGCCTGGACCAATTTGGCCAATTCTTTTTTTTTAATGTTCGTGGAAGTTCCAGGATGGTTTTTACGGCGAGAAAAATTCGAATAATTGCCTGAAAACCCCTTAAAACAGCCATTTTCTTTTTCCCATACAAACGTTTTCTAACTAAAATGTAGTCAATTTGAGCTTTATTTTGTTAATAAAAAACTTGAATTTTTTTGCCAAGATTTTTTAGGGTAGGGGTAGTATAGGGTTTGGGTCGTGTAGGGTAGGGGTAGTGTAGGGTAGGGGTAGTGTAGGGTAGGGGTAGTGTAGGGTAGGGGTAGTGTAGGGTAGGGGTAGTGTAGGGTAGGGGTAGTGCAGGGTAGGGGTAGGAGTACCGCATAAACGAAGTCTCTACGGCCCAGTTTATTTTATACAAATGTTTAGGTCTTTTATGTATCGATTGAGGCAGTACGAAGTCTGCCGGGTCAGCTAGTTATATATAGATTTGTATATGCTATAATATTCAGATTGAGATAGTCTTAGTAGACCGCATAACAAACACTAACGGCAATGTTTTATTACGTGTAACCATAGTTTTTATAAATCAAAAGCGTGTAACATACAAAAAAAAATATAACGAAGCCTTTGAAGTTAATTGAATCATCAGCTTAATATTCAACTGACTTTAATACAATCTACTAAATTAAACACAGAACTTCAAACTTTAGCGGATTATTAAATTTAAAACTTTCAAAAAAAAAAGGAGAAATACCTTTGTCGACGTTAATTTTCATTTGAGAAAGAGTTTTTTTGGCATAAGCGCTTAATCCCCACTCTCGCCTGGTCATTAATCAACAGCTAACGACTTTAGATTGTGGGTTTGAACGGGGTGAATGCTGACCTAAGCCCAGATACTGCGTTTGTGGCCGCAAACGCTTTAAATGCACTAAGAGATTAGTTTCTCTGCTCCAATTATTCAACTTGACAACTCGAGTTTTCATTTCTAGTGTAGAATAGTAATTACGCTGGAACGTGGAAGTGAATCTTAAATTGTTAGCGCATTAAATTTATTTTATCTATACTAATATTGTAAAGAGGTAAAGATTGTGAGGACGTTGTAGGGGGTAATCTCTGGGTCTACTAAACCGATTTCGGACTTTTTTTTTAACAATTTAAGCCACGTCATTTGTGAGAGATATAGGCTATATTTTAAGTCGACATTTCCACGGGAACGGGATCTATGCGAGTGAAACCGCGCTAGACAGCTAGTGAAAGTATAAAGTGAGTCGAAATAATCACTACATAGTATAAAATAAAGTCGCTTCCCTTTCTGTCTGTCCCTATGTATGCTTAGATTTTTAAAACTACGTAACAGATTTTGATGCGGTTTTTTTATAATAGATAGAGTGATTCAAGAGGAAGGTTTATAAAATAGATATGTATAATACATCAGCATTGCACTCGTGCTAAGCCGGGGCGGGTCGCTAGTTGAATATAAAAAAAGTTCTCGAAAGTTGAATGTTGCTATTGAAAAAAGGTGTGGATAATATGCGGGACTCTAGTGTCGATATTTATTAGATTCACATGATATATTCACAATTTGATTATTTTATCCAATAACGAAATTTAATTATTTTATCCAATAACGAAATTTAACTGTCGTGGCTGGAACCGCCAGTGTTAATTTTAGTGTTGACAAATTTATCTCTTTGCCTATATATGTTGAATGAAACTAACGTAGGTACTGTTTTGATGAATCTAAGATCAATCAGGTATGTTATTTCTAACAACAAAGACCACAGTTAAACGGAGAGCAGACATAGTTTAACTATTTCAATAAATTGATATTAATTCGACTTGGGGTAACTGAAGGCATGGCGAACTGTCATATCTCATTTAATTGTTTCCTCACAAACTAAAATCTAATTTTAATTGGATCAGAACCCTGTCTTTGTTCTGCAAGAGACGAATTTAAATGGAATGGAATTTATCGATTCGGTAGTCTGTATTGTCTTCGTTATCTACTTTGTTATACTGGTTTTAGAAACGGCTTGAAACATATTCTTATTCTTCTGGAGTTTATTTCCTCGATTAGGTTCTAAACACGATCCGTCGTCACGTTTGTCATTCCGAGAAAAATACAGAAAGTGCGAATGTATTTTTGACGCACTGGAGATTCTGCTTTTTGTATAGTATTACCTACATAAAGACATGGCCGGTCTAATTCTGCTTTCTTCATTACGCGGAGAGAAACGGGTTAATGTGGTAGTTCCTAGGCGATGGGTGGTACCCTCCTATATTGGTGGTATTTATGTACTCCTTATAGCTAGGTTTTTACATGAAGTTAGTTGCTGCAATTACAAGAAATAGTGTAAATGTTTAATAAGTATAAATGAAGAACCATTTTATATTTTATCTGTCTGATTCTCAATTAAGTCGTTACTGTAGGTTTTTAATCAGTTATAAAGCTTGTTTAGTATGGGCAATAACCTGTTTTTGATTAGATTACACGTTACTTAATACTTAATAAAAAACTACACCGACTTTAGGTTAACAAGTAAGGTAAGTAAAGAAAAAATTAAAAAAAGACATTTGGGAAATTTCAATTTCTTTTTTCTTTGTCTTTTTTTCATGTTTTCTTTACTTAACTTACTTGTTCTTGATATAAAGTAACCATATATGTTCGACCCCTTTCTTTTCACCAAATGCTTCTTTTTCTAGGATAATTTGTTTATATCTTTTTTATTTAGGTACTTGTTCCGTGCTAACGACATAAATTTTCCCTTAACTTTTTAACAAGTTGTCGACTGATTTTTATGTAATAAAATGGAATATAACAAGATATCACGAACTGTCCTTAGAGACTTCAAATAACGGAGCGTCGTCTCGTCGCGACTCGTTAAATAAGAAGCTTTGTTCCTGGTACATGTTGGCGGCTATTCGCCATGATAAATGTTGAACACGTCGCACAATACAAACGCAATTTCAATGGTCATACATCAGAATTTAAAGGTTTAATATGACATCACTATTTTGTGCAATTGCGGCTCTGCTGGTATTAAGAACTCAATTAAAACTGAAGTGCTTGTGGACAAGCTGAAGCTTCGTTCTAGTTGTGAATAATTTGAATTTAGGAAGTGATGGTTTATTGTTATTATATATTCTGCCTAGATATTATATTTCATTCTTTCTAATATAATGTAAAAGTATGTTTTCACGGTGTTTTAAGGTAGAATCAATAGGATATAAAAATAATGTAAAAGCTGGAGAGTGGCGTAGCTTACTTTATATTGAAAAGTCAAGCAACAAGATAATGCGATATAAATAAATGATAATATGATATAAACTACATCAATATATTTTTCTGTAGCATAACTTTTTTGACAGCTAATCCGGGTCAGAATTTAATGTAAAGATTTTTTTAAGACAATTCACGAGACAGAAAGACACATAACTGCGGAGTTATGTGTCTTTCTGTCTCGCGGGGGATTTTACAAACAGTCAATTAAAGACGTGAGTTGATGAAGGTGATAAGTCGCATTTTTGAGGTTTTGTGTTTTTTTGCATAGATGAGGGCGAAATGTCGATGACTACAGACTACGGGCCTTAAACCGTCGATTTCAGGCTTTTTTTTCAAAATAATATGTTGTAAAAGGTGTTATGTACAGTTAAGTTTGAAAATGGCACTGGATGAAGGAGATATGGGCTCATATCACCCTCTTCCAGATGCCATCTATCGATAATAGTTAACAAGACAAATATGTCCAAAGTAGCATTTGGAATAAAATTTGTATACGATGACACCACCCGTATTAACATTTTTGAATATTTTGAATTGAGATTAATATATTTAGACCAGACCACCGATAGGATTCGAACCTGCATCTATGTATAGCCCCTAATGCCTTAACCATTCGGTCATACTAGAACATTCCTTTGGATAGTGATGGTATTTTATTTGCGGAAAGCCTTTCAATCTGTAGTTCTTGTAATGTAAGTGAGCAAGCAGTACAAGGCAAAATTACCTTATTATTCTTTCTACTAGTAACCAACACGAACGTGAAGATTCTTATTAATATGCAAAAAAATACCATATCGAAAAAATACCTTAGAAATACTCAGAAACGCTAATAAGTATAACATAAAAAACTAAGGAATCACTAAAGAAATTTCAAACATGTGTGGGATATACCAAATAGTGTCTAAAACAATATAATATAATATATAAGTAATGTAAAATATAATATTTATATTATAATTTAGACAGTACAACTTACATTCCTACTTTAACAACTAACTAAACGTGCAGAAAAGTTGACTTTTCTTTATGGAAGAAGGAGTTATGTGAAGTTTTTTTAGAAATTATATAATAAAAAATATTAATTTGTTTAATTGCTTTCGTACCATTAATATTTCAGGTTGTTTACACAAATTGCCATCATAATTTAATTTAAAAATCTGTTTCGAAGCGACTTATCTTAAAAAATAAAAATGAAACTTTAAACTCGATTTACTCGAAATTGAGATTTTGTGACTTATCACTTTCATCCACTCACGTCTTCAATTATCGGACACAAAGCACACCCGGACTCAGAACTTTTGTCTGTGGTTAAAGCAAATAATTGTCCCGGGTGTAAATCGAACCCAGAACACCAGGTCTCAGAAGCCCCACTTTCTTTTAGAGCCTGACCCGTGATGTGTAGAGACGTAGTGGTGTTCCGTGCGCCCGCAAAAGATGCATTGAATGAACCCTAAAATAAAATCCTTGGGAGAGTCCATGACAGCTAGGTCATAGGCATCGGACGGTAACGGATGTACCATGTATGGATTAGCTATTACCGGTGCTCCATTTACTGGCATTTAGGGGAACACCCTGGGTTCAAGTGGGTAAACCATCTTATCGTGACATAATTGGCATATCATCAATCATGAATAGAGTAATTTTTTAATCTTATTTATTGTAATATTACATAACATTGACAGAATGCGTGCTACTCTTAGTGCACATCACGGTTAGTTCATTATATTAAAAGTTCAATTCAATTTATAGTTTTAGCTAAGAATTTATTTATTTAAAACTTCAGCACGCGGGCTTACACTGACATACTACACTAACAGGGGGACTTTATGACTAAAGGCATTCTCTCCCAGTCAAAGTCTATCGGGTCAGATACATTGATCCAATCTTCAAAAACTGGAAAATCCCAAAATAATGGAATCGCATAAAAGAAAAAAAAGAAGGGTGATTCGAGATGGGTCGGATTGTTCATGCGTACCCGGCCCCCGCCAACGGCGGATCGAAGGAGTGTCCGGGGGGTTTTTAGTGGTGTAGGGTCCTCTCCTCGTGGTATGAGTTTAGCATACCACGCTATGGAGAGGGCGAGTCCCACATATCTCATCGGAAGCGCACTAATACGCTGCAGCGGCAGTAGGAATACGTAAATGCATTTCACATCAGTCATCACGCGGCAGCACACTGCACACTGGTCGAGGAGTGTCCGGTTTGGGCAGTTGAGCGAGAGTCATGGTATCAGTCCTCATGCTACCGACCATTGTCCAGTACAACGTCTGACGGGTCAGCTAGTTAACAAATACATAATGATTATAATCACCCTTTTTTTCGAGAGGAAATGCATTAGGCATCTCCAGTAATAGGACTCTTCAATCTATATCGGTGATAAGCTAGTAAAGAGCGTTTACCTACTAAACCCCTCCGGTTGCTACCCCAAATGCCAATAAGAGAGGCAAAAGGAACTTTAATGCATGACAGCTGGTGCAAAGAAACAATGACCTAACATAGCTGTTAACTTAACATCATTCTCAAATAGATTTCAGTTTCTAACATGACTTCCAGTACATCCAAAATAGAGTTCGTCGTCAGTTTCTGAACGAAATGTTAAACACAGAATAATTAACACGATAATTTAATCCAACTATGTAATCGTGCTTGCGAAAACTCATTTGACACTTCACAAGAGCTATAACTTCTGATTAGTTAATCATCTTTTATCATCCTACTTTCTTACTATTCATAAAAAAGTATGTGACTTTGTGCATATGTTTAACTCATTATATCAAAATGTAGTTGAAAGAAATAGGCTATCTATTGAATGAAATACTTTGTGTCTATTTTTTGTGTTGTTTGTGTAACACGTGTTATTTGACCGGGTAAATATCTGTCTAACCAGTTTATAAATGGCATTAAACATTTTTAAAACCTACTGCAGTTTATAATTGTAGGTAGTTAACCTTAGCTCTTTCGATTTCATTCTGTTCGAATCCAGTAAAATGAAAGAATTTCATAAAAGCTTGTATAGTGAAACTCGGTTTTGAATTTTAAAACAATAGGACTGCGATATTGTATCTTACAAAGACCACTAATTAAACAGTAATAAGCTCAAATAAGCTGCCTTAATGACGGCGAAGAAAACCCGGAATAGGATGTGATGGTTTTAATATGTGTGAGCATTGTTCGCTAGACGAGACACTAACAAGATTGCCAATGATAAATGCTTCGTACGAGATCCGCGCCAACTGCTAACTAGATTAATGTTGATTAACCGAACAATATTAACTGGGTCGGGGAAAATTCAATTTTTAAAGTTGCCACACTGTTACCGATGTTGCTATCTACGTGGTTGCTAATGGGAAGTAAGTTGAGTAGTTCAGTAGTTTTGTTTTGTTTTGTGCATATGTTTCAGATTATGGTTTTTAAGGGTATTAGTGCTATTGAGGTTCTATGTATTGATCAATCGGAGGAGATTAATGAATGTATGAGAGGCGAAAGTGGTATGACAAGATGCTAGCAAGTAGAAGGAAGTGGTATCTGCCTACCCCTATGGGAAAGAGGCGTGAATGCATGTAAGTATGTATGCATTGATCAATCGTTTATGTTAGTGGCTGTTTCGATTATGGGGAAAACAAATTATTTAAAATTTAATTTATTGAATAGTATATTTCAACCATAATATACTAGCTTCACGCTCGCGGATTCACCCACGTAGCACAAGTTCCCGTGGGAACTTCATAATTAAAAGCCTTTGTCATCTTGGGATAGTGTAGTTTTCCAACGGTGAAAATTTTTTTCAATTCGGTCTAGTAGTTTCGGAGCATATTCAATACTAACAAACACAATAAAATATTTCCTTTTTATAAAATTAGTAAAGATAGGTAAAGCTAAAGAGTTTTTTTGCTTGAACGTGCTAATCTCAGGAACTTCTGGTCCGATTTGGAAAATTCTTTCACTGTTAGATAGTCCATTTATCAAGGAAGGCGAAATTTAATTATGAAGTTCCTACGGTTACAGAATTTACGCGAGTGTAACCGCGCGCGGATGATGTTAAATATTTCGTTCGCCTAGTTCTAGTTGCATTAAGAGTTGTAAAGAATTTAATTCAATGGACAGTACTCTTGAGATTCTTTTGTTAAGATATTTTGCTTCGCTGGGCACTTTTAGCTAATGGGTAAAGATAAAACAAGCTTAGAGTTTATTTCTGACTTCTTTAGATCGTCTAATTAGGTATCTATCTTGTGCAATATTTAGGTTAATCTTTAGAATTTGTACTACAGTTACGATTGCAACTTGTGTTTTTTTTTAGTTTCAATCTAACTTGTTCTGTCACTTAAAAGTTTGAATCTATGTCAGAAACCCGGGCCACATAGTTGCTCAGAAATCGGCCGCTTAATTTAATTAAACTTTTAGTTGACTTTCTGCGTTTGGAATTTTGTCGATGTGGTAATTTTCAGTTAGTGGTAAAGAACATTATTAATTTAACTATGACCTTCTTTATAAGTGTTAAACTGCTCTAAGTAATATTGTTTGTATTTGAGTGATATTGTATATTAACCTATAACCAAGCACCGCGTCAGTGCCAACATGAAGTTCGCCAGCTGTTTTGGGATTTGAATTTTCTAATTACCTATACGTTTGATAACTTTGCACTGAATACTGAATCAATCATTAGTGTGAATGGCTCGCTTTAAATGCCTTTTAATATGATGGCATTGAAATCTGCATTATGAACCTTAGTGATAATTAGCAAACTGTTATACTATATAATAATATAAATTTGATGAAATGATGTAAGTATAATATGTATACTTTGGTAGCGACATTAAATAATTATCAAATTGTTAAATAAGCACTTACGTTTTTATGACTGACTGTGACAGTAAGCCACGCCAGTAGTTTCATTGCAATACAATGTAACCGTTAGGTCGTGTCTTATCGCTTTTATTTAGTTTAAGTTAGATGTAGTTATATATTAGGAATAGTAGGTATCAGAATGATAATAAGAACAATTACTCCTTTAGACTTAAATTAACATTTCAAAAGTAAAAAGAGATTTGACTATAATTCTTATCGTTAAATATCACGAATATAAATAATGAGTTGTATCTTGGTGTACCTAAAACTATTATTATCAATCAACTTTTTCTATCTCTATAACATCCTAAAAGGAAACTAATAGTAGGGGAGCCCACGAGGCTAAATGGGGATTTACTCGAGCGTCGTAGAGACCTATTGGGATGCAAAGCTTAGATGATAAGAAGAAAAAAATGTTATATGATATATACCTTTACATCGGTGGGGGAAGCGGCTATAGATTTTTAAATATGTAAAAAAAAACTGTTGCATGGACATCCTCGAGCGCGTCAGATATTAGCATCAATGCCCTACGTATTTTTAATAATGTACGTATGTTAATCTGATTGTTTGCATGATGCGGGTGGTTGTATTTAAGGGTTGAAAATGATAGCATCAATGCCCTACGTATTTTTAATAATGTACGTATGTTAATCTGATTGTTTGCATGATGCGGGTGGTTGTATTTAAGGGTTGAAAATGAAAAAAAAAATATATCGAGCGCGTCAGATTTTCTAAGGGAGTGTTAAGTGCACCAAAAAAAAGCTCTCATTCACTAATCTGACGATTTCGATGGGACGCAAACTCGCGGCCATTTTCATAATGTGCAAAAAAAAATCGCCATTTTGAAATACTCAAGCGCGTCAGATTAAGATATATATGGTTCATCTTTATGTTCTAAACGTACTGTCTCATAATCTGACGATTATCTAGAGGGATTCGCCTGATTTGACAAAAAAAAATGGAAAAACGGTTCACCTTAAAAGCCATCCCTGCAATTTCCCGCTAATTCCATTCCTGGGCGCTTAAAATTGTACTTATGACATTTTTGAGCTCAAAATATAATTTATGTGATATTTTGAGCTCAGCGAGCTCAAGGAAATAATATTTCTATCTAATCATTTAATGATGATTCCATCGACAATTCGAGGTTATCATATGTTCTTCGAGACTTTCGGATAACCGGCTTGCTCCGACGATATTCCAAAATATTTACACATTTTTTTAATGTTTCTACCTTAAATTTAATTGTTTTTTGTAAGGTACTTTCACCACAAAATACACATTTCAAATTAATGTCACTCATATTAAATATTTATAAACTTTAATTCACACAAATAATATTAAAATAGCAAAAAAAGCCAAAACGTTGGAAACACGTTGTAAACAGTATGCCACGAACGAGTCTTTATGATCAGCTGTGATGGCGTCATGGCAACAGAAACCAGAGTGGGGACGGAGTGAGAGAGTAATAGATAGAGAAAGAGTGAGAGAGGAATAGAAACGCGGAGAAGGAAATGTAGGCATCACGCAGCTGCACGCATTTAACTTTATCGACGAATTTTTGTTATTTCGGCTTGCGGAAATCGTCAGATTATATATTTTTCATTATTCTTGAATTATTTCCTTTAAAATAAAATAAAAATTAGCTACGCTCGAGAATGTCGAGATGACGTTTTTTTTTACAACTTTGTTGCCCTCCCCTTTTTTTACGTCACTCTCAAATTGTCAGATTAGTGAAATACACACTTTTTAGGATGTAATTAACTCACCCTACCATAATATGACCCATCTCTAGTAAATACCAGCACTTTTTTACTAATCTGATCCTGTATCCTTCACGGGCGGCCTTATATATGGGCCTCATGTTTTGTGGAGGTACTTAACCGGGTACAAGGTATCCCCCTGTATATTAATCTGCCGCGCTTTAGTAAATCCCGAAATCCCCGCATGGGCTCCCCTACTATAAATATTTACACCGAAAAATAAAATCACTTTTACTATTTTCCTGTGGCGCAATCCGATCATCCACCTTAGTGATGCATTTTAGTTTAAACGCGATAAACTTTTATATTATTATAGTCAGTCACATGTCTGTTACGGTAGTTTGTACAACATTTCTGTGCTCGTTAATCGGATTTACTTGTTACGTACGGATTTTTGCTTATACACAACGCTCGGTCCAACTTCTATAGGTAATATGTTGTGTTTTGTTCATTTAATATTTACTGTTAAATCTTGTTTGCGTTTGCTAGCTTTGTTTTATCTGAGTTGGTGCATATATTTTTAATCATTATTAGTTATCGGGTACCATTGTATTAATTCAGACGGACGCATCGGTTCGGTCCGGTTGGCATTTTAAAATGCAAGAAAGATAATTAAAAGTGTGAAAAGTAATTAGAGTTTATGTTTCTAACTGATTCAAATTTCTCACCAGTCGTATGTCCAAATGAATTCTGCGATAGAAATATCAACTGCGATTCTTAATAACAAGTTTTATTTTCCTATACTGAATTGCAAAATGTAGTCTGGACCAAGCCGATCCAAGCTGGAATTACTCTTACCTAAAAACCCACTGTCATATAATAAAATAATAAAAAGTATTTGATTTCCTAGAGTTTGTACTTAGTTTACAATACAACAAGAATGCAACTATACATTTCTAGAGCCTAGAAGCATAATGTCGGATGTGCCATTATAAGGCAGAAACATTCGTCGTTTGTGCCTTTATCATCAAATGGCACTTACTACCAAATACTTAAGAAGTATTCAGTTAATTAAGGACATCCGTCTTTATGCTTCTGAGGCCTATTTACTAAACTTAGGATTAAAGTACCATTATATAATATTAGACACAGAAGTGTGGGTACAATGCACTTGATATACATTTTCAGATGATAGCTATGATCACTATGAATATTATTAAACCCTGTCACTTAAAATATCACGACCTGTTGTTGAAGTGACAGTGTTCGGTTACTTAGATTTTACAAGTCATAGCTAAGATATTGTCACAATACTTGCGTCAGGCGCTTGTATCTTAATGTTCTTTCTGAAGCACGGAACTATGCAGAGGTTAAACCTCTTTAGCGGTCATAAAAGCACTGAGATCACGTCTTTGTGGTTAACCTCGCCGATAAGGATGCATATCCGCGAGTGCAACCGGCTATGAGCACCTCGGTTATGTGTCGCTCACCACCGTGATTGTGTTGTTACGTCTTGACCTCGTTGTGTCAAACCTGAAAGCTAAAACAGACATGTAGGGCCTCGTGAAATATTAAACTAAGTCTGCTATCTAAAAACTTTTCCGTTGGGCGTATTGGATCCGGTGATAGCACTAAAGCGAGTTCGTCGAGATAGCAATAATCAAATAAACATAATCAATTTAACACAGTACCTAAATTGATAAGCCAAATTTTGTTTTGACTATTTAATAGGTTTGAATAAAAACTTATTTTATTTTATTTTTTATTTATTTAAACACCATTCTACTACAAAACCTGCTAACTACAGAATTTGTGAAGCAATTTATACTTTTGTAACTCTTGTTATAATGGTGTTAAGAAATAAATTATTATACTTCTTACTTATTTTGTTGGCTGTAGACCGGGAAATAAGAAAATAAATTTCTCGAGATATTATGATTTGCTAGATAATTATAAAAAGTTAGGTGAAAATTTATAGTAATCTAGAAAATTATGGTTAGATTCATGGCAAGTGAGGGAAGATTTTTCCTGACTTAGTTAAAGAATATAGTTCTAAAGGCACGTTTGATAGGCATTTCATATATAGTGGTATTGATCTATTTAATACTACTATTTACTTTACTTTACCAGCATGTTAATGTACACTGCTGAACATGTGCCTGCTCTTGACAGACCACAGCAAACCAGGGTCCTTGAAAGTATTATATTATCCTTACTAATATTATAAAGGCGAAAGTTTCTCTCGTAACACAAGCATTTTAGCTTAGCACGAGGGGTTAACAAGAATACTAGTAGACTGCAAAACTCTCCTAGTAATAATAAAACAAAAAAAAAAGTTTGTATGTATGGATAAATGGATAAACTACTAAACGGATTTGGCTGAAAGTTTGCACGGAGATAGTTTATAAGCTGGATTAACGTATAGGCTACAAAATATCACATCCCACCCACTGGAGTAGAGTGACGCGGGTAAAACCGCGGGGCGCAGCTAGTATTACCATAATCATCACGTATTGGAGATCGCAGTAAAATGTTGAAGTATAGTTGAGCTGATAGATGCTCTTTTTTTATTAATAAAATTAATAAAAAAAAAGAGCACTGCTTACGTTTGACCATAATCTCGCTTGATGGAAGGCGAAGATAAGGCCTAAGATGATACACGCTTGCCTAGAAAGTGTATGTTCACTTTAGCCTTAAAGATGTCCAGATTATAGCGTTCCGGAAAAACTGACCCCGGCAGAGAATTCCACTCCTTAGCCGTACGCATTATGAAAGAAGAAGCAAATCGCTTCGTACGTATTGAAGGAATATCTACAACAAAAGGGTGTAACCGCTCGCTGCGCCTAGTCGTCCGGTGATGGAAGGGTGATGCTGCTGCTCATCCATCAGCAGAATGAGGTTAGTCGCCTTTTGCGATACCCATGGGAAGACAAGGGATGGTCTAAGCGGGATACTATACCACCATACCCATATTTAATCATAACAAGGGATAAAAGGCTAATTGAGCTAATGACACCATGGGCAATATTGAATTATATACCTTATGCAAGGATAATATAAAGTGTATAATTCAATAACGTCCATGGTGTCGCTTCGCTCAATTAGTCTTGTACCTCTCGATAAGTATAATGCAAATAGGTTGCCTCTATGTGGGAGTATTTTTACCAACAAATAGTTCCTTTGTAGACTGCCACTATGTTAGAAACTGTGCACTCATTCGGAAAATTTTAATTACGAAGTTGAGAAAGAGGCAAAAGAAAGGAATTCGTAATTAAATGGTAAAAATGGTTTTGCGTTGTATTACGAGAGGCATGTGAAAACAAAACTTACGAGTTTGCCTTTAAAAACCACGGTCCACTATTCGTTTTGAAATATACTAGCTTCCGTTAGTTACTCCCGTTCTCGTAGGAACCTCATAATTTAATATAGCCTTCCTTGATAAATGAGCTATCTAACCCTGAAATAATTTTTCAAATCGGTTCAGTAGTTTCTGTTAGCGCGTTCAAGCAAACAAACTCTTCAGGTTTATATTTTAGTCTAGACTAGACTTTGCCCGCGACTCTTTCCGCGTGGGATAGTAATTACAAATTTCCATACAAAACTTAGTTAAGTTAGATTTTCGCAATAAAAGCCCGTACAACGGCCACTGCTGAACATGGGTCTCCACCCTCAGGAGGGTTGTATGCCATTGTCACCACGCTTGGCAGGCGGATTGGTGACCGCAGTATTATGTTGTAATACACAGGAAACGCTGCTGCCCGTTCCCTGGTATACCCTTGTTATAGATGATGTTATCAAAATCAGGACCAACGGCTTAACGTGCTTTCTGTGGCACGGAGGGTAGTCCCTCAACCAACCAGACCCGGAAAGAAATCTTAGAATTTACAAAAAGATTTCTTGTCCGGTGTGGGGATTGAACCCACGACCTCCGAGACTTAAAGCGAGCCAAATACTGCCCTGCTACGGAGGATGTCAGTAATTCTATACCATGTCGCTTGACTTCATTTATATCAAACGTATTCGTATTGAACCAAAAGAATGAGATAAACCAGAACCCTATTACCGAAACCTCAATCACGTGTCAATACTGACTGACGAATGCTTCCGTCTAATTGGTATCTCTTGTTCTATTTACGGTTCTAGCATTGATAAGTATTGGTACCTGATTTGGGAAACAATTGTGATCGAGTTTGGCCACATTGGCTTTTCTTTTTCTTAATATTTCGCTTACTTAATAAATTCTAAGTTGCAGGGATAATATTAAGTCATAATTTACTCAAATAATCGCGTCAATTTTAGGTGCTCCGTTGTAACTTCGATTCCTCGTTGCAGCCCCCTAGGGATTGAATTTCGAAAAATATTTAGTGGCTAGTACCCAATGAATATGTTCTAAAAAAGGTGCCAAGTGTTAACTGCATGGGCAGTATATTGTCTATAAATCTGGCAATCTGTCCTAGTACTGTTATATGTATGTAAATAGAAGATAGATTGTCAGCTACATAATATCTTGATCTTTATTGTAGTATATTGGGAATTGATTATGTCGCAAATACTACTGTCACTTCATCGATTTGATTTGAGTTACAAGTGACAGTTGTATAGTTAAGTTTCAATCAGGAGTTGTGGGAACATTTCTAATTGATTATTTTGGTTTCGTAGCAAATTTACATTTTTACTCTAAATTAACACTATTTCTGCGTTGCAGATTTTTATCGTCCATCATTATCATCAGCCTGTTTCAACCACTGCTGAACGTCGTCCCTATCGATTTCCAGCGGGATCGATTGCTAGTGGCCTGCATCCACTGACTCCCTGCGACCTTTATGAGGTCATCGTTCCATCGTGCAGGTGGCCATCCCACGCTGCGCCTGCCATTCTTTGAGCTATGTGTCCTGTCCATTGCCACTTCAGCTTGCTAATCCGTTGTGTTATGTCAGTGACCGTCGTGCTCTTGCTCTCTTGATTCGATCACGCATTGAAACGCCGAGCATAGCTCTTTCCATAGCTCGCTGAGCAACTTTTAGCTTTCTTATGAGGCACCATTTTTCTATGTGAATGTGTTTTATTATGTTCGTTAACATTACATTAAGAGTCCTTCCTGCACTGCACTATTAGTCAAGTATAAACGTTGTTCGTAAATCTAAATACGATCATATTCATCTTCCTACTGCTACTTGATATCAATTAGTATATTTGACTGTACTTTAATTAACCACAGCGTTCTTATCTCTTTCGGGGCCAATATGCTTGCAGGTCCTAATATTTAATATAAGACTTGCTACGGCATTTTCACTTTCCTTGCTTACAAAATATAGAACATTATCATAAAACAGACCCGAGTTGCCAATATAACGTTATTAGCTTTATATCAAGGATCCCCTAGTCTTCCTCTGACATGAGACTATGGGCGTGTGAAGAGCAAATACACTAGTGGAAAAAATTAAGGGATCAAAAAAAAATTTCAAATTTTTAGTTGATTTTCAAGAGGCTGTAACTTGAAGAAAAATCACCGTAGAGACATTTTAAAAAAAGGAAATTGTAGCTCCAGAGATATCGAACTTTGAATGGAAAAGGATCATTTTGTCTTTAACCATCAATATCTCAGCAACCACTGATCGCACAGAAAAATTGAGGAGGGTTTTGAAATCCTGAGTTAATTTCCCACAAAATCCAGCTACGGTTTTTTGAAAAAAAAAATTTTTTTTATTCTTCACATTAATTTGAAAAATCAAAAAAAAAAGGGCTTTTGGTGCTTTTTTGGATAATCAGGCGCTAAATTGGAAATATCGAGAAAACCCGTAATGTTAAGTGTGCCTTTTACAGTTCAATATGCCCACAAAAACCCCACAAAATTTAAATTTAATCCATCGAGCCGTTTTTTTGTTTCATTCGATCGAATTTTTGAAAAAAATTAAAGGATCACGTTAAATACGGAGGAACTGACGAGCCTCCGGGTCTCATTTCTAATTGAAATTAAAAATTTTATGAGTTCAGTCCCAAAAACTAAACACTTGGAGCTACAATTTCCTTTTTGTAAAATGTCTCTACGGTGATTTTTCTCCAAGTTACAGCCTCTTGAAAATCACCTAAAAATTTGAAATTTTTTTTTTATCCCTTAATTTTTTCCACTAGTGTATAAGCTATATTGATTCTCTCATACAGCCTCATGTTTATCAAAAGTATTAGTATTGTTTGAATGAACCCAATTCGCTGAATATCCTACTCCATATCTCGCTATTAAGCCGAGTAAGTACCTACCTAGGTAGGTACTTATTTGGTTTTTGTGTTATCATTAGGTGGTAAAGTTCTATTAATATAATATCGAATATATATCTTCTATTATAATCAGGTAAGTCAATTGACTTGTAATTATCCCTGTAACTGATACTTATATATAAAAAGAAGACTCTTTTGATATATAAGTAGTAATAAGTACTGTAAAAGAAATACTACTTTTTTGCTTTAACTTTTATGATTAAATTTTGTAAAAAGTTTTTTTTGTATTTAACGATCAATCTAATAAGTAACACTATGAAACCTTCAAGAAAAATTGAACAAATTTCTTTAACTTGGAGTCCTAGTACCTACCTCAAATTGGCGAAGTCTAATATTGCTTTACTTGTTTATATGAGCGTTTTTTTAGTAATTGTAATTACACATATACTTTAGTTATATTTATTGAAGTGAATCTGAATACGTTCTTAGGTTTTATGTTAATTTCTACTTCTTAGTTTACAAAGGGTATTCTAAACTAAATTGTTTTATGACCTGGTCGGCCTTTCTCCGTTCTCGTTTTCCCTCTTTCGAATTATCTCTTAATTTTAACATAATTTGAATGTGATTATACTTCTGAGGGCCTCTTTAAGTAGATTGTGATGTTTAATTATTTCGTCCAAATTTGCTTTGCTTGCTTGTTTTTCTTAATTTAGTTAGTTTTTTTGCTTATCGAAATGTAACACTGACATGACATGAATACAGCAATTAAAAAATGCCAATGGGTGGCAGTAATAGTTTAAAAAAAGATAGCCAATTACCAGTTAAATGGTAGCTTAAGTATTTGCCATTTTCTATTTATTTAATTTATTTTTAATAATGTTATCAATTAAATTACTCCTGATCAATTAAACCTGAATTTCTCATGAAAATGAATTTGACTTAAAGTATACATAAAACTATAGACCGCGCATATTGCTGCGGTCCGTTATGTTGATTGTAACAGGTGAAATGTTATAGTAGGTATACTTTAGTAGGGAAAATAAATACTTTAATTTGTTTCCGTCTTTCACTTTTACAACTAGCACTGTACATTTCATCTTAATTATGACAAAAATTATAAAATATAGATTAATGTAATGTTTTAGATTTGGTCAACACACAACGGAGTTGTTCATACTCGTGCTTATAGTTCATACTCTGTAAGCAGCGCTCAACTTATATATACTCTAAGAAATACAATAAAATAAAGACCATGAATAAAACTATTGTAAAAATAAAAACCGGCTTTCTAGAGATTGTTCTCTCGATGCTGGTAGTAGTTTTTATTCAGCCGCTTTTTATAAATACTCGTGTGTAGTATTCATTACGATCACAGCCTAGCGGGCTTTTCTTTGCCGCGTGAAAAGCAGCTTTTGCCAGCAAAGCGCTGTGAAGTATCCAGAATATGTTCCGTTCTCACAAAAATATTGCGAGGCTTAAAAAGCTGTATGAAAAAAGCGCAATGAATTTTAGGTACTTGGAAGATTTACAGTTAAACTATTCTGATTTGGTTTACCCTTATAATTTATTCAGTGGGTAGTAATTTATGTTTACGTGTGGATCTAATTGGATTGAAATGTTTTAAGGTTTATTTGGAAACTAGCTGTTGTCTGTGAATACGTCCGTGTATATTTCGATTTCTATATACAAATTGCGACCGCTTTTCTCCCCCGTCTCACGATTGAATTTAAAAAATACTTTCTTAAAGCGCACCTATGTTACTTAAGTATAATTGTGCAAAATTTCATGGTTCTAGTCCCAGCGGTTTTACCTGTGCTGTGATCGACCATTCAGTCAGTTTCTGCTTTTATATTATTTGGAAATAAGTATATGCTATGCTATAAGTACCTATACGCTATAGTTATTACAGGTACACAGGTATGACACCTTGTCATGATTATTGTACAGTTACCTAGCCAAATATTACTAATAGGACCTTAATTTAGTGTTAAGATCCTATTGTCTTCGATTTATGTTCGGTTTGTCCGACATTAGCAAGGTTTTTTTACATTACACCAGCATACTTCTATTATATATAGGGACCTCTAAAAACAGTTTATTTCGTATCTATCACTTATATTCTAAATCACATATATAAAGGTTTCAAAATTGAGATTATTAAAATTCGACAACCGACAGGATTCGAACCTGCATCTTAGGTTAAGCCCCTAATGCCTTAAACTATTGGCTACGGCGGAACCACAGCCGGTCATCGAAATTTATTAACCTCTTTGTAACACGTCTCTAAGGGGGACGTTATGATTTGAAACATAGTATATGGAAAACTTTTCCGTAAAGTATTCAAAACAATTAAAAATTTGGTTGTGTAAAATTTTACTAATTTATTCAATGACGATTTTTATTTATTTCAGGTAACTTTCCATCAGTCGTCGGTTGGTGAGTACAATTTACTAATTTACTTCAAGCAAAGATAGTCTTGTACTTTCATAGCAATTTTCAAACCATTAATAATTATTAGGTAATGGTTTGAAAATTGGTCAACAATTTTTTATTTTTTTTTTAATGTGCAGAACTACTATTTTATTTTTGTATTAATCAGTATGAATTAAGACTGAATAATAATTACAATTTTTATATCACGTCACATTTTTGACATATTTTCTTGTAAACATATAAAAATAAGCTGTTTTTCCTTAACTTAATATCATCTGAAATTTTTAATAAACATCTCAATTTTTTAATACAGTTTACAAAAAGTGTGTATGATTTTCTAATGCAAAGATATTAAAGATTTAGGTGGTCTTTATTTTTCTCATACATTTCAATAGTCATTTTATATGGAGTTTTTACTGATGGCACTCAAATGTTAATATTTTCATAAAAGAACATTACAGCAACTAAATCATAAATGTTAATTGGATTTCAGAATAACTTCTTACAAAAACAGTCATTATAAAATTTTTCTAATAGATTTATTAGTTTATTTACATAATATGTTTAAAAAAGACTTAAATGCCAATTTTCTACTTTTTTTTGTCATGTATCCCTAAAATGAGACGTGACAAAATATTTTGAATGATGAAACAATATCCATCATTCTCTGAAATGACAAATAAATGTGTTTTTTTTCTGTGCACCAAAAACCTTGTCGACCTATGTACCTACTAGGTAAGTATGTAAATTCCCTTCAGTTAGATATTTTTTGGAATGGGTTAATATTCGGTTCATTGTTTATTGTCTCAATTTCTGACCGTACCCGGTGCTCACAAAATATATGCCTCCCATTTAGCAGAAGTTAGTATCATCGATAGTGATTAACTTATTGAAAAATGTTTTACCTTACTACACTATGTACATTGTGTTATTAACTTTGGGTGGTAAAGATAATAGAAACACTCACTCTAAGCCATTTTCAACCAACTTATACTCACCCGCGATAATAATGAATTAATATGTATGAGGCGATAACAAAGGATTAACCCGTCTGAGGTATGACATTAATTTCGACCCGCTTCCTTTAATGTACTGTTAACATGTAAACTTAATAAATCAGGAAAATTTTAGAACATAATAATTTTAGAGAAGCCTTGTAAAAACTGATTTTGACGTCAGGGTTTGGATAAATTTGTAAGAGGAAATAAAAATACTGTAATTATATTGTCTTGTCTGTATAATAAAAAAAAAATCGATAGTAGGTAACACATTTTTTTGTACAAGCCGGGTTAGTTACGGTCGCAGTCGAACATATTACCGCTAGACCAGCGAGGTACTACAAAGTTTATAAAATGGCAAGGATATGATATTTTTGAGTTTTTTTAGTCTATTTTACCCCTTTATAATGTCCTGGACTTTGGGTTCATTGTTATTATTACTTAGCATGTCCTGGACTTGCTAAGTAATAATAACAATGAACCATATTCTTACAGGTAATAAAGCCATAATCAGGTGATAATCATAAAAATAACACATGTTCTGTCTTAAAATAACTTATATGATCTGTTAAATTAGCAAAATGAAAATAAAAGTTGTATAAAGACGATTGGTAAATTGTATAAGCCAATTAACTAAATAATGAGAGTAATTGGACTAAAATAATTTTGACATGCCTATCTGACTATGTTTGGCCGGGTCTTCTCAGTTAGGGTGTTTTTGATCCGGTGGTAGCATAAAATCGCGTCCGACGATATACTTATGGTCCATGTAAATAATAACATACTCAAAGGACAGAACTTTAGACTATTAAATTATAGATAAAAATAAAAATTGTATTTTCTTACCTGACAGCTTTTATGCTAAAGCTAAAAATATAAAATACAAACTATTTATTATTATTACAACTAAACTAAATTAATTAATAAAATATATTAAATTAATTAGCCAAATATGTTTTGACTATTTGCAAATGCTTGTAATAGGTTTACGTAAGTAAAAACTTTTCTTATTTATTTTATTTATAAAGACTCATAGACATATAACTTACCGACACATATGTAATAAAATACAATAATATAATAAAACTACATCGGACGTCATGTTTATCTGCGGAATATGGTGGGTTGCTCCGCAGAGTACCACGAAATTGCTTAAACTCTTTTTCGAGGCATAACTCGAGATCAGTCAGCTTCCGTATCATGAATGACTTGAAGTTCGTGTTGTTGCGCAACTATATATTGTTTATAGATACCTATGTTGTTATTTTCTATTAGTGTAATATTATTTAGAACTAATTGGAGGAGGTATTACGTTCCTCCAATAATTTAGCTTACAATATTAATAGCAATTAGTGTTGATCTAAAACGTCTCGAGTTGTTGTTGATAACCTGGCTATAGCTGTGCTGAAAATGTATGGTAATAACATTATAATGATATACTACATGTTCCGCGTGATTGAAGTAGTAATTTACTATAAATTCCATTCTTCTATGCATATGGGGGATCTAATGATACGGAACTTGAGACTCCTAGCACTTGTAGTTTCTGACCTTTCGCTTTTTATATGTATAGAATAGAGACATTGAAGGTGTTACAGTAGGTGTGGTTAGTTTTCTATTGCACTAAATGTATACCTTTTATAAAACAGTATCAACCTGACGCGTCTGTTCGTTTGTTTGAAGAAATTTAATTAGAAAACTACCACACGGTTTTTATATAACAAAAGAATCGTATTATATTTAATAACTCAACTTTTGTTATATATAATATAATATGTTTGTAATATATTATGGTGTAAAATACTAGTATCATTAAATTTTACTAAGTAACTTTGATAGTTACTGATTTCTTTCTTCTACCATATAATTAATAGTATTTAATTTATTCTACAGCGTAAAAAATATCGTCTTGAAGCACAAAGCGTTCGTCCTCGGTTAACATAGACGACCTGAAGCCTCCGGCGCTCGCAATTCAGACTTCGCAAACATACAGCCCCCCATTCAGTCCTTCGAACCGCGCTACAGAAATATATCGATATTGCATGTACAGAAGCGTCCTAGCGAAATGAGTCTTTTGTTTCGCACAGCATTGTTACTGCCGTAGGCCTTATTGTTCACTAAGACGCTCCTTTCCTTGTGTATTTTTAATTTATTATTACAAACCTAATATTAACCCACTTCATATCTGCGTTTTTCATTAAAATGTTATTCATTGGTTAACATATTCTCAGAACAGCGAGCACTGCCAAAATATTTTATGCTGGTTTAAACAAACAGGACGATTTCAATGCAATCTATTCTCTAGTCCAGTACGCGTATACATTCGCAATACCTTACTTGATATTTGGATGTGAGCCAAATTCTCTTAATTCTATTGTTGCTGAAGATGACTCGATAATCAAGAACGCATGGCCGTTGTCCGAAGGATTAATGTTCATGTTTATGATTCTTGTATATATGACTAGATTTATTAGACAATAAACATTTGCCTAATTATCGTGCCCTTTAATTAAGTCGCATATGAGGTTCTACTTCAATTTATTTTGATTAACTTAAGAAGATAAGTAGCCACTTATGTGAATTTTACTATTTGATATATATCATAATGCATAAAGGCGAACAGGGTTCCAGCCTTCTAAGCTACCGGCTCAGAGCGGTAGAATTACTATTGGCGATTACATATTTGTGACAATTTATTGAATTCAGAAAGCTTGCCAAACTCATTAGTTGACTGTACCTACATCATACACTATATAGCACTCAACAAATCCTTCGCAAGGGACAATTGTACAATTTCTTGCACGGTATTGTGCCAGATTTATCTATACCTATTTTAAGTCACTTATCCGATTTACAAGGTCTTGTAGTATGATCTCTATTTTCATACATAAATTATTTAAAAATGCGTTTGTAGCATGATCAGTGAAACGGTTAGTTCGTTGAAAGTAAAACATCGACAACATGTACCTAACACCTCTGCGCTAATCCATTCTACACTCTATGGGATGGCTGTAACACTCCGCTGCCCTCGTTTCTGCCGTGTGCACGGGAAAGTGAAAGTCATTGCTAGTAAACGATTCTCTCCCTGATTGTAAATATTGTTTGCTGCCTATGTTTGGCATTTTATTCTTAGATTTTTCTTCCCTTTTCGACGTATTTTAATTGCGTACTAGGATATCACATTGCTGTTACATATCTTTCTAATGTAGGTATCATTGCTAAAATAGTTTTAATCATCAGCACAAGCCCTTGTAAAGTCAACTGCTGAACATGAGAGGGCTTTTGCCATAACATACATGGAAACGCTACAGCCCGTTCCCTGGTATACGCTTCTTATAGATGATGTTATAGCAGTCTGGGACAACGGCTTAACGTACTTTCTGAACCACGGACTACCCTATTTTTTTTTTTTTTTTTTTTTTTTAACCGGGTTAAAAATGCGTGATCGCACTTCCTCGCTGGCGCAAGAATCACTATTATGTGATTCTTGCGCCAGCGAGGGGCATGTGGGGCTCTTCCTCTATAGAACGCGGTGCGCTGTCGCACCGCAGAGAGGACATACCCACTAAAAAAGCCCCCGGGCGTTCCTCCGTCTGCCGTTTAGTGTGAGGGGACCCAAGAACCATATGGGCCTTTGGTCATCCCCCCACGGCAGAGTTCTTCAACAACTCTCGCCCCGGTAAAAGGGCGAGAGTTTCCCTCCCCCTTGGCCCCATCGCGAGTGTTAAGCACCCGCGATGGGTACCGTCCTACTCCTACAGGGGCGCCCGGACGCAAGGCGCTCCCCGACCTACTCATGAATGTGACCCTAGGGAGCAAAGTCATGCACTCTGCTCCCCAGGGTCACCCCTTATGGCGGGAGACGACGGAGCTCAGCCCTCCGCCTCCCGCCAACGCGACGCCTACGAAGCGGGTGAGAGCTGGGATCTTGTTCTCTCACCCGCTCCGCGGCCTCCTTCTGCGAAACTACCGTCTCACAAAAAGAGGCCATCGACTCCCACGATCCCTCGCTCTCGAGCATCTTCTGTGTGATGTTCGAAAGCGAGAGATCGTCACCTACCTGAGCGACGAGCGCACTGCGCTCAGTCGCCCAAGCCGGACACTCGACCAACGTGTGATGCGCCGTATCATCGGCGCAATCACAATGGTGGCAACGAGTGTCCGGCTCTCTCCTTGCCACCTTGCACAAGTAATGACCGAATCACCCGTGCCCCGTCATTACCTGTGCAAGGCGGAAGGTAACCTCCCCCCCCTTTGCGTCCGGCCCACTCAAACAAGTGAGGCCGGATCGCATCCACCGTGCGCGATCCGCTCAACGGCGGGTCGGCTTCCAACCGGAGCACGGACTACCCTAGTCCAACCCTCAACCAACCAGACCAGGAAAGAAATGTTAGAATATACCCAAAAATATCGAATCCGGCGTGGGGATCGAACCCTCGGCCGCCGAAACTTACTCATTAGACTCCGCCACGGAGGTACTAAGAAAGTCTTAGCACAGAAAAATACAGCATAGTACAAAATCATACCATTACTTTTAGATTTTTCGGGAATTGCGTTGAAATAATGTAAATTATCTCTTCATCAACGACAGACTCAAAATAGTTCCAAAATATGTTGTGGACGTAAGAAAATGCTGGTATTTTTAATAACAATTTACAATGTTGGTGATTTGGTGGTAAATCGTGTATTTCGTTATTCGTTCATGATGTTTCAATTTGTTTAATAACTATATGCAATGAAAGTGCTCGGTACCAATCATCAAAAACTCTGACATTTCCCGTAGATTTTATCTGAAAATTCTTTCATTAAAAACCGTGCTGCCCTGATGCATTAAATAAAAACGAGTCAGTTATTTGAAATAATACGGAAACAAAGAATTTATATAGTTATTAATAAATAAAAAATCCAGCAAATACAAACGAGGCGCAACCACAAGAGTAAGGCCAGTCGAGGGAAATATTTCATACGGCACTTTAAAACGATCCACTAGATTGCTTTGCGTTTGTTTTTAAAATATATGGTTGTCCACAGCACGGGCTTTGTTCGGCCGAGCATAATGATAATAATAAATTGCTCAAATTTTCTGCATTAATTGTGTTTAAAGTTTGAATAACTGACAATATCAAACTGACATACTTAACGATATCTTTATTTGAATGCAGAATTTCGAAAAGGGCGCTCCATAAGACAAGCCGTATGAGTTGTTCCCTTTTCGAAATTGCATCTTCAATGATATACCGTAGATTTCAATGTCTCCATACAAACCTTACCACTCTTGTAGGGATGAAATTTAAAAAATACTCTCATATTGAATGCTTACGTCATGTACTGAATATCAAACCCTGTGCAGCTTAGGCTGTGATCCGTCAGCCAGTTAATCAGGCCAAAGCGTTTAATTAAAAAAGGGATAAAGAATTCTCCAATTTGGTTCTTTAACTCAAACACAATCATTTCATGTTAGTATTAAAACAATCGTAAATATTTCATTGAATTCTGCTTGCTGTAAAGTAGAATTAGGATCTGGACCACCAAATAAACTTATTATCTCTTACCTGGAATAAAATAGTGATACAAAAACTTCAAAAGTTGTGCCGGTAGCTTAAGCGGAATAAAGTATATTAAACAAAAGCATTCTCACGAAATTGTGTATGTTTTTGAACCGGAATATAGTGGAGACATTTAGAAGTAAGGATTTTAGGTTACCGTTTAAACTAAGTTACTACTAAATCACTAATGAAAAAAAAAACGGCCAAGTGCACGTCGGACTCGCGCACAAAGAGTTCCGCAAAATTATCTATGCAACATAATAATAGTGAATATTTAAAGCGTTTACCTGTTGCCGTATTATCGAGCAAAAACTGCAAAACTTTGTTGTATGAGAGCCCTCCTCAAATATAATTTTGTTTAGTTTTACAGCGTTACATGTGTCAGTAACAGAAATACATCAACTGTAAAAATTTCAACTGTCTAGCTTTTATGTTCCATGAGATATATCCTGGTGTCAGATAGATGGACAGCGCAGCCTTAGTAATAGGATCCCGTTTTTACCTTTGAGTACGGAATCCTAAAAGGAGATAGCTATAAAAACGAACTTAAGCTAAACACATAAACCTGAAAGCGTGAATGACCTCATGGGGATTATCGGCTTTAAAAGCTTTCACGGTATTAACGGCATTGGAAAAGGTTCACTTGGTGATTAAAGAGGGCGTTAATGTCGTAATTTGATCAACAGATTGATAGCAACGATTTGTTGGGACGCCCTTAGATATTTGTCTTCTCTGAATGTTAGTTCAATCCTAATACATTGATATATTCACTGGTACGTATCAAACATGTGTGTGCCCTCTGCTCTCTGTTTGCGTTTAATTATTTCACCGGAGAATTTATATACTCCTGTTATAATATTTGTAACGTTTTCAATTTAGATTTGATGTATAAATATGTACGTACCTTTCAACTAAGAAGGTTCTCGTTTACCGCCGTATCGCGTCGTTTTATTTAAATGGATCCACGAAGCACAATTGCTATATTTGTACATCCTCTTCTCTCTTACATTTAATGACTTTTGATACTTTCATAATTTACTGTTCCTAATGCATGCACTATTCCTGTCCTTTTTGCTCTCGAGTAATGACTGAAGTAGTTTCATCGCTGTGTTCGCCTTTTGAACGCTTGTGGTTTTCCTGTAAAATGTAGGTCGCACTGCGGTTAGTTTACTTTTTCAGAAACTCATTTTGTGTTTTCACTCAAAAGTTCATAAAATCCTTTGACATTTCGATTTGCATTTATAATTCGTTTCGGTTTTAGCGTGAAGTTTCTATGGGTTTAGAAGCTAGTGAGTTTTCCTGGTTTACTGTGAATTTGAAGTGATTGTAGTTAAACTGTCAGTATGATATTTAATCTGTATACTGCACAAGCGCTTCTGTTTCGGTGGATGAATTTTCTTGGATAAATTTTAAGTATCTACATTATTTATGTAGTAGCGACCCGCTCCAGCTTTGCATGGGTGCTATATAGATACGTATTTATTAAACATATAATCCTTTTCAATCACTATCCATTGCTGAAAACTATTAAAATCCGTTTAGTGGTTTAAAACATTAAAACGAACCGACAGCGGTATATACCGACTTCATTTATACTATGTGCTTTTTCATGGATTATCGACAAAACGTATACATAAATAAATAAGCTATTTGCGTCGCACGAATTCACGTATTTTTATTTATTTATTTGGTACAGTTGAAATATAATTTCAAAATTGTATGTCGACTGGATTAAATAGTTAAAGTAAGAAATCGTAGTAGAACAGAAACTTATATTCGCATTCATAGTTCAATGTTATTACTAAATTCTACAGTATTCGTCACGATTCGTAGAGATATTCAACATGTATTTTATGATATTATGTACAATTTTAACCTATTTTAACAGATTTATAGCAAAAAGCTTTAACGATCCTGTACAGCTAAGTTATCTCTGGGTATTTTCGTTGAGTTACTGCCGCTAGCTTTGACCAGGATTAGATGAATACGAACAGGAAACAGCCACTATTTCATTTTAAACCTTCAGGCAGATATTAAATGCGGTGTAATCATTTATGTTTATCTTCGTATACCGTTTGTAGTTATTACGGAATGTAAAAGCAAACATTTTGTAGTATTGCAGCGGTTCTTTTATTGTTGAATATTTAAGTACACGAGATGTTATATCTCCCAAACTTTTTACGGCTGCTCTGGAGGACGCCTTCAAGCTCCTGGAATGGCAAGGACACGGCATCAACATAAATAATAATAATAATAATAATAATAAATTTACTTATTTTCATTGGTGCACAAATTTATACAGTAGATACAATACATTTAAATAATCTAGGTAATACAATATGGTGCCTGTATAGAATTAAATCTGTGCCACAGGCGCTATGGGCACTTGATTAGTATAAAATAATGATCTTATTTATGTAATTTTAACAATATTTATTATAGACATAAAACTATGCATATAATTAACTAAACATTAAATAAAAATACTTATCTACTTAAAATACTACAAACAGTAATATGAAACCTATTTTTATTTGACGACAGTCAGCAAATCTTCCGTGCGCTCATAATTTAGTGTTTGTAAATATTCGCAAACTCGCGTTTTAGATTTTGCATAGTTTAGGTCATATATTGATGTTTCTTTTATTATACAGATAGGGACCCAAAAATGCAAAAAACCTATTAGTATAAAGAAACTTTGAAACAGAGCTACATGAACAGACAATATCTTTCCGTCTCTTGGTGTTAGTAAGGTAAGGGTTATAAGTAAGTGCAGCATGCTGTTTTAGCACAGTGTACAATACAAAAAGTTGACGAACTGTTAGCACTTTACAAGATTCATATAGTTGGCATGTAGGGAAACGATACGGTCGGCGAGTGGCCACTTTTAGGATGGCTCTCTGCGCTCGTTCTATAGACATTATCACTGATTTTGCTATTCCACCCCACGAAGTAATGCAGTATTGGATTATGGATTGACACAGTGCCTTATACATTTGTATAATTAGTTTATGATCTGCAATATAGCGCAATTTCTTAAATATGAATAGTAGTTTCCGTACTCTAGATGTTAAGGCGGCGATGTGTTGTTTATAGGAAAGGGTTTCGTCCAGAATAACCCCCAAGTACTTAATGTTAGTAGCGTTGTCGATTGCCGGGCAGGTGCATGTGTTATTTGCAATTTTTATAAATGGCGAATACATCACTCACCTTCGATTTGCCGACGACATAGTGATCATGGCAGAATCCCTGGAGGACCTTGGACAGATGCTCAATGACCTCGATGGAGTTTCTCAACAAGTTGGGCTTAGAATGAACATGGGCAAGACGAAAGTCATGCATAACGCCCATGTAGTGCCCAACTCTATAGCCGTTGGAAACTCCATTCTCGAAGTTGTGACCGAATACATATATCTAGGTCAAACGATCCAACTAGGTAGGACCAACTTAGAGAAAGAGGTCAATCGTCGAATCCGACTCGGCTGGGCAGCGTTTGGGAAGCTTCGAGAGATCTTCTCGTCCAAAATACCTCAGTGCCTGAAGACCAAAGTCTTCATTCAATGTGTGTTACCAGTGATGACATATGGATCTGAGACGTGGTCTCTTACTGTGTGCCTCATAAGAAAGCTCAAAGTCGCTCAGCGAGCTATGGAAAGAGCTATGCTCGGCGTTTCTCTGCGTGATCGAATCAGAAATGAAGAGATCCGCAGGAGAACGAAGGTCACTGACATAGCTCAACGGATAAGCAAGCTGAAGTGGCAATGGGCAGGACACATAGCTCGAAGAACTGACGGCCGATGGAGCAAAAAGGTTCTCGAGTGGAGACCACGTACTGACAAGCGCAGCGTAGGACGACCGCCTGCACGATGGACCGACGACCTCATAAAGGTCGCAGGAAGTCGGTGGATGCAGGCCGCTAGCGATCGTTCCCGCTGGAAATCGATGGGGGAGGCCTATGTTCAGCAGTGGACTACAACAGGCTGGTGATGATGATGATGATTTAAGTACACTAGGTTCTAATAATCTAGCATTGGTAAAGCTTGATTGTACTGGTGGCACAGTAATAATAATAATTATTATTATTATTTATTTGTATAATAAAATTTACATAAAATACATGTTACAATACAGTTTGTGGTCAGTGACAGTAGATCACAGATGTTCTTATCTATTTTCCTAGAGTTTAGGTCCTTTACTCATATATATTTTATTGTTATTATTAAACTTGCCCACTGCAGACAAGCCTTTCTACTCTCCTTCCATAAATCCCAATATAGAACAACTCAGAACCGGTTCTATCGACGGAGTCAAGTGCATCTTGCGCTAACCTTGTGTAGATACCCATCATATAGTCAACCAATTATATGATCCACATGTAAGTCGTCTCAATGTAAGATCCTGACTTCAATGTGTCTGTTAAATATATGTTTGTCACGTGTCGCGGGATCCAATCATTCTTCCGGGATAGTTACTGTCTTACATTACTGGTTCTATGTATGTCCGCATCTTTTGTTCCATAAAATTTAGGTCGACGGTTCGGTAGTTGACGCGTGAAGAGGTAGCAATCAGGCAGACACTTTCTGAATTACAACAAAGGGTGTGTGTTGAATTGTGGATTTCTCTTTGACCAAAGTAGTGTATAAGTACTGAATGTACCCGATTTATGCATACACGGTATTTTTGTAGGTACTTAGTCATATTTTTTTTATAAATATTACTACCAGAGTTTTGTAGTCTACTAGTATTCTTGTTAACCCCTCGTGCTAAGCTAAAATGCTTGTGTTACAAGTTGGTTCGCGTCGGTAGTGCAATGGGTGGGGATCGAACCGGCAACCTCAAGATCACAAGGCCAACGCCCTAGCCATTAGGCTACGGCTGATTTATATTATTATAACTTTAGCATTCATGTTTACATATTGACTGTCTTTTATTATCCTTATTTTATTTCACATTTAGTTTGAGGATTTTGGATTATCATTTTGACTAACTGTTTTACTAGTTTTTGCCTTTATGCCCTTTGAGATAGCAAAAGTCTCGTTGCTATTAACCATTTATGTAAATTCGTCCGTTATAGGAAAGTAAAAATATATAAACTAGTTAGTTGTAGTAAATAGAAAATGTTTTTGGGTTAGGTAAATATACAGTTTTCATAATTAAACACTTTGTTTTTAATATCTATTTTATTCCACTACTAGCTGACCCGGCAGACTTCGTACTGCCTCAATCGATACATAAAAGACCTAAACATTTGTAAAAATAAACTGGGCCGTAGAGACTTCGTTTATGCGGTACTCCTACCCCTACCCTACACTACCCCTACCCTACACTACCCCTACCCTACACTACCCCTACCCTACACTACCCCTACCCTACACTACCCCTACCCTACACTACCCCTACCCTACACTACCCCTACCCTACACTACCCCTACACTACCCCTACCCTACACTACCCCTACCCTACACTACCCCTACCATACACTACCCCTACCCTACACTTCCCACTACCCCTACCCTAAAAATTCTTCGCAAAAAAATTCAAGTTTTTAATTAACAAAATAAAGCTCAAATTGACTCTACATTTTAGTTAGAAAACGTTTGTATGGGAAAAAGAAAAAGGCTGTTTTAAGGGGTTTTCAGGCAATTATTCGAATTTTTCTCGCCGTAAAAACCATCCTTGAACTTCCACGAACATTAAAAAAAAAGAATTGGCCAAATTGGTCCAGGCGTTGTAGAGTTATGCGCTTACCAACACATTTTGCGATTCATTTTTATATTATAGATTCTATTGCTCAAGTATTTATTTTTAATTTCTGTGTTTATTATTATGTGTAGGTAAATACTAAGATAGTACTTAAATCTTTGGTTAGTTTATCATTACTACGCATCCCTACTGAATATTATAAATGTGAATGTAAGTTTTTGTGTTACGCTTTCACAGCGAAAACTACTTAACCGATCATTGATACTAGAAGTGACATATTAGGCACATCGGCTTCAATACGAGCAAAGCCAAGAGTAAAAGCTAGCACAACATATTATAGTAAACGTACATCAGTCTATTCAACTTCCAACCAAACTTGTATATAATAAGTTATATCTGTACCAATTATTAACCTTAAATTTGAACTTGCCTGACTCGCGCTTAGATCAACTTTTTCAATCAAGAATCGATAGCAAAACGCGACCGAGTGTGGGAGCATTCTCACAAGAATATTGGCACCTAATCAACGAATATTGAATTTTAGTAATACTTAGAAATGAGTTCGTATTTCCTTATAAGACGGATGGGTTTGGCAATCGGATCCAATATCTGGAATTGCCTTCGATTACTAGAAATGGCTGTTAAATATAAAGCTACCATTGAGGTGCCTTTCCCTTAAATGAACATCAATTTTTCTTTTTTTACGGCCTGTATGTACGTACAAAAGGGCCGTTTTTGTTAAGAATATCTTTATACAGCTTTAATTAGATTATTTGCTTAATCTTGTTTGGGTTTGGTGGGTTCATTTTATATAATGTTTTTTATTGGCCTTTTTCGTTGAATGTTAAATGTCTATCGTCCCTAGCTATTATATGTTGAAGTTAAAGTAGTACTTCTGTTGCCACCAGAACAGTTCTTATAGGCTTAGCGACTACATGAACAACTAGTTGTATATTAGCCCTATAAACATTTTAAGACCACAGTCAGAACTGTTTTATTTTCTTTCAATATACACAATTTTACTCCTTGAAGCATTGTATCTTGTCTGTTTTCTTATTGTTTAAAGTTTTTATCTCTCTTATGGATAAAAATTCGTTGCACTAACATAACAACTGTCGGGTGTCGTTACCGTAAATACTGCATGTGCAATTTACACACATTTTTGTTTGGAATTGCTTATTGTTATAATATTAGTTCGCCGACCAAATAATTAAGTAGGTATTCTTTACCTAACGACGTTAAATAGCAACTGAACAGTTGGCTAGGTACTAAAAAAATATGCATCTACATTGTGTAATTACTTAGTGATCAGTGTGTAAAATACTTAATTCAAATATATTGATATCGTCAAATGATCCATATAATCTTCCTTCCTACCTACAACTTAATTAAAACTATGTTTATTCTCACAGGATATTTCGTAGCCTATACCTATTTAATTTCTCTTCTAGAAGTTTACTGCTGCGCTTCGAATAATTGATTAATGAATGATGTTATGTATGCAGCAACAGCGCCACCTATTAGTTTAGGGTCAGATTATCTAAAGCCGAAGTTGAGGCTTGAATAAATTAGTTCTTAGTTTGTTGTTCACGGTCGGAATCGAATTACCGACGCTGTATTAGTAAAGCGTGCTTTAATATCACATTAAGTAAACCAATACAGATAGCGTGGCCAAGAAAAGTTTTACTTCGCTCTTGTACGAACTGATCAGAATACAAAAAGTTATTGTATTTTATAGTAGTCTTAAATACTTATACATTTAAATAATCGAGCAAATATTAAAACAACTATACAGTGCTTTGTGGTATTTTCCTAATTAATACTTTAATTTGTGTTTAATATCTACTTCTGGTCCGTTCCTTCGACAGTAACTCAATCTTTATGCCGAACAGACAGACTGTAGGTGCATTAAAAATAGATTTTCCAATCTATTAGATCTATTCAGGTATTCAGAAAAAAACCTTTCAGTATTAATTTGAATAAAAAAATACATACACGGTGGAGCATCGACTTGTTGTATTGTAAATACTAAAAGTTGTTTCTGATGAATACCGATTTGTCTGAAATATATATTAAATATAACTATGTGATTCAGTAACCCATGTATTGACCAACAAAAAAACGAATTTTCGTATATCCACATCCCCCAATTATCATCGAAACTCTATTGTAATGTTATTGGTAATTAAAATACATATGTATATAAATATGTATTTTATTTATATACATTATATAAATACAATTGGATGAAAGCTAGCGATTCACGTTTGATGGTATTTTTATTGAGATACTTTAAACGTAAGGAGGCTGTTAGCAAGCAGTTGATAGATATTTTTAAAACAACAGTCTATCTAATCTGTTTAACGTTAAAAAGACGATTTAATGCGCTAAAGTATCGTTTAAATTTTTATTTACCTTAATATCTGCTGTTTGCTAAAGACTAAAAATGTTTAATAGCATCATAAAAGTGTAGAACTTTTAAGTTTCGTATTTTTATGCACCGTAGTTAAAACCAATTACATTCAAGATAATGATTAAACGTTAAAGAATATAGACTTTAATTATCTAAAATCTATACTTAATCAATTCATTAAAAAAATATTTTCGTTGAGATTGTGTCATTTTTGTGATATCTTTTGATAGCACTAACAATTATGAATGTGAATCATGATATTCCTAAGTAATTACTTGCAGTAAGAATTGATTATAAATATGACAGTACACGCCCTTATTTCTTTCCCTATTTGAGTATTCCTCTATGCATCATGGTTTCCAAGCGTTTAAACTTGCAAGCAATTCAATGATTGCTAGCTTTATATTAATACAGCTAGGGCGTCGGACTTGTGATCTTGAGGTTGCCGGTTCGAACTCCACCAATTGCACTACCGACGTGAATCCACTCGTAACACAAGCATTTTAGCTTAGCACGAGGGGTTAACAAGAATACTAGTAGACTGCAAAACTCTGCTAGTAATCTATAAAAAAAAACTTTTTTATCCATATCTGTTCTCTAGTTTTTGGATGATTGAAAACAAACAAACATCAACGTTTCTAATATTAGTAGAAGAATCTTTCAGAATTGCTGATAAACAAAACAGTCAAAGCAACAAACGTGTCTTGAGTTAAATCCGATCCACCAGAGATTTGGGACCAATGGACGTGATATATCTGTTTGACATGCCAAGTGTCCACAGGATTCAAGTCCGCTTCTCTTATGTAGCTGAGTGGAATACTTGTAAATAGCCGTCGTTAGTTGAGTGTGTTTTACCTCTAGTTTAGTATGCATGCTTGATAGACATACCTACTATTTGATCACTACCGATCTTAGGCGTAGAGGCCAATATTTTTTTCAAATATTTGTTTACTTATATTGTGTTTGTTTGTATTTTTTATTCAACAGATTACTCAGCGTTAATTATCCGAACTAATTTTGAGGTCATGAATAGTTGGAAGTCCTTTTTTTTTGTATCGGGACTATTCAATAAGCGAGAAAGTAAGAAACACATCCGGCCATTTCTTTCCGAAAACGGTCACTTGAGCACAAGCCTCTTTAGGCGATTATATATATTTCTTAACGCGCAATTTTAAAAGTTTATGTTTTTAAATTGTACGTATTTATATAAATTGCAACTGTTTATTCGGTCCTGTTTGAGTTTAATATTGGCAGTTCATACTGCCAACTTTTAATTAAGTATATTAAGTAATTGTTTCTTGCAATTTATTGTTCTGTTACTGTTACTATAGAAAGAACACAACGTCCGCCAAACAACCTGCATAAAATACAACGGTCATTTCACGTTACCATGCCATGGTAGTTCTCAGTCAATCCATGCCCTTTTTTCAATACTTACATTTTCGTGATTTTCCTAAATTCTGGTGTTAGAGCCTTTTCTCGTCTCTCGTGAGATGCCGCCAGAGACATCCAACGCTGAAACTGATGAGGGTCCCGAGTGTGTTAGACACGCCGCTACACCGCATAAGCATGGCGTGAAATGTATACGTGTGCCTTTTCTCACTTGTTAGACGAAAGTGTTTGGAGTCACTTGGGTTTTTAAATGACGACGTGTAAATGTAAGAAACATTTCAATTCATATTTTATTGTATATATACCAATATTAGGTTCCGAAATGTCTGGAAAGATTGATGAAAAGAAGCCCCGTGGTTATTTTTTTTGGGTATCCAGGAGTATCATAGGTAATTAACATAGGCTTCCCGTGCGCGGGAAGCTAGGATATTATAACTTGAAACCGTAGTTGAGGATGTAGATTCAGATTTTTGAATATTGTCTATATTTATTGCAATATTAATTAGTACTGTTGACAACTGAACGTTGTTTTTTGAACGACTATAAATATGTACTAGTGAATGCTGCCGTTAAAGCTAGTGTCTATTGAAAAATATGGCTTATTACGGATAATACGCCACATTTTTCAATAGACAGTGTAAAAAACTGACTAGTTCCGATTTAATTCCCTTTACAATTGACGTTGTAAGATGGTATGTTCTTCTAGATGTATACATATACATCTAGAAGTACTACCGTCTACCGTCTAGAACACACCTACACTCTAGGTAGGTACATACCTACACTCTATGTCTCCGTGCTAATTAAGTAACCGACTAAATTGTTCGACAAACATCTAAGTAAGTTTGAGCCCTGCTGGGAATCCAGTAATTTGTATATTATGTGGTTTCTGAGGTAACTACTTGATTGAATCAAAGTTTGAATGCAAATACTAGTTTAAATCATGTTTTTATATGGATTTCATTTAATTAAACATGTAAGTTTTACGTTGAATTCTATGACATCAAGACTTAGGTATAGGAAGGTATAATTATTTTTTTATTATTTTTGCCATTTAATTCTATTCTTACTTCGTATCGATCTGATATACATTTTGGTCTTTTGATTTAAGTTAATCTTCCTAATCTTTTATCTTGTCTAGACACTATAACTGATGTAACATTTTAGAACACCAAACGATTTTCTTTGAAATTCAAGTTTATTTATTTGGGACCTACATAGAAATGTAAAAATATATGGTAATTTAATAAAGGACTTCGACTTTATTGGTATCTTATTCATGTTGATAATGTCGAATTTAACACTTAATTAGGCCTTGTGTGTGCCTAAAATGTAGTGACTTTAAAATGTCATGTACCTAATACAAACACTAAATCTTCCGATGCCTTCGTAGACCCCAGAGTCCGAGAGGCCCAAGAACTATACTAAATTTGTTCGTACGAAAAAAAAATAAAAATAATATAAACATAATTATTTGTAAAAGTCGGAGTATTATATGAAATATAAAATTATTTATAGAAAAAACATTCCATTCATACTTTATTAGGGGTATATTTAATAAAGCATCTCTTTTAATCTTCATGGGTATATTACGTTTAACGGCTGTTTTATAAATTTAATGATATTTTTTTCATGAAGGAAACGACCTTTCCTTTGATGGACAAGATCCTCAAAAAGGTTCGAGAAAAACGTTTTATTTTTGTTGTATCGCAATTAATTAGAAACGTTTAAATAAGTCTGCGAATTCTGAGCTATTTTTGATTAGGGGCTTCCGACTTATATAGTAATGAAAAAACATGTTTCAAAATCTTGTATATTTTATGGAATATCTCCTTCCAAAATATTTACTTTATCATCTATTGTATCGGAAAATATACTTAATACAGGTAGGGACTGAAACTTGAAATATAGATTTACGACCATACAATAAATATGATAATTCACCTGTTCACGCCGCCGTCGAGTGAGTTTCCACGTGAAAAAACATCGTGAATATGAATTTCCCTTGTGTGGATTTTATTTTTGGTAAATGGGTAAATGTCTGATTTTATATTTATTGCTACACACACTTTTTCTTTCGGATACTTTTCACCTTTGTTTAGGATTTTTTCTGGAGGATTCTGTAATACATTGGTCGTCGCATTAAATAATGAATGATTTCTTAATTAAATTATTCTAGTAATTAATACATACATTTTTATTCCATATGTTTGGTTAGCTGCCTAACGGAGCGACGTATTTGTGTATTCAATAAATAGAACGAAGTACTCGTGCCGTGAGCGGAGAATGTACTACAGCCACTCTAAAGGTGTAAAGAGCTAGTTCTACACACAGTTTCACAGCTGCCCTACGCATTCGACTCGGTCTCCTTGTATAGTGGTAGTAGAAACATGGTTTTACGGCACCTTTACATATTCTTGTACGTTCAGGCTACCTAGCACTGAGGACATTTGGTTGGCAGTGTTATATTCAACTTACGTATATTAGCGATGTGAATATATTTACTAACTTGACAATTTATTAATGCGAATGTTTAAAGATCTGCTAGTAAATATAATTGACTAGTGCAATATTGTTCCCAGAGTATCAGATTCCGGTAGATATTAATTAAAGGAAACGATCCTTGTTTAAAAAATTGTATAGAATATCTAACCTAATCAACATATTCAAACTCGTTCATGGGTTTATTAGCAATAATTCATGAATGTTGATTAATTATCTCTAGTTATGTTTATTCACTTAATAATAATAGTGTCTGTCCTCAGAAGATAGTGTTTTAGTACCAAGAACAAATCTTAGACTAAAGAATGGCGAGTTGAAAGTATCCTTTTTCGGCACCACATGTAAAACACACGTGGTGCCAAAAAGGATACTTAGCCGTTCCCAACTCCTTAATAACTAAGTTGCTAGACGCGGTTTCATAAAGCCACAACAAATTACGCAGTTTCTTGGACATTCTCTTATTAATCTTGCTACTAAGTAGATTTTACTTCTTTGCTATTAATTCAACTCGTCTTTCTTATCCCCGACCATCATTTGTTACAAGGACAACTTTGTACCATCTTTAACGAAAATACAAACTAAGATATCACGCCATCTTGTTCTAAGTGATCAAAACAGAAAAGTTGGAACTGCAGTTGACGTCGGCGTTGACCGCAGTAAACCGAGCAAACGGAAAGAAATTTTCATTTGATATTCCATTTTTATGGGGCAACTTGGTGCCTGTACCGCAAATATCGTTTATAAAGGAACGTTGTGTTTGAGAGCGGAGATTGTAAACGAGAATTAAAATGTATGCAAAGATAATTTGTACTAGAAGTTTGTAGGAAAAACTTTGGTTTTTAAAAAGTCAAAGCCCGTATAGGCCTTTTATACCATGTGTCCCGGTAAAAACGTACAATTCAATTATTAAAATAGAACGAAATATTCGTCTTAAGTGGATAAACATATAGAAGAAATTATGTTGAACGTTTAACCACCTACTGGAAATAATTATTTTTGGTTGCTTTTTACATTCAATGGCAGTTTTGATCATGCCATACAATTCATCATCATCATTATCATCATCATCAGCCCGTATAACGTCCACTATTATTATAAAATATTTAGTACTAGGTAGATACTTATAATAAAATATTTTTGTTTTAATTTTAATTGAATTTTTATTCATTATTGTAGCCTTACGTTGACATAATATTATTACATTTATTTATTACAATAAATGAACTTATGATACGATGATACCATGAACTTATGAAATCAAATCAAATAATGTAATCGTTACTTATTAGGGATCAATATTCATTTCGTCATTCATTTCATCTTGATTATCATCTTGACACACTTTCCATTCTCCTTGGATCTTCTTCAGATGCACTACACTCCTTCTACGTATTTGTCCAGTCTCATCGTTCCTTTTATATCTCCACCTTTGCTTTGTTCTACTGTGTGTGTTGTCGGTTCGTAGTTCAGACTTAATTTGTTTTCTTTATTCATGTTTTTAACATATACCTTATCTCCGGGCATTAAATTACATCAGACCCGGCAAGAAATGTTTGAATTTACACAAAGATTTCCTGTCCAGCGTGGGGATCGAACCCACGACCTCCGAGATTTAAAGCGAGCCAAATACCGCTACGCTACGGAGGTTGTCATACAACTGATAAACTTGTTTTGCGATAACGTGATTTTCATGATACCTAGGTCAAACGATCCAACTAGGCAGGACCAACTAAGAGAAAGAGGTCAATCGTCGAATCCGACTCGGCTGGGCAGCGTTTGGTAAGCTTCGGGAGATCTTCTCGTTCAAAATACCTCAGTGCCTGAAGACAAAAGTCTTCAATCAGTGTATGTTACCAGTGATGACATATGGAGCTGAGACGAGGTCTCTTACTGTGTGGCTCATAAGAAAGCTCAAAGTCGCTCAGCGAGCTATGGAAAGTGCTATGCTCGGCGATTCCCTGCGTTATCGAATCAGAAATTAAGCGATCCGCAAGAGAACTAAGGTCACTGACATATCTCAAAAGATTAGCAAGCCGAAGTGGCAATGGGCAGGACACATAGTTCGAAGAACTGACAGCCGATGGAGCAGAAAAGTCGAGTGGAGACCACGAACTGGCAAGCGTAGGACGACCGCCTGCACGATGGACCGACGACCTCATAAAGGTCGCGGAGAGTCTATGGATGCAGGACGCTAGCGATAGTTCCCGCTGGAAATCGATGGGGGTGGCCTATGTTCAGCAGTGGACTACAACAGGCTGATGATGATGATTTTTCATTAAGTTTGCATTACCACCTAATAATGATTACGTATTGAAACATATCAATAACGTTTATTATTTTCCTACGCATGAATTATTATCATTATTAAAGTTAACAATCGCTTCTCGCTCATGTTTTTTCATACCCTTCCGGTATATTTAGGGCGATATAACGTTGAAAGATTTTGCTGTATTTTGTACGGCACGTATGTTACATGATACCAATGGCGCGGTAATGTGACGTTTATGTACACTCAGCTGCAAAAAGGTGTACACATTTAGGGTTATAAAATATTATTGCCTTAAGTTGCCTGATGATTTATTTTCACATGGTTAGATGTAGTTCTAATTGTACTTAATGTAAAACATGGTACCTATAGGCTTATAAATATTGTTTAATGAAGTAAAATGAGACATTCTAATATTAAAATTGTTAACATAATTTTACGTCTGTCTGTACTCACCCATTGTACACAAGCTCGGGGTTTAAGCAATATTGTGTTTCAGCAGTTTTGCAGTGAACGCCCTTAATGAGATATGTCACCAAACGTACACAGATGAGATATAAACCAATCAAATGATTATGATCTGTTTTATATTTGTTCGGAAATTTTCATAAGTCTGGGAAATAAAAGGAAAATATTTATATGCAATAATTTATTTTGTGGCTTTGTGTATGTGTAACATAAAAACACAATTAAAGCCACAAAGAAATTTTTTACACTCAACTGAGATTCACAAGTACAAAAAATATTTTTGCTACTAATATACTTTTTAATTAAATTATACATCGTGATTTTTTTTGTTGTATTATTTAATATAATACTCAGGGAAAAGATTTGTTCTTCGAAGAAAAATCAAAATAATGCAGATATACAAAATTAAAGATAAAAATTACTTCGAACCTGTGTCAGTGGCGCTCTTAAGTACAACTTAAATTATCGTGTATTATTTTTATTTAAAAACTTTTGTACAAAACAGTACATAGGTGGACTTAATGCCAGAGGTATTCTCTCCCAGTCAACCATTGGGTGGTGACGACACCTTATACTTTTACTATGTACATTTCTTTGCAGTCTCCTGAACTGATAGTATAAGTAAAAATAATGTTTATTTTAAAATTTTCATCTTACGTTATGATATTACCAACGTCCTGTCCTCTAAATCGTCGTCCCAAATATTAGAAACATTTGAGAAATCACGGTGTATTTACCATTCCAACTAACTGCATTACCAAACAACTACATTATATACTACTGCAACATTTTTCAGTATATTGACACATGAACATTTAAGCCTAGACTTAACTATCTGCTCGGTAAAAGAACTGAAAAACACATTGTACCTCTGTTAGTACTACTACCTACCAATTTCTTCAATAATTTTATTTCAAAAGTGACTTCGTACGTGCTTTGTTACATACATTCTAGTAGGTATTCACTGTTATTGTTACAGTACTCCTAAATATCACTGAAAAGGCCGCTTGCCGTCACATTCAGGTCTATTGGGAACTAAACTGACAATAAATGTTTTCGCCTATTCCTGAACGTATTCTAGCGGCGAATCGAAAACTAATTTATATACTTGAACGTAGGTATTTCGAAAGTAATATTATTTATTGCGATACAGGGTATGATATATACGAGATGGAGAGTCTAATATTTGCATTTACTTGACAGAGGTTGGGCTTTTGAGTAAGTCCTTATTGATGGCCTCGTGTTAGCTGAAAGATGTCTGGCTGCCATAAAAACTAGTATCATCGTCAGTTTGTTTCAGTTTAACATATATTTTCCACATGACATGATACGTGTGTGTATATACAGTACTTTTTTTTTTTTAGCCACCTATTTTGTAATTTTTTATTTGTTAGTTGCGCCATGTCTTTTTGTTACAAAAAGTTTGTTTTAAAATAAGAATGAACCTCCCAATCAAACCACATTTATTTATTTTATGTTTACGATAAAAAAATAAGCTCTTCATTTTAAAAGGATAGAAATAGGTAGGTATATAATTTTGACTTATATAATAGTTTTATTTTTTCAGTTTCAGTAGTGGTAAATCATTAAGAGGTATTATTTATAAGGCCTCTAGAGTAAGTCTGATTATATTTTCACACCAACATTTTTTTAATAGTCATACGTTTTTCCGTTCCTTGAATTCTTTCCATTCTTTTCAACCCATCCTAACGGCATTGGCAGCTTTAGGTGAATATATCACCAACTAGTGTAATTCGTAGCCATATTATGTCTCCGAAACTGCTGGACATAAAATTACAAAAACAATATGTTACATTTATATATTTTTATTATTAAACTCGAAAATATATCTTTCTATCTATTTTATTTGAATGTAAAAATAGTTTTAAAGAGTTTTGAGGAAGGTGCAATCATATGTTCTTACTTTTATGAAATCTTTGATAAGTATTTGGGTAAAAAGTGTACGCACAAACCTATAAAATGCTCTTAAAACATAAAAAAAAACATTGAATCATATAGATTATGTCAAATCGGTTGTCTTACCAAATATAGGGATTAGTAATCTAATACTTCAACGGTACCTACTTTAACAGCTTTGTATAAAAATTCTACAATATTGTTGAACCTATGTACCAAGGTTCATACGGCCAGAAATGTCTGCAATGAAGAAATCCGATCTCATGACCTGCAACATAAAACTGGCTATAATTTATGACACAGGTTAAACATTAAGAAAAATATCCCAAAGCCTGCATTATACCAACACTTACCGATTCCGACCTCGTCCGAAGAGTTCCCTTTTCAATTGTATCAAGCGCATCGCAGGTCAACCGAGACTCCGGGCTATATAGGTCAAGGTAATCGGCCCCTTATAATCCTATTCAGCATTCTTGTTGGTCTTAGAATCAAACAAAAGCCCGTTTTGAATGCAATTTGGGTTTGCTTTATGCATGTTTAATTTTGGCTTTTGGCGACTGACTCAAAGACTTTGAGTGTATTGTATCGAGATTAGAATGTGTTTTAGTTGAGAATAAACCTTGTAAATGTGTACCGCAAAGGTGAGCTGTGGAAGGAAGGTATGAAATACATAATTTTAAAAAAATACCCTTTTCTCAGGAATTAAAATACTATCAATGTTGCAGGTAAAGAGTTGGGCTTCCTTATAATACAAAAAAGTAATGTGATAAAAATACAATGGATACAATAGTTTACCTTTCTATCTCAAAAAATATTACAAATTTTATATGATACGATATAATTTTTTTTGAGAAAAGGTTATTTACTTCACTGGCTATCTCAAAAGTTTTCTATACTTATATTATAAAGTGGTAAAGTTTGTGAGTTTGTGACGTTGTAGAGGGTAATCTCTGGATGTACTGAACCGATTATGATCTCTGGATCTACTGAATCAATAGAAAGGCACGTCATTTGTGAGTATCATAGGCTATATTTTATGTTAAAGTTTGCACGGCAACAGGATCTATGCGGGTGAAACCGCGTGGGACAGCTAGTAGGCGTAGGTACTAATAAATATTTCAGGTAATATATAATGTTTTTTTTTTTTTACTTTTTACGACATTTTGATCACCACACGTTGATACGCACACAAATTAAATAAAAGAACATGCAACTTCGGTTACAAATAAAAAAAAAGAGGAAAAATATATTTCCATTACGAAAAACACGGTAATTATGCTTTCCTGTACAACGGAGCTATTCTTGTAGAAAATGATTAATAGCGGCGTGCCAGGAAGTGGAATGACGAATGATATTAACCAGATAAAAGAGGTAGGGAAGAAACAGTGATTGTAAGGTAGGAAAAGGGTGCCAAGAAAATGTTGCTGCTACGTTGGATATGTAAATATCTCGCTAATTAATTCCGTGCCATAAATGAGCACATCCTACAATCTAATAAAAGTCCGTTCCCGTTTTTATGTCTCATTTCGAACGTCTGATTTATTGGTATGTTACATATTTTATTTTCATTGCAACGGATATTTTACAACTGTCGCGTGGAACTGCAAATGGCACAAGAAAACGTCTTGGTTCTAGATTAATTTATTTTTATATAGAAACAGCAGAAACCAAGTTCGTGTAAAATCAATGAAAGTTTATTGGTAAATTGTAAGTATTTAAATATTTAGAATAGAATAGAATAGAATAGAATAGAATAGAATAGAATACATTTATTTGCCAGAAACACGGTAGGTACATGGTTGTTAAAATTATATAGATCAACATGTTTCGCCGACACAGCGGCATGCAAAGGGTTACATAACAACATAAGATATTAATAAATTAGTGAAATTGGATTTTATTTTATTTATTTATTTATAATTTATTATGAACAATTACCTGTAACATTAAAATTTAGTTTCAAAAAATTCTTTCATGGAATAGAAAGTATGTTCTGTCAACCATTTTTTTAGCACGCCTTTCATTTTTATTAGAGGCAGCTCACGAATTGCTTTTGGAACCCTGTTGAATACTCTTATACACATAAAGTAGCAGTTATTTCTAAAAAGTGAAGTCCTGCAAGCAGGCATCAATAACCTGGTTGGGTCTCTTTTACCTATGATAGAATTGTCACGGGCACTGATAAATTCATTAGGAAAATTCTTAACGTGAGTGCATATTTCTAATATATATAGTCCTGTAAGCGTGAGTAAGTTATTATATTTGAATAAAGGCCTACATGATTCTAGAGGCCCAACATTGAATAATGCCCGTATGCATTTTTTTTGGGTAATAAATGCTTTATTTATATCTGGAGAGTTTCCCCATATCAGTAAACCATATCTAAGCACAGAGGACACATATCCATAGTAGGCAATTAACGCTGTTGGCCTTCCAGCGACACGTTGTAAATTACGGAGAGCATATACAAATTTATTTAGTCTTGTACAGACATTTTTAATATGGACTTTCCAGTTGCAGTTCTGATCCACGTTTAGGCCTAAGAACTTCGTATGAGACACTTTGTTAAGCCTTTCACCATGATATTCTACGTTTAATGTATCATGTACAGTCTGGTAATTTGAAAATTGAATATAATTTGTTTTGGATAAATTAGCACAAAGATTATTAGAGTCAAGCCATGTTATTATTGATTTTAATGTATTATTTACAGTTATTTCAAAATTGACACATAATTCATCCTTTGGGATAATGATTGAGATATCATCAGCAAAAAGAACAGACTGATATGGCGTTACGGCCGGAAGATCATTAACATAAATTATAAAAAGAAGTGGTCCCAGTATACTGCCCTGAGGTACACCATGCTTATTCTCCAAAAAGTCTGATTGATACGGGGTTAGAATGGACTCTTCATTTACACGTGACACTTCTACGTACTGTTTGCGATTTTTTAAGTAAGATTTTACCCACTCCAAAGCCGGACCTCGAATACCGTATCTTTCGCATTTGTCTAGTAGAATTTTATGATTGACACAATCAAAGGCTTTGGACATATCAAAGAATATAGCAACTAAAGGTGTTTTTTTGTTTATATATTCTGTTACCCTATGTATCAAAGAAAACGCAGCTAGTGTCGTTGACTTTTCTTTGAGAAACCCATTTTGTTCGTGTCGAATAATTTTATATTTAGTTAAAAAGTTATATAAACGAGAGTACATGGCTTTTTCAAAAATTTTTGAAAATATTGGAATTAGTGTGATGGGTCTATAATTAGTCAATTCATGAATATCTTCCTTTTTAAATAGGGGTTTAACTACAGATGACTTAAGTTTTTCTGGAAATGTACCTTGCTCCAAAGATTGGTTTATCAGATATGTTAAGATCGGTGCTATTATCCCTACACAATCTTTTATAACTTTCGTACAGACTGAATCAATGCCTACTGAATTTGTATTATTTAATGATTTAATAATATTCGAAATCTCAATTACAGTACATGGATTTAAAAATATACTTGATGGAACGTAATCTATGTGGTTAAAACTTTGTTTGTGTATTTTGGTAGTTGGTTTGTCATTTACTTTTACTGTATTTATAAAAAAGTGGTTAAAATTATTGGCAATGGCTACTGGATCTGTAATTTTTTGATTGTTAACATTAATCCAATCAATATTAGAGTTCATTTTGAAATTATATTCCTTATTTTTAATAATGTTCCAGGTAGTTTTGCATACGTTTTTACTATTTTTTATGAGGTTACTATTTATATTTCGTTTTGAGCAGTTAATGCAGGCTCTTAATAGTTTAGTATATTTTTTGTATGTGTTTTTATTAATTGTGTTATGTTTTGTGTAGTAAATGTATCTCAAACTTCTCTTACTTTTACTTGATATCTTTATCCCTTTGGTTAACCATTTAGGCGCATTTGTATTAAATTTAATATAAGTTTTCTGAATAGGGAAACACAGCTTGTAGATTAAACAGAACATATCGTAAAAATTATTAAAACCACAATTGAAATCCTCAGCATAGACATCACTCCAAGAAAGCGATTGTAGTGATTTTTAAATTTATGTAAATTATCTAAACTATAATCGCGTTTATTTACAAACCTCCGATTTTTATCATCCTTTTTTTTTTTAATAGGAAAACTCAACGTTTGACATGTATTGTGGTCTGATAAATTGTACTCATGGACATCACTACTTGCATCTTCAATATTACTGACTATGTGGTCTATACAGGATTTTGCACGCGTAGGTTTATCAATATGAAGTTTTAAATTGTAATTATGTGTGATATTTATTAACTCATCCGTGATATTATTATTTTTAAGAGTGTCTATATTCAAATCTCCACATAATATAATATTTCTTTTATTTTTATTTGTGAGTTTGTGAAGTAAGATATTGAGATTATTGAAAAAAAGAGAAACAGGTGAGTTGGGTATTCTGTAAACACATATTATCAAGACATTGTAAAAAGGAACATCAATGCCACAACACTCAAAATATTTTTCTTTACTCATCTCTTTACAAAGTTTTATGGTAGTAAAATCTAGTGTTCTTTCTGTCAATATACACACACCTCCACGTTTCTCCCTAGACCGACAAAAGTCAGAGGCCATTCGATAATTTTTTAACTTAAGGTTTGCTTGATGACCTTCTTCTACAAAGGTTTCACTTAAACATATAATGTTAACATTTTTACCTTTCTCCTTTAAATCATTTAGGCATATTTCTAACATGTCAACTTTATTTAAAATACCCGCTATATTTTGGTGAAATAATGTCACCGTATCGTGTATTACATGACTATTAGAGTTAGTGTTATTTGTGTGCACGAAAAAACGGCTGAGAGACATTCGATGTCGTACTGTAACGGCATTTAGGTAACTTTGAAAAGAAATCCAGTATCGTGGTCTGCTTAAGTTGTTGACAATCGCGTTGTTCCAGGCAGTTGTTCACAATGTACGGCTTTTCTATATTATGTTTCTTAATTAGACCGCATCTTTTAAGCATTGGTAAGTACGTTTCATTATAGTCATAGCTATCTATAAATAGGTTTATATTTCTACATGTATGATACATATTATTATAATGAGCACGAAATACATTTAAAAAATTACAATTTTTGAAATTACTACAAGTTAATCTTAACATATTGTTCAATAGTTTCTCATTTAAGTATTTATTTTTACATACATTTATAATCAACACTGTGTTATTTCGTAGGTTAGATAACGTTGCTGACAATTCAATTTGAACATTAAGAGGATTGCTATCATTTTCTGCTATACATAAAATAATTTTATCATGTTTATTTAATTTTAAATTTTCGCAACATTTTAATATTTCCTTAGTGTTAGCAAACGGTTTAATACACGCAGAAATACTGTAAGGTTCGTATTTATTCTTGTTCCTCGATTGAATAAGGTTTGCAGCCAGACCCGAGCCTTGCTGCCCGCCAAAAATGAATATACGTCGTTCTTTGTGGTTTTCATTAGGGTCGGGGATGCTATAGGTTTTATTGGTATTTGACAATTCTTGCGTTACACACATCTGTATATCCTGTGTCACACAAGTCTTCATTTCCTGTGTACACTTCTTCTCGGAAGTGCAGTTTTTTTTGTCATTCGAGGATTCAGACAAATGTTTTTGATCAGACGAGTGTGTCTCGGTAAAGTTAATCCGACGTCTAGTAATACTATCCTTATTGATGTTCTTTTTTTGTATTTTTTTACTGGATGTACAAATCGTAGTTAGCTGCTGTATTTTGGTTTGTCGTTCTTTCAAAAGTTTTTGGAGATTTGAATTTTCAAGTAATAAGTTTTGTACTTCATTATCCGCGACTTCGAGTTGACATTTAAGCGTGTTAATGGTCTCTCTCTGTCTAGATATTATTTCATCGTAGTCAAGCGTCGATAGATCTGGTAAGCTTCTATTTAGGCTTGAATAACTGGACGACAATCTGCTCTTATCTAAGTCATTCTGAGAATAGTTTAACCTTTTGTTTTTTTTACGCATAGTTATATTTTCATTCGACATTTTTTATTCCTTGTATATTTATTTATTACTCAAGAGATTTTTCTTCCGACTAATATTTATTTATTTTCCCCGATGTTGTTTTTATTATTTTATATTGGCAACCCTTAAATATGCGGACTGGTACCAGATTCTTATGTAGCTGTAGTAACTTTATTTATTGTCTATGGTGATAGAATGTCAAACGATCGGTTTCATTCAACAGTCATTCGGTCAATATGAATCATGTTAACGTATGTTTAAATTTTTCTTTGTAAACGGTATTTTTAAGTGGTTTTATGTTAATAAATGTGCAATAGTTATTAATCCTCACTCACGAAATATTAGATGGTTCACAAAATCAATGTTGTTAGTGAATTATTGTTATACGTCACTCAAACACTTAGTTATACGGTTTAGTACGTGAAACACTAAGAAAGACAAAGAAAAAGTCCTGTTACTAAATATTCACTTATTTTTACTGTTTATAATCACTGTTTTACTTATTTATTACTATAATCTAATTGTTTATTCGTTTTTTGTGTTCTAAAACAATTTTAAACTATATTTTAGAATTTAAAACCGCGGAGCAAAGTTTTTGTATTGTTTACGTTCTTAAATTTTTTTTTTTTTTTTTTTTTTTTTTTTTAGGTAGTAGTAGTAGTGCCGAGGTAGGCAGTGCATGTTAGTTCGTACGGCAAATATTTCGAACCAGACCTGTAAGTTCCTGAGATTAGCGCGACAAAGCAAACCTATAAAGAAAATCTAAAGCTTATAATATTAGCCAAGGAAAAAATGTTTTCCATTACAAACAGACTTTGTAATGGCAATTATATTATTTGTATTGATGTTAACAATGTGATACCCGATAATATATTTCTTATTCTAACTAAAAATAAAATATCGAATTTCTCAAATTTGTAGGTGAAAGTTTAAAACACTATTTATAATATCTATTTATATAATGAAAGAAAGAAACGATGTAACTGACAACACACTACAACAGCGATGGCCAACCGGTCGATCGCGATCGACTTGTCGATCCCAGCAGCTATGGTAGTCGATCAACTTATATAATAAAAAGTGATATTTTAGTCCATGTGAGTCTACAAATATGTGCAGACTCACAAATATCAGTCAAAAATACCTATTTGTCATTCGATTGACTTACACGAAACGTGATTTAACGTTAAGTATACCATAATGGTCGATCGCAAACAGTAAACAGTCGATCTTAAGTCTTATTAAGTTGGCCACCCCTGCACTACAAGTAAAAGATGATAGGGTTATGGAATATGGAGTATGGAAGAAAAAGACATGTTGCACCGACCCCAAATAAATTGGGATAATGGCAGGATAATGAGATTTATATAATATAATAACTATTTATCGAGGTAAAATATGTTAACTTTTGTTTATATAAAAGTTCTACTTCTTCAATGGGTTTTAATTTATGAGTACTTAATTTTTCATAATTAAAGCATCAGAAGCAATGCCATATAGCCTTGACGCTTCAGCATAAAACGTATGAAACTAGTTAAGATATAGGTCACAGTTTCTATTAAGTACAAACTAGCCAATAATTCCGTTGGCCTCTCAACGTCCTTTAGAAATCTAAGCTTTAAATGTTTTTCAAAGAAAACGTATGGTTTCCAAACACAACTTGCTTTCGGCCGTTTCAAAGCAGACTTTTGCTGGTGAATAAAAAGATTGAAATTTTATAGCGTTAAAATAGTTACACCGATTATTTTTAGGGTTGGTTAGTTAAGTTATATTTTGTTCATAGTAAATTCTTACGACAAAATTTTTATTAATGCATATCCATATGGTATTATAGCACAACTTTAAAAGAAAGTGGTAATCATTTACATTTATATTGCATCAGGGACCCATTTTTCTACCTAACTTGATAAATGTAAGCTATTCATGATGGTTTGTGTGTTTTGAAGGAAAATTGGGGATAAAAAAAAACAAAAGAAATAAGTAACGTAGACATCAAACCTTGCTCGATCTTTTAATATTTAGACAATCTTCATAATTGAATCGATTATGTTTATTTAAGTTCAGCTTAACAAAAAAATGCATTAGCATAATATATATTAACGGTACCATTTCCAGTTTTAAAATTAGTTACTGAATACAGTATACGTAGAGTACCCATTAAAAAGCTGATCAACCATATTTATTCTGCTTCATCAGGAGACGCTAATTGGTCTGTAATACGTTAAAAATTATAGTGTGCGTATTGGATTATTTATTAAAGTTGAGACCAGAAAAGGCCGCCATTTTGTTCAGATGATGAGTTAAATTGATTGATTTATAATAATATCAACTCGGTTACACGGCATCTCTATTATATAGTTTTATATTATTTAACACTAGCGGCCCGCCCCGGCTTCGCACGGGTGGACTTATAGCCTAGGTTACTCAGGGATAATGGTGAAAGAATTATCGAAATACGTGGAGTATTTTTTGAATGTATACAAAACAAACATACAAAAAAAAAATACAAACTTTTCCTCTTTATAATATTAGTATGGATGTTTTTTCTTTTACTTTAAAATTAATTTAAATTGTATTCGAATTTTACTTACATTTTCATAATTTTGATACGCAACATCATTCGTAGAGTAAAGAATTTGTAATTAGAGGTACCATAGAAAATGAATTGACTTATATGTGCTTCTTCTTAACTTTCAGAATTAGGTTAAGGCTGGAAAATTAACTTTGTATACACGTGAACTTACCTGCGTAATTAGATTCTCTGTAGGTAAATGAGGATTCTGGGCTTATAGAAGCTTTACAGCAAATGTAATTTAGTAGCTTTAGAACAGAACTTATTTATAAAATTGTTATGAAAAGATAATAGAATTAAATGTAGCAAAAAAATATTCTCTTCTTAGAGACCTGTTGAAGGTTAGTCTAATCCAAAAGTGAGAAGAAAGCCAATTAATTGGAAAATAACCATCTTGTCAACCGTCATTAGGTAACATGCGTACAATTTTTCTTTTTTCGCCGCTACTGGTAATTTTCCTTGTATAAAATATAAACCTTAGGCATTTATAACCCTTTCTCTTATTCGTTTTCATAATTCAAACAAAGCTCGGACTTAATGTCACTCTAGATTTCATAAATCCTTTTTCAGCTGATTTTGAAATTCTAATGCTGACACGACTTGGTCCCTGTTTTGTGTGAAAATAGCACATGCCGCATTAAAACTCCGGCTGTTTTGAGCTGGGCCTCGACTGTGGTGTGTGAGTGAATGAAGGCGGGGGCGGTTGGTCCGCGCAGCCTCCGAAGCGCCCGGCCGCCTGCCAGTCGACGTCGCGCTAAGCGGGCACCACCACGCGCTACCCGCTTGTAATTCGTTGAACAACTAACCAAATACATATTTTTAAGTGCAAAACTTCACCATTGTAAGTAACGATACATCGCATCGTGATTTCGGTTCGAAAATTCGTGCAAGATTCGTAAGATCAAATTGACCTTTCCAAAATCATCATAAATGTTATGTCGATGCCGGCAATAGCTTCTTGTAGCTTTTTTGTGTCGTTAAATGCCAATTACAGTTGTTGGCGTGGCCAAATGTAATTTATTTTCTTCAATCTGCCCGTAGTCACCTGAGATGTCTAGAGGTCGTGGCATGGACGTTGTCAGTGAAAGGGTATTCGAGTGCGCGCCAATCACGTGTATTATGCAGACAGTCTTAGATTTTTACACATTTTTAAATATACTTAAATCCTTTGTTGAATTTCGTAACCTCTTATTATTCACTGTCATAAATTCATCCAACTACTAAAATTCTATAGGCGTATTCTAATGATAAATGTGCCGTGAAAATTGATATTCAAAATACGTACCTATTGTCATGCTTATCTTGCAAAGGGATGGCTTTCTCAATTGTTACAAGCTGTTGCTTGTTAGGTATTATATTGTTAATGGTAATGGAAATACGTAGGTGCATTGACTTGAACAATATAATTGTGTGAAAAACTTATTTTATATTCAATGTGACATAATTTATATGAAAATTAAATTACGCAGGTGCTTTATCAACTGTCACATTTTAATCCCAATGGTTTTATTGAAACGTAAATGTCTGAATTTCTGCGAATTCCGTCCGCACGTCACTGGCATTTAGTACTCTCTTTGTAGATCGCCTATATATCGAGTGAGATTGCCTGTAAGCCTGTAGTAACAGTCGTAATCCCACCGTATACGTCCGTTTCTCGTTTGCATTATTAACCTTTGAAGAAATGCGGATTCTTTACATAAAATTAAAGACTTTTTTTTATATCTATAGACGTTTCTAACCGCTCTTATTTCTTGCTGATTATATATGGTAATATCTGACCTGTCTGACAGTCTAATGCTATTTTTGTAGGTGGCGCCACTTATTGAATCCTACAGATATTGCGATCCATCAAATACGTAACCAATCAATCGGATCACATTGTTTCAACATCAGACGAATAAACATAAATAAATATATAAAAACTGACCATAAACCGTTATTGTTTATTGATATGTGGTGTAGCGGTTTAAGTCTATCTTTAATTCTCAGAGGTCGTAGATTCGATCCCCACGCCGGATAAGAAATCTTACTAAGATTTATTTCCGGATTTGGTTGGTTAAGGGACTACCCTCGGCCTCCGTGCCTCGAAAAGCACGTTAAGCTATCGGTCCCGATTGTTATATCACCTATAACATGCGTAGGTATACCAATGAACGGGCATCAGCATCATGTTACAACATAATACTGCGGTCACCAAGCTGCCTTCCAAGCGTGGTGACTCTGGCAAAACCCTCCTTCGAGAGGCCGCCCATGTTAGGAGTGTACGCTTTACGGGCTGATGAAGATGATACATATTTTGAGATTTTTAACTTTATACTAATATGTCAGCAAACGTCTACGAGATCACAGCTATTTTTTTCGCGTTCTCACGAATCGTGGTTAGTAACAATTCGATACAATTTATGTTAGTCTATTCAATATTGATGAGCACGCTCTGCATCCCTTTACGAGTATATGTAATGAGCTTCAGTACTGTTATATATTCAATTCGACAGCTGCGTATGATGTTTATTGTATTACATTACAGAAGGTGACTTCAAATCAATCTGAGGTATTGTTGCCCCTAATATTTTTATTGCCATATATTGATAACATGGCGCTATAGGAGTTAGGTTGCTTTCTCAAGCCTTATTTGGTTATCATGTAATAAGTCTGAACCTGTCTTAACAGGCGTGGAACTACACCGGTTTTAAATTTATTTTTTAGTTTTTTCAACCATATACGTTATTCACGTAACCCGAAAATGATTTCATAAATCATGCATCTAACTTATGTTACGACAATTTATATAAACTTAATAACGATATCCAATTGAAAATAGAATGATTTTTTTTTAAATTTTTATATTTAAATTCCTGGCCGAAGTTAATTTGGCATGTATATTTGGGGGCCTCACCCTTACATTACCCTCTTCATATAAGCTTTCTCTGATACGTTGCTACGGTATAATCTAATGCTGACCCATTTTACTCAACTTGTTTTCAAAATGTTCGTGATAACTTTATCTGTGGTTGCTACAGTTGCCAGTCAGACCTTGGCTTAAGTGTTTTTTACAAGGATTAAGTTTACGTCCATCAGTTGAAGGGTTATGCGTTATTCTTAAATATGGCGGTGATGTTTCAAATAACTTAACTTGGTTTTGTGATTTTTTTTTGTGATAATTAGAGAGAAAGTCTACACCTGTTATTTTAGCAAAGAAAAACTTTACGCAATAGGTTAAAGGCGCCAGATTTTTAATTTGGCTCCACGAAGTAATAAACATTTTATTGGTTTAGTTTATGTTTCATTTGAACTGAATTTCTATCTCATAACTAAGTACGTTCGCTTAATTGTTAAATTAAATTATAATTTAATTTAACAATTAAGCGAACTTCGTATAACTAAACAACTTTAAGACTTTAAAAGTCAGTGTGAAACACCTTATAATAACGAGAAAACTGCTTTTATTTAATAAATTATTTCGTCTTTGAAAATGTAATATACCGTATTAAAGTAGTTTTCAGGCTGTTCGGCTTTATCTATTTGTTTACTATGATGCATCCTCTGACTAGCCTTTGTTATACGGCATTGTAACATTTTTGTAGGTAAACCTTTAAAAATTTAATTGAATTCTTGTTTGGCTACATCATTCTTTAGTTGCCTGTAACCGAGTGCTTTACGGAGCGGTGTGGCAAGCGTTCGAGAAATTGAAAGGGATTTAGTTAGCGCGAGTGAACCCGTTTGTCGGATAAAACTGGCTTAGTTTGTGGACCAAGGATTGCCTGATAAAAATAACCGAAGAAAAAGTCATTACACTTTTTATCTGTTTCAGAAACTCCATTTTGTCTAAGCAGATTATAATCTTGAATGGCCTTTCCATTTTTTCAATTAGTACTTTTTATCATAACAGATCTTATTAATTCCCATAAATTGGAATATTTAATCTATCGTTGATTAAAATTAAACGAATTTTTTATCTTGCATTATTAGCAAACGTTCTTCTTATTCCTTTTGTGTTCGTTAATATTTCAGTTGACACTTTTTTTTACTACGCGGCTAAACGGTAAAATTATTCTTTAATTTAATGTTGTTCTGTATTTTGCTGTCTGTCGCTTCTGTATTTTTTTATCTGCAAATAAATGAACTTATGACTTAGTAATCATCTAACTTGCAAACTTTTCTGCGCCTTTACCCATACAGTACGTTGGAGTCTGTATACTCCAACGTACTGTATGGGTACAGTCGTAGAAAAGTTGTTAGTGCAGTATGTTGGGTTTCACTTAACTACGTTTTTTTACATTCTTGATCTTATGGTATTTATTAATTTTAAGCCTTGTTATCTGTATAAGAATATACAGGACATCAATAAGTTGTAAATTCATGAATATCTTACTTTCAGCTATTGTATCCATACCTAGCTAGATAGATTCTTGCTAGTTCTTTTCAGGGAGGCGGCCAGGTCACGTCTTGAACTGGTAGAACCTAAGAAAAAAAAACGCATCATAAGAACCCAATTGAGTAAAAAAGTACTATTTGACAAACGGAATTTCACGGAATATCCCGCCTAGTAACTGTAGGTATATTAATTATTTTGATTATGATAGCAAAAAGATTATCTAAAATCTATCTAAAATATTGTGATATAATATAATTTTTAAAAAAAGAGGGTTCTACTGAGTTTTTTGGCAGTGTTTCTCAGTAGTCGCCACGTCACACACTGCACGGTAGGGAAAAAATATGACGATTCCAAACAAATGTAACCATTTTTACGGAATAAATGAATTTTGAATTTGAATTTGAATCTGTTATTCTGAGCGCATCTAGTTGTATTTATATTTCCTAAAACCACACGTCCCTTTAATCATTTAATCTTATTTAAACTCATTTTTATTGTGTCTTATAAGTTCATTCATTTTAGCTTGAATACTGTAACAGCTGGTTTGTTCTAAGCATATACTTTGACGCTACTATGCAAATGGAAAAACAGTTAAAGAACTGTGAAGAATGGCAAAAAAATATATTCACCAACTAGTCCAAGATTTTTTTAAACCTAGTGTAAGTGGTTCTGTATTCTTAAATTGATCCCAATTTTTATTTTTCATTCATCATACTTATCACATTATATCCAATGTTTTCTCTTCTCGTCTCGTGCATTGCCACAACTTAATCGTGGCGTATCATTGAAACTTGCTGTTCTAGTTTCATTAAAAAGCAGTAGATAAATATCAATTTTGTAGTCCAAAATATCTTCATTTTGCTTTGGATCGAAAACAATGTAATCAGAAACGGTAAGTCATTCGCATAACGACGACTTTATGAGTGCAATGAGATGTCTTTCCCTCTTGATGGTGTATTTTAGAACCCCGTGAATAATAAAAGAACAAGCATTCATAAAACCAAAACTCGTTTGAATTTAACGCATTTAAACGTTGGGCGACATAGAACATATAGAAGACAAACATACGACGATATAGGTGTATAGGATTTTTTTTAATTTGGCTGAAATATCTGTACATAGTTATTTCAATTTATCTTGTTTTTTGACGATTAAACCTGTGTGTCATCTTTGATACCCTGATATGTTTAAGGAAATTATATACATTAATGTCATTTTTAAAATTCTATATTAATTTATTATTTATTTACTTTCCTTACGACTATCTTCACTGATAACTTATATCTACCTAATACATACGAAAGCTTAAAGGAAAAAATACAAAGTAGGAGAAAAAAATGCTCAATTTCACAATATAGTTACATACATGAATATGGTAGGATGATATTTACCAAATTCATTTATGTCTTTAATTGATGGAAGAATGTAATCAGCGAAGCAATATTGACATATTGTTGTTCTACAATTGTGTTGTTAACAAATGTTTTACAATTACCTTTGCCTAACTACATGAACTAATCGATGATTTTTAGAAGTCCATTCACACAATTATTAAAATTCTTAAGAATCTTGTGTTTTTTATTTTGAGAAATAATGGCACATTTACCTTAGTTTACGCCGACCATGACCCATTTTCTTAACCGCCTAAAGTAACACTGTTTGAATACGCGACCGACATAAACTTACTTTATGCATTGCTGTAAAAATAATAGTACCTTCTTCCGAACCTTGGGTACCTTTTATTATTTTTATTAACCACAAGCGACAATGAACCTTTTACCTACTTTGATATGAGGCCATGTTGTCTTATTACTGAAGATGAGCAAGTTTCCCTTTACGATGTATTTTCTGTGTTGTTTGTGCTCTGAGAAGTTCTAAGTGTAATTTTCTGCTTTGACCTATTTTGGACCAGGACAGACTTATCAAGTGTGTTTTGTTCAGTGGCTATATAGCTTGTGGTTTGTTATGATAAACCCGTCTAACTCCAACACCTGTACACGCGAGGACCTGTGCAACGCAACTGATAATACTGTGTCAGTGGCCGGTCTTCTCAAATTTGTACGCCAGGTCGACACGAAAAGAAGAAGATCCCGTCAAATAGTCTGAGCAAAAAGAAGTTACATTGTGTATTGAACATTCAATAGAATTTCTGTTTCGTTTATATTTTGTATCACAGTGGAAACAAATAGGTTAGCAAGACTTAGTAAAGGTAAGAGAGAAAAGTTTCAATTAGCAAACTTTTCAAAGGCAAAGCTGTTAGTATTGCTAATCTAAAACGTTGTCTTTTGTTTTTTCTAACAAACTTTATAATTGACTGCCAATGGATTAACTTCCTCTGCAATATTTTAGTTCATCTTCACTTCAGTTTTCCACTAGTTTGCACGGCATTTACAAGACAAATGGTCTATTTTATATTATCCTCAATATTCTATCTTTATTCATATGTGCCATAATGTGTACCTATCTATCTACCGTATAGCACTATTATGTTTCCATTAGAGCTTGTTGACTTAACCCTCGATGTGCGCGCAGTGCCTGCGGTTTTTCCGCGTCCCGGCAAAGTGGCTGGGCTACATATCCAAGTTTTACGATGCAAAGGCACGCGGGGTTGCGTTGATTTATTTTCATTAACGTGTTCGGTTTTGTTGCTATCGATACTTTTCATTCCAGATTAGGCACGGTTTGTATACAGATATCCTCATCAATATGTTACTCGAAAGCATTTTTTATTCAAGGCAATAGAAACAGGTTAGTGACATTTATTTTCCTCCTGACCCTCGTGCCAAGAGAATTCGGCAGTGGACAGCTGATGCAAAACCCGGTCGACTCTGCAGAGATATCTCATTGTATGACAGCAACAGCGAACTGATGACCTACTGACCCAATTCTGGACTGCAGCAGTCAGCGATCTGTGTACCTTACTATTTGTTTCGAAGTCTGGCACTGATTCCATCCCAACTTATACATATTCATGCTGTGGTGCAACCTTACGGCCACTTGAAGGAACTTTCAATGCTTACGAAGTTAAGCCAATTTCAGTCTATAGCATTTTATAAAAAAAACTAGCTGCACTAATGTTTAGTTAAATTTGATGTGAATCCGTCGATTGGAAAACCTACAGAATTTAATTTCGGTCTATGTTTTATTAATTTGCGACAAATAGAGTAAACATGTTTGTTTCAGAAGTATATTTTTAAAATAGAACCTTTGATTCTACAAAACCTTTTGTCTCAATATTTACTTTCATCCATTAAATTTTATCGATATTATATTCATACCTTATTCGCTTTACACAATTAAGTATTATATAATAATCACTGTTTTGTGTTTATAAAATGTATAATTCTGTCAAATAATACTTTTATATTATGGTGTCACTGTTTGTTTCGAAATGGTTATATAAAGACCTTATAAAATGCGTATGACCTTAATAAAAAAGAATGTTAACATCCTAACATTGCCTCCATGGTTCCCTTTAATTGTCATTTAGCAATTGGCATGAGCGAGGCACTGAAATTTAACGAATCACATTCGGGTCAAGGCTGTCTGTTACAGTGGCACCAGTGACACTCATTTAGAATTTTCCGTCAACCATTATAGAGAATGGATAATTGCTTTAATTGGACCGGTAACAATGGACTATTATTTAAATATTCATCACCTCGCCAAACAATATTCTACAGTTTGAGTGGATTTCGTCGTTCTATTAGCATCTTATGTTTAATTCAAAAAATTTCGAGTCTTCTTTTGCAATGTTTGTGCAGTTATTGATGTTATACTTATGTTAATACGCACTCTTAATTTAATCGTTTTATCGAAGTTATCAATTAGTTTAGTGCTCCTATTTTCTTCTTTCAATTAAAAACGTGCACTGCCAACGAATACGGTCGTCTATGCACGACTTGAATATTTTATGCCTGCAGTCTCGCGGGAAATTAATGTTGGGTGCACGAAACCATTGTGCTTAAGATTTTTCTTCGGTGCGGTTCGTTAGAATTTAAAAGATACGATTTCGTGGCTTGCTCTAGATTAATTGACCCATATTTCATATTCCTCAACAAAAGAGTTTTCATTAACTGCTTTAGCAGGTAGCTATTTGTTTATTTCCCCATGCTTTACCAAACAAATTTTCATCAGAACCAGCAATCACCCCGAATAATTCATTTCTTCTGCAAACTGGATTCTATTTGTGTAGGTTAGGTCGCCTTGGGAGTGATATCAAATAGAGAATTGGATTCGTCAGGTTCGCCTTGCCACTAATACCTAAATTGTGGGTACCACACGCTAGTCCGGTGCTTAAGGGAGTCTCATAACTCTGTACCCTATTATTCCACTATCTTGCTTCGTACGTGAGACCCTTATTTATTGACTGAACCACTAACGATAGTTTTGTGAGTCAACTTACGTGCTGCGCTATCTATTTCTTGCTTGATTAAATTTTAGAGGTGACACGATGCCGTACATAGTTTAAAGGGTTAGCTCTGAAATAACTGAGATAGGTGTATCTTTATTCGGTTGTGATTCTACTTATATGTTAGGAGCAAAGAGTTACGTTTTGTATTTTAGTTCAGCTTCGTCCACACTTTTATCTTAATATTTCTATTCGACTTTCGTTATACGCTTTCAATAATTGAAAGCGTTAACTAAAGCACGCACAATATAGTCATTTAGTTCTGTCGAAACTCCTGTTAGCTTATGGAATCATGTGCGACGAAACGCTACTCGGTGCAATATGTATGACTTTCTTAACCAGAAGATATTGTACTTGCGTTAAGGGCATGCTTTTCTTGCACTGTCGACTGATTAAGACGCCATGCCTTGATGAACAAAATAGAACACAATGTGGCCATAGATATTTATCTTTATGATGGTACTAGCTGACTCGCGCGGTTTAGAGGTAGATCTCGTTCCTGTGGCCCTTTACTTAAAATACAGCCTATGACACTCATATATAATGTGCCTTTCTATTGGTAAAATACTTAACAAAATCGGTTCAGTTGATCCAAATATTACCCCCTACAACCTCAGAAATAATTCACAAACTTTGTCTTTATAATATTAGAATATAAATTCGGCCATTTTTTTCTGTTCAATTGAAAATAGTGACAACTTGTATCGTAGTTCGTTTTCTTACTACACTGTAGGACGATGTTTAATTATTATTATTTTTTCATCCAAAAAAGTTTCCCCTTAAGCTGGTTTCACTTACATCAAATTTAATTCAGTCTTATAATTTGTGTGGCATATCGTAGGTTTCATTTAAATTATTCTGGTTATTGTATTCTTCGGCTCAGATTAAGTTATGAAGCAATTCTTGGCTGTTCCATTAACTAATAGTGTACCTGTTATTGTTATTGTTACTGGAAATTCTCTTTACTAATATATGGCTTTTGTAATTACAAAGTAAATTGAGTAGCTTTGCCAGATGCTGGGAATTTAATTATTCCAAGAATTACAATGTTACAATTACAAACATAGCTATGTAAAAAATTTCAATCATAACATGAAATCTTTTTTTTTCTGTTTACTATCAATTATTTAAAAAAAAAGTTACCATTTATGTATGTAACTAAGAAAAATAGAATCGGGTATGTTACTATTGTTTTAAAGGCAGTAAAATCGCTCACTTGTTCATATACATATATTTATGTGCCACAGCTAAAATGTGACAATTGTAACAAAGCACCAATATCTGCAAAAGCGGAACTGAAATCTGCAACTATAAAGCTGGGTCTTTGCGAAAATCCTGAGCCAAGTCCCTGACTAAGTTCTCATTTGTACTGGTTTAACGTTGGGAATAATGCTTTATATTCCGCACACCTGTATGCTCCATATAAATTATTGCGAATTGCCACAATGCCTACTACTTACGGGATTACTTACATTTATTTATTTTACTTAGTGTAAGAACCTTGTTGTAAAAAAGTTGTTTTTTGCAAACATTTCTTTTATTTTTCGATTTCTTTGTTTGTGTTTGGGATATTTAATACCTACACCAGACCAGCTTTTCCAAGCTTAGCTTCCTTAACTAGCTGAATATAGACGATTTAATATTGAGTCCAAATACGATCTTGCACTATCTCGAAGATAAACTTATGAAGCACACTGGCGAATACTGTTTTCCTTCGAGATGGAATAGGTTTCTGCGGTTACCGACTTCAGTGAAAAGGCAAACTTAAGCCATTGTGAACATAACATGGAATGCTCTTATTAGATCTCCTATGCAGTTTGCAAATACCTGGAGAACTCTGTCGTTGTTTGTTCAGTAGCAATATTGCCCTAAGATCCCATAGGTATGTTAGGTATATCGTTTAATGTATATTTTCTCGATGACATATTGTTTTTGCAAAGGTCAAGGAGATTAAACGTAAAAAATTAAGTGATGAAATATGGTGAATATTTTTTCGGATATAGTGCTTCAGTAAAATGCATCACCGATAAAAGAATTCCTACTACCAATTAAATTACTCTAGTGAAGTGATATAAACTTAAGTGTACGCTATAAACCGAAAGTGAACAAGCTGACAGTGTCCTGGCTCATTTGTGCGGATGAGAGGATGCGTAGCTGGCAGTCGTCCGCTGAGCGGAGACGCTAGCGGGAGAGGTAGAGGCGATCGGAAAGGGTGTCGGGCCGCGAGCGCGACGACTGGTGCCCGCACGAGGCGCGCCGGCATGCGCTGACGTGTGGCCGGCGCTGCGCGTGCTGCGGCGCGGCGCGATGCCCCCCTGGGCCTGACATGGAGGAGGGCGGCTACTGGCGACCATCCTGCTCGACGCTGTCGCTCGCAGAGCACCATGGCAGCGCCACCCACCTGTGCGCGCGCCACGCGCCGCAGCCGGCGCGCCTGGCGCACCGCCACCCGGCGCACGCACCGCACGCGTCGCACGCGCCTCACTCGCATCACGCGCACGCGCACCAGCACGCGCACGCCCACCACATGCAGCACACTCAGCACGCCTCGTGCCCCGTGCACAGCCCCTTCAGACAACCCACGCCTGAGTATTGTGCCGCACATTCACAGGTACCTACACACTTAATATGTTTTGATTAACTTCTAAAACTACAAAGTAGGTGAGTACAATTAATAATATACGAGAACTTAATAGGAAAATAAAATTATGTTATTTTAAGAAGATTTTACATCATCAATAATAATCTGTATCACATGAAATAATATTCTATTTTCGATGTGTGCCTGCGTGATTGATGAAGCCTCAAAAAGGAAGAACTGCTGATGCAGTAAAGGTTGCTATCAGCTTGATCGATTTCGCGAACGATTTGCGAAACTGAGTCACGAGGCACCTGCACCTAATTTATTATAAGTGGCTGCTCTACGACGAGGTCGGGCACATTTTCAATGACAACGATTTGCATCTAACGATTGCTCGGCGCTTTGTACCTACGCGATGTTGAAATATAAAAATAAATTTCCCTTTACTTTATTCTTTTGTAAAAAGAGTCATTGATTTTTCAAACAGTTATAATACGAGTATTTGTGTGATGATGTGACACGAAATTCCGCTGTATTTTACGTTTATGTATATAATTATTATTTAAATAAATCGACCTAAATCGTTAAATGAAATTATCTACTTCTTACATGAAAAAGGTCGGTTTTCTTTACCACCTGGTCATAAACATCCTTGGCGGACTTGGAAGTCATGAAATAGATTGCAGGGATTCGGACGAAGCCGGGAGACTTGTGTCCGCACTTAAGTCCGCGAACATGAACAGGTGGAGGATCCTATAGAACAGAGGTTGCGTGTCCGTGTGGTATCTCCCCGCAGACGATGGCGCACCTCCTATTCTGCCCTGCGTGCTCCAACACTTGTACACGTGAGGACCTGTGCAACGCCAATGATACGCTGCGTCAGTGGCCGAGTACTGGTCTTCTCAAATTTGATCGCCAAGTAGACATGAAAAGAAGAAGAAGAATATAATTTGCAACATAAAATAGTCATAATATTCTTCATGCATACATTTAGCAGTGATTTTCATATAATATTCTAATTTATATTGGTACAGCATGTCTTGATAATCTAATATTTGACTATTATCGCCACTCCTCCGTAAACTGGCTACCACAATATCTGAACATTACGCGATACTGTTACAACATAGCAGCTGCTCTTGATTGATGGGGAATTAGTACATAATATCGTATAATGTTGGGAAAATGATATATTATAAGTCCAACGTACAAGTGGATCGATAGTGTTCAGATGAACTTAATACTTGTCTGTATTTATTTGTTACTGTAGTAATATTTCATTATTTAATTTCATTTTTGGCTCAAGTGGTTACAGTGGCACCTGGGTTCGATTCCCATTCGGGACAATTATTTGTGTAAATCACAGATCATTGTTCTGAATCTGATTGTGATTTGTGTCAGGAAATACTAATGTCAGGAACTAATGGTACGATTTGAAGAGAAAAAAAAAACAGTGTTAGATAGTCCGTTTGTCGAGGAAAGCTATAGGCTACATTTAATTATGAAGCTCCTGCGGAAACAATAGTTGCGCGGGTCTGTGGCGTAGCTATCGTAGGGCCAGGTGGTGCAGTGGAACAGGGCCCTGGACCTCAAGGGGCCCTCTAACCTAAGCTTTTTAAAGAGCGGGTCAACCAACTCGCTAGCTCTTGCCCACCTAGCTACGACACTGACGCGGGCTGAATCCGAGCGCGTGAAGCTTGTTTTTAATAAATCTACTTGATTTAATAAAATTTCACAATTTTAAATAGTTCGGTTTCTTATGAAGTTTATTATCATGGTAGGTACTTCAAATTGAGGCCAAGTTGAAAAGTCTTTGTTCCTTTTACCAAATTCACCTGAACTAATCATGTACATCAGCAAAAAGTCTTTCAAAAGTTAAACACAGAATTGAGTGAACCTCCATTGAAACGAAATGCGTATAAAATGGCGCAGAGCTAAAATAATCCCTTTTAACGTTTTCATGAATACCTGAGGGCATGTGACAATAACAATTGTGCTAAATAATTTTTGAGGGATCGCGGAAACGGAAAGTATGAGAGTTAACGATGTAATAAGTTTATTTATCGCATAAAACATACTCCTAAAGGAATAATAAACGCACAATCGTTTATTCGAGCGTAGATATGGTTTCGGAATCGTGGTCTATAAAAAATAAATGAAAAATAAGCGAAATTCTTTATTTTTTAATAAAAAAATATTGGAACTGACATCAAATATGAAGATTTTTTATCTACAGGGTTACTTTTACAACACCAACAAACTTTCAGGGGGTGAAAGTACTGATGATTATAAACAACTTTTACTATGGGACCAACCTTGAAATCGCGAAAAAATTATCAGCTGTTCCATACATTACTATCACCCCCTGAAAGGTTGTTGGTGTTTTTAAAAATAACCCTGTATACACAAATATATTATATTAATGTGTCTGTTTGCAATGGAAAAATAACAAGTGAAACTAAATGCATATGAATTATATACTAGGGTACTCTTTTCATTAGATACTCGTTTTATTCGGGTACAAAAAACATAATTAAAATATTGTGAATGTATGTCTGTCTGTTAGTATGTCGGCATTTTCACTGGTCGATAGCGTAGTTTTATTAACCGTAATAAATAAAGGGTACTTTTTATTTGGTGACTTTGTTTTTATCTCTGTGTATTCCGCCTAATCTCCAAAAGCACTGTACGTGCTTAGTACTGATTTAGACGATAATTTCATTGTTAGATAACTTACCTGATGCGTAGTAATTATGCCCGGTGAAGTAGCAAAAGCCTCAGCGCTAACTACATATCGCACACCTAGATGAAGACTCCGCTAACTCAAAAATTACGAGTTTTGAGTTAGTAGCTTTGATATATTTCTTATATACTCTAAAAACTGTTTTTCATCATTTCTGAAATATTAGGTTTTTTTGAGTTGCCGGAGTGTTCATCTAGGGGTGCGATATGTCCGTCCGAAAAAAAAAGATGCGTAGTAATTCGCGGGCAGCAGCTAGTCAAAATAAAGTTGTAATTTAAATAAAAAGGACAGGGTGGTGTCATCTTGCACTGAGAATATAATTTGAAATATTTATCAAGTAATATAAGCGTTACCATTTTATCATTTCAATTTTTCCTACAATTCATAGCAAAGTGGGCGTCAGCTTCACTCCACTTTTTTTAATTTCAAAATGAGTTTCTTTAATAAAATATATTTTAACTTGAAGATATAATAGTTGAGCATTTTTGTATTTCACTCGTAAAATTTTTAAATAACAAAAGCTCGTTTGTAATTGGTACCTAGCGGAAGTTATTATGAAAATGACTGAGAGATTTTTTCGATCCGCTTCATTATCCATATTTTTAAGATACCTAATGATCTTAAAATACCTATTTGTGTACATTCGAGCTCGATAACTTAGCAAGTATTTTCTCAGGAAGTTCTTTAAATGCCATTCTTTTGCCTACTGTTAGGAATTGCACTGTTTTGGGACTGAAATTTAAAAAAAAATGCTTAGAAAATTAGTTATACCTACGTAATGGTCTACTAAATTTGGAAAGAGTTATTGACTACGGAACAATTAGTAGGCATCGACAACGTTTAACTATATCTAAATATCAAAAAAAAGAGACACGGGTCCAATAATTTCAAAGGTCTTATCCACTTGGCCCGAGATATCCTAAACGCGTTAGAGAAGCGTGCATTGCATTCCATTTAGTCGTTGCCTTCAACGTTTAACTAATTAGTATTAAAACCTATTATGTTTATGATTCTAAGAGAGATCTTCAAAGGAGTTTTTAAATTAAAATAGTGTACCTCTAACCCTTGAAGGCTTTATGATTCAGGATTCATGTACGGATTCATGCGTAGATAATTAAATTACTAGAATTCCCTTAGTAAGGCCGAAGAATAATTGTAAATTCCTAGGTTGAGTGAAAACGTAGTCGTATATGCCTCTCACGGGAAATTAAAAATCCAACCGCTGTCGTCAGTCACTCGTATGTTTCATTTTATTTTAATAACTTTAATCCAATTCCCGTTACACAGCTCAGAAATATATGTGTATCATGTTTCACATCTTAATTATAAGTTGTTAAAGTTATTGATACCTATTCAAAAAGAGTAAAATTTAAACAGTTATTGAAATTGTGAAAACACTTGTATAAACCTCTTTTAACATTAAAATCAATATGAATTCACAGTAATTGAACAAATATTTGCAACCCAAGATTCATATTAATACATGCTTTATGAAAGTGTTGTAATTTCATATGAAAGTTATAATAAATTTCGGGTTTCTTACGCATACAGACGCGAATGAACTGATTGCGGATAATCTCAAGAATTTTGTAAATTTATTTGCTTAAAAATATCGAAATCTGATTAAATTGGTTAATTCTGGTTAAGATTAATTTAGCTAAAATCAGTTAAAGTGAAGAATTAACCAAACCTTCGCTTGAATTGTTCGCAGTGATTCTATCCTGTTAAATATAAGAAATACATGTCCATGTGTCTAAATGATACCCCATAAAAGTTTTGTGGAGAGAAAATGCTAATTTCCTTTTCCAACATTATTATGACATTATCGAAACTGTAGATCATATACCTTATCCATAGTATTCTAGTAGAATGTTTGTCTACAAGCAAGCAAGGTCGTAATGTCAGAAAACAATCGTAAGTTTACTCAATGTGAATAGTTTTTTTATGAGATAAAGACTTGGCAAACCCAAATCGCTGTCGCCAGATTTAAAATGGCTCTGAAATAATGGTATGGCCACACACAATAAAAACTTTTCATGAATGCGTGCCAAGATGTAGACTTGCCTTGATATATAACCTCATTATACTTGTTAAATGGCTTTCTGTGTTGGATTTAAACTTGGTTCTGAAATCTTCTGTCTAAAAGATTTTTTTTTAATAAGTAAAAAGCTGGTTGTTTGTCAGAGTTGAAGGTTGAGATTTGTATGAACTACGCTATGACCTCTGTAAGGAGGTGATAACATTTTATAAGACGGAATGTACGAGTTCTCTAGGCTTTGAGACAGTTCGTAACGAGAGACACATAAGTACATTCGGCAGTTGAGGTCGATGGCTTAAACGTGCTCTCTGTAATCTTGATTCGAGGATAAGTTCCTACTGTAGTCTCGTGAACTGAATTTGAAATATTCTTTGTCATCAAAAATCTACGACTATCTACTGATTAAATTAAAAAACAAGAACCATTAAAATTACGGTTACGGTTAATGAATGTTTATTTCTTAAAATAATATATTATATTCACTTACAGAAAAATTAAAATCGTTATTTACCGTAACAAGGTAGGTACACGCCAAGCCTGGATTGCCTACAATATCTATTTTACAAAAACTAAAATTAATAATACATTACTTACTAACTACGAGTAATTATTATTGTAATACTACGAATAAATAATTTCGCAATAATTACAACAATAATTATTATTGTAATTATTGCGAAATTATTTATTATTAAACGAAAAGGAGATGCTTCTATAAATTTGACGATAAGTACGTAATTGGTTAAATTACATTACGGCCATTGTGAATTTAATTACAGTTTGTAGTGTACGTATTTGTAACTACTATACAACCGATGGTTATTGTTGAGTCAGCATTCACCATTTCATTTTTCTCTCGTCCGAATAAACAGAAGCCCAATCCCGAAAAAGTCCACAGTACAATAAATCAAAATCGTTCTACACCAGGTGCGTGAACAACTGCGGAACGCTAAAAAAACAGATTTATACACCACGAAAATTTAACATTTTTCACGACACGGTTTGAAAATATCTCAATAGTGAATGGTATTACCTACATCACGTCTGGTTATAATAGTTTGATACCTTGTTGCTTTTATGAGCATAACCGCTGGCCTGCTCGTTCGTTATTAAATTATCTGAAAACTTGCCAGGTTTATGGACATTGTAATTATATTAAAGGCCAGGTTTGTGGCCTTAAACATTATGTTGCCAATATGATTTCACAACCTGCCAGTTACGTCACATGTATACCTTTTGGTTTAGGCTTATATGAGGAAATAGTAGTGTTTGTATGCGCGGAAATTGAAATAACAAATTTAATTACCAGGAAATTAATTAAAATTCAAAGAAATATAGTATGTAATTTATTTACTTTACATTAATGGTAAAATTAATGATATTTTTCTTTAGGTGGCGTAGTCAAAAGTAATATTCCTTTGTGAAAGAATAGAGTGAAGAGAATGGTAGACTAAGCATTTGTCTTAATTATCGCTCTCAAAGTTTTGCCAAGTTATTCTTTATTACTTCACTCACGTGAAATTTGTAATTTTCTTTTATATACTCCGTCTTTGTTACAGGCTAAAAAGTGGCATCGCATTCATTTTCCCCCCCCCAAAATGTTTACATTATGACCGTTTTCCAGGGACTTATTGTCTAAAGGGTAACTAATACATAAACATAAAGTCGGTTCTGTCTAAATCACAAATGCAAATAAGACGGCATCTAATAAATATAAACTGGCACAGCAGACAAAACCATTTCAGCAAATTTCCTTTTCAATTACCCTATATCTTTGTGACTAGGCTTTCTACGAAGGCTTTGTTTCTTCCTATATGAAATTAGGTCTTTTGACAGCTTTGTTCTGTACCTTTGTTGTAGGTTAAAGTAGTGTCATCTCATTAGATATCTAGCTTGTATCCTTACATATAATGAGACAAAGTCTTTCGCATCTGTCTGTCTGTCGGTTTGCGATTAGCTAAAAAAAGTCTGCACTGATTTTCATGGTGATTTTCGTGGGAAGGTTTAGGTGTATAGTTTGTATTAAACTACGCGTACAATCCCTAAGCGGGTCGATAGTGCTCTATACACGTTAATAATTGGCAAGACGATTTCGCTTCAATATTTCCATAGAAGCGTAACATTAAAATTTTAAAATAGGCTTATGCTTTTACATAAGATTTTTCCTCAAGGACACAGCAATCTAGCAAGCTTTGCTATACAAGATCATCTAGGTTACCTTAACGAAATGGGCGCTCTTAACAGGTTCGATGTCATTTTAATCGGTAACTTTGAATGCTATTGAAAACGTATAGGTATATACAAAGATCGATTGTACTAACGGAAATAAATCGTTAAGCTGTGGGTGGGGGAGGCTAAATAAGCCTGCATGTTTAGGTTATTGGATGGATGGATGGGCAGCAGCATTTTTCAGATACTCACATCTTACTGCGATCACTAATCCACCTGCCAAGCGTGGTGATTATGGCAATAACCCTCAATAATCCTGGCTTGCCAAGGTCGGTCAAAGAGCAGACTCATGGTCAGCAGTGTACGTAAACGGGCCACTTTGCCACTCTCATTGTCTTTAAATTCAAATTGTGTGACCTGTGCAACGCCACTAATAATGCTGTGTCAGTGGCCGAGTACTGGTCTTCTCAAATTTGAACGCCAGGTTGACACGAAAACAATAACAAAAATTCAAATTAAGACTCCAGATATAATCTAAATAATGAAGGTATTCTATTATTAATAATAACTAATTCCATCTACAAAATTTGAGCAATATTTGCTTATCTGCTTTCCGTTTGATTGCGTTTGAACTGATAGTACATATAACCTTATGAACTTATATTATTCACGTATGCTCTCGGGATTTGTATATTTGGATATTAACGTGTCACATTAATAATGATATGTGTGTATTACATAATTATTAAACTGTAATTAATTCTAATTAATCAACATCAAACTGAATCGCGAGAAGTCGCTTGATTAAATACATGAATGAAGTACAGAAAATGTTTGACTGTAATGAAGCACCTGCTTATAATATTAACAAAAACAAAATATTAAAACTTTCGTGAGTGGTACACATATTTATATTAACTATCCGGTTGTACTCACGATTTGTCATAATTGGATATGTCCGACTAGTTTCGAGACCTTTCCGAGGTCCATTCTCAAGGAGTAGTCGACTCGATGATGCCGCGCCGGGCAACTAACTGTCAGAACTGTCAGTTTCAGTTAGTTGCCGAACTGACTGTTACTCCTCGAGAATGGATCTCGGGATGGTCTCGAAACTAGTCGGACATATCCGATGATGACAAATCGTGAGTACATCCGGATAGTTAATATAAAAACAAAGTAAAAAGAAATCAAAGTAGAGCTTTTAAAGCGAGTAAAGAAATGGTATTTACTTAATGTTAAGTGGTATAAGGGTCCAAATTTAAGGACAGCTAGTGCTAATTTAGTCGAATATGTACAGCACTAGGCTACCCTTATCCTGCCCACCTTTTTTTCTTTTCCCTTCGAGTTCTGGTGACTCTGCTGGACATGATTGATTAATGGCCTGTCCATTAAGCAATTATGTTGTTTGGCTGTGGCATTCTGTTTGGTGGAGGTACTATTCAAGCAACTGATTGAGTGTACTAAAGTTACTATTAAAACAAAAGCATATTTATTCTGTCAACTGTGAAGATATGACGTCGAAAATATTACTCTTTAAACGAAGAAATGGTATTCATAACAGTTAAATCGAATATCGGTCCTTGGTGAATATCAGATATGTCATGGACCTGTTCTTCAGAGTCGGTTCGCAACCCATCTCTAATATATGACTAAAGACCTTATCTTATTAGCTACATATCCTTTCGTATAATACAATGATATATTATACTTCACATTCAGATCTTAGAGCAGATCTTTAGTTCACAAAAACATAGTATTGTCTTTTGCCGATAGCTACTAGTTTTTCGAAGAATCTTTAAAAAAAAATTTTGGCCTTTGCATCACAAACATAACAAGACGTTATATATGTTAGTTCTCATATTTATTGTATTAGAGCGAGTATCAAATGGCATGAAAGAAAAAACTTAATGCTCGAAATGCCAAGAGGCAAAGGCAAACCGCTATAGTGATAAGGGTGTCCAATTTTACACATAACTTTATGAATGATGAGTGGTGAAAGTAAGCATGAGTGATGGTTTTGTGTAGTATCTGTAACGTTTAAGTGATTTATTATAGTATACATAATATTAATGGTAGACATACCTACTTTTGAAATTCTGGTGAAGCTTTTGTATTTAATGTTTCTTGAAAAGAGATGTATAGACATATTATGATTAGAATATTTACCTACTTTAGATTTTCAATTTCTAAATTCATTTGCGCGAGTTTTATAAGCGTTGCAATGTTTTTTTTTCTGATTGCCATATTAGCCACGAGGCTTTAACTACTTCTCCGAGCGTAGCGTTAGAATGCTACCTTTAATAATCGGTCCTAGCGTGATATTTTAAACTGTAATTTAAATATAAACATTTAATATAACATAATAACTCGATGCTCAATCCCATCCAAATCCTGCGTGTAGTTTTTGCTAGATTGAATCGAAAACAAGTATCCAAACGTACACAAATTATATATACATTTATGCTATTTGTAAAATATTAAGTTAAGGATAGGTGGAAGGTCTTCTAAAAAAAGATAATTGGTACTAGGTCACACTATATACCGAGACACCTTTTGTTCAATAATAGTTCTCATAAAATTGGCACAAATATGAATGCTGGCCATTCATAAAAGTCCATGTCCAAACATCGAAAATCTGTCTTTATATACGACCTCAATAAAAAGTAGGTTATAAAATCTGTATCATACATGATGAATCAGATCCAATATTTATAAAATAACAAGTTCTTTTGATCTGAAAGGACTCGGCCGCACTGGCGTGGGCGGCGGGCTGAGCCAACAAGTTATAACTACATTATTCATAAACTGCGAAAACATTCCGCCTTCAATCCAGGTAATGGGGATGAAAAGGAATAACAGTAGATCGTCGAAGGAAACTTTTAATAAGTATATTCGATCAGTATCAAATTTCGTGTCGTGTCGTGAGCTGTACGACTAGAGAAATAACTCCTTCGTACAGAATATTGAAGCATAGTAATTTGTGACGTGACTTAGGTTGACAGAAACCATATAGGTACTGGTCGGCCGGTTGGCAACGCGTCATAAACTTGCTATTGCAAGAATTTATAGACTACGTTAACCGCTTAGAAACAGTTAACCAAATATTTATTTATCGACGAATAAATATCTCAATCACAGAAAGTATTTCAGACGTACAATTTAATTTGTATTTTTACGGTGCCGTCTGAAAGCTCAGATCGCGTCCCGTCTGATTGATTAATTGTTTAACGTATTACCGTTGACAAACGGGTTCCTTGCGCCCTGTTTGTAAACAAATTCAGCTGAATCGATTTTATTGTTGCCTTCATTATAGGTATGGAAAGTTAAAACAAACCCGTTACCTGACTCTGTTTTACCGACAAACAATATTATTATCTTCAATCGTTATGGAATACTGTTTGAATAGCTTTACTTCGTGCATTTATTTTCAACAAATTTACCTTTGAATACATTGCAAGTTGACAACTGAATATATCGATAAATGAGTGACGTTATTTATTTACTGCACTGTAATTTTAAAATACATATATAATGATATTTGCCTCGCTAATTTTATTCGGTTGTGTTGAATTGGGTTTAATCAGGTTCGATCCTCGTTGTATTGGACATTCCATCTGATATTGTGTGTACATTTCCAAACTTTCCGCTTATAACTACGTTGATTTATGTAGATGACTTTCGTTTGTTTGTTTAACTACGTATTACATTAACACATTAAGCAATATCAAAATAACTGAAGTTTTCATCTGAATACTGTCATTTTGATATTGATAATATGTCTGTGTAATTATAGCAAGATTTGTAATGTTTTGATATTTTATATAAAGTGTTTAATTGAATATACTTAATTCATTGAGATAATCCTTACTGACGTCTATTTTATTAACAGCACTCCTGTTAGTAATAATGTCTGCGTCACTAGATTTATAGCTGAAGCTTTGGCACAGAGCTCAACCTGTCTACTACTAATATAGAGCCTTATGTCTGTTAAGTTCTATTAGTGAACCTAAGAGAAATGTCTATATTAAAATATACGTAGTCCTTCGTTTGAAAACAGTTGTACAATAGTAGTTACACAGTTAGTACAATATTTATATTGCTTTTTATTGAAACGAAATAATTGCTAATTTTGTTTTTTTATTACATTTTTTCAATTCACTATAGTAGCGCCATGTTGGAATCCGATTCCACGAGTTCTACCGCTAGGAGCCTTTGCAATATTTATCTAAACGGATTGCGATACAAAAAAAAAACAAGTTAGAATCCCCGAAAGCGCAGATGGATCGGTTTCAAAAGTAAAAACATTTTCGTTTGCGAGTTGCGTAAATGAACGCAATAAAAGAGCAATCTTCCGTTTATCTAAAATTCATACAGATTGGGGCAATAAAACTGGCTGCATCAGTACAATCGTTGATTGTTTCTGATTGTGTTCAGGGCTGTCGTGTTCATTGAACGATAAAATATGAATATTGTGATAAAATATGATTAGGTAATTAATTTAGTAAATCAAATTTATAACGAGCTTTTGGTTTAGCTCTTGGCGTTCATTTAGTTTTTACTTTGTGTTTAATTTATATTTTATTTTTTAATGGAGCATGATTAAGTCTAAAACATTAAGTTTTAAAATAAATATGTACAGATAACATGTTATTTTCTAATTGAATATGTATAAATAATGTGTATAACAGAAATTAAACATACACACCGCGGCACCGTGTAAATCCGACAATTATCTGTCAACTTCTGTATTTTTTAAGAGAAAATAAATCTCTTTGTCTATTTCATACTATGTTTCACTAAAATATTGTCTTATAAAATGTGTTGATAACTTCAGATTGATAAATCTTTATAAAATATATATTATTCAGTTATGAAACGCAATTCAGCAAGAAAGCTGAAAATACATATAACTTCACTATATTTTTAAAGACGTGTATACATGTAGCTTACTAAATTTCGATTACTCTAGGTATTTTTAAGTGTTTCTTTTTTAAGTCCGAAGAGTCGACCCTAGGTTGTTATTAATATTATGAGAGACGTTGCTCTCTACTTATTCTTTTAAAAGAAAATGAACGGTACAACGTGTGCGCTATGTACATTACTTTGTTTTGTAACATTTTGCCAATTAGTATATAATGATACGTTTAGTGATCGCCACGACTACGTCAAAGATGGACGTAAGTTAAATCATACTTTTATAGACGACCAAAGACTTGGCAGTACTGAATAAGGTAGTGATTTGAAAAACATCATGCAACCAAATTCCCTAGACTCACTTCACAAAATTATTGTCTAACAACTAGTTAGTTGTTAGACTGTAATTTTGTCTATTTATGCTATGTTACTGTATAAATATTTAATAGCTTCTGAATAACACTCATTAAAAATCTTCATTCCTCTTTATTAGATGGCATTGCAATCCTTTTTTATATTTCAGGTCCCTTAGATGGTCCATTCCCTTCGTCTTTAAAGAATATGCCATATTACTGCTATCAAGTACCTTCGAAAGGACCATGTCAACAGATGATATTGGTTTGGTTTTATGATATAGTTAGGAGACAGTGTATGCGTATGATATACTCCGGTTGTGGAGGCAACGAGAACAGATTCGATAACCAGCATGCCTGTTATAATGCGTGCGAGAAGCAGAGAAGAATATAATATCGCACATTCGGTTAGACAACGGCACAATTGTATCCCTTGTTAAAGATTATTTTTAAAAAACTAAATGTTTTTAATTATTGCTAGTAACATACTCGTCCCTTAAATAATTGTGATAAAAAGTTAATTTCATGGTACACAGAATGCAGCAATATAATGCAAGAGTAAAACCATGAGTGCCAACAACATGTAGGTACATGACAAAAAAAGGTAATATTACAATATTAAGATTGCGATATGAAGATGAAGATAAAACTGTTGTTCCGAATTACCTGACTTATTAAACATGTGAAATATAGGTTCAAACACACTCTGGTTTATTTTCAGTAACATCAAATTATATTATAAAAAAAATATTTAAGAAAAAATAGATGGTCCAAAGAAGCAATTACGTAATGATATGATTGATAAAAATGTCTTCATTCCAATGGGTCGTTGTAATAAATTTCCTTTATTATTGTCGTTGTATTAAGTACCCAGACATTTAGGTAATGAATAAAATGTTAAATATCAAATATTTTTTCCAAGCATAGTAAAGCCTGAGTAGGTACTAAATACGTTTTGCCTTTGTTCGTTCGAATCGTTGACTTTGAAGTTACTTAATTAGAGGGCTGGTCGCATTTTCTTTTCTATTTAGATTGATTAATAATTACCTTAATAAGTCTATAACTAAATATAAACATTGTTCCAAACTTCATCATCATCAGCCCGTATAACGTCAAATGCTGAATATGGGCCTCCTCCGGGTTGGTGACCGCAGTATTATGTAGTACCGCACAAGGAAACGCTGCTGCCCGTTCCTTGATGTACGATTATTATACATGAAGTTAAAACAATTGGACCCTACAGATTAACGTGCCTTCCGAGACACAGACTATACAAAAGTTCCAAACTTATCATTATACTTATTGGTAGGAATGATTTTAATTACAGAGAAGTACTAATCCACAACATATGTTATCCATAGCATTAGTTTTTGTAATGGACCGATTTAAAACTTTAAAAGTACGCCTACAGTATATTAAATTTAAATATATATAAATAATTGTTTATTCCAGAAAAACTTACACATAATTTACAATTTACGGCGTGCATGTAGGTACAATAATAAAGTAGTAGGAATAATAATTGTGTAAATGTGTGCAATTACATTGTTAAACCCTGTCACCTAAACTAGGATTATCCTATTTCTATTTTGAATATACCTAATACATCTCTACCTAAAAAAAAATATACTGGTTTTACCGTCTTGAAAACAAAAAGTCATAAAATGTATGACATGGAGGTCTAAGGCATAGCTATTTTATTTTTTTACTGACAGAGTCAAAACTGTAACGGTAAAAATGCGTACCTATGTGGGTAGTTACACTATTTCGCTCACTCTTTTCATTCATGTGTGATAGCAGTCTAGGTATTATAGGCACCCATTCTATTATTATGCACCCGTTATGTAGGGTATATTTCCCTTAAGTAATTTATAAGATTTTCAAAACTCTAATTACTGAAATACTAGTACAAATATACTGTGGTCTAGATAGATTTTATTCCACTTACACAACCCACCATATTATTTTCAAGACGGTAAAAAAAGTCCCACAGTATAAAAATATTCAAACAGACTACCGGAAGATTAAACGCATAATCCAGGGTTATAAACAATAAACTATGTCACTAGCAAAGTAAAATTATATCGATACCTATCATTGATAATGATGACATCAAAACGAAATACGTTGTTGAATTATTTCCCATAATAGTTCGTTTCACGTTCGTTTTTACTTGAGTTATAAAAATGAAACGCAAAACTATTAGCAGAGAGAGTATATTAATAATAAAAATAACCGGTTTTATAAATAATATGCGAGGGTACGTTACAACCCGGTCTAAAGGTCGGACCTCGTAGGAGGCCGTCAATACCGCACTCTTCTGCTTGGTGATGAACGGTGACGTCGGCGATGGCCCCGGAGTCAGTCAGCGGAGCAAAGACGCTGGGTGGAATTTGGTTTGGCCAGCCAGCTGCGCAGATATTCAGCCGTGTAGAAACTCCCAGTACGGGAGGAACACGGCACTTAATCACTTGGGTAGCCGAGTATTTTAGAGTTATTATGAGGGTTTAGGCTTTTGACGCTATTGGCGGCTTATTGATGATTTCACAATTGAGATAGTGAACAATTTAAATAAATACAAGAATTAAGAGGTCGTACGCTGTAGAGGTACGGTACAGAACACTTAGTACGTGTCGTTCCTTGATAGCTGATCGAGCGTCACTCTAGAGAGAGAGATTATGTAGTCAATCTGTGGCTTAATGGATATGACTACGTTAACAAGTGTATCATCAAATTTAAATTTTGATTTATAGTCTAATCAATTTATTAGAACTTCTGATTTGTCGTCAATGCGAGAACAGAGTGGCAGTTTACCGGGGTTATTCATATAAAGTAAGGATAGGATAAAAGGCAAAAGTTTCGATAGCTGACTTTGCAAGTTTGTGGCTCTTCTTCTCCGTGATGTACGAACCAATAAAATAAATATTGTCGCCACTTTCCTGATGCACGTTTTTCGATATGACAATGTGCTATTTTCTGGCGTAAAATGGGGTTGATTAAAGTTTTTAGGGTTCCGTAGCCAAATGGCAAAAAACGGAACCCTTATGGATTCGTCATGTCTGTCTGTCTGTCCGGCGGTATGTCCCAGCCACTTTTTTCCGAAACAATAAGAACTATACTGTTAAAACTTGGTAAGCAGATGTATTCTGTGCACATGTATACAAAATTACTTTTAAATTTTATATACTTTAATCAAAACGTAAAATCTTTCAACCTTTGTTCTTGAGATATGCAAAGTGTTATAAAATTAAATGTAAAAGATGATCAAATGACTTGACAAATATTATCAACACACACACGTTTTTCTTAAGGCTATCCTTTCTGAGGCTAGTAAAGGCAATCTTTTTTCTTCTTACACCTACGTAGAAGTACGTTACAAGAAAATATTGAAATATTATCACCTGAAAATTTAAGTGTATTTGAGTGCATTTAAAGCGCTTATTTTTGTCTAGATCACGCTTGTTACTCATAAACCATGCGTAAAAAAATGATTTCAATGAATTTTGGCATATCAAACAAATGCATTTTTGTTATGTTATTCACGAGATGCGAACCAATTAATTTGTGTTCCGGGTTTTATTGGGAACGGATCGCTTTGAGTGCAGATTACATAGTTATTGTGGAGTTTAAGCTCCCGATCTCGACCTCGCTAGGTATTAATTTCCTCTCGGTTGGTATTAAATTGAATTCATATTAAATGGTATTTTAAAGGTATGTGGTTTATTAATTCAGATTTCTTTGATTCAGATTTACATCAGTGTATGCTCGCTCATAATTTGAAAAAGACTTTATCTATTTGACATGTTCTTTCTTTTATGAGTTATTATAAAAACAAGGTTGGTTTATAAGAATTTGACCGAGTTTGGAAAAAATCTATCAACGTCAAAATTGTTTGATGGGCGATGCCAGGCACGAATGCGGAATAGGTACATAAATAGTCATACATAAACAGATGGTTGCATTACATCTACTTTAACTGCGTTTGTTTATAGGCTCTAATAATATTATACATTAATATGTTAGATTATGAATATGAAACCCACAAAGCCTAAGGCCAAGGCTACACAGGTACGGCGATAGCGACGTGGTGACCCTACGTACAAATCTATCGCTTGTCGTTCCTCTTTTGTGGCCACCGACATATTTTCATATGAGTTTGTGTTGCCGTCACGTCCTCTGCCTGAAGACACGAGTCTTAGCACACGTCACCGAGATATCTGCTATCAATTCCAGCTTTTGTGTGTCGCAAATTGTGTTAAGATATTTAATTATATAGCTGCAGATACTGATCTGAACCGAGGTCGCATATCCGGTAAAAACCCCTGTTTCATTCATATGAATTAACAATGTCTATAGCAGTTTCGGTAAAGCAAAAATATCCGAATAAGAATCAAATTTGTTCGTCTTCATCCCTTCCGCCCTTTACTTGAGTAACCTTTTTCTTTAATACTTTTTGTATCTTATTTGCATTGTAGTAAAGTAATCCATTTCAAGGAAATCCGAGAATTCTACGATTACCTTTAAAATGATTCATGAAGTATAAAATTAATTGTGATAAAAAAAGAATAAATAAGGACTAGTGATATATTTTTGTACCATTCATATAGTATCTTATATTATTTTTAGGTAGGTATTATTTGTTCTTATCATACAGGACATTATAGTACAAAAGTGTGTTCGCAAATATACGTACGCTTTCTCTCTCTCCTCTCCTTTAATCTCTAACACCCGAAACAACCGATGAAAGATAAGTAAGTACAGGACTGGCAGTTTATCGCGGTATCCGAGACATAGAACCACTACCTACTCCTGACTTTTGGCTGGTTTTAATATATTCTTAATATAAATTTTCTAGTTACACAATTTTATTCCGACCTTATATTCAAAACCAGAACCAACGATGCACGGAGACATATTCTTCTCAGTTAATAGCTAAATAATCAAATCTGGCTCATGAAAACAACATCAACGAAGTGAACTCTGACATATGGCGAGCATAAAGAAAATGTGTAATTTTAACGACGACTTCTCCGACTCGGCAACTTCCTACTCAAGATAATCCTTGTTGCCATGTCATTGAAATTTTCGGAGTGACATCATTTACTTGGCCATTTGGGAAAACATGGAAACATTTCTTAAGCCGTGCGTGCTAAGTACCTCGTATTTTGAATAGGCTTTGTTTCGGTTAGATAAATATATCACAAGTGATTATGCAATAAAAAAATCATTTATAAATGTCTTACCTACTCGGATGAATTCCATAAATGTATTTGAATTGAAGTGTATTTGAGTGCATTTAACAAACGTTCTTCGACATGAACTATGAAAACTTCAAAGCTTTCCTTTAGTTGGAAATAAACAATTTTAATAACGCAGTTTTAACGCTTACTGGAGACTTAATCTTTGAATTACCGCTTCGAAATTCCACAAGCGTCAGAAAACTACTTAAGAGTTAAATAATGTTCCTTGAAAATACCGGCCAATTGTCAATGATGGAATAATTTAAAAGGCTAATTAGAATTTGCAGTGCTGTATTTTATTAAGTAAAAATCGTATTCATTTCGGCAAAAGCTTCATAGATAGTAATCGCTGCGATGACGGGTTTTTAAAACGTAACCCACTTGATTACAACTTGATGCGTACTAAATGTGTTCGTTTAGCATATGATAGCTTGAGTGCAAGCCCGTATAAATGTCCTTCAGTTTAAAGTTAGCGTAATTTTCTACATAACAATTATATCATCCAAAATATACATGCAATTTAGTATTGAATACTGTCTTAATGTAGGTATTCACTAGTAGTTATTGCAATTGGAAAATATTTCATCTGAAAATGATTTCGTTATCTGCTTGGGTCTTTTTTGTTCTATTTTCATAAAACATTAGCGTTATAAACATTTTTATTCAGAAATAGCGTGTAATTTTTTTAAGTAGAATCCGGAAATTAGATTGTGTAAAATACTTTAAAACAGAGAGAAATAGCGGCGAATAAACTGCAATACTGCTTTAAATGTAAATGCACTCAGTGTTGCAATTTATACCACGAAATAGTCCTTACAACAAATTCCAGTAGTTATAACAAGATGTGAACAACGACCGTTAACTAGGAAAATGTTGCATCTCTCTCCTCCCTTTTGTAATTAACTATATCTCGGGTGCATGGCACTAATTATCTTTGCCCTGTATCAAAGTAAATAGCGCCCGCTTAACATTCCATTGCATGTTGTGTTGGTTTCGAAACAAAGGTAAAGTTCTAGCTTGGAATATTATTTTCATCGAGTTAAATTATATTAACTCAGTTATGAAGAATAATATCGTTAACATGGTATAAATGTAATACCTATAGTTTTTTCTAAATTAAATTGTGTGGTTTGAATGTAATATAGTTTTAAATGAAGTAACTTAACTATTCGCTTCAAATATGCAATTAAAATATGTATTGATTTACGCGACTTCACTGTGAAATCCGTAACTTAAAGTAACCACATGATTTTAAGCATTAATTTAGCTATAGGCTACGTTCAGATATAAGTGTTTTCTACGGTCATTAACGTTACGAAGTGAGTATCGTATTACACATTAGCACCATATACAGGGTGTCCCAAAAGATTACGTAGCTGGGAAGGGGGGTGATAGGGATGGTCACAAGGGTCACCAGAAAAATATAAAAAATTCCCTCTGGGTGTTTAAAAAAATAAATGGCATTTTTTAAAAGACTAAAAATTTTACACCTTGTGCTAACTGTACCTACAAATATGGCTGTATTTAAAAAAAATGCTGTTATGTAATCTTCAATAACAACAAGGTCATCAACATCAAAAATAACAAGGTGTAAAATTTTAAGTTTTTAAAAAAATGCCATTTTTTTTTAAATACCCAGAGCGCATTTATTTTTTATTTTTCTAGTGACCATTGTGTCCACCCCTGTCACCCCCTTTCCCAGCTACTTAACCTTTTGGGACATCCTGTATAAGCAACATTTTGAATATTTTATGCACATTTACTGAAATATTATCACATACAATAGACACCACTATTCTTTCGATTCGCTTTAAAATCTACATGTCTACATAATATTTAGTACAAATTTATTCAGGAACCCAATTCGGAGTAAACCGTGCAAACCGTCCACATCTTTACGTGTACGTGTTTATTTATTTATTAGAATAGAACGCAACAAATACCTTTTACATTCGTTGGGGACATTACATTATTCTGTATGTCCCGCACCCGTATCTGTACAGTCTGCGGAAAAATAAGTATAGTTGCAATACTTGAATTTGATTTTATTATACAACTAGCTGACCCGGCAGACTTCGTACTGCCTCAATCGATACATAAAAGACCTAAACATTTGTATAAAATAAACTGGGCCGTAGAGACTTCGTTTATGCGGTACTCCTACCCCTACCCTACACTACCCCTACCCTACACTACTCCTACCCTACACTACCCCTACCCTACACTACCCCTACCCTACACTACCCCTACCCTAAAAAATCTTGGCAAAAAAATTCAAGTTTTTAATTAACAAAATAAAGCTCAAATTGACTCTACATTTTAGTTAGAAAACGTTTGTATGGGAAAAAGAAAAAGGCTGTTTTAAGGGGTTTTCAGGCAATTATTCGAATTTTTCTCGCCGTAAAAACCATCCTTGAACTTCCACGAACATTAAAAAAAAAGAATTAGCGAAATCGGTTCAGCTGTTCTCGAGATTTGCGCTTAGCAACACATTCAGCGATTCATTTTTATATTATAGATATATAGGTAAAGTTTGTAAGTTTGTGACGTTGTGGGGGGTAATCTCTGGATCTGATAATTCTTTTACCTATAGAAAGTTACGTCATTTGTGAGTGTCATAGGCTATATTTATTTCTACGGGAACGGGATATAAACAGGTAAAACCGCGCGGGACAGCTAGTTTAGGTATGTACCGCAAACTGAAGGTTTACAAAAGAGCGATGAAACGAAGCGTAATGAAAATTAAGTTAATAGACCGAATACGCAACTCCGCTGCACGTTACAAGATCCCACTTCAGAATAAGCTTCTAGCTTGCTTTACGTGGCCGTAGCCCAATGGCTAAGGCGCCGGATTTGTGATATTGTGGTCGCCGGTTCACCCATTGCATTACCGACATGAACCCACACGTTACACAAGGACTTTAGCTTCGGGCGATTGGTTCAGAAGAATACTAGTAGACTACGAAAACTGCTAGTAATCTTAATATAAAATAGAGGTGGATCGACAGAGGGCACTATATCGTATCTTATCGGTCTTTTATACGTATTTACAATTCTAATGAAATAGCAATTTTATTATATTCACAATGATCTTCAATAAGACCGTTAAGTATATACAAATTTATGTCAACATTATAATGCATAAATTCAATTGAAAGGTTGTTATTCAGAAATAGTTTTGGGTAAACGAATATTCAATACTAGGCTTCTATTAATAACTGATGATAATTCAAATACAAAACTACAAATTATATATCCGACAAGTCTATGAAATATAAATTAATTTATATTATTGTGTCCAATTGCATGATAATTGTGCGTTGTAATTTAATAAAACATGAAACTGTGAACAAAACTGCATCATTGTATGCGTGTTTTTACAGGAAATGGTTAATTGTAAGCTGACCTAAATTCTAGAGCTCAGAAGTATAAGGTCGGATATACCATTATACGTCGGAAACATTCGTCGTATGTGCCTTTACTGTAAACTGGCACTTACGACCAAATGCTTCTGAAGATAATTGTACTTCCGTCCTTGTGCATCTGAGGTCAAAAATTTCGTTTCAATATAATTCATAGAATCAGGCTACTTTTTATTCAATCAAGTTATTTACACATACAACATGAAAACAAACAATATAAGTTCACATTATTTATTTTAGGAGTAGTGTTTATACCTATTTTATAATATACATGCCCATCATTCATACAAAACCACAACTTAAAAAATACACACTTCATAGGCCCACTTAAGATGCCAAGTGCGGAAAACCTGCGCTACTATCTACTGAATACATATAGGAATTAATTATAATTTGTATAAATTAATATATTCATTTACTTGCTTCCATTGCGCGGTTTCACTCACGACCCGTTCCCGTATGTGCTTTATAATTAAATGCACCCGTTTTTCACCCCCTTATGGGATTAATTTTACAAAACCCTTTAATACCGGACCTTATGCCAGACTAGGATCTTACCCATCTGGGAGTAAAGCTTTTTGGTCTCTTGCCAAATCGATCGAAGCCAATTTCTGTCGGTCCTCTTTGCCGCCACTGCAGAAGCCGAACGGTTCATTAACTCACACCGCCAAAGAGAAAGCAGACTTGTTTGCATCTCTATTTGCGAAGAATTCACAACTAGATGCTGCTGGTGAAAGTCCACCCAGGCTACCTCATTGCACTTCCACTACGCTTGAGGTGCACATTCGGCAAAAGGTGGTACTTCAAATTCTTAGCACTCTAGATGTGAATAGGGCTAATGGGCCTGACGGCATTCCTGCCATTGTCGTGCGGTCATGTGCGCCTGAGTTGTCTCCTGTTTTGACTCGCCTCTATCGCTTGTCCCTGACGACTGGTCGAGTTCCAGTACCCTGGAAGATTGCCAATGTTCAACCGGTTCCCAAGAAAGGTAGTCGTGCCGACCCTGCCAACTACCGACCAATCGCAATCACCTCCATACTCTGTAAGGTTATGGAGCGTGTGTTAAACAACCGTCTCCTAGCATACCTGGAAGACAACGACCTCCTCAGTGACCGTCAATTCGGATTCCATCGAGGCCGGTCTACTGGGGATCTTCTTGTTTATGCTACTCACTTCTGGAGCCAAGCCATTGAGAGACACGGTGAGGCTCTTGCCGTGTCTCTTGATATCTCTAAGGCTTTTGACAGGGTTTGGCACGCAAGTCTCATTAGTAAGCTTCCGGTTTACGGTATTGCTCCCGAACTTTGTACTTGGATTCAGGATTTCTTGAGGGGAAGGTCGATTCGAGTTGTCATTGATGGCGCCTCGTCCGATCTTCTTGGTATTAATGCCGGTGTCCCTCAGGATCTGTTCTCTCCGCGACTCTTTTTTTGCTGCACATAAACGACCTGCTAGTTACTCCCGGTATCTTTGGGTATGCAGACGACAGCACACTCTCGTCTAGTCTAGTCAAGTGAGATACTTGTCTGATGCGAAGTCTGCGTCAAAGGTCCAGTCGTTCAGGGAGTCGATGATTGAGGGGGTGAACTCGATCTTGGAGGCTGTCTCCTTATGGGGTGATGCCAACCTGGTTGGGTTTAACCCCTCAAAAACACAGGCGTGTCTTTTTTCGGCGAAACGGAGTCCGTTTCAACTGACTCCGACTTTCCGGAATTTCTCCGTTCCGATCAGCGACCATCTTGAGCTGTTAGGGCTTGACCTCTCTTCTAATCTAAACTTCGGTCACTACATCGAGCCCATTGCAAACACTGCAGCCAAAAAACTTGGCATTCTCTCCAAGGTGAGGCGGTACTTCACATCGGAGCAGCTCTTAAGTCTTTACAGAGCTCAAGTTCGCTCCTCAATGGAATACTGTTCTCATCTTTGGGATGGGTCTGCTAGATATCAGCTGGATGCTCTGGACTCATTGGAGCGCCGAGCGAAGAGAGTCATTGGCAATAACTCACTGGTGGAGGCAAGTCTTCAGAGCCTCGAACACCGTAGACGAGTAGCCTGCCTATCGGTTTTTTATCGGTTACATTTCGGGGAGTGTGCGGAGGTTCTACTTAACCTGATACCCCCTTCACCCTTCCATCACCGGACGACTAGGCGCGGCGAGCGGTTTCACCCTTTTGTTGTAGACATTCCTTCAATACGCACGAAGCGATTTGCTTCTTCTTTCAAATGCGGACGGCTAAGGAGTGGAATTCTCTGCCAGGGTCGGTTTTTCCGGAACGCTATAATCTAGACATCTTTAAGGCTAAAGTGAACAGACACTTTCTAGGCAAGCGTGTATCATCTTAGGCCTTATCTTCGTCTTCCATCAAGCGAGATTATGGTCAAACGTAAGCCTATATTTAGTAAAAAAAAAAAAGAACTTATACATCACAGAAGGAAGCCATGGGTCGAATGTCCCGCGTCCAGCTTCAGTAGTTTTGTCTCGGCGTTGATAAATCACTCAGTCAGGGCAAGCTACTTTATATATTTGTATCATTATAGCACTAAACACAAAAATAATAAGCTCCATTTATTACGCGTCCTGAATAAAATATGTAAATCAAAGATATACATTACCAAAAAATGGAAATATCTTCCTTAACACATGTTGCCTGCCTTCTTTGATATGAGGTTTTTGAAATGAGGTGTGAAAAGCGCCTTGGGGCTAGCAGGGGGAGGGCCGCTTCTGCTGTAGATTGCACAACTACTTGATCTAACCGTCTCGAGTGATTCCATATGGGTTTCGAAATATATATCATCTTCTTCTACAGCCCGTTTACGTCCACTGCTGAACATGGGCCTCCTCTTAAAATACCTTGGCAAGCCAGGATCGTTGAGGGATATTGCCATAATTACCACGCTTGGCAGACGGATTGGTGATCGCAGTAGGATGTAAACCTTGAGCTAATAGATGCTGCTACCATCAGCCATGTGTCCCTTAGTCGCCTTTTACGACACCCATGGGAGGACATGGGGTGATCTATTCTAAGCCGGAAACCACACTGCAAAAAATAAGAAATATATATGAAGTTAGCTTATCCACCTACTGTATTTTTTTAAGACAACTCCCGCTCTAAGGAAGTATATATCCTCGTATCCAGAGACAAAGCACACCCAAACTGAGAACAAATGGTTGGTCAATGGTTCATACAAATAACACAGTGTTTTTCAATCCGTGGGTCGGCCCCCCCACGGGATTGCGAAGCCAGACTTGGGGGTCGCCATCAAAAAGCTTTGTCAACTTACATTGTGCTTATTTACAAAACTCTTGCAACTTATTACAAAAATAAAATACATTTTAATGAGGTTTTCCGCTTAGAGCACCCGTACGAATTGCACCTGGGCGTACCGCAACTGCCCGTATCCACAAAAAGGTGCGCTTTGCGGATTTGAATTTATTTTAAAAATGTTGACCACGAAGCGCACCTGTGACTCATCAGCCTAATGCTTGAATTTATTTGTTATTCAGGCAAAGTAAATATATCGATAAAGCCACTACAAAGTGTATGTGTAATTATCGAGCCACCGGTACTTGAACTAGCCAAGTTAAGGTATTTTTTATATTGCTAAACAGGTTACCTTTCGTGCCAACCCCAATTTAAATATGACTTCGAAAATAACATCGTGTATCCATCGCGCTTGTTTGAAATATGTATCAAATAATTTTCATTCAAATTCGTAACGGGTAGCAGCTGCATTTCATAAAATTTAAATAACAACCCACAGGCTTGTTATAGAGGTTGGAATTTCATGTAATTAGCCATAAACACTTATTAATAAATTCTGGCTTTCAGTGAATAGTGTAATAGATGCTAAAGCTTTGTACATAATTTAATGAATTAATACCGTAAGTAGTAGCGTGTAGTAACATAGTACATTGCGGTTTCATTCATGTTGAATATTGTCTCTTTGCTACTAAGAGTGGTAAGGTGAAGTTTAGTTCATCGACATTTTATCAGAAATATTATCCATGTCTGTTGTAGATTTTATTTGAAATAGTAACTAACTCAACTGATGTTTAGTTGAGCATTAAAAATAAAAGCTTGTAAAAAATTTGGCATTGAAGGAGCTCAGTACAAGACAACGTCCGTAGCGTAGCGGTATTAAGCTCGCTTTAATTCTCGGAGGTCGTGGGTTCGATCCCCACACCGGACAAGAAATCTTGTAAATTCTAAGATATCTTTCTGGGTTTGGTTGAGGGACTACCCTCCGTGCCTCGGAAAACATGTTAAGCCGTTGGTCCCGATTGTTATAACATCATCTATAACAAACGGGCAGTCGCGTTTCCCTGCGTATTACAATATAATACTGCGGTCACCAATCCTCCTGCCAAGCGTGGTGTCTATGGCAAAAACCCTCCCTCGGGAGGAGGCCCATGTTCAGCAGTGGATGTTTTACGGGCTGATGATGATGATGATAGTACAGATTGTTATATGCAAGCAACATTAACATGATTGAGTGCGGCTCGGTTACAATATATGGTTATCAAGAATATATTGAGTCTAGAAACCATAAACCTAGATATTGTAAGCTCATACGGCTTCGGTCTCCTAGTCCTCTGAGAGCACTAACACTCTTAAACTATTATAAATAAAAGATGAAACACTTTATAGCTGTATATTCTTGGACACATGCATTACAAAAATTTCCGGGTCCGGTTGGTTGAGAGACCCTTCGTGTCTCGGAATGCACGTTAAGCCGTTGGTCCCTATTGTTATAAGATAATCTATAATAATCGTATATCCAGGAACGGGCAGCAGCGTTTCCTTGTGTGGTTCAACATAATACTACGGTCATCAATCCGTGAACGTTAACCGGGCTGATAATGAAACAATTTTTTTTATTGAAAATCGTTTATTAGCACTGTGCCAGATAGTTGAGCAAATAAACCGCGTTCTATTGCTATTCCATCCCACTGGATTTATTTCCAAAGCAAATTCCCCAGAATCAATGCATCCGCACTACCGTTTACTAGACACCTCTGGTACCAAACGTCACACACTCACCTCTAGATTTATTACTGCACAATTTCCTCCCCTCTCTTTGAAACTACGCGAATGTACAAATATTGGTATCGAATTTATCTGCTGTATTATTGTTCAGATAAGTACATTCGGGTATTGAGTTATTTCATGAGCAATGAGATTTTATAGTTGAGTCTTAGTATTTGAAATTCGAAAGCTTTCTTGTTAGAAGCCATTATTTATAATACGGGTGTACGGATTTTATTTGTGTTCGATGTCCATTTTTAGTGTTTGTAGTCGTAAATAGCAAGAAATAACGTTTTAACATATTACTACATCGTGCTTTCTAAAGATTGTTATTTTTATTCCCAATATTTATTGAACTGTTCTTGAGTTAGTGGTGTGTTGTTTTGTTAATATACAACAGGCGAGTTACTTGCACGTTTCTGATATTGTATTTTATATAGAACGCTTGTATTGTTTTTAATAATTCTGAAGTTATTAAAATAATGAAAAATTCGACAGTATTATACTTCACTGCAGACTTTCTTATTGTTCTAATAAAACATCACCTACAGGTTTATCTTGCAACCGTCGTTTTTTTTTAAATCGGACCTATTATTGTAACAGCTTACCACTCAATTACAGCTATCCTTATCATCGAGGTGTGCAGGTAAAGAACACCAACAAGAATATTAGCAGAGTTATGCAGTCTACTAGTATTCTTGTTAACCCCTCGTGCTAAGCTAAAATGATTGTGTTACAAGTGGGTTCACGTAGCTAGTGCAATGAGTGAGGATCGAACCGGCGACCACAAGATCACAAGTCCAACGCCCTAGCCATTGAGCTACGGCCGCTTCTCTATATCAGCAGAGGAGTATGTTGCGCACGCTTATAGTTACTATAAGCGTGCGCAACATACTCCTCTGTTCGCGCAAATTTCGTAAAAACCTACAAATATATAGATTTGTATGTTTGTCATACCAACATGTATACTTATAACATAGAAATAGTGTGCAATAAAAATTATAAAAAAAGTCATATCGTATATCCACAATAATTTACATGTTTGAAACACTCGCACGGCTTGGTATGCGCTTCGCAAGCTAGCGAGGAACTTTAATGAATCCACGTGAGGACGGTGACTCGCTGGCTTCCTGACCCAATTCTGTGCTCATTAACGTGTGGCCACGTTGCACCGGACACCACAATGCGATGGATTACTTATTCAGTGCATGGTTTTTTCGATGCAAAGCGAACTACCAGGATGTTGCTGAAGTTGTACCATATTTATTCATATTGAGTAGTGTTGAGGGATGTCTGGGCTGAGAGGAAAATGATGGTAATTGCGAAATGTAATTATTAAATATTAAAGTAACTATTCATCGTCAAAATTGCATTTTATCCATTCCATGGGTAAGCAAAGCTATGTGAAGACACTGCATTTAACATGGGTACAGTGTTGACATAATATTATAAGAAACCGCATCCTTTCTATTGCAACTCTGCCCTGCTAATTGTACTTGCAGTAATGGGTCATTTTTTGGATTTTTCACTTTTTTGCCTAAATGACATTTCAGAACCCTAATATATACATAAAAAAATTGAAATCATAATATATTTTTTTATTAGAAACATGTTTTTTTATTTAACGGGAAACGCCGTACTTGCCCTAAAATATGTTTACCGCGTTTATCTTGAAATCGTGATTTTGAAAGTACTGCGTTTGCATTAAGGAGGGCAGAACTATGAAGCTAAAAAAAAGCAAAATTGAGATATGACATTCGTTTAGGCTAGCATATCTAAACATAATAAACAAAGTAACAAATATTTTTCGACATAGATATGTGGTAATCTATTTGATACAAGTCAATAAAATTGAAGTGTCTGTTTCTGGAAAAACGACAGGTTTTGACTTGCTTATAAATGTGTATAACACATAACAAATACGCAATGAAAAAAAATGTCGTCTTATCTGTGTGTCTATTTGTTCCAGCTAATCTAAGTAAAGGCTGGACCGTCTTTGACGGAACTGGCATTGTTTGATAGCTTTTAGAATTTTTGTTTTTACGCGGATGAAGTGGCGGGCAGTACCTAGTTTATAACTACTAATTCATTTGTACTGCATTATGATAAATCTGCCTCGATAAGGATGGAGCCAAACCGATATAATTTATTATTCAAATTATCGTTTTGTTTCACTTTCGGTGACAGCTGCGATCAATCATCAATTCATGTGTTATCTACATAGATTTAATGTGAGCAAATACGTGTGTTTCACTGTCCGACCGAACGTTGAATGGTATGTACCTAAATGTACGTGTAGAGAGTGTATAGAGCACACGCGTTTGCCACCTGTCGTCATATTCAAATTTCAGCATTAGTATTTTGCTACCTATTTATCTTTGTGGAATGACATTGCGAGTTTATTGTAACGATAATAAATAGTGAATTGTAAACAAGTCATTGTAGAATTGTTAGCTATATAATTATCTCTATGAATTATAGTTATCTAGAGCTCCAAAGCCTTTTCTTTTTGTCCGGGGAGAAATGCATTTACGCATACATAAATGCCGCGCCGCTGCAGCGAATTCGCGCTGGCTATGGGATATGTGGGACTCGCCCTCTCCGTAGCGTGGTATGCTAAACTCATAACACGAGGAGAGGACCCTTCACCACTAAAATCCCACGGACACTCATTCGATCCGCCGTTGGCGGGGACCGGGTACGCACAAGCAATCCGGCCCCCCGACGCCACAGCTCCAAAGCCTAAGGTCCGATGTGCCGTCATAAGTCAGAAACATTCGTCGTATGTGCCGTTTTCGTAAACTGACCAAATGCTTCTATCTTAATAGTACATCCGTTCTTGTGCTTCATAGGTGCTAGATATTATGTATATCGCTGATTTATTAGTTTATCAGCCCATATTCGTCCAATGGCCTTCTTCCTAACATGCCTTGACAAAGCAAGGTGCTTAAGGATATTGCCGTAATATCCACGCTTGGCAGGCGGATTGGTAATCGCAGTAAGATGGGAGTATGTTTGAGTAGCGAAAGCTCGCTTTCAGTCGCGGAGGTCGGTTCCATCACCACTGGACATAAATCTTTGTGTAAAATGTAAGATATCTTTCCAGGTCTGCCCACCTGCCAACCGTTGTGATTATTGCTATAACCATATCAATCAAAAGAAATTAGACAAATAACGACTATTGTGACTAACAATTATCAAATTTGGCATAAACATAATAAAATGCCTTAACATTTTACGGTTTTGTTAAGATATCACTAAATCACCACGATGTAACTACATAAGACCGTATTTTGTTCTCGATACTGTTTTGTTGCTTTTATTCTGTAAACTTCCTGTTTTAATATAACGTATATTAAAACAAGAAATTTACAGCCGTGACCTAAATTGAATCTGATGTTGATGTAAAGTCATTATTTATTCAAGCGTTCAAAAGATTTAAAGCTTCTAAACAACCATTTTTTATTAAATATCTAGTTGTATTCCCTATCTTCACTTGTAGTACCTGCATTTTCGGTTATACGTGTATTGTAAAAAAATCAAAGAAACGAATACTTTATAGATTACTTGAGAAAATTGCGAATAACTATAGGTACCGATTTTGTTAAATTTTGTCCAAAGATTGATAATTGTAAGTAGAAACTAATTTACGACCAGCTAAGCTGGCTATGACCAAATTACGACACACAATTCTGGTGTCGTATTTTGGTCATGTTTGCTATAATCCCTTTGTAAACAATTGGTGGACCGCTAAGTGCAAAATAAATTACATGCGGTACAGCTCTCAAAGTTGGGTCGGATTTTGCGGGTCATTCGTCCTTCTAAAATACTGTGATATATGATATATTTCAAGAGAATTCTGCTTCTACAATCTGTGTGATGAAAAATCGGACTATAAACAAGGGTAAACGATGTGTTTAAGATAAATGATGTAAAAAAGCTTTTTATAACATTTCTGATTACATCAATGACAAAATTGCTTGAGAGCAACTCACTCCGAGTTGATCTGACACAATGGTGGCAGTACCCTTATGTATAACGACAGTAAAAATATTGATATATAAAAGAGGATTACTCTCAGTTCGTGCCTTTTTCTCTAGTCAGGTGCCATGTATCGAACTGGTAATATTAGAAAAAAGGGACGCATTATAAAATATTTTAAACATGTTTAAACGAATATTTCGATTTAGTTCTTTGATACCTAATGAGTTTCGTTCTCTTTCTAATTACAGTAAGAACAGGAACTTGGTTATTACGTTTAGCCATTGTTGCTGAATGCGCTACACCAGCTTTATACATAATATTGCTGCGGTCGCTAACCCGCCTGCATAAAACTCTCTTTAATGGAGAATTTCCAGACTGGTGATGATTAACACATACCCTTTTCCAAATTGTTAGTTCTTTTTACTGATCGGGAAAAGTTTGGATGTCTGACATCCATTTATAATTTATGAATGTGCAATCATCTATCGCCAACATTGCCAATTAATAAATCGATAACCATTACAATCAAATGTGGTAAAATGTTTCAGATGCATAAAACGGATTAATTTGCAATAAAATAGATGATTTTATTTAAGTTTTAATTTATTTAAGTGCCTATTACTAAAAGTGTCGTGGGTATTTATTTAATATTTAATTCAATAGACACAAGGTGTTTGAAGATAAGGAGAATACAAGGAAAGCCAATTAATGGTATTCTTTCTACTAATTGAAACAAATCCTGAGGGAATTCCGCATTCTGTAGCTTATTCGAATCGAGGTTTTTGTTTGTAATATGTGTTACTTTAATCTGTCACAAATTTTGTCATTCACATCCATTTGTGAAAGAAAAATAAATATACCTACTACATTTATTATGCATGTAGCCGACCACTGTCTCTCTAGATTTTGTTCATTTATTTTTTGTTATAAATAAAAAGTTATTCTAAGAATTTTATTAACCAAACAATTTCATTGAAATTAAAGTATATGAATAAACCAACATTTTGAATAAAAATTCTTCAGATTTCAGTAATTATTCAGTATTTCTAAGATTATTTTGCTTTTCTTACTCTCGCCTCATGCGAAATTGATTCCACTTTTTGTGTTACAGGTTTAAAAGAAAACACAGTAATATCAAATGTCAATATTTTCACACACTCTCGAATCAAAGGAAACAATACAAGTATATCTAAAACATCACATTATAATGGTTCTGTTTTCCCTTTCAATTTTCGGAGCCCGAAAAATTACGCACATTCATAAAATCTACACTCCCTATAAAAGGAGAAAAATATAATGTATTTTATTGTTTGTTTCAGGTAATGGAGCGTGTGAAGTCTCACTTTCTGTAATATATGTACGTATTGGTTGTTTAATTTCCTGCTAGGAAACCATGGTATGAAAAATGTTATTGTTTTAGGATTTTAATGTTAAATTGTGCCTACAATAACGATTCGAACGTATACGAAGCTTTTCGTATGTAGGTGGGTTTATTGCGCTGTTAAGGTTACAGTGTAATTTTATGAAACAATTAGTGATTTTAAAATCACAAATAGCAGCTTAGATGACTTATGAATGAGTTTTCTTTTGGCAACATAAGTTATAGAAAAAAAGACACATACTTAAATTAAGTCATTTATACATTTTTCTTTTTTTTTTTGTATATATTATCAATTTTCCATACAATTCATAACCACATATAGCAAAAATTTCTTATATTCATATGCTACATATTACAATTGTTCTTACAATTTCAAGACGAAATTCTTAGTTTTTTTGCTCATTGTGAATTAACCTGATCACAAGCGTTGGCAGCTACCGTAATCAAATTTGCTCACTTCTGGCAACTCTCATAATATTGTCTGCAGCTTTTGTTAGACCTGGTTATACAATTTAGTTAACTACTGTCCGCCCGCTGTTACATTAAGCTCATTACTTGGTTAACTTCATTTCCTTCAGTAAAATGCCTACGAGTGTCCGTAAGTTTGAATTGGAAATCTTTTATCAACGTTATTTTTATTCAGTTAAATATATATATGGACAATCTCCGTGGCGCAGCGGTATTAGCGGCTCGCTTTAAATCTCGGTGAAAATGTTCGATCCCGCGCCTGACATGAAATCTTTGTGTAGATTCTAAGATTTCTTTCCGGGTCTGGCTGGTAGAGTGACTATCTTCTGAAAGCACGTTAAGCCGTTGGTCTCGATTGTTATAACATTATCAACAATCGTATACCAGAAAGAGGGGTAGCGGCCTTTCCTTTTGCGTTTCAACGTATTACTTACTACGGTCAGCAACCCGCCTGCCTAACGTGGTGACTATGACAAATTCTACCTCGGGAGTAGGCTCTGGTTCAGTTCAGCAGTGGACGTTATACGGGCTGATGATGTCTAAATAGACTAATAGTTGTATTCAGGAACAACGCTTCAATCTCAGTGTGACTTATTGAGAATCTAACGTATCGTATCGTTTTCATGAAATAGACAAAAGACATTCCCAAAAAAGAAAAAAAGTGACAACCTCCGTAGCGTAGCGGTATTTGGCTCACTATAAATCTCGGAGGTCGTGGGTTCGATCCCCACACCGGACAGGAAATCTTTGTGTAAATTCTAAGATTTCTTTCCGGGTCTGGTTGGTTGAGGGACTACCCTCCGAGCCTCGGAAAGCACGTTAAGCCGTTGGTCCCGATTCCTATAACATCATCTATAATAATTGTATATCAGGGAACGGGCAGCAGCGTTTCCTTGTGTGGTACAACGTAATAATGCGTTCACCAATCCGCGTGCCAAGCGTGGTGACTATGGCAAGTGCCCTCCCTCGGGAGGAGGCCCATGTTCAGCAGTGGACGTTGTACGGGCTGATGATGATGATGATTCCCAAAAGTTCCCATTAAGAACATACTTAATGCCTTGTGCCCAGCCTCTATACACAAAGTTAAGTAGTACTTACTTATTTTAAGCAGCTCGTTTACGTCCACTGCTGAACATGGACCTCCTCTTTAACAGACCTTGGCAAGCCATGGTCGGTATGGAATATTGCCGTCGATTAGTGATAACAGTAAGATATGAGTATCTTTGAGCTTATAGATGTTCACCAGGTATATGTCCCTTAGTTCCCTCTTACGACATCCATCGCAAGATATGGGTTGCTCTATGGATATGGGGTGGCGGGTTACTGACTACATAGTAAAGTAGTTACTATGCTTTAAATAAAATGTAACTTCTTCTTTAATTCCTTCCTAATTGTTTACGAAAGCTATTAAATCGTAAAATTAAAATATATTATACAATATACCAAGACAGAGAAATATATTAACTATATTCTCACGCGTTATAAGCGCTAAAGCTGCTTTATGACCCATAGTGAAACGACCGTGCATAAACTTTCGGTACATTCGTATGTGGATAAAGACGACTGCCTCGCGATGATAATAGACGATTTTGATGTTATGGCGAAATAAACGAAATAAACGATTTTTATTCAGCACTTAGGTATTTACATACACTTGTACTTGTCAAGAAATTTACAATGCATATAAAATTAATTATAAATAGGTAACATTTACTATTAAATTATGTTTAATTTATTTCAGGTGTGATATAAGTCTGTCAGTCTTGTGTTAGTTAACAAGCTCTTAATATTAACGTTAATATCTATTTACTATATTTATTTTATTCAAACATTTTATGAATAAAAATAAAATAAAAATATAAAATATTATAACACATTTTAGAGTGCAATGACCGGTCAAGCTAGAAGTAAAGAGAAATATAGAGGACGTGATCACTGGCACGGACTACAGGCACTGGATCACACGACAGGGGCAAGGGTCAACGCGGTCCTCGGTCTGTCCGGCGAGGATCCTAGCCTAGCTAACCTGCAGGTTTCTCTAGCTACCTAAGTGGACGGCCCGGAGAAGAAACTCAGAAAGAAACTCCGGTTTATTATTTTTCGTCTTCTTTTGTTCTGTATCTTTTTTTTTAATGTATAATTATTTTTAATACAGTTTGCACAGTATGTGGGCTGGGGCACGCCTCTTACAGTTATTTCATAGAATAATAAACAAAAAAGATAATTGTTCTACTCAAGCGGATGAAAACTCTTGCACATTAGGAAAATAATAAAATAACGTCGGTTGCACCCCATCCACATTTACAGTTAAAATAAACAAACCTAAACAATGTCAACCCAGACACTATCAATGTGACAACAAGACTATTAATTAGTTATAACAAGTAAATACCCTCAACTGCAAGCCGACCAGCCACCGCAAGCAGCACCCGTTCACGAGTATGACGTGTGACACAGCCATCGGCTCCCTCGCCATATCAGAGGGAAGGAGGTGACCCGCCCCACATCGCCGCCGCAAGAAATGACTTTCATTGTGAGCATGACGATCTTACAGTTTTGAGTATCAGAATCTAGTATGTAACATTTGGATTGACCATTGTATAGAATGTTTCAGTAAAATATATAAAAAATAATATGCAATGTCAAATACAAAATGAATCATTTCATTAAATCTTATGATAGATATAATCATACAAAATACGATAGGTACATTAAAATGTCATACAAGCGTTTATTCTTAAAGACTTCAATACATTTTTACGTTTTCCTGGTTAGCCAAGCGACCAAGCGTTATTATCATTTAAATAGTCATTCAGAGCGTAATAAGCCTTTCCCATTAAAATTTTCTTAATTTCCAATTTAAATTTAACAAATGAATGATTTAAGAAATTATAAATTTTGTGTGACGTAACTTTTAGGTACAATTTTACCTAGTAGTGACGTCACAAGCCCCTCCTGAACTTAACTCTTGCCTTATAGTTTGTTGTTGCTCTGCATCTTTGACAAATTTTATTGATTTAGTCGGACTCTCGCACGAAGGGTTCCGTACTATTAGTAAGTGCCTACCTAAAAATATGCGTATAAAAGTTCTTGTAGTTCGTTGTAACTTTGATTGATGTTAATAATAGTTGATTGAATAAAAGGTAAATTGCGGTTTACGGTTTATGACGTATTAAAAAAAACTACTTTACCTGGTTGGTTCAAACCAATTTTCGGTGGAAGTTTGCATGGTTATGTACATCATATATTTTTTTTAGTTTTATCATTCTCTTATTTTAGAAGTTACAGGGGGGACACATATTTTACCACTTTGGAAGTGTCTCTCGCGCCAACTATTCATCTTAGAAAAATATGATATTAGAAACCTCAATATCATTTTTGAAGACCTATCCATAGATACACGAACGGGTCTGATGAAAATGTTTTTTTTTGAGTTTTTGTTCTCAATATGGCAACCCCATAATTTATTGTTTAATTTTGCTATTTTTGTGTGAAAATCTTAATGCGGTTCACAAAATACATCTACTTACCAAGTTTCAACATTATAGTTCTTATAGTTTCGGAAAAAAGTGGCTGTGACATACGGATGGACAGACAGACGTGACGAATGAGGGTACCGTCTTTTGCCATTTGGCTACGGAACCCTAAAAATACTTGTCCAATATTTTTTAGTAATCTAACTACCGGACTAAATATATTTTTTTATTTTTCATGCCTATTGCTAGTTAGGGACATTGTCTAGATAATATGTTAAACTTGTCCTACTTAATCAGGCTACCAAGTTTTAACTTAGTTCTTACTGTGCGGAAAGTAAATTACCATAAGGTAGGAAACTTTTAGGGTTCTCCGTGCGCTATAACTGTATTTCAAACTAACTTACTATGCTAAGTATACTTTGGTAGAGTTCATTCTACCAATCTGAATAACTTCCACAAATTTTATTGCCAATGTTTTCTATGACAGTTAATCTAATATATAAAATTCTCGTGTCACAGTTTTCGTTGCCATACTCCTCCGAAACGGCTTAACCGATTTTGATGAAATTTTTTGTGCTTATCCGGTATCTATGAGAATCGGCCAACATCTATTTTTCATCCCCCTAAATGTTAGGGGTAGTCCACCCCTAAATTTTTATTTTTATTTTTCAGACAAAGTTAGGGGTAGATCAGAGGTAGGTGTAGGGTAGGGGTAGGGTAGAGGTAGGGTAGGGGTAGTGTAGGGTAGGGGTAGTGTAGGGTAGGGGTAGTGTAGGGTAGGGGTAGTGTAGGGTAGGGGTAGTGTAGGGTAGGGGTAGTGTAGGGTAGGGGTAGTGTAGGGTAGGGGTAGTGTAGGGTATGTATCGATTGAGGCAGTACGAAGTCTGCCGGGTCAGCTAGTTTATAGATATATTTAAGTATGAAACTTTATGTACGAGCCCACTCGCAATATTCAAACAAAGAACATAATTGAATACGAAAGGCTGCATACAATGCACAATCAACCCAAGAAAGTTGGTCGGACAATTTTAACTATATTTCATTTTGCTGGTATATTTGAATTCCCATTGGCACAGTGTGACTCGTAAATTATACGCAATCATCTTTGCTGGCACAACGAGCTGAATGCTAAATTAATGACTTAGAACTGTGTTTGACTTAAACTCTTAACTGTTAATTGTCCTGGCGACGTAATTTTGCCCAAGACGCAAACTTTTGTGGTTTATGTAACATACCGCACATTTTCGGAAGTTTAAGGGAATATTTGTTTGTACAATTTTCCCTTGTGAGTAATTATTTATCTTTACATATACCTACCTATTAGTAGGTTTCTGTTATTAGTTAATAGTGTACTACCGCGTAAGTGACAGTGGCTTGTAACGTGTAATTTAATCATGAATTCATCAATTTTGTTAATATTTCTAGACCTCAGAAGTATAAGGACGAGCATTTGGTCGTAAGTGCCAGTGTATAATAAAGGCACATTACGACGAATGTTTCTGACGTGTAATGGCACATCTGATCTTATGCTTCTGAGCTCTAGATTTTTGTATACGGATTAGTACTCTATAAATATTTTTTTTTCATTTTTTCGTCACTAGCGACCCGCCTCGGCGTCGCACGGGTGTAATGCTGATGTATTATACATATAAACCTTCCTCTCGAATCACTCAATCTTTTTAAAAATAAACCGCATCAAAATCCGTTGCGTAGTTGTTAATATCTAAGCATACATAGGTTCAGACAGACAGCGGGAAGCGACTTAGTTTGATGCTATCAACTATGTAGTGAAGAAATACTTTTTTTTATACTATGTATTGAAGTAAACATCAATTTACGACATTTTATTTTCAACCTTACTAGCTATAGTCACTATCAACGACTATTTGTTTACTGTTTGACTCTAACGGTGTATTATATTTCTCAGTTCATTGCTATTCTTAAATGACGTTAGTTTCTGCACTTAGTTTGAAAATAATTGGATTTGCAACGAAATCACTTTGTGAAAAGCGCATACCAAATTGAATTTCAGCTCACATGTTATAGCTTAACTAACTATTGTTTCTCGCTGCAACGTTTAATAAGCGACTGTGCTAAGGCGCCTCGCTCATTAATACTGCGAGTCCAACGCCCTCGCCACCGACACATTCGCTACTTAGCGTCTTTAACAAACGACAAGTTTCCAAGTGCCTAAATGAAATACCGACATAGTTATCTTAATGAGATAATCAACAACTGTCTTAATTTATTATTAATCTATACTTAATGTTACAGAATGAGGATATTTGTATTTATGTTTCGGATGAATAAAATCTTTAGCTGCCGTACCGTCTTTCAGTATTAGATAGCTTATTCAAGAATAACGAAAGCCATATTTCTATATGGGCGTGCATAAACATTGCCATAGACTCAGAACTAGTTTAAGGTATTGTACTGTACATGGACCTTAGATACGCGGAGTACAAGAAAGCTTTAAACAAACAAAAAGTTAATGTCTAATCTGCAATAACCTATACATAAAACTTAATAATTAAATTTACCGACTGCGTAATTTTGTTTATACTTTGCCACATATCAATGAAATTGAATCCGAATCGAACACAATTATTTATATTATCTTGGGTAAAAATATGGAACAAGCTCCCTGAAAGTGTAATAAATGCACCCACTTTGAATTCAATTAAAAACAGATTTGACAAATACTTGAAATCACTAGAGATACACGCATTAGCTTATTAAGCTGCTGGTGTGGTTACTATGTAATAATAATAATGAAACGTAGGAAAAACCGTAGGTTGCATCTAGTTTTGAATAAACAACAACGGTCGCAATTGGCCCGTCCAATATTCAATTTGATGTCAGAGGTAGCACAAGTCAAATTTAATTTACGTTGCGGGAACGCGTTAAATACAGCTTAATTTATGTTAAAACGACCCGAAGGAAAAATAACGTGGAACCGTTGTTTTTGTTAACTTGTTTTTGTATCTTTTTCCTCCAAATATTGTTGTAGCAACAAGACAGTGCTTGGTAGAAACATCGGAATTTTATTGTCATTAGTATTGCACAGTGTTTGTAACATTGTCTTTTGGGAGCGCATCGCATTGCTTTTCGTTGCTGCAGTATACTACAAATAGATCCAAGTACTATCCTCAAAATGAAATAACAAAACTCACGTAGATACTAATAGTCACAATATTTTGGGATTCTCCCGACTCTTAGTTTGCAAAGATTTTCGTATACGTTGTAGTTTGCGGGCATCTTAGTTCCACTAAACTCCCCTTCATCTAAAAGTCATAATCTCTCAATCCCTCCGTCAGCGACCGCCCCGAGCCAATCCAATCCAATTTGCGCATTTGTAGTTTATAAGGTTAGAGCTCTGCTCGCCATTATGCCTGGTGAAGTAGCAAAAGCCTCGTAGCTAACTACATAAACGTCCGACCGAAAAAATAAGATTTTTGGAATTTAGAAATGTGTCAATATTCCAATATATGGCTATAAATTTGTATCTGCATAAGTAGGTATTATATATTTATTTTGAGGAGGAACCTTTTTGTGCTTCAAGAACAACAGCTTGCTATTTTATTTAGATACATTTATACTACTACATTACAATATAAAATTTAAGTATTTTTGTAATAGTAAAAATAACAGGTTTTCCCTAAAAGGAAAGACTTAAAAACAACACTTATTTTTTTGTAGAGGTAAACGGTCGCAGGCGACAACTAGTCTACGTAATGTATAATTTTGGTAAGAAATAGCAATATCATAATTAAGCAGCTCGTAACTAGTAATATAACGTTTGCACTTCTCTAGTTTAGTGGCTATTTCGGTATATCGGTAATGTGAACTATCAGGTATTTTAAAGTTAAATAAGTTAATAGTGACTGTAGAAGTGGGTCTGTACCCGTAGTTGGTACTGAAATCTAGTTTTGTGGTTGCGATCGCAAACCCAGACAACTAATTCTGTGCTTGCAAAGTCCCATGTGACACGTGCATTTGTTTCCCTAGTGCGGAACTTGTCTTTTGTTAGTTTTTTCTCCTTGTTTTATAAGTTACCTACACAATATGCCAATAGTGTTTTAATATGGACACAATCCAAACTTACTCGTTTGGTTTTTCTTTCACAAACACGAAATCCATGTCTTACTTATAATATACATGACATACTTAACCAATTATTTTTTGTTTTATTGTTATAAATCTTCTTTGACCAAGGATTATTGCTCCAAGACTCCCGCGATGGCCTAAGCATTGTCGGCGTATCGGGTGAGTCACTATCTGGACAAGTGGACATACAAGACTGGGCATGAGTGTGTCGAGTTGGTGAAACTCGGAATAAGAATCACTTATTATTTCGTCATCTGGACATACCGATATTTATATGTGTGTCCACTTAGTGAAACTTAAGAATTAAGCTTTTTTTGTTTTCGTTGACTGGACACACACTCACATTTTACCCGATTTCATGACAAAGTACAGTCACGCAGAATTTTTTTTTGAATCACATTCATCATTGGCCTCTATTAGGCACGGATCATTTTGTATGTCATGGTAAAATTATTCACCATTTGTGAATTTTCTAAGATATTACACCGATAGTGATCGAAATCCACTATGTCACTATGCTTGTCTATAATCGTCATCACGGAACTAGTTTTATTACACTCTTTTGTATTCCCGAGGTGACCGGTGACTAAAAATGTCGTAGTCTGCTCGAATTGTTGACACAGGTAATAAATCCCAACCCGGTAACCCTTTGGTCATATTAGCTGTTATCAATTTACTTTATTTTGTGTGTGCATTAAGTGCAGTATTTGTGCCATTAAAAAGTGACGTGGATTTTAATATAGGTAAGTACTCAGTCAATTTAAGATTTAGTACCGTTTTTGTTTCTTTTATCAATGCCACTTTTTGATTTTATTTAATTTTTATAAAAAAAAAAATCTTATTCAGTTTTTCATGTAAAAACAAATATGTCTTTAGAAAAAGTATCAAATCACAAAGAAATCGTCTAGTTTTTTTAAAAGATGGATTCAAAATATACACCTAAGGACAAATAAAGATAAATCTTCAATGTAGCGTTGTTCGAAAAAGTTAACTTGTCCGGTTGTAATCAAATTAAATTTAACTTACACCATTATATTAAAAACAACTGATCATAATCATGAGGGTGATACAACAAATAACGAGATTCTAATAAATTTAAATGATTGCGAGATAGCTGTATATATATATATAGCGAGAGAGATAGATGTATATATATAAATAAATCATCTAAGTAATATAATTGTTTGATAGATACATATTGGTTTTATTTAAAAATGTTTCTTACATAAAACGAAAACGATTATTAACCCGACTGTACTTCTTTTTCGCAAAAGAAGTAGGTATGACCAGTTGACGAAAACAAAAAAAGCTAAATTTAAGTTTCTCTAAGTGGACACACATATAAATATCGGTATGTCCAGATGACGAAATAATAAGTGATCCTAATTCCGAGTTTCACCAACTCGACACACTCATGCCCAGTCTCGTATGTCCAGACATTTCAACAGTAATTAATTCACACAAAATTTTATACAAACGTTTTTTATTGCCGTAATTTTATATATACTTTGCCAGTTTGTTATAGAGCTACAAATGGCTGCGTTAGCACTATTTTAACATTAGTATGGATAATATAGATAAGACAAGAAAAATGGACCCTGCATTATCCAGAGAAACAGCTTTTACAAGTTTGTATTGATTGGGTACATATAATCCCACATGCAAGCGGAAAGCAAATAAAATAGTCAGTCGCCACCCACACCAGCTAGATTGAATCTTACTCTGTTTTACTTGTGTAACCTTACGGATTTATTTACCTACTTATTTGTATTTAATGATTCGGGCTGCATACAGTGTTACTGCCAACTTATGCTACGAAATCGATAACAAAATGCTGATTTGTAATGCAATATCGCTTCAGGTTGTCGCGACCTCTTTCTGAACGATTCAAATATTGAAAATATAGTGCCATTACTTTAGCAACTCACGATGTTGTCGTTTTAAAATTGAAACTTTATAATGTAAGTGAATGCGATAATAGAACTTCGGATTAGATTTTTGATAAGTTAAATTTAAAATGAATTTTTGCAACGAATAAATGTTGTCTAAGCTCTGGTTATTAAACAACAACATTATTTGATTGTATTTCTTTTTATCATTATTATTTATAAAATTATCTTACTTATATTCGCGGATTGAATACATCTATTTATTAATTAATGTTTTTAGTCTTTGCTGATCGGCTTTTGCGAAGATCCTTTATCGTTCTGTGTTCAATGAAGTAGCATTTCCTAGACGCTTTAATGAGATCTGTCCATCTTGTGGGCGGTTGGCCATATGAACGTAGATCCTCTACTCTACCTAGCTTGACTAGACATTTGAATGAGCTTTCGATGAGTATGATATGTTAAAAAATCTTGGGATTCACACCTCGAATTCTTATAATGAACGAGGCTTTGTTTTGTTTAAGTTGAACAACTTTTGTGCGGTGAGCCGTATTAACAAAAACATCATATAACAATACCATTACAAACTAACTATAATAAATCGTTAAAACAACCTATAACATTAAAATATAAAAATATTCGTATTACTCTAGGTAGTATTTCAATTTAGCACAAATGTACTATGTTCTTCTCGATTGATATTCGTGGTTGTCAACACGAATATCAATCGAGAAGAACATAGTACGTAAATACTGATCCCGGCACGACCCAATTTCACAGCACAATTTGCTCGTACTACCTGACAACTATTAACTATAATCCCGCTCTAAACGGTTACGTTTCCGAAGGTAACTGCCGCACTGCACCGGTTGGTAGCTTCGAAATTATGCGCTAGGTTTGCAGCTTTGTTTTATGAAGCTGAATTCAACTTTGAATTTCGAGTTATTGTCTGCTATACCCTTATGTGCTGTGCGGAACTATTGGTTTCGAACTTTCAAAGATATCTTCTCACCATCGTGTTTAATTTGACTTACTGCGTGGTACGTCTAGGTATAAATCGTCGCGTCGTCTTGATAAATTAGGGATATTATGTGAATGTGTCCCTCATTAAACAAGTCATAAAAAAGTTTTGACATTAAGATATAAAAGCTCTCATATTGTTTTAAAGTTTTTAATACAGTTCCAAATATTTTTATGATGTTGTATCCCAAACCAATATGAGAAGCAGTAATTAGTTTTTATTTTGAAACCACACTCACAGCTTTCACATTGATATAATTGCAATAATTATATTGGACATCACCAACATATTTTGGCACGGAACAAAAATGTTACCAACTTATTTAGGCACATCTGCAACATGCCACCAGACGTCATTAATCCTACCCAATTGACCATATATAGCACTTTGTATTATCATTATACCAAACAAAGAAAAAACATGTAGGTAAGCTTAGTAGAGGTAATGATCTTAGCAGTTCTAGTATGCCAGAAGCCATTATTAACAGGAAACACAAGACAGTAAAGGATTTACAAGCCCAGCGTCACATGGACACATTATAAGTCATGCTGAATTTAAAACGTCACCTATGGGTTACCTAAACACAGCTAAAATTCGAATATCCGACCGATATCCGACGTTTTATCGAATGATTCTTTCTTTGATTGTGAAGTGGCATTAAATGCATTAACAAGTCATCAGGGTGAACCTTAAGCTCTTGGAAAAGAAAAATCTTGTTTAACATCGACAAACTGAATTATAACAAGTGGAACTTAATTGCATTGCAAACGAATCCTAATTAATGAATGTACAATTGTTAAAGTTCACTTCAGTCGTGGACTGGACAATTTCATTGTTTCATAGTTCTTTGCTCTTTTGTTTTGTTAACATTGTTTACTTCGTTCTGCTCTCGAATTTTTTCACACCTAAAGTAAGAGTTTTCGTAACTATTTTCTTTTTACGCCGCAATACTTTAAGAGCTTTCAAATGAATCGTATTTTTTCCTTTCCGTTTGACATTTGTTTTGACTTAATGGATTGTTTTTCGATACTAAAAGTACCTAAAGAGTTATTAATATAAAGGTACTTAACTTCAGAAGTCTTTAAAAGTTTAGGCAGAGACTCCTACAGTACCCGTCACTGTAGGACTAAATTATTGCGGTGCGCCATTTTGTGTCGTAATAATAATGCATGTCAGCAACAGAAAAATGTTTGTTGTCATTTAAAACAGTGAAATATGTTCCGCAAGTACCCCATTCCGTGCCTTAAATACTACAACACCAAAACAAAGTGCTTTTAATAACGGCTTGTGCAGTAGGACGTCCGCTGAATCCCAAATTACGGTATAACGCCCATCCAGCGTCGCTATTCGAAGAAAACAAATTAAAATTTGAATGAAAAAGCAAGACCAATAGCAAATTGTAATAAAATTAAAAATGAAATAAAAAAAACATTGCAATTCGCAACTTGTCTGTTATAAAATTTGTAGAGTGCAACGTGCAAGACTATTTTGATTTTGGAAATCAATATTCTGACCACCGCATTAAATAGTAATAGGTAAATATTGGTTTGTCCAAAATCTACATTTTTTTATTCAACCTATTTTGTGCGATACATGTAAAGCTCTAAAGTCTTTGAAAGAAGATGATCTGATTTCGTCTAAACGTCTTGCAGACTTATTCTTGGCAAGGTAATTTTATTTTGCCTATCAACAAACATTATCTGACAATGTTTTCAGCAACTGATTTTGTTGTTGCAAAAATTAAAAATTAATAGTTTAAAAATGATTTATTTATTTATTTGTGTTATATGATATAATAGGTACTGGTTAATATATTTATATATAATGACTTGAATGATATTATTAGTTGACGCTGTATGTGTAATTACTGTACTCATTTAAATTAAACTGGGACCACGTTTGCCAAGAAGAGATCCTATGTCATATGTATTTAGGTCAAATATGCCTGTCATATTTAGACCAGATTTGATCCAGTGATGATGAAAATGTAACTTTTTTCGTTATCATAATATAAGTACCTACAGCTTATTATTGTCTGTAGTTTTCTTTATTTGGTAGTAATGTGTGCAAATCTATTTATAATTCTAAATTTAAATGGAAATAAATTAAAAAAGTAAATTATACTTATTGAATATTGTAACACCATAGTGTTGTTTTGTGAAAGTTCCAAAATATATCAAGTATCTCTTCCATTTGAAATTCCAATTAGCTTATTTGGCAATACGGTCACAGTTCCTTTCATTGCTATCATATCATAAAATCTTTATCAGCCGCAAAGGCTTATAAATCTTAGTAGCAATTTAATGAATTATTTTGTCGGGAGCGCTGTTTGGTCGCGTCTTTACAAAAGAAAATACGAGTCGAGTCGCCTTGATAACGCTAATTAGACAGACCTATTCGCAAACAAAGCCGCCCGGGCTTCAAACCTTAATGGAATCTGTGAAATGGCACGTTTCTGATGTCATTTTAACAAATAATAATGGGCAGGTGCCAGACGAACGAACATTTTGTACACTGTTGTTTGAATTCTACGATGCGAAATTAACTGACTATCTCCTTTGTAAAAGTGAATTTTGTTAGTATTTTACAGCTTTAAGCAACAAACATTTGTAGATCAAAACATTTATTTCAGGTAATTTTGTTTTAAACAACTTTTGTTCAAGGGGCGATTGAAGTTGAAATAGTTAGAGCTCCAAATGTGATTTGTGTTTCCTTACATGTTGTTTTTCTTACTGTTAGAAAGTAAAAGTTGTTGGTTTACATCATTACTAGTTGTTTGCCCAACTTTTGATAGCTCTGATTTTCCTCTTTTGTCTTAGAATGAGTTTTGGAATAGTTTTCTTCGCGTAAAAAATATGCTATCCTCTTCTATTTTAACCGTACGTTTTGTTTGTTGTTTTTTTTCATTTTTTTAATACAGAATTTAGATCGCCTGGTTTTTGATATATCTACGATCAGTGCCCTGATGCGTAGAATCTAATTGTTCAACAAAATTGTTTGCTCAATTATAATCTAAATATTAATTTAAATGTTTAACGTGTAGCGCTTTGCTGTGATATTTTAGTTAGGACACAAGGTATTTTCATATATATATCTTATTTATCTGATAAGAAACAAATAGTATACGTAGACGGCGTTGCTTCAAAAGAGCATTTGATAAAAATGGGCGTGCCCCAAGGATCTATTCTGGGTCCTTTTCTGTTCTTAGTCTACATAAATGATTTGCTATACATTTTAAATAAACTGTCAGATATAGTTCTTTTTGCTGACGATACCTCATTAATATTTAAAGTCAGTAGAAAAGATACCAACCTTATTGAACAGAATAAAACACTTAGTATACTTTCACATTGGTTTTCTTCAAATAATCTTATAAACGCGGGTAAAACTAAATGCGTCAGATTTGTGCTACCAAATGTAACTAACGCTCACCCAATTGTTTCACTAAATGGAGAACCGTTAGACCTAGTTCCATCAACAGTTTTTCTAGGTATAACATTAGATTCCAAACTGCAATGGGGCCCTCATATTGAAAAATTAACCGGTAGACTTATTCCCACATCTTATGCTGTCTGGAAAATAAGCAAATTTTCAGATGAAGCAACTGCTAGACTAGTGTATTTCGCGTACTTTCATAGCATTATGTCCTATGGAATACTGCTTTGGGGGTCAGCCGCTGATGTCAATAGTATTTTTATATTACAAAAAAGAGCAGTTACGGCAGTATTTACGGTTTAGGTAGTCGCGATTCCTTGCGTACCAGGTTTAAAGAGATTAATATACTTACCGGTCCCTCTGAGTACATATACCAAAATATCATTTTTGTTATATTCATATAAAAAAAAGTGATATTCATAATGTTAACACGAGAAATAAACATAAAATTGCCATACCCGGTTTTAGAGTTAGTAGAACCAATAAATCATTTATGGGAAATTGTATTAGGTTTTATAACAAACTCCCTAGTCATGTAACTGAATTGCCTGATCCAACTTTTACAGTATATATTAAACGGACTATATTGAGGATAAAGACGTTTGGCTTCATAAACCTGCTTGCGCAACACTTCCTAGAGACCCTGTATCTAAATAAAATAGTAGTAAGCATAATAGTGTAATGTTCTGTGAACTATCTGTAATTGACCTACTTACATATATTATATTCATAGACTAGTTCTGTCTCAAATTCGTTTATTTTTCTATTAGTTTAAAAACACAATAAACAAATATTACAAAGACAACCTTTTGGGCAAATAATGTGTATGCCAATAAATAGTTAAAGTAACTGGAACAAAACCTACGTTCTGCCCATTTGAGTATGTTTTGCCGGACCGTCTCATGTGGGTCGTGTTAAAACCGGCAGTAGAATAACCCACTGAGTTTGTTTCGCCGGATCTTCTCAGTTGGGGCGTATTGGATCCGGTGGTAGCATTAAAGCGCGTCCGTCGTTATATACTCATGGTCCACCTAAATAATGACAATTGTTCTAATATAGATAGAACAAGCTATTTGACACAATATAGTTAAATAATAAACTAAGACTTTAAGACTAAAATATAATTAAAATAATAACTTAAATACTTGTTTAATTTAAAAATTTATAAAATATGATAATTATAGATAATAATACTAAATTACTGTTTTGACTTAATAGTCAAAACAGTAATTTTTTATTTAGTATTGTTAGCACTTGTTAATAACAAGTGCCTGTCATAGGTTTACGTAAATAGAAATGATTTTTATTTAATTTATTTCAAAACGATTAAAAATAAAGCAAAAATAAATAAATGATCTCAATATAATCGATTTTCAGACTCTTCGGCTACTATTATTAAAAAAGAAAATAATCAAATGGAGTTCATAAAGGTTGTAAGGAATATGTATGTACCTTACACAAAGAAGCCATTGAAACATTTATTTACTTATTAGCAATAAAATTTCAATCCAACATCTACAAAATAAAGACACTTACTTGCAACGCTTACAAAATACAGTCTTAGTGGCGTTTACATTCATTCGACATTAATACAATCGGCGTTCAATTGGCGTTCTGGCCCCATTAGCCTTTTTGTTCAAAAGGGATCACCTCAATACCTACTGCCTGGTAATGCCTGATGGTCCCAGATATCGTTGTTAAGTAAAATTGTAAGTATAGGGAAGAAGAGAATTATGTTGGGGTTTTGTTCTTTTGTAGTGTTTTTTGGCAGTATGTAGTGATACAGTGTCGATATTGTACATAGATTTGGCATTTCAAATATTCAATTGTTGCAAGAAAGAGTACCGGTTGTTTCGGCACAACTGGGTCTAGTTGGTTGAGAGACTACCCTCCGTGCTTTAGAAAGCACGCTAAGCAACAGTTTAAAGTGCTTCCTAAGGCGATAATTGGGACCAACAAATCCCGATTGTCATAATATCATCTATAGCATTTATAAACCAGAGAAGGTGCAGCAGCATTTCCTTGTGTGTGACATTATATAATACTGACATGATCAACCGGCCTGCCAAGCGTGATGAATATGGCAAAAACCATCACTCAGGACTTTAGATGTGATACGGGCGCCATCAGCGCACTTTTTGTCAGTTTTGTTCATATTTCTTTTCAAATTCTGATCGTGTTCATAAAATTATGTTCTAAATCTGTTTTTAGAAGATACGATCTCGAATCACTTTAAAATTCTCTTAGAGAAAACTTAAACTGCACCTGTTCCTGTTATAAAACATTATTTCATTTCAGAATATTGAATTTTCATGCTCTTGTTTGAGAATGATCCGTGTATTATTTGAAGAACCCAACTGACAGTAATAACTGAGTGAAGTTTGATTAATGACCGTCGCCTGGAGTCTCAAAATATTCTTCAGTCTCCTTTCACTAATCGTTATTTGTCTGCGTTATCACATTTATGTTTGGCCGAATTACTAAGTATCGTTACCCATAAGACGTATTCAACTTATCTTGCTTACTTCCAAGGCCGACATTCTTACAAATATTGGATTTGTTATGGAAGAATATAGCTAGAGTAACATTTTGTCTGATTTGGACCTCCTCCAAATTGTCAAAGCGAACCTTGTAAAGGAAGAAATACCTTGCAAGATGCTCCCAAATATATTGCAGACATGATACCTATCCAAGATTCTTTGAAAGCAATTCTATTTAAAACAGTCGTTCTCTTAGGTAACATGGAGTTTTTACTTTACAACGAGCTCGGCAGTTTTAAGTATTATTTGAGTTTATAAATTTAAACCCGTTGGAATAGGCTGAATGTATATTCACGCTTCAATAAACTGCGATGTTTATTTTGAATGTTGTAATACTGAAAGCTTCAAATGAAGTTACTGTAGAAAATATTACTAGCTGTTTTATTATTTGCACTGCTCGGACTTTTATTTTCAATTGAGCTATAATATTAACTTTAATATTTTTTGAGAGAAATAAGGTCATTCAATCAAGTGCTGCGTTGCCTATAAATTAACTTCATGTCGCAGTAATATCCATATATCATTTAATTTACTCTGCACCCAAATTATAGTCAACTTGCCAGCAATTTTAAATCGTTAGTATGGAGGTAATGAAATCGTTAAGCACTGGAACTATTTACATTCAATTTGCCAGGTGCATAAATCCTCTTAGTCTAAGTATATTGGGTTACCTACACAGATATTAACTATGCGCAACTTTCTATAAGTTTGCACGTCGGTTTAAGTGTTGTTTGCAAATTAAGTTACTTGGATAGACATCGTCCCCGGCTTAGAACTCACTTATTTTTTTTTCTATTTAACGACTCCGCGTCATGGTCGCGACAAACAAATACGCGTATAAAATATATTGGTATCTAACCTCACATACCTTTCTGTATCGTCTACTTGAAGGTTCTATTATGTTATTGATTAAATATGACGTCTGATAGTTTTTACCAAATTTGTGCTATCCCGTTTGCCACATCGAACAGTCAACACGTTTTTAATGGAAACCTGTTGGATTATTCAACACGATGTAATATTCAGCTTTAGTAAATGTGCTTCCTATGCAAATGAGCGAACGAAACAAATTGAATATATTTCGCTTTATTAATAAATCTATTAATCAAAAGCGGTGAGAGTGCGGATTCTTAGGGAAATTTATGTTGGATATTTTTATGAAACAATAACTTTTTTGTGATTGTCATTTTGTATTGTTATTGTTGGGTAACAATTTGATTGCTTTGAGTTTAGCATTTCCTGTATCAAACAGCTTCGCAATGTAGCTTGAGATTTACTTGATAAGTAAAGCATCAGTGCTAGTTCATATTATTACAACATTTTTGACAAAATAACTGCACCGGTGGTGACTCAGTGTTTGCTTATGATATTTGGTGTTCGGGCTTTGATTCCTATTTGGGACAATAATTTGTGTAAACCACAGATAGTTTTTCTTAATCTAGGTGTGCTTTGTGTCCATATTATTATATTGAATGTTTGTAAAGTCTGATGCGACACAGTGTTTAATTTTCCAAGTTTATTAAAAAAAAAAACTTGAGAGGTGTCGTGGGACACCAGGTAGGAACGAAGTTCCTTCGAAAGTATTTGTTTGTAAACACGATTGTGCCCCTTATTATTTACTAGCTTTCCGCGCGCGGTTTCACCCGCGTAACTCCCGTTCCCGTTGAAACTTTATAATAAAATATAGCTTATAACCTTCCTCGATAAATGGGCTATCTAACATTGAAAGAATTTTTCAAATCGGACCAGTAGTTGCTGAGATTAGCGCGTTCAAGCAAATAAACTCTTCAGCTTTATCTATTATGGCAAATAACTCATTATTAGGTACCAATTCTTTGCGTTTTTATACTCGTGATAATTTCTCAACGAAATGTCCGATTGGAATAAAACAAAAAGTATTTTACTTCTACATAAATACCCTTGATAACAAAATGCTTAATTTGGATAAGGATTAATATTATTATATACATTTAACGTAGTTTCTTTCTTCAGACGATTTAATATTTTTTTATGAACATAAAAGCGGTTATTGTGACTGAACTATGATAGTTAGATATATGCTCTCGCGGATTTTTTTGTAGGTCTTAATAAGACCTACAAACCCGTAGTACATCATTTTGTTCTATTGTCAATATTTTTTGCAGCGCACGCATTAATAGGTTTTCGCTTTTACACCTTGGGTTACAAAATCGCAATTTTCTTACGGATCCCTAATTTTTTTGAAAATAAAATATAGCCTGTAACCTTCCTCGATAAATGGACTATCCAACACTGAAATAATTTTTGAAATCGGACCATTAGTTCCTGAGATTAGCGCGTTCAAACAAACATTAAACGGCTTGAACGTTTGAGTGGCTATAGCAAAAAGTGTCGTGACAACTTTTCGTAAGAATTTTTTCCGTCTAGCCCCCTTTCACAACGCGCGATAAGGAACTTCGTTCCAAAAGGAAACTGCTGCGACCACAAATCTGCTGCCAAGTAATGTGAGTACACATCCGCTAGCCAAGCTGACGAACAAAAACTTCTCTTGAGAAAAACCTTTGCCCAAATAACCACGTTAATCACATTAACATGTACACACTGAAGATAATGATGGATTTGGGTATGGTAGGTTTAGTTTTCGGTGGCAATGTTTTGTTATTTTAGTTTGAACACTATCCTGATATTTACATAGTATGTATTCAGATACTACGTAAATATAACAAATATTTTCTACACTAAACCCAACAAAATATCGTGAAAATAATTAAAACTAGACACGGTACCTATATTAAAAAAACCGGCCAAGTGCGAGTCTGACTCGCGCACGAAGGGTTCCGTAAACTTCCGTACCAATTTCAAGTGCCAATTGCTAATTGAAAAGCGTATGTTTATGAAATTAAATAGTTTATTTTTAATTTTTATACTTACGATTTATGACGTATTAAAAAAAAACTACTTACTAGATCTCGTTCAAACCAATTTTCGGTGGAAGTTTGCATGGTTATGTACATCATATATTTTTTTTAGTTTTATCATTCTCTTATTTTAGAAGTTACAGGGGGGGGACACACATTTTATCACTTTGGAAGTGTCTCTCGCGCAAACTATTCAGTTAAGAAAAAAATGTCATTAGGAACCTCATCATCATTTTTGAAGACCTATCTATAGATACACCAAACGTATGGGTTCGATGAAAAAAAAAATTGAGTTTCAGTTCTATGTATGGGGAACCCTAAAATTTATTGTTTTTTTTCTATTTTTGTGTGAAAATCTTAATGCGGTTCACAAAATACATCTACTTACCAAGTTTCAACATTATAGTTCTTATAGTTTCGGAAAAAAGTGGCTGTGACATACGGACGGACAGACAGACAGACATGACGAATCTATAAGGGTTCCGTTTTTTGCCATTTGGCTACGGAACCCTAAAAAAACACCTAGAAAGAATTCTATACATACCATTTCCAAAGGCTGAAACGGTGCACATTTTTGTAAATCCACACTTTTAACGTGTACCTTGGATTGTATACTATAAAATTTGTAAAGAATTTTACAACTATTTTCTCTTTGCAAAACAGCACATGTTATGTGACAACTACTTTCATGTTGCATGAATGAATGGCCGCTGTCGTGGTCGAGGTGTCACGGGGCATGTAAATTCTTTGCATAAAACTGAATAGAGGAATGTAATAGTAGAAGTAGTTGAATACGTTTAAACGAACTGAAGTGGACGGTTTGTGTTTTTGTTTTATACTACTTTGTAACCTTTAATGTTATCATTTTTAAAGTAAATCGTAGTATGAATGTTGGGCTTTGTCATGATACATAGATACATAGATAGATATTTTATTGGTGTGTATGGTGTGCATGTAATTACTTTTACTGACCTTTTTTTGATTGATTGATTTCGAGTGATCAAGAATATCTAGTGTCTTTTTAAACTTAACGAACCTCAACTCTATCTTTATTGGAATATTAAATACTTTTATATCAGTACATAAGATGTTAGCTAAAAAAAAAAACGGAAAAGCTTAAAAGAAACGGACTGCAAAATTTGTGCTTCCGATTTGTTTTTAACTTCCGTAAATATGACCATGTGTCGGAGTTCCGATCACAATTAAAGTGGTTGCCAATTGCCATATTCTGTCCCTTCTGTTTTCGGTTCTACGTAACCCAAATGCTCCTTTCTAACTCCGTGAACGCTTTGAGTATTTAATTCCACGGGACAAAATTGGTCGTACAGCTACCTCTCTTCTTCGAATGTTTTAACACACCTCCTGCCGTTTTGATGGGTTTTTCACCATTCGTGCTGTACGCCTTTGGAACTCTCTTCCACATGCTATACGTGCCAGTCCATCTATTGACGTATTTAAAAAAAGAATAAAAGATCATTATCTATCACATTAGTATTTTTTATAATATGCATTAGTTTATTGTTTATAATGTTATATTTTGGATGTATGTAGGTATTTCTATATTATTATGTATTAGTATGCGTATTTGTATTAGTCGGATATATATAATAGTCTACTCTACTTATTATTATTGTTTCATCTAAAGTCTGTCGTGTACACTGTTCTTGCCCATTTTACCTTAATTTACACTCTGAAAATGGTTTGCTGGAAGAAAACTCATTAATGAGTTAAGCTCGCCATTGTACATCACCTTTAAATGTTGTTTTTTGCTCAAATTTCATGTGTAAAATAAAGAATAAATGATAGCTGTCTATAAAATTGAAGATAAAATTCAGCTCCTTGATCTTCAAAATCGATTCTGACTTAATTCGTTCTTGATTCTGAATCTACAAAAGCTATTAAAACGATCTGAGATCCATAAGTTTTAACTTCATTAAGCAGTTTAGAAACTCTATCAAGATAAAACTTGGAGGCGAAGTTGCCTTAAAACAAGTCACTTATTTAAATAAGGACAATTAGAAATGTTATACAAATTTTTATTTGTATCAACTGAACATGGCTGGCGAGTTGGTGATCGTAGTATTATTTAACACTGGTGCCCGTTCTCTAGAATCCGATTGATATAGACGATCTTATATTAATTCTGACTAACGTCTTACCGTGCTGTACGAGGCACGGAGGGTAGTATCTCAAGAATCCACAACAAGGAATCTTGTTCGGCGCGGGATCGAACCTTCAACATCGAAGCAAGACTTAAACTGCTTTACGAAGGTTGTATTTCTGTAATCTTTTACTTGACGTTGTCATTCTATAGGATGGTAGTCACTGTAAGGACTATAATTTTGAATATTAATTAAAAACGTTTTCTACTTTATAACTTCAACATGTTAGTGTCAGTTTTAAACCTTAACGCAACTAGGTGAAGGGAATTGAATGAATGAATTATTTCTTCCTTTTAATACTTAGGGTGGCGGAAAGTAGGTCAAGGTGCATGAGAAATTATATCACGGCACAGCTCCCGGGTTGAGCAAATATGGGAGATGTTTTATTTGAAAGTGTCTAACGGGTTTTGCTGATGCTCTGTGATTGCATATTTCAGTGCCAGTTTTTGTTGAGTGGAGTAGATGAAAATGTCGATGAGTCGATGGGATTTTAGACTACTGACGCTAGTGTGCTCGCGGCAGTCATTTGTTTTTGGCTTCGTTATAGGTTATGTTGCACGGCAGTCATTTGTTTTTGGCTTCGTTATAGGTTATGTTGCACGGCATTGTTGTCTTCATCTTTCGGCATAAGCCAAATAAATGATGAATAAATGAAATGTAGTGAATGTACGTGGAATAAAATTTAGTCAGAGAGACCATATTAGTCTGTATTTTCATGGACTATTCATAACTCGGTGTAGACACTAATGTTACTTGTAATTGCTTTATGTATCTAATGTGCGCTGTTATTACGATAAATGAATCCGTGTATATCGTATTCACGTAATATGCATGTAATTTTTTTCTGCAATAATATATTAAATAGAAGTTCTTCGCGCGTGGTTCTTCCGTTCCCATGGGAACTTTACCATTAAATATAGCCTATGATATTCCTGGATAACGTAGTTTTGTTATGGTAAAAGATTTATTGAAATGTATCTAGTAAAAAGCCTATTCAATGCAAACAATCTATCCCCGCTTTATAATATTAAAAAAACACGTAAATTAGATTTTCTTTGCATAACCATACAGCAAATATTTATTATATTTGACTTCATATAAGGAGGAGTTAAACACTATTTTACGCAACAAAACAGTTTTTTTTTCAGACGGGCATTATGTAGTTAGCTTGGCTTTTGCTACCTTACTAGGCATAGCAAAACAGGAATATTCACTGTCCCTCCTCATTTTATAGGTATTGGTTCTCAATGCGTTAGAAACGTGACATGATTCGACAGACAAACGTTAATAATATGTGATCGAAGGCCGATAATCGTGACACCTGTCACACGTCCCTAAAAATTAACAATAGAATATTTTCTATACGGTATTGTGAAAGGAGAACCCACGCGTGATTCGTTTTTATTGTTATGTCGATTTCTGATGATTCTAAAAAAACGGTGTATGTACCTACATACATCGCATACATACTATTGTTGGCTATTTTATATATAACTAGCTGCCCGCCCCGGCTTCGCATGGGTGGACTTTTATGTAGCCTATGTTACTCAGGGATAATGTAGCATTGTAATGGAGAAATAATTATTGAAATCCGTTCAGTAGTTTTTGAGTTTATTCGAAACAAACATACAAAAATACAATCTTTTCCTCTTTATAATATTAGTATAGATATTATAGCTTATGTTACTCAGGGATAATGTGGCTTTCTAATGGTGAAAATGAATGACGAATCATCGAAATATGTGCAATCTGTGTGTTTTTTGAGTTTATTCGTAACAAACATAAATACTTTACCTCTTTATAATATTACTAGGCATGCCTTTTAAGTTCTGTCGTTTCCATATTTCCCGGCAATTTTGAATTTGGTACTGTTCTATATTCGAATGTGTTTAAATTTCGAATCACAAAACAGTCAAAAGTATTAGGATTAATGCTATTGTTTAGTCACAGCGTCGATTGGAATCTGTCAGGTTACGTACGAAAATGAATCTTTCTAAGGAAAATGTTCGTGCAATAATTTTCTACAACTTTAGAAGAGGCCTGACACGGCTTCAGTGTTTTGAAGAGCTAACATCTGTGTTCAGTGATGAAGCCCCATGTCTGCGGACTGTCGAGCGCTGGTATTTAGAATTCCAGCGTGGACATACTAGTGTTAGTGACAAATCTCGCGAAGGGCGCCCAAAATCCGCCTTCACTGAAGATAACATAATTGCTGTGAAAATCTCTTAATTCTCGAAAATCGTCATGTGACGTATCGAGATATAGAGGCTCTATTAGGCATCTCAGGGACAACCATTCAGAAGATCTTGCATGTAGCGCTTGTTGTGAGAAAGCTAGTTTGCCGTTCGATACCGCATCTGCTTTCCGACGATCACAAGGCGGCCCGCGTCAGATGGTGTAAGAAAACTCTGCAAAGGATCAACCGAGGAGTCAAATCACGTCTACGACATCATCAGTGGTGACGAATCTTGGATCTATGCCTATGATCCTGATTCAAAACAACAATCTACAATCTGGGTCTTTCAAGACGAGCCAAAGCCGACTAAAGTTGTTCATTCTCGAAGCACTTTAAAGAAGATGGTGGCCACGTTCGTTGGAAAAACCGGTCATGTTGCGACTATTGCACTTGAAGATCGTAGAACGGTTAACGTAGAGTGGTATACCACAGTTTGTTTACCACAAGTCATCGCCGAACTTCGAATATCTAACTCAAAGCGACGCATCACCCTGCACTACGACAACGCAAACTCACACAGCGCTCGTCAAACGATTGAGTATTTGAAGCAGGAAAAAGTAGAAATTCTTGACCATCCTCCATACAGTCCTGACCTAAGCCCTAACGATTTCTTTACATTTCCTAAAATTAAGAAAAGTCTTCGTGGTGTATCTAATGTTATAATAACTGGTTTGAGCGAATGGAAAAGTGTATTAAGCTACGCGGTGAATACTTTGAGAAACAATAAAATGTACTATAAGGTTCTAGTAGTGTTTTTTTCTTCAAACGACAAAACTTAAAAGGCATGCCTCGTTGTATAGATAAACATGAGTACCATAATCTTTTTGTAAAATCTAAAATTACTTTACGGGTTTGGTAGATTGCGCGACTACTGTGCCGTCCCTCGGAAAGCACGTTACGCCATTGATCCCGATTGTTATAACATCATCTATAGCAATTGTATGCAAGAGAACGTGCACTCGCCTAACAAGCGCGATGACTATGGCAAAAAATACTACCTCGGAAGGATGTTCAGCACTAGACGTTATAGGAGCTGATGATGATGAGCAAATAATGTAGTGTGAATATTATCATGTACACCAACAAATACCATATACTTATATATATATCCATAAATGTACTATATTATACACATATTGGTTGCTATAAATGCCATTATCATTTAAGGCGCTTCGTGCATGCACCGATATTTGTAGTCATAATGAAAATATATTTAATTTAATAAATTTAATGAAATTCCTACCATTGAAATTTACAGTACAGTATTTATTTAATACTTTACGGATAAATACATTATTTTACGTGGAAAGGAATATAGTTGTATCGCTTTATATTTATTTGATATATGACTTCTTTTTCGGTCAAGCAGTATTAATGTTCGACCGATATCTCGCCGGTTGTGTCGGTAAAATCGGTCTACCGGATTTTTATAGAGGGTGCACTTATGTTCGAACATACATTTTCGTCCTATATAAAGCTTAAACATTAGTCAATAGTCATTTAAAGGTTTTTATCCTCTGTGTGTCTTGTTATCCGTGAGAAATGAATAAAAAGGTACCTAGATTACTAGATACACACGAGGCCACCTATTCCAGCACATTTGTCTTGTCAAATGTTCTAGTTGGCAGCTTACTGCCACACATAACTACCACTATAAAGAAGTTTTATGTAATTTCTCCTGGAATAACATCTCAGTAGCCAAATAGCTTTCGACTTCCAAAAAGAATTTCCTTCTACCCTCTTCTCAATATTAAATGTTTGTACCAATGAAGTAAACAGTCGGTTGTATTTGATGGATAGCATATTGTGAAACAATTTATTGGTCGCGTGGGAATTTGATTTGTCCGGTTTGAAAAAGTACCAGTGTTTATTCGATTTCAGGACTATTATCATAAGTCTGACATATTGTTAGCAAGCACGGCAACTCTCATGACAGCGTTGGAAGTCGCAATAGAATTTGAATACGAGTGAGTACGTCCGCATGTGTGACATTTAATTTCTGATCTATAGATCAGTGAAGTACCATCTAGATCGGTACTACCGTTTAAAGATTAGACGAAACACACGTACAAACGAATATACAGACAGAATAAAAAGCTTTTATTATACCTTAATTAGCTTTCTAAACTAGAAAATCTCTCTCGTCAAAATCGTCCAGCCATAACTGAGATAAGCCGGAACAAACTGGACAGATCAAAAGACTATAAATTTTTTATTTGTGCTTATGTAATCGACCGCATGTTATAACCTACCTGCCTTGCATACATTCAAATACCGTTAGTTGTGTACAAATGCAGTACAAATAGTCACTTACATTTCAACTAACTGCACAGTAACTACTACGGCGTCTTATTTTACTCTTAGCTTAATTATTATTATTAGTTTCTTTTATCTTTATCACATTAAATTACAATTATTTATAGCCATACAATAAACCCGCAAAACAATATGAGAGCTATTAAACTCATACTAACTACGTTAAAATGATCGTAGTAATAGTTCAGAGATGCATGCTAGAATATTAAACTCAGTAATAGGAGACCCTGTTCAAACAATTGGATTTCCTTTGAAATAGTTCTTCGTTTGCATTGGAGCAATAATGCGGTTGAACTCTTGAACTCTACGACGCTCGTGAATAGGGGTGATTGTATTTATTTCTGTGGATAAGAGACGATTTGAGATTGTTGTTTTCATCAAACTGTTAATACAATTCTTCGGGCTCATAGCGATTTGAGCTGCATTATACTAAAACGTTTCACCAGTTTAAAAGAATAAGTACTTAGTTAAAATGTTTATGGTTAATATCAAACGGGTTTCCCACGTAACTCCCGTTCCCGTGGGAACTTCATCATAAAATATAGCCTATACCTTCCTCGATGGATACGCTATCTAACAATGAAAGATTTATTTTAATCGGACCAGTAGTTTCTGAGATTAGCGCGTTCAATCAAACAAAAATACTCCTGAGCTTAATATATTAGTAAAGATTTATGTTTTTACGAAGATTTTTTGTGGTATACAAAACAGAACCTAATTTGTGTTAACTTGTTTTTAGTTCTTAACAGCAACGAAATAAAGACATAGTATATTTAAGCAATTTGTCATTTCCAATGTGTGTTCAACATCTTAAGTGTAATTTTGAATCTTGGCTAGAATTCCTACGAGTAACAAAGTTTTATTTACTCTTCAAGACCAGAGTTACGTTCTAGTTTTTAATCTTTCTTTTTATTATTCCGTTCTGATGTACATGCTAGAAGTTAAAAATTTAAAATAAAATGCAATACAAGACTCATTCTCTCAATTTTATGTTAAAGGCCATAAGATTACATTAAACAAGTTTATATTGTCAAAAGCGCTGGTTAAATTAGAACTTTCAATATGGTGGTTAATGATTCTTAAATTTTCTAATTTTCCGCGCAATTTTCTTATTTTTTTCTTTCAGAAGAACTATCTCCTGACAGTAAAAAACACAACAAAAAAAGTATTAGCGAAATCGGTTCAGCTGTTCTCGAGATTTGCGTTTAGCAACAGATTCAGCGATTCACTTTTATATACTTAATAGATGGCATACTGTTACACTTGCAACGATGTATATGGTCTTTCAGCTTACACCATGCTTTCACGTTAAGTATTGGCTTAAAACTGAAAGCCACAAAATGTTTTACCGCGACTGTACATAGTTTTCAACTAAAGTGATTTTCTTCGCTTCTAGTCGAAAATACTTAAACTTATTTCTACCTTTACAGAATAGCCGCTATCAAATTAATAAACAATTATATATTAATTTGATAGTTATATTCTTCTCTTTATATTACATATTAATATACACAGTAAATAACACAACTTTATATGTACAATAATACATGGAAATGCATGGCACAATGGTAGGTACTACTTTTTTCTATAAAAATAACGCCAGCAGACCCGCGGTAGGAGAGAGTAAGTAGAGAAAAAGATATGTATGTAGAGTTTAATAGACTTACATACGATAGATACCCACCTACATATTTATGTTGTTTTTAAATAGTAGAAAACTTTTAATGTTTAGGATAAAAATTCCAAAGTCTGACAGCGTGGACAGTGGAGCAATAGAAATAGAAATCAGATTTGTTAGTAGGAAAACTAGGAAGGGATTTAAGTTGAGATCTATAGAGAGTATTCGGAAATTGTAGGACAGAGAAGGGCTCAAGTAGGAAGAGACGTCGAAATAGAATCAAAGTATCGGGCTATTCTTGCGAGAGCTTGAATCAATTATATTTCTTCTACTTACTTATATATATTTATCTTTTTTAAGTCGGTAAAATTTGATTTATATATTAAATATACGGACTTTATTAATATCACTTTGCAGATGCCGCACACTCTAAATACTTCAAAATTAGAAACATATATTTTGGTACCTAAGATGAGCACTCAGATTACTTTTTTAATACTACTAAGCTGCGAAATAAAAGTTCTCGTAATTCAAAACCTACGTCGAAACTAAATCTAGTGTAGTATAAAACGTTAAATCAATGTACCTTTAGTAATTTAGCTGGAGTTTAATAAATCTTTGTCAGAACCTACTGAACGCAAAAGTTTACCTTAATTGTGACTAACTTTTTGCTCATTAATTTAACTTTTTGATTTTATCGTTATAAAGTACTGATCGGCTTATGCTAACTTCACATTTTCAATAGAAATAAGATTGATTAATTATTTAAATTTAAGGCCGTGTTCAAACCAAACTGACTGTCAGCCGCCGAATGTGAGCAGGCTCACTGTGAGACCCAGTGTAAACTTGAAAATAAACGGTATTTTTCGTTCACAGTATGCTGACAATACGCTATAGTTTACGTCCGTCCGTCCAATCAGTGTCCGCGGAGCGTAGTGACACGCTATATTAATCAGCCACCGAATGTCAGCGTCTACGCATAGCGTAATAACGTATCGTCGGTTAGATGTGAACGAAAAAGTGAATATGTATGGAAAATACAATAAACTGCGTAACGTTCGCTCACTTTCTGCGGCTGACAGTCAGTTTGCTTTGAACACGGTATTATTCTATGAACATTTGCAAAGTAAAATTAAAGGTGCAGTGAGACAGCAAAAATATAGGTTTTCCTTATATTTCTGTCATTTTAAGGGTTCCGTTCCGTATAACTAAGACTTCACTGTCTGTCTCACCAGGCTGTATCTCCTGCACTGTCTCATGAACCATAGCTATTCAGTTGAAATTTGCACAGATGATGTTTTTTCTGTTGCCGCTTTATCAAAAAATACTAAACACAGATTATTGAAAAGAACAAACTTGATTGTCGTTTTTTTTACCATCATTGATCATGGTACGGAACCCTTCATGAACGAGTCCGGATTTTCAGATACTACTAAAATACAACAATGTACTATCAGTAATGTTATTTATCTGGTTGAGTTTTGAGTGTACTAACAGAAGCTTTAGTTTCTAAATATAGTTTTAGTTGACCCTCGGCAATGAAAAACCGTTCCATCCTATGAAATACCCGTCCACTTGTCGCGTATGCATTTCGTAGTTCATGAGGCCTGCCGGCTAACGTCGAACGTCCATTTCCCGTTAACGATTGCCACTAGCTAGCTAGTCAACAATCACATTAGAACTGCCGTGTTTTTGACTACCTCGTTCGTTTAGTGGTAATGTGTTAACCGAACTAGCGAAGGTTCGAATCCCAAGGAAAACTAGTGTTACCATAAACGTTTTCTTAAGAAACAATTAATTTAATCGCTTCTATTGAGAAACTCAATTAACAATCTTGTAGTGCTTTTGCACCCTAGTATTCTTGTTAACCCCTCTTGCTAAGCTATAATGCTTGTATTACGAGTGGGTTCACGTTGATAGTGCAATGGGTGGAGATCGAACTTGCGACCACATGATCGCAAATTCGACGCTGTAGTCACTGGGCTACGGTCGCTTCAGTCAGTAATAGTCACTTGAAACTTGACTATTATAGTCCTGAAAATTGTTATACAGCTGATTATACATATTATGAGTACAAATTAGAAATTGTTTCTGTTTACCGGTGTAAAGGTTTCGATCCTGCTCTCATACTGGTCATTTCGGTACACCGTCCCACTTGCCTTTACGCAGACTTATACACTACACTTATATAAACGATCGATCGGTTTTGCGCGTTCGTTAGATACCACGCTTGCTTAAAACCATGGCGACGAAAATACAGCCATTCAATATTGTAGTGTGTATAAAACACTATCGATGTCATGTGATCCCGGTGTCCTTCTTATTTATTTGTGGTGTTATTTTACACCGTTTCACTACGGAACTGGTATATTAAAAAAAAACTTTCGACACGTATTCCTCGAACATCGTGACTGGCTCGGGCACGATTCCGGCGTACTATTTTTTGCCGCATTTGTCAATTACGACGTCGAAATTTAGTCGAGCAAGCGAGATCAATAATTTACCTAAGGCTTTACAATATATCCTTTGCAGACAGACGGGCAGACAGTCTGCCCGCGACCACGATCAATGTAACTTGATCGAAACGTCGGGTAATATAAAAAGGTAAAATATCGCGTTAATACCTGTGTGCATGTATTATAATTATGATACGCGAAAGTTTAAAAGTTTATATCCTTTGCAGTTGGCCAATCTTCATAGAACTAGGCCATCACGACCGAGTTCTATCAGTTCATTATTATTAGTTAGTATTCATTTTATAGTCTACTGTATATCTTATCATTTGCAGATGTTAGTTAATGTGTTTCTAATGAGAACGGCCGTCGTATTTCGCTTTATGATGATGATCTTTGAAAAATGTGGTTTTGCGATTCCGAAATAAGATTGTTAGTCAGTGAAAGTGTATAACGCAAGAAAATACTACTTATTAAGGTTCCAATTAGGCAGCATTGAATGGCTATGCTTACCTGCTGTGCTAAATTACTACCAGCTCTCTGGGAACGTGCCGCACTAAAGAGAAGTAAAAAGTTTTGATATTTTTTTTTATAAATAATTATTAGAGTGATGTATATACTTTATTATATACTGCGTTATACACGTCCCGATTTTAAATTTCAAAATTAAATGTCCCGTGTGAGACTGAGTTAATTCCGCGCCGTTATCTCAGTATGCTACAGATTAATGACATAATTAAGAAAAATTACGTCAGTGGCCGAACAGATTTTATTCACGTTACTCATTGCAAGCATTTATTTTAATTTAATGAGAACTCATAATGGGAACATATCACACAAGATAGGCGGTCATTTATATATGTGTTTAATGATAGCCAATTATATTTAAACCGTAAAGATATATTTTAACAGAATCAAAAACATTGCATATTATTATAATGAAAATTATTCATTTATTTTATATGTGACTATTCACAATTATCATAGACCGTATGAATTAAAATAATATTATTATTCCAATATTCATCCGAAAATGTTTGTACGAATTATCGTGTTACCATTTAAATTAAACTGCCGATTAACACGTTTCATAAATAACGTTTGGTAAGGTTTTAAAATATATAATTTATGATTGTTATAGCAATATATTTAATACAAGCCGCGTTGCCAATCTCTTTTGACGAAGTCGGTCAAATTGGTGCCATCGAATCACTTTCATATAGTAAAAAGACTTATCAAATAATAGTCAATCTCGCACAAGAATGATACCGTACCATACGTCCTCTTGGTACATCTCATCTCACCTTAAAATCGTTTGTTTTTATTATATATAGATATAAAAAAGGAGGTACGTACTTGAGACTTCTCTTCATAATGATGTAATGATAATAATATAATAACCATAAAACATAAAAGAAATTTTGAAGATTGTACAGGTTTATGTAAACTTAACAAACTTGTACGAAAATGAAGCCGACAGGCGACATATTCAAGTGTTAGTGTAGCTTACAACAACGCTACGATGCTGCGACGTCACGCTACGAAAAATGTCCTTCCTTTTTGGGACTTCTCATTGTTTCCTTTTCTGGCTTTACTTCAATATTTTTGACACAAAAGAAATTTTGAAAAACATCAGACATTTGAGTTAGAAGTATAAGCTTTATTTGTACGCGGGAGTTTGTAAGTGCTTTGAGAAATTAATATTTATGATGATCGAAGGAAGCATTAAAATATTCATGTAATATTATAGCAGAACAAATACATTTTTAAATAAAGATTTATAATTATGAATCGATAAATTCTTATGTAAAGTTTTGTTACTACCAAAATACTCGGTATTTGATGGAATAATAAATGTATTTAAGACTAATTTTCATTTTATTTTACAAGACTTAATTTGTTCAATTTTTGTCATCATCAGCCCATATAACGATCACCACACTTGAAAGGCTGGTTGACGACCGCAGAAACCACCTTGAGAAAAACAACGATTCACACAAAGATTTTGTCCGGTGCGGGACCGAATCCTTATCCTCCAAGCTCATACTGCTAGTCCACGGAGATGGTCTGACCTACAGAGTTACCATATTTACTGTTCTAAATTATGCTTATGTACACAACGGTTTTAATTTTTTACAGTTAAAATGTTTTGGCACGATTTTATATTTATTATTCTTATGTTCATTGAAGAATATTTATAAAATCTTCTTTTTTTTACTCAATAGCGTATTATATGCAATGTTAAAAAATATTGAAGCCAAAGTTTAAAACAACAGCACACAGTAGAGATTAAAGGCCGGTGTCATTTAATTTGATCGGATTTGGTTGTTTGCGCATTCAAGTGGCTCACTCGCTTAATACACGTCATGGCATTGGTTTAACTACATTTGTTTTTTTAGTTAAATACGTGGTGTATTAAGCTTTAAATTCTACTACATTTGTTTTATAGCTTAATACACCATATATTTAATAGACTCAAACACAATATAATAATAACATAATAATATTAACACATTCAGAATTACAAATCTATTTAAACCTAAATAAGAAAAAGAAGTTATATCCCATTATTTCAAATTGTTTCCCATGTTGAACCTTATTACGAAAAAAAATAATAAAAAACCAAAGTCAAATTGGTCATGTCGCACTAAAGTTATGGACGTACATACATTTTGTTGATCTATTTTTATTTATATAGGTAACAATTTTTTTTAATAAAAGCTCGTTATTTCTTACGAACGGTATGTGAAGAAGAACATTCATAAGTAGTGAAGTGTACAATAAATAACCGCATATAATTTACTCTCAATATGAATTATGAAAAAAAAATTGAAATATTTAAAGTGTTGGCAACTGGCTGAGGTTCGACAATTTTTCTGTAAACTTTATACTTTTAATTCTTTTCAAATTCATTTTTCAATAAAAAATCTTTTTAAAATATGTCAACTACTTTATTGACATAAATGAAATCGGCCAGTGCCAAAATATAAAAATCTGTAATAAGAATAGTCAATCTATAACAAACACTTTGTTTGAACTTTGAACTATTTGATTTTTATTTTGTAATGGGTCAAAATTTTATTTCGTTTCTAAAAAAAATGTGTCGTAATCAGATATATATTTAACTACCGTCCTACATAAAGGTAACTTTACTAAACATAACTAAGGATTTTGTTAGCGGGTTTTGTGTGCCTTTAGTACTGAACCGGCTAACGAGTAAGCCAACCAAACGGTTCATTAAATTCTGCTCGATAGCGCATTATTATGATGTAAATCGGTGATTTTACCTGTTCAATTTATAAAATGTGACGTTCAAAATGGATATATTTATTGACATTTATAGAGTACAGTCAACCAAGAGAAAGGGAAAAACACGTGAAACTTATTTAATTTTTTTATGTCCACCTATGTGAGAAGAGTCGACTGAAATATGTATTTGTGCATAGCTAGCAGCCAGCTCTTCATCCGCAAAGAATTGCCAGCTGGCGTATACCTACTGACATAAATATATTTATTTACATTCATTGATACATATGGTCTAAGCATCACTTTTGTGTTTTGGACTGTATTTACGTCGGCCGGCAGTTTTTCTCTTGCGTAACACAAATATACATCGTCGTGTATCAACGAAAACTAAGGTGGTTGATACACGACACAGTTTAAAATGACTTCGAACCAAAGTTGGAGACGACTCCGTTCGTACAAATATGATTGTGCTGAGATTTGGCTTGTAGATAGTTATTGAAACGTAGGATCCTTCAAAAATCACTATATAAAGAAATTAAACGGGGGTTCAAATTATATATGGAGTTAGTTGTATTAGTCAAAATATACTAAGTAGCGAAGGCGACAGTTAGTATATCTTTACTAATACTTGAAGCTGAAGGGTTTGTTTGTTTGTTTACATGCGTTAATCTTAGGAAATACTGGCCCTCTTAGAAAAAATCTTTCAATTTTAGAAAGCCCATTTATCGAGCCATAGACTATATTTAATTATGAAATCCTACGGTGACGAGAGATAAGCTCAGTAGTGCGGAAAGCTAGTATAATAATATATTTATACAGAAAAACAAATGAAACTTCACAGTAAAAACTGCAGAGCAACAACAAGCAGTGCCAAATAGGAAGTAGACGTGCTCCGTAGATATGTAGTAGTTGTGGGAGTGTAACGCTGCTACGTAACATATTGACCTGCTACGCCGTAGCATCTCAATATAGTGCATGTCGGCAATATTTTTCTAAGATGTTTTAAAAGCATGTTTATATCTAGAATTCTTTTATCGTTTTTAACTTAATGCTATTTACTGAAGGTGTTTATAATATATAAGGTGCTTCAAAAGTCTTTAGCGAAATGATATTTGAATTATGTTTAATTTGGAATTCTGCAATGTAAAAACGCCTGATTCTACTAAATACCAAAGTTTAATGGAATTTTCACTACATTTTATTATTTACCTTTGTAATATTGTAATATCTTAATAATCGTGGTGTTTAATGGATTTGGATGATATTTAAAATACTATGTAAAATTAGCTTCAAAATTGGGCATCAAGATCCGTAGTAGAATGGAAGATGTTGTTTCTACTCAATACCAAAGTTTAATGGAATTTTCACAACATTTTATTATGTACCTTTGTAATATTGTGGTATCTTCATAATCTTGGTGTTTAATGGATTTGGGTAATATCGTCGGTGATATTGCAATACGGCGTAAGTGACAATAGCTTATAAGGTTGAAATCAAATATAGCAAATTATATTTTTTGCCCTAAAGGATAAAGAAATAACATATTTCTTGACATATGAAATTACACCTTAGTAGCAACTGTCACATACGCGGTATTGCAATATCACCGACGATATTTGAAATACTTTGTAAAATTGGGCATCAAGATCCGTAGTAGAATGGAAGATGTTCAATGCAGTCAGCCATAATACCTTAATCCCTCTGTCAGAGGACGCCCTGAGCCGAGGTCCTAGTCCCACAGGGAGCTTCCTCTTCCGCAGGTTGCTTAGTTTGTAGTTTATAAACAATTTAATAACTAGCCTTTATCCCCGGTAAAGTAGTGAAAAATTAATGAAAAGGTTCAAATCGTACAACTGTTCGGACTTTTATCATTACGAGTTGGTAAATCTTAGGTTTTTCTGGAAAATGTTAGGATTTACCGTAGTTCGAGCTTTTACAGTAACATATACAGTACATATTAAATCATCACTCAAAGTTCGCATACCGCACATAACTACACATTAGTTGAGGTTACGAATGAATTTACATATTGCATTCTAAACACGCGACCACAAATATTACGGTTCTGAACAAATATTTGAATATGTGATGCGACTCGAGAGTTTTCCCTGTGCGACGCTGCGACGCTGCGACGTTTGTTTTGTACTACTTACAGAAGCAGATGGCATTTGAAATGAAATATGATTTTCTATTTGTATTTACAACATTTTTACATTGATTTTTAATTAAACTTTTAAATATTTTTTAAATTGACAGCTGCAAATGCTATGGAAATAAATGTCTTAGTTGAAGAGGACGTATAAAGTCCGGTGGCTGAACATGGGTCTTGTTGTTGTTGTTGTTGTTTGTAATCAGGTTGTTTTTGCTCGCTTGGCAGGCGGGTTGTTGACTAAAGTATTATGTTGTAACACAAGGAAACGCTGCTGCCGATACGTTTGTGAAACGGCTTAATTAACCTTTCTTGGAAAGCACATTATGCTGTTAGACAATCGTAAGGTATGCACTATTGTCTAACGTCCGGCTGTCCGTGTTAAGACAAATTCTTGTTGATTGTGGGATTTGAACGTACGTAAAGGCACAAAAACAACTAGCTACCCCTAAGCAACCAGTTAGGTTATCTTGTATCGTTATTGGTTACTACTTCTAATGTAATAAACAAGCTTCCCGTGCAGGTTTCCCCTGCATAGCTCCCGTCCCCGTGGGAACTTCATAATAAAATATAGCTTATGTTCTCCGAAGATAGTGTAGCTTTTCAACGGTAGTTTCGGAGCTTATCAAACAAACAAATCAACAAAGAATCAAATCTTTCCTCTTTATAATATTAGTATTGATAAAAGTTTCTACTATTATATTACTTGGAATTAATATATAGCTGATAACCTCATTAGCGTAGCGGTATTTGGCTCGCTTCAAATCTCGGAGGTCGTGGGTTCGATCCCCACGTTGGGCTCTGGGTCTGGTTGGTTGAGGGACTACCCTCCGTGCCTTGGAAAGCACGTTAAGCCGTTGGTCCCAAATGTGAAAAACATCATCAATAATAATCGTATATCAAGGAACGAGCAGCAGCGTTTTCTTTTGTGGTACAACAAAATACTGTGGTCACCAACCCGCCTGCCAAGCGTGGTGACTATGGCAAATACCCTCCCTCGGGAGGCGGCCCATGTTCAGCAGTGGATGTAAACGGGCTGATGATGATGAATATATAGCTATGGATATATACATTTTATTAAGTTAAGCTAGTTGTCGCCCATACCTGTAGAAAATTGAATTTTAATATAGAATTACTTTGTGACCTCAATCAGTCGAACTGTTTGGAAAGTTATACGATCACTAACAGACGTTGTGCCAGATCCTATACCTTTATTACCATCGATCAATAGTAGCTCCCGGCTGTATAGGAATGTACCGAAAATCTATCCATCTGTTTACAACTATTGCTATAACGCTTATTGTTTATTTAACAGCGTGACGTTCCTAGAATGCTGGTATGTCAACGCAGAGCAGAATGCCATATATATTTTATAGGGTAATGATGCTAGGAAAGTAATTCAGATATTTAGAATAGTTTTTATTTCGTTATCTGAAGATTTATTTTATATTATTTATTTATGTACACACAAAAAATATAGTCAAAGAAAACAAAAATGCAAAAAAAAGGCAATGGACAAAAGTACTAGATACTTATTTCTACCTACTTACTATTATTTGTTTATTTATTTTCATATCTTCTACCGCAGGTCTACTGGAAGAGATTTAAGTATATGTGTAGCTATTGTATGTATATATATCTACATATACATACATACAATAGCTACACATATACTTAAATACATACATACAATGATAAATAGTTATAATACATACACAAATATTAATATTATTACGAAGAGGACAGATAGTGATCTTTTACGCTTTTTTTATTATTTTATTTTAATTGGTTTGATAACATCGACCCATTTTTATTTTATCATCATCATCCCACCGTATAACGTCATTATTATTTTTATAACAATTTTGCCAAATATATTCATTGATAATAAATACATATAATATTATTATAAGTAGGTATAATTATAGAAATTATGGGTATTTATTAATATTATAATACATAAACTTAAGCCAAGGGACATGAGGTGAGGGAAAGGTTAGAGGATTAATATAAATATATTTTATAAGGGTCCAACTTAACTAATGGTCTCGTCGAAGTGTGAACATAGATTGAGTGGGCCTTGGGGATAGGTCGGGCAAAGTACATACTAAACTTTAAGGGCCTATTCTATATTTATTGACTTGACTTGAACAGCCTGTTTACGTCCACTGCTAAACATGGGCCTCCTCTTAACAGATCTTGGCATGCCATGGTCGTTGAGAGATATTGCCCTAATCACCACGCTAGGTAGGCGGATTGGTGATCGCAGTACGGGGTAACTAGCCTAGAACTACTGCTGCAGCCCATCCATCTTATTCCATCAGCTGTATATCCCTTAGTCGCCTCTTACAACAGCCATAGTAAGATATATGATACTACAAGGTTCGAAATCAAATGTAGCAAATTGATTCTTTACCTTGACAACACCTATAAAGAAAATATGTCTAGACAGATGAAATTACACCTTATTAGCAAGTGTTGCTTACGCGGTATGACAACCTCCGCAGCGTAGCGGTATTTGGCTCGCTTTAAATCTCGGAGGTCATGGGTTCGATCCACACGCCGGACAGGAAATCTTTGTGTCCTAAGATCCTAAGATTTCTTTCCGGTTCTGGCTGGTTCAGGGACTACCCTTCGTGCCTCGGAAAGCACTTTAAGCCGTTGGTCCCGATTATTATAACATCATCTATGATAATCGTATATCAGTGAACGGGCAGCAGCGTTTCCTTGTGTAGTAGAACATAATACTGCGGTCACCAACCCGCCTGCCAAGCGTGGTGACTATGGCAAATACCCTCCCTCGGGAGGAGGCCCATGTTCAGTAGTGGACGTAATACAGGCTGATGATGATGATGATGACTTACGCGGTATTACGGTATATGCGACGATAGGATGGTCTATTCCAAGCCAGGAACCACACGGCTATATTTATTGCGCAGTTTTTATTGAAAGGCTTGAGCCATGTGTGGCTATTAAATAGGAGAATGTAAGCGTCAAAACGACAAAAAAAAACGTGGACTCGCCGACGCTGTGTCGCTTCGATTCGTGAAACTTTAGATTAAACACGAATTCGACTGGTATACTGAACGATTCCTCCGTATGATTTTAAGGATTGCATTTGTTGCAATAGCATTGCCAACTCAAATCACGTTTTAACGAGGAAATAAATGCAAATTGTTTGTGTAACGATTGTAGGTACACCAATGTGTAATAATGATATCTTTCTGATTTTACTGTAATGATTTTACTGTAATGATTTTCTAGTTATGTGCATAAAATTAAGTAACTAATATTATAACGAGGAAATGTTTGTATTTTTGGATATTTGTTCCGTATAAACTCAAAAACAACTGAACGGATTTCGATAATTCTTTCACCATTAGAATGCTACATTATCCCTGAGTAACAAGTGCTATTAAAGTCTCCCCGTCTGAAGCCGGGGCGGGTCACTAGTAATAAATATATAAATTTGTAACGGTAGATAGTTTTATTTTTCATAACTAAATCATGCATCTTTTAGCTTGAATGCAATTTCGCAGAGCAAATGGTAAAACCATGCGTTATCCTTAGATGAAGAGTTTCCACCACACCACTTCACAACCACAGGTACCAAGGACCCTTGTTAAATCGGCGAACTCGCAGATAGACCTAGGAGGTTTTGTGGGTAGGACCCTCTCCTCCTGATAAGAATGGCATACCATCGCTTAAGGAGAGGACTAGTCGTCACATACCCCTCTGAAGGAGGGGATTCGTAATTCCATGAGGAGTAGGGACGCTTCCACACTCCAGGCGTCCCTATAACTGAACAGATGGGCCACAGTCAGTGTGGCCCAGGAGATCCGGCGGCACTATATTGGCCACGGGTGCCGTCGGGGGGCCGGATTGTTTCGTACGTACCCGGCCCCCGCGAACGACGGATCGAAGGAGTGTCCGGGGGGTTTTAGTGGTGTAGGGTCCTCTCCTTGTGGTATGAGTAAGCATACCACCGCTATGGAGTGGACGAGTCCCACATATCCCGCTGCCAGCGCGCAGATACGCTACAGCGGCGGTGGGAATGCGTAAAAAGGGGATGCGTAATTCATTTCAAACGTAATAAATTAAAAAGTGTCTACACTTACCTCTATATTATAAAAGTCTTCCGCCTGTCTGTCTACTTTCAGCTTTTAAACCTTTTCTGAAATCGTTTTCACCAAAAGATAACCAACGGAAACGTTTTGATTTATATAATAGGTTTAAGTGTTTTATTCTAATACGGAAAAAATCGCAAGACGCAGTAAGTAAAACTTTTGACCTTGGTAGATATTGTTTTAACAAATTTACCTTGAATAAAATTATTTCAGTGGTTCTATTTATAAAACTCACTAGGAACTAAATTTATTCTTTTTATATTTGAGAGTCTCTTTCGTATTAAATTTGTATTCTTTTGTGCTTGGTAAGTCGGTAAGATTTAAATTGTGTTTTGTGGAAATTTGTAGTAGTCATGTTTTTACAAAGTTAGTTATTGTGTTCCTTATCCTATATTTCAGTAAATTTTTAATTGTAATTTAATAATGAATGTTGTAAGTATTTATTTTGTTAACAAACGGCCTCTTGAAGTATTTTGATATAATAATATGATAAAGATGCCAAATAAATATGATTGTAAGGAATTTATTGCGCAACACTATTGATACAGGCATATGACAAACCACTGAACCGATTTTAATCCAATTTGGCAATGAGATTGACTCATCCTGGGGAAGGGCATATTATTGCAAAGAAAATGGTCGTAGGAGTTCAAATAGGATATACAATATAGTATGGAATTAGCATTGTACACACACATACATATGATGTATTATTAAAATTCGTTTTTCACATTTTGACCAGTGTGGGCATAAAAGTATTGAAACAGGGGAGTATAATTATCTAAATTTGAACTGTAATTCATCATCTTTAATAAGGAGCACCCGCGCTAGACACATAAGTACGATAAAATACCGCATAAGCGTTCGTAATTATACTTTAAGAGTTGTCACTGACCATACGCCACTGCAGAACGGTACTGGTAGTGGCCGGAAAGTTGTGCAAAGTACAAGACACCATCTGCGGAACTAGATCGTAATTAAACTGACGTAAAATGTATACCTACTCGTATATAAGGTGCTTCTAAAATGTATGCAGTCACTGTAGCAGTAGCAGCAGTATTATCAGTAACATTAACACTTTAGTATTATATTTAAATAGATACATTATACAAGCGCAAGCTACGGCCATATTATACCGCGAGACAAAGACAGCAGCATGGTTTTATTAAAAATAATCATAACCTTTCTTTTTTTTCCATAAAAGAAATATATTACACAATTTTCTTAACGAAATTAATAAAATATCCAACGTGTACGACTAAGTAACACTAATATTTTTGTATAAATTGTTTTGGTTGTAGTTCAATTGTTTTCACGCGAAATCTGAACCGAGAACTAATCTCTTTTGACGTAGCTCAAAAACTCACTGACTGCGTATATCGCATTAGATCCGATGCTCTCCGAATTCATTTCGAGTGATGTAGGATTCCAAAATTCTCTACTAGACCGAGTGTTGTAAAATCTGCTTTATCTAAAACACCTGCATAGCTCTCAGGTCGATGTCGTTCCAGTACCCATTGTTGTTTTCTTTTTGTAAATGTTTAAATGGAATAAGTTGGACACGACGATTTCATTATTAGAAAGTATCCATCCAGGATTTCTTTGGAAACCTATTCATAAAATGTTGCACAGGAAGACGGGTGCAAGGTACGGTTGTCGTGAAAAGCAAAAGTTGTGTTGTTGTAATTTTTTGAATTTATTTGCTAATAAGATTGAGAGAATTCAATAACTAATAAAATATATAAGCAATAATTAAAGGACGCAACTCCATAAGTACACGTATTAATCTTTGAATGCTTTAAGATAGTGCTAAGTTTTAAATATTCTGCAAGGTCTCCTATTTAATTGAAAGAATTCACTACCTCAAATATTGTAACCGCCTATAATTATCAAGTACTGTGTGTTAACCTTTTTTAGGGGGCCTAAATTAATAATATATAATAACGCTTGTTGCAATTCCACGCTGAATTGCAATGGCCAACCTTTTTACTAGGAACGACCCATAGCGTAAATCACCACCACTCGCTTCGTACACTACGATCTAACTCGCAAATAAAGACGTTCGTATTTGTGCCCTAAATTACCCATGGTCTTCACCAATATGGGCACAAAAGTTAGTTATTTATCATTATTTATTTTATTTGAATGATAATATACAATGCATATCGAAAAGTAATAAACATAATTAAAACTAAGAATAAAACTAAAATAAGATAAAAAATGGGGGATATTAAGGTTTATCATGATTGTAAACAACTTTTTAAAGGTGACAAATATTGGGCAATGAAATAATGAATTTGTTCTTGTCAAAATCACAATGAAAAAGAACTGTAATTAATAGGTTATTATTCTAATTCTATGGATTAAACTATTTATGTAACTATAACTAGCCAGTGCAACCTGTGAGTACTGCTAATTGTAGAACATTACAGACAATGTACTCCGTTTTTTTGAAAAGCGTTGGATTTCATACATTGAATAATACACGGTCCTTTTTCTGATGTATTCTGAAATCACTCCACATGTGATCCATATCGTGCAATTGAAATAGATTATGTTTACTTTTTCAGTTTACTCACAAAACATAGCTTTGTGAAAAGCTTTGATTTCCATTTATATCTCGTTTCACCAAGCTATCTAAAATATCTCTTATTAAATCAACCAAGGTGATGTGATATTTCCTTTTAACCTGACGTCGCTTCAAATAACGTGCTTCCTTCAGCTTATGAAATCCAGGATGCTATTTACATCTCAACGGAATTTAATATGTGAAAAGAAGAACCAGCATGTTTTTGCGCAAAACCGACTTGGTTATTCATATAAAGGACCTAAAATGTTGATATTTTCTTTTACCAAAATTGTTGCGAAAATTACACTATGTTATGAATAGTTTGGGATTACTGCTATCGCTCAGGCCACGCTTGAAGTAAACGGGCAAATGCCCGCAGTGTAATTATATGTGTAGTTATTTCACTGAATGAAATTAACATAATCCAGTCCATTTAAAATAATAACTAAAATAGATGCGAAACTTCGTAGATTTAAAAATATTTTATCTCCTATTCCTGTAGTTCCGTCATTTCATTCTTGCTTTTTTTTAATTTTCATTGTTTATAGTGCATATAGTTAAACCTGAATATTGTTTGAAATTACTTGATTTTTGATTACCTTTCGTTCTTTAAATATAAAAATCGTTTGAATTCAGCGTGTTGAAGATCTACTTTCCAGAATAAATTATAATAGAAACCGTTTTTATCCACCATAGATCTGCTCCAATGGATTTACCGAACTTAGTCTGAAACATATAGCATTTTCCCTTTTATATTCTTATTATCATTTATTTGTCTTCGTCTGAAAATATGTTGGACAATAAAATGTCCTTATTGGATCAGGTATTTGAAGCTGATTTATTTTGTGTACTTTACGAGCTTTATTATGGAAAATGGAGGGCGTCGTTCCCTAAATGATGAAAAAGACGCAGGTAGTATCGAAGTAGTTTTAATGAATTCCTGACAAGTAGCTTAGAAAATATTCTCGAAGCTTTCTTTTTAGACAAACAAAACACCCAAGAAGATTATGATTCGTGGTCTAAAAATAGCATGTCTAAAGAAATTGTGCTGAGTGCATTGTCTTAGAAAACTGTTGAGCAAAATAATTAAACTACTAGATCTCTGTTAGCTACAGTCTGACGGAATGTTAATATTAAATTTTGCTACATTGTATATTATATCCAGATGAAAGGGAACTTCATTTGTTCAGCATTAAGGTACATTTTCATCTGTGTAGTCATGTATTTGCATTTCCAATACAAGAACGCAATTCCCGGGCGTGTCGTCATAGAAAATAACGTGACAGACTTGATGTTAAAGTATTTCGACGGGTTGGTACTTTTCGTCTCATAAAAGCTGTATGGTAATATGAATGTTCTTTGATAATCCTTTGACTTTTAACTGTACATCATTTTATGTCACTTGTTTTGTACTTTTAAAGATCGTTTAAGATTGTTTCGACATGATGTAAAATGTACTGAAGAGTACAATAAAGTTTTCATTCGTTTCTTACAAGTAGGTACGAATTCTTAGGAACTGCCAGTAAGACAGAATGATTAGTTTTATTGATTTAAATCAAGTTTTTTTACAAGTTAGAGTAAGAAATATTTAATAAAAAAGTGCTAATTTCTTTTAGATTAATTCGCTTCTTGATCTTTTTCTCTACGGCTAGTTTTCAATTTAGATTTTACAACTTGACATAAAATATAGATATTATTTTGGAAGCACCTGGTATAGTTTTACGATTTACAAATATTTATGTGTATCATGATTACATGATATAATGTTTTGCAGGAGTGTTTAGCGAATCATGTGTATTCAACACATGATTTATTCACGATTTTTTATGGCAGTTCAGCACAGTAGGTATTTGAAGGCAAAAATATTTTCTTGTAGGAAGACTCAACTCAAAAGACAGCTGCTAATTACCTATTGTGTTAATGAAACCTTAATTGTTTTGAGCAAGTCTCGTTGCCAAATGTTCAAGTTAACTATCCTGAAATATGCAGTCTGTTAAGAATGTTTTGCTTTTTGTGGCAAGAAATGTCTCAGTAGCGGCATTCAAGCACGTTGTGTTTGGACCGTTAGCTTCATCTTTATCACCTTCCTATCTACACTGATGACACAGTGACCAATTAATGAAAGCAATGAACTTTCCTCAATTAAAATATAGTTAAACTAGACTCAAAAAGCAAACAAATGCTAGACCAACTAATGGCGTCCCTTTTTTTCCGAGGGTCAATTCTGTACCCGCTGGCCGTGTGGTTTCGGCTTAGAATAGTGTAATCTCCATCATGGGTGTTGTAAGAGTAACATACAACTGATGGATGGGCAGCAGCATCTATCAGCTCAAGGATACTAATCTTCTTCAATCTACTGCGATCATGAAGTGTGGTTATTATGGCAATATCCTCAACAACCCTGGCTTGCCAAGGTTTGTTAAGGAAGTCATGGCAAATACCCTCCTTCGGGAGGAGACCCATGTTCAACACTGGACGTATTTACGGGCTGGTGATGATGATGAGGGGTGAAATCGGCGCTTCCGTCGCATCGTTCACACGCTCGAGAAACGTGCATGCCAAATGTGGTGTCAGCCTTAATATATTACTATTTTTGTACGTCGTCATGAAATAAAAATTAAAATCGCCTTTGTACATGTTGTTTCCAATTTATTTCATGTACTTTTCTGTGTGCAATAAAGTATAAATAAAAAATATTAGTTTTTGTGGAGTCTCTTATCTTGGCGTTACCGACATCAATTTTTCATAATTAAGTTAAAACAAATGGCTGTTTTAGATATCAGATATCCAATTAATTTGCTTTGAAATTGCCTTTAAATTAATAAGTCATCCCTACTTTTTATCACTGCTTCTAATATGAATGCCAAGTAACTCGGTATCTGACGCTTTTACGTCTAAAAAGCCTAGACATTGAAAAGGACATAGCCTACTTTTTATCGCGAATAAAACCTGCCCAAAGTAACTTTTCGAAGCGTATGAAGTCGCAAGCAAAACTAGCCCGTCAATAGTGAATCTCTGTCCGGTATGTAACAAATTTATCGGCAATCGTTACATCACATTGTGCGAATTTACTGCCGTAATGGGCTTTATTTAGCCGCTTTAACTAAATTAGGTTAGTGCTCTGCGGTATTTGTGTTCAGCCTACAATTATATATAGCCACATCATTCTGTGGTTAACACAAAAATTGGCTTATGTAATAGAATGTATTTGCTTGCTAATGTAGTTCAAATAGGTACCTAATAAGCCAGTAATATTTTGGAATAATTTCATTACATCTTTTACAAAGCAAATCTTTGCAATATCATTGGCTAAAATGAGAAGACACTCTGTTGATACTGCTTGATAAGGTGGGACGAAAAAGGTAATGAATTAAACCGAGTTAATTCTTGAAACCCCAATTTTTTATTAATGAAATAATGAAATTTATTCAGCACTTAGGTATTTACATACACTTGTACTTGTCAAAATTACACTGTATAAGACTAAATCACTAAAGTATCACTTAAGTAGCTAAAAACATTGTTATAATTATTTGATCTTACAGAATTTTTAATCAGTCTGTCCGTCTGTCGAGCGATAAATGACAAATGTACACATTAGGTATAGTAAGATGCCTTAAAGGTAACAGGTCTAAAATTAAAATTAACTTCAAAGAATCCGGCCAAAGTTTAAGCGACATCCACCTGAGGGCACCCTTAAGGGGTTAGGACCAACGCTCAGGGTGCCACTGGAGTAAAGAGTAGATTTACGAACAGTGGTGATGATCGCTGGCACGAGATCACAGTTCGGGGAATAAGCAACAACGCGGTCCTCGGCCATGCCGTCGAGGACCCTACCCTAGCTAACCTGTAACCTTTCACTAGCTACCTAAGTGGACGACCCGGAGAAGAAAGGAAAAAAGAAACTCCGAGATTATTTTTTTTTGTCTCTTTTGCTCTGTTTCTTTTTTTTATGTCAAGTCTTTTATCACAATCATGTAATATTATACAATGTATATATGATGTAAGCGAATGCACGCACAGTACCATTTATTATACCATATATACCGACCAGGAGTTCAATAAGACAAGAAAAAAAAATTATACAGTAAATACTATAATGTAGATATTAAAGTTTACTCAGGCACAAACAATCTCCTACAAAGAAACCTAATGGCGGATGCATTCACATACATTTACAATATGACAATTTACACAAGTTCAACCAAAGGATATACCTATAATAATAATTATAAACAATTGCAAGAATGAATTAACAAAATATATAATAAAAATAACATAACATAACCCCGACAACAGCCGACCAGTCACCACAAGCAGCACCCGTTCACGAGTATGACGTGTGACGCAGCCATCGCCTCCCTCGCCATATTAGAGGGAAGGTGGCGACCCGCCCCACACCGCCACCGCAAGCAATGACAGACAACGGGAGCATGACGAACTAAAGTGGGGATATCTACAAGTCTATTTATATTAAACCTTTAGTTGAACAATGTTTAAACTGTTTCAATAACTGAGTTTATAATGTTGTCTGTGTTTCACTGATCAACCAAGCGTTATTGTCGTTTAAATAGTCGTTTACTGAATAATAAGCCCTTTTTATTCATTTAATTTATTTGAAAACCACGATTAAATATGAAAGTACGCGCGTCAGTACATTCAATAAAACAAGTCATTTAGCGAATGAATCCAAATGAGAGAGATATTTTTAATACAATGGCAAAAGCAATAAAGTGGCTTTACAAAGGACACTAAACTTAAAATTTACGAGAAACTAAGCCCAGTTTATATATGGCATTTGAGATAAACTTGTGCAATATGAGAATAGGTAGACAATTGTAGTAAACGCGGGTCCATAATTAGAGGGTCTCGGGCAAACGTCCCAGGAATCAAAATTACAAAGCCTTTGGTGCGAAGCTCGCATCCATGATGAGACCGCAAAGTCGACGAACAAACGGCAGCACTTCCTTGGTGACACACACATTGTAAACTCAACCTTATGCTTAACGTTTTAAAGTAGATACTTCGCGCATTAAGTCTCGGGCGATACATGTGGTGATTACGGATGAGTCTGCGATACGAATGGTGCGACATTAGACGTAAATCCTCGAATATTGTTTGTGGAGTTAGTGTAATGAAATGTTTCCTATGCGTATTGTGGTTGCTCAATGATCAAAGTATCGAGCTATTTCATTATTGTATTAATTCCACTAAAGCTCGTCGACTAATGACGATGAGCCAGGTATAAGAAGAACAAAAAGTGATTGGACTTTTAGTCTGTTGTTTTGTTTGATACTTGTATTATACCTATAGAGCACCACTGCTACCCCTTTCGTATTTGGGATTTTATTTTTTAGTTAAATAGTTCTGCTAACGGATACACCTTTAGCAGAACTATTTAACTAAAAATAATTCAATATAATATTAAATATAATCTTATAAATTGAGTAAAGGCGGAAACATATTATTAAAACGCCACGCCACCCGACGACACGCCACGCATGTTGAGTCGAATCAAATGTATTGTTTTGTATAGACCAGAATCACACTATGAACACCCGACACGACGCCGCGCGCGTCGCGCGCACGATGCACAGGCGTGGCGTTTTAATAATATGTTTTCGCCTTTAGGCTTTATCGATGTGTGATATTTTACAATTTACATAGCACCGATTTTCGAGCAATTGAACTCTGCATTCTGAAGAGGATGGACTTGTGGTCGATTTATCAACTTATTGGAGCAAGATAGATCACACCATCATCATCAGTCTGTATAACGACCACTGCTGAACGAGGGCCTCATCCCGAGGGTGGGGTTTGCCATAGTCACGCTATAAACGTTGCTGCCCGTTCCTGGGTATACAATTGTTACAGATAATGTCATAATAATCGGGACCAACGACTTAACGTGCTTTCCGAGGCACGGAGGGTAGTCCCTCGACCAACGAAACCCGGAAAGAAATCTTAAAATTTACGCAAAGATTTCTTGTCCGGTGCGGGGATCGAACCCGAGACTGCCGCGACTTAAGGCGCGACTTATACCGCCACGCCACGGAGGCTGTCTTTTAAATATCACCGGTATAATACTATTTCCAACTTCATTATATTTCTGCCGTAAATACTTGATTATGCCAAGCATAGTACTCACTTAACTAGAAACGTGCCTGTTCTATTTTAACTCTATTCATTAATGGTTGGCCCAACGCGAATCTCGCAGCACTTTACCCACGCACCACGCTAAGTAAAAAACATTATGCAAACCCTCAAAGGTAACACATTATCTCGTTTCGTTGAATCTCACAGGGAAACAAGCTTTAGTGTCCCTTTTAAAGTGCAGACCTTGCCTCAAACAGTGCAGATTGTTTGAAGGTGAGAGGCTATTCTTGACGTCACTTCCGCAACTATTACTCATGCCATCTACTTAGTTTTATGACTGCAGTCTTGTAAGTGTCGACTTTCGTAATAGCTGATGAAGAAAGCTTGAAATTATTATGCAGCTTAAAACAAGCAGCTTTTTTGTATATGTTATAGTCATTGTGATTAAATAGCTATTATACATAATGACTGTTTATTATATATAATAACTAAATTGTCTAAAGAATGTGATAAATTATACACTTTATCCCGATATTACTCATAATAGCGGGCCCAAGTTTGCCAAAGTAATAATCTAAGGAGACAGAAGGGATGTTTATTTTTGTCGTTAACTCATATCAGTTGATTTTGATTATTTTATTATATTAGTCTTTAAATAGTAATGAAAAATGAAATTTATTCAGCACTTAGGTATTTACATACACTTGTACTTGTCAAAATTACACTGTATAAGACTATATCAAACAAAAGTATCACTTAAGTAGCTAAAAACATTGTTAAAATTATTTGATCTTACAGAATTATTAATCAGTCTGTCCGTCTGTCGTGCGATAACAACAAATGTACACATTATAATAAGATGCCTTAAAGGTAACAGGTCAAAAAATACCAAGAATCCGGCCCAAGTCTAAGCGACATCCACCTTTTTTTTTTTTTGTTGTTGTTGTCCGGGGGGAAATGCATTGACGCATTCCCACCACCGCTGTAGCGTATTCGCGCGCTGGCGGTGGGATATGTGGGACTCGCCCTCTCCATAGCGTGGAAAGGACCCTACACCACTAAAACCTCCCGGACACTCCTTCGATCTGCCGTTGGAGGGGGTCGGGTACGCATGAGCAATCTGGCCCAAGCGACATCCCCCTGAGGGCACCCTTAAGGGGTTAGGACCAACGCTCAGGGTGCCACTGGAGTAAAGAGTAGATTTACGAACAGTGGTGATGATCGCTGGCACAAGATCACAGTTCGGGAAATAACTAACAACGCGGTCCTCGGTAGTGATAACAAATACTTGTAGATGTCAATAGAAAATAATAAAAATCGTTAGTTGATCAAATAACAGTTTCGGGTGGAAAAAACAAATAATCTAAACCTAAAACAGATGAAGTTTTTTTTGTTTTGTTGCAAACAGTCTTTGCTTGTACTTACTATTTTTATTACTTTTTCCAAATCTACGAAGCTATTATGTAAAATTGCTAGTTAATGTGATTCATTCTGTGTCATTTATCACTTTGTCTAAATTGAGTAGACATTATAAATAATAGCTGGATTATAAATATAATATCCGGAGTTATTACTTTTTTGAATAGTTGCTAATACTCTGCGATTTCGGTAAGTAAGTAAGTAGGTAACTTTTTCGATAGCATTAAAAATTACAGATCAAAATGACTTCGAACCTGTGTTAGGGCCGTATCGGCGAGGGAAACTTTTTTGTAAAAAAAACACAAACACATGTCTATCTATATTAATATTATGAAGCTTGAACGCGCAAATAAAAAAAGATATCAGGAATTACTGGGCGAATAAAAAAAATTATCAAGAATTACTGGGCGAATAAAAAAAATATCAGGAATTACTGGGCGAATAAAAAAAAACATTTGAAACGGACGTTATCCAGGAGTGACGGAACGGGAGTTTCGCAGATAAAAACGCGCTCGGGAAGGTAGTTTTAATACATTAATGTTACGTTCAATAGAAGGTAATATTTATGGTTAATAATCATGCCAATATTTACCTACGACTAAAACAATTACGGTGTAGTAAATCCTTACTAATATTATAAACGCGATAGTTTGTGAGTATGGATGGATGTTTATTTAGTCTTTCACGCAAAAATTACTGAAAGGATTTGACTGAAACTTTCCACGGGGATAGTTATTATGCTCGATTAACATATAGGCTACAAAAAATCACGCTCCGAACCACTTGAGCAGAGTAACTCGGGTAAAACTGCGGGACACAAACATACAATAGTTTCGTTTGTGTAGTCCTCATACTACTTCGTTCGCAGCTATCGCCTACATAGATCTTGATATTTCCTAAAGAATTGCAGACATTTTAGATTATCCTATCTATCTATCGATTATATTATTCGGTACGCTATAAGTAATCGAAGTAAGATCTTACCGTATTTTCTACCAGCGTAGCTTTGCACAGGTTTAATACATTTTGCTTAAATAACTTCGAATCCGTTCAATCGCTTTTCAGTTTATAGCAGTCAGACAAACTTAGAGGGAGGACTTTGAATTTATAGTGATTACTTTTTAGTTAATTTTGCTATGCATAATATAATACAATACATACTCTTTATCTTTAATATATTAAAATATATTCCCGTGATTACCCGTAAAAAAATATAGTTGAATAGCCTAGCCTTTTTCGTTAAATGGTTTATCTAACACTGAAAGTTTTTTTCAAATCGAACCAGGGGTTCCTGAGATGAGTGCGCTCAAGCAAACAAACAAACAAACTCTTCAGTTTTATATATTAGTATAGATAGATGGTGTTTCTCTTATTCCTGGCGCAAAAATATCCAAATAATCCAAGATAATTGAAATCGATCCGGCCGTTCTCAAGTTATGAATGGTTTAAATAACACGACTTCGTTTTTTTGTAGGTTTCAAAATAAAATAAGCCAGTAAAAAATACATTTTGATGTACCTTATACCAGTAGGCGATGTCGGAGCCGTAGGATGTGCAGGATGGAAATAACTAATACTCTCTAACAAAAATAAATATTAATTCTACAATATAACCGAAACTCATAAACACTCAAAAGTATTGACCAATTCATATTTTTTGCCAACAAATTTCATACCTTGGTAACAACACAACTGTCAGCTGCTAATATACAATACAGTTTTGAACCAATTTCATATTCCCTCGTTTCATTGGAACATCGCATATGGCATACCATTCGTTGTCACTTCAGTAAATAATGTAGTTTATCTAGATATGTTTGCTTTGACGTACTAATGAAAGTGGTTTTAGCTTTGTCATGTGTGGTATCACTTTTAAATTTATATGTAACGCTTTGGAAAAAGCTGTTTTTAAGTAATTAAGAATGTATATCATCATCAGCCCGTTTAACGTCCAATGCTGAACATGGACCTCCTCCCGGGGGAGGGTTTTGCCATAGTCACCACGCTTGGCAGGCGGATTGGTGACCGCAGTATTATGTTGTACCACACAAGGAAACGCTGCTACCCGTTTCTTGATATACGATTATTATAGATGATGTTATAACAATCGGGACCAACGGCTTAACGTGCTGTTTGAGGAACGGAGGGTAGTCCCTCAACCAACCAGACCCGGAAAGAATCACAGTTTTATGTAAGTAATATATTCATATGAGTTGCAGGTATTGTGTTACAACATCGATTTACTTGGTAAATTGCATCCCAAATGTAATTATTGGTGTACAAAATAATTAATATGTGCTCCATTATTACAAAATGAATGCACTGCTGTTTCCTAAAAACATTTAACATTATTTGTAATTATGGTTTTGATAGTATCATACTGAATGATAGTTTCATAAATATTCATCTAAAAGCAAATGGTTATATGTAACAGATGGTTTTATTAACAAATACACTCAAAGACACAAACGGCTAAAACTAAATGCCTCGGCTAAATGCTCATGCAAACGATACAAAAAATAAAAAAAACAAATGTTATCTATATAGTTTTAACTCTAATAAAATGTTGTTTAGTGTGTTAGAAAGAAAATACATTTATTTACGGCACATACAAGAAAATAAAACATAAAAAATGATTATTACTATTACAGTTATATAAATGGGAACTGGCTTCAGCATTAAGCTACTTCAAAAATCTAAAAGATCATTGCGCAGCGCTGGTATTCTAGCCAGCCCCAGTTTTGACTCCACGCATGCCAAGCGTCAAATAAAAAAAACTCGTATATAGATAAAATTTGGCAGTAATGCATTCAAAAATTAACATAATAAGAATACTAACAATATTAATAATATAAATTATGACTGATTGATAAAAATGTTAATAATAGTTAGTGTTATGCTAAATTGTAATTTATTTTAATGTTTTTTAATTAATAATATTCCATAAAATGCAGTGCCATAACGGGGTTCTGTTGCTTTAATGTCATTGTAAACCCCATGGAAGCAATAAATATGTCAGATTAAAAGCTCCCATTTTATACAAACTTTTATTACTCACGTGTAACACGCACGTCACTGTTATTACGTTTACATTATATTTTACCAAAACTATTTTAATGCTATTTCCTGTAACCAGAATCCACACCCTCGGTTCCAACTTTTAGTTGCCTCATTCATCTACCTTCGGAACTTGACTAGCCACGGACAGAATTCTAAGTATGCAAATTTTCAGTTTGTCAATTCGCATCACGTGTTTTTCGGTTCCCTATATTCATCTGGATTCACAATTTTTCGACGCTTCTCGTCAGCGGTTCGCTTCTAACTTTTTCGTTGGGAAACTTGTGAAATGCAAGTTGAAGAAAATCTGGTAGATGAATAGTTACAGTTTGGACTTTTTAATTTGATTTCATTGGGAATCCAGCGGCAATTGGACGGGACAGATATGAATTTTGGCTTTTAGTAACATTTGTGGAGTTAAAGGTTTGTTGATCCTAGAAGAAATGACGTATGACGTAAACTTGCAGTGTTTAATTAAAACTGCAATGAGTTGTGTAATGTTTCCATCTTGAACTCATAAAAATAATATGACTATTTTATTTTCCAGCTTGCAAATTATTTACTTTATCTCGTTTAAAATAGTTTATGCATACATTTCCCTTTCACATAATTCATATTCATATTAAAATTATTTTGCTATAATTGTATGTCGGTTAGATATATCGTTAGTAGTGTAAACAATTTTAGTTTTTCAAAATATGTTTAAGGTTTTTGTACTCCATACACCTTCGTAGTCAAAAGAAGGTAAAATTACAAATAGAATAACTATGTGCGGTTCTTTGTACCTACATGTAGGTATCTAGTGTAGATAGTCACACGAGTGATCTCTTCAAGTGAGTATTTAATCAACACAATCGGGGGTGATACAATAAACCCGAGACTTACCTTGTACACTGACAATACTATCAAGGCAGCTCCTGCAAATATGTCGACCCGCATATATATATAACACGATTACGTAATATATAGAATGCTTTGTTGTACCAGACTTCAACAAACTAAACTCGTTTGACTTTTGTCGTATTCAAATAACATTTTAGGATTCAAGGCTTTAACGCTCCCGTCCAAGCTCTTTGCATAAAAAATGTGTTCAGCGCCAGCAGTCTTTCATCTTTCAAGGCTGACTCCACTTTAAGTATTAGGCTCGTACGTAACCTACATTTTTTACTATCTTCGTCTTTACTTTGTTCAATTTGTCTGTAATTTTTTGGGACCGAAGCAAGGGTTCAAGTAGTCAATATTTACACGGGCCCTCTTTTGGTTTAATGAACCATTTCAAGTACCAAAATAAATAAAACTAAAAATTCTCCAGCCTTTGTGCGTAAACATGGTTGGATTTTTTTTTATTTATTGACACGGCAATGTTTCTCTGTATATTATCATGTTACTTGCACTTCTCCTCGAATGAGTACTTAGAGTATACCATATCTTATAAACCGAGCCAACGAAAAATATTGTGTATATATAATACTAGCTTCCCGCGTGCGGTTTCACCCGCTTAACTCCAGTTCCTGTGTGAACTTCATAATTAAATATAGCCTATGTCACTCAGGGTGAATTTAGCTTTCCAATGGTGAAAGAATTTTTGAAATCGACACAGTAGTTTTTGAGGTTTTTCATTACACACAAAAATACAAATCTTTCCTCTTTATAATATGAGTATCATCATCAACAGCCCGTTTACGTCCACTGCTGAACATGGGCCTCCTCTTAACAGACCTTGGCAAACCAGGATCGTTGAGGGATATTGCCATAATCACCTCGCTTGGCAGACGGATTGGTGATCGCAGTAAGATGTAAAACTTGAGCTAATAGATGCTGCTGCCCATCCATCAACTATATTTTGTCCCATAGTCACCTTTTACGACACCCATGGGAGGACATGGGGTGGCCTATTCTAAGCCGGAAACCACACGACTTGTATATTAGTATACTTATATACTAATATTATAAAGAGGAAAGATTCGTTGAGTACTTCACCGTGTATCTATACTTCTATAGATACACAATATGTATGCTCGGTGAAGTAGCAAAAGCCTCTGTACAAATGGCAATAAAAATGAAGAGCACAATAATTGAAGTGAGTTTAAGTCTCGTTTCTGGGTCTGGTTGGTTGAGCTTGGCCTCCGTGCAAAGCACGTTAATCCGTTGATAGCGATTGTTATAACTTCAATAGCAATTGTATACGAGGTAACGGGCATCAGCGATTTCCCGTATGTTTGTACATAATACTGCGGTCACCTACCCGCTTGCCAAGCGTGGTGAATATCATTCAGCAGTAGAGGTTATACGGGCTGATGATGATGATGATGACTAATATATAAACGAACTATATAAAGTGAAACAAAAATCTCAATATCAATGAAAACTTCAACATCGTTTACACTTCATCTCTAATAAATTCATTTCTGGTCCTGAACACACAGAAACTTCATTTTAATTGCTTTCCAGTCTATCGAAACTTTTAAAACTGTTGTGTAACAACGCCGTTAGCGTCCAACATTGCTTGTTTTGCATTTATATCGAGTTTAGTTTCAAATTTAGTTATTAATTTGACAACAGATCGCTTGAAACAATGTTTCCTCTTCATCAAGCATTATATCTTTACTCTATAGATACTAATATATAAAGCTGAAGAGTTTGTTTGATTGCTTGAACGCGCTAACGTCAAGATGGACCGATTTGAAAAATTCTTTCACTGTTAGATAGCTCATTTATCGAGGAAGGCTGAGATTAGCGCGTTCAAACAAACTCTTCTCTTTCTTTCTCTTTAGCTTGATGAATTTGTTTAGATTTGTGAAATTTGTTTTTTTTTTTTAATATTTTGATAAAATAAAAAATATTATTCAAAAGAAAACTAACGTCACCATACGTGAAATTGTCGATTGTTAAATACATAGATTGTTAAATATCGTTGGCATTTATGTTGGAAACACCTTATCATTGGAGATACTGCAATACCACGTAAGTGACAAAAGCTAATAAGGTTGAAAATCAAATGACGCAAATTGTTTTTTTTTCTCTTTAAAATATATGTATAATTATAACGAAATTATTTCTTGACAGATGAAATTACACCTTATTAGCTACTGTCACTTACGTGGTATTGCAGTATTACCGACGTTATATTTTATCAAACAAGAACTTGCCTCTTTCAGTACGTACGTACTAATACTATGTGTATTTGAACGCGGTAAACTGAAAAACTACGGAATTTTGTTGTTGTAAATCAAATGTTATGAAAACATTTAGGTATAGTTTATTTTGTAAACCTGCGTTTTTGTCATGAAACCCTACATACCTACACTTCGTATATTTATTGAACGTTTTTTGTTAGTTAAAAAAAATAACATTAACAGATTTCCTAAATCTGTGTATGAATGTATCTATTGCTTATTTTTTCAAAATAAATGTTCGTTTAAGACCAAAATACAAATAGTTGTACATTTCTTTTACATAACAATTTTATTGATGCTCATATTTGTCTAAATCTCAAAATGTTATTTAAAAACACCATTTTGTGTAATCCGTCTATCGTTTATTCCTATTCTATCCATGCTCATATTGTCTATCTCATCAATTAAAAACTTATGATGTTCTTGAAATCAATTTTCATTTACACAGCTTAGATATTGATGTAGGAAGTTTCCTAATTTGACCTGATAAATAACTTTGTAAACCCGCTGTGTTTTCTTTACAAGTTTCATACTAAAATGATGTTCAATGTTCATGTTACCTACCACTTTACTTTCCCGTTAAAGTTTATACTGTTGCCTCATTTCATGAAGGCGCTTCTATGTTTTCATATATTTTTTATAGTTGCAAACATTTTTGTTTTGTAATAAAGCTAATGTCGATTTTAAAGTGAATAAAGACTTCATGCGTGCACACGTGTTTGAATAGTCATCATCATTATCAGCCCCCTCGATAGGTTTAGCCATAATAACCACGCTTGGTAAGCGGGTTGGTGACTGCAGTATTATGTTGTAACATACAGGTGATTGCTTCCCGTTATTAGGTATTATATTAGATGATGTTATAGCAATCAGCCAACGGCTATGCGTGGTTTTTGAGGTATGGAGGACAGTCCCTCAACCAACCAGACCTAAGACTAGACCGAAAGATATCTAGGAATTAACACAAAGATTTCTTGTCCTGCGTACGGATCGAACCCACGACCTCCGAGAAGAAAAGCGAGACTTATACCGCTGCGCCACGAAGGTTGTCGATTTGGTAAGTGCTATTTTTAATGTCTGACAACATTGATTCTATTATTAGACGAAACCCTTGGGTCCTTTTACATATTTATATGCTAATATTAGTATTACTACACATAACAAATATGCTTAAAGTAGCTGTAATTATAGAATATATTTTTACCAAATATTTTGTTTAATCTAACATATTATAATTTCGTTTTCATGATTAAAACCCCGCGGGTATACAAAATAAATTATAATGAATACGAAACCCTCAAGTTAACCTAACAGATTATATTGATAAAAATAGGGTTAGGTATATGTGGAACATGATTCATTTACAACAAATTTGAAAATGAAAATTTTATCTTATTCCATATCTAGAAATATTTTTAATTGGTTCGGGTTCATACACGTACGAGAATTTGTGGTTTATTAGAACTCACACTGTGAACTGAGATATTATTTTTTATTTTTGCTGTTAAAATGAGACCGTGTACCCTTATAATTCAGACGAGAAAACCCTTATCAAGTACGGCACGTGAACACATTTTGTTAAAGCTGAAATTGTTTATTCATTATTTAGGTCATGAAAATTCTCATTCATGGCTTGCATGTGAGTTGGAAGAGTACCATAAGTTCGTTTATATATACGTAATATATAGGACTGGTTTTAGGTAATACATTGGAGAGGATTTTTTTTTTTTAAGAAGCTGTTTTGTATCTTTCTTCGGCCTACTTATAGAGTTAATAATTATGGTATATGTAGTGTCCGTGTTCTACTAGTAACTACTACTAGTAAAACACAAGATCACTGATATGATAGTGCTACTCGCTCGGGGTTCTGACCGCAACTGCGCGGGTAGCCGTTGCTCCCTGCGCCTCCACCACAGAACACCCCACTTTTATACATATCAATATTTATTATAAGTATAAAACATACACTTTCCAAAAACAAACAGTACAGTATACATACATAGCAACTGAAGTTTGCAACGAGTAACCTAGGCTATAATATATAATTATTAAGTACTTCGGGAGCGGGTGCTACGTATGTAAAACCGCTAACAATAAGCTAGTCTTTAATAATCGTATACGCAGCAGTGTTTACCTGTGTACTCAATGTGTATCAACTAATCAACTCCGTAACATCACCGGATCCTTTCGGTCGTAAGCCCTCCACTCGCGGACGGTGGGTGGACCGCTCAGTGACAACTCGCTGTTCGTATACTTGCCTTGCTTTGACTGCACATTGCCAACGCGCGGGTCCCAAAAGGACCGCGCGCTGGCCTCGAATGATTCACGCGAGAACGATACTTGGCGATGCGCCGATTGTTAACAGTCTACTCGAAAATTCGTGGACCAAGCGACGTCCACTCGTTGACCGCGCGGCGTTCACTCGTTGACCGCGCGGGGTCCACTGGTTAACCGCGCGACGTTTATTGGTGATAAAACGCAGCGTCCATCCGTGGACCAACGTCGGCAACAAGTGGACGCCGTGTAATGAGTTGTGACCTTTAAACATCATACCGGTTTTACTGCCAAACTTACCAAAGTGCTAAAATTGAAAACTAACACACATTAGAAACTAAATAATTCGACACAAATGATCGACTTTCCACCGCGTGAACGGAGTTAAACGGACATTATTCAAATACGGGTTTGAACAAACATAGCTGTGTGGTACAATGAAATGTTGTGTCATGTCACTCTGCCGACACCAATCATAAATTTATATTCGATATGATGAAAATTTTATCACCAGTTTGTTTAACTGTGACCATTTTTTAAGCGATATACATTTTTTATGTGGCAATAGTAAAGGAACGAATTTAACGGAATTCAGAGTATATGAATTTGGAGGTAGTAGTTTTTGTTACAATCGAATGGAAAAGATAGGAAATAAATTGACTTTAAAAATTAAAATGTATGTTTTATATCTTGAGATTTTTGCAGCCAAATTTTATTCATGATTTTGATAATTATCTAGAAATTCATTGACCTGGTTTTTAGCACTAAAATAATTATATAATATTAGTCGAAAAATTCATGATTTCTTAACTAGATACGACATGATTCGTAACACCTGAGTTTTAGAATCTTATTAATATTTGTCTCTGGGATAAGGTGCGAAGTAAGTAAATATGCTGCTTGCCTGCTCAATTCATTCTAAAATAATACCAAGTTATAAAAATAATAAGTTCTACGTTAAGTAATGTTACCTCTATATTCTCTAGAAACCTAGGTATTTTAAAATGAAATCGTTTCATATATAAATGTAAAAGAAGAAATATCGTACAAGATTCTCTTAAATTTTCAATGAAAGCTACGTGACGTTATATAGGGAGTTGGAGGTAGGTTCATATATAACGTTACTAAAATGATATCTCAGACGTATGTTGAACTCGGCACGAATTGACTTTCCGTCTGCGAAGCTTTTAAGGAACAATCGGGTGGATTAGCCCTCCTTCGGCCGCAACAAGAATGCTAATGGTATGCTATTTATGTGTTCCTTATGTGTGTTGGGGTTACGGTTGCCACCCGTACTATATTAAGTATATAGTATCGTACTATATTAAGTATATAGTATCGTACTATATTAAGTATATGGTATCGTACTATATTAAGTATATAGTATCGTACTATTATTTGAAGTCAAATGTACTATAATATATATTAGGTCTTTACCTATGAAATGGCCGTTCTGCAGTACTAATTCTAATTTCAAATTGGTTTTGGCAACATGGTTTTTTTTTCCAATAGTAGTCATTTGTTTATTGATTAGTGTTACATTTTCATCACATTTCAATCTTTTTCGTCATCATGGATACGTTAAAAATTCGAGTAATTATGGAATATGAGTACCGTCGTGACAGCAACGCGGCACAAGCGGCACGCAACATCAACGACGTTTACGGAGCTAACACTACAAATCAACGCACCACCTGATATTGGTTTGCTCGCTTCCTTTCTGGAAATTTCGACCTGAAAAATGAACCTCGCGTTCATCCGAAGACTTTGGTTGACAATGACGAATTAAAGGCAATTGTGGAAGCTGATGATACCCAATCTACGGCTGAATTAGCAGCAGCTTTCGACGTTAGCGTCAAAACAATATTGATCCATTTGCGTCAAATTGGCAAGGTAAAAATGCTTGACAAATGGGTGCCCCGCGAACTCAATGATCGCCAGCGCGAAGTATGCGTCGAGACGTGCCTTGCACTCCTCAACAAACACACAAATGAAGGAATTTTGAACCGCATTGTTACCTGCGATGAAAAATGGATTCTGTTTGATAACCGCAAGTGCTCAGCAAGTTGGTTGGATCCTGGTTCAGCACCTAAACAATGCCCTAAACGAAAACTTACCCCTAGAAAAGTGTTGGTCACTGTTTGGTGGTTTAGCGCCGGTGTGATTCATCACAGCTTCTTACCAAACGGGGTGAGCATTACTGCAGATGTGTACTGTGAAGAACTGAACACAATGATGGAGAAGCTGGCACATCTCCAACCAGCATTGGTCAATCGCTCGTCTCCGCTACTCCTGCACGACAACGCGCGACCTAATACTGCACAGCAGACGGTCTCCAAGTTGCAAGAACTGGGGTTGGAAGCTCTCCGTCATCTGCCCTACTCAGCAGACCTTGCGCCTACAGACTACTACTTTTTCCAAAATTTGGATAACTTCTTGGCGGGAAAAAAATTATACCCGAGAGGCAGTACAAAATGCCTTTGAAGAATTTGTTGCCTCCCGTCCAGCAGATTTCTTTAAGAAGGGCTTCAATAAACTGCCACTGCGTTGGCAAAGATGCATTGATTGCATGGGTGATTACTTCGATTAATACAAATATAGAATACATGAAAAAAAAATCGTTTATATTTTTTCATACATAACGGCAATTTCATAGGTAATTCTATTATTATACAAAAATAATATAGTACAAAAAGTAATATATTTTTCGCTAAACGAAAATTCGCCTCATTTAAAAATTAAGTCAGCGCGGCTAAAAATGCTAGTTCTTAAAGGTGCCTAACAAAAAAAAGCTTGTTGAGCGACTCTTGAGTCATTAATAGGGGCCTCCGGGACAGAATCAGCACTGTATGGATCATACACGTGGATTTCTTTTTATTAATTAAATGTCTACTATTTTTTTTCCTGTATTTCCCAAAAGTACTATATTATTATATATAAACAAAAAAAAAGGTGGCAGCCCTAGTTGGGGTATCATTATGTGTAGGCACATACCATGGTCTTAGGCAAGGCTTTTTATAATTACATTTATAAAGTACGATTGAAATATATATGTTTTTGGATTTTTATTAATAATGTTAGAAAGTATAGTTATTAATATGGTTAAATTGGCTTTATTTTACTTTACGAATGCATTTTAATAAAATAGTTTTTAGGTGTTTTTTAATTCCTTGTTATATTCCCGATAATGGGTAAAAGCTCAGTGGTTACGGTAGTTGCTTCTGAGATCTGGTGTTCTGGGTTCGATTACCACCCAGGAAAATTATTTGTTGTGACACACTGTTGTTGTTCTAAGTATATATATTGATCTGATTAAATAAGTAATATGCATGAAGACTCAAATTATAATAAGTCCGTCAGTAAGAATTAGAACTTAAAAAAATATTGGACACATTATATTTTTATTTTTAAAATCAATAAAAAATTGAAAAGATACAGAGCAACAACATTCTATAAAGGCTTGTGACGTCACTACTAGGTAAAATTGTAACTAGAAGTGACGTCACACGATATTTAATTTTCATCTCGCTGTGTCTTGGTCACTTTTTGTTTGAGGATAATACGAAATAAATACGATAATACTCTTGCCGTATAAAATGTAATTTAACTGGAACTTGAAACTTGTGTCCGTGAAATGTATGTTTGTAAAGTCCCGCGCGACACAGGGATTTATTTCCCTAGTGCGGGAGTAATACTAAAACTAAAACTTAGCCCTTAAACCCTATACAAATGTTTCCTAACAACCATAGGAAATTACTATTAATTTATTTCAATTAGGAAACATTTATTCGCTATCTCTATAAGGTTAATAATAACTGCCGTTTCCCTCATTATTTACAATGAAAAGGGTGTCCTATAAACGATATGATAACTACCCGCTGCTCGCCTTTGTTTAGAATTGCGCTTATTAAACTGGGGATATTATTAGTACTCGGGTTACCTCTATGCAGGTTCCAGGGTGTACTACGCCGAATCGAATGCCAAATAATCGAATATCAATTGATCGACCACTATAAATCGAACGACTAAATACTCGAACGTTCATAACATCGAATGGTTATTAAATCGAACATTCAAAACATCGCACACTCAATACATCGAGTGATCAAAATATCGAATGTTTGTTTGATCGAGTGATCAAAATATCGAATGATTGTTTGATCGAGCGTTCAACGCATCGCATATTCATTCTATCCAAAGATCAATACAAATATTTTTTAAGAATACAAAAAAAAAACTAAATTTTAATTGCATTAACATCTCTTTTGCCTCTTTTTTTGTAAAGAAGGTCTTCCCAATCTTGCGTTTGCGTTTTCAATGCAATTAATTTTTTTTTTTTTTTTGTATTCTTAAAAAATATTTGTATTGATCTTTGGATAGAATGAATATGCGATGCGTTGAACGCTCGATCAAACAAACATTCGATATTTTGATCACTCGATCAAACAAACATTCGATATTCTGAACACTCGATGTATTGAGTGTGCGATGTATTGAATGTTCGATTTAATAACCATTCGATGTTATGAACGTTCGAGTATTTAGTCGTTCGATTTATAGTGGTCGATCAATTGATATTCGATTATTTGGCATTCGATTTGGCGTAGTACACCCCAGGTTCCATGCTATGCTATATTTATATATTGTACTAATATATCGCGTATCAGCCGTGGGAACTTCATAATTTAATATAGCCTATTTTACTACTGAATAATATAGCATTCTTTCGTATTTTAGAAATTTTTGAATCAGTTGCTGTATTTTTATAGTCCATTTAATGGAAACAAATAATTAAATCTTTAATGTTTATAATATTACTATAGTATGATTTTAAGTAGGTATCTATACTTACTAATTAATATTATAAAGAGGAAAGCTTTGATTGTTTCTTGGTTTGTTTGAATTGAATATGCTCCGAAACTGCTTGACGGATTTGAAAAATTGTTTCACCGTTGGGAAGCTATGCTTAACATAGGCTATATTTAAGTATGAAATTCCAACGAGAGCAACGTGGGTGAAACCGCGCGCTGAAAGCTTGTATATAATCATCATCATCAGTCCGTATACTCCACTGCAGAACTTGGGCCTCCTCCCGAGGCAGGGTTTTTGCCATAGTCACCACGCTTGCAAGGCGGGTTGGTGACCGCAGTATTATACACACAAGGAAACGCTGCTGTTTATAGGGTGACTGGTAATTAGTGACCGATACCTAAACCTACCATGTTGACGAGTTATGTGAACATGAATGTATGGAACAGCTGATTTTTTTTCGCGATTTCAGGGTTGGTGCCATAGTAAAAGTTGTTTGTTATCATGAGCACAATCATGTGTTTAGGTATCGGTCACTAATTACCAGTCACCCTATATAATAATATATAATAATAATTTAATTCTATTATTAAGTAAATAATAATATAGATTTTGTTACACATATATTCCTCTACCTGTCTTTGTTTAGGGTTGTGATTCATAATACGCCACGTTATCACTTTCCTAATAACAAATGTAACCCTACGTTGTTTTATAGGACAGGTAAATTTGCATACTATGAATTTAAACGCCAAGGGATGCTGATATGACATAAATCTTAAAGTGGGAATTTTTGCATCCAGTAAACGCAAAATTCTGAGCATGGGTAACTGACATCGTTCGTCCGACGTTTAAATTATAAATTTTTCCTCCGTAATTATCTTTTATTGCTTACGAATCGCTTTTACTTTATGACATTTTATCGTGAAATGTGATCTTGGTATTAATTTACTGTTAGGTAACAGTGAAGTAAGAATGTTATGAAGTAGGTATAAGTACCTACCTTTTTTGTGATCCAGTTTGTGACGTTGTAGGGGGTAATCTCGGCACCTGGGATCTACTGCACCGATTTTGAAAATTCTGTTACCAATAGAAAGCCACGTCATTATTTGTGAGTGTCATTAGCTATATTTTAAGTAAAAGTTTCCACGGGATCGGGAGCTACACGGGTGGATCTGAGCCAGTGGTAAGTAATAAACGAAATAAACGATTTTTATTCAGCACTTAGGTATTCACACACTTGTACTTGTCAAGAAAATTTACATTGCATATAAAATTAATTATAAATAGGTAACATTTACTATTAAATTATGTTTAAATTTATTTCAGGTGTGCTAGAAGTCTGTCAGTCTTGTGTTAGTAATAAGCTCTTAATATTAACGTTAATATTTATTTACTATATTTATTTTATTCAAAACATTTTATGAATAAAAAAAATATAAAATATTATAGCACATTTAGATACAATATTATAGCGATCAGACGTCCTCAGCCAAATTCTATTACATTTAAGCGACACACGCCTGCGGGCACCCTTAAGGGGTAAGGACCACGACTAAGTAAAATTCTCCACTCTCTCATCACTCTTAAATTGAATGCTTAAGAATTCTCAAACTGCTCGAATTGTATATTTTGTAGGATACAATATAGAAAATCGAAGAGAACTTTAAAATCATTACTAAATCAAAACTTTAATGTTCATACATTGCTTAGAAACCTCTATGTTAAAATCTAATTTTATTCATAGTAATCTACTTTTTGATCAATTTATTTTATTTTGTTCACCCAGTTATGTCAAAAATGTGCAACATTAAACATTGTAGTGGGTGGTTTCGCCTACCCTATGCTGAGGTGGTGACTTTTTTCGGCAGAACATGCAAGCCGTCTTATTGTTTTGTACTTTAAATTTTTGTGGTAAAATAATGAAATAATGAATTTTATTCAGCACTTAGGTATTTACATACACTTGTACTTGTCAGAATTACAATGTGAGAAGATAAAATAATAAATAATACAAAATTATAACTAACAAATAATTCTTACTCTATAAGATATCCGACTAAGTAATTAACAGTAGTAGGTAAGCAATAGCAAATCATACAATCTACAGACTGCAAAGTCCGTCCGTCTGTCCTGTGATATTTATTGCAATTAACCAATTATTAGTATTATAAGAAGAAATTAAAACCGCATCCAAATTGCAAGTGGTCACATTATATCTAAGTGGCACACACCTGAGGGCACCTTTATGGGGTTTAGGACCACGACCTAGGGTAACAAAGTAGATATATAGCCACTGAAGTAAAAAAGTAGATATATAAAGAGGATGTGATCACCAGCACCGACTACAGGCGCTCAATCACAGGGCAGGGGTAGGGGCGCAACGCGGTCCTCGCCGGCGAGAATCCTACCCTAGCTAACCTGCAACCTTTCACTAGCTACCTAAGTGGACGACCCGGTATAATACCGACCGACCGGTATAATATTATTATCTTGTGGGTTGTGCTGAATTAAATGTGATTTCTTTCTTTCTTTCTTTAGTGCAGAGTTCTTCATTCTATTCGAAAACATTTTCGCACAACATACAGCTCTCAAGCTACTTTCTCGTAAATCCTAAACTACTTAGTGAACCGATAAAATTATACTACGTTAAAATGACAATCCCGTTAAAGGGATATCCCTTTTCTTGATGGAAATTTTAAACATTTAAAATGCTAAGACACACTTGTATTTTATTGTGCTACTCAAAATATTTTATACTAGATTCCCGCGCGCGGTTTTATTCACATAGTTCCCGTTCCCGTGGGAACTTGATAACGAAATATAGCTTAATGTTACTCCTTCTAATGGCTTTCTAATGGTGAAATAATTTTTAAAATCAATGAGGCAAGTTCGAAGTCTTATATAAAAATATTTTTAGAGTTCTGATTTTCAAAAGACGAAATCCATATAAAATTATTAAAGTCCGTGTATTATGACTTCTTTAGTCAGTTATCCATATTCTTTAATATACCTACACTGAGCAATATTGAATACTTTAATATCTGACTCTTAATTAATCGTTATTATAAGTTTTAGATTGTATTATTTGTTTTCGTTACGCGTTTTGAGTTTCGAGTAATAATAGGTTTCGATTTTCGAATTGCGATCACTAGGTATGTTTAAAAAAGAATTCAAGCCCTTCATAAATACCTACCTCAATTGATATTATTGTTGCCTATTTAAAAAATTGTGGGCTGATTATTAAGTTTTGGACCACTCATTGTTGTTCTGAGGTGTGTTATGTCAAGTAAATTCAGAGTTCTAGAAATATCCCGCAATAGAATAAAAATCTGTATTTTCTTAAAAACATGGTCACAGGACCAAACAAACATTAATTTCCCAAGTGCGGGAAGTTGCCTTAAAAGCAACTTGTAAAAAAATGATATGAGGTATAGTCCATTTCTGTCTTACGTTATTTTTAATCAGAATTTCTTTATCAAAAAAGCTACAGATATCTTTATTTGATTCCAGAAATTCCCAGAGAGTATTTCATTAAAATATACCATTATGTTCAGTTTCAACTTAAACACAATTATTTATAGCGTTAGTAGAGTACTTGAATGGGATATGAAGTATTCCCCGGTGAAAACTATCGTTTTCCAATACTATAAAATCTGAACAAACTTGGGAAACCACGCCTTGTTCATTGAGTTAATCTTTTGTTCCGCTAGCGTTTGATCGCGCTTCAATAATATTTACTTTTAACAAGCTTTACCTTTGTTTCCTGAAGAGATTTATATTATGTTTATTTTTTCTAAAATAATCGGATCTTATGCTAATGTTTTATGAAACCTTATTTGTGTTTTGTTTGAACTGAGATGCAAATATTGAGATGTATGTGCGGAGTAACAAAAATGAATCGGATTTGAAATCTTTACATAGTTAATACTATGTAGTGATTTCAAATCCGATCACAGACAGCGGGAAGCGACTTTGTTTTATAACAAAGTCTCTTCCCGTTGTCTGTATGTACCTATATATTCCTAGGTCTTTAAAACTACGCATCGGATTTTGATACGGTTTTTTAATAGGTAGAGTGATTCAAGAGGAAGATTTATAATATGTATAATACATCATTATACCCGTGCTAAGCCCGGGCGGGTCGCTAGTGACTATATAAGAGGAAGTCTGAAAGTGGCGCCAGTGATAGAATTTAAGAGGAATCGCTTAGCATGGTATGGGACGTTATGCGTAGGGATGACAAGCATGTGAAGAAGAAGCTGAATATGAAGATGAATATAAATAGATGGAAGGGAGGCCAAAAAAATATTTATGGACTGTGTGAAAGATGACTTGTCTAAGAAAGATGTGAGTATGGGAGAGACATCTAATAGGAAAAATGGAAGAGGATGACATATTGCACCGACCCCAAATAATAGGAGCAGGGCAGGAACGATACCTATACAAGAACAACACTTAAGACTATTGAGTTGACTTAGGAATATGGGGTCTCATTTTGATGGTATGTATTACCATAGCATTAGACACCACGACAATGAGACACTACTTACGTGATTGAATACTTAAAGCTAAGTATCGCTCTGGTTTACCTTTATAAGTATCAGTTTTATTCCCCTTTAATTTGTATTGCGTTCAATAGCATTCAATATAAATCTAGTTACCAAATTGTATTAACCTCTCTATGACACTATAGCTATACCTACTTGTATAAATTATGAAATCACTTACTGTTCCTTGAAACTCAATAAGGAGCTTTGTTCAATCGCGCTATTAATTATCAGTTGTATTATTGTCATGTAACCAGCATGTCATGTGTCCAATATTGGATTAATATCAACCTTGTATAATATTTCATGCCCATAGGTATAATTTTATACTGACATTATGAAGAATCTTAATTCTTTGTTTTAAAGATGAAGCGTTTTGGAAAATACTTTTACTATTTGAAAGCTTTTAGTCAAAATTTAGAACAACTATATTTGTATTTAAACCTTGCGGTTTCTGGCTTAGCCGTGTGATTTTCGGCTTAGCTGTTCCAATAGAAGAAGTAAGAGGCGACCTAGGGACATTCACCTGATGGATGTGCAGCAACGTCTTACGACTCAAGCTTATTTAACATCTTACTGCGATCAGCAACCCGCCTGCCAATAGTAGGGATTATGGCAACGTTCTTCACGATCCTATATTGCCAAGGTTTGTAATGAGGAGGCTTATGTTCAGCATTGGACGAAAACGGGCTATTTACGTCCAATGAAAGTAAAAAATATTAACTTAGCTGGCATGGCGGTTGATTCCGCGGAGAACCTCAAGAGGTGCAAATATAGTACCCTTGATAGTGATTATGTATTTGTGCGTTTTGGTGTCGAAATATTGGAGCCGTGGGGACCAGGAGCCAAATTAATTTATAAAAACCTCGCAGCGGCCCTCTTCAGTGCGGCACGTTCTTCGAGTGCTAGTTTTTACTTTGCACAGCAAGTAAGCATTGCCATTCAATGGGGTAATGGTGCCAGCATTCTGGAAACCTTGCCAAGTAGAATAGATTTAGAATAGTAGTATTTTATAAGTTAGTTTTATTTTAAATTTGTTATCTACTTTTAGTTGTATATATGTATTTTATACGTAATGTTTACTTAGCATGGTTTCTTATATAAGGAGATTAATTGATAAGGAACAATTGATAGGAACATGTACCTCCATGAACTATTGTGAGCGTAGAAACTTATAACATAATAATCAAATACAAACCCACAATTTGTGATTATATCGTGTATTTGTGTTTGGCCCTTATCCCTTTGATGTATGTACCCTATTACGTTTACAATATTACGTGTCCTCAAATCAACCCAATAATCCGGCGGTCCCAAAGAGCCCTCCCAAATAATACAGGTATATCGATCTCTTTGACGCTGCCACCAGATTTTATGGCCTGACAAATCATGTAGCAGCTTCAATGAAATACTTTCTATAATGAAATTCCTCTAGCCTTCCCATTTTGTTAGGCAGCTTGGCTCCGTGCCACTCCGTCAATTTTGGCCCACTCTCGTTCACTAGGAAATTAAACTGCAAAAACTGACTTGTCAGCGATATATTGCACCTACTTGTGACTCTTGTTTAAGTTGGCAAAGCTTACCCAAGAGCATTCCGCAGAATAGAGGATGAATAATAGCAAAAGTGTGAAAATTTTAATCTATATTTAAAAGCTTATGTTGGCTCGCTGGCTTGCTTTTTAACAAAGCTGCTGTTAAAACTTGTGTACCTATTTATTAAAGTAGTAGATTGTAGTTGAAAGGGACACTGTTAGGATTTTTTTTCAGGGTTTTCATTAGCAATCAAATTTGAAAGCATATAGATGACATAATATTGTGAATTTACTTATATTGATCGCAATTTGTGAGTATTTTCTGAAATCAAACTTCGTTAAATCAGTGATCCGAAAAGAACGACCTTTTCTAATGGATCGGCACTTCTTTGTTTCTTTGGCCGAGTTCAGATGATTTTCCGCAACTTCGCATGAACGTTGTTATGAAATGATTTATTCAAAGTTTGAATACTTACAAACTTAACTTTTTCTGAAATATTTATTATTCTTTGTAAAAAATATATTTAACTAATATATATAGGTAAGGGGCAGATCTTGTGTGTCATGCATAATTTTATTAGGAGGTACTAATAAGTGAGTTCAATACACAGAAAGTAGCGGCTATTTGTGCAGGACAAATTGCAGTGCATAATTGTGTGTGCAAACACAGATGTACCTCCTCTATATTCCTTTACTCGGTGGGATGTACTCTCCAAGGCACGCACGGGTGCGATACCACCAACTTACACACTTCAAGCTACTACCACTAGTAGCACGATTTGGTCGACCCGGACGATTGAACACAGCTTGATCCAACAAGGAAGTGTTAGAAAATGATATTCAAACATGCAGTGAGCATTAGATACTTATAATAGAGATATAGATGGGACTAATTTCCGCTATCGACTAGACAAAATTGAACTCCGGAAATAAGTTTTACTATGATTATCGTGATTAATTCTGCTGTAGATCCCGTTTCTAGGAATATACACCTAGTGAACTGTGGGCTCCGAGGCGAAGCCCTAAAAGGATCACTAAGTCGTGAACTGATCCCCACGCCGAACAAGAAATATTTGTAAAATAATAAGATTTCTTCGCGACTAGATCAATGGCTCACATGATGATGATGGTGAAGATGATATTACGGTACTGCGTCGTTTTCCAACCAACCGCTACAAGCCATTATTGGCTGTACACTTTTAACGCGCGGAGCGTTAAAAATTAACTTCTCCATAGTAGTGTAGTTATGGTATATACTGTTTTCGATATTGTGGTGTGGATTTCGGGCCAAGTTAACCACGCATCGCTTCACATTCGGGTGTAAAACCGTTACGTCGATAGTTTTGGACGCAATGCGGCTGCCATATCCAAGTTATCTTTTTTCAATTCGATGCTTTCTTTTAACGCAAAAATACGAATCAATTTGTGTAAAGTAAATTGGCAAAAGCTGATGTCGCAGGCAGACTTTTGTTTGTATGATGTATCAAGTTGAAATATTATAACGACCTTTAGTGACTCTGAAACAAATTAAATAACATGGAGCTCAATACTAAAATATTGCTATTTCATCGTTTGATTTGAAGGCCATTGGCCGTTGGGATCACTTAATAGTTATTAACAAAATATTTTACGATGGTTTGGGTCGTATTACTTTTTGAAATAAATGTATCCTTATCAACGCATAACAAAATTTAATAGTGTCAGGTAAAATTCCTGATCTGAGACCATTTAATAAACCTTTTAAAGACAGACAATTTTCGTTCAAATAAAGCTAATTCATTTTACGTGGCTCGTCCCTTTCGTTATTTGTAAAATGAGTTTGTAACTAACTTTGTTTAAAGTTTGCCTGCTTTCAATTATTTCAATTGTATAGAAATTTACAATATCCCAACTTTGTGTTTGCATTATCAAAGCCACTTTAATTACCAAATTGTTTTCGCTTATTTTATTATTGTGGTATCTGATCTCTCTCTCTTCATTACTCTAGGTATAGTTATATATACATATTTATATCGCACTCGCATTTTGTGATGCTTGAGTTAGATAATACATCCCCTTTTCTAATAAACTCGATATTATAATTCTGTTCGCGTTTCGTTTTGTGCCAAGTCACATCACAAAACTACGATGTTCATTCTATTATCTGCGTTGCTCGTGTATGTATTACATTTTTAACATTATATTCGTATTCTTGATAAACTCCTGGGCCTTCAAAGGATTTATTACGACAAATAAAATAATATGAAATAAAAATGTGCGAAATATTTTATCTGTATCGCGTCACTAAGCTGCTTTGACAATGAAATATGTGTTGTAGTGCTAAACTTTAATTACTACATTTATTTATGTTTATGTAGCTTTGACATTGTTAGGGATTCAATCTCGTTAATTGGGTGCCCATAGTTAGTGTTAGAATACTTTTGAGTTGTTATAATATTGGAATATGATTATCGAATTATACTGTTATTTATAGAAATACCATCTCATAAGACATTTTTACTTTGGTTTGTTCATGTGATTCAAATAGAGATCAAATAAGATATTTAATCTCTATTTAAACACAGATCGTTCATTGAGGGAACAAATATCAGTAAGTTAATAATATTATTTGAAAACGGTCTTTCAAAATTTGCATTTTTTGTGTTTAACTCACTTGGTTGACAATTTGCAGATTTTTGTGTAAAATTCATTTATAAACAAAATTCTCAATCCAAGTAGAAAATATTAGATTTATTCAATTTATTTATAGGTAACCATTATCGGGAGAACTTTTCAAAGCTTTTGTTGAGCTCATGTTTGTTCCTGAAAGAGATGAATGTTCTCACCAAACAATTTATATTTACCTAAACTGGTGAACGAGCTACGATTTTTATAAGAATCGTTCTTCCGAACAACGTTGCGGCTTAAAATTGGAAAATTGTTTGCGAATTGGCCCCGAGTTCGGTTTCAGCTTAGGCTAAGTGAAAATAAATGAAGGTATTTCTCTCGATAAATCGATGGCCACCAAGCGCCCTGGAACATTTTGCTCTATTTACGTGGCAACGCAAATAGATTTAGCGACCGGACCCAACAGTTCGTTGAAACGCTCTTTTTGATGTTCTTTATTACTTCCGCTTTGACCGCTACGGTTTCATTCTTACAATTGCGACGTTTATGTGCGCCAAGTCTCGTACTCTTAAGCCTTTGATTTATTTCATAAGATAAATGAGGTACGTATTTATCGGCCACTTGTTTAACACTTGTGACAAAGTTAAATGATTTTTCAGTAGATGTGAAATATCATCTTGCGATAAAAGAGATTGACTGTAAGAAATTCGTACATTCATATATTATATACTACTATATTAGTCACCGTGAATGTGTCCAATAGTACAAGGAAGTATATTATGTATTATTGGACATATGAATGGTGAATCATCTATGGAATAAATGAATTGCATCATCCCCAATGGATGCAGGCCGCTTCCAACGGCAATAAGTGAGGATCTATCAGGGAGTCCTATATTCAGCTGTGTACGTCCTATGGCTGAAATGATAATGATAATTATCATTTCAATACTTTGATATAAGTATCTCTTCGCACTACAAAGTTAGAATTAGCTTATTCACAAAGTTGTTCTGCGACTATTTCCCTTAATGGCACTTGCGAGCATCACTGTATATTATTTATAAATGCGAGGTTAAACATCGCTGACAACAGTAAATTTACTAAGGACAATCAAGATTACCCTAAGCTACTACCGGCTAAGATAATTGTGTTCAATTAATATAAGACCGATTGTGTATTCATGAATTAATAACGGAGCCTTAGAACAGATCGTACAAGACACCAATCAAAGAGCGCTGCAGTTAATCGATTATGTTAACGGCAATATTCCGATTACCTACTTGATCGTATTGTTCCCTAATCCCTATCCATGTAAATAATCATCGTCAGCCCGTAGTGTCCACTGCTGAACAAGGGCCTCTTCCCGAGGGAGGGTTTTGCTATAGTCACCACGCTTGGCAGGCGGGTTAGTGACCGCAGTAATATACACAACAAACGCTGCTGCTCATTCTATTGTGTACAGTTGTAATGATGTGATGATGATGTTAAAACGGTTTAACGTGATCTCTGAGGCGTAGTCTCAACCAACCAAACCCGTAAGAAATCTAAGAATACAAAAGATTTCTTGTCCGGCGTGGGTATCGAACCTATTCCATAGTGGTTGTCAGGTAAATAGTATCTATAAATTTTCCCAGTCCAAATAGATCTGAAGAACGACGTATCTTAGTTTTATTTCCAAAGAGAATAAGTACGTGATCCTTAAACTGTTAGACTACGCTTAAACAAATCTATCATAAAATCGCGTACTCCACTGATATAATAATTTTTCAAGACCAAGGTAGCTAGTTATGGCGTAGGTACTCCCTGGAGTACTTTTGAAAAACTTTTTTTAATTAAGCATAGGCTTGCTATTGGTTTCTATGGATATAGTGTCTTAAAAGTGATGTTTACACCAATGCACCACGTTTTTATTAATTGACAGTAAGTGTAATTTTAAAGACATTTAAAATATGATATATTAAACTGCGCATAAATATTTCATATTTTTCTCTTAATATTTTGAAATTTCGAAGATGCATTGACTTTTAATTTTACGCTTTTTGAACATGGAAATTATCTTTTGTGGTGGCGCATCGCAACTGAAATTCGATATTACAAGCCGACACAACTGCATGTCACGACTTATCGCGACAGAAATATCGTATGAGAAGAATAATATCATGTAACATTTGGTAACAGTTCAGACCACCAACAGACAGAGAAAAACAAGACTAAACTTGTTCGTTGATTTCGTCATCATCATTAATTTATCATCACCAGTAACGTCCACTGTTGAACATGGGCCACAATCGTATTATAACAATAGGTTATAGTACTATAGTAAAACAAATATAGGTTTATAGTACTTTCAGGGGTGCGGCGTGTAGTCTTTTAACTTCCCAGACCCGTAAAGAAATCTTAGATTTAAATTAAATATTTTTTGTGCGGCGCCGGAGTCGAACCCACTACCTTCGAGATTTAAAGCGAGCCTTTTACCATTACGGCTCGGAAATTACGATAATTTGAGTACAAAATTGTTGAGACGGCATTTCTTTCTCCAAAGCCCTTCTGTAAAGCCCTTTTTTATATATTCAAGCCCCATACACTAAACGTTTATCCATAAAATAAAGAGGCCATGACGCGAATAAGGGTTGCACAAGGAAAAGAAAAAGTACTGATTCCGGAACCGCAATTTTGACAGTTGTTGATATGGGGATGGAAGTTACTGGGCATGACAACCACGGAAATTGGATGATCATAAATATTCAACCCATCATTGAGTATATAATAACCGGAAATGTAGATGACATGTGCATGTCAAAACGTTTAATATTTAGACATGTTCTTGTAGCTTCCGTCCTAAATGTGTGTAACATTTCTATTTAATACTAGCTGTTTTAAAGCTGTCGCTCGTACCCGTCGGTCTTATTGACATTTCCCGTGGATGTGCCAAAATGTTCTTTCATACAAATCTTGTCCCCATAATTACGAATGCAATAAAAAGAGAATTAACCAAATTGGTAAAGTCGATATCTAGTTATACATTATGGAGATTATTTTTTGTTTATATATAGATTAACTGTAGCCCGTCACTTCGTCCAAGCAAATTCAGATTTCCTTAGGCAACAATAGTAGATTATTGTTGCCTAAGGAAATCTGACTACTGCCAAATTTCGGCGCAAGCATAAAAATTTAAAAACTATAAATATCATCATATGTTTAAAAAATAAAATAAATATCTATATCTATATATATAAAAGAAAGTCGTGTTTGTTACAACACTTATAACTCGAGAACCGCTGGACCGATTGCCATGGTTTTTGATTTGTTGGATTTGCCGGTAGGGTAGGGTAGGGTAGGGTAGGGTAGGGGTAGGGGTAGGGTAGGGGTAGGGTAGGGTAGGGGTAGGGTAGGGGTATGGTATGGGTAGGGGTTGGGTAGGGTAGGGTAGGGTAGGGTAGGGGTAGGGTAGGGCAGGGGTAGGGTATAAAAGTCCACCCGTGCGAAGCCGGGGCGGGCCGCTAGTAGGTATATAAAACAAAGACGGGTTTGTTACAACACTTATAACTCGAGATAGGCTGGATCAATTTTCATGGTTTTTGTTTCGTTGGATTTGTCTCCGCCCTGAATAGCAGAATACATTTTAAAAACAAAAGAAAGTCGTGTTAGTTACACTATTTATAACTCAAGAACGGCTGAACCGATTTGGCTGAAAATTGGTAGGGAGGTAGCTAAGAACTGGGAGAAGGACATAGGATACTTTTGGGTAGGGGTAGGGTAGGGTAGGGTAGGGTAGGGTAGGGGTAGGGTAGGGTAGGGTAGGGGTAGGGTAGGGTAGGGTAGGGGTAGGGGTAGGGTAGGGCAGGGGTAGGGTATAAAAGTCCACCCGTGCGAAGCCGGGGCGGGCCGCTAGTTATATATATATGCTTTCAAAGAATCGGGTATTACAGATAGAAAAAAATCAATTTTTCGCTTCAGTATCAGGGAGTGACGGTGGTGTGTGCCATTTCCAGATTACTGTACAGGATGACTTGAGTGGGTTCCGCTAATGCTAGCAATATCAATGATTAGTCAAAATGGCTATGTTAATTAAAAAAAATACAAAAACTCGTGCCCTTAAAAAATAAATACTAGGTACTGTTACTACTGGCAGATATTTTAGAAGCACGATAATACATTTATGCAACATTAATTGCAAAACCAATATCCATCCACATTTTCTAATATCACATTCGCGTAGGCATCTCGGGATCAGGCTCTCTAAAATTCTTCTCCATACCACTAACTTTTTTCAAATCTTACACGCCTTCGTGTTCGCAATATTCTTATAAAGAGATCCGAAGTTTTCGCTTCCTATATTAATATTAATAAGTATAACCTTGACTTGTTGGTAGGTACTTTATTTTATACGCTAGTAGATAACGTTTAAAGTTACCGTTAATCGTTGCCTTATTTAATATACAAGATGGCTTTACAATATATGCCATATATTTAATATCTTTAACTATATATGTACTACCTATATTGCGGCTTCGAATAGACAACCCCATGTATTTCCATGGGTGTCATAAGAGGTGACTAAGGAACATTCAGCTGATGGATGGGAAGCAGCAACTATCAGCTCGAGGATAATCACCAGGTTGATGCGAACACAAATCTGACCAGACGTGGTGATTATTGCAATTATATTATGGCAATATCCCTCAACGCTCCTGGATTGCTAAGGTCTGTCAATGTTAATATTATATTGTCTGCTATAAAACGGATGGCGAAGTGGTACAATTAGTGAATTATTACATATTTTAGTACCTATACGTTTATTATACATTAAAATATATTACAAGCTCGAGTTTCACAGACCTAACACTGGGGGGCGCGCCCTGCACATCTAGAATTGGGGGGCAACTTTTTGGGGAACGACAACAAAAACGTATACTTAATTTTAAAAATGTTATTTATACAAAACCTATTGTTTTCTAACAATTTCTACATTAACGTCATCGGGGGTGGCCAACTCAATAAGACCTAAGATCGACTATTTACTGTGTGCGATCGACCAATGACATACATAACGTAGAATCACGTTACATATAACTCAATCCAGTGATAAATAGGTATTATTTTACATTATTATACCACAAACACTAACTTTGTGCGTCAGTGGCACGTATTTGTAGACTAAAATGGACTTAAAAAATATCATTAATTATGATATAAGTTGGTCGAGCTGTTAGGATTAACCAGTCGATTGCGATCGACCGGTTTGCCTGTTATACATGATTCTATCTACTGTTAAAGGAATGGCATATATAGGTATTTATTTTATTTAAAAACTTTTGCACAAAATAGTACATTGGCGGACTTAATGCCAAAGGCAGCACCCCTCTCATTATTTTAAGTTTTAAGCGCCCATAAAACTTTGTCAGTCATATATTATAGGCATTAAGGTCGGACTGATATTTATCAATTTTATGCAGCGGTTTTTAACTAGATGAATGATTAATTATACTAATTAATTTTGTTATTTGTTACAGGTAATTCAGAGTAAAAGAAGTCAAAACAGAGAAGTACGATACTCAATCACATAGATACTAAGGTTAGATACACATTTTATATCTTCTTTTACTTATTTTAACTTATTTTATATACATATGAATTGCCAAAATGTATGAACGCGCATAACTTGAAAATGACCGAACCGGTTGTTTTTTTTTTAAATTGTATTTGTACATATGGGAACAAAGCTTGTATGAAAGATTTTTTCGAAATTCCTCATTAAATGTCATCACGACGGACGAGCAACGCATGCAATAAACAGCTTCTTTGTAATAAACTTCTATCTCCATTATATTTATTGCAATTAAATTGCAATTGAATATTCAGGTACTTAATAAAACAATTAAGTATTAGTGTGTAAGCGTACAAACAAGAAACCAATTTATACGCAAGATGTTCCGAACGCTTGCGTCTTCCCACAAATGAGTAATATCTATTCATTTGTTTTGGTCTTACAAGAAAGGTGATTTATGCGTTTCTTTATTGTAGATAGCGAATCGATCGCTTCCCAACCTACTTTATTATTTAGCTTGAGTGTACGAGTTTGTGCCGTGTTGTATAAACTTTGCACCATAAATTCAGTTTTAAGAATAAGTGTATCTTGATGTAGGTACTGTAATTTTCATATGAAGTCATAACAAGAGTTATGTTTATGGATTTTGTACCGCTTTATCGTAGCTGCATCGAATCTGGGGGCCGAGTTTGCTATTTTTTTTTAAGTATTGTACCACCATAGTGCCATCATGATAGCATTATGCCAAAAACAGTAATCTACTAATCTCACTATGGTGTCGGCGCTGGAATGGCAGTTGGTGTTGCTACAGCAGAAAAAGGCCGTCAACAGAAGTAGCAGGTGAGATGGTTAGGGAGATTGTAATGTTTATTTAGGCGATTTCAAAACTTATAAATGTAGCATTTGTTATTATATTCAACTAAGCTAATGACATTGTGGCGTCATAGTGACACCATAATGACGTCATTTGGATTAGAAGATTACCAAATGGGCAAAAACCCGACCAATGATCTGTCATTGACAGTTCATGGACACGCCATTACGATAGTAGACTCGGGGCCCTGTTGGTTATTAATTTAGAGGAGCGTAAGTACTCAGTTCAGTTAAAGAATATATGGATGATGGAGATGTTTGGCGGATGAATCCATCGGTCTCATTGCGGCAGGCTGGCATCCTTTAGCTATCACACCGAATTGGCAATCAAATTAAGTCAATGCTATGTACTTCATAAATGATAAAATATACGCAAGACAACTGATCAGATTGTAGGCATGTTTCTATATATGTAAATCTGGGGGAGCGCTCCCTGTACTCGATACCTACTTGAAATTATCATTGTTGTCTTCACACTTTCCTGGTATGAGTGCCTACATATCGATGTATGGGGATCACTAAAATGTATAAAATTAGTAATCAAAGACTTTAAAAGATGACAAAAAGTATGATCTCGGAGTTTTTTATAGTCTTTCTTCGCTGAGTGTCACACCGTAGGTAGATAGAGAAAGACTCGTAGGAAGCTAAGATAGGGTCCGGTCGTCCTCGCAAGGTGAGGCTCGCGACGCGTTCTATGCTTCAGACCCGATCCCAGCCCGCGCTGGTTGATCTTAATTATATTTTATAATAAGCGATTAATTACTAACATGCCATAACAATATTAATAAATTTTATTTAATAACATTATTGTTGAAATGTAAACTAATTTTTTAGTTAAGATTATTTATTTTTTTCTTTTTTGTTTTCATTATCATTGTATTTGACTTATAATAAGTACGATCGATTCGTCTACATTATCAATAAATGTTTTCATTTCATTTCGTTTCAGTTATACGGGTCATTATCAGCCCGTATAACGCCCGCTGCTAGACATTGGCCGTCCTCGAAGTTGGTGTTACCGTAGTCTCCATGATTGGCAGACGAGTTGTTGACCGCAGTATTCAGTACAGTCAGTATGTACACCAGGGAACACTGCTGCATTCTGATGTACAATTCTCAGAAATGGCTAAACGTGTTTTACGAAGCACGGATCGTAGGTTAAAATCAACACGAACCGGAAAGAATTGAATATACACAAATATAAAAGGTTGTTGGTATTCATGGCGAACCCTATACCGCACCGCCACACATAATTAGGTATTATGTTATATGGGTATAAAAATAAAATTGTTCATTTCATTGGTTTTGTTAATTAAATTCTGGATTTCTTGTTAGTTATTAAAAAAGCTTCAAAGCAAGAAGTATAGTTGACAGAAATAAAATTATAACTACAAATATTAAATACGCCTCGCGGTTTTCCCCGTCAGTCTTCCTGCTCCAGTGGGTAGAAGCATGATATTTTGTAGCCTATATGTTAATCCAGCGTATAACCTATCCCGGTGCAAAATTTATTCAGTAGTTTTTGCGTGAAAGAATAACAAAACATACATACAACCACATGTACAAACTTTCGCATTTATAATATTATTAGTAGGATTCTGGCATCTTACAATAATAACAGTTTAAAATGTTGTCAGTACTTATTCACAATAACCTAGTTATTTCTTAATTGAAATGAACGACGAAAAATACAGATATTTTAGTACTTGCATAAACCTGTACACTATTATTACGTTACCATTTTATCGGTGAAAACATATAAACGGTTTACAACTAAATAAGACAATATGTTATGTACTGATATAAATTTATTTATGAAGTAAAATGAAAGGCGCTGTTTTTTTGAAGGATTGTGATTATGTGTTTATTTGATAGCAAAAAACTGACAGCACAAATAAAAAAGTAAATTGTTTATAAAAATGAGGTTCGATTCGTTACACAATAGGTGCGCCACCACCGCCAAGAAAGCAAACAAAAATAAAAGAAATCTAGTTTAATACTCCGAATGAAAGTTAAAAATGGGTCATTCTACCCATTTCATTCAACAGAAAACGTTTAACACTTATCAGGACATCACAGAACGGTAGAATCAATGAACCATCTGTAGCTTTTGATGCCGCAAGCTACGAACGGAAAATAGAAAGAAAAATGTATTAACATTTGTTCCAATAGATCGCATCTGATGTAGAATTGCAATATCGATTTGATTAACATCAATACTAATATTTAAAGCTGGAGAGGTAGGTAATTTTTGTTTGTCTGTTTACTTGGACGCGTTAACCCGGGAACTACTAGTCCGATTAAAAAAAAACTTTAAGTTATAGATAACCCGTTTATCGAGGAAGGTTATATATGTGTTTAATTATAAAGTTCCAACTTAGTCTAGTTACTTATAATATGAGCGTTTTTGTAATTGCTTAAAATGTTGCTTTTTCGTTCTTTGGTAAGTGTAACAGTGACGTGGGTTTACTCTCGTATTCATGAACAACATTTCGCATTATGAGATTAAATGGGAATGTCTTTGGTGTAGTTTACTATGGAAATAGTAAACTACACCAAAGACATCTATATCTTTACAATTAAGTTTATTTTTGTATCTTTTAAAGTTTTTTTAGTATAACCTGCGCCAATAAAGAAACGAATCTAAAATGGCAGCGGCGATCATGCGCTCTCACTCTAAACTGTTGATGTCTTAGTCACACACGGCGCGTACTGCATGCAAAAAAAATATCCGTAAAGAAAGCTAACGGAAAATCACGACTTACTTACGAGTGGTTAAGGTTAAAAATGTTAAAGAAAAGTAAGCAAATAATCAGTTCTAATTTTTATGAAAGATTATGTATTTTTTTGTATATGTACCTACACATTTCAACACATAAAACTAACAATTGTATTTTACCTAAATATACAATAAACAAATCTTTCTTTTTATTTGCTGATCCTACCATCTGTCAGTGACATTCATGGACACCATTTTAGATTCGTTTCTTTATTTGCGCGGCTTATAATACTGATATTAAATGGTCTAGCTTAGCAACATTACAAAAAATACGATGTATATGTAAGTACTTCTAGCTGTGCTAGCAACCATGGCTAGCAGCACCGGCCTGAAATTTATATTTTAGTATAAATTTACTAAAAAACAAGCGCGAGAATCACAGGTCTCATCACCAGGTAATGCGGCCATGACAACTAGTAGGATTGGAGTACAACTTATTATTATAAAAATAAATCTTGCTAAGTCTTAGCAAACTTTAAAAAATACGGTCTATATTATGTAAGATCTTCTAGCTGTGCAAGAAACCATAGCTAGAAGCACCATAAATGCCTACCTAACCCTAGTAATACTGCCAGACATAATGAGTGTAAAAAGTTTTTCGTATGTGAAAGTTTAGAACAAACATAATATTATGAAAGCAGAATGTCGAAGTATCCTCCAGGTACTCCCAACGCTTCAAATTACATTTTTCGCAACATAACTTTTTAAGGTTTGGTTCTATGAGATTGTTTTTCCTTACTCGTGTCACAAAGAACCTTTCGAAATTATGATATAAGTAAACGATTTTCCTATATTGTGTAGTTAAATATTGGTGTTCGAGTAAAAATGTGTGCAAAACTTTACCCTAGTATCTATGAGAAATATGGTATGTTAAATATGTATCTTTTAATTTTACATTATTATTGCGTTTCGCTTAACAAAATATAATATATATTTTGTTACTGGCTTTTGTCCGCGTGGATTAAGTAATTTTTCCGCCATAAAACGTTGTCTTTCTGGAGGACAGCAACGAGTCAAACCATGGTCTAGTTTATTTCCGTACCAAATTATATAATTATAATTATTATTTTGTAGGGATTAACGTGCTATTATAGTATACAATGTACCATAATAATCAGTAAGAAATTTATTAAGTGTTAGAAATATACAAGCCATTGTAATGTTGAATACTAGCTGCGCCCGTGACTTCGTCCGCCTGGAATAGTGACTTTAAGTAGCAGTTATAATTATTTTCCTTCTCAGGTTCTACACTATATGCGTACCATTTTGGCGTGAAAGGTCGACAGACAGACAGAGCTACTTTCTCATTTATAATATTACTAAGTATTGATACTAACAAACTAATTACTGTAACACCTAATTTTGAAATATTGGTCTTATTTGCTAGTGATTGTATCTCTATGTTAAAAGCGTCCTTATTGCCACATGGGGACCTTATAAAAATGCATTTACATGTCATTAAGCACAGCGCGGCTCTCAACAACTGAAATTAAATTAGGTAGGTTGAGAACGTCCTCAAAATATTTGGGTCACGCAAATAGTTACCTTGTAGGGGATTAAATGAAAAAGCGTCCGAAGAATCTGGAGTCATTTGCATTGCCATCACCTTAATGTCTGTTATAAACCTTTATTTCTATGTAGTATTTGTAGGTTTCAAAATATTCTTAAAAATTACTTGTTAGTACGAATCTCTCCAACAGGCTAACCAAAACTTCTAAGAACTTTTAAAATATCTAAGCGTTGTTTTTATGTGAAAAGGCATTTTATACTTTCAAGAATCAGCTAGAACTTGTCAGTAATCTCTAAGTCATTATTTAATTAGGAATGTAGCATAACTTGGGCACGTTATGCGTAGAAATGACATGCATGTGACGAAAAGAATGCTGAATATGAAGATGAAGGGATATGTTGGAAGAGGAAGGTCAAAAAAAATATGTAAGGACTGTGTGAAAGATAACATGTCTAAGAAAGGTGTGAGTATGGAAGAGACGTCTAATAAGGAAAAATGGAAGAGGATGACATATTGCGCCGACCTCAAATATTGGGAGCAGGGCAGAAAGAAGATGATGTAGCATGACTTGCGCTGAATTGTTTCGGTGCTAAAAATAATGTGCCAAACCATATTATATACATTACCTTCCAACCCTATTCACATTATGTCCTTTAAAGTTAAACTTAGAAAATTACGCATATTTAAAGACAAAGTTCCTGACTCGCAATCCTAAATTACTATCTAAGAACACCATAATTCTCGTCTATATAATATTACGCAGGATTACAGGCTCACTGGGATTACTCTCAAAGTAATTACTTGGACAGTTTATTCGCTTGGCACGCTCTGCGGATTTGCCACCCGTTGTCGACAGAAATTAGTTAAAATTAAGGACACGAGGGGAACAATTTTTTTCCGACACGGGGTACACGCTCCGTGGCGCTGGATGTGACGCGTCAGTTTTTGTTTGCACAATTACTTTTTTTGCTCATTTACACCTTGTTTACTCTAGTTTACCTGATTTTTGTTAGGGATTTTAGCTTCGTGAAATATATTATAGCTATGTTTACGTGAATTATTAATATAATATTTTGCAACTCCTTAGATTTTGCTGAAGTATAACATGGGGTTATCTGGAAGCAGTTACATGTAAGTAACATACCATAGATAAGTAACATACACGATTTTTTATTTTAATAAAAAAAATATTTCACAAAGGCAAACACACAAAGGTTTATTTTCATTCAAGCCTTCTTCCAATTTTAGATTTAATAAAAATATACTTTTTTTATTTAATAAATTGAATTTCCTTCTGCTCGAGATACTAGATTTATATTAAATGGACACGTAACATTTCCTACATGCGTCCAACTTGTCTGGGAAGGAGATATTTGATTAGCCGGACGCAAGCCCCGACAAAATTCGATTAAGCCCGACATTGTCGCCTCAAGTTAAAGGCCCCATAAATCGTTTAGTCATTGATGGCCTTATTCATAAAACCTTGTCGTAACGTTTGTGGCGTAGCCGCCGCCCAACTGTTTCATTGCAAATATATGGGTTTTGGCCCCCAAACTTGGTCGTATTGTAACAAAAAATGTTGAAACTTTGCACATATTACTCAAAAACTACAGCTTTGGAAGGACTTAGTGCTACGTATTAATTGTTCGGCCTTTAAAGTGCCACGGTTGTTGTATTAAAAGTTTTGATGGAATTAGTTAAGTGACTTGCAACTCTTTGTTGTAATAAATGTTTTTAAGAGTTAACCAACGTTGGACATTGATGCATGATGCGGGACTTTTTGATTAATTTAATTAGACCACGTGTCAATTAATCTTCTACATTCTAAAGTTTTTAAAAATACATTTTTTAGTAATTGACTTAACCGAGTCTTAGATGATGAAAATCAGACGTTGATACAATTTTAGTCAGGTACAATTCTGAGTAACTCACATCGGTCCGATTTTGCAATGCATTAGAGAAAATTAAAACGTGGAAACAGGAATTGCAGTTCATATTTCTGTCAAAGTCATATTCCGGACGCCGCGACACGAACATAAACTTTAATCCCTGTTTACGGGTTAACTACCCTTTACCGAACTGTAAACGCCCGGCCCGGCCAGTTAATTTCGCGTTTCATCATTATTTATGTTTATTTTTGTCAATCAAACAAAATGAACAATAAGGTTTTTTATCCTTAAGCCTAATTACGTAAAAATTGCTTCAACAATAATTTTGCAGATTAACCCTGCGTGAGTGAGGTGGGGTATGTCATACCCGCTAAGTTTTTAAACGCAAATTATTTAATGTTATTGGTGCTATGCGAGTCCCACCTTTGCAATAGCAGGAGGTAAGGGTACGGGGGATGAGGTGCGGCATCGAATTCAGTGTTGCGCCGGCGGCGACTGGAGATACACGTGCGCAAACGTTGCAGGGGTATGTTATACCCGACCTCGTAGTCGGTGTCACATATTTGTGTTGACAGTAAGTTTATAATTTATTGTTATTTATAGGATTTTGTGATTAATTTGTTTTTGAAAATAACATGCTAGACAAAACAAGAATGAAGCGCCGAGATTATATTCGTAATTTAGGTTTGGACCTAATAAAAGGTCTCTTCTTATAAAAGGTAGTCTTCGCAACAGATAACAGAATGTTCGTCTTCCAAGGGAAACACGAAAGAGGATTACTGACCACTTGGGGAACCTTCACCATCAATACCTAATAATGATGATGTGTTGATTGTACACAAAAAGAGAGAAAAACCAAATATTTCTGTTCAAATTGTGATAAGCCAATATGTGTATATATTATTATATGAATTGCGCCGATTTGTAGGTGTAAATTTAGCGCACATGCGTAGCATGCATGCATTTTACATGATCTCATAAAACTTTCAGTTCCTTGATTAATTATAATTGTAAGAAGATACTATTTTTATGGTATTTTCCAAAGAAGTTGGATTTTTGTTAGATTTTTATGCGAAATGTAGTACAACTACCGAAACTCGTAGTTTTTCACAAAAAAAATTGTTACAATATTTGTTTTAATAATAAATAAAACTTTTTGAACTTAAAGCAGATTTTTTTTGATAACCTTGTTGAATGGATCCTATTTTTATTATATTATCCATTTAAAATTATAATAACACAATCTAAATTTAAAAAAATAACATCAAAGTTTCGGGTATCTCATACCCACCTCGTAGTTGGTGTAACAATTCGTCACCTCATTCACGCCGGGTTAATCATAAAACGTAATAAATAAATAAGACGGATTAACACCGTGACATAATTCTCATGTTTTTATAGTCACAAACAACTATCACCAATTTCTAAGGAAAATGTCGCATTTTTTTTAGCAAAAAAAAAGCGTTGCTATGCCAAGTTACAACACATTTTTATATCATAAACACGGCAACGTCGTAATATATAACGTTAAAAAACAAACTATTGAGTATCATAGCCGCGGTGGAATATCAAACAACCATAGTTTATTTTCCAAGCATAATATTCGTATTTCTTTGACACCGATATCTGTTTAACAGAGAGCGAGATAAGATTCAGTAAATCCATTTCTTTCGGTAAGTCTATAAATTGGTTATGCGGAGAAGTATTCAAAGGATTTATTCCGATAAAAGTTTCTAAGATAGTTTGCTTGCGTCCCTTTTAGATTCGATTTGTAAAGAATACGTTAAAGCCAAGATAATTTAAAATAATGAATGTATTCTATTTAATATTTTTGGATTAGCGATGTTTATTTTGCTTTGTTGAAATCCTACAAATACAAGTTTTATTATAGAATCGAAAGTTTGTATGACTGTATGTTTTGTAACGTGTTTACGCAATAACGGATTTGGCTGCTTGTACGGGGATAGTTTACAAGCTGGATTAACATATAGGCTACGAAAGATCACGCTACGGCGTGCGGCGGGGGGGCGGGGCGTAATTAGTTCATAATGTAAATACCTACGTAATATATGAATACATTATAAAATTATAAAGGCAATTTATTCTTGCGAGTGTTCATGAGATGTTAGTCTAATTTTAGCACCATGTAATTTTGGATCATGGAAATTTTACCCAGCGTTAATTACAAGTGAGTCAAAGGGAGCTCGTTTAATAGCTATTTGTATATAACCGATCGTCATCTCTCTTCTCAAACATTTATACCTATCGTTTCGTATATCTTTTGACTTACATTGTCGTCATCGCCATCTGGTTATCACTTAACTACATTTTGAAATATCTATATTTTTCAAAATGTAGTTAAGTGTATATAGCAATAAAAATTAAATGTTCCTAACTAAAACCCTATAATCTATACCTCTAACATTATAAACGCAAAAGTGCATGAAGAAGAATGTGTGCATGGATGGAGGTTTGTTACTCTTTTACCAGTGGCACCTCTGGGTTGTGGTCCTACCTAAGTCCTGAATAAATTAATAGAGATGGGCCGACTATAGTATTTGCCGACTAACCGACTAGCCAACTAATCGGTTTTCAAAATGCCGATTAGTCGGCCGACTGTTCGGGATTTTTCGTCATCACTCGGCTTAGTCATCGCGCGGCCGCTTAGCTTAATTACTGACTGATTAATACGTTCCTATGTTGTAAAGATTGTAACTTTAGATAACTACTCTAAGTAACGTTTAGAAATTATAAAACAAGTAAAAAATATTTGTTTTATTCCATTTGTTATGCGCCGATCATAATCGGCATATTTTGCCGAATAGTCACCGACTAGTCGCCGACTACAAACGATGCCGAATAGTCGGCCGAATAGTCGGCAGCTAGTCGGCCCATCTCTATAAATTAATTATTTCATTATTATTTCGCAAAAACTATGGAATGGATTTTCGTGAAACTTTTCAACACTATAGTTTATACATCAGAGCAACGCATATTTTATTATGAAGTTCCACGGAATCGAGTGGGTTAAACCGCGCGTGATATGCTAGTTTCATAATACAGCTAAAATTCGTATGTCTCCTATTGAATAATAGTTCATTTTATCTCAAATATTCCACTAAATTGAATCTTGATCTTGAAAATACAACGTGTTTTTTTTATAGTATCTATAAAGTAGTCTTCCAATCTCCCGTCACTTGACATCATTCGTCTTCCGAACAAAGTACTGAGATCTCATTATTCAACATCAGCTCCTTGAATGTTTTTCTAATAGATTTTATAAAATAAGTGACTTATTTTCCTATCGTATGTAAGGTTGCATAAAATGCACATTAGAGCACGCCCTGTGGTTTACCTTTGCTTCTGTTACAAAAACTTTAATTTAAAACGTTGTAATAATTACAATTTGTTCAATATTATTAATTCTATAAATATGTTCCTATATAAGTCAATTCAGTCTGACCTGTACTGCAAAGGTCAGAGCTAAGGTCGCTATAATTATAAATGTCTTGTAGCTTCATTAAAAATGTATTTTGCATATAAAAATATGCTTTGTATAAGATCTCAATGTATGAGTTCACAATGTTCACACAAAAAAATTTAATATAGAAACCTGAAGAGATTGTTTGTTTTTTTTGCTTGAACGTAATATATATAAATTATGTAGTTCCGAGGGAAACAGGGCCCCGAGTCTACTATCGTAATGGCGTGTCCATGAACTGTCAATGACAGTTCAATGGTCGGTTATTTTCCCATTTGGTAATCTACTTATCCAAATGACGTCATTACGGTGTCACTATGAGGCCACGATGACATTAGCGTAGTTGAATATAATAACAAATGATACATTTGTAAGTTTTGAAATCGCCTAAATAAACATTACAATCTCCCTAACCATCTGCCCTGCTACTTCTGATGACGGCCTTTTTCTGCGGTAGCTACACCGACTACCATTCCAGCGCCGACACCATAGTGAGATTAGTAGATTACCGTTTTTGGCATAATGATATCATGATGGCACTACAGTGGCACAATACTTAAAAAAATAGCAGACTCGGCCCCCAGGAGCAACGTGGTTGAACCCGAATGTGGAAAGCTATTTGTTAATATTATTTATTAGCAGATACCTCGCGCGTGCTACTCGAAATACATTTTGTGCTTTGTAGTAGTGCCTAAAACCATTTGTGCATTTTTGCCCTCCTAATGAAACTGTTAAGCGAGCAGTCGCTTTTTGCGGTAAACACTGCGGATAACGCTTTGCGATTGATCCGCACTATTTTAATATATAAACAGCAATTACCGTCGATTGATATTTAGCGGCAGCGTTGCATGAGACGGAATGTTTACTCCACAATAACATTCAAACACATACCCAATATTACTAAAGTTTGAAGCATAACAAACGCTAAAAAGAATCTTGTCTCTTCGCAACGCAAACGCGGCAAACGGATTGTGCTTGCCGCGTGCGTCTTCCGCAGCGTTAGACGCAAAAAACCACGCTTTAGAATAAAATGGTTTTGTGGCACGTTGGTTGGATGGTTTCTAAGTATTTAATGGACATGTGGATACACTTTTTGTATTTTGTATATAGAAGATAAATTACCTGTACCCAAAAAAATGTTTCACATAATAGTCAAATGCATAATCGGTTGAGTAAACTAATTTTCATCGCAATTTTCAATAATGTTGACTTTCACGTTTTTATATTCAATTACATAAATAAGGACAAAAATAAGTAACTATCTGCTCAATAGATTACACTTATTCACACTTTAATGTAACTGCATTACAAATGCGGTTTAGTGGTATCAATAATTGCCACTGTGAGTAGGTTGTGGTATCCACATGAGGTATGCTTTTATGCTTTTAAAGTCCCCCGAGATACCTGCAGTTGTTTTTCTAATGAGGTATGTATTATTTTAAGTTACACAGATTCTCTTTGTTTGAAGAATATTAAGGGGATAAAATATAATGACCACCAAAAATATATACTTGACACCAGAAAAATAAAGTCTAAAATTATAATAGTACTAGCTATTTTAGTCACGACTGCACTTCAAATTGTATTCGAACACCAAATGTAGTTAATGATCACCAAATCTTAGCGAGCAAATTATTGCGCTATTTCTACCTTAATAAAATCAATGAAAAATGACAATCGGTTAGGTTAGGTTAGAGCTGCGGCCATACAACGCACGAGCCGAGCGAGCGAAGCGAGCGGTGCCGCGGCAGCGGCCGGCGAGTGCCAGAACCGAATAGTAAATTAGTAAAACATTTAGGTACTTTTGGTGATCATTTACTACTTTTGGGTTAACAATGATTTATTTGGAGTCATTTTGCTTAAATACGATACCGAAATGTTAAAACTTTGGTTACAATTTTACATTAAAATGCGGGTTTAATTTTGGTGATCATTTTTACTATATCTGATGGTAAGTTAAACATAAGCCAATATTAAGTCAGGCGCCGAGTCTGTTTATCTGTACCTATGTGCTAGATCTGTGACCGATGTTGCTACCACATGTTAATCAAAAAGCCTTATTAAATAACCTTTTTCGCGGTAGTAACTAGTGAATCTACTAAACAATGAGTTTATTGTACAACACAAAATTTTACCAAATGATACTGATACCATAGCAATGTAATTTTTGACGCGTCATAATATATTTAATGAATAAAATACATAATATACAACTAAAACTAGCTTATTTAAAATAAAACTAACTTATTAAATACTACTATTCTAAATCTATTTTTGACAAGGTTCCCAGAATGCTGGCAGCATTACCCCGTTGAATGGCAATGCTTACCTGCTGTGCAAAGTAAAAACCAGCACTCGGAGAACGTCATAATGATTTATCTTGATTACTGGATTACCAAATATACATATATATTTTTGTTTCCGATGGTTGACAAGTCAGTTATAGTTTTCCTATAGTTGAAAGCTAAGATTGAAAATATATGAGGATTTAAAAATACTTAATACTTTTTCACTACAGTGACTTTTCAAAAAGAGAAAAGATCGTGACTTTTTCCTTTATCACTTCCTTCTTAGTTAATGAGACGATTTGTCCCGACAGTCTTATATTCTGTCTAGCTGGAAATACATTGTATTATGAAGAAAAAAAGTTTTTTTTGTTAACTAATGACTAGGAGCTTTTTTATAATCTAAAAATATATTTAAAAACGTGTTTTTAAGAAAAAAAATTAGTCAGCCAATTATATAATTTTTTCAGAAATCCATTTTATAGTTTGTTTTTCTAACTTTATAAGTATATTTTAAAAAGTATGTTCCAATCTTTGACAGCTTTATAAGACTTTGATAATTATGATTTTTTTCATAATTTTATTAATCATTGCAATTGAAACATTGAAGTGTAATATTAAGAACTAGCCGCCTGCACCGGCTTTGCACGGGTGGACTTTTATAGCCTATGTACCTAAGGGTGATGTAGTATTCTAATGGTGAAAGAATTATCAAAATCCGTTCAGTTGTTTTTGAGTATATTCGAAACAAACATACAAACTTTTCCTCTTTATAATATTAGTATAGATAATGGCCACGAAACTAATATTTTAATCATTATTATTATTTTTAACGTTAAGTATCATTTTAAAAGCGTGTAATGCTCGTATTAGCCCATAAACATTTTTTTGTTTCTGTTAAGAGCATCGTGTCCTCAAATCTATCACCGGAAGCAGCATTATAGTTGTCCATGACAAGTTAATTTTTTTGCCCATTATAATCACTTAAGTGGAAGTGATTATAATGGGCAAACAATTTAAACAATTTTTATCTATAGTTTACTTATAGATAGAAGAGCCCACAACAATCATCATCATCAGCCCGTATAACGTACACTGCTGAACATGGGTCTCCTCCCGAAGGAGGGTTGGTGCCCGCAGTATTATGTTGTACCCTTCAAGCAAACGCTGCTGCCCGTTCCTTGATATGCGATTATTAAAGATGATATTGTAACAATCGGGACCAACGGCTTAACGTTCTTTCCGAGGCACGGAGGGTAGTCCCTCAACCAACCAGGCCCGTAAAGAAATCTTAGAATTTACACAAAGGTTTACTGACCGGCGCGCGGCGTGAAGATCGAACCCGCAACCTCCGAGATATAAAGCGAGCCAAATACCGCTTTGCTAAGGAGGTTAACCACAAGAATGGATTCTTTAAATAAGAAGCGTTAATACGACACTGGCACTGGCTGGGTATATGCCAATCTTATTCTAATTTAGTGACTTGGCCCCGTTGAAACCACTCAGCCGATGGAACAATATCAGTATATGCGCCCCAAATGTTTGACATGGACGTATAGTCGGCGATTAATCAGACAAACATGATGACTACCCATGACCCATATGTTACAGTTACGTGTGTAAAGTACTTCTAGTGAGTTCGGGATTCAAGTGAGACACGTTGTTTCGAAGAATTCACTTACTTTTTAAAATAATATTCCTGAAAAGTTATATCAAATTTGTAATACAAGCTTTTGATCCCCGTCATACAGGGTGTCCAAGAACCTGGCGTCCAACTGGATTCCCACGATGCCCCAAGTTCTAACAGTACTCAGAAAAATATTTTAAAAAATCCACCCCATTACATACAGAATTATACTGATTTAAAAAAAAAAGGGGAAATGAGCACCCTGTGACATACTTTTGAATGCTGTGACTGCTAATGCTGATAATTTCGATATTTCTTGGAGGTTTTGTAATCTAGGGTATTGCTGTGTCTAAATAGAATGTAAAAATAAAGTACTTATTGTACCATTTTAAAATAAAATATTATTTTAACTAAAGGTGATATGGAAAACTATTGAATTTCGCAACTTTGACCGACTGTAGTGTAAAAAAAATGTACCAAAATAGTATGGCAAGTGACGTCAAATTTTGACGCGTTTATTCCTCTTTTTAAAAAGGTATAATACTTACACATTAATTTGAAAAAAAAAAATTTGATAATATTTTTACTCAACAACCCAATTTTTACGAAGTGCCTACCTACTAACGGTAACTGTCGGACCCTTTCTTATCTTAGAAACTGTTATGTTACTACTATTATTTACTTCGGTTCCAAGAGTGAGCAAGAAGGAAATACACACAGGTAGATGGGTTCCCAGTAGAATAAAAGCAAAGAATGTTAGTTTAAAGATATTTTATTACAATAAATGTTCAAAATGTTGACCACCCGCGGCAATACAAGCTCTCACTCTCCTTAAAAAGGACCGCTTTATGTTTCGCGAGTAACTTTTTTGACGTATCACCTGCACTGCTTGTGTTATCTTCTCACGAAGGTCAGCGATGTCATTAATGGGCTTCGCATAAACGAGCTCCTTCATAGTTCCCCAGAAAAAAAAATCCAGCGGATTTAAGTCAGGTGAGCGGGCTGGCCACGGGATTGTTCCTGATCGCCCAATCCACCTGTTCGGGTATTGCTCGTCCAAAAACTCTCTAACGGATACGCGAAAATGTGCTGGAGAGCCGTCGTGTTGGAACCACATATCTGGTGGGGTCTCTTCTAGTAAGTTTGGCAAATCATTTTGAAGAAAATTTAAATATGATTCGCCAGTCAAATTCTCGGGCATCTCAAATGGACCAATAATATTCCCACAGAGAATACCGGTCCACATGTTCACTTTGAACCGGTACTGGGATCTATCTTCTCGCATCAAGTGCGGATTTTCCACATGCCACTCGTGCAAGTTGTGTAGGTTCATGTAGCCATCCTTCTTAAATGTTGATTCATCTGACCACAAAATTTTGTCGATAAAGTTTTCGTCTTCTCGATGTTTTTGCAGGATTGTTTCACAAAACGCGACTCGGCTCGGATAGTCTCGAGGTAAAAGACTTTGCACTCGCTGTACGTGGTACGGATGATATTCTTCTTTTTGGAGAATACTGTGTGCTGTGCTCTTCGGTATCCCCGTATCAGCTTCTATTCCTCGCACAGAGATGCTTGGATTTGCCGACACCGCCCCTAAAACTTCGTCGCGTATGAAGTCATTTACGGGTCGTCCTTCACCAGCTACTTGATTGGGGAACCGCCCGTCACATAGTGATCTGTGCACATTAATGAAAACTCGATGATCGGGATATCGCGTAGCCCTCGGATACCTTTCTCTGTAAAGTCTCGCTGCAGCTCGTCCATTACCTCTACATTCTCCATAAATGTAGTGCATATTTGCGTATTCTTGCGGAGTGTAGGTCGCCATGGTAGCACACACAAAACACAAACTGTCCAAACACAGGCAAAGGTCGTCGTAAAGAGTTCGTTTCAAAGTCCAGAGCACAAAGAGTAATCGAGTCCAATAAACAAAGCTTTAAATCGTAGTACGTGATCAATGGTAACAATAAGAGAGAGGTGCGTAGTAACGGCAGGAGGCAGTGACGCGTACTGACCGTACTGTTATCCTAAATAGCACGATCCCAGATAGCGTCACTATCTATCTCACTCGCACCTCTAACCTTTTTCTCCCTCACTCTTACCTGAATAATGGGGTACCATAAAGAAGAACCAGCAAATCGCAAAGATAGTTTCTGTCTTGCTCCCTCCTGTTGTAATAACGAATCACTATGGTGAGATGCATGCACATACCGTCCCTTACGGTCTAACCTGTTTTTTGAGAGGCCTGTTGTTATTTTTATGAGCATACAATAGTAATTCTTTAGAGGTTAGATTCAATTCGTCGTAAATTTTTCTTTCTAAGAATTCTGTAAGACATCGTAAAAATTGGGTTGTTGAGTAAAAATATTATCAAATTTTTTTTTTCAAATTAATGTGTAAGTATTATACCTTTTTAAAAAGAGGAATAAACGCGTCAAAATTTGACGTCACTTGCCATACTATTTTGGTACATTTTTTTTACACTACAGTCGGTCAAAGTTGCGAAATTCAATAGTTTTCCATATCACCTTTAGTTAAAATAATATTTTATTTTAAAATGGTACAATAAGTACTTTATTTTTACATTCTATTTAGACACAGCAATACCCTAGATTACAAAACCTCCAAGAAATATCGAAATTATCAGCATTAGCAGTCACAGCATTCAAAAGTATGTCACAGGGTGCTCATTTCCCCTTTTTTTTAAATCAGTATAATTCTGTAAGTACATGGGGTGGATTTATTAAAATATTTTTCTGAGTACTGTTAGAACTTGGGGCATCGTGGGAATCCAGTTGGACGCCAGGTTCTTGGACACCCTGTATAATTTTAGATGGTGTATTTTTAAATAATCTTGCGTTAGCCTACATCATAATGCCTATCTGAGTAACAAAGTATTATATAGAAACTAATAATTTAATAATACATTTTAAGACTACAAAACGAACTATGTATTTTTCACTTATATTCAGTGTGAAGAAAAACTGTCTAATTCTTTGAACGCGTTCAAAGAAATAGACAGTTTGCCAATAATTACCTTATTATTTAGATTACATTATTTTATTCAGTATCAATAGACTAACCATCAATATAAAAAAAAAAAAAAATTATATTCAGTGTGATCTACACCAGTTTTATTATATATAGGTAGTTAACGTAGCCGTGTGGCTCCCGGCTTAGGATAGACCACCCCATGTCTTCCTATGGGCGTCGTACGAGGCAACTAATTGACATAAAGCTGATGGACGGATAGCAGCTATCAGCTCAAAGATATAGCCAAGCTCCAATCTTCAATAATCACCAATTCGTCTGCAAGTGAGGTAATAGTTGGTAAAGAAAAAAAAAGGACGCACCATAAGAACATTATTTAAATGTGTCCTATGTAAATAAAGATATATTGACTTTGACTATGAATTACGGCAATACCCTCAATTACACTTTTTTTTTGTCCGGAGTGAAATGCTTTTACGCTTTCCCATCGCCGCTGCAGCATATTCGCGCGCTGGCGGTGGGTTATGTGGGACTTGCAGTCTCTATAGCTTGGTATGCTAAACTCATACCACAAGCAGAGGACCCTACACCACTAAAATCCCCCGGATACTCCTTCGATCGGGCCGGGTACGCATGAGCAATCCGGCCCCGTACCTCAAAGACCCTGTCTTGCCAAAGTCTTTTAAGGAGGAGGCCTATGTTCAACAGTGGGCATAAACAGGCTTATAAAGTTACGTGAAACGTAGATAAAAGTTGACCTCGGTGTGCTACTGAATATAATTTATAGTCTAATATTTTATATTATACTAATAAAAATCCGTGTATCAAACCAGCATCGATCAATATGATAGATATAAACCTACAAATGCAACGGAGTGCCTTTTTCTGCTATCTAAGTGCCATTTATGACGTGATGACGAGCGTTTTGTAGCCCATTAGAATGATATTTTGCGTGAAAGAAAAATTGATTTGAACCGATGCAGTAATGTATGAATAATGCGGTACCAAGAATCTAAATGCGAATGAATAAAGACAATAATGTTGCCCCTCTTTCTGCATTCGTTATCCTTTTTCAGATCTAGTTTTAGTGGCTGTGTAAATGCAATCATTTAAATAAATTTAGCCAGATTTCATCAATAAGGTGACCACCTGTTTATATAGTTTTACCCGCGTAATTATATTATAGTGTTGATATTAGGTAATGTGTAATTATTTTATTTTTTATTCTACTTACTTCTTTTATCTTTCCCAGTTGCACTTTTCTTTTCTGGAAGAATTTTCATTAAAAATATACAGCACCTTTGTAAACGAAGCGGCCAATGGCTAAGGCGTCCGACTTGTGATCTTGGGTCGCCAGTTCGAATTCCGCCCATTGCACTACCGACTTGAACCCACTCGTAACACAAGCATTTTAGCTTGGCTCGAGGGGTTAACAAAAATAATCATACGAGTTTTGCAATTTACTAGACTCCATTTGTGAAAACTTTATGATTTCCTACAACATTTTACTTTTTCCAATATTGTTCACATATTTATAAACTAATACAAGAGGTAAGACACACAAAACTCTCCCAATTAGAATACTTTAACAAGTTTGAAATCTTGACAATTCGTTATTAATTTTGAATGGCGGTCTCCAAATTTCTCGGCATCGGCTTTTTTAATCAAGTTGTCTTACAACGCTGAGCCTTTTTGTAATTGATGATTAATAAAAACTTTATTTCACAATGTTATTCCGAATTTACAAGGACCTTGTAAAAGAAAAAGGCTTGAAGAAAGTGCTCATAAAAATCTACTTGTTTGTATTTTATTCTTTTCTATCTTTTAGTTAAAGCAAATAGAATTAAGTTACGTTTAATATAAAGACAAATAAACAATTGATTACTGATTGCGAATCGATTAAATTCCTACTGCTCGATTTTGCAATTATCAAAAGTATTAATATCACTAGGTAAGTTGCGATTGAAAGACATTGAGTTATTTATTCTAAGCTGGAAACGACGCGGCGATAAATTAATCATCATCGGCCCGTACAACGTCCACTGCAGAACAATGGCCTCCTCCCGTGGGAGGGTTTTTGCCATAGTCACCACGCTTGGCAACCGAGCTGGTAACCGCAGTATTATGTTGTAATACTCAACGAAAAGCTGCTGCCCGTTCCCGTATGGTATACGATTGTTGTAGATGATGTCACTCAACCAATCAGACCCGGAAAGAAATCTTAGAATTTACACAAAGATTCCGTGTCCGGCGTGGGGATCGACTCACGACCTCCGAGATTTAAAGCAAGCCAGATATCGCTGCGCAACAGAGAGAAATTACTTTATAACAAACAAGCTGCCGCGACTTCGCCTGTGTGACGGGAATAAGCTAAGATGAAGGAGTAGGCATGGGCTAACTATATCCGATTAAAAATTGGATATGTAGTATATCATTCCAAGAAAAGATATATATCCGATTAATATATCCATATCCGCTTAATATATCCGAGAGTGAAGTAACTTTATGGAGTGAGAATATGTTTGGGTCGGGGATAGAAAGATAATTCCGACTTATATCCACAAAATGTGGTAAATAATTCCAATGTAGCTCAAGACTGATATATCCGCGAAATGGTAAATCGTAATAATTGATTTCCCTTCATACTTAGCAGGCTTAGGACTGACTATAAAATATTGTAAAAAGTAGGTATAAACAATAACAGAAAACTCTTTGATTATAAGCGGGAACATTTTATCCTTTTTGTCTCTAAAGCTGCTCTATCGCTTTAATACAGAAGCAAATTTTAGCGTGTGCGTCTAATACATAATTGGTTTATTTTCTTACAGCACCTATTTTGCTTAAATTCATGAACACACGCAAGTTTCAGTGTCGTTCATCGCTGCGTTCGGATACACTTGCATTCGATTAGGTCTCGGTCAGAGTGGGTCGGAGTTACTCGGATATAGAATATATATTTTTTTTTATGAAAGGAAAGGAGTTGATATGTGTCCGCTTATGGATATATATCCGAGAGATATAGATGAGTCCAGAGTTACCCAAGCCTATGAAGAAGTCTGTTCAGCCGGATCAAACGGACACACAGACATACAACATTTTTTTAATTATATTTTGGTTATTAGTACCCTCTGCATTCGTATGCGTTTGTTTCGTAAAGACCTGTTATGTTTTCTGTATAAACAGACACTTCAATTTTATTTATTTGTTTAGATAACAGAAAACTTAGTATTTTTAAAAGTATACAAAATCATTTATTTGTTTAGTTATGTACACACAAGAAATATAGTCGAGAGAAAAACAAATACAAACAAAAGGCAATGTGCAAAGGTACTACTTATTTCGAAAGAAACCTCTTCCAGTAGACCTGCGAAAGAAGAGATGAAAATAAAGAAAGAAATAATGGTGTGGGTAGATATACACTGTACAATAACTACATATATACTTAAATACATACATAACATGATAAATCATTCTACATGTGTAGTTCTTATAAATCTTTTGCACTTAAAACTTAAACTTCATACACCTGCAAAAGAATAATAGTGTTCCCAAGAAACCGCTACAGTTCGCCGTTCGCAAATCGAGCTTTCAAACAACTTAATGCGCTTAACACTTGAGAGGTTATCAATTCCAGATAAAATGTTGGGTATTGAACGTGCTCTGATATGTGAAATACATGTTTGAGGAGTACGATGTTTGAAAAAGATTGGGAAATTGGACTAACTTAACCTCTAAAATGGGACGTGTGTGACTATAACGTCCGCTGTTTATCGGGGGCCTCTCTCAAGAGGCGTTTCTACCATATGCTTGTCTACTTCTACGCGTCACCACGCTTGGCAGGCGGGTTAGTGACCGCAGTCTTAATAATTTTAATATTCCCATCACGAATTGATATTGACAATGAGAATAGTATTATAATATTATCAGGAATCCCAACCTATCACCTATAACCCAACCTAAGTATATTACATGAGTTGATACCTCTACTAAGATATAACTGAAGAGTTTGCTGAAACGCGCTAATCTCAGGAACTAGAAGACCGATTATAAATTTTTTTTCAGTGTCATATAGCCCGTTTATCGTGGAAGGCTATGGGCTATTTGGGCGAGTGAAACAGCGCGCGGGAAGATAGTATAAAAAATAAACCTTAAAATCGCTATTTTTAAAAGGTATATCCATTTTACAAAGCGAAAAGTCTAGCTATACCGACCTTTGATTATTATAAAGAGAGAAGAGATACATTTATTACTCGTATCTCTTTCTTCCAACTCATATAAATAGAATATAGCAATTAACAAGTGAATAGTAACTGTTTCCATATAACGCGGTGCACTGCACTGCCAGTATATTATCCTATTTTTAAGATTCTATCAGAGTTTGAAAAAGGTGCGTCAAAGTGTCAATTCTACTGTATTAATTAAAAAGTTTCAGTTCTGAATCATCGCAGAGCTTAAGTGGATACTACCACCGTGTGTGTAGTTACTTACTTTGACCTTTTGCTCAACATTCATTACGTTATAAAAATATATTTGAGTGTTGCGTCGGCGTGAGTGGAATTATAATTAGTACTGTGATTTTTCACGATATCATGGCTTTATATAAAGTTCCCACTATCTATATTAATATTATCAAGCTCAAGAGTTTGTTTGTTTAATTGAACGCAATAATCTCAGCAACTACTGGAACAATTTGAAAAAATCATTAACATTAGTAAGGTAAGTTATACGCAAGTGGAACGCGCGCGGGGGGAGTTAGTAATATTGTAAAGTAGTTCTCCGCGCGCGGTTTCACCCACGTTAACTCCTATTCCTTCATGAACTCATGAATTTTATAAGTAAACATAGCCTTTAGCCTATCTCGATAAATGGATTATTACTGAAATATTTTTTCAAATTGAACCAGTAGTTTCTAAGGTTAACGCGTTCAAACATAAACAAATAAACTCTTCACCTTAATTATTTTGGTATAAATTAGTATATGAACGAAAGTAGCTGGTGTCTGTTCGTATGTCGGGTCTTTAACGCCTAAACCACTCAACCAGTTTTAATTAAATTTGGTACAAAGATAGACGAGGGCTTAGGAAAGGACATTAATTATGCTTATCGCGAAAAAAACTGCTTGAACGGGTTGAAATTAAGGTTGAGGGTTTTTTATGGAAGCTTGTCATAGCATGGATATGCGCACGTGGACCATTATAATTGTTGCTTAACGTTAAGAAAAATCTTTTCATCCTCATTATCATCATCATCAGCCGGTACAACGTCCACTGCTGGACATGGGCCGCCTTCCGAGGGAGGGATTTTGCCATAGTCACCACGCTTGGCAGGCGTATGGTGACCGCAGTAACACACTAAGAAACGCTGCTGCCCGTTCCCTGTTATACGATTGTTATAGATGATGTTATAACAATCGGGACCAACGGCTTAACGTACTTTCCGAGGCACGGAGAGTAATCCCTCAACCAACCAGACCCGGAAAGAAATTTTAGAATTTACACAAAGATTTTTTTGTCCGGTGTGGGGATATAAAGCGGGCCATACCGCTACACTACGGAGGTTGTCCTAGCGTTTAACCTTAAATATTGTTTAATATATTATATTGTTATCCCGTTGGCTAAACATAACCATCATGTCGACATACATGATGGTTAAGTTTTGGTTGCACAATACAATTGCTATAACGATAAATACTAAAACAGAAAAAAATAATTAATAGGGGCTGCGATTTTTTTTTCTATTTTTGCTCGGCATTCATAACGGCAACGAGTACATGCTTGTTTGAAATCTATATATATAAAAATGAATCCCTATTTCCCTTAGTCACGGCATCACGCGTGCACGGCGGGGTCGATTTCGCTAATTCTTTTTTATTGTGTTTATAATTGTCAGGAGAAAATTTTAGAAAATTGTGCGGATAATTAGAAAAATTAAGAATACTTTACCACCATATAAAATGTTCGAATGTGACCTTAGGGTTTTTGACAGTATGAACTTTTTTTTATTGTAATCTTATTGCATTTGACATAACCTTGACAGAACACGTGCTGCTTTTAGTGCACATCACGGTTAGTTCACAGCTATCACGCCTGATATTAAAAGTTCGATTTAATATAGAGCTTTAGTTAAGACAGGACAATATCTGACGGGTCAGCTAGTCGATTATAAAGATGGCTGATATTAGGAAGGCTAGGTTACCTCAAATACAACTTATACGACGTAGGTAATATAGTAAAGTGTTTAGGAACCTGTGGTTTAAGTTAACCTGCGTAACATTTCGCAGCTTTAACGTAATAGTGACACAAAATAAGGTTATGATTCAACACAAATTGATCCGTAATATTATGTGACTAAAATGCATTATCGTTAAGTTACACATTTGGTTTTGTGTCACTATTACATTAAAGCTGCGATATTGTCTTTGTAAAATTAAGTAAGTATATTTTTTTCCATTTATCGATCACAAACCCTTCTCGTTTAGCAAAAAATTGAACATAATGACTAGATAAAATCTATTGAAAATCTCCAACTCCTCACTACATAGTTCCAACTTCCCACCAAAACGTTATTGTTCAAAATGAATCCTTAAGCTTAAGTGAATAGGATTCAGTTTTGAGGTTAAATCCGAATGGTCTGTTGGCTATACGAGTACTAAATAGAAAGTGTACCGACCCCCGATAACTGACGTCATTCATTGTATTGTGCTGCGTGTCAAAGGAGTCCCTTGTACGGACAATAATTTAAGAGCTATACAATTTCTCCTGATATTGTCTGGATGTAGGTCAGTTTGTTTAGTTTGACGTGTATTCATGTCAGTATTTTACAGATGCTTTTTGTTTCAGAATCTGGTTTTCGACACCATATTGTACTTTATGTATACACTAGCTTACCGCGCGCGGTTTTACCCGCGTAACTTCTTTTTGCAAACTTTCAAACATTAATAATTACACAACTTTTGGAATTAATACGGAACATGAACTATGAGTTTTAGCCTAAATAAACATGATTTTCAATAATATTGGGATTAAAGTTATAAACTTAAACATGAACTCGAACGTAATTATTTTCTAGCTATTACTAACCATAGTCAAAATCGAGAACGAAAAATTGTTATGTTTATTTCGTTTTCCTGTTCCACGCGATGCCACCATCCGATACCCTCGTAGACCCGAAACACAAAACTCTCCTAAAATAGTAAAAGTCATAATCCCTCAATCTCATCGCCAGCGACCGCCCTGAGCCGAGGTCCTAGCCCCACAGGGGGCGCCCTCTTGCGCAGGTTGCTTAGTTTGTAGTTTTTAAACCATTTATTAAGGCTGGAGCTCTGCTCGCCTTTATGCCCGGTGAAGTAGCAAAAGCCTCGTGACTACTTGCGGATGTGAATCCGAAAAAAAAACTCGCGATTTCACTCGCTTGCTATGAAAACATATGTGAAATACTCGTGTTTCATATTTATGCAATGTGCCATGTCTGGCACCATGCCCATGCCTGCGCCCTCGCCCATACCCTTTCATTTGACCCATTCACTTTTGAGTTTTCGTTGCAAAAGCAAAATAATACGACCTATTATCGTGTAATAATATTCATAGATTAAGTAAATATAAAAAATTGCCGTGTGGTTACTGGCTTAGAATAGACCACCCAATGTCTTCCCATGGGTGTTGTAAGAGGCGACTAAGGGATATACACCTGATGGATGGGCAGCAGCATCTATTAGCTCAAGGTTGACATCTTACTGTGACGTCAGTGACGTCACGAATGTCAACCGCGACGTACATGTTTGTTGAGACAGTGATTTACAAAAATTCAATTAAATAGATTAACCAAGTGTTTATTGATAAAAAGTATATTTACAAATATTTAGTGAATATATACAATAAAATACACAGTTTAGTGAACATTATTTAGCGTTAAAATAAAAAAACATTAAAATAGTGATAAAACAAGTACGGAACTACCCTATAATATATAACTATTATATAAAAATAATTGAAGTGCATAAATAGGTGTTTTCCTTTCTGGTGAATAAGGGATTAAGGCAATAAATTTCATTTACTACACCTTGAGGTACTCCATAGGCTTTAAGATCATCCTCTTAAATAGAAATAACGAAGAAGCCAACTGTGACAACAGCGCCATCTTTTATTGAGTGGCGGAACTAAAAATATAAACAATGCCTAAATCTTGTGGAGCCTGTGGCAAGTTTATCTCAATATCAGCTCCTGACAGTGTGCGATGTGGAATATGTTCGACGCCGCATCATCGTGGCTGTGTGGCCATACCTGTCACAGCCATTGTTGGTGCTTCCTGGATGTGTCCCGAGTGTAAGGTAAAGATTCCTAGAACAGACAATTCTGCTACCCCTGTAAAGGGAGTGAGTGATGTCTACATCACCCAGGGAACGCTTGACACCACCATCAGGACTCATAATAATAGTCCACTGTCTCTGTTAGATGACACAGCCCACGATGAGACCATGGACATCAAGTTAGATCTAGCGCTTGAAATCAGGTCATTTAGATTGGAACTGAAATCAATGAGAGAGGAACAAGCCAATCTGAGAACTGCAATATGTGGCTGCACTGAAGAGGTTAAAAGATTTCAGGCGACGGTGGTGGCATTTGACAGTCGGATCACAGAGATGGAGCAAAGGATGTCAAAGTTAGAACAAGACACTGCAAGCCGTTCATCTCCTGAGTCCAACCTATCCGACACTGTCGATGAGTTGCGAATGCAATTAAACGATCGTGACCAGGAAATATTATCGTGTGACCTCGAAATCACCGGCATACCCGAGACGAAGGAGGAGAGCCTGCACCACATCGTCAAAGTCACCTCAACCGTACTGGGGGTGGATCTCGAAGAGCGCGACGTGGTCTTCGCGGAGCGAGTAGGATCCACTCGGCGCAACCGCTGGGACAGTTCCGCCGGCGCCTCGGCCGCGCCGGAGCGACCGCGCGCCATCGCCGTGCGCCTGGCGCGGCGCGCCATCGCCGTGCGCCTGGCGCGGCGCGCCACGCGGGACGCGCTGCTGCGCGCCGCGCGCGTGCGCCGCACGCTGTCGTCCGCCGACCTGCAGCTGTCGGGCGCGCCGGCGCGAGTGTACCTCAACGAGCGCCTCACCAAGACCAACCGACGCCTGTTCTTCCTGACCCGGGAGGCCGCCCGCCTTCATGGGTGGAAGTACGTTTGGACGAGGCGAGGTGCGATCCTGACGTGCAAAGGTGAAGGCGTTAGAGCCGATCGAGTGCGCTGCGAGAAAGACGTTGCTACTATTTTTGGGGTGTGATTGTTTCGTGCGACCCCATATTTGAGCATGATCACCATCACTTATATTACAATTGTTTGTGCATGATTGTCCACGGCAAACCATCTTACAAAAAAAATAAAGGTTATAACTACTTGACAATTCACACTACTAGAACAATGCTATTTACTACCTACTCATATACATATTTAAAACTTAACAATAACACTGTACACTTAACTCTATACAGGGTGTCCAAGAACCTGGCGTCCAACTGGATTCCCACGATGCCCCAAGTTCTAACAGTACTCAGAAAAATATTTTAAAAAATCCACCCCATGTACTTACAGAATTATACTGATTTAAAAAAAAAAGGGGAAATGAGCACCCTGTGACATACTTTTGAATGCTGTGACTGCTAATGCTGATAATTTCGATATTTCTTGGAGGTTTTGTAATCTAGGGTATTGCTGTGTCTAAATAGAATGTAAAAATAAAGTACTTATTGTACCATTTTAAAATAAAATATTATTTTAACTAAAGGTGATATGGAAAACTATTGAATTTCGCAACTTTGACCGACTGTAGTGTAAAAAAAATGTACCAAAATAGTATGGCAAGTGACGTCAAATTTTGACGCGTTTATTCCTCTTTTTAAAAAGGTATAATACTTACACATTAATTTGAAAAAAAAAATTTTGATAATATTTTTACTCAACAACCCAATTTTTACGAAGTGCCTACCTACTAACGGTAACTGTCGGACCCTTTCTTATCTCAGAAACTGTTATGTTACTACTATTATTTACTTCGGTTCCAAGAGTGAGCAAGAAGGAAATACACACAGGTAGATGGGTTCCCAGTAGAATAAAAGCAAAGAATGTTAGTTTAAAGATATTTTATTACAATAAATGTTCAAAATGTTGACCACCCGCGGCAATACAAGCTCTCACTCTCCTTAAAAAGGACCGCTTTATGTTTCGCGAGTAACTTTTTTGACGTATCACCTACACTGCTTGTGTTATCTTCTCACGAAGGTCAGCGATGTCATTAATGGGCTTCGCATAAACGAGCTCCTTCATAGTTCCCCAGAAAAAAAAATCCAGCGGATTTAAGTCAGGTGAGCGGGCTGGCCACGGGATTGTTCCTGATCGCCCAATCCACCTGTTCGGGTATTGCTCGTCCAAAAACTCTCTAACGGATACGCGAAAATGTGCTGGACAGCCGTCGTGTTGGAACCACATATCTGGTGGGGTCTCTTCTAGTAAGTTTGGCAAATCATTTTGAAGAAAATTTAAATATGATTCGCCAGTCAAATTCTCGGGCATCTCAAATGGACCAATAATATTCCCACAGAGAATACCGGTCCACATGTTCACTTTGAACCGGTACTGGGATCTATCTTCTCGCATCAAGTGCGGATTTTCCACATGGCACTCGTGCAAGTTGTGTAGGTTCATGTAGCCATCCTTCTTAAATGTTGATTCATCTGACCACAAAATTTTGTCGATAAAGTTTTCGTCTTCTCGATGTTTTTGCAGGATTGTTTCACAAAACGCGACTCGGCTCGGATAGTCTCGAGGTAAAAGACTTTGCACTCGCTGTACGTGGTACGGATGATATTCTTCTTTTTGGAGAATACTGTGTGCTGTGCTCTTCGGTATCCCCGTATCAGCTTCTATTCCTCGCACAGAGATGCTTGGATTTGCCGACACCGCCTCTTAAACTTCATCGCGTATGAAGTCATTTACGGGTCGTCCTTCACCAGCTACTTGATTGGGGAACCGCCCGTCACATAGTGATCTGTGCACATTAATGAAAACTCGATGGTCGGGATATCGCGTAGCCCTCGGATACCTTTCTCTGTAAAGTCTCGCTGCAGCTCGTCCATTACCTCTACATTCTCCATAAATGTAGTGCATATTTGCGTATTCTTGCGGAGTGTAGGTCGCCATGGTAGCACACACAAAACACAAACTGTCCAAACACAGGCAAAGGTCGTCGTAAAGAGTTCGTTTCAAAGTCCAGAGCACAAAGAGTAATCGAGTCCAATAAACAAAGCTTTAAATCGTAGTACGTGATCAATGGTAACAATAAGAGAGAGGTGCGTAGTAACGGCAGGAGGCAGTGACGCGTACTGACCGTACTGTTATCCTAAATAGCACGATCCCAGATAGCGTCACTATCTATCTCACTCGCACCTCTAACCTTTTTCTTCCTCACTCTTACCTGAATAATGGGGTACCATAAAGAAGAACCAGCAAATCGCAAAGATAGTTTCTGTCTTGCTCCCTCCTGTTGTAATAACGAATCACTATGGTGAGATGCATGCACATACCGTCCCTTACGGTCTAACCTGTTTTTTGAGAGGCCTGTTGTTATTTTTATGAGCATACAATAGTAATTCTTTAGAGGTTAGATTCAATTCGTCGTAAATTTTTCTTTCTAAGAATTCTGTAAGACATCGTAAAAATTGGGTTGTTGAGTAAAAATATTATCAAATTTTTTTTTTTCAAATTAATGTGTAAGTATTATACCTTTTTAAAAAGAGGAATAAACGCGTCAAAATTTGACGTCACTTGCCATACTATTTTGGTACATTTTTTTTACACTACAGTCGGTCAAAGTTGCGAAATTCAATAGTTTTCCATATCACCTTTAGTTAAAATAATATTTTATTTTAAAATGGTACAATAAGTACTTTATTTTTACATTCTATTTAGACACAGCAATACCCTAGATTACAAAACCTCCAAGAAATATCGAAATTATCAGCATTAGCAGTCACAGCATTCAAAAGTATGTCACAGGGTGCTCATTTCCCCTTTTTTTTTAAATCAGTATAATTCTGTAAGTACATGGGGTGGATTTTTTAAAATATTTTTCTGAGTACTGTTAGAACTTGGGGCATCGTGGGAATCCAGTTGGACGCCAGGTTCTTGGACACCCTGTATATTATTCAATATACACAGCAAGATTATTTCAATTTTAACATTTGCAAACTTTACTTAATGATGACTAATGCTATACTATTTAATTATATTAAGCATGATGCCTATACAAAATCAGCTAATCAAATAATTCACCTATATAAACAATTATATTATTCCAATAATTATTTTCTATTTAATATTTATAATTCCAATTATTTCAAATTTATTATTATATTGCTAGTAAAATTTCAACAAAGAAAATATATTTTTAAAACAGCACACCCTAATGAACTTATTCTATTGAAACTAGCTATCTACACATTCTTACATGTATCAGTGACTTACATAAACCCATTTAAAAAATGATTAGAGGTAAGTCCCTTAAGGTTGGTCTATTCAATGCGGGATCATTGGGCTCTAGGCAGGATGACTTTATTGTAGCTATGAAAGAGGTGAGTGTAGACATCATGGCAATAAATGAGACTTGGCTTAGACCTGGGCAGGACTCGATAGCCCCAGCAGTACCAGGATTTAGGCTTAAGCATGTCCCCAGAAGCTCTAGTGTGCGGGGAGGAAGAGGAGGCGGTGTTGGTTTCTACATACGGCGTGATCTCCGAACAAGCATATTACAACACCCCTATGCTCCTGACGGAGTAGAGCAAATGTGGCTGAAGCTGACAGCAAATTCACAGGCCATCATCATCGGCACAGCTTATAGACCCCCATGGTTGGACATTAATATATTTCTGGATGCTGTCACGGAGTCCTTGTCCACATTTTCCAACTCGGACAAGGTCATAATTCTGGGAGATTTTAATATCAACATGCTGGATGTGAACAGTAGCAAAGCAAAAATACTGAACTGTTTCCTACAATGCTCAAATCTGAAGCAGGTAGTAGAGTCTCCTACTCATTTCACAGACCATAGTGAGACACTGATTGATGTTGCATGTACGGATGCCAAGGTTTCTAGGGTGCACATTCTGCATAGACAGCAACTGGGGCAGCATGCTATGATAAGTATGGAGCTCAGTCTTAAAATAGAGAAACCCATTCCCCACTATGTTACAATGAGACCTACGAAAGATATATTACTAGATCAACTTAACCAGGACCTGGATAGGATTCAGTGGGATGGAATCCTTAATATGGATAGTGTATGTGATATGGTGGAATGTTTTAATGGATGTATCATCGGTTTATATGACTTGCATGCTCCACTGAAAAGAATTCTTGTAAAGGAACAGACTTATCCTTGGATCACACAGACAGTCCAGGATATGATGGCTTTACGGGATGAGTATCAAAGAAGACATAAGTCATCTAAGTCAGACAGCGGCAAACAGTGTTACAAAAAACTAAAAAAAATTGTAATCAAGGCCATTGAGGTGGAAAAGCAAGCATATTACAGAACAAATATTAATAACAAAATTAAGGATCCTAAAAAGCTATGGAGAAACTTAAAGCCATCTATCCTGACTAAGGCAGATAATTACACTCTTCCTTTTGAGTGCAGGGATCCGGACCTTTTAAACCGGCACTTCTTATGTGTGCCTGGTGAGGATGTAGCTCCTATAAGCGACCATACATACTTTGAGTTCCATAGGTATAATGAAGAATTCAGATTCAGTCTCGAAAAAGTAAATGAAACAACTATTTTGGGACATATTCAAAGTCTCAAATCTAACGCCATGGGTGCTGACAATATGTCTCTAGAAATGCTTAAGCTTACTCTACCTCAAACATTGCCAGTCATTACTGCCATAATTAATAAGTCATTAACTACATCAACTTATCCTGACCAATGGAAGACTGCAATAGTTAGACCTATCCCTAAAGTACCGGACGCTTCCTGTGCTAAAGATCTCAGACCTATTAGCATCCTACCATGTTTATCAAAAGTAATGGAAAAAGTAGTCTGTAGCCAGTTGAGAAAATACCTTGAGAGAAATAGGATATTGCCTGATGTTCAATCTGGTTTCCGGAAGGGTCATAGCACCACTACTGCTCTGCTTGAAGTTGTGGATGATGTTCTACGCAGTAGAGATGCTGGTATGTGTACAATTCTTGCTCTTCTAGATTTTTCTCGTGCCTTCGACTCTATAAGTGTCTCTCTTCTTCTTTCTAAGCTTACATATTATGGTTGTGACACTGCATCAGTACGTTGGTTTCACAGTTATCTCACAGGCAGGTCTCAATTTGTACAGCTGGATTGTGATGCGGATGGTGGTAGAAGGGCATCTACAGTGAGTCCAGTGACCAGGGGCGTTCCGCAGGGTTCAATCCTTGGACCTCTTCTTTTTATTTTGTACAGCTCTGATATCACCAAGCGCATTGTCAACTGTAGATATCACTTGTATGCTGACGATCTTCAATTGTATCTTCCATTTAAACCAGGACATAGTATGGAGGCTGTAAATAAAATAAATTGTGATCTGAATGGTGTGTCAGACTGGGCTTATAGAAATTGCCTTGTTCTCAACCCAAATAAGTCCAAGTTTCTTTTATTGGGCTCAAAGAAGTCCTTGCTTAACGTCGGATCTCTGGCTGGTAATATACAAATAGAGGGCTGTCCTGTAGAACAAGTAGCAGAGGCCCGTAATTTGGGAGTCATATTTGATGGACAGCTTACATTTGAAGCCCATATCATGGAGGCGGTTAGAAACTGCTTCTATCGCTTGAAGATTTTATACCGAATTCGCCCCTACCTTAGTGAGGATATCCGAATCATGTTGTGTGAGTCATTAATACTATCCAAGCTCAATTATGCAGATTCTGTATTTGGCGCTTGTTTACTAGCCAGAACAGAAAAGCTCATTCAAAGAGTACAAAACGCATGTGCTCGCTTTTGTTATAAGGGGCCGTTCAAGTATTACGTAAGCACTATGGGGGGGCGGGGGGGTCTTTGCTTTGCTTATTTTGGATGACATGGGGGGTAGGGGAGTCTAGATGATGATTACGTCATCGGTAGTTATTTACTTTTTTACACGAATGGCAACCCTCACATTGTCTTTGCTTGAAAACGAAACGCATTTTCGGGGATTCCCGCAAATAATGCATACGTTTAGGCACTCGCTTTAGAACCGAGTAGGGGAATTACCGCGCGTTATTCACTTGTCTAAATTTCCTCTGTCAGTGTATTTTTTCGTTTGGATACTATAGCGAGTAGACGTATTGTAAGCATAGCAAAGCAAGTTAACATTTGTGTTACCGTTGATTCCATTAGCCAAAGTTTAATGTTTAAATAAGATGTCGTTTCAAATAGACAAATCCAAGTTATACCAAAAACTGTTTGAAAGTTTTAAAAAATCTCATACAAGTACGAAAGTACAAAATGTACAAAAGTTAGTTAATTGAAAAATGTTTACGTAAGCATGGGGGAGGGGGTAAGAGCTTTGCTTACTTTTGCTGACAAGGGGGATGGGAGGGTAAATAATTGTAATAAATCTGCTTACGTAATACTTGAACGGCCCCTAATATCCCGCCAAGGACTCACATAACTCCATATCTCAACAATGGGAATCTCATGAAAATGACAGCAAGGAGGAAGCTGCACTTTGCTACCATGTTGTTTGGTGTAATATTATCCCAGAAACCTACATATCTGCATCAGAAGTTGAGTTGGGCTCGATATTATAACGAGCATAATACTAGAGCCTCAGCTTACCTCATGGTTACGCCTCGCCATCGTACATCTGCATTCCGGGGATGTTTCACGTTTGCCGCAAGCCACATTTGGAACGTTTTATTGCCACCTCCTTTGAGAAACCTAAAATCAACCAAAACATTCCAGGATAAGTTGAAATTATACCTACTTTCTCAACAAAAACCTGCATAGATAGTCAAACTTACCTGGAATTATGTCTCTATGGACTAGGAAGGTGGCAGTATGCTTTTAATTATTTTAGACTGGCGGCGAAGGATGAGACACTTTGTATAGCAGTAACTTTAGAGCTGTAGATAAATTCACCACAAAATGTACACTACGGGATGTTTATACAAATATACACTCCAATTCAGAACAAACACACATTACACTCACAACTACTTATTATTATAACACATCAAAATCATTTTAAACAAGTATTCTTAATTATTAATTCCATACAACTAAAAAGTTAGTGCATTGCGTGACATAGTTTGTCGTGACATCTTGAATTTTTGAATTCCCGCCGTGCGTAGGGACGCTTCTTCGAGTACCGGGGTGCACAGACTAAAATTCTTTTTTTTACCCATTTAGAATGGAACGTTAGGATGCGTCCGGCTTCCGGCCGAAATCTAATTTCGCTTTATCTTAGTTAATTATATTAATTCATAAATTTATTCAATTACCCTAATTTTATCATTATTTCAATTCTTAATTTTATGTTTTTTGTATTGATTGTAATTAATTCGCTGTTATCTATCTGATTGTTGTTATTAGTTATTTGGTTTTTTATTTTTTATTTAATTTATGTTTTATTTTAGTTATTTGGTTATCAAAATTAGAATGAAATATAGAATCAGTAATAATTAGGTAAATATAATTTTTGCATGAATTACTGCCAACTTTTTTATCTGTCTATATATTTTTATTTGACGTTTGGCATGCGTGGCGTCAAAACTGGGGCTGGCTAGAATACCAGCGCTGCGCAATGATCTTTTAGATTTTTGTTGTAGCTTAATGCTGAAGCCAGTTCCCATTTATGGTGCATATAACTGTAATAGTGTTAATCAATTTTTATGTTTTATTTCCTTGTATGTGCCGTAAATAAAATTATTTTCTTTCTTTCTTTCTTTCTTCTTTCTTACTGCGATCACCAATCCGTCTGCCAAGCGTGGTGATTATGGCAATATCCCTCTACGATCCTGGCTTGCCAAGGTCTGTTAAGAGAGGCCCATGTTCAGCAGTGGACATAAATGGGCTGGTGAAGTGAAACGAAAAAAGTTTAAATATCGAATGCCATCAAGACGTAAGCGAATAAATAGAAACATGTTTTTCTTTTATTTTCTCTTCCAATGTGTGGAGCACATGATATTGTCTCGAAAGTTCTGAATGTTAGTAGGTAAGTACGTGTAATAAATTGCCTCTTTGTACAGACAAGGGTTGGAAATCCTTTCTATAAATTTTTGAATAAGGGACGCCTCCGTCATCTTATCGTTAAAGTTGGACCGTCTCAACTTTTTCAGCTAACTAAATTATACCCTTCTTTGTGTACATGACCTAATTAAAGTTTCCACAGACTAATTTTTCACTAAATTATTAAGACTTAAAGAAACTTTATAATTAACATTCTGTTTGGTCTTAAGTACATTTTGTAAATATTTATTTTGATGCAAATATGCCATGGATATTTTGATATTAAATTATTTTTAACGTATCATTAAAATTAATTGTTACAGTACTATATATGAGTAGGTATAATCTATAACTGATGTTAAATGGTTCCTAAGATAAACCCCTGGGACTAAACAGCAGACGGACCGCAGAGCCCTAAAATGAAAATAATGTAATGTGTTTTTTTTTTCATATTTATAATGAGTTGTGTTAAAAATAAGGTGGCCATCCGGGTTTTCCCCAGATTCGTCCTAATCTAGAGGGAATCCTTTGTAGTCCGGGTTTAAAAATGTTAAGTCTTGTGCCGCTCCTGACTAACACACTGTGCCCGGCTAGTTAAATCTGACACACTGTATTATGAGTCGTAGCTCGTCATAATATCGTGCTATGTAGTTGTGGCTACTACGCCGTAGCAGCTGGTGCCGTAGAATTATGTCCGAAATGTAAGCGCAAATTAAAAATAATAAACTTTCGTGCAATATATTGCATTCAATAGTTCCACTTCTTAGTATTAAAACATCGTAATAATAAAAATTGACTATCCATTGTTTTAAAAATAGTAATGAAAAGTACTAAACATGATCGTCAAAGCACAATCGAGTAGTCATTTACAGTACCTATCATACGAATAAGCTTAGACTTAATGTTTGAAATAAAAATTGTAGTTCTATCAAAACACACTTTAAGAGGTAATTAGTTCTAGACCAATTTGCTTGTATCTTGAAACAAAGTATGTTCAGCAAGAGAGAAAGAACTATGTATTCGACTAAAACAGTTTTCCTCGAACGAAAAAACCGTCATTCATTTGCATTTTAACGAAGACTGAACCGTGTAATTGATAGACAAAGAATTAACTATTAAAGGGTCACTTTAAATTCATTTGCGAAGTAAAAAGAGATGAAGAAGGCTACTTTCTACCGTTACTCTGCTGGAGGTACTGTATGGTAACAGGGACTGCTTGAACCTACATCTATACTTATAGTTTAAAGCATCTTACTACTAGTATGTTTGTTTGAATGCGCTAATTTCAGAAACTACTTCTTGAATTTATAAATTCTTTCAGTGTTAGATAGCCCATTCATCGAGGAAGGCTATAGGCTAAATTTTATTATAAAGTTAGCTACGCGGGTGAAAACGCGGGAAGCTACTCGTAATTAATTTATATAAGGGTTAGTATAATCGATCCATGTTCGGTAACTTAATACCAAAAGATAAGTTTAAAATACCACCCAAGTCTCAAAGTAACACATTATAATTAAATAATATATACAGGTTATTCGTTAATGTATCTTGGTCCCCCTTACCATAACTTTATTATTAACAATGTTAAAAAAAAACTTAAAAGTATATAGAAATCTACTTTACTATACATACCTACATTTGCGCTTCTTTCCCAAAAGGCAGAAACCACTTTCTTCCACATGCTGTTATATTGACGTACCATTTACGTCTCTTCTACATTCATAAATCTCCATAAGCATGTCCTTCTTTTAACATGGCCCTTTTTTAAAAACGTCCCTGATTTGAACGTTGAACGCCTTGGTATTCCCCTTCCAACACTTCTGTTCACCTTTCGTTCAAAACCTAGCATCATTTAGCAAACGAATTTCTTGTCTTCGCTTATTAATTACTCAAACATTGGTTTTGCCAATCTTAGTAAGTTCTTGCATAATCAACTAATTACCTTCATTAAACGTGTCGGTGCTGTAGCGAACACGCGGTCTCATGTTTGCGTTTAGGTGTTTTGGTATTACGGTTGATTATTTAGTTCAGAGACGATTAAAGTGAGAAAATACAGTACTCATTTGTGGTTAAACATTTACTTATGTAGTGAAAGATTCTGCTTAGGTTGATAGCGGTGGTCTGAATTGTTTGTATATTAAGGAAACCTGATAAATAAAAGATTATCAGGGAATCTTGTTGGTATATTATTGATGGCTGCTATTATTGATGCTATATTACATTAATCATTTTGTTTATGAAACTATAGACACATTTCCATCATGCGACCCGCGACCCGGGCCGTCATTTTAATAGTGCGGGAGTTGTCTTATTAAAAAAAGCAAAAGAATAAAAAAAATGTTCATATTGAAAATATACCATTAGAAGGGTCATATCAACTCTGACTCCCTCACCAATTTAAAGTCACTGTTACAATTTGACTGCACTCGGTCTTGTTAAAGTCGCGAGTGTTTAAGTGAAAGATACATAAATAATTAGAAATAAAATAGAAAATCACCTACTTATGCATACTTATTCATGAAATTGTTTTTTGTAATGAAAATCTTCATAGTTCCATACCCGCTTCTGGTATGACGGCGAAGGCGAGCTATCCGGCGAGGAATCCAATCCTCTGGCTTTAAGTACCTAGCACTAACTAGAGTATTCAGTTATCCACTAAAACCACCACCGCCAGCCTCGGACGTTTGCGTTGCCATCCCAGAAACATAAGATGATTTCCATCCGTGACACAAACGTGGTGTTTTATAAACTATGCAATCCCAGAATATTAAAGTAAATTTCATTTATTAAACAAACATGAATAAAATACAAACTAAAACTAACAAATAATAATAAAACTAACTTATATACTACTATTCTAAATCTATTCTACTTGGCAAGGTTCCCAGAATGCTGGCAGCATTACCACGTTGAATGGCAATGCTTACCTGCTGTGCAAAGTAAAATTTCATTTATTTAATCTCACAAACATGGCAACATTATTAGACTACGTCTGTAGCAAATTGACCGTAAGATATATGATTGGAATAGAAACTCTTGACCCTTGCACTTTTGTACGCCTCACGAACTAAAAGGGACTCTTAAGGCCATTTAAGCGACAGGCTGAAAGTCCGGTCCGAACGTTACGCCGTAGGTAATATAAACACTTCAATATATAAGGATGTGTAGTGGACAGCACTTAACTTGATTCCTTCTTTTTTTTTAAGTATGTACATTCGAACCAACTCGGTTTATATAGGTAGGTATTTTATTAAAGTCTGCGTAACATTTGTGATATTTGAGGATTTTCCATTTTTGTGCAAATTATGTCAACATTAATGAAAGATAAGTATGTATCATATATTAGTATAGACAGATAATATGGGGAAATATATAATATGAAAATACTTAATTGAATACTATGACGATAGAAGATACGTCTTCGACAGTAAATCTTGAAATAGACGCCAATAAAACGTTTTAAAGCCTGGTTCATGTTTCGTATAGAATTTGATTGTAACTTATACCCTATCTTACGATGGCAAGATTCTTTTAATTTCCTCTAAAAGGTTGTCATAGACTACCTACGTAAACGCTGCAAGTATGGTTGTTGGAATTAAGGGGTGAGCGCCACAGAAGTGTAGTTGACTACTCTTTAGATCATTCCATCAATCCTAGATTTGTTTTAAAAGTAATACACATATTCTATCACGTTCACAAGTAAATAAAAATCTATTCGATACAATACGACAAAAAATGTCGTCTGTTACATCGAATTGAAAAAGTACATGCTTCATATTCATAACATAAGTGGGCAATCTCTATTTCATACTTCCAAACAATCCTTATACAAGTAAGCATGTGTATTTTCTCCTTTATTATATTTTACTCAGTATTTTTTTTCCTTTGACCTTCCTAAATTAAATCCGATACATTAAGTTTCGCTGGCTACGGTGCCAAATGGTAGTGTGTCGCAATTTAATAATAAACTTAATGGTGCAACACCACAATACACGTGTCCAAGCTTAATGCCGACATGAAAAAGGTTAAGGAATAGGGGCTGAACCCACATGGGCGTACAATCGATAGAAGAATCAGTCCAATAAAAGATATTGTTGACTTTATGTCGTTTTTATAAACAATTTTTAGCTAAGCCGAAAGTAAAGTCGTAAGTAATTTACTTGTGAAGGAGAATAACATGAGTCTTTTTTATGATCTTTAAAGCTTTTCAGATTAACATCTTGATTACATTTATACATACGATAAATTTTCTTTGAAATTCAAGAGTATAGCAGCTTAGATTATTATGATGAAATAGCAGAATTATGACAGAAATAATTTGTATGCACTTATATAATTATATAATATTCTATTTTACCCAGACTATTTCTATTGTTACTCAGCGAATGTCAAATCCAGACAGTCATTTTATCTTAATATAATATCAAATTATACAGTTGGATAATAATGAGAAAAAAATCCTTTTGTAGATTTGGGGCCCTTCCTTGACTTAAATCTTTTGCGAACAATTACCTAAGAAGCATCTTTATTTTGTAGGCACGATCAAAATTGCAGTAGAGTCTGAAACCAATTATAATACGGTTATTTAAACCGTATGTACCAACTTAGAAGTAATAAATAAGAGGCTTCCTATTACCTTTATTGCCAACATAATTTTACGCTAACTCTCCCATCTGTGGGCGTCGAAATTGGTCCCAAGTTCAAGAAGACGAGATTTGAGCGTTACTCCCGAATTTTTTGAATTAGGGCACGAAATTGGTTTCAGACTTCAGAAGCTTTTAACATTTTTTACTTTCATTATATTATTTGCATTTGATTGCATTTGATTCTAAGATGTGTCATGAGTTCTCTTTTTTTTTTGTTTTTTACGTATTCAACATATTTTATTAATTATATTATATGGAACTAGTTCTTGAAGAATGACTTCACCCAACCAAATTTCTGAGAGTTTTATTTTTAAAATATTTCGTTTTATGCAAACCTTTGTTTGAATTTACGATCCCGTCAAAAGATATTGTTACGTACTTGCATATGCGGCAAATGATCTTTTTAGTGTAGATACGTTATATGAGAAAATTGGCAAGTCTCCATTATGCAGTATTTTACACATTACATAACATTTTGCTTTTTTACATCGAGTTTAAAATATTCAGGTCACATAAAAAATAAGTAGTTGCTGGTTTCTAGTACCCGACCAAATCTTTTTAAAATTCTTATTTTCCAACTGAATACCCATATTGGCATAGGCCCAGCAAAGATCTTGAAATATTCAATCTCAGGGTTAGAAATGATGGGGCGTTAAATTGACTTGAACTTCTTTCTTTTTACAAAATTTTATAAAACGTTTTGAATATTGTAGATGTCTTTGTCATCGCTATATTATCACGTGTTGGAAACATTTAACGATTTTTTTAGTCGAAAGCTTAAGGCAGAAAGCTAGAAATGAATGAAAATCAATACCATGACCTCACACTAACTGAAACTAGTTCCTAAAGTAATAATCTTACCCATCTATAAGACTTTGGTGAACACTAGACTTAGTTCGAGGATTGCCAGTTTCTTTGTTTCTGTCAACTAGACCTCCATTTATTCCACCAGCCATTTTATCCTATTTATGGGCACTTTGTCACGGAACATTCTCCGCAGTGGATTACGCACGCTGAAGTGGACCATTTACTTAATACTCAAGACCTTACCTTTTCAACACAAAGTCATATAACAGTATCTCCACAAATCCTTGTTTTGTTGTTTTTAGGCCAAACAAAAATTAAGGTTTTATTAGGCTACGTAGAAGCTAGATTTGGTAAAATTTATATTTTCCATTAAGAACTTGTTACAACTTTGTTCAAAAACTCTGAAAATATTTCAGCCTGCTTAATGGGTGAAATATTTCATAGATTAATGTTTAACCTTAATGAGTGTAGTTCATGAAGGCATTTTTCGTAAAAAAAAGGGCCAACGATTAAAACAGTAATTGCCTTTCCTCCTAACTTTGTAATTACAGCACAGTTATCTTTTGATGCAAGCCATCGAGGGGACTTGATAATAGGTGGCAATAACGGTTCGTTTGAAACACATGAGGACGTGTTCTCTTGATTGAATCGAAGATCGGCGGGCGAATCGAGCAAGTCTCAACAGCCCGTCAATGGGTAGAAATTGCGAGTACGTGCTCGAGGGCGCGCTCGGATGCTGAAGACTCGATGGGGTGCAATTCGGAACGAATCGAGAGCGATTTTGCAACGATTTATCCTAGTCAACTTTACATTTTTGTTAAGCAATCTTCGTATAGGCCTAATACCCAGTATAAATTGTGTTCGTATTGATGTAGAAGTCATTTTTTTAAAATCCTTACTAATATTATTAATGCGATAGTAACTCTACCTGTCGGTCTTTTGGCCTTCCACGCCAAAACTACTTAACCGATTTTAATGAAATTTGATACATAAATAGTGTAGAACCTGATAAAGGACATAAAGTATTTTTTTGCGCTATATATATATATATATATATATATACAATCTTCATCCCCCCTTTTAAACCCCTATAGCGCAAAAGGGTTGTACCATTTGCGCTATAGGGGTTTAAAAGGGGGGATGAAGATTGTATGGAAATATCGTCATTTTTTAAGCTAGAAACTTGAAACTTATTTTTTAGTCTGTTGATTAGATATATGGTTAGAAGGATATTCTTCCTAATATTATAAGTGCGATTTAGCAGTTCTACTGTTCACTGAATAAGTTCAACAAATACCACTGTCGACTAGACATGTATTGGAATCCTGTGTTCCTATAAAATATGTAATTTCCTTAAGTTATTTAGTAGTTAAGTAAAACTTAACTATAGGCAAGTAGGCGGGCAGGGTTTGTTGCCTTCATAAAATATTTGCTATTGTCAGGTATATAACCTAAATGGCCTTATACTGGAGTGTTTATGTTCAGATTTTCCCTAAGGGTTACCGCTTGGGGCTCCATAATAAAGATTGAAATGTTTTATTTTTTGTTTGGACTCACATTGTACCAGGCTTCCTTTTGTATCGTGCCTACTCTTTATATATCTGCTGGTGTATGTATTCGCTGGATTATATTAATAATATTTTTAATGAAATATCATATTTACTAACTTTTATTCTTGCATATTAGCAGTGTTCATTTTATAAGTTCTGTTGTAAAATAATTGCGTAGGTATAATTATTACGCAGAATATACATACATATTGATAACATATTGATTTAGAAATTATTTTTAAATAAGTTGTTTATCTTCGCCTGTATTATATATTTTTTTAAATATTTATACCATTATACTACTACTAACTACCCTGGTTGTTGTTCCATTTTCCACCTAAAGAAGTAAAACTTTTAATTTCGGACACAGAATCGAGAGTTCGGTAATACAGTTTTTAATCTAATAATTATATTTCCCAAAATATAAAACATTATTTTAATATTCTATTAAGTCGTGTTTTTGAAATATTTATTCTATATTAATTCATTTTGCTGCATTTTATACGTTTATATTTTTTCAATTTAATGCAGCTGCGACGTTTTTATATTATGTATTATCTGCCAGATTAAATTTGTATCGATATTGTTCGTGTATCGTAAATTGGACGATAGCACTTGATGTATTACAATAACAAAGTGGAACATCCATCATAGTGTCTAAAATATCGTTTAGAATAGAATGTCCACGGAAGCCCTTATTTTTCTACGGGATAACGAATAAGATACTTTGAGATAAAATACTCATTTATCTTTTCCTTTTCTTTTATAAAAACAGTAATTGCTACCCTTAAATCTATTTGAGAATTTCCTTTTTGAAATTAGACCATGAAACGAGATTGTTAAAGGCAAATATCTAAATGAATCATATTATTATACATTTCGATCCCATACAACTTTATTTGGACTGAATTTAGGTAAGTTAAATTTACTGGTTTGGAATTGATTTTTAGTAAGTAGATACATTTAATCAATTGTATCTTTCAAGCAATTTGTTGTATTGATTCTCTTAACAGAAAGAGATTGCGTGCAGTAAAGTACTAAATGTCTCAGTGGTATGTGATTACCATAGTTTATGACCGTATGAAGTCCCGTAATATCCGTCGCATTACTCAAGGGGTGCCCTTGGCGTGTCCTTTCGGGCCACTGCTCTTAAGCGCCGTATCTACGAGCGAGTATATCACGACGAGCCTACTTTAATATCGCCAAGTAATATCTATGGGACGATGATAATACCGAGATCGTCGAGCTATTGTTGGGAGTTAGAGGCATGTATGTTCGAGTTGACACACACTGCAGGATCGTTCCGTGTTTCATGGACAGACGGTGATTTGATGTGTTGATAGTTAATAGTAGTGTTGAAGATCAATTTACTCATCAATGATACAAATTATTGTTTTGACCGTAGCGTGTGCATGTTCCTCGAGCGAGGGTCACATGCGCAACGCGGCGGGGCTACGAACGGTGACGAGAGCGAGCTCGGTGCTCGTCTCGTGCGTCGGTCACACCTACTTTGGAGTGAACCTAAAGTTTCTAGTTGAAATGCAATGAACTTACTAAAATCAGCTATTCAAAACTATTGTTAAGTTGCGAATCTTGCGAATTCGAAACTTCACTCTTATTTACTTTTGTTTTAGAATTTGAGTTTGATGTTACAGCGAAGTTCAAATAATAGTAAAAAGTAAAATGCTAGTTGCGTTTTGGTCTGAAAACCCGGTTACAAGATTCGTTATTTAACCGGGTGTAAAAATAACCACTCCAATAGTTTTATTCAATTGAGATTCAGTTATTCGGATCAAAAAAAAAACCTTTCACACATTTTTCTTACAGATATCATAAAATCCGTTTCCAATAAAGTTATAGCGTAGTTACAAAAGCCTGCACTTCACGTATTACTGACAGCTATTGTTAGTTTCAGCTTACGTACAGCTTGTATTTGTTGCGTCGCGTACAGACGAACAAAATGATGAAGCTCGCATTGTACTCCTTGTATGAAAGGCAATCTGCACTAAACATTACTCAGAATAGAGAATAGATACGTCGTTCGTGGATCATTGTATGGTTGTTTGTTTGAGAGAGAATATTAAAATATCGATAGATTTTTTTATTCCTTGAGCTATACTTTAGTAAGCTATCATCAGCTTATCAGTGCTTGAAGCTGTTTTCTTCATAGTGATTTATTCTTTATTCTTTATCACCATCCGCTCGCATGACGTCCGCTGCTGAACATGGGCTCCCTTCCGAGGAGATTGTTGTGTTACACGCAAGGAAATGCTGCTGTCCGTTCCCTGGTATACGATTGTCTTAGATGATGGTATAATAATCGGGACCAACGGCTTAACGTGCTTTTACCAACCAGACTCGGAAAGGAATGTCTTGCCCGGCGGCGTGGGGATCAAACCTAAAACCTTCGAGATTTATGCTGCTATGCTATAGTTTACAGTTTATCATAATCACGCCTCTTCCCGATGGTGGTCTGCCATATTCGTTTATTGGACAGGTACTGTAAATCCTCATTTGAGGTTTAAGGTACGGAGGTTGGTAGGTAGGTAGGTACATAAGAAATAAAATCGTGTCAAGTTTCAAATGTACTAAGGCTTATTTTTTTTTATCTATTATATATATACTAATATTATAAAGAGGTAAAGTTTGTGAAGTTGTAGGGGTATTCTCTGGATCTAATGAACCAAATTTGAAAAATCTTTTGCCAATAGGAATCCACATTATTTGTGAGTGACATAGGCTATTTTTTAAGTCGAGGTCTCCTCGGGAACGGGATCTACGCGGATGAAATGATTCGGGATAGCTATTATATAGTATTTAAATTAAATAAGCTGCATAATATGTATATTAATAATCGTGATCGATTTCCCACCATGATTCATTTGATTTGGCTGTCAAAATTTAGATTTTATTTTGTATTATTGTCCAAAACAAAACCTCTATGTCAAAGACTGGATCTACGTAAGTGAAAACGCACGAAAAGCCACCGTTATTTTACTATTCAATTTTTAAGTTTCAAACAGTTGGTTCGCAACCATTTTTGACGTTAATTTCACTAGGAAATAACAGCGTTACTAATATAGGAAGTAGCTTTTCGTTTAACGTTTTAAATTAGGGCTTGTGTGTTGTCATACAATGACATGAACACAAGTTAGTAGCGTTATTCAAATTCCACATATTTTGAATAAAAGACATTCTGGAATGTTCCCAAATATACGTCCAACTACAGCTAGGTTATATTAGGGACCGCCTACGTTAAAGGCTATTTGTCGTAAATATCTACCTCAGAAGCTTAAGGATGAATGTACTATTATATTTCAGAAGCATTTGGTCGTAAGTGCCAGTTTGCGCATCCGACCTTATGCTTCTGACCTCTAGATATATATGACGGTGGTTATGTACCTAGGTTTTTTTTTTTTTTAAAGATTACTAGCATAGTTTTGCAATCTACTAGTATTCTTGTTAACCCCTCGTGCTAAGCTAAAATGCTTGTGTTACGAGTGGGTTCACGTCGGTAGTGCAATGGGTGGGGATCGAACCGGCGACCACAAGATCACAAGTCCGACGCCCTAGCCATTGGGCTACGGCCGCTTCAAACTTGTTATACTTGAAAAGGCAACGCGGTCCGTACTGAATACGACCATTGAATCTATATCTATTATAATATTTTAAGTTAATAGTTAATATATTCGTTAATGGTTTACATACTCGTAAAGTCTTTGTTTTCGTCTGTCAATCTATTTTTTTAATGTTTTCTTATGTTTCTTCAACATCCCGTTTACGTTCACTGCTGAACCACTCCCTCATCACAAACCTTGGCAAGCCAGGGTCGTTGAGGGATATTACCATAATCACCACGGTTGGTAGGTAGCTTAGTGATTGTGATAAGATAATAAGTAACCTGGAGCTGATAGAGGCTGCAGCCCTTTAATCAGATTTAAGTTCCTTAGTCGACTCTTAAGACACCCACAGATATGGGGTGATATATTCGAAGACGGAAACTACTAGGAACTTTTATGTATACCTAGGTACTCATTGCATAGTAGCTGTCCCGCGCGGTATCACCTACGAACCATTTATTAAGGCTGGAGCTCTGCTCGCCTTTATGCCCGGCGATGTAGCAAAAGCCTCGTGGCTAAAGTTTAAGTATGTCCGTCAGAAAAAAAAAGGTTTCACCTACGTAGATTCCGTACCCGTTCTTTCGTCAATTTCGTCTTAAAATGCATTATGACACTCACAAGTAATGTGACTTTCTGTTAATCGTTAACGGTTATTTCAAACAACTGAGAATAATGTCAAGATTATTAGAAAAATAATATTGCCGTTAAGTTTTCTTAAAATTAATATTAGTACGCTCAACATTATTTAACATGTACCTTTTAACACATTAAAAGGTACATGTTTTTGTTTGTCGCTTTTTTTTGTGTTTGTTACCGCCAAGTTACAAACACAAAAAAAAAGCGAAATTGAAAATCTATCCGTTTACGCGTAATGCGATGATCAAGGTAAATGGGAATTCATTTATATATATATTATATTTCTACATAATAATATTATACATTGTAAGAAATATTTTGTTTTGATAACGGTCGTTTCATTACAATAAGATCATTTGTTCATCTCTTTTGACCCATAAAAATGTTACTACATTAAAGTTCATTGCCTTCAATTAACATTTTTTCATTAATCCCTTAAGGACTTTCGCATAAATCTTCGCTTTTTAATCTTATTTTTCAATCATGAAGCCTCATATCTACAGAATGGCCATCGGAATTTATTACTATATTGACTGCACCAGTGGCTCAGTGGTTCCGGAAGTAGCTTCTGAGACCTGGTGTTCTGGGTTCGATTCCCACCCGGGGCAATTATTTGTGTGAACCACAAATAGTTGTTCTGAGTCTGGGTGTTCTTTGTGTCCGTGAAATTAATGTTTGTAAAGTCCCCCGCGACACAGGGATTTATTTCCCTAGTGCGGGAGTTGTCTTTTATCTAAACAAAACAAAACAAAACTATAACCTCCTAAAGCTCGCCTATTTTTCAAAAAGCTATTTGATCGTTCAATCGTCTTTTTATACACACGAGTAACCGTAGAAATCAATATATATAAGGTGCTTTCAAAATATATGCCTTCTCTTAACCCCTTATCGGTCAGTATGTTTGAAAATCATTGGTTTTGAACTTTATTAGAATCCAATAGAGTTTGAAATATGATGGGTTCTATATTCCCTCTGCCCGTTAAATGTTTAAATGGTATTTAGTATCATGTTTATTAGTTACGTTAGTGAAGACATTACTGTTTTTTTTTTTTTTTTCAAAAAAATACCTCTATTTAGTACTTAATACAAGCCCGTCAGGTGGAAGTCAGGCCCCCTTCAATTCACGATACACTTAGGAGGGCCTTCAGCACAACTAGTAATGGGGGACGACTTTTTTCAGAACTTCTACTACTACTTCAACAGCATGTTTACGTCCACTGCTGAACATGGGCTTCCTCTAAACATACCTTGGCAAGACAAGGCTTTTGAGAGAAATTGCCATAATCACCACGCGTGACAGGTGGATTTGTGATCGCAGTAATGTGGTAGGTAACCTTGAGCTGATAGTTGCTGCTGCCCATGTTTCAGGTCTATGTCCCATAGTCGCCTCTTATCTCATGGCAAGATATGGGGTGCTATTCGAAGCCGTAGCCACACGGCCAGAAGAAAAATGTCTTTTAATTGATTTATTTTTTTGTATTCAAAAATAGATATTCGCTGAAATTTCTTCACGAACGTAATCGCCATACCTCATACTATATACCTACTGTTAATGGTATGTCATATATTTTGGAAGCACCTTATATAAGCATGTAAGTAATAAAAGAGAAAATGAGGTAGGCGGTACATGTCCCACCCACCGAACGTCTCATTCCCTACAAAAAAAGCAGTCAATTTACCTCATGAACCCCAAAATGATTGAGGAATCAAATGCGGAATTTCATTCGGTTTTATTAGGTTGTAGCTGTGATATGCTCTAAAAATGCCGCTTCTCTTATCATAATATCATTACCTCACACCTTATTGTATTGTTGGAAACTTAACTTAATATTATTTCGAATATATCCCTCATCATCATCATCATCGACAGCCCGTATAACGTCCACTGCTGAACATGGGCCTCTACCCGATGAGGGTATTTGCCATAGTCAACACGCTTGGCAGGCGGGTTCCTGACCGCAGTATTATGTTGTACCACACAAGGAAACGCTGTTGCCCTCACAATTCTGTGTTTTGATTTTAAAACAAAAAAAAAATATTACTTGTTGTATATTTAGCATTAATAGCGAATACATTAGAAATCCCGTCGTCAAAACAAGATTAATTTGCCCCAGTTTCACATATAATAGAATTCAAGTGGTACTGCGTCGCAAATATGTTCTTGCTTGTCTAATTATTGTTATGTGTAATCCGTATTGTTAGCGATATATAATACAATGCAATTATTTAGAGCATCAAACGTAATCTACTTATACCTACTAATATTATATATAGGTAAGATTTGATTGTTTGATCGCATTGTATTACGGCTTGGTAACTACTGGACCGATTTTAAAACTTCTTTGACGATTAGAAAGCTACTCCAGGAAATAACATAGGCTTAAATTACTACGCTGGTGAAACCGCATGCGGGACGCTAGTATCAATTATTTTTTATGATCGAATGGAGAATTGTGTTCAATATCAGTAACAAAATACACATATTATCTAACAACAAAATTACCTTCTAAATTGGTACTACCGTTTTTTAGATTATGCGGATGTATAGATACAAACAGAGAGACACAATAAAAATTAGCTACCAATGAAAGCTCCGTCAAAATCGGTAAATAGTGAGTGTGTCAGTTTTTTTAATTGCCTTTATGTTATTAACTTCTGCCTGCCAAGCGTGGTGACTATGGCAAAAACCCTCCCTCGAGAGGAGGTCCATGTTCAGCAACTGACTTTATACGGGCTGATGATGATGATACATTCATTTCGCATTAAGTAAAAACATGTTATACATATTTCCAATAGGTACAGATAGACACTTCAATTGTATTTATTTATATTTTATCATCAAAAACGTAATTAACTTAACTAATTAAAAACTTAGTTTCCAATAGGTACAAATAGACACTTCAATTGTATTTATTTATATAATCAAAAACATAAGTAACTTAGGAAACTACATCCAACTTTTATCAGTTTTATCTACGGCAAAATCAACCTCAGTAAAACCCATATTTTTCCCTCCAACACGGGAAATGAATCCGAAAGGCCCTTTAAAACAATACCGCCCATTACCGCCCCAATACAATCAATATAGCCCAATATACAAAGTAAATAACATTAATTAAAGCTCTGTTTCAGAATTTATTGGAGTTACTCGGGCTAGCAATTAATAACATTGGTCTATAGCTGGCCACAAACCCTCGTGGTCCGATCCGATGTCGCTTTTGTTGCACCAGATTTTATTAATTTCGATCTTAGATAGAGCAACAGTTATCGTTTTGGGACCTATTTATTCATTGCGGTTGTGTTGTGTGATAGGCTGTAATTTTTGCTTGGGGAATTTATTAAGTTGGTTGTTTTATCTCGCATGTGATTAAGAACCTTACTATGTTTGTAGTTAAGGTTCATTTTTGTGTGTCTGTCTTCGCTTCGTGTGTATAATTTATTTATTTATATATTGTTTGTTGCCATAAACTCTAAAACAATATGTTGATGATTATTTGTCGGTGTATTGTTTATACACACGCATATTTTGACAAGGTCTTTACCTACGAATTTGATTAATTCTTAATTGTATTTGTTATTATGGGGACAAGGTTTGTATGAAAGAAAATATTTCAAAATCACAGGAAATGTCAATTTGACCGACGGGAACGGGCAACGCCGGACATAAACAGCTAGTTACTAATATATCAAGATCTTACTTAATGTTTGTACTAACACTTACATAGAATAATTCTATAGTTAATCGGTTCTAGACTTCATGTCTGCAATAATGGGCTCAATTTCCCCTTTACTATAAAATAAATATATGTGTAATGTCAAAGACGTCATTCATGGGAATTCATACTAAGCTGTTGTCATAACCTCAGCTAATTATCACGAATTTGTGTGAAATCATTGTTACTTCAAATTGTAACAATTCCTAATATTATAAACGCGAAAGTTTGTGAGTATGGATGGGTGGATGTTTGTTACTCTTTCACGCCAAACCTACTGAACTGAATTGGCTGAAATTTTTCACCGGGATAGGTTATACGCTGGATTAACATATAAGCTACAAAACATCACGCTCCGACCCACTGGAGCAGAGTAACGCGGGTAAAACCGCGGAGCGCAGCTAGTACTTTATACTTTATTTTATCAGCCCGTGGTTAGCGTGGTATGCTAACTCATACCACGAGGAGAGGACCCTACACCACTAAAACTCCCCGGACACTCCTTCGATCCGCCGTTGGCGGGGGCCGGGCACGCATAAGCAATCAGGCCCTACTGAACATGGGCCTCTTCTTAACAGACTTTCCCAAGTTAGGATATTGCCATAATCACGACGATTGATAGGCGGGTGAGTGATAACAGTAAGATGGTGCTGTCAATCCATCAAGTTTATGTCTCTTAGTCGCCTTTGAAGGCACCCATAGGAAGATATGGGGTGGTTTAATCTAAGCTAGAAACCATACGGCCGGTAACAAATATTGTTGCATATTCATGAATTTAATTGGATAGTTAGGTAGATAACTCTCAATGAATTTCAGTTTTCAGTAGAATATCAAATTCAATTTAATAATTTTGTATGAATAAGCTAGTATTTAATTAGTAAATAATTTTGAATAAGCAAAATATTTGTTATTTAAATTAACAGTTTCATATTGCTTTGATGGAATAGACCTTCTGGAACTATTCATGAAATAGTAGTAAGTCTAAAACATGCTTAACTGTATTGTAATAGACTCGAGGAACAATTCGTGTCTCAAAGGAGTTCGCTAGACGAATATGTTTGAATGGAATGTGAGCTATACAATTTAAGTACGGTCCCTCCCACACGTTGGTATAGTATATAGATTGGGTCACCAATGATTGTTAGGATTTTATATTTAATACCCGGTACGTAGGTATCGCGTATATTTTGTCTTATCAAGCCTTATTTATCCTCAAATCAAAGATGTCAGAAATATTTCTGTTTCTTCCAGATTTTAATTTTGAAAATAAAACTGTGCCTGGTCGTTGATAATGAATTAATTTCATTTTTTTTTCTTTTTTTGTTCTAAAATAATATTAAAAACAGATAATATACCGATAATACATTTATACAGTCAATAAATAAAGAAAATAGTATAAAAAACATGTTTCAACATTGAGATTAATAAAATTCGACCACCGGCAGGACTCGAACCTGCATCTTAGGTTAAGCCCCTAATGCCTTAACCAATTAGTCAACGGTGGAACCCTACCGGTCATCGAAATTTATCAATCTCTTTTATAACACGTCTCCAAGGGGGACGTAATAAAAAACATACCTGTTGCTTCATATAAATTATTCATTTTCATCGATCATTTCACTGCATTCAATCTTCCGTTAAAGTTTCTACCTAACATCTCATATGAAGCATGCCTTGAATTGGTGCTATAAACTATCTTGGAAATCTAAATAGCATTTCGGCGGTTTGAATTTACGCCTCGATCAACTATTCTAGACGTCGCGTCGTCAAGTCGATGCCAATATCGACTGGTCATCGATATTTCTTCATTTCCTACCTAACGTTTATTACTATTTCTATATTGGACATCGGGAGTAAATTTATACTCATACCTACTTAGACTGTAATGATATGTCCAAGTTAAGTTATAGTTAGTTGTGATAGCTGCTATTTTCTGGCCTGCACACATCATACATACAATTCAATAACGATGAATAATACTTTCGACTGAATTAAAAAAATGAAACATAATAATACAAAAATATATATCATGTTTCATTAATAGAAAAAATAAACACATCATCGTTACAAATGCGTCCTAATTGTTAATACTTACGTATTGAGTTAGTTGAGCGCATTCATCACGTAAAAGAACTTAATTATTTGCAACACAACTATGAAAAATTTGCAGATTTCTTTCTAATGTACATTTAATAAAACATTTAATTTCATAAGCATTCTAAGAATAATGACAACTACTTGCAAAAATAGTTTCCACACCACTTCTAAAAGGAATGAATTAAATTTGAATAAAGTTCAAATTTAATTCATTCCTTTTAGAAGTGGTTATATAAAATAAATCTCTTTTCTCTTCAGTGTGACAGTATATTTTCTGAAAAGAAAGGGACCCATTAAGAGAAACATTCCCGTTAAAATCTTCGAGGAAATATCTTTGTTCCTTTAATGACTAGGAAGAACCGTCGATACTACGTGTCATTGTGAATCAGAAGGCAAAGGAATTGGCGAATGTGCCAGGGCCCCTATTTCTGAACCCCTCCAATATTGCTAAGGAGCTTACAAAGCTTTCTTGTTACCTTTTACATTGCCTTTGTTTTGGGTAGGCATTCTATAAAAATCTCCTAAGTGACATGAACGTATTATTAGCATTGGGACCGAATGTTAAGTTTGTTGAGTCAGCATTTATGTAAATGTTTCGGTTATGCGTGTTTATTCCAAGATTTCCCACTATTTAAAACCAATTCTCTAAGAAAATTATACTTTGATATAAAGCTGGCGGTTATAACTTAAGAAGGTACTTATTTACAATATAAATTGATGGTACTCCAGAGATCAATCAGTGCAAAATGAAATGAGCTAATGATGACTTTTTTATTACGTCTTAAAAAGTAGATCAATAATTTATATGCAGCGATATCGTTTATTTTAAGAGCTATTAGGTATATAGGCGTGTCGTTACATATTTTATTACTTACCAGTTGATAAATGCATGACATTTTGCATTTCGCTCACTTATTCTACGGTATAATGTCCGAATTCACTGTACTTATTTTAGTTTAACGCTTCTACTCTTTAAAACATCTCAATCTCCGTACCACACTTTATTACAGATATAGGCTTTTTATTATATTCTATACTCTCAGTTAAGCTATTTTATACTTCGTCTATGTTTAGGTATTAGCAATATATATAGTAAACGTTGATATATTTCAGCGAAACACCGTAAACCTGGCAGAGTAACGCTTAAGCCGACTACTCGAGTCGGTGAATTACTGATCTATGTAAAATATATAGCCTTGTATACTAAAATACATAAGGAATATATTATATATACCTACGCATACTGGTCTCCTTCACGAATATGTGTCAGTTTTGGAAGACATTCGTCGAAGATGGGATTGCTTTAGTTGGGACTTTATGAACCAATAGCTATGTGCATTATTTATATTGTATGTTACCATACAGATGATTAAGGCAAACGTCTTTCAATACCAATTTTTTAACAATTTATGAAAGAATTATCAATGTTGAAATTAAATTAAAAAAAGTTTCTGAGGGCATTCTTAGCTGATTTGATTTGACTTTCTTGTTAGTTTTTGAATGTCATAAATATTTTTTGGCACACAGATTTGTTTTATTAATTATTGTTATAGAAACTTAATTGATTTTACAGATAAGTGGAGACTATACATTCGATTCTCCTTTTTATATAATAAATATTTATTTGATTTAATTGCACAAATTGTGACTAAGGTGTAGTAGGGTTTATGAAGTTAGGGCTTGTAGAGTTAGAAGCTTGATTCTACATGAGGGATAACCAAATTTCTATTTTCATTGTCTTGTTTTGGCAAAATATTATATGAAAAAGCTATTAGTAGGCTACATTTTTATAGAAAGAAAGATAATTTCGCTATAATTTCCTGACGCTTGTCGAAATTATAACGGTCAGTCCAATATCGCAATACAATTATACTTTATTACAAAAAGTAATTAAAGAAAAAGCGGAAGAAAAGAAAATGGTACGCATTCATTCATTTTTATTGATTTCATTTCACGGTCGCGGAAGTTTCGAGACGGGATTCAATAAGCTTTTAATAAATTTGGGCGATATTATGTATTATAATGTAAGTATTATTCTGTTGGTCCCCGGCCCTATTCCGTTGATATCTTTCTTCAGTAGTTATTTTTATAACAGTAACTAACCCACCTAAATAACTTGAATTATTCAAAAGTAATGCTTTTTGATTTCGAATGGACATATTTAATAAAGCCATGAGGCCTTTACTACTTCACCGGGCATATAGGCGAGCAGAACTCATACCAGATATGTATTCTTCGGGATCAAATATAATGACCACCAAAAATATATACTTGACACCAGAAAAATAAAGTCTAAAATTATAATAGTACTAGCTATTTTAGTCACGACTGCACTTCAAATTGTATTCGAACACCAAATGTAGTAAATGATCACCAAATCTTAGCGAGCAAATGATTGCGCTATTCTACCTTAATAAAATCAATGAAAAATGACAATCGGTTAGGTTAGGTTAGAGCTGCGGCCATACAACGCACGAGCCGAGCGAGCGAAGCGAGCGGTGCCGCGGTAGCGGCCGGCGAGTGCCAGAACCGAATAGTAAATTAGTAAAACATTTAGGTACTTTTGGTGATCATTTACTACTTTTGGTGTTCATTTACTACTTTTGGGTTAACAATGATTTACTTGGAGTCATTTTGCTTAAATACGATAGCGAAATGTTAAAACTTTGGTTACCATTTTACATTAAAATGCGGGTTTAATTTTGGTGATCATTTTTACTATATCTGATGGTAAGTTAAACATAAGCCGTATTCTTCTTGCTTGTTTGTAAGAACAATGCTAAGCTTGAAGTTATTCCCTTGAGTAAGTAGTGTATTATTGTCATGGTCTCTATTGCTATGGTAATAGAAATCGTTAAAGTGCCGTAGCCCAATGGCTAGGGCGTCGGACTTGTGATCTTGAGGTCGTCAATTCTAACCTCAGCCATTGCACTACCGACGTGAACTCACTCGTAAACAAGCATTTTAGCTTAGCACGAGGGGTTAACAAGAATACTAGTAGACAGCAAAAGTCTGCTAGAAGTCGTAAAAAAAAAGTCCCTTAGTCTCAAGTGCTGTTCTTGGATACGAGAGTTATTCAAATAATGCTCTACATACATTTGGCTATTCATCTTTATTATTATATAAGTATTTTTAGATGGTTCGGTGTTTTAGCACATCATTTATGAATTCAGAATGTAATGATTTAACCTCATAAATATTTTGTTGTTGACCTTAATTCTGTAGGTGAACATTTTTACATTCAAAACAAGATGAGGAAATTTACCTTGTCACATAATTATGTAAATCTGGTGACCCGGGATATTCGGTTCATTTAGTTAAGTTTTTGGAATATTTAAATATTCATTTAAGGTAAATTCCTGACGTGTCAATTAAATATACATATGATTCTGACTTAAAATTCTAAAACTAATGACATACATTATGAAATAGTAAATTAATCTGGGACAAGAATAAGTCGAGCACGGCTGTAACATCCTCTTTTCGAAGCCATTCTCGTCGTCTATAACTTAGTTGTGAAAAGATCTAGAAGCTCAAAACGAGTAGTTTAAGTGAAACTCAAATTTCCTTAATTTCGTCACTTACTGACTCATCTATATCAAACTAGACTTAGACTCTGGTCTAAGTCTTCTGTCCTCAAAATTTTGAACAAAAATTTATTATTTAGCCTACGAAGCCAAAAATCCAACGGAATGTATAGAATATTAATTCATATTTCTTGTCTCGTTTGCGTAGAGGTTGCTCTTAGATTTAGGTACCAAAATCATCTTTCATTTTTATTTTTCGGAAATATCCAATTTTCGATGCATAATTAGGTTTCCTTCACCATATGAACTATTGCTTCTGTAAATTGTGGTCCGAAGACATTTCAAATGTTGCATTTAATTTAAGTTTTCAGACTATATTTTCAATTCCAAACTCAGATGAAATCTTTTTGAAACGGAAATTCCCTCAAACCCGAAAATATTGATCAATATCAGCTACCATAACTACTTAGTTAATAGAAATACTGTATCTAAACTAGAATACCTTATATGTTTTATTTTAATATTTTACTTAGAGCGAAGCTTGCTTAGGTTATAACTTAATGTTTAATTAAAAAATTATTTTGTTTCAGGTAATTCTACTTTACATTAACTCTACGAGACAAGACTTAGTCCCGTGAGTATCTGACTAGCTGACCTCTTTTAGCAATTACTATTTTATCCCTATGGATGTGACATCTTAAATATTTTACTTCTAAAAATACATTAGGTTGATTGTACGGTTCGTGAAACTTACTTTAAAAAGCTTTTTCATTATAACAAACGTTTTATTGTAACAACGCCATCTATTAGGTGAAGGCTATTGGTGGCGCCCTCTGTATAAGTAAGTCCGTGAATTTCAGTTCGCTCAGTAACAGCGACATCTAGCGAACGCTTACAGTAGTTCGTTGCAGAACTGTTCCGAAGCTGAACCATTGGAAGTGTTAACGTAAACTTTGACGCTAGTTGTATATTTGAAACCTTCACGTGAGGGTAGAGGCGTACTTTGTATCACATCTTCAGAAGTACTTGGGGCTATGGCTAGATGGCAGTAGTCACCCTCCAAGAAGGCTTTGCGTAGATTGTAAATTTCACTTTTATCCTACAATGCCAAAGCCTAAAATAACCAGACGGTTACCCCATTTGGATATTTAAGATAATAATTTATAAAGAAAAAAATACAATTCATACAAATATACCTACATGGAATATGAACATTTATAAAAAACAATAAATAGACAACACAGAAAATATAATTTCACTATATCATATTAATAAATAAATAAAAAGCTTTTCGTGGAAAATAGTTAAGAATGAGTATATTATATATATTCTGAAATATCTATCTTTGTGACATTTGCTTATCTTGGGTGAAGAAAATTAATACAATTCAGTGCAATAACCATGCAAGTGGGGACTCTGATGACGCACATCCAGTGCTAAGGTAAAATAAGAATAGGTAGATAGATACATATAGATCGACAGTTGTGTTACAAAACCGCTGACCTGCCGTTTGCAAATAACAATGCGTTTGCCTCGTTTTATTGGTTTCCTCACATTGCGCTGCTTTCCTGTAAAAACAATTTAGTGAATGAAACCTTACTCGACGAAGCCACTAGTTTCAAAAGTGTTACGTATTTTATATTACAAGTACTACGAGCTTTTGCCCATGACTTGGTTCTTGTTGATTTAGAATTCTTCATATAAACTTTGATGCCCCGTTTTATGCTACGAGGGTGTGAATTTTGGAAAATACTTTCGTAGCGTATACCTACGTCATGCACGAAAATTTTCAGCACAATCGGATCAATGGGTTTTGATAGATTAGTCAGTAGCCTTTAATATACACGGATGATATTAGCTTTTGAAAAAATCTTGTTTCTCTTGTCGATAACATAAGATAACGAGAAGTCTGTTAAATTTTCCAAAAAAATATGTATTTATTTTTGGAAAATTTGAGTTTTTATCTATTTTTCTGCCTATCTCGTCTTTACTTAACGTCGTTTCTGCATAATTCACACTTAAGAAATCTAAACTTATACTTATCCTTCTTGATCTAATAATAAAGTATGGACGTTGTATGGATTATATTTGCTGGTATTATTTTTACTATTATTCGTTGGTCATGAACAAAGATTAATCAACCGCCTTTTGAAGAACAGTATAAGGCGGAGAACTACTCAATTGTTTTATTAATATTGTACTGAGTAATTAATAAACTTGAGGTTGACTACTTAACTAAACAACACTTAATGAAATTGGACGAGGCCAGACGACACAATCTATTTAGAAAGGACCAAAATCTTACTTTGGTCAGGTAGCCCTTAGGACAATTGACGCAATTCCTTTAAGTGATTAAATAAATATTCATAAGGCCAGAAAGTTTTTCACGATTGATTTAATAATTAGATAATAATTCCTGAAAGCGTGTACATTAGGAGGATAAAATCAATTAATGATAATATGTGTAATACTTCTTTTTTTGTTGTTGTTAGTGTGGTATTATGGTGGTGATATGTCTGCATCAATATCAATAGTAGTTAGAATATAATAAGTTTTTAATAATATAAGTTTTTAAGCTAAATATTTTGTTAAAGAATGTATAAAAATGATTAAAGGTTAGCTTTATGTGAGCACAATCTGTGTTGCTGACAGTTGAGATTTTGGACATTGCTTTTATTACACTAAATCTCATTATAACATATATACAGAACCATCATGTAATTAATTTTAATCATTTAGCTAATCTTAGGTTGATGATTCTGACAGATCCTTGGAACTTTTAAATGATTCTAATCTGATTTTGGACGTGATCTGAATCAAAAACAAGTATTTATTGAAGCACTCACCCCTTTCCGCGTGTATTACCTTATATTTGAGTAATAGGTACTATTAACTAAAATTGATATGCATCACCATAAAACATTTACGGTTCTTATAATCTTTATTTATGGTTATTTTATTGTAGGTACCTACATCTTTTTTAAGTAGCACGTCTAATACATTTGCTACAGTAAAGCTATTGAATAAATTATATAAAGTTCCTCTTCTTGAAATGGCATTTGAAGTTTCATCGGCAACTGTAAGCAGATTTTCTATTCTATTATATTATTTTCCGTCACAATACGGCGTATTTGTAAAAGGGATGTGTGTGTTTACCAGATTCCCTGAAATATCACGTACATTAAAATGCCGTATTTCCTCCATTGCGAAGAAAGGGAAGGAATGGTAGTGCGACATTTTCTCTGAGTAGCAAAGTTTTATCAAGTATGTATAAAGAGTTTTTCGTCAGTCTCTTAGTAATAAGGCACGAATTTATGCCGATTTTATATCTTTGTTATGCGGAAAAAATCTTTTATCATGTAGGTTTTGCGTTTGTATTCATGTTTTATGTTTCTTTTAATATAGGTATTACAAAAATATATTATGTTTATATGTATATGCTTGTAGATAATGTTTGATGTGTGTTTCACAAAGGTTTTACGATGAGATAATATAGTATTCGGTTTAGTACCTTCCTATTTTATGTATTTTGAACTTCTTGCACATTGTGAATTTTACCGATTATCGCTGTGTTTTTTTTATGAATAAGGAACTGGCCGATAAAAATATACTCGCTCGAGTCATGACTAACAAGTTATATATAGTTGTTTGTTGTTGTTTTTCATTGTGCCAAAGTCCTATAATAACTTCTCCTCTTGTGCAAGTAGCTTTGTTTATAGTTTTTAATAAAGTTGATGCTGGTCGCTGCCAGCAAAAAAAGTATCTTCATAATTCTAATCCCCTTGAATGAGATATATATAGATAGGTAATATTTAAACTCTAATTTTGAAATTTCATAGCATTATAAAGAATACAAGGCTAAAACCACTTCAGTATTATCGATACACACTTCATTTGTATCTTGACACTGTCTTAACTCGTTCTAGCTTGGATGTGGGCACTTAAGCACGTCTTACCATGATCTCTTTTCTTCTTAGAAGCGATACTCACAATATATATAAATAGGTACTTGGATATTATTAGTTTACAAAATATTACAATCTTGAAAAAATATAGTCTTTTCGGAACATGATTTAGAATGTGCGTTACGTGACATCGAACTTCGAATAACGAATATCACGTTCCGGAAAGTTTACTGTTACGAACCTTTAAACAAAAAACCGGCCAAGTGCGAGTCGGACTCTCGCACGATGGGTTCCGTACTAGTTGCAAGTGCCTACTATTTTTGATATCAAGAATACAACAAGTAACATAGTATAAAAGTTCTTGTAGTTCGTTGTAACGTTGATCGATGTTAATAATAGTTGAATTAATGAAAGGTAAATTGCGGTTTACGTTGATCTCGTTCAAACCAATTTTCGGTGGAAGTTTGCATGGTTATGTACATCATATATTTTTTTAGTTTTATTATTCTCTTATTTTAGAAGTTACAGGGGGGGAACACACATTTTACCACTTTGGAAGTATCTCTCGCGCAAACTATTCAGTTTAGAAAAAAATGACATTAGAAACCTCAATATCATATTTGAAGACCTAACCATAGATAACCCTCACGTATTGGTTCGATGAAAAAAAAAAAATTGAGTTTCAGTTCTAAGTATGGGGAAGCCCAATTTTTTTTGTTTTTTTCCTATTTTTGTGTGAAAATCTCAATGCGGTTCACAACATACATCTACTTGCCAAGTTTCAATATTATAGTTTCGGAAAAAAGTGGCTGTGACATACGGACGGACAGACAGACAGACAGACAGACATGACGAATCTATAAGGGTTCCGTTTTTTGCCATTTGGCTACGGAACCCTAAAAATGGACGCTGCCTACAAAGTATTTTATTTCAGATATATGGTTCGTATAAAATAGGCAGATGCGGAAGTATATAATATTGTTTTAATATTTTGTTCTATTAGACACCAGATGAACTATTATTACTACTTGTTTTAGATCAATAGAAATTGTTTGCAAATAGAAGGACTGCTTTGAGGGTTGCATGATTTTGTGCCTACACATCATAATGCTGGTTAAGCTCTCTTGACTCTATTATTTATCTTAATTTCTTTCTATCCAGAGACTTAATTTATTGTTTCAACATTTACAATATTTAAGTTGTTGTTCTTCAGAAATGCAAACTTGAAAAAACAGTTATCGGAAATTGACAAAGAGCGATGATATGCAGGTTGCATGTATTATTGCCATAAATTGTTCCTTAAATACGATACGATCAGAAGAAATGAATCTTGTACCATAAGAATAGTTAACGCGCTTTTTTTTTTGTTTTCACGTAAATCTAAAGGAATATTTCATAAAACAACATTCCTCACCCAACCTCAGCTTTAGTTTCGAAACAAGGAGGTAATTTTGACAGGATGAAGAATCAAAGTCACAATAGGCAAGTTCTACACAAAAAGAGATTTGAAATTAAAGCATACCTAAATATAACGCTGACATTTATATTCCTACGATATTCAACGCAATTACTCATTAGGTTATTTCATTTGAGGACAAAAATTCAAATTTTCTTATTGAAGATGGCACTTAGAGACCCTTAAAAGCTACCTTTGATTTGATTCACAATGTTGACTTTACTCAAAAGGACCAAAGAGAAATTTGTGTATTCACAATATTAACAGAGCTATATACCTACTTAATCACTCATCGCAATAAATAAATGCCTTGATAAATCTTTTTGTAAGTAAAGGTCATGTAGAACTGGGCTTCTAGGCCCTAACTCACTTGCTGTATGCCCCTTGATATGATATGAAATATTTAGTGCATGTGCGGACAATTTCATATTTTATGACAATAACTTGGTTATACCACATGTTTTATTTAACACCTAGAACGCACATTGTTGCCTTCAATTTAGTTACAAGTTGCTGTCTCAAGAATTATTAATTACCAAAGTTCGGTTATAGTGCAGACAGACGTGCTACTAAGTCCCGCTGTATTGTTCAACTTGTAGAATTAACAGTGGTAACTTCTGAAATGGTCGCAAAATTATAGACATTAAAGTTTCTGAATATTAAATCTAATTCTAGGAGTGCAATTGTTGAGTCCCAATGTATGTCTGTTACTACAGACATCTTACTTTTTAAATATGTCTGTCTTCATCTCTTGTCTGCCACTATTCCCTATTTGAATATTCGTTTCATCATAATGAGGTTTTACGTTCGCTTCAGTAGTATGGAGGTTTTCTTTTATATTTGTCGTAAGATAAAGGTAGATATTCACTGGGGAATAGAACATATAGACATGTTTTGTATTCAAGTCTTACATGCGACCGTTGGAGCGTTCGTCGCCTAGTTGGTGAGTGCGCCAATACGCTAGCAGCAACCGTGCCACGTATGACAAATGATATTGCTTTGTGGGCCACATCCACTGTTGGAATGTAATATTGTTCTGTCTCTAGTTAAGAGTTCCGACATTTCGGTTGTGTACTGAATGTGGCACTTTGTTGCGCAAAATAACTGCAGCTAAGTTTCAACTTTAAACCTTCAGTTCCGTTAAAAATTGATTGTAAGCTTTCTGTTTCCTGTTAGTTTCTTGCGACACGATACAATATTTTGATTTTAAAGTCTGCGTTACCTATATTAACATTCGCGATATGACTTTTAGACTTCGTAGATACGGGTCTCATTGAGAGTATAATTTTAAAGCTAATTATTATTCTTTTATTTATTCGACATTTCATAGTCACGGATAAATTAGTAAAAAGTTAATTATTTGCCTTAAAATTGTACCGCGATTGAGACCCGTGTGTTTACTTTAAATTATCCGAAGTACCTACTTAAACTGTGACCATTTGCCAAGTTATAAATGGAATAACTTGGTAAAAGTACAAAATTAAAACTTATGGTTCCCGTTAAGAGGTGAAATATCAGTTAAGAGTTTTATTAGTCTTCATAAAACGTCGTTGGCAAATGTAAACTTCTTAATTTTACCTTCATTATATTCACGGCTCATGTAAGATGGCGTATGCGTGTCTACTTTAACGTGTCATTTAATTTTGTTATGCCACAGGAAACATTTCATAACTTCTTTCTTCTTCTTCTTCTTTCGGAGATACAATTAGGGGTGGTTCTGTGAGTGCTCAGAAGAGGTTGGCATAATATAGAAAAAAAAATGAATATATTTTTTTTATCACATGGGCTTAGAAAAGCGTCTAAGACGGTCAATACCCTATTAAAAAAATAACTTAAAAATTACCCGTTTGGCTTCTTCACAGATAAAAGTGTATGACATATTTCTTTTTCTGTGTAGACTAAAGAAAGTGCGGTATTATAGTTTCTTAAACAAATGAGATAACTACCTAATAAAAATCCAGTTTTTGTTTCTGGATTCTTATACCTATAAACTTAAGCAAATTTAGGAGCTTGTTTATAGTTATCGTATAAGCACTACTTAGATAAATAGGTATACTACGACACTCTTTGAAATAGATCATCATAAGCCCGTACAACGTCCACTGCTGAACATGGGCCTCCTCCCGAGGGAGGGGTTTTGCCAAAATCACCATGCTTGGTAGGCGGGTCGGTGACCGTAACATACAAGGAAACGCTGTTACCCGTTCCCTGGTATAGAATTGTTATACATGATGTTATAACAATCGGGACCAACGGCTTAACGTGCTTTCCGAGGCACGGAGAATAGTCCCTCAGCCAACCAGACCCAGGAAGAAATCTTTGAATCTAAACAAAGATTTTTTGTCCGGCGTGGAATCGAACCCACGACCTGCGAGATTTAAACCGAGCCAAATACCGCTACGGAGATTGTGTTGTTGAAATAAATTCAAGATATGATTCTAAGAATACTTGTTGAACCAATTTCGTCCTTTTGTAGGCTACTTACACTTGTATGACACAGACACACAACAGACTGCTCCGTGATATAGATTCAAGTGCATTTTCTACAACATTTTCTGTATAAACCAAAGGACATAAGACTATTGTACTGTCTCAAATAAATGCAACTACTACCATAAAAGAATCAGGACACAAAACTACGAGCACTAAAGTCAATTTCACAGTTTGTTTACAGAAATCGTACAAACACTACTTCTCTTTACTTATTCCACGACACTCTTTGTAACAGATGCAAGCCATGTTTCTAAGAACACCCGTTGAACCAATTGCAACCGCGTCACATGCATTTGTTTGACGCACCACGGCGAAGATTAAAGTTCTGTGTCTACGATACAAAGAAAAAACATGTATGCAGATATAAATCCAGTTGGTTTTATACAAGAAAGTAAACAAATGTTAAAGGAAAACAAACATAAGAAGTGTTGGCTAATGGTATACTGTACTGGTGCAAGTGTAATACATTAATGTTGTCGATTTTTTGTTTAGTATCTTGCAATATTGTTAATTAAATTAATGTTTGGTTTTTATTTCATCAACAATGTTCTTTAGTTTTATTTTCATTTTATAAAGAGTATAGAGCAATTTTGAAATATATATTTTTTAAATCTATTTTAATACTAGGTACCGCATGTGGTTTTACCCGCCTAGTTCCTGTTCCTCTTGATGTGTCCCCATCTTGATGTCGCCGGTTTGAACCCCACCCATGGCACTACAGATGTAAAGCCACCCGTAACACAAGCATTTTGGCTTACCACGAGGGGTTAACAAGAATACTAGTAGACTGCAAAACTGTGCTAGTTATGTTTTTAAACAAAAAAACAATACTTGTCTAATAACGTACCAAATTGAAAATAAACACATAATTTGATTCAATATATCTACCTTTATACAAAGCAATCGTTAACACTAATGTTACACGGTTTTCTGACAAAAACTCGTTAACGGTTGTCTTTTCTCGATAAACTTCGATTTCATTTCGATTAGATAGATCCGATTGTCCTCGATAGTCGATAACTGCACATATTTGAAATATAATCATGCTATTTTCCACATACGTTTCTAATGTTATAATTTAAGCTTTAATAGAGTCCAACTTTGTAACTTATCTAACTAAAACATATGTTGACTTTTATCATCTTCGAGCTCTGCATCTATTATTTGGGGTGGGCGCAACATGCCTCTTCCATTTTATCCTATAAGACATCTCATCCATTCCACATCTTTCTTAAGCATGTCATCATTCAAACAGTCCATCCATCTTTTTTTGACATTCCTAGTAGTAGTATTTGTATTTTAAGTTTCCTTTTTTAACTACATATTTTTATTGTTTACTATATGAGTGCTTTTTGAAGCGCTTAAGAGTTTATGAGCGAGAATTATATTTATTATTTTTTTATTCATGTATTTCAGACATTTACAGTTCATAGTTCACACACATACTCTTAACTTATAAATTACTTAACATTTACAACAGACTACCAACAGATAAAATTGTAAATAATTAAATTCATAAAAAAATTAATATCATTAAAATCATAAATAATAATCTAATAATTTATAAAATGTCAGAACAAATATGTTACACCGTATAATTATTTGAAATTATACTCCTTTCACAAGGGCCTTTGGTTCACGAGGGATTTATTGTTGCTGCAAGCTCCTGTGTTTAATACTCAAATGTCGACTATTAGTTGATATATATCTAGGTAATATCTAGGGAATTACTTGGTAACTGTACCTATGTAAGTGTTTTGATATTTGTTAAGACAAATATACCAACAAACAAGAACTATTTATTTTTATCAAGAAAAAAGCCTGTAAGTGCATTTAGTAATATCATCAGCCCGTATTAAGTCCAGTGCTAAACATGGGCCTACTCGCAAGGGAGGATTTTACCATAGTCAACACGATTGGCAAGCGGGTTGGTGACCGCATTATTATAATGAAATAATGAATAATGACCCAATGAATTATGTTCTAACACACAGGGAAACGCTGCTGTCCGTTCCCTAGTATAGAACTATTATCGATATCTAATAATATGTATATTATGATATCGATGATGCTGTAACAATCGGGACCAACGTTTTTTCCGAGGCATGGATGGTAGTCCTTTAACCAACCAGATCCTTAGATTTTACACAAAGATATTTTATCCGGTACGGTGATAGGACCCACGACTTCCGAGATTTAAAGCCTGTTACCGCTACACCGCCACGGTTACATTGCGCCTAAACGTTACCTAAGTAACGATTGTAAGGTGTCTATTGCGACCACATTATCTATTCCGTGATTGCGACGGTCTTCATTTTGCTTAACAATATGTATTATTTTGCTATATGTGGTCTTCATTCCGCAATAAGCAGAGTGATTCTCCAGTAACAAGTACCTATTAAAATAACATAACTATGGACTGTATAGTTACAACGTGAAAATAAAGTAATCATACTTCTCGGGCACATCACACAAAGAGTATTCAGAATATTGGAAAATAGTTTTGTTAAAAACATTTAACAAAACTATTTCCTGAGTTTTTAGGGTTCCGTAGCCAAATGGCAAAAAACGGAACCCTTATAGATTCGTCATGTCTGTCTGTCTGTCTGTCTGTCTGTTCGTCCGTATGTCACAGCCACTTTTTTCCGAAACTATAAGAACTATAATGTTGAAACTTGGCAAGTAGATGTATGTTATGAACCGCATTAAGATTTTCACACAAAAATAGAAAAAAAACAATAAATTTTGGGGTACCCCATACATAGAACTGAAACTCAAAAAAAAAATTTTCATCGAACCCATACGTGTGGGGTATCTATGAATAGGTCTTCAAAAATGATGTTGAGGTTTCTTATGTAATTTTTTTCTAAACTGAATAGTTTGCGCGAGAGACACTTCCAAAGTGGTAAAATGTGTGTCCCCCCCCCTGTAACTTCTAAAATAAGAGAATGATAAATCTAAAAAAAAATATATGATGTACATTACCATGTAAACTTCCACCGAAAATTGGTTTGAACGAGATCTTGTAAGTAGTTTTTTTTAATACGTTAAAAATCGTAAACCGCAATTTAGCTTTCATTCGATCAACTCGAATATAAAAATATAAAATAACATTTCATTTCATAAACATACGCTTTTTTATTTATTCTTGATATCAAAAATAGGTACGCACTTGTAACTGAAACGGAACCCTTCGTGCGCGAGTCCGACTCGCACTTGGCCGGTTTTTTTTTCTTTAGATGCAGTGAAATTTATTAAAGAAACAGTCTCCAATTTTATTTATTTGCATTGATAAATACACCCACAGTTGCGTAGTAGAATTCACAAATACAATTACGCTATTCAATAAACACACAATTAAAATCCTTTATCAATGTGTGAATATGGTAGCCTTAAATGGAATCTGGCCTATTGAGCCCTATAATGAATGGTACCGTGGGTATTGCCAAAATCGCTTCGTGTGGCTACTGGATTGATGATCGCAATGTAGCAGGCATGTATTAATACCCATAATATATGAATGCTGCAGTGCAGGTGGCTTTGTTTGTGAATATAGGGACAAAGAATGTACAATTCAATTGGGCTAGCATGGAAAATACATTTGTGTTTACTTTTTTATTATTTTTACTAGCTTGCTAACTCTAAAATGACTCTAACTCTAAACCTGATGGTTCATTCCACCTTGTTCACTTAGGTGATCAAGATAGAATCCCTAATGTCTCACATATATCATATACGAATCAAATAAGTATCACGCAGGTAAACCAAAGAGACTTAATTTACGTCCTTGGTTCACCAGTAAAACAAATCAATTTGGTGGTTAAGCGGTCTACTCTAGACAGACAGAGTTTGTGATGTCAAAAATGGCAGATAGTGTTAACGGTGATAAAATAAATTGAAAAAAAATATATCTCCAAAATTAATTTAGAAAGCCATCTCATCTCTACTCTTGTGAACTGATTACTACTACTACTGATATTTTTATATTTTCTTCCTTCTTTTCAAATCAGTCCTAGATTTATTTTATTTGAAAGTTTGTGACAAGATTTATGTGGGTGAACAAGGCGCAGCCATTAATAGAAACGGTCTCTTGATTACAAAGGAGATATGATGTCCAGGTGAACAAAGGACAGCAATTATGTATCTTTAGTTCACCTGGATGATACTAGCTGGGTGATATGAATCGCAGATAATTGAAGAGATTAAAGATTAATATCACCTTGAACCTACATAATGACTTGAGACAATTTAATGTACCTAAGTATGAAAGCTCTTAATGGTATAAAAGTTAAAGGTAGATTCGTCTCGTGTTTCATTACAAATAATAAGTGTGATTTTGGTAGCCTCGTAAGCCAGTTCAAATCTTAATGGAGTTTGTTTTTAGGCGGATTGTATGGAAGAAGCTATATCTATATCGTCATAGAGATATTTTTAAACTCGCATGTTTAAATGAATATATTTTAATAGATAGCTTAATTTAAATATGCATAAATATTCTTATTCACTTTGTGAATTAATTTATGTTTGCGAATAACATATTCAATTTCTAGAGTAACTTACTAAAGTAAATGGCAAAATAACAAGTTCCTTTGTTCGTTGGTTTATCACAAAATGTTTCTGGGAATTTATAACTTACACCTATACATTTTACTTTGGCGGGTTCTCTGTAAACTGTTGTGGCGACAACATTCGGCCCACGTAGGACTAATTAAATAAACTGTTACTTTGTTTTATTTTACAATACGTGTGCCTTTTGCCAAGTTGAATGTGTAATTGGGGCACTAAACGGAATTATAATCTGCGAAGATAACTCGCAGGAACTTAATCCTCTCTGCGCTGTCTAATAAAACCACTCAATACACAAAATCTTTAAATGATTTATACTAAGATTCTATTCAGACCTACGGTATGTCTGAATAGTATCTTAGTATTATAATGCGGTAATAAAAATAAAAATAATATATATTGCAGGCACTTGTAAATAGTCAAACATTTATTAGAAAATTTATGAATTATATTTATATAATCAGTTATATAATGGGAATTGAGACGTATGAAGAGGAATTACAGTTATATTCTACTCATATTTCTATCACATTCACCGACTTTAGGGTTCCAGACGGCTCTTGATGGACTTTGCGACAGAAATATAAATTTTGTTTTAATTTCCTTTACCGTAAAATGCCGCCTGGCCCGGGCCGATGCGAGCCGGTTCGTCTGAGCGCCTAAATGCGAGAATCAACATATATGAATAGAATAATATCAACAATATAATTTATTTGGTACTCTTTTCGTCACGTAAGATGAGCACAGAATGATGCAAGACACACTTAAACGCAGGTAACTACGATTTTTTTGCACTATTATATTTATTTCTGCTGAATGAACTGGTATAAAATACTTATTCAGAGTAAAAACAATAAGTCACGAATGAATAACCGAAAGAAAATATTTTTAATTAAATTTATTTCAAGTAGTTTTCTTTGTTTGCTGTAAGTAGTTGGAAAGAGCTCTAACAATGTCCCTTGTGGCTGTGTCTACTGTCGGTTTGTTTACTTAGTAGGAATTCACGTAACTGCTACACGCTACATACATCCTACAATATATATATATATATATATAAATAGATATACCCATTCGGCAAATGTTGATCAGACGGGTTGTAGCATCAGTTAATTGTTGATCAGTTAGCAATTGTTGATCAAAACAGCTTTTGTTGATCTAATGCATGATTCGGCATACAAATGTGACTCCAATTTGATCAACAATTGCTGACCCTCTAGCGACACAAATAAGAACTATTCATTGCATTATTTATACAAATCCGCTCCATCTATTGTTGATCTGATTCAAATGGACCAATCAGAGGTAACCTTTGCCATGATTGGTTGGTTTTGTTATGCGCTGTTGCCACTTCGCTTCGCAATCTATACGTTATGATGAAAGCAAGGGAAAATAAATAAAAATCATTTTTATTTACGTAAACCTATTACAGGCACTTGCAAATAGTCACAACAATAATTTATTATTAATCTATGTATAATTTTAACATTTATAAATGAGCATATTAAGCAGGTATTTTAGTTATTGTTTTTAATCATTTTAGTCTTAACTTTATTATTTTACTATATTGTGTCCAATAGCTTGTTCTGTCTATATTAAATTATATTAAGAACAATTGTCATTATTTGGGCGGACCATGAGTATATAACGACGGACGCGCTTTAATGCTACCACCGGATCCAATAAGCCCCAACTGAGAAGATCCGGCGAAACAAACTCAGTGGGTTATTTTACTGCCGGTTTTAACACGACCCACATGAGACGGTCCGGCGAAACATACTCAAATGGGCAGAGCGTAGGTTTTGGTCCAGTTACTTTTATTATTTATTTGACATACACATTATTTTCCCGAACTGTTTCTATACTAATAAAAGAAGCTAATTTGAGACAGAACTAGCGGTCTATTAATGTCACTCATTAGGCCGATTACAGATAGTTCACAGAACATCACACTATTATGCCTACTATTTTACTTAGATACAGGGTCTCTAGGAAGTGTTACGCAGGATGGTTCATGAGATCTAACATCTTTATCCTCAATATAGTCCTTAACGCTATAGTAACCTTTAGATACAAGGACACGTTTAATATATGTTTTATATGTTTTAAAAGTTGTATCAGGCAAATCAGTAACACGACTAAGGAGTTTGTTATAAAACCTAATACCATTTCCTACTACTACGCCGTAGTAAATCCCGAATCATAAACACTAAAAAGTAAATAAACAAAATGTTTATTTTTATCTCATCTAGCGTCTATCTTTTGTTTCGCTTGCGATGTTGCCGCTCCGCAGCATTGGCGTACATTTCCGCGGCATTTGTTGATCTCCCAACATTTATATTGATCAACAAAGTCACACAAAGTGTAAAATAAATGGCGGTTATAAAATCAACAATTGCCGTGTGAGTTGGTGACGAGCTAGAGTGTTTGCGGCGTAGTTAGGCTCTGGGTCGCAATGAGGGGAATTCTTATATTCGAAGTATGGCACGATATTATCAAAATTATCGAAGCTACAAGCCTCTAAAGGTGGATCAACATTTAATGCATATTTCGGCCTGATCAACATTTGCCGTAAAGCGGACAATATATATATATATATATATATATATATATATATATATATATATATATATATATAAAATGCAGAAAATTGTACTGCCCTAATTTAATATTATAAATGTGTAAGTAGTTCTATATGTCTGTTACTCTTTCATGCCTAAACCACAACCGATTTTAATAAAATTTGGTGAGAAGATAGACTAGACATAAAGGACATACCTACTATAGGCTACCTTTTATTGCGCAAAGGGGCTTGAAACCTTTGGACATTTCTATTAAGGCCCTTGATAAGAAATAATTAAATGTGGGTTCCAGTTTCTTTTACTTTCTACATTTGAGCAAATAGATATCACACAAAAGAATATTACGCAAGTGAAACATTAACAGCGCAGCGGGGGAATTATGTATGCTTCCCGACAAGCAATCCAATCGCAAAGTGACAATTGCATTGTTCAATGCGTCTTTCGTATGCTTCACTCGTTATGCGGATGACAAAAAAACTCCTTGGAAGGTGCGCAAAATCAAATTGCGATGAATTTGCAAAGCATACGTAAGTCATCCCACTGAGTTCATCTAGTTTACCAATATTTGACACAAATATTGCTTTTGAACTAATATTCTTTCAATAATTACGTGATGTTTGCAGAAATCATTGCGTAATTTAAAACAAATGAGCAAAGCGCACAAATCAACCATATTGGGTTTTCTCCCTAGCCAATAAACTTCCCGTAACTTATTATAGTTAATTACTAAATTGGCAAAATGTAAACAAGAACGGGCTTACATCAGAATACATGTTGTGTAACAAACAACTTTATGGAATGAATAATTTTAATACAATTAATAAGCACAGTTAAATATGACTTTCATTACTGAGAGTAACTTTACATTATACGAGTATATACGACGCATAGTTAATGTGCCGAGTAAAATAATTCTGTGTCTTGGAAATAATTTGACTGTGTTAAATATTAACTTGTGTTGGATAAGGTTAAATATTACTATGTTTCGAGAAACATTTGCAAATATGTGGGACATAATTAAATATTTGATGAATAGAAGTTACAATAGGTAGTAGGTACATTCTCTGTCCCGGTGACTTAACCCGTGTTAGCAACAAACTAAATAAAAAAAGGAACAATTGTTTTGAGTAACACCGTGATTTTTTAGTATTTTTTTAGTCGTTATCAGTAAATTATAATTTAGTTTTGGGAGTAAATGTACATGTATAACTCCATTGACCTCAATTCATTATCACCAGTTATCTTTAATAATGAAATAATAGCTTTTACCAAATGTGCAAAGAATTTAGGTGTCCTTATAGATTGCAATCTCTCTTGGAGCAATCAAGTTGCAGAGGTAAGCAGGAGAGTGTACTGTTCATTTCAGTCCCTTAAACGTCTCCAGAAATTTCTACCCTTTCAGACAAAAGTCACCCTTGCTCAATCGCTTCTACTTTCTCTTTTAGACTACGCTGACATTTGCTTCTTAGATGCAACGGAAGAACTTTTGGATAAACTCGAACGCCTTCAGAATCTGTGTATCCACTTCATTTTCGGCCTCCGAAAGTATGACCATGTGCCAGAGTTTCGGTTGCAGTTGAAGTGGCTGCCTATTCGACGGCGTCGTGAGTGTCATATCTTGTCTCTTCTGTTCTCTATCCTTCACAATCCCAATGCCCCTAAATATCTTCGCGAACGCTTTGAGTATTTAATACCTAGAGACAAACACTGTCGTACTGCCACTTCTCTCCTTTTAAAAAACCCTCCCCGTGTCTCTAGCAAATATGACAACTCTTTCACCGTCTATGCAGTGCGTCTATGGAATTCACTTCCACATCCTATACGCTGGTATATGTAGTTTATTAAAAATAGCGGGCATATTTATTAGTATGTAGTTGTATATGTAACTATTATTGTGTATGTTTATAGATATGTATTTACCAATTTGGTAACAATTATTTTAAATCTGTTGTACACTTGTTATACACTCATTATCATGTATCTCTTTCCTAAAGGTTTGCTGGAAGAGAATTCATAATTGAATTAAGCTCGCCTTTGTACATGTTGTTTCCAATTTATAACATTTATTTCATGTAATTTTCTGTGTGCAATAAAGTATAAATAAATAAATAAATCTATCTTTGTTGATTATCTTGTATAGTAGTTTCATTTTCTTCAAAGAGACGTAAGGCAATGTAAAATACCTTGTCGACTTCTTGGAGGAAACTTTGGAAAAAACGAAAAAAATAATGTAGGTTAACTGTCGTCAATAACTTTTTGTAGTGACAACAGATCAGAACAGGTCCAGTAATTCATTAACAAGTCATGTAAGGGAACATTCAGAAGTGGCAGTTGTGTAACAATAAATTGATCGGCATGATATAGTGCAGACGCGCCCTTAGATATGCCAACCGCGAGTCGTGTCAGTACGCTGTCGACAGTGTAATGAGTAGGTACACCATCGACGTCGTACTGACACGACACCATCCACATTTCGCCGCGCTCTCTAAAGCTTCGGCAAAGTACAGCGGTATTGGTCAAACAATTATTTTATTTTAAAATTTTATATAGGTGTAATTGTGTATGGGCGGACTTAATATTAGTAATAGGTATGAATAAGCGTCGGCGTTATCTACGATCGGTGTATTTGATTATTATATTTGGTAAATTGCTTTCATTGTGCCCGCGATCTGTGTGTCCTGGACATCCAGCAAGCCCTTAGCACCAGGGCGTCCCCTTTGTTTAAAAAAAAACTTTATATAATATTACTCATACACCCAATTCGTGGTTTATTCCAACAATTAACACCGCTGTTCAAAGAAGATTACACTGGAATTTGATGTTCGCCGATACCGAAATTAGGTTCCAATGCGACGCTTTACTGGGTACTAATTACTCTGCCTATTGACAGATACCTATTACCCGATGTGGAGATACAACAAAACGGAACTAGATTACAATTTCGCTGCACAATGGCTACATTTGCCGTTATAGTATAATGGCTACTGGCACTAATTAAAATATATAGCACACAGGTATTACCGCGATAAAATTACCTTTTTATATTACCTACCCGACGTTTCGATCAAGTTACATTGATCGTGGTCTACCCGCGACCACGATCGTGGGTAATATAAAAAGGTAATTTTATCGCGTTAATACCTGTGTGCTATATATTATAATTATGATACGCGAAAGTTTAAAAATTTTAAAGTAATTAAAATGTTTAATATTAAATTAATTGTAGGTATATTTATGTGGGTGAGAATACAAGAATTCTTGGTCGAAAGGAGAGAGATATTTAAAGTTGATATCATTAAGAATTGTATTCAGTTAAAATGTATTTATTACAATACATTAATTTTTTTTTTCGTGTTTTGTTATTGTGACATGATTCATCTTATTTTTCTAAAGGATGTATGAATATATTAAAATACATATAACATACATTACATACACATATTCAGATTTTTTATTAGATTTCATAAAGTAAAATTTGTCACTCAAATATAGTTTGAATTGATTAGTTTTTCTAATGGCAAAAATATAAAATACTTATAACTAAAACACAACACAACATTTCTTTGTCTCGGTATCTCGGTCAGTCTGTTTATGCTGAACCTATTTGAACGGGGCTACTATATAAATATAGGCTACTTTTTATTTTGTCTGTCAGTTTGTTAGTCCGTGTATTCCGCCTTATAACAAAAACGGTAGTTCCGATTTAGATGGTACTTTCATTGTAGTTACTTATAAGACCTGAACTGCATCGATGGCTCCGTGGTTATTGTAATGATTCTAAAACCTGGTGATCTGTATTTGCATATTTGTCTGACAACCTCCGTAGCGCAGCGGTATTTGGCTCGCTCTAAATCTCGGAGCTCGTGGGTTCAATCCCCACGCCGGACAAGAAATCTAAGATAAATTATGTGTAAATTCTAAGATTTCCGGGTCTGGATGGATGCGGGACTACCCTCCGTCCCTCGGAAAGCACGTTAAGCAACGGCTTAACATGCTTTCCGATCGGGACCAGCGGGTCTCGATTGTTGTAACATCATGTATAATTATCGTATATCAAGGCACGGGCAGCAGCGTTTCCGTGTGTGGTACAACATAATACTGCGGTCACCAATCTGCCTGCCAAGCGTGGTGACTACGTGGCAAATACTCTTCCTAGGAGGAGGCCCATGTTCAGCAGAGGACGTTATACGGGCTGATGATAATGATGCTGGTGATGAAGTGTAGTTTGTGTCAGTAAATGATACAGTATTGTCAAGTCCCCCTACGACACAGACATTTATTTTCCTAGTGCAGAAGCTGTTCACAAAAAAATAAACTTTTACGCTAAAATCCACCTAACGTAAAAAGGCGTTTTTTTTCTTTTGGGAAGCTGACCATTACTACTGCCTTTAAACGTTTAAGAGGGGATCGACTATTATTCTATATCTTTTTCAATATTGCTCGAGGCTCAAAATGGCCATAAGTGGTCCTCTTTTATTGAAGAGTTGCTATTTGTTCGATACTTTGTTCTGTTACAAAATTATTCTTTAAAATGCAAATGGAAAAAAAAAATCTCCTTTGTTCAGCAACCCATTCAATATTTCCCTTGATGGAGTAGTTCGGTAATATAGAATGATTTCCAAAAGGAAATCTTGTTTTATACTTGCAGTTTTACAATATGATTTTTATACGAAGACTGTATATACGGTCAAATACTGTGTAGTATAGGCTTTAACAACTATCGGTTTTAGATGAGCTTTTTTTTTATTAGATACAGTTGTACAATATTATTTGTACATAGTGCAGGTTTAACGGTTTGACTGTGGATCAGTCGCAGTTTTGTAACTGTTATTTGTACACAATTTGTATACTACTAATATTATAAACGCGAAAGCTTGTAAGTATGGATAGATAGATGTTTGTTACTCTTTCACGTAAAAACTACTCAATGGATTTGGCTGAAACTTTGCACGGGGATAGTTAATATGCTCGATTAACTTATAAGCTACAAAAAATCACGCTCCGACCCACTGGAGCAGAGTAATGCGGGTAAAACCGCGGGGAGCAGCTAGTAATTTATACTTATAACCCTACAGCAGAGCTAAGGTAAAATACCACATATTACCATGTGGTAATTTAGCTTAGCTCTGCTGGTAGTTACGGCAGTGGCTTCTATGACCTTATGGTCTGGATTTGATTCCCACTCGGACAATTATTTGAGTGAACCACGAATAGTTGTTCTGAGTCTGGGTGCATCGTGCTATGGGTCCGTGAATTATGTGTGTGAAAGCCCCCCGCTATACAGGGATTTATTTCCCTAGTGCGGGAGTTATCTTTATAAATAAAACATGATTAAAGTCAATATAGATATATAAATCGATATAGCCGGCCTACATAGTATGCAAGTGCGATCTCTATTCTTTTTATTCCAAAATCCGGCCATAGAAGTAATATAATTAGTACCAAATCGTTTCCACTATAATGGAAAAAAAATCAAACATGACATCTCAAACGGTATGACTTCCAGGCAAACTTGCCACAAATAAACGTCAGGTTGGAAATTTAAGGGAACATATTAAATTTTCCGTTTGCAATCTGCTGAATTGCAGCACAACAGCGTGTCACAAATAAAGCCTTGTGGCTTAGAAATTTAGAGGATATTGTTTTGTTCTAAAGACAGAGATGTTATTTTTGTTTTTGTGGCTTTAAAAGATGAACGCCTGTACAGTTACGACAATAGTATGTGTCATCTTTATTGGGATGTCTTAATCTCAACAGAGGTGACACATACCTACGTCACATTGAACTCATGTGTATTTGTAGTTGTCAAAGACAATTGACATTTGCCAAGGATTATTACAAAAAATCCAAACTGATACAAACTTATTCATAATAATACCAGCACAATAAAAGCAGCCAAATTGGTCGGGGAGTTAACAAGTCATGCATTTTGGCGATTCATACATAGGTAAGTCGCATTATTTATGAAGGGAATGTTTTATAAATAACTAGCGACCCGCCCCGGCTTCACACGGGTGCAATGCTGATGTATCATACATATAAACCTTTCTCTTGAATCACTCTATCTATTAAAAACCGCATCAAAATCCGTTGCGTAGTTTCAAAGATGCATACATAGGAATATAGGGACAGAGAAAGCGACTTTGTTTTATACTATGTAGTGATGCGACTTTATATTTTGTTGTTTTTTTCTGAAACATAATAAGTAATAACAACTGGTTGCAATGTATGCGTGATGTTTTATTGGTTGCATATATATATATTTGGATATAGCGTTATATATATTTTTTTTAATAAACACATCTCGTGTTACAAAGGAGGCCTGTCTCAGGAGACTATATTACTGCTGCATAGAAAATGTTTTATTTCAATGAAATTTCTTAACTTACGTAATCACATGTATACTTTACACTATCTACTGTTTAAAGGATGGCATATATTTTTGGCGCTCCCTTTATGTATAGAAAGATTGTAAAGATTGTGTTTTTCACAATAATTTATTATACTAACGGCGTTGTGATACTGTTAATGTCACCATATGTAACAAGCTATTTTTGTTGTAATAAAAATTGGTAAGAGAAACCATTGCCTATAAGCACATACCTACGATATTTGTACTAAGTAATTCCAATACCTATATATTATTAATGTTAAAAGTTAGCCTATCTATTACGCTTTTAAGTTTGAACCACTGAACGGATCGTGATATAATTTGGTACAGAGATCGACAATACTTCGAGAAAGGACACCTTTTGTCGGGAAATCTGTCCTAAATTAACTAAAAGGACGAAGCAGTCTCTAGCTAAAGTTAGTTATATATCAATAATATTTCCACACAAATATTTCGTAAATAATTAAAATGCATTATTGTTAATAGCCACTTTTATAGATAAATACATAAAATAATTGATGTTACAAGCTAACATAATGGTTGACATAATCTTTTAGTGGGCATATATTTTTATGTCTCCTAGTAAATTATGCGAAAACTTTCACTAAATAAACAAGTAGTTTTATAGGGCTGCCCCATATTTGTCGGGTAGAGTTAAATATTGTGGCAGTCGGCGTTAGCCAACAGAGGTGGCAGGTTGTGTCGCGCGTTTAACTGTCCCCATACGACGATCGTAGAAACTTAGCCTATAAAAAAAACTTTATGAATTACAGGAACAATCAGTAATATTTATAATCAAAAGTGAAACATATTGTTGACTAAAATGTGTTGGATTTTTAACGTATGATACTTTTTCGCGCGCGTTATTTGTTAAGACTAAGTTACATGCATTGTTGTGGTGTCTATGGATTGAATTAAATGAATCCGAAATGCTTTGCTATGTAAGTGTGTAGAAATAATTATATGTAATATTAGAATATTATAGGTACAGGTTTACCTGAAGTGGTATCCCGTATTTAAATTGTAACTTCACCGTTTAAATAATAACGGTTTAATATTTCAGTTCAATTGTAATTATTATTCCAAATAGAATTTTTCAATGTAACTTTAATGAAAATCTACAATATTTAGTACAAAATATAGATGTATATTTTAGAAGATTTTTTACTATGAAAATAATAAAGTTTATTACAAACCTTAACTTATTTTTTTGGCTCTCGAATTTGAACGTTGATTTAACAAGTTAAAAGTTCTCTCGAAATTGTTAGTAAAATGAACGCTTCTTAAATCTTTTTGTATTTTTCATTCGCAAAACTTTTATTGCCACTTACATTCTTATAATAACAATATGTAAGTACGATAATGTCTTGGCACCAACAGATGAAAAAAGTTTGGCTGTGTTGTGAACTACGTATGACATAAATAATATTAGAATTTGGAAAGGATTCAAAGATACTCCTAAAAGTCGGCAAGACGTAGAAAAATGTTTATGAGATGAAAAAACGTTAAGCAGTTTAAAAACTTTTAAGTGGAAATCCAAAACTGAGCAATGAGTACTCACGTAGGTACGTAAGTATTCATTGCTCTAGTAGTTAAAAGTTGACATTTATAGCCCGAGACAAAATATCTGTATACTTATTATTTATTTTCTGTGCACATTTTATATATTATTTCCAACTTACATAATTTAGTAATATACGGGTAAACTACGAAAGATTTAAGCGAAAAACATACGTGCACGTTCCATGTATAATGTGTAGGCACTCAGGCATAATAAACAAAATCTATTTCATTGCATTCGTTTACAAAGGTGATATGCTCCATTGCCACTTTACTTTGATTTGTGTCGTAACGGGCTTGTTTTACAGTAGAAAATTGAATACTCCATAGAGTTACTTATCGTCTTTGTTAATTATGTCCTCTTTTACTGGGTTTCGAGTTAATATTTGACCATGGCTTTTGCCCCAGGCTCGCGCGCTTTCGCGACTTTTGACTCAGTAAATATTATTATAGTCTTATTCTTTATTGTACACACAAAAAAAAACAAGTAACAATACGTTTTAGACAAAGAAACAACATGTACAAAGGCGAGCTTAATTCAATTATGAATTATCTTCCAGCAAACCTTCGAAGGACAGATATATAATAAAAAGGTAGCTAGTGTACAACAAATCTAGTTTACCGATCTGGTAAACATCTATGAGCTCATATACTTACATGCTAATATTTACATACAATACTTATACAAAATACATACCATATATGTATGTATATATAATATACTACTTAAACATATCTATTAATATAATGTTATAGAGACAGAAAATATAGTCCCGCTGTGATTACTTTGGTTTGACCGAAATACCTTTAAAGTGGTACAATACCTAAGTTGGCACGTCGAGTTGTTATTTCAAATTTTATAGCCCAAGTTATGTATTTGAAAAAAGTTTAGATGCAGGGTGGTAAACATTTCTCACGTAAATTGCTTAATTTGAAAAAATATAAGAGTTTTTGTTAGTACTTCTTGTTGCTCTTTTATTTAAGAATGGATTGATGATGCATATAAGATTTTAGTGCTCATCAGAAAAAGGGGCACTTTAACGTTTTTGTTGAGACAGGTCAAAGTCAAAAGTCAAAGTCAAAAATTCTTTATTCATATAGATACATTTAAAATATTTTAAATCATGTTCTTTTGATGCGTCCCTTTCTTTTACTACCACCAGTTTTGGACGTGGCAACTCTGAGAAGAACTGGCAAGAAACTCAGAGGAATCCTTTTTTAAATAAATTTGATTTTACAATTATTAATAAAGCAGTATTGTTTCAGAGCAACTCACTCCCAACTATTCCCAAGCTGTTTTGTCATTGACATAATCTGAAATTTTGTAATAAGCTTTTTTACATAATTTATCTTTCACATATCGTTTAAACTTGTTTATAGACAGATCTCTAACATTACTAGGAAGTTTGTTGTAGAAGCGTATACATTGCCCCATAAAAGAATTGCTTATTTTGTGGAGACGTGTAGCATGTAAAACAAGATTATGCTTAGTTCTAGTATTAACATTATGGGATATTGATATTTGAAAACAATTAATTATTACTGAATCATTCTTATAAAAAAGTTCTTTTTGTGTGAAATATCTTTTATTTTAGGTAATAATTGACAAATGGAAATATGCACACTTTAGACATCAAATGTTTTTCAAACCTTAATAAGAAGTTTACTAGTTTCCTTAGCTGTTTCAGGATCTGTGGAAATGCCTTGATAAAATGTCATTTGTGTAAAATATAACTTTATAATAACAAACCTACCAATTTTACATGGACATAGGACTGAAAAATAATAATAACATTAAAAACCTTATTAAACCAATAGGCCAATTATTCAAAGTTTGGCGTAGATACTATTTAAATTTTCCGGCAACTTCCTGTCAAGTGGCGGCATAATTTATGTTCACCGCAGTCATAACTTATATACCAATTCTATGTCATAGTTAGCTAATTGCATAAACTATAGCCTAATTGTTAATGTCATATAATAGTTTATAATTAACTGTACATTATTATGTATTTGTGTATCTATGCAAATATTCTTATTTAACATTTTCTCTTCCGGGTCTGCTGAGAAAGATTACTTTAGAAATAGCATATTTTAGCACCACATTTTTGATAAAAGCGGATCGAAAAGATGGAATCGGACTTGAGATCATGTGGTCGTCGGGCCCAACCGATGCACTACCGACGTGAACCCACTCGTAACACAAGCTTTTTAGCTTACCTAATTCGCAAAAATACAAGACATCTTAAAATATGCACGTGTAGTACGTTAAGCATATAATAAATACTGTCTTCTTAACTTATAACATAACTTCTAACTCACTTTACTAGTTACAATATATGTAACTAGTAAAGTGAGTGTGTATGTACATATATATACATTTAACCCTGCGTAGTTAGCTTGGTCGTGCTCAGATTTGAGTATCTTGCTTTGTGTCTGCAATATCCATACTCTCCAAAGTTATCCGGGATATCCAATATTAATTACGTTGCATGATCAAAAGCGTAGTACATACATAAATTATATATAGCGTGGATTTTCTTGCTCCAAGTAATTTAATATTACAATATGAATTTCAATGGTACTTGTCGGATGACTATAATATTACAGGGTTCTTGGAAATTGGCCTTGTATTTACAGGTAGTTCACCTGTAGGTATAAACGTGACTGATTTCAACATTCTTTCACATTAAAAAGCTACGTTGTCCAGAAGTAACCTAGGCTGTATTTAATTACCTATGAAGTTCTCACGGGAACAGGGGCTATGTGGGTAAAACCTCGCGCAGAAATCTACTTTTATATAAGGCGCTATCCTTTAACAATGAATAGTGTCACATACCTAATACTGATTTGATTAAATTATAATTTTATTTTTCCATACCGAAACTAAAATTGTTTTTATTCTATGTTTCTTTTGGAAACATTGTTCACAAATGCTTGCCGCACCTTCTGTATCGTATTCTCGTTAATTTTAATGTAATTTTACTTTTTATTAAAAATATTGTAAGTCAAGTAAAATTTATTATTTAATTTTCATAGAAATTTCGTCACAAACGTAATCACTACACACGCTACCATGTATTGTTAAAGTGATTTACATATTTCAAGTAATTTTGTCTTCATCTATTTATCTGACATACTTACGTTACTAATGAAATTCGGTCAACAAAAATGTTACCAAACCAACCAAATTATATGTGTAAATAAAAGTTAAAATTTGAACTTACCTACGCTTGCATTCCCAATTTATTCCACAGGGAACCAGAACTATTTCTTTTTCCGATGGAGAATTTATAAGTGTAATCATACCACGAGGTGAGAGTTTACTCACTAAAACACCTCAGTTGCTTCACCATACGCCAATAATAATAGGGGCACTGGGAACTGCTTATCCATGACATCCGGTGGTCCCTGTACTGAACAGTACCTAGTTAATTTCTGAGGCATCCTGTAGAATAGTATGTTGTTGGTACACAACGCTGCCATATTTAAACGTCACAATGGAGGCACGAAACAGTTTATCATCCATTAAGTTTTAATTGATGTTGATTACATTTTAAAGTATCTGTCGCTGTAAATATTCTGAGTACTCTCTGTCATATTATTATGTGCTCAACGTGAAATCATGGGTGCGTTTATATCTACTTGGTTACGTAATTAAGATTAATCTTGATTTAGAGAGAGCAATGTTAGATAGTAATATTAATAAGAGTAGATTAGATTATTGCGTAATTTTAGAAAATCCCGTTGTGTTCGTGAATTAAATAAATTTGTGCTTATCCGTAGCTTAGTGAATCTAACCGATAACATGCTAAACTTAAAGATACCTTATTTAAATTTAGAAGGTCCTGGGCTCCATTTAGAAATTTAGTTTGATTTAGAGTGCTTTGTGGTAAAATTAAATATTTTACACTAGCTTCCCGGGCGCGGTTTCACTTGCGTTGAAACTTCTAAGGCCCATATTACTCAGGGATAATGTAGCATTCTAATGGTAAAAGAATTATCAAAATCCATCACGTAGTTTTTGTGTTTGGCTGGTTAAGGTACTGCCCTCCGTACCTCGAGAAATCTGTGGGGCAATCCTTTTATTTATTCCCACCGCCGCTGCAGCGTATTTGCGCGCTGGCGGTGGGATATGTGGGACTCGCCCTCTCCATAGCGTGGTACGCTAAGTCATACCACGAGGAGAGGACCCTACACCACTTAAACCCCCCGGACACTCCTTCGATCTGCCGTTGGCGGGGCCCGGGTACGCATAAGCAGCAATCCGGCCCGAACAATTACTACCTATAATGTAAACCTATTGCCGTCGCAACCAATTTTGTTTTAATTGAATTTGTGTTTGTGTCAATCGTCTTACTTAACAGTTATTACTTACTATATTTTTGTAATAAATAGTTTTTTGTTTATCGCTCGCAATTCATTTTCTCCGTGAATCATGACTAACTTAAGCTTATAGCGCTATGAGGTGATGTTAACCCAACTTTACCACTTTTATAAGAGGCACTTTTTGCTTATGAAACACAATTTGCAAACAGGGCGGCAGGCACGTAACGATATCGCTATCGCCATGAAAAATATTCCTCTAGATTTCACGTAACGGTTTATTAAAAAACATTTTGAATTAATGAATGCAATACATATTGTATATAAAGTATTTTATTCATAATTGTAAAATGTTTTTGACAACCTCCGTAGCGTAGCGGTATTTGGCTCGCCTTGAATCTCGGAGGTCGTGGGTTCGATACCCACACCGGATATGGAATCTTTGTGTAAATTCTAAGATTTATTTCCGGATCTGGTTGGTTGAGGGTTGCCTCGGAACGATGCGTTACTTAGGTATCGTCCTCGATAGTAGGTGGAACTTCCGGGCCCACTTTAACCGGTTGGCCCCGAAGTTAGTAGCGGCGGCAGGAGCCCTCGGTGGTCTCCTGCCGAACCTGGGTAGGCCAGGGGGGAGTTGCCGGCGACTATACGCGGGCGTGATACGCTCGATGGCGCTGTACGGCGCCCCGATATGGGTGGACGCACTGGATAGGCGTAATGTGGCCCTGCTGCGCCGGCCGCAGCGGGTCATAGCCGCCAGGGCGGCTCGTACCTACCGCACGGTATCCTTCGATGCGGCTTGTCTTCTCTCCAGTTCTCCTCCGTGGGAACTCGAGGCGAGGGAGCTGGCCGAGGCATACCGTCGGAGGTGCGACGGAGTTTTAAACGGCCGTGATCCGTTTCCGGAGGGCATGGCGACGTGGCGTATTGAATCGCGGCGTCGTGTCCTCCGTGAATGGAAAGACCGGCTGATAACCGACCCGCCATTGAGCGGATTACGTACGGTAGATGCGATCCGGCCTCACTTGCTTGAGTGGGCCGGACGTAAAAGGGGCGAGGTAACCTTCCGCATTGCGCAGGTCATGACGGGGCACGGATGCTTCGGTCATTACCTGTGCAAAGTGGCAAGGAGAGAGCCGGACACTCGTTGTCACCACTGTGATTGCGCCGATGATACGGCGCAACACACACTGGTCGAGTGTCCGGCTTGGGCGGCCGAGCGCGGTGCGCTCGTCGCACATGTAGGTATTGACCTCTCGCTTTCGACCATCATCAAGAGGATGCTCGAGAGCGAGGGAGCATGGGAGTCGATGGCTTCTTTCTGTGAGACTGTAGTTTCACAGAAGGAGGCCGCGGAGCGGGTGAGAGAAGATGATTCCAGCTCTCATCCGCTTCGTAGACGTCGCGTTGGCCGGAGGCGGAGGGCCGAAATCCGCCGTCTCCCGCCATAAGGGGTGACCCTGGGGAGCAGATAACATGAATCTGCTCCCTAGGGTCACATTCATGTAGTAGGTCGGGGATGCCACTGTGTTCTGGCAATCCCTGTAGGAGTAGGAAGGTATCCATCGCGGGTGCTTAACACTCGCGATAGAGCCATAGGGGGAGGAAACTCTAGTCCCTTCACCGGGGCGAGAGTTATAGTTGTACTCTGTCGGAGAGATAACCAAAGGCCTATACCGGTACTTGGGTCTCTCATCACCAACGACAGAAGGAGGAACACCCGGGGGCTTTTTTAGTGGGTACATACTTTCTGTGGTGCGACAGCGCACCACGTTCTATAGAGTATGAGCCCCACATGCCCCTCACTGGCGCAGGGATCACGTATATAGTGACCCCTGCGCCAGGGAGGAAGTGCGGTTGCGCATTTTTACCCCGGTAAACAAAAAAAAAAAAAAAGGGTTGCCTCGGAAAGCACGGTAAGCCGTTGGTCCCGATTTTTATAACATCATCTATAATAATCGTTTATCAAGGAAAGGGCAGCAGCGATTCCTTGTGTGGTACAACATAATACTGCGGTCACCAACCCGCCTGCCAAGCGTGGTGACTATGGCAAATACCCTCCCTCGGGAGGAGGCCCATGTTCAGCAGTGGACGTTATACGGGCTGATGATGATGAAAATGTTTTAAAAGATAAAGTAGCTCATTTAAATCAAAAATAACTTATAAAATTCTACTAAGTATTCTAAATCTATTCTACTTGGTAAGGTTCCCAGAATGCTGGCAGCATTATAATATTATTAATATATCACGGTTTATAATATTCTTGTTAGATTCCTTCGTAAGTAACCTACATTAACTTAATAACGTGACATTTGACAAGAAAGATTTATTACTTAGACTATTACTTTAGTTAAGCAATTTTGCTTACCTAGACTAGGTTAACCGTGGTTTTTTAGGGTTCCGTACCCGAAAGGTAAAAACGGGACCCGGATTACTAAGACTTCACTGTATGTCTATTTGTTTGTTTGTCACCAGGCTGTATTTCAAGAACCGCGATAGTTAGACAGTTGAATATTTTACAAATGATGTATTTCTGTAGCCGCTTTCACAACACATCCCGCGATAGATTGATAGCGCGACAGTTGAAATTAAAAAAAAATATGGCTGTTACAACAAATACTAAAAATAAAATAATTGTTTAACAATAACTAAGTTATTTTTTAACCATTTTGCTCGATATCTATAACGGCAACAGAAGAAAAACCGGCCAAGTGCAAGTTGGATTCGCTCACGAATGGTTCCGTACCGTTTTCAAGTGCCTACGAAAACGTTACGGAACCCTTCGTGCGCGAGTCCAACTCGCACTTGGCCGGTTTTTAGTCGTTGCTATACTATTTCCAATTCTTTATTTTCTCGATGACAGCTCCTGTAGAAAACTTGAATGGGCGTCTTTCTAAAATTAGTTATATATAAAAAGGCCAAGGCCAATAAATGTAACTCCAAAAACATTTCCCAAAGAAATTTCCCCTCGCAGATCAATCATATCCAACAATATTCATATTATTGCTTTGAATAAATGTTGACAAGTTGAATAACTCCATTTGAATATTTATATATTCGGGATTCAAGTCTATATTTTGATTAAAAGTTTCGGTTTCTTTTTGTCCAATTAACAAATTTATTAAAGTTGGAATAGTATTATTTCTGAGGTTAAAAAGTTTGGTAGCTTTTATATTTTAGAAGTTGATTACAAGAAAAGTCGTTATTTTCCTACCATCCGTTATTATATAGGAGTACTAACGACCCGCCCCAGCTTCGCAAAGGTGCAATGCTACCACTCAATCGATTAAAAAAACCGCATCAACATTTGTTGCGTAGTTTTAAATATCTAAGCATACATAGGGACGGACAGACAGCGGCAAGCGACTTTGTTTTATACTATGTAGTGATTTTCAATCAACTTGTATGACATCTAGTGGACAAGTATTATAGATAGATGAAATCATCTGTGAGCGCCTCAGGCTTAAGAAATGTTAACGACATTCATATTTTGTTATTCTTTGTAATATTTGTAACTGATTTTATTTTTCAGAATTTTTGAATAAAGAAATAGTTATAGAGACGCACTACTTTATAACAAACTAACAACTCGTTTACGTCCATTGTTGACATGGGCCTCCTCTTAACAGAACTCCAGAAACTCCAGGGTCTTTCAAGTCATCATCCATCATTTCAGCCGTAGGACGTCCACTGATGGACATAGGCATCCCTCATAGATCTCCAGTTGTAACGGTTAGAAGCGGCTTGCATCTACCGTGATCCCACGGCCTTAACCAGATCATCCGTCCACCTAGTAGGCGGACGTCCTACGCTGTTGTCTTTCAGGTATTCTGCCGTAATCATATATAATAAATAAAGCTTTACTGACGGATTTGTAATCGTGGTCATATTGTTAATAACTTTGAGGTGACAGATGCTTCTGCCCATCCATCCCATTCCCATTTTAGTCGCCTATTACAACGCTCATGGGATGACATGGGTCGGAACATTCTAAGCTGAAAACCACTTGGCATCATAAACTTATCTACCTACAACTACTACATATTACAAATTTGTTATGTTCCTTGGATAATATTCCAATTTTGAATAGCAGTCATGCAAAATGATCTAACATGCAAAAAAATAATTTAATGTAGCTTCAAAATCTCAGGGTTTACTCATTTTAAAACTCCCAGCTAAGGCATTTCCTTCGTCAAATGTTGACAGTGCGTAATGGGTAGACCGCGCAAAGATAGTTTTTCCATCTCCAAGTTGCCTGGAAAAGGAAAGAATTTTTAAGTACAAGAACTCAAAAGTATTCTTTGCTCAAATATTCTGTCAGAGAGTTTTATAGGCAAAGAGACCTGTAGTAAGAAGCATAGCCTATACTTGTATTTTTTAAATTTATTTATATACACACATGGAATGAAAATATAAATCACAAGTTTAATTGAATTATTATTAAATGTATGTAAAAAAAGTATTATTAATGTCGACTGCTTGTCACGTTAGGATTATGACAGGTGTCTCGCGTAATTTTAAACAATTACCTTTTATCTACCAAACTTTATAATAATAAATTATTCTGACAATAAATTCTACATAATCACAATCATACATTACAAGGTGCAACTTATTCCTAATTAATGTTTGTTTCTTGAAAAAATTCATTGGATCTTTCTAGCAAATCTGCAAAAGAAAAAAGATACAATTTTTATATTAGCAGTTAGATTACAAGGATAATACAAAAACACAAGCTCGCATCCATTAAACAATATCGGAATTCAATGAATGATAATTTTATATAAAAATTCGTTGTAGTGTCGAATATAGATATATATAAGACATAAATCGGATTAGTGGGACGCGGTAACACAGGGCCAAACTTAGATGCTATATTGCCAACGATAGTTGCCAAAGACCTATTGGTAACAGCTGCCAATTTACTGTCGCATTTTATAATCTCAGAGCTTTATTGGCTCTTATGTTTTAGTTTATGTTATAATGTCCAACATAAATGTACCTACCTGACATAGAAAATAAATAAATTTTAATGTGGCACTCGATAAAAGGGACGAAAAGATCTTTAGTCGGCATTAATATTTATGAGAACAAATGTTAAAATCTTATATCATATGAAATCATAAAGTGTTCATAATTTAAAATACGCCTGTATGTCATTTTCAATGTTCTGTTTTATGGTTCATGTTTTTAATTAAATAAGTCGGGTAATTACTCTTTTGGACCCATGAAGAGAACCCTTTTTATATGAGTTGTCAATATGAATTAGAAGAAAAATGTTTTAAGTACATCGTAAAACAGTAGGTACCAAAAGATACAAGTATATATTTATAAATAATAGAAGACACGGCAGACGATTGTGTAATTATTAAAAGGTTATAAAAATTTTAGTTATGGCTTATAACTATGTAGAAATTCGTTTATTGCCCATGGTATTACCGGTAGTACTACCAGTCGTAAAATGGGTAAAAAAAATCCCGTAGTACTACCAAGCGATTCAATAGTACCACGGGAAGTTCTTTTTTACCCATGTTACACCCAATTCAGTTCAGTTCTTCAGATGTGGCCTTTGTGGAGAGGCTCCTACAATATTGCGACATTTCGTCATATCTGTCCCTGTGACACTCGTTTGGGCTTTGATCAACCGCGGATAAAATAATAAAATAAATATTGATATGTTTCCGCCAATTTAAACACAATTTATATTGTTCAAAAATGACAGTCTGTTTTAATTGTTTTTTTCGACGGACGTTTACACCTAGTTAGCCACGAGGCTTTTGTTACGTCACATGGCATAAAGGCGAGCAGAGCTCCAGCTTTATACAGCCCGTTATTACAATACCTACTATTTGTATACAATAAGTGATATTCAGCTCACTGTGTTTCAGTATACAGTATTTCAAAAAAATAAAAATAATAGCTCGAGATATATGAAATAGATGTGTAAGGCATAGTTATATAACCTTTTTTTTCTGGCATACAGTGAAAATCGTAACCGCAAAAATGCGTACCTAAAGACGTACGTAAAGATCACTCTGTACGTACGTCTTTAGGTACGCATTTTGCTCACGCAAAACAGCGTAGCAGAAACAGGTAACAGCAACTACCTACGCCATTTTGCTCACACTTTTCATTCATATTTGACTGCGGCCTAGTATTATAGGCACTTATTTTAACTAACAGTAACTAACTAATTAGGTACGTATTTTCATTTTTATGACTGACACTCTATCAGTAAAAGAAAAAAGATAACATAACTATGCCTTAGAAATCTATTTCATAGACATATCGCACCCTTTTATTTTGAAGACAGTAAAAAACGTCACCCAGTATAGCAACTTAAGCCTCGCTATTCCTCATCGCAATTTACGTAGCGATTATGATACTTCCAGTTTCATGTAACCGTCTGTTAATTTCAGAATAGGATTTATATAGCAAATACTAATTCATTTGTAAAGCCAATTGGATTGCTGAATGAAAATGTCTACTAAATTTCGACAGCGGGAGCTTGGTTATGTCAATCAATGAATACTTGATGGAAGTATGTCAATCTATTGAATGAAATTAATTTCGCGTCTTCCAATATTTAACCTGTTATATCAGTTTTTATATTACTGCACATAAGATAACTATATTTTATAACAAGTTTCGGTTCTTACTTCCTTTGATTATCGTAGAGTAGATTTTTTTTTGTGAGTTGGTTTTACACATAAGATTGCCATAAGCTTTCTGTTAAAAGAGGGTTTTCATAGTCACCACGGCTTACAAGAGGTTCGGTGCTCGCAGTCATCATCATCATCATCAGCCACTGCTAAAAATGTGCCTTCTCCCAAGGAAGGGTATTTGCCATAATCACTACGCTTGGCAGGCGGGTTGGTGACCGCAGTATTATGTCGTAACACACAAGGAAACACTGCTGCCAGCTCCTTGATATACGATTATTACAGATGATGTTATAACAATCGGAACCAACGGCTTAAAGTGATTTCCGAGGCACGGAGAGTAGTCCCTCAACCAACCAGATTTGGATAGAAATCTTAGAATTTACACAAAGATTTCCTGTCCGGCGAAAGACGCTACAGAGGTTGTCATCGCGGTATTAAGTTCTTACGCAGGTACCGATGTACAAGTGACTTCCCTTTAATTTGATAATTCTTCGAAGTTACTATGTCAAAGAAATTGATGGCTACCTAAATGAAGAAAAGTTATTCAACACCCTAATTACTTTCGTAGAGTTACAAGTTGTTGTTACAACGCAAATGCAAGTCCAAAAACATCAAAGAAAATGTTCTTTACTTTATTACTACGATTTTATATAGAATTGCTACAGTGACAAGTAGATGGCTCTTAAGTAATGGATGGATGTTTTTACACGCAACGAAATTTATTGTTAACGGACGAAAAAGGTACGTTTTACATGTTTTATTTTATTTCAATTCGTTCTTGTATATGTATTATTTAAAGCTTCAAAGATTGCTTGACAGTTGCATTTATTGATCACGTACCTCATGCTTATTTACTAAAGATATTGAATTTAAAATTTATAGCTTCTTACGCGTGGTTTCACCCGCGTAACTCCCGTTCCAGTGGGAACTTCATGGTGAAATATGGCCTATGTCATCCGGAGATAGGGTAGCTTTCCAACGGTGAAGGAATTTTTCAGATCGGTTCCGTAATTTCGGAGCATATTCAATACAAACAATCAAATCTTTCCTCTTTATAATATTTGTATAGAAAAGCGCTCTAAGCTCCGACATTATTATATTTATCGTTCTAAAAAAATACCTACGAAAAGCTATCCAAAAAGCACCTGTTAATACACGAATTCAAGAAGTAATTTCAATCGCACGGAATGCAAGTAATGAAGTAATTTATCGTTTAATTAAACTTCCACTGAAATGGTGAAAATCTAAATGATAAGCTCATTTAACTATAAAACCACGTTAAAGCAACGAAATTAGCGCCCAATTAACATCAACACTTTCTGCGCAATGCATTCGAGTTTTAGACACTAATGTTGTATGCTACAGACATTTTATACGTTCGCATTAATCATGTAACTCTTGTCTCTCCGCGTTAGCGAAGTTAGAATACTCGAAGTTAACGTTGAATTAATTTTGCAGTTTAAATTCGGGCCTGGCTTGAGATTTATTGTTGCCGTTGTTTCGGTAGCCGAGCACTCACTAGGTAACGATCGAGTGGACTGTAAATAGAGCCTGTGGATTTTGCTTTCGTCTGTCCTGACAAATGGCTCCAATCCCGACCAATTCGCATTTCTCGTAAGTTTACTAAACCTTAATCCTATTGATTAAAAGCTTTGAATTTGGAATGATAGGCCTGAACTCTCGTAATATGTGGATGCGAAGTAATCATTGTTTAGGAAGGTGACTATTAGTTAAATGTTCTAGCTTTTATTTGGGCATAAAATTATTTAATATAGTTTACTTGAGGCGAATAATTTACATAACTACACTAGCTTTCTGCGCACGGTTTTACCCGAGTAGTTTCCTTTTCCGTGGGAACTTCATCATTAAATATATATATTGTTACTAAAAAATAAATGTTGAATTCGGTCCAGTAGTTTCAAAGCCTATTCAATGCTTATAATGAATTCTTTCCGCGTCCGATCCTTAGTGACGTTTCTATCGAAATCTTTTGTTTCAAACACAAAGTGACATTTTTTGCTAGTGGCTTAATATATTGATTTTATTTCGTTTACAACACTACAAAAATCACATAGATATTTCAGAATTCGTGGAACTGTGAAGTTTCAACTGAAGCACCAAAGGTCTATCGATAGACCAATCTACCGCCTACTATCCAACAGATTTAGTAGACCAATGAAATCACGGAACTATGCCTTTTAGATGACGTTATTGGATAATGGTGTTATTTCATTGGTCGAGACATTTATAGAGATGAATTGGGTGTTTAGGTGAATATGCAGTTTCAAAGGGACACAATTCATATGGCTTGTATTGAAGTTGTGTCCTTTTCGAAATTGATCATTCAATTTTTTTTAATACTTCATTATTCTTACCTCATTTTTTACGGTTATAATGAATCACATTGGATGTTTTAACGGAATTTATTGTTTGTGTTTATAATAAATTATATTTTTCCTGCTTTCTCTTTATATCTGCTACTTTATATCAAAGGAGTTTGCAAAGAAATAGAAACAGCCTTCAAGGTAAATTTACTTTATTAAAAGTCAAAAGAAAAGGTTCTTTGTGCAACTGACTCTTTTCCTGATTATTCATTCAAAAACTTTAAACACGAATATTCTCGTAACTGGTTAAAAAGATTCAAACCAGAATTCGTAGGCTGTGTCCGTTTTAAATATCTCGTCTATTTTAATTAGTACAAAAACTCATAAGACCTAATCCATGTGTTTGCATTTTAAAAATATATAAAATAAATTTTTTTATTTTATTAACCATTTGCATACCTCAGTATGTGTTAAGACCTGATGATCTAATCCGTCAGGTTATCCATCCATCCATCATATTAGAATAATAAGAGAAGGCTCAATGATGTACTTTATACCTTAAAAGCTGAATCATTATTTCATTATTTATTTCATTATTGAAAGTTGTAACTTATCACCCAAGCTTGCATCCACAAAGTAAATTGCTTTACGGATTCGTGCGTGCGCTTTCCTGAAGCGAGTGAATGACGCAAACTGCTAAATAAATGACCGCCTTAAATCCTGATTTACCATGTTTACCGGTATTTTAGTTAAGATATAATATATTAGATAACATACGAAATTTGTAACATAAATGTTGTCTAACGTTTCTAAGTTGGTCTTTGTTTCTGACTTGATGAGATGCAACTTTATACGAACGTTAAAGTAGCTGGTTCTAAGTTTGGTACAGCTTAAGCATAATTCATAACATGATGTTACGAGTAACGGATAGGAACAATTTAGGGGTTAGTCACTATCTGGACATACGAAACTGGGCATGAGTGTGTCGAGTTGGTGAAACTCGGAATTAGGATCACTTATTATATCGTCATCTGGACATACCGATATTTATATGTGTGTCCACTTAGTTAAACTTAAATTTAAGCTTTTTTTGTTTTCGTCAACTGGTCATACCTACTTCTTTTTAAGAAAAAGAAGTACAGTCGGGTTAATAATCGTTTTCGTTTTATGTAAGAAACATTTTGAAATAAAACCAATGTGTATCTATCAAACATTTATATTACTTAGATGATTTATTAATATAAATACAAGCTATCTCGCAATCATTTAAATTTATTAGAATCGCGTTATTTGTTGTATCACCCTCATGATTATGATCACTTGTTTTTAATATAATGGTGTTAGTTAAATTTAATTTGATTACAACCGGACAAGTTACTTAACTTTTTCGAGGAACGCCACATTGAAGATTTATCTATATTTGTCCTTAGGTGTATATATATTTTGTATCCATCTTTTAATAAAAGATGGATACACACTAGATGATTTCTTTGTGATTTGATAAATGAAAATGTATTTATGTTAGCCATTGACGGGCCTGCGACTTTTTCTATAGACATATTTGTTTTTGACACATGAAAAACTGAATACGATTTTTTTATAAAAATTAAATAAAATAAAAAAATTTCATTGATAAAAGAAAAAAAAACGGTACTAAATCTTTGATTGACTGAGTACTTACCTATATTAAAATCCACGTCACTTTTTAATGGCACAAATACTGCACTTAATGCACACACAAAATAAAGTAAACTGATAACAGCTAATATGACCAAAGGGTTACCGGGTTGGGATTTATTACCTGTGTCAACAATTAGAGCAGACTACCCACTCAAACGTCCGGGCCGCTAAAGCGGCCGAAAACACATATAGCGTTGTACGTCCGGGCCGCTATAGCGGCCGCTTCGACTCGACTCCGACTTGTAACCTTTAAACGCGTTTTTATCTTTGGAACGTTTCTAAAAGCTTCATAAGTGTTACACTAGATGTCTCTATATTAAATAACGTGTCGAACCAATACAACACTTAGTATGTCACAGTAAGAATTTAAAAAGAAAAAAATTGTTTACATTAAGCGCGGTGTCAAGTGTCTCAAGTGTTTAGAAGTGCGGTGAGGTCCACTTTTGAAATGTGAGTTACGATTTGTTTATTCATCCAATGTGTTGAGTGTTATATGTTTTTAGAATCGTGAATGTTTATACTTTGAGATCATATAGCAATTTTAAACATCCGCAGTGTAATAGGATGTTTTTACATGTGTTAAAGTCGACAGACCAAAACTTAGCGCCTGAGTGTGCCGGTTTTTCGGTAAGTTTTTGTATGATATTATACATATATTAGTAAAATACGTATTGTAATTAGATAAACAGGTCATTATTCATATTTAAGTAAACCTACGTAAAGTATTTCGACGAAAATAATTAGGATTTCACGTTTTTATATTTTCGTTCCCGCGATTTAGGTATGGGCAACCAAGGCCGTCCGTAACGGTTATAAAATAAGGGCGTTTACAAACGAAAAATCATGAGTGTATTTTATATGATTTTTCGTTGCTGCTTTATTATTTTATTTGGCTAAACTCAGGAACTACTGGTTCGATTTCAAAAAATCTTTCAGTGTTGGATAGTCCATTTATCGAGGAAGGTTATAGGCGATATTTTATTTTAAAAAAAATTAGGAATCCGTACGATAATTGCAATTTTGTAACCCAAGGTGTAAAATCGATAACCTATTTATGCGTGCGCTGCAAAAACTATTGACAATAGAACAAAATGTTGTACTACGGGTTTGTAGGTCTTATTAAGATCTACAAAAAACTCCGCGAGAGCACATATCTAACTATCATAGTTTAGTCACAATAACCGCTTTTATGTTAATAAAAAATATTAAATCGTCTGAAGAAAGAAACTACGTAAAATATGTATAGTAATATTAATCCTTATCCAAATTAATCATTATGTTATCAAGGGTATTTATGTAGAAGTAAAATACTTTTTGTTTTATTCCAATCGGACATTTAGTTTAGATATTATCACGAGTATAATAACGCCTACCTACAAAATAACATTATAAAAGAAAAAAAAAAGTTTTTATTATTTTATATTACTTATTTAAGAATTATAAAACATACCTACAATAATTGACTATCACCTAAATTTAGAATAAAAATAATTTATTCTACGACATTTTTAGTCACCGGCCACCTCGGGAATACAAAAGAGTGTAATAAAACTAGTTCCGTGATGACGATTATATACAAGCATAGTGACATGGTGACTTCCGATCACTATCAGTATAATATCTTAGAAAATTCACAAATGGTGAATAATTTTATCATGACATACAAAATGATCCGTGCCTAATAGAGATGAATGTGACTCAAAAAAAATATCTGCGTGACTGTACTTTGTCATGAAATCGGATAAAATGTGAGTGTGTGTCCAGTCGACGAAAACAAAAAAAGCTTAAATTTAAGTTTCACTAAGTGACACACATATAAATATCGGTATGTCCAGATGACGAAATAATAAGTGATCCTAATTCCGAGTTTTACCAACTCGACACACTCATGCCCAGTCTCGTATGTCCAGATAGTGACTAACCCCAATTTAGTAACTTCTCAACAAACAATGTAACATTGAAATAATAATTTAATTTTTATTCATATAACGTTTGATGAGGAAGGGTGTCTTCACCATCCATCCATCATGATAACATTATTATCCGTGGGCGTATCTTGGGACATGTTGGTTCCAAATAAAATAATAAGTAACACAACGAATCACTATATTTTCCAATTTCACAATAATAGATTATACACCGTGAAATTTTAATGGTTGTTTTCCCGAAGCAGAACAACTTGCCGTCGGTAGTACTATCGAAACATATTTTTTTTTTTTTTTTTTATACTTGTTTTGGATTTAAAATTATTAAAAAAAATATTAGACAACTCGAAAGCGTTGAGCTCTTATTTTGCTTTAAACGTTTATGGATCGTTCTTTACTTTGTCAGCAGCGCGTGCGATTCGAGTAGTACCTACAAGGTCCGTCTAGTGTTACTACTGTTTATCACGCTTTCGAGTTGTCTAATATTTTTTTTAATAATTTTAAATCCAAAACATGTCTAAAAAAAAAAAAAATATGTTTCGATAGTACTACCGACGGCAAGTTGTTCTGCTTCGGGAAAACAACCATTAAAATTTCACGGTGTATATGCACGACACACACTGAATTTAAAGTAATGTTCACTTGTTCACTGCTGCAGTAGAAGTGACCCTTCGTCTTGCCTCGATCGGTAAATTAAACGACAGTTCCACATACCGCCGCGTGGTGGCGCTCACGTCTCAATAGAAAGCCCGTACTCATGACTTCCGATTGCGACACATACAGGGTGTCCCAAAAGATTACGTAGCTGGGAAGGGGGGGTGATAGGGATGGTCACAAGGGTCACCAGAAAAATATAAAAAATCCCCTCTGGGTGTTTAAAAAAATAAATGGCATTTTTTAAAAGACTAAAAATTTTACACCTTGTGCTAACTGTACCTACAAATATGGCTGTATTTAAAAAAAATGCTGTTATGTAATCTTCAATAACAACAAGGTCATCAACATCAACATCAAAAATAACAAGGTGTAAAATTTTAAGTTTTTAAAAAAATGCCATTTTTTTTTTAAATACCCAGAGCGGATTTTTTTTTTATTTTTCTAATGACCATTGTGTCCACCCCTGTCACCCCCTTTCCCAGCTACTTAACCTTTTGGGACACCCTGTATAATTAGTTAGCGATATTATGTTCTCAACTGGCTGGCTATAGTCCGATTGAGTCTTTATAAAGTATGCATACATTGAAAAAGGTGAAAATATATGCACAATATTTTTTATTCCTTTATGGACTTTTTGATTTTCTTCATTAATGACTTTGTACCCAATGCAAGCAAACTGTATTTATTTGTAAACTAAAAGTAACATTTTGTTCACACCATTATGGAGTATTACAAACGAACGGGAGTTATCTTACCAAATAGGGTATGCACATATGTATTATTACTGCAATAATTACATTAAAATCATTTGATGGCATCATGGCATGTCTATGGCTTTATTAAACATTCCTTTAGAAAAATGTTGTCGCGAGGTTTTGCCATCTCTGCTCTGCATGATCCAATGATATGTTTTTAAGCAACCCTAGTTCATATAAAGTCTTCTTTCTTAAATCGATGAGATGAAAGGCAATATCAAATCTTGATTTCTACTTTTAATTAAGTTTTTTGTGTAATAAATTACTGTTCAGGTGCTGCTCCTTATCTGATGAAATTCATGACGGAACTTTTCTCCAGTAATCTTAAATCCTTGGTTGAACTTTCATGTGCGTACTGTAAAGATTTCTAGCAAATGTAAATTAATTAATGGTGAATTATAGTAAACATAATTAGCTCTGATTTAAAACGACAAAAAGAAGTAAATAAGTTGAGGTTTTCTTTTCTATATTATAAAAATTGCTTCCTGCGGGCGGCATCATCCGCGTAGCTCCCGTTCCCATGAGAACATTATTTTTTTATTTATCATTCACAAAACCGATGTTCATCATATCACTTACATTGAAGTAAATTTACATAATAAACAATTTACCATTGACATCTACTCGATGTGAATACAGCATGCATAGTTACAAAGTGATAAAGATAGTATACAAATTAATATTAACTAAATTCAATCATTATAAAATATAGCCTATAATCTTCTTCGATTAATGGGCTATCTAACAGTGAAAGAATTTTTCAAACCTGCCCAGTAGTTCCTGCGATTATTCCCTTCAAGCCAGCAAACAAACCCTTCAGCTAGAATTTAGAATTAGATTACTCGCCGTCTTATGAACCTTAACTCAGAAATAGAAAGACTTCGGTATTATATTTTACAACCCTAATACTTTTAACATTCTGTCATATAAATTAGTATTGTCTTTACCGTACTCTTGCCACAAACAAAGTATTTTTACTACTATTTAAATTTCTTGAACACAAATGAAAGTTTGCACTGCTGCAATCTCATAGCTGTATGTTGCATGTGTTTATGAGTTTAGACTGTGACAGCGTTCCTTAATGGCTCCGCCCGGGGCTGTTTCCTTAAAAGATTAACTAGAAGAAAAGTTTTCTAGCGTAAATAGGTACACCGAGTTTATATCTTGCCGTTGTCTTTATAAGGTTTAAATTTAAAACAAATTCTCATTCGAAGATATATTTTTTTTATTACTGGCCGAGCACATGATCCCTATATAAGTGATGTTAAGTGGCACAGGGGTTCAAATACAAAGAGCTTGTGCTAGTACAGTAGATATGTACAGGATTAGACATCCTTATTTTGCCGCTACAGCTCAGTTCTACCCGTGAGATATGGCGACATAAATCAGGCTAAGGAACTCAATCAAGCGGGTCATTGAGCATAACTCTAATTCTCTATAAAAAATGAAGTAAAAACATGAAGTCTAATAAATAATTTTATAAACTGTTTAAGTGTGATGTTATCGCATTTTTTAACGTATATCCTACACTTTTGTCGAGCAGTAAAAATAGCACACATTTTATAATAATATACTTAAAAGTTATATTGCTCCATACTCCTAGAATATTAAAAAGTTTTTGTTATTTATTGTGCATTGTATAATATGAAATTTTAATGCTCTATCCGTTTTATACAAACTGAAACATACGTGTAGCGCCGCAACTTCAGCGGATATTGTTAAATCGCTGGAAAAATCAAGTTGGAAGTATCAAGTATATTCTTTGTTGGTTTCAACAACAATCAAACATTTATGAGAGTTAATCGATTTTTCACAGTTGAACTAAACTCCTCATATATAATGCAATAGTTTACTTTATCGTTCAGACGTAGTTTTGTTTTCGTTTAATAAAAATGGTTTATTGAATAGAGGCGCTGCATGTAAACGTGTTGGCGAGAAAAAGCCGCAGTTGATGTGGAGAAAATGATCTAAATTAATTACTTTGTCCTGAATGACTGACGAATCAATGCACAACCTAAACCGCTGATCAGAGATACCTAAAATTTTAAAGATGAATTATCGATATGACATTACGGTGCGATAAGAGAGTTTTTTTTATAAATTCCACCCTTAAGGGAACGAAAATGGGTACAAAGATTTTATGGATAAATCGAAATGTACGCGGAAGAAATCGTGAACAACACAGTGTTCAACCCTACGGTTGATGATGTCTTGTGCGGGTTGCTTAATTTGTAGCTTTTAAATAATTTAATAAAGCTCGTGCCCTTCTCTCTATAATTGTTTTTGATGAAGTGAGAAACTCTTGTTTGACATGTCCTTCTTCCTGCAAAATGATCAAGGAATTATGTAAGGTACAACAAACACATTAATTAAATTAAGTAATTGCAATATTGTCCTGAACGTTAAAATCTCTGATGGAAGTAGGAATTAAAACTCTAGGATACCTACTCTTTGGAATATTGTGCAATGTACCCCGTGATGTATTGGTTTATAAATTTAAGAAAATGTCGCTTGCAAACACGATACATTTTATACCTTTACGTAGTTTGATAAAGTACACTTTGTGGTTAATATAAAATCATTTGTTTTGATGCCAGTGTCATTTGACGGCATTGTTATTAGTATTTGTTTTAATATAATCAGATGACAGAAATGTGATCCAGACCACTTTACTGCGGTAAATTGAAAAAAGGATAGTAGGGCAGTGCCACTTTTTTACTCGACTTGGAAATAAATGAAATTGAAGTGTAGTTTTGTAACGTTACAATTATTTATTGAAATTTAAAAACAAAGTTATAGTAGGACGTGCTTAAGGGGCGTGAACGGAAAACGGTAACTTTTAACGACGTATTGTGAATATTTTATGTTTGCAAACTCGTTACCATTACGATGATACTTTTTAACATGTTATGTATACCAAGTTTGTTATATAAGATGCTTGTCAAATATATGCAATTCCATTAATATTAGACGGTATCATTTCTACTGGTAACGTTTTCGAAGACATTTCGGTTAACGGGTGGTATTCGATTGTCATTGTTGATGTTATGATGATTGAGATCAACAGTTTGAAGGCACGGAAGGTTGCAGACGCGATATTTCTTAAATCAACAAGAAATCTTTGGTTTTGCACAAAGATTTTTGATCGGGGCGGGAATCAAAACCACCACCTACGAAATTTAAGGCAAGCACTATTCCGCTACCACACATAGTTAATTTATTGTTCGGTACAAATATAGGTTATTATTAATTGGATAATCTTATTCGCCCATCTCCTTCATCAACTCAGTACTATGTAATATTCAGTTTATGATATGCGAGAGTCAGACCCAAAAGAATTGCATCATTTACTGATTGTTGTTGTTGTATGTTACACATATGAATTTAATTCCCCAAAAAGTTTCACAAAATTGGTTCATTTATACGAATTAGTTATTTCATTAAACAAAGAGCATTCTCGTGTATATATGAGACTGGGTTGCGGGAGGACAATATGACCGAGTATTTGCTTTAAACAGACAAATTGCACAACTGTGTATTATAGGGATGGTTGGGTAAATCACCGTTGTATGTAAAATATTACGATATGATCTCAGCCGAGTTGAAGCAAGCAGATGTTTTACCAGCTATATTTTATGCTAATAAATGCAGATATGATAGTATTGTGAACTGCATTTTCTATCTTTCTGTATTTTTTAAACGAGTAATTTATTTAAATAAGGAGTAATTTATGTTAAACTTAACTGTATAAAGACTAAAATATATGCTTATTCGTTAACACGAATTCTGAATTCGCGAAAATTTCGGGTTTTTTCTCAATCTAGCCGTAGCAACGCAAAACTTTAAAAAAATCTGTTGTTGTTACAATAACAAATTTCACAGGTGTCATGGGCATCTTGCGTATATAACGACAGAAAAGCTATGTTGCGTTAATACGGTTGCAAGGCGACATTGCGTGACGCTTTCTTTGTCGTTTTGCGACGCCATAAGTAAGAAACAACATCTTCTATTTCTGATAATTTGTCATGTTATTTTCCTAAATAAATCAAAAATATAGACGTTACATTTTGTGACAAAAAAAAATTTGTAAATATTAACTTATCTGTAGATACTCAGTTAAGTTCAGTAATATTATAAAACACTTCTTTTATATTTTCACACCTTCCCAGTGCATAAGCGAGACATTAGTGACGCTAATTTACATGCACTTACATTCATTAATTTTTTAAAAGCAATGACGGTACCCGCTGTACTTTCCGTTTTGACTATTTTATTAGAGACAAGAACCTTTTTCGCATTATGAAAATTTAAAAATTATTTTAGGTAACAATATGTATAGTACCTACGAACATATTCATTCTTCATACTTTTGGAAATGTGAGTGACATTATTAATATTGCATTGCATTGTGGTAATTATATTAAAATCACTTATATATATTATCACTTATTTATTAATAAGTATCATGAATATAGAGATTTTTTATTGCACACGTACATTCATTTTTTTGAAACTGTACACGTTTTTTACGAAACTTACTTAAGTAAAACTTAATGTAGGCATTTGTTACTTTAAAAATATATCCAGGTATAAAACTAGTAGTTTATATCTTTATACTGCGCAAAAACAGGTGCACTCTCTATTTCCGTACACTCAAAATCCACTGTGATGATTTGATCGACACCACCACGTAGAGAACAGGTGCAAGACCGACAGCTTAACCTGCTCTCAAAAGTGAATCATTACTAACTTCCTGACTTTGGCCTGGATTTGTCTCCATAGAACATTTCCATCCGAACATTTTTTGTAACATTTTGGACACGAATCTGGAGCTAGCTACCCTAGTTACAGTCGAACATACAACGAGGCAGTTAATCTTTAGTATGTGGTTATATATCATTTATTAAGGCTGGCGCTCTGTTCGCTTTTATGCCCGGTGAAGTAGCAAAAGCATCGTGGCTAACTACGCATGTTAGCCAAAAAAAAAAGTGGTTATCTAAATAACATACTCAAATTTTGTCACAATTTCCATACAAAATCTTTAAAATTTTATTTTATTTTACTCCTGTAATATTTATAATCTGATGCTCATCTCTAAATGTTGAAAAAGTTTTACTACTATAACTACGTAGTAAAACTTATTACCCCTAAAAATTCGAGCTAAAAACCGGAGTCAAGTGTTTAACCGTCGACATACTTTTTACACAAATGCACGGAAACATGAATGGGAGAGGTCGATGCATAAACGATTGAATAGAGTGCCGATAACATTCAGCCGCGGTATACCTAACAATAAGTCGATATCGTGGTGTCGAGTGCGATGTCTAACGGATATTTTATCAGTGACACCGTATTTACGTTATATCCTGTTATGTAGTAGTATCTTAGAGTATAGTTATATAAAACTATAGCGCATGGATTTCGCAGCGGTCCGTTGCGTTTATTTTAAGGTGTAATTTATATTGGTGATTTTATAGTGGAAATAAATATTTCTATCTATACTAATATTATAAAGAGGAAAGATTTGATTGTTTGTTTGTTTGAATAGGCTTCGAAACTACTGGACCAATTTGAAAAAATCTTTTACTGTTGGAATGCTACACTGATGACATAGGCTTTATATAATTTTGAATATTGAAACCGCGCGCGGGAAGCTAGTTTCTTCTATTTTGGTTCCACGAATCTTTTTTATGACTTGGTACTGTAGATTTCATAATAAATATCACAAAACATAAAATGTAAGTCGCCGAACTATTACAAAAATTATTTTTATGATAAAGACACCATGGTGTTGCTCATACGCGTGACACCAGTTCCTACTCTTAGGAAGCGCTCTATAGCTAGTTTACTCTAAGGGTACGATAGATATGCACATAGGTATTGTAGACATGGGTGTTTTCGATAGCTCAGTACTGAAGTTTTCGTATAAAATAAAGGTATTTTATTTGAGGATTGATTCCAATGTTTTACGCCTATTTAGCTTATAAATTATCCCCGTGCAAACTTTCAGCCAAATTCGTGCAGTAGTTTATCCGTAAAAGAGTAACAAACATCCACACATACTCACAAAGTTTCGCGTGTATAAAACGTCCAATTATAAGGTTATATTTATCTTACAATCACACATATATTTCTCTTTACCATTCTAATGTTATTCAAAAATATTATGTGAATATACACCTAGTTTAATTATTTCAAATAATGTTATCATACCTGCCCCAAACATTCCACACCACAAATATGGATATGATAATTGAGGTATTGATATAATTTAATCTAAAATCAAACAGTTCACATTATTAGTGTACACAACATAGTGTTTGTGGTCATAAATAGCTATAAAAGTAATAAATCAATCTATGCGTCTATGAGTCTTGTCTGTTTGTTGATCACGCTGCCGTCTGCCGCCACTATCCATTAAAAGCTTTCATCAATGTTAGACGATACCCCTTGTATAAAATCCGAAAAACTTCGGGTACAGAGTATATATCCAACTTAATACGCTCTGAACAAATGTCTCTCTATAAACGGTCTTTTTTATAGAAACGATTTTGGTCCACTGCCCCTTGACGATGTTATAACGAAACCATTTTTTCTTAAGCCTTCATATATATGTCGTGAAGAGAAAATTAGGTATGCCTAAGTATATTGCGTGCAAAGAGAAATGGTTGACGAAGTAGGTACACGGCAGTTGAAAGGTTTTTTTAAGACGGAAAAACCGTGGTTTCAAATCTCCTATGTGAATCTATAATTCACTAGTCAAGAAAAACAAGTTAAACTACTTACCGAAAAGAAAGACTACCACTTGGGATTATTTTTTTCGTTAACTCATACTTTATCGTAACATTGAGGTATTCACATTGGAGTTTATAAGATATACGAAATAACTTTCATGAGCGATCCTTCAGTAATTTGTACCATACAGTTTTGAAGGACTATAATAATATAATGACAATTTAGTATGCTTTTAATAAATAAACACACCGTTTTTATCACAAAGCAGAATTTAAAGTGGCAACTTCGATATGTAAGTTAAATTTTAAGAATTGTTGCATGTTCAAAACTATTTTTTTTGTGTATACGTGGTGTCATCCATGGGGCCAACTAGAATACCATCGCTACATTCTACAACTCATACTACATTCATACATACAATGTGTGGATGTAGCATAAAGCTGAAGTTGGTACCTATTTATGGTGCAATAGATAGAAAATGAGCGGAAAACAAATTGTTTTAGCAGCGGGAAGCAAATTGTTTTGAATTGTTTTATACTATGTATTGAAACTGAAAATAGTTTATAAGTAGGAATGATTTAGGCAAAAAAAAATCTCTATGATGAATACTGGTACTGATTTTCAATACTAAACATCTTTATTAAATAGCGAATAAGTTATGACTTAATTCTATTGAATCCTGACTTGTAAGTATTTTCATTCATACAAATTATATTTTGAAGCTAGAAAAGGTTTTGAAAAATAATAAAAGTTTAATGTATTATTAAAGCCTTGTCATTCTTTTTTTTCAATACTCCGAATTATGGAGTGCGGAAATTAAATTTGATTTTATTTCAAATCCGTGACTAAGTTAGGTATTGAAAATTAAATGTAAGCCGTTTCATTTTTTTTATTTATTCATTGAAATATTCTTATTTTCTGTGTTTCTGTGCATAGTGAAGATTCATTTTGATTTGTTTTAATTAGCTATTATATTAACTAACTATCCTACGCGGTTGCGCCCGTGTAATGCCTCTCACTCTCAATCACATTATTGTTTTCATTTGTACGTATAGCGTATGTGTGTATGTGACAAAAAAAAACTCAAAGTTTTATTTTTTCAAGAAAATAATTTTCATCTCGCTAGAAGCGAGTGAGTAAAAGTTAGTAATGTACACTCACTTTCAGTCCCGTTCTCGTGCAATCCTCGCAAATAAAATAAAGCTTATGTTAGTTCCAGATCATTTTACTTCCTAAACCAAAAATCCAATCTCTATTATAGTATAAGTGTCAAGCGCGGTTTCTATAGGAACCAACTCTGATTATTTAGCATATGATACACACGAATAATATGGCGTTGTTTGGTAATGCATTTTTTAAAATAGGTTTATTAGATCCAGAAATTAGAGTTTTGCAATCTACTAGTATTTTTATAAACCCCCGGTGCTAAGCTAAAATTCTTGTGTTACGAGTGGGTCCACGTCGGTAGTGCAACGGGTGAGGATCGAACCGGCGACCACAAGATCACAAGTCAGACACCCTAGCCATTGGCCGATTAAATATATTATTATAAATATAACTGTCAATTTTTGTAAACAAATCTTTAAGTTTTGTCTAAAAGTAAATCAAAGATAGCAATGACGTAACCTTTTTTACCTTCATAAAATACAATTTTCATAGAATAGTAACTGCCTAGTCTAATCAAACTATCAACGAACATAAAAATTCAAAAAATTCAATTACAAATAGCCAATAAAACATCGGATTCATTGAAATAAAAATCTATGCCTATTGACTGTTCGTATAATAAACATTCACTGTGGAATGAGTCATTTACGTTATATTTACACTTGGTATTTGTCCCTGCATCAGTTTTATATTTAAATTTGCCATAGTGTATATTATTCAGCCTAGTAAAGATAAATATTCCGATATTTATTTGTATTAAAATGTAAAGCTGAAAAGTTTTTTAGTATGTTTGTTTGCTTGAACGCGCTTATCTTAGGAACTACTGGTGCGATTTGAAAAATTCTATCAGTGTTATATAGCCGATTTATCGAGAAAGGCTATAGGTTATATGTCATTATAAATTTCCTACGGTAACGGGAGTTATGCGAGTGAAACTGCGAGCGGAAGCTAGTATATTATAAGTTGAAGTTCAATTGTATACGTTAATTTATGATTTTATGGAACCGAATTTAAAAATTATTTTACCAATAGAAACCCACGTTTATTGTAAGTGTCTTTGGCGCATTATATATTTAAGATTGGTAGTCATTATAGATTAGACGGGACAGATAGTCTTCTATAATATAGTAATGGTACTGATTGATCTGGTGGGACAGTGGTTGTTTTTGAGAACTAATGTTTAACTTTTTCTAACTAAATAACTTTTTCGATTTTTACTTGTAACAATTTATTTGTATGAACTATAGAGAGTTGTTAGAAGTTTGATTGTGCTTACTGTCTGGATGTAAGAATAAATTTCCGACTTTTGTATACAGAATATCTGTTTATATCTGTTCCTTAAAGTTATAATAACTATTATAAAGTACTAACTCCGCCCCGCGGTTTTACCCGCGCTACTCTGCTCCAGTGGGTCGGAGCGTGATGTTTGGTAGCCTATATGTAGCCTGTATGTATTCCAGCGCATAACCTATCCCGGTGCGAAATACGAAAATTCCAATTGCCATTTCTGTTCTGTAGTTTTGGCGTGAAAGAGTAACAAACATATATCCATCCATCCATACTTTCAAACTTTATTAGTAGGATACGATACATTAAAGGATATGTGTGAAATTTCGTGTTAAATTAAATATTTGATATCCCGCGAGATGTATATTTTTAAAAGAAAAACAACAGAATATAGTCTCAAACCGATATTTGAATTGTGATTTACATTTTACTCAAATTAATTTAATATTTCGGTTCAGTGTAATGCTGTTTCCAGAGTATATTTCAGCGCTTGTTATACCGACAATAGAATGACAGTTGCAGTTGTCGGAACAAACTAATTAATAACACTATTCAACCAAGGCTGTTCGTCACTTCTGGTGACAGTAGTGGCCGCTTTTGTTCACATTGCAAGTTTCTGTGTTGCAACTGGAAATCGTTCTAGAATAGAGAAGAATTATTCGAGAAACAAATATATTTGAATAAATATATTTGTTTCTCGAAATTAAATACACTGACACATATATATTAACTCGTTAGAGTAGTTACTTTAAACCTCATATCGTAAAGGCTCGAAGGACCAAAAATTATATAAATATATAAAAATAATATAAGCGGCCGTAGCCCAATGGCTAGGGCGTCGGACTTGTGATCTTGAGGTCGCTGGTTCGAGCCCCACCCATTGCATTGCAACAAGCATTTTAGCTTAGCATGATGGGGTGAACTCTGCTAGTATGCTTATAAATTTTTTTATTTGAGTTTTAAGTTTTTCAACTCCAATTCACAAATAATTCGAATGGTGCATCGTTATGTAACTGAAAATCGTTCTAGAGTAGAATGATTGAAGTTGCAACACAAAAACTTAGTTATTAACTTATTAGAGTGGTTGCGTTAAATCGCGTATCGAAAAACCTGGAAGGACCAAAACTTATTAAACATAATTTAGTATTCATTACACTTTTCAATTTGAGTTTTCAGATATTTACTGCTAAATATTTTGTTTAACAACTTATTTTGATCACGGGCTGATCATAATAATTAGAACATAGTGGAAACGTCTGAAATTTTTTAAGTTAATCGAATCGATATGAAATGCGCATAACATTTTAACTCAATATTTCAGTGGTCTCTTCGGCCATCTCTTCCACCTACATACAGTAACGATGTTCTTGCTAGTATATAGGTAAAATTAGTGCTCTCTCGTTCTATTATTTAAATAAGTAAAATTACCTACTTTAGTAAGTCCTGTAAGTTTCCAGCATACCTGGAAACCCTATTTGCAGATGTTATTTATTGCTCAGAAACCAACTGCGAAGTTTGTAAACGCTGTGGACCACGACGTTATATTGCTTTCATCGAGACTTGCTGTAAATCTGTAAACAAAGATTGAACATGCTATTACTAGGAGCTTTGTAGATCGAGTTTATGATGGAATACGAAGTTTAAATGTGTTTCGAGAATAAAAGGAATCTTTTTGATGTACAGAGTTGTACTACTTCAAAGAGAGAGAATCACGAAAGAATTTTGACGTGCACGGAAAGTTACTATTTAAACAATTTCATGTTAAAGTTGAGACTTAAATAAATAAATGTTTTTTATAATAAGATTATTATGCTCCAAAAAACCTTTCTAAGGGCGCTCACACAAAACCGCGATACGATGCGATACGACGCCGCATGCAGCAAATATCTACGTGCAAGCTCGCAGATATTTGCGATGCATTGCGAATTCGCAGTTTTGTGTGGGAGCCCTAAGAGCCTATTCATAGGTATGATTATAGGTTTATTCACAAATTACCACAGTCACTTTTGTTTCTAAGTTTAAATGTACTCCAAACCACGATATCTCAAGTCAAATTTAAATGGGTTACTACTCTACTCTCTACTCTACTAATAAGGATTAAGTCGTACTTATCTTAAGCCTTATAGTGAAATACGTTACTTTGGATTTAGTAGACTGATTTATTAAAGTAATATTATTGTATAAACATATTGTGTTACTTATAAAATTACTGGAAACCAGCTTTAAACCGTCAAAGGTAAACATTATATAAGTATTCGTTCATACCCTATATTTTTGCAACTCATTCTTACTTCGCGCATTAATAATAATTAATCATCTCCATAATTAAAAATCTAATGAAACGACAACTGAAAGAGTTGTTCATTTTTCTTACAAATAGTAATTAGATTAGAATTTTCCTTTGAAAGTGTTCGCCACTGGAAGAGGAATGGCATTAAAGAGCTTATTATTATAAAAAGTGGGGATGTCCTGCGCTGCGATGTTTTTTATCTGTCATCTCAACTTTTTGTCGTGTGCCAATTTGTCTCATCTAAAGTACCGTAACCGTTATAGTTATAATAAAAGAATTTTCTACTTCTTTGGACAAGGATATTTCTCTTCAAATTAGTGGGAGACTTATGTCCAACAGTGTACTGAGATAGGATGATAGATGGATGAAGAGGCAGAAATTGACGGGTAGTGGTTATAACTATGTATGCTATCCGCGTAATTGAAGTTAATGTGTTAAGCACATTAGCTAGAAATCAACATAGGTGTATTTGCATTGATCATAAATATTTATGCTGGACTTGTGTATAAAGCTTTTTTTATGAATTATATTTTGGATTCAATTGTATAGATATTTCGAATAATAAGTGAAGACGGCTATCCACTCGTGGTTAATTAAGCACATTAAATCTTAGAATATAAATGGCAATGTAAAGCCAATAGCTATATTCAGTTATAAAATGACTTAATAGCTTGAAACAAACTTACGGTTACATTGTGTAGACGTAATGATCGTATATACAATTTTCTCCTCAAACCTTTTTGGGAGTCGAAGCAGCTCGCGTCCGTAGGTTTACCCTCGAGATCCTACACGTGACTCCTGGGTGGTGCTAAACGAGCTGCACTTACTGGTGGTAGGCTTCGGCCGCGGCTAGTGACCACCCACCGAACAAAGCCACGCCGCCAAACGACTTTGTCGTGTTCCGGCGTGTTGTTTGGTGATGCCATTTGAAATTCGAGTCAGGACAGCAGCGTCCCATTGCAAACCGAACATTAAACACAAGAGAGACTAGTCGCGGAGGGTAGCGGGATCCGAGGCACGGTGCACCGCTGGCCGACCGCAGTCAGTAGGGGGCCCAATTGTGACCCAGCCACTCATGAGAGGCTGCCCCGCCAACTGTCGAAAAATCCCAGGGATGTGCCATCGTGCCGTCGAGGCGCCATCAGTACATGGTCGATATTCCCAAAATACGTACGAAGCGCTTCGAGTCCACGTTTTTTGTACGTACTGCGAAGATGTGGAACTCCTTGCCGGGGTCTATATTTTCTAAATCAAGAGTAAACCGGTTCCTTCTAGGTAAGCGTGCTCCATCCTAGGCTATTCCGATGTTAAACATCAGGCAGAGTGTAGTCAAACACTAACCTATTTGTAATAAAAATAAAAAAAAACCTAATCTTCATAAAATTACCCAACCAGTCTGAACTTTTATTCCTAATTGATGTTCTTTCACTTTTACTATCATAAGATTTCAGGCCAAACACTTATCACTCTCCGGTACAATATTAACCGTGATTGGATTCCGACAAAAGGCTACCTAATCAACCGTTACTAATCAGAAAATCATCTGCCTTTGAACGTGTATAAAGCTGATCGCTGTGCGTATCGATCTTAACGTGAAGATTGTGTTGTTAGCACTCTTTTGTTATATACAATGTAATTTGAATCCGGAGAATTTAACGAGTGAAATAGAATTACACGAGATTTTTGTAACGAACACATTTTTGCGCTTATTCTGGAGCGTCAGCTTAATTATATTGCTTTGTTTATTTATTTTTGTATTATAATTCAGAATCCGACCGGGATTTAATGAGGTGTCGTGCAATTATATTGCTCTTTTATGTTTAAATACTGATAGAGGATTATTATGTAATTTCACTGTGTAATGGCACGTTCTGTTTGTTTCAAATATATAGGTATCATGGCCGGAGGTTAAATACTTAAAGGAAGGACAAATTTTTTTTTAATAAATAATTTAAAATTTCTTGTCACATTGCTCGTTCGCATTAAATAAAATAAATAAAAACATTTTTACTAACGTAAACCAATTACTGGCACTTGTAAATCGTCAAACATTATTTTGAAAATTAATGATTATTTATTAGTCTTAAATTACAAATTGTTATTTATTTATAATGAAACACTAATAGGTATTGTCCTTTTTTGTCGGTGGAAAGCTTCCCCACTACCGTGATAAGGTATGTTGTGTACGATGATATGCCAATCACACCCCGAGGAAAACTCGAGTACACTACTAATTCGAATGCCAGTAATGTGGGCTCCAGGATCGGCAGGCGTATGACATCCAGTACAAAAGATATCGACTCCAAGTTTTGAAAAAGTTGTAAATCTGTATAGTTAATTTTAAATTATATTCCAACATTAATAATATTTATAATATAACATATTAAAAATTACTAACATAGGAGTGAATTGGTTTTTTTTTTCGGACGGACTTTTGCCCCGAAGAGTTGTTTACTACTTCACCGGGCATAAAAATTTAATCTATGATGAATTTCGGTTACGGGTAGTATGTAAGGATAAAACTTAGGTACTGATTAGGGGTTCCCTAGTGACTTTAAGGTACAGGGTTTTTATATAAAGGAAAAATTTAATGCCAGTTAACCGCTTATATTGCTACTTTGTAAAGTTACGATTTAATAAACTCTCGAGGCAGGCTCTTTAGACATTTTAAAGCTGAATAATACTAGAAAGAAAAGCATTTCATTATTTTTCTCCAAGAATAAATTATTTAAATTAGGGTTGTGAGTTGTTCCTTGCCATTTCAATTTAAATATTTAAATCTTAGTTGAATTTTATTCAACCACGAAAACTTCTAAATTTTAATTTTATATACATTCATTACTACAAAGACATAGACGATAGACTTTCGGCTGATACAACCACTTTAAAATGTTGACTTTTAGTAATTATATTTATACCATAATATATTCTCACTCTTCCTACCTCAGAAAATTTTAAACTAATTAAATTTATCTATGTATATTAAAGAAGAATCCCTATTTGTATCGGCATCACGCGTGAACCGCTTGGCCGATTCCTCTAATTCTTTTTTTGTTGTATTTGTTATTGGCAGGAGTAATTGCGCAGATAATTTGAAAATGTAAGAATATGTACTCAACCGCCATATTAATTTTTCTAATGTAACCTTAGCGCGTTTGACAATAAATGTAACCTTCTGGCGTTTGACATAACATTGTAAGGATGCGTGCTGCTCGAAGCTCGTAGCAGCTCGTAGCTTGTAGCTGCTCGTAGTTCGTAGCAGCTCGCAGTTGAGAGCTATCACGTCTAAAATTAAAGTTTAATTTAATAAAAAGTTCTAGTTAAGACAGGACACCGTATGTCGAGTCAGCTAGTACATTATATTTCTCGCATTAAAAATATTTTTCTTTGTAATTATTTTTATTTTACTAATGATTACGTTTTATCATAAAATATTATGAAAAGACTTTAATGAAGACATACATCTAACAGAGAAGACCTAAGTCTTTGCTATATTCATATAACATAATTTATTCATTTAATATATTCCAGATTACCTGTAGACACCTACATTTAAATAGACATTTTTCCGTAGATGTATAATTTAGTATGAGCTGTTATTTCCTTTTTTGACAAATGAGAACTAAATTTACAAAGGCGTACATCACGTTCTCTGCTACGTACAGGTGCCTACTTGAATAAAGTGTATGATTTTTTCATGATCCACTCTCATTCATCAAAATGCTGTCGGCGTCAAGATGGCTTATGTCCCAAAATAAGCACACATTCAAAAATGAAAAATACTAACAAAACAAACTGGACGTGTTATAAAAACCTCCGTCGAGAAATATGTCGCGCGGTGTGGTTTTCAGATTAGAATGGACCACCCCATATCTTCCTATGGGTGTCGACTAAGGGACATACACCTGATACACGTGCAGCTATCAGCTCAAGATTTTCCCATCTAACTGCTATCACCAATCCGCCTATCAAGCGTGGTGATAACAGCAATATCCCTCAACGATCCTGGTATACCAAGGTCTGTTAAAGAGGGGGCCCATGGTTACGTCAACTGCTGAGTGGATGTCAACGGGTTGATTAAGTAAAAGAAATATGTTAGTAATAAATATAAGACTAGCTATGTTAATATATAAACAAAGGTTTTTTATAAGCTATCTAACAATGAAAGTCCCGTCTTAATCTGTACTACCGTTTCAGAGATAAAGTTTTAGATTAGAAAATGTAGGTACGTGATTGCAAACATAATATTTAATTAAATTTTACTTTTTTTATTTCCAATGAAATGGAAGTTTAATAATAAAATTATTTCCTAGCTGGTAAATATTACATACAATGATTAGTATGGGCACAAAGTTTTTGGAATATTTATTCTACTTGCATTTATTCTATGTTCTGTTCGCCTGATGCCTATAAGGCGAACAGAACATAGAATAAATGCAAGTATGAAGGTGAAGTAGCAAAATCCTCGTGGCTGGTGTTTAAACCATTTGTCTAGGCTGGAGCTCTGCTGGCCTTTATGCCCGGTGAAGTAGCAAAAGTCTCGGGGCTAAATACATATGTCCGTCCGAAAAACAAAATGTAATAAGGTACAAATAAAATAAATATCATTTGAACATTGGACTATTGGATTCCCTTTCAGTTTTAGTAAAACTGAAAAATCTGCAACGTGTATCCAAACTAAAGAGTGAACGCTGCACATCAAGTTGGATTGGCACAAAAGTTGATAGTCGGAGTTTTCAACATATTTCGACATGACTAGGTCAAAATGTTGAGCTCCAAAAAAACGTTCGACATAGTTTAAATTTTTTTGACCGGTTTAATTTAAGATCATGGGATATGTGTATGTAGGAAGTGCCCGTGGCCCAATGGCTAGGGCGTCGGATGTGCGATTATGTGGTCTACGGTTCGATTCCCACCCATTGCATTACCGAAATTAACCCACTCGTAATACAACCAATTTAGCTTAGCAGAAGGGGTTGTCAAGAATACTAGTAGTGTTCAAAAAATGTGTACTACTAGTAGTGCTAATAACTTTAAAAAAAAAACTTATACGTAAAGCTGTTTTTGAAGTGACCGTTATATAAAATGGTTATTTTTAATTAATGTATTAAACATTTAAGAAGCTGTGTAAAACTTTCTTATACTTAAGTAAGAGTAGGCAAGTAAGTATATTTTAGGGTTCGGTTTATCGACATAACGAAACAGAACACTTACAGGCCTTTTTGTCCACTATTTTACTGTTACTCTTTTACTGTCTAGCTAAAACTAATCGGGTAGGTACTTACCACTGACGAAGAATCAAGGAATTCGCAGGAAATTAACAGCATACGTGAAGGAAGAAATCTAAAAACCTTTAGTTTTTGTATGGAACGTTAGTGCGCGAGTCACACTTGTCCGTGTTAAAAGAGCCATAAAAAAGGCAAGATCGTAGGTTGAAGGCCGTAAAGACAGGCGGTAAAGGGGAAACTCGGAATCCTATTACTAACATTCCACAGTATGTAAGCTTGTCTGTCTATCACCACTCATGAAACGTGATTGCTAAACAGTTAAAATTGTTACAGATGATGTATTTCTTTATAACAACAAATTGAAATCTATACTAATATTATAAAGCTGCAGTTTGTTTGTTTGCTTGTTTGAACGCGCTAATCTCAGGAACTACTGGTCCGATTTAAAAAAATATTTCAGTATTGGATAGTCCATTTATCGAGGAAGGTTATAGGCTATATTTTATTTTCAAAAAAATTAGGCTACGGGTTTGTAGGTCTTAAAAAGGTCTACAAAAAAGTCCGCGAGAGCATATATCTAACTATCATAGTTTAGTCACAATAACCGCTTTTATGTTCATAAAAAATATTAAATTGTCTGAAGAAAGACACTACGTTAAATGTATATCGTTATATTAATCCTTACCCAAATTAAGCATTATGTTATCAAGGGTATTTATGTAGAAGTAAAATACTTTTTGTTTTATTCCAATCGGACTTTTCGTTGAGAAATTATCACGAGTATAAAAACGCAAAGAATTGATACCTAATAATGAGTTATTTGCCATAATAGTTATAGCTGAAGAGTTTGTTTGCTTGAACGCGTTAATCTCAGGAACTACTGGTCCGATTTGAAAAATTCCGAATATTAATAACCGCAACCGGTAGACGGTTGAATAGTACGAAACCCTTCGTGCGCGAGTCCGACTCGCACTTGACCGGATTTTGTTTTAAGAGGACCTGAATTAATTAAAAAAGACACTGAATACTGAAGTAGCTGCTTCGAAGGAGAGTTTAAAGTTACACAGTTTTTTTATAGAATTAAAATACTGACTAATTAAATCCGATAGTTATCTTAGGATTAAGGTAATGGAAATTGAAATTTACGTGGTTTAATAGGAATTAAATATTGTTTTATTTTTCATATAGGGGTTATGGGGGCTACTAATTGATGGATAACTTCAAAGCGTATCGATCTTGATTGTACTACGAAATATCTCAACATCATTTCACTGCATATAAGCAACGACTAATACACACACTTGGTCAATATAATTATTGATAAATAAATCGCTGAACTTAAGTATTTTCTTAATCTCTGCTATATTCGACTGTGTCTACTGAATTCGATCCCCATTGTTTTGCTATAACTAGTACTAAAGGCGGCATTTGGTGGTGTTAGACGGATAACAGAGGGGACATAAAGCTGTCCGTCTTGCGTCTGATCTGCAGGTCGTATCGGTAGAACTGTCCCACCAGATTTTGAGAATTAAAGAACAGAGAGTACACCAGTGTTTGCGTACACACTTGTGCACTATAATATGTCCTGCACAGATGGCCTTCCTTAATAAAGTGGACAACTTGGCCATAATTTGTCGTTATGTGAGGTCATAGGCTATATTTTTAAGGTTTCTACGGGAACGGGATCTACGCGGGCTAAACCGCGCGGGACAGCTAGTTTTTTTATAGTTTTAGTTTAGATTACCTACTTTTAGTTGTATTCGGTTTATACCTACTTACATGTCATGTATTTATTATTTAGCGCCGTTTTTTTACCTTATAAGTGTTGTAAAATATATGAGAAAACTTCTACCAACATTTTACGGTTGGAAATTCTAAATGTGTCGGCATTAATATCAACCTTCAAATTCCAACTCTTACTGTACAAGTATTCTAACTTTTGATTAAATAAACTTTTATAAAAACCGCATGCAAAAACGGCTTAAGCTTTTGAGCACTAAGATTTTATAAATATAAAACAGGTTTCTGTAGTTTTATATTAATTTTTTGATGTGGCAGAAAGGTAGAATAGTTAAAAAAGAATACTATTTTCTCATCTCCTTAGGGATGAAGTTTAAAAATAACTGTTTCTTTAAGAATGCCTACGGCATATCAGTGGTTTAGTAGTTTACGCTGTGTAACATTATCCACATCGTCAGCTCTATTCCCAAAGACGTAAGGAAAATATTTATTATTTTTCACTAATTTGCTGTTTTACTTACAGAAGCCAGAAGGCCTTTAATATTTTTAGTATTACGAACATTATGAGCTAAAATTCCATAGACGTGGTGAAAATTCTTGCCATTGTTCACTTACGAACACATTTGAGTTGCAAATGTTCTGTATTGCTCAATTAACCTCTCGGGTCTGTTGATTTCGGGCGCCATAACAAATTCTGAATTTATAGTACCTAGGTATGTATTAGTATACTGTATGTATGTAGATAAGCGGAAGGTAGAAAGAAAATGGCTGAATGTAGGGAAAAATGTGGGACGAAGAGCTACGAGTATTAAACATTCACTTGTTTAAGTGACGGGTGATTTACGTTCCCTGTTCGTTACCGACTATGTTACATATTTATACATTATTTTATATTAAAAACAAGAGCACCGGCATATTGTTTTTTTTTACATTTTGTGGTCGTTGCCCCGGTTTTGTAGTTCTAAGTACAAGAGTTGTCAGGTTTATAAGGTAAAAGAGATATTCTAGTAGCTTATAACAATCTATGTATATTGTCAGACAAGATTACCATTTTTTTTAAATAAATATACGTCTAAATAAGTAAAAAACAGGGATTAACCCAGTTTTCGACCACTCGCTAAAATTGTAGTATTACAATTACAATATACGCGAATTTTAATACACTTTTAAGACTGTCTGACCATCATGTGGTAAAAAACTAGCGTATTGTGGCTATTAAATGGAACTTTTATGCCTTTGATCTTGGCCTAGTATGATAATTATTATAATAGTTAGATAAATTGGCTTTCACATACCAAACAAACAAACCTATTGCCTCGTGCCGCAATTACGTATTAGGAACGCTATTAAACGCTTTATTAAATCCTGCCAATGGCCAGGCTTCCTATTATTAACATGATTTGTGTACTGTATATAGGTATCTGTATTATACTAAACATATCTTCTAATACTTCTCATTATTCTTCGTTAATTTTATGTAGACATGCGCAAAATGTGTCAGTAAAAAGAAATGAATGAAGTATATCTTTTGGCTCAATGAAGTAGTCCACTGATTTAGTTCAGTACTTCATTTAGTTCAGCAAATCACAACGAATCAATGAGATATAGACATCATTTGAACTAAGTGAACTATATCACTCATTTACTTCACTAGTTCAGCTTATCGCATGTCCTTCAAACGATCATCGAATTCATTTACTTCACTAGTTCAGTTTATGAACTAGATTCATTTGAATCAATTTTCGCAGGTCTTTCAAACGATCATCGATCGTGCAATGAACTAATAACGAGAATGATTAGGTATATTGTTTCGTATTAGTTCTTTATGTTTTTTTTTTAAATTATAAGTAGGTACCTATAGCTTTCATTTAAAAGCATTAAGTTATATTGTGTACGTATTATATTGAATATAAGAATTTTAACACTGTGAACTAAATGGACTAAACTGAACTATTGAAGTATATGAATCTGCACTGAACGAAAGAGATACAGAGTGATTCCAACTGAAGTACTTTAATTGAAGGATTCATTCGCGAACTACACATCTCTAATTTTATGACATGTTTTTAAAAAGCTAATCAGTTTACGCTCTTGAGAATTTTATATAGAGGTAGAGTATTTTACATATATATGTATATTTTTTCCCAATGAAACTTAAAAAACATCCAAATTAAAAGATCCAATTTGGACTGAATCTCGAGCCTACTGAACGGATTTGGCTGAAACTTTGCACAGGTATAGTTTATATATGCTGGATTAACATATAGGTTACAAAACATCACACTGCGACCCACTGGAGCAGTGATACAATTAATTTTAGTATGCAGTATGCTTTTCCAAATAACTAGTTCAAATTCATATCTAATTTGTCTAGTTTGGCGATTATTTTACTTATCCCAAAATATACATCGTGTTATCGTGTCGCGTGATAATTACAGTAGGCTTTCATATTATTATCTTTATTAGGCAGTTTAGAGGCTCAATAAAACGAAATGTAATTCCAACTATCCATAATATTATCTTAGACTTTTATCGTGTCCAGAACTAATGGATAAACTAAGTTACTCTAATATGGCTGTGATTTTATCTGTGGCTGTTATTACACAATTGGATTGTTTCCGGAACATATCTAGAGCTCAAAGGCGTAAGGTCAGATGTGCAATTATACGTCAGAAACATAACGTCGTATGCGCCTTTATCGTAAACTGGCACTTACAACCAAATGCTTCTGAGAATATAGTACTTCCGTCCGTATGCTTCTGAGTTTTGGATGTGCTATACAAAGATTTGTATGGTTTATGTTCTGAGATGTATTTTGACACACGAAGGCTTGTCTTATTGCTGATGCTATCTACATAAGCCAGATATTCTACAAAACATTAGTAAAAGTTTACTTAATGTATTCACTTAATGCATCTCCAAAACGGTAGTAGGTACCGATTTAGTTGGTAGCATTATGGAGTACTCGAGCTTCTTTTGTGTGCCATTTTTTCCCGAAAATAACATTTTTCCTATTTTACGCTGATGAAGTAGCGGGCAGCAGCTTATGGTCGTTATAAAAACACTAGGCCCGCGGTTTCACCCGCGTCACTCTGCTCCAGTGGGTCGGAGCGGAATATGTTGTAACCTATATGTTAATCCAGCTTACAAACTATCTGAGTGAAAACTTTCAGCCTTTTGCGTGAAAGAGTAACAACTAACAAACATACGTTACTTACATCTAACACATACAAACTTTTGCATTTATAATAGTATAGTTAGTAGGATATGGCGGAGAAACTTTTTACTAAGAAAGCGACACCATTTTGGCACTAAGCAAAATTGAATCTGTTAAGGCGGAACTAAATACGATTTTACTTCCTACACAACATTTCCTAAACGATGTTCATTAGTGCGTACGTGCCTCGTATCCGAAACTTGATTTAAAGCGAAACTGAGAAGTTCAGAACTCGCCTTGTAAATAGTCGTTAAAGACTACATGCGAAACTGTCGGGTTTCTTACTAATTAACAGAGAATAGACACATCATTCAAAAGCGGCCGTAGCCCAATGGCTAGGGCGTTGGACATGTGATCATGTGGTCGCCGCTTCGATGCACCCTTTGCACTACCGACGTAAAACCTCTCATAGCATAAACAGTGTAGTACACCACTCGTACTAAAGTACGAGTGAATAACATGAATACTAGTAGTGTGCAACAACTCTGCAAGGAATCTTTAAAATCTTAAAAATGGTAGAATGGTGTAATCATATAACCTAAACACAGCACAGATTTGCAAAGTATAAGGGTCATTTGACTCATTTGTCAGGGGACAAATTAGAAAAAAAAGCTCTTAATGATTGAAAACACGTACAAATTCGGTAAGGTTTAGAAGAAGTTAGCAAAGAATTATGCAGACGAAAATCTCAATTTTGCTTTATACTGTTTAGAAACTAAGAGGATTATGCAAGCGTACACTCATGCAACAACAATGTTTGTGGACATGTGTAATTCTGGGACATTCAGTTAAATTAAGTTGAGCTTCCTGAATAGCAGAACTAGATTAGTTGTTCTGAATTGCTCTATACTTAATGATGACTTGAATCCTGTGTGGTTTCCGGCTAAGAATAGACCACCCCATTTTTTTCGGACGGTCATATGTAGTGAGGCCCGAGGCTTTTGCTTCTTCACTGGGCATAAAGGCGAACAGAGCTCCAGCCTATATAATATGATCTTAACACTACAAACTAAGCAACCTGCGCAAGAGGGCGTCCCCTGTGGGACTTTGACCTCGGCTCAGGTCGGTCGCTGACGGTGAGATTAAGGGGATTATGGCCTTTAATTTGTTTTTTGAGGAGTTTTGTGCAACTTTCGCCCTGTTTTACACTTCGCGGCCCTCTCGGACTTAGGGTTTACGAGTGCATCGGAAGATTCTTAGCAAACTATTGGTCGGTAGGTTACGGGGGGCAACCCATGCGTGTCATAAAAGGCGACTAAGGGACATACTCCTGATGGAAGGGCAGCAGCAAAATTAGCTTAAGCATAGTCACCATCTTTCTGCGATCACCAATACGCCTGTGGTGATTATGAAGCTTTTGGTCTGATTCGAAGATAGAATTCTTCAAGACCAGAAGCTCATGGGATTTGTACGTTCAAGCAAACAATCAAACTGTTAAAATCCTCCGTGCCTCCGAAATCACGTTAATCCGTTGATCCCGATTATTATAACATCCTCTATAATAATCGGATGTCAAGGAACGGGCAGCAACGTATCCTTGTGTGGTACATCATAATACTGCGGTCACCAGCCCGCCCGCCAAGCGTGATGACTATGGCAAATACCCTCCCTCGGGTTACCCTATTCGGCAGTGGACATTATACGGGCTGATGATGATGATGAATAAAAAAAATGGTTTAATAATGTTTTTGCTATTACTCATAACAAAATATTCAAACAACAACCACGTTAACTTAATCTCAATATATTTAATGCAACGTAAATGATTTTCATCGCTGCAGTATTTATTTAAATAAATATTGTTATTTCAACGGCTATAAAATCAAATTGGCTTACAGCATTTAAACGAATTGCCGAATTTCATAAATATTCTAGCCCTGCAGGTAAACTGCAAAAGTTTATTGCAGTTTTAAAACTAAATCATCGCAAAATAAACGATGGTTTATTTTACGAAAGTTAACCTAAAATATTAGCATTGTTTTTGTTAGTACCTATATATCTTTTCAATACGAACAATTGTGTTAATTGTCGTTTTTAATATTCGCTTTTATTGTTGTAAACGTTAAATGATTCTAGTTTAGTTAATCGGGAATTATTCGCTACTCTTTTATTTATTTATACTTTATTGTACACATGAAAACAAGTTATGAAAGTTCAACAATTAAAGATGATGTACAATGGCGAGCTTAACTCACATAAATAGTAATATAAAATCTCCAGAAGTAGTCATTTTTTCTAAGAATTTCTTCGAAACACTTCTTTGGTGTTGAAAGAATGAGAAAGTTACAATCAAACGAAACATTTCTAAGTTTTAACGAACACCAATTATTAATTATTCTTTGTGTAAATGAAGGACATTTTAATAGGTATCTCACATTTACCCTCTTAACGGATTTATTAATCTCCCAGCTAATTAATGTAATAATTTGCCCATTACGTTGTAGAAAGGTTACGGTATAAAAATGCAATAAATTCTTAAAACGGTCTCAGGTATTTGGCCAATAGCCAACGGAATGCTGTCTTCAAAATGAGTTGGTAATACATTGTTGACATAGAATTTACTCCTTTCTTAGGTTCCAAGGAGATGTGTACAAAGTGTATTGCTTAGCCACATGGTCCCATATATCAACTCCAGGGTTATCCATAACCACTTGTGACAACAACCGTACATCGTCCACTTAAGGTTTTGTTGCCCCAACTGTTTTCCTTTTCTGTACTAAAAATAACTCACTCATTTTGTAAAAGGTTTTGTAGTATATATCTTGGTCGGTAAAATTAATAACTACATTAACACAATGTTTTCAAATACCCAGTTCTTTTTCCTCAGATGGATTAATCAGTAGAATTGTATGAAAGCATTAGGTATTTATTATCTGTAGGCGAGCGAGTAGACTTTATTTGCAGAGCAAATAAAATAAAAAAACGAAAACGGTTTAATGGAATCTATATGAAGAAAAAATACGAAAAAACGTGAAGCAAAAATGCAGACGATTTTTAGGAAAATTGCGCCGGCGGAGGAAATTTCAATTTTCGCACTCTTACAGTTTTTATAGAGAAGGAGTGTAGAAAGCTTATTCATTTTTTATTATTTACTATAGTATAATTATTATTAAACCAAATCTCAACGTAAAACAACATAGAGATTATCAATCACCAAATGTCAATAACGTATGTATAAATAAAACAGAATAAACTTCGTTAATATTATTAAAAAATGCACACGTGCGTCATCCAGCCAGTCACTACCATTATTTGTGTATATCAAAATCACCATGTTTGTTAATGCCTCAGTTTTAGGTGGAAGCGTGCTAAAACGAGTAAGATACTATTATCGCAAGCTACATTGATTTATCTAACCACTACAAGCGTTCCCGCAGTCTAATGGTTTTAGTTTAATAGGATAGTAATCCCACCAGCAGTATTCGTTTTGATACAACCAATGTGTCACAAGCTAAGCCTTAGATACTAATAAAATTTGCATAAGGCGCGCTCCGCAAACGACGCCGTCACTTGAAATGGCGAACCACTCTTTTGCAAGTTTTATCAGTTTTAATCTCAGGAGGAAACATTTTTAGCCTACCTCTGAGAACTACCTTTGTCGAGTAAACTTTATTTCAACAAAGTGGTTTAAGACCACTTGGGATCCTATGAGTGCAACTAACCCAACCGCTATTTTAACGAAGCACTGTGCGGTGATATTATAACGTAAAAGATTTATGTAGTTGGCAATAAACTTTTGTATGGTTAATTTGGGTAAAAATCTTTATTATGAATACGAAGTATTTGGAGTCATGGACTTACTTTTTCAGAATTTTCGTTTTGGATAACGGAACGGAGCACAGGAACAATGTAGTGAGTTCAAATCTAATTATATTACTTTTAGTAGGTAATGCTAAAATAATTGGATTGCTCTTTTTGGCACACGTGGTAAACTTTTGGCGTTTGTTAATCAAGTTTATTTTTTCTAATGGCAATTAAAAAAAATGCATGCTACACCTTGTGTAAGCTATGAGTGTGTGAAATTTCATACTCCTCCGTCCGTTCAATTCTCGTAAAAAGTTTTTCCTTCACCTTTAAATATATAGATTCTTATTGAAATATCTTTATACATACATATATTGTATCGAGTTTCCATGTCTATTCCCATTTTATATTCTACGATGCCCACTGGCTTTAAAAACACCCTTTCTTGTTCCCGTAAAGTATTCTTTTATTCAGGTGCTTCTAAAACATCGTGAATTTTAGAAAACCTGCAAACCCTTTCTGCTTCCGACGTAAATATCGTGTCTTCTAAATTCTAAATCTTTTATCTCCGCTTCATTACTACGTATTACGTTGCAATTGAAAGAAAACGGATCACAAAATTGCTTTTTTGATCTTGGCTAAATTACTCGTAGTCGTTCTGGTTTGTGCAACTAGTTTTTAGGATTCTTTAGGAATCCTTCTGTAGCGTAGCGGTATTTAGCTCGCTTTAAATGTCGGAGGTCGTTTTTGATCCCCACGCCGGACAGGTAATCTTTATGTAAATTCTAAGACTTCCCTACGTGCGGGAGTTGGACTCGCACTTGGCCAACATTTTTATCTATCGTATTTCAAATTTATATCTCAAATGACTAGAGATTTGATACACTGATATGAAATTGAAATACGAATTTAAATTAATTTCGGATGCTTATCGAAGTGTACAGGATAGAATCGGCAGGGCCCATGATCTCTTACTTTTGGCTTGAATCCAAATACTGTCAGTTTTCTAGTAACTTCCGCGTATTTATCTTTATAACCTGTATGTGAATGGTACATCGTGCCAATACATTTATATTCCAAATAGCCTTTCTCTGGGAGAATAAATATTGTTGATATTCTTCACAATTTTAGAGGGGAATGTCATATTTTATTGATAAAGTGTCGACGTTATGATTTACACTGATAAATTTAGTATGTCCTTAGAGAATTTTCAAAGAACACGTCTCCGTGCCAATATAAATATACCTAATAGTACCTATTGTTTTCAAATTATTGTAAAGTATGTAGAAGTAAATTATATTCTATTTCTAGTTGCCCCGCACGGTTTCACCCGCCTATGGATATTGAATTACAGTTGCACGCCTACGCCTCCTTGCATACACCGCCGTAAATTAATGATGTCAACCGATGCATCTGTGTTAAACGATATTTGCAGCGCCCGTTTTATCAATCGCTGACAGTTATGTGAACCATCTAACAGTTATGTCAAACATGTGACAATTATGTCAAACATCTGATAGTTATGTCAATTACATTAGAAAAATAAAGTTGTATTTAAGTTTTCCAAATTTTTCTAATGTTCCGCTAAACTTTCCTATATTTTTCTTTATAAATATCTCCTTCTGACAATAATAAACATATCAAAGAAAGAATGAGCATAGTTGGTCTTTTTTAAATTGGTCGTTTTTTATATATGTTTAATATGTACAAATTATCCTTTTTATGTTTCCTTGTCGCTCTACCTACCGTGTGACATTAAAGTATATTTTGGCAGGCGTATAATGTGCGTCAATGCAATTCAAAAAGCAATTTGGCCAGTACTTATACTCAGAGGGTACTACGAGAGGCAATATCAGGAGATTAATGACAATAGAACGGGTTGTGAAATAATAACTACTGTTTCAGTTCTTCACTTGGAAAATTAATTTCCTCTTCATTTTATGATGGTTAAGCAAGCTACTTTGTACCTAATTTTAGATTGTGATGAGGGCCAGTCGAGATGGGCAATACTGGTTATATTTTTTTATTTTTTGTAGTTTAGTGTGCGTCTAAAGTGGCACGTTAAAAACTACAACAACAAAACACGTTATAAACAGGTCAGATTAATATTTTGAAATGCATGTTTGTTACGAATAAAATTGAAAACTACTGAACGGATGTTTTATACTTTGACTAGCAGAATGACATTGACATTACGCCTGAGTAACATAGGCTATCCTATCCTACTAATGTAATAAACGCGAAAGTTTGTAAGTATGTATGGATGGATGGATGTTTGTTACTCTTTCACGCCAAAACTACTGAACGGAATTGGCTTTGCACCGGTATAGGTTGTACGCTGGATAGGCTACAAAACATCACGCCCCAATCCACTGGAGCAGACTAACGCGGGTAAAACCGCAGCATTTATAATGAAGTTACCATGGTGTGGCCGAAATCGCGCGCGGAAAGTTTGAAGTAAATATTAAAACCAGTATTGTAAATCTAATATGTAGGTACCAAATATTTGTGAATACTTCGGCTCTTACAGCGAGGTTTCTTTTTTTTTCGGAAGGTCTTACTTATTTAGCCACTAGGCTTTTGCTACACTTCAGCCTTAATAAATGGTTTAAAAACTACAAACTAAGCAACCTCCGCAAGTGGGCGCCCCATGTGGGGCTAGGACCTCGGCTCAGGGCGGTCGCTGGCGATGCCTTAGTGCGCAGTTCGACACATTTAACGCAAGCGAAGTTATATTGTGATAGGTGTGGCCCTAATATTACGTATACAGTGAAAAACGAAAAGAAATTGGTAGTTTTTTTGTTTAATTTTCCACCAATATAAAGCTTCACTGTGCAGGAGTAACAGGCATACCTATTATAAAACGTAAAATTCCCGGGTAGCTCGGGAATTTTCTAGCTACATTTCACAAAAACAATTCCTATATGTATGTAGGTCTCTCACGTTTGTCAGGAAGCTGTTACAGATGCTAACGATATAAAATAAATGTCTAGCATACAGTGTAGCTTTACAATGTAACGATTTGTCAACATTCGCCACTATATTACTTACTCGCTAGCTCTGTGACACAGCAATTTGTTTTATTTAGATATCGATTGGAATTCTATAATAATAGGTTGTTAGTTAGAAACTGATTTATTTGTTGGTCAAAGTTTTGTTCCATTTATCAAAAACAAATGACGGTTGATGAGTCTGCGAAATTGTTCCTGGTTTAACATATTGGTTTGTCATTTAAAATAAAACATTGAAGGGAAAGGTTAAATATAAAATCTATTGAAAGTAAACACTTCATTATGATGATATGATGTATTTTATCTATATAGGAAGTGTTGTGTTTTTGTACATAATGGTAATATTATCGAGTTTCCCTTTTGTTTATTAATGTTATATTATCTTTGAATATTCATAATTAATTTCATCTCCCATATAATTTATATGTTATTTAGATGTTGTTGAATTGTAGTTTTTGTATAAATGGGCGACAAATATAAGTTACTTATGTATTTTTACGCTTTCTTATACTTTGACAGAATTGAAGAGAAAAACATGTTGCGACGACCCGGAACAAATTGGGATAAAGGCAGAGAGATGATGATAACTTCTGCCTTAAATGAATAATCTCATTTCTGGATAAAAAATCTTTTTGCACCATTGCACTAGTTAAATACTAATAATAATTAATGACTTCTAAATCCCTAAAGCGTTTTAGAGATGGTATAATCCACTTTACAGCGTGAGGTTGCTTTTCGACGCGTGTAACTAAAACCCGCTTGTGTAACTGGAACTCTTGAAAAAAAAAATGCAATTTTATACACTTTCGCATATTTGAAAATGAATCTCTATATCCCTTGGTCACAGTATCACGCGTGAACTGCTGCACCGATTTCGCTTAAATTCGTTTCGTTGTTGAGTTTCTTATTGTTAGGAAAAGGTTCTTATTAAAGAAAAGACAAAGAAAATTGCGAGGAATATTTATACATTTAAGAATACTTAACCCCCATAATAAATATTACTTTACAAATTTTCTTACTAATGTAACGTTAGCGGTTTTGACATTATAAACTTTTATAATGTCATCTTATGGTGTTTGACATAACATTGACAGAATGCGTGCTCCATTTAGTGCACATCACGGTTAGATCAGAGCTATTAGGCCTCATATTAAAAATTCAATTCTATAAAGAGTTTTAGTTAAGACAGGACAGCAGGACAGTAAAGTTTCGAGCCCAGAAGCATAAGGTATTATACGTCAGAAACATTCGTCGTATGTGCATTTATCTTAAACATGCACTTATGACCAAATACTTCCGATGTTTAAAAATACATTCGACCTTACGTTTCTGAGATATATAAAACCACAATTTTATCGAGACATTTTAAATTTCCACAACACGTTCAAACGCTATAATTTTTATATTCTCAGTGTGCTAAAACGTTTTGATACAAATATTTGCACGGATTTCACTTAGCAAGTAAAGTTTGTTCACACAGCACTGTTCTTCAACAGTTTCAGGTTTTAAGTGCCCCACATACGGGCCACGAACAAACTGACTCACTATATGTGTAGATAGTTAATATGTTAGCGCAGTGTTCCTCAAAGATTGCTTGGCTCTGGTTAGTTTCATACATTTTCTTTGTAACGCACTCAAGAGAGCAAAGTAGAGCGACAGATGCACAATCAACAATCCCTCAATCTCTCAAGCGACCGCCGTGAGCCGAGGTCCCACAGGGGACGCCCACTTGCGCACGTTGCTTAGTTTGTAGTGTTTAAACCATTTATCTAGGCTGGTGCTCTGTTCGCCTTTGTGCCCGGTGAAGTAGCATAAACAGTCAGACAGACGAGACAGATAGACAGACTATTCATTTTATTGTGTCTTTGTTATAAGTGGATTTAATCATAGGCATTTTTTATTACTTTTTATAAATTAACTTAAATTTCATTTTAATAATTTAACCAAGATTACGTAAAACGAAGAATGCAACGAAGAGCCTATTATTGTTTTGCTAGTTCTTTTTATTTTGGTTTTTTGGATTCTGCATGTGTCGGCTTGACCTATCAAGAAATGTATGTATAGAGTTCAAATTTGTAACCAAAGGCATACATTGCGCATAGCCACTGCCAAAGAAGTCCTAAAATTCAGAATTTCATTTTCGAGACTCAGTACCAGGTAGCAGGTCACTAAATGGGATTCTCTGTGTGTACTTTGTTGCAGTGTTGCTAGTTGCCAAGTGTCCCGAAGCCCCGGTTCATGCGGAATGCGAATAAATGCTTTTTCTTAATCCTACGTTTGTACCGAGCTAATGAGGCGCTTTTCAACTAAACTTTGCGTTATTTAGTCGACTTATGTATTTCGCTTCGTGAGCTTTTTGTGTATTAAGCTTTTCATTTGTTTTTATTGGTATTGAAAGCTTTTCATTTTAAATAACGGTTAATTTTATGTTGTTCCTTTTTTGAAATGTAGTTCTATAAACTTTTGATAGCAATCTTGGATTAAGAAATGGCACGAAACAAAAATATTTGGTACACTGTCTATTTTAAATTTTAGTAGGTATATTATTTATTTGTAATTTTTTATGTAACCTTTTTATTGACAGTTTCAGCAAAAGTGAAAACGAAAAAGTTAAGTTTTTTTTTTGTTTCGATAGACCATGGTACGACACCCTCCGTGTGAAAGTCCGACGTGCACTTGGCCAGTTTTTACTTATTAATACAAATATATGCCCTACTTCTTCTCAGAACAGCACCTATCATTCTAAATTCGAACAAAATAATATAAGTGCGTAACAAGAAATATGTTTTGACTAATAGTAAAGTTTAATATTATATTAAAATATTAGATTTTGAAGAGGCCGTAGCCCAATGGCTTGGGCGTCGGACTTGCGATCTTGTCGCCGGTCCGATCGCCACCCATTGCACTACCGACCTGAACCCAATCGTTACACAAGCATTTTAGCTTAGCATGGGGTTAACAAGAATACTTCAAAAACTTTGCTAGTAAGCTTTATAAAAAAAATATACTATAGATACATATTTTACACATATCGTAATATGTCTCCTATTCTTGATACGAACATTAAGTTAGAATACGCCTTCATAACTTATTTAAGTGTTATTCGATCGTCATAAAAGTAATGGGATATCGAATGTCCAATCATTTCCGAACGCATCAACTAGAAATGTTGTATTAATATGATATCTAAGTATGCTGTTATCCTTAAAAAGAAATAATATCGTCGGTGAGACTGCAATACCGTAATGTGTAATTTCATTCAGTTGCTAATAAGGTGTAATTTCATTCGTCAAGAAATATATTCGTAAGTTTTGTACTCAGACCAAATAAAAAGTAAAGTTCGCGGCGAGTAACGCCCAGAAACGGTTAAAACTCTTCCTTGGCGTGCACAGTCAACAAAAGAGATAGGTTTACACCATCAGTATCTCATAATGTTAATAAATATGTTTATGTTAGTACGACAGCCGGTAATTCTATATGGGCGAAGAGTTTGCTGCTAGCTGTGTACAAATGCACATAATAGTAAACTCTTCTCATAAACGTGTACTTATAAATTTAAAACGCTTTTCTCAATATGTAAACCTATCTCTTTTGTTGACTGAAACTACATACATACCTATAGGTATAGGTATGCGTGTGTGTGCACACACGCATACCAAAACTATGCCTTACTCTGCCTCTGCCTTTGTCAGTATATCTGTCGCAGCGTCAGGTGCTTTATTAAATACGGCTTCGTGTTGCACAACACAGTTTATTTTTTACACTGGAACCCTTAATAAATTTCTCCTTGAAACTTGCTAACAATACAAGTCGTATGCATTTAATACTTTACTTTCTTTTACACAACAAACTTTTTTTCATCCTTACATCATCTACAATTTTCTGACGTTTTCTCTACGGTTCTCCAGTTTAACTTTAACGAATTGACCTATTTTCAATTGAACATCCTCGGTTTAAACTTAATGCCACTCGTGTTCCTCGTGTACTAATGCTCCGAAATTTTAGAAGCAAGGGATTCGGAATATGACACGAATAAGCTTCAACCTTGTGTATAGAACTTGTGAAGCTAACTTTTTAGATTTTATATAAGCTGTATTATTGTTTTAAATAAGCCAGTTTTTCCGCATAGATTTCGATTCCTCAATACAAACTTTGAACCTCCTTTCGTTCCTATCGCCGAAATTTTAAAACCATAAACCTTGCGTTCCTTTAGTATACGCTTTCAAATGTCAAATTTCTGAGTCTGCGGTAGACTGTGCGTTGGATGCATTTCAATCAGTCAGTCACTAAGTCATAATGCTAGAGCTCTGCTTGACTTTATGTCTGGAGAAATAGCAAAAGCCTCGTGGCTAATGGTAATGGGTATTTATTATTTACCTACCTAACCTACAATTAACCTACAAATTAAACTAAAAATATTTAAACTATTTGATAAAAATTACAAGATTTATTACAGTAACTTTTTACTACAAAAATAACCTCTCATCTATACTAATATTATAAAGCTGCAGAGTTTGTTTGTTTGTTTGAACGCGCTAATCTCAGGAACTACTGGTCCGATTTCAAAAATTATTTCATTGTTAAATAGTCCATTTATCGAGGAAGGTTATAGGCTATATTATATTTTCAAAAAAATTAGGATACCGTAAGAAAATTGCGATTTTGTAACCCAAGGTGTAAAATCAAAAACCTATTTATGCGAGTGCTGCAAAAACTATTGACAATAGAACAAAATGATGTACTACGGGTTTGTAGATCTTATTAAGATCAACAAAAAAGTCCGCGAGAGCACATATCTAACTATCATAGTTTAGTCACAATAACCGCTTTTATGTTCATAAAAAATATTAAATCGTCTGAAGAAAGCAACGTACGTTAAACGTGTATCGTAATATTAATCCTTATCCAAATTAAGCATTATGTTATCAAGGGTATTTATCTAGAAGTAAAATACTTTTTGTTTTATTCCAATCGGACATTTCGTTGAGAAATTATTACGAGTATAAAAACGCAAAGAATTGTTACCTAATAAGGAGTTATTGTAGATAAAGCTGAAGAGTTTGGACGCGCTAATCTCAGCAACTACTGGTCCGATTTGAAAAATTCTTTCAGTTTTAGATAGCCCATTTATCGGGGAAGGCTACAAGCTATATTTTATTATAAAGTTTCTACGGGAACGGGAGTTACGCGGGTGAAACCGCGCGCGGCAAGCTAGTCTAGTATAAATTCGTTGTTATGTATCTTGCAACACTATTTTGAGACGGGGCGCGCTAAGTAGAAGTGTTTCTATTGTGCGGAAACCTTTGCATAGCCAACATAAGTGAGAAACCAAGTTTGTGCATGTATTCCTATAATACACTGGTGGCACTGGTTATCGTTTCTAGGTTTCTTTGTTGCCTGAAAAATGTGTCAATGAAATTGATACGCATTATTACGTACCTTATTATTTTATTGACAATAATACGTCCATATTCATTATCTATACTATTATTATAAACAGGGTTTTTTTTTGTATGTTTGTGTCAAGTAACTCAAAAACTACTGAACGGATTTCGATAATTCATAATTATTAGAATAATTTCATCATTAGAATGCTACATTATCCCTGAGTAACATAGGCTTTAAAAGTCCACCCGTGCGAATCCGGGGTGGGCAGCTAGTTGTCAATAAGTAATATAAATGCTTACTCAATATGAACTGTTTTAGAATATATTTTCTGTTCCTTGATGGGTCCCCATTACGCCTCATATTTAACTATCTTGGATTAATGGTGACCCAAGGAGGATTGGAGCATTGGCTCGTACAAATGTTCTTATGTATTTTATTCATACGATTTCTACTTTTTTAAGCCAAAATATGTTTTGACTATTTACAAATACCTGTAACGGTTTACGTGAATATAAACTTTTTTTATTTAGTTTTATGGCAGTATCGCTAAAAAAGGTGAACTACTGTACAGATTAAAAAACTATTTTAAATCGGTACAGTAGTTCCGAAGCACATTCAATGCAAACAAACAAACAATCAAATTTTTCCTCTAAATAATATTATTATAGATGTCTTATGTTGTAGCTACAAAACAATGAACCGTAAAAATCAATGAAGAAAATTGAATAATTTACGAAAACGTTTGTAACAACAGTTTCAGATGTACGAGACTTCGTGTAGCCTACATAATGTAATCACATGAATTCTATTCAATAAAGTACCTACTTCTATATACACATAGGTGCTAATATTGTTTGCTAAGGTCACATTGTTGAAGTTGGAAAGCGTACATAAAAACATGTTTTGGTTACTCAACGCACTTAGGTTATTTACTTAACCCGATGCGGGTATTTTGCTACCCAAGTTGAGCTCCACACCTATTGTTTAGTATAGTATCATGTTTTCTCGGATGCTATAAATCGCAACGATTGTTAGGTTAGGCAATCTCGTATGAGAGTCGTCAATAGACCGTTCTTCTTATTTGTGTAGAACAAGGTCAAAGAAGAGATTAAGATTGTATCAACAGAAAGATACAATTATTTTAGATAAAGCTTATTGGACAATGGAGATAGGAGAAGGATTGTCGGTGCCTGTGATCATATCCTCTTTATATCTACCTTTTCTTTACTTCAGTGGCACCCTGGGTCGTGGTCCTAAACCCCATAAGGGTGCCCTCAGGTGTGTGCCACTTAGATATAATGTGACCACTTGCAATTTGGATGCGGTTTTAATTTCTTCTTATAATAATAATGATTGGTTAATTGCAAAAAATGCCATAGGACAGACGGACGGACTACGCAATCTGTATATTTGCTATTGCCTACCTACTACTGTAAGTTACCTAGTCGGATATTTTATAGAGTAAGAATTATCTGTTAGTTATAGGATTGTTTTTTTTTTTTTTAATTAATTTATCTTCTAACATTGTAATTCTGACAAGTGCAAGTGTATGTAAATACCTAAGTGCTGAATAAAATTCATTATTTCATTATTGATTTTGTTATTTGTGGCTTAATGTATGCCGACTAGATTCCTTTAGAAGATGGGAAGTTATTGATTCTGTGATATGGTTCGTCGACATTAAACAATACATGCAAGTTGATGCTGTTCTGTCTGTATTCGCTAACAAGTCGTGAACTGTTGGATTGATTTGCTTAAAATAGCACGTTTTATATAATTGACTAGTGAAAAGGTAAACAACTTCGCCTTTCTAAATGTAATAATAAGTTAAGCTTCTTCCTTACCTTTACACCTCTTACTTACTCGTTTTAATTATTCTGAAAACTAATGTCCGAATGAAGCGATTGGATTATTTAAGATATTTTTGTAGACAAATATGTAATTTAAATTTAGTGCAGATGGAGTTTTATACATTACTTATTTCTACGTCACAAAGAATCAGTGAATAAGACTATAATATTCGAATTTTCTATTGTTATTTATTAAGTACATATATTAAGAAGATCTTGTGATCATCTTTGTTAAATCATTATTCTTAATTAATACAAGAATCGTTTTAAAAAGAATGATTGAAGACACCTTTGATATCTCAAAACGAATTTTCCAAAGAAATTGAGTGTCTGCGAAGTAATGAAACTATCTAGAAAGTTCTCACAGAGTCGTTTATATCAACTTTTGAATTTGCATGAGTTATATGTTCAGTTTTGATCTTACTCACACCAAAAGTTTTACTGAGTCCTTTCATAATTTATGTACTTGTGAAATTGACTTTGCGATCGACATGTTTACATATTAGTGTAAGAATAAATAAATATTTCGAAACCTTAACCGTATTCTTTTCTAACCTATACGGTTCGAAAATACAATGTTAGTAAGTCGACTCCAATAATAATAATATAATGTTGTATGTGATTAATGAATACCCGCATAATAAATAACCAAACGCCATCTTGTCTTTGTATGTTATTATGTCAAATGCATTTCATTGCAAGTTTCAATTTTATTATTACTACCCTAACCTGCCTACCCTACCCTTCTAGAATGAACTCACAATATTTTGGGCAAAATTTCAACTAAGTTGTCACCTAAATCTAAATTGCTTCATTGCGCTATTTTTAGTGAAAATACAGCAACAATTTCTGTTAGCATTTGGAGAAGAAAAATATACATTTCATTTGCTGGCAGTTTTGGAGTAAAAATGTATTAAAAACTATGCTTTTGCCACCTATTATGCTTATTTATATGAATAAAGCGCTTTACTGTTTAAGGCGTCAATCATGATGTTGCGACTGACGCTGCCAAATATCAATGACTGCCCTTATGGCTGTGTGTGTTCTAGGTTCGATTTCTACCCGTATCAACTATTTGTTTTAACCACAGATAGTTCTACTGAGTCTGACGACATTTTACAGAAATGTATTTACTTAGTGCGGAAGTTTAATGTGTTAAAAAAAAAAAACAAAAAATATATATTAAATATACTTTTTTTTACCTCGGTAATATGATTATTAATCTCACAAAGTTAATTCCTGAAATATTATTTTTTCTCACAAATTGAATTCATTATCACCTTTTACCATCGCGTAATTATGTTACAGGAAATATAATATCGCTAATTAAATTATTCTCTTGTATGTTTTATGAAATTTCTAAAGCTGATCACGTACAGAAAGTTATAATTTTCTACATAATTAGAAGGTGTCATAATGTAGGTGCTTTATTATCTTGAATTGTACTTTTGTTTCAAATTTTTTGTTGATAATTTCAAAACAAAGTTGGCGCAGAACATTTTTATTTCTTCGCTTAACGATGTTTAATTATCTGTAGTCATTGAATAATATAATCAGCCCGTATAACGTCCACTGCTGAACATGGGACTCCTCCCGAGGAAAGAGTTTTGCCTTGTTATAGACGATGTTATCAATGTGACGGGATCAACGGCTTGACGTGCTTTTCGAGGCACGGAGGGTAGTCCTAACCAACCAGTCCTAGAAATAAATTTAGAAGCAGAAAATTCTTAAGCAGACAAGGTAAAGTTATCTATCGTTGTATATGTAGAGAAATACGAGGACTTTGTAATAGTATCACGTGATATAACTCGCAAGTAAAGTTACTCCAGCAAATATGCAAAGCTGCATTGAAATCTTTATGATTTCGAGAACTCACTAAAACTTATATTATTTCTTTCATTTTGTCTGAATAAGGAAGGTGCTTTGAAATCACAACTGGCTACGTTTTCCCAAGAAGAATATTTTTTATTTCCTTTTCTTTATTAAAAGTGAAGGACATGACTAACTATCACATCCTCTTTATTTTCTTGGAAGTGGAATAGTCTTGAGGCGGAGTGACTTTAAGTGCACAAAGAATATACTTTTAAAGCAATCGTTATTGCATATTCCATTTCTGCATAATATTTTCTTGAATTGGAAAATACACTTTAGGATTTCGTTCCTCGAAATAACGGCACCGTTATAGAATCAGTCTGTCAATCAGATGGCATCTATCATGCAAGCGGCCATAGCCCAATGGCTAGGGCGTCGGACTTGTGATCTTGAGGTCGTTGGTTCGAACGCCACCCACTGCACTACCGACGTGAACCCACTCGTAACACAAGCATTAAAGCATAGCACGAGGGGTTAAAAAGAATACTAGTAGACTGCAAAACTCTGCTAGTAATCTACAAAAAAAAAACTATTTACATACAGGCTAGAGACGTGTGATGGAAGAGTGATAAATTCCGACGATTTGGGATCTGCCGTGGTCGAAACGTCTAGGCTTTAGGGTTAACCTAAGAAGCAGGTTCGTATCCTGCAATAATTTAATTACTCTCAATTTAAGAAACTATTACGTACTTCCCATTGTCCTAGAATCGTGAAGTATGGCAAGAGTCTAGGTCTCAGAACATAAATGAAGGGAAAAAATTTAGAAACTGTTAATAGGTATATTGTTGTACTAAAAATACGTTTTGGTGAAACAAGTATTTTTTTTAATGAAACTACTTTCAAGCATGAATTGAAGCTTTCATAAGTGCGCGGGAGCGCACTTGTCCGATTTTTATGCTAGAAAAGCAGGATTGCTCGCTCTTCCAACTTCTAACCGATGGTATGGGTTGAATTTACGTCAATATCAAATTCGTAACCACAGCAAAATTTAATTTAGAAACAATTTACTTGTACATTTCAATCACAGAGAAAATAGATTGGTACTTGATGAATTATTAATTGAAATTTGGGTTTACTTGTCAGTGTGGTAAACAGAGACAAGACAAATCTAACAGTCTCAACTTCGTAATTACCTAATAACTGTATTATTCGCTTGTTTGCGACCCTATTGGTTAAAAGTACCTAACTTTTTATAGAGTTGGTAGACTTTGAATGGAAATTGTGTAATTAATAGTTCTTCGTATATATTTTGCAACGTTCGTCTTGCTAATAATAACAGCGTAATCAAACCCCTTTTAATTGCTTTGTTTTTCGTCTAAGGTCCACCATTTCCTTGAAAACCTTTTCTTCTTACGCCAAACATTATACTCTATAAAAAGTTATTTGTTTGATTTAATGAAGAGCTACACTATTATTGCCGATTAATATTGTTGGTACAAATTTCATAATATCTGCTGCTGTAAGCTGTAATCAAAAAACCCAATCAATTACTCTAATAAATCAAGTAGCTTCAGACAGCAGACGCAAGTATTAAATTAAGTCGTTGTACTCATATGATGTGTCTCAAGAATTGTAAGTTCTAAAATCTTAATTTGTTTATACTCCTTCAAAGTTATACAGTGAAAATGTTGTATTTCAACCGCGTATCCGGCTTAACTGTTGATACAATCACCAAAATAAATTACCCTCAACTTACTCTCGTTACTTGAAGTTCGGCAAATTTGTCCCTTGGAGGAGTTTCAAAGACAGTTTGTTCCTTATTTTCCTATATATTTTTCCGTCCTCTGAGGATTGTATGTTTCGGGCAATTAAATAGACCATTTGTGATTTTATTCCCTAACAAGGTTTGTTTTTATTTTTATAAACCACTTCACATTTAACTCTAAATCAGAGAAAAGTTTTTTTGTGTTCCTTTAATTGATTGCTACTACAAAATTTTCGGTACATGTATGCATTCATATTAAAACGCCCAGCTTTATCCACTAATCGTAGATAACTGAAACTTGATGGGTGTATTCTCAATTTAGTCATTCGAGATGAAAGGATTTTTACAGATTTTACACCTTAAGACATTGGAAAGAGTTGTCAAAATTTGTATGGAGAAATCCGTGGCGGGCATACATACAAAGGTTAGTTAGTCGCTTAATTTACTTTGTATGGTCATCATCATCAACCCGTATAACGTCCACTGCTGAACATGAGCCTCTATTTTCCATAGTCACCACGCTTGGCGAGCTTGTGACCGCAGTATTATGAAGCAACTCCGAAAGAAACGCTGCTGCCCGTTCCCTGGTATACGATTGTTATAAACTATGTTATAACAATTGGGACCAACGGTTTAACGAGCTTTCCGAGGCACGGAGGGTAGTCCCTTTACCATGCAGACCCGGATAGAATTTACACTAAGATTTCCTGTCCGGCGTGGGGATCGAACTCACGACCTCCGAGATTTATAGCGTGCCAAATACCGCTACGCTACGGAGTTTATACCATAAAATCAATCTTGTTTTATATTATGTGTCGGGCAATATTATAGCATCGTAGAATATATGCTCGAGTAGTTTCAGGTTCATGAATTTTCCCGTATAACTGCTTTTGTCACTATCCAATTTACAGATAGGGTGAATGTTGGCCAGTCATGCGATTGGATTACCATACTGGCTTTAGTTTTAGCCGTACCCGTTTAACTATATATCGTTGAAAATGTTCCGTCCAGACTTTTTTTGTCGATTCAGTTCGTGTTATAACCTCCTATATGAAATACGCCAGCAAACGTTTTGTAGCTTCTAAAGCATTACACTATATACGTGTCAGGTAAAACGACAAATAAATTGAGACTGAATAATTTACTAGCTGTGATTTTTACCGTGATGGATTATAGATATATAGCAGATATATAAAACTGAAGAGTTTGTTTGTTTGATTGAACGAATTAATCTCATTAAGTACTGGTCCTATTTGAAAAATTATTTTACTGTTAGATAGCCCATTTATCGAGGAAGGCTGCTAGGCTATTTTTAATTATAAAGTTCCTATAGGAATTTAAGTTAAAGCAGGTAAAACCAAGCACTCGTGCGTACCCGGCCCCCGCCAACGACGGATCGAAGGAGTGTCCGGGGGGTTTTAGTGGTGTAGGGTCCTCTCCTCGGGGTATGAGTAAGCATACCACCGCTATGGAGTGGGCGAGTCTTACATATCGCACCGCCGCGGCGCGGCGGTGAGAATGCGTAAATGCATGCTCGCAAGCAGCAAATATATTAATAAATCTTTAGAAAGACAGACAGGCGTAACCAACTTAGGTTACGCCTGTCTGTCTTTCAAAAGCTAGCAAATAAAAATTCGACGTAGTTACACGGCAAAGCTTTCAGATTTTGGGTTTGGTATAATTTTTCTTCGTTTTTTTTTTCTTATTTCGGTAAAGGTAAACATACCTAGATGGCGTTTTCTAAATCCTTACTTATCCTTATAATAAACGCAAAATTTGTAAGTGTTAATGGATGGTTGCATGTTTGTAACTCTTTCACACAAAAATTATTTAACGGATTTGGCTGAAAGTGTGCACGCGGATAGTTTACAAGCTTTATTAATATATAGGCTACAAAAAATCACGGTCCGACCCACTGAAGCAGAGTAACACGGTTAAGCCCACGGAAAAATATACTGATAATATAGCCAACATAGGGATGTTGGCTATATCAACAGTTTTTTTTCTGGATATTAAGCATATTGGGTTGTCCGAGTCAATTAGTTCAATATGAATATTTCGGGCCATAGTTATTAAAATACATAACATTTCATTCTTTTGAAATTATTAATAGTATAAAAGTATTACTCTTTCGCTTCCACATGACATCAGTTTGATTTATATATGTTATGAAGCTCGTTTCGCTAATATTTAAAAATGTTTTTTGTTCCGTCTCTTTAAACAAACATATTTTTCAGTGCTGTTATTATTTATGACAAAAGACTATAATAAATGTAGCGATTTTCGCTGCGGGCGTGAAACAACGTGAATTTATAATATATGTATTATTATGTTTATATATATCTGTAGATTTATGACTACAGTTATAATGGTTCATGTTGTATGAAGGTATAGGTTAGTCCTTGACGTATATTTATAAGTGACTACTCATACTTACTCATTTTTACGAAAATTTTTACGTTCAGCATTAAGTAGGTATACGCGTGTCCATAAAATATCGTAATTTTCTGTGGGCATAAGCTGAATAGAGCTTAATAAATGTGAATATTCCCTCAAGAAACTTGTAGGTCAAAAATACAATGTAAATGAACATGTAGTGTCTCACATAATTAAAAGTATTCGCAGGTCTCAATCGCGGTGGGCCGGATTGCTCCTGCGTACGCGGCCCCCGTCAACGGCGGATCGAAGTAGTGTCCGGGAGGTTTTAGTGGTGTAGGGTCCTCTCCTCGTGGTATGAGTTTAGCATACCACGCTATGGAGAGGGCGAGTCTCACATATCCCACCGCCAGCGCGCGAATAAGCTGCAGCGGCGGCGGAAAGCGTAAAGGCATTTCACACAGAAAAAAAAAAAAAAAAAATATGGTCTCAATCGCGGTACGATTTTAAGGCAAATACTTTTTAATAATTCGACGTTTCGACATGGGTCACGGTCGTGGTCACGGATAGACTGATGAGTGTCAGCAACGGCGTCTTCGAACAGCGCGGGTTTTGGCAACTATCCCCACTTGGTTGTGATATTTTTTATTTTTGCTATACCCGCGTATACTTTTAATTATTTTATGTGTACAAATCGCGAAAGTTTAAAACATTTATGTAGTGTCTATCTAATTTGGTAGACACGCTATTCATTATTATTTTTCTTTCAGTCTGCTACAAAAAAACTAGAACTCATACTAACTTATATCAAAAAGGAAGCATAAGGAAATGAATCCATCTACTTTCTTCCTAAAGGTAACTCAGCAAAAAACTCGCATAAAATCGTGCAAGCACTTACTAACAGTGTATTTCTTGACTTGACTTCACTTTAATGCCTAAACAGGTAATTTCCTATATATATTAAAGTAGGTATAATTTCAACAATATTACTCAATGAACTAACTGATATATGAACGCTATAACACAAAGTACGGCTAATTTGTATATGTAGAAGTAATTATTGGATTATATTAACAGTAGTAATACATTGTGCACACCATGTACAACAGCGGTGTCGTCGCAGTAAAAGACTCGCTTTAAATTGTGGGTCCGATCCCTGCGCCGGAACATTTCTTCCTGAAAACAGAAAAATTCCATTCCAATACGACAAATCTAACATTTCTTCCGGGTCAGGCTGGTTACAACCCTTAACTCTCCGTGCGTCGGAAAGCACGTTATAACCGTTAGTCGCGATTGTTATGACATCGTCTACAACAGTGAACGGGGAGCAGCGTTTCCCTGTGCGTTACAACGTAATTAAATATTGAGGCCCATGTTCAGCAGTGGACGTTATACGGGCTGATAATGATGATAACATTACCGTCTATGGTTTCTTGATGTCCACCTGTGTACGATTGCCGCTGCTTGTTTGTTTGAATGTTACTCAAATAATTTACAAAATGACATTTATGTGATGTACCTACTTTGTTTATATGGGTAATATATTTCCTAGGTACTATCACTGCTACCTAAACGACACTTTGCTTTGATAAACGACAGCAGAATATTTTCACTACCAAATTTTATGACATCATCTGCTGTTTATTGTATACCTCTGTTCCAGTAAATTGAGTGGAAGAAAAGAAACCTTTGAAACGATCTCGCCGTGATATATTCAAATCGTTACTTTTACGGAAATTTACTAGCGAGGCGGTAGTGGCGCCCCTTCGTACGGCTTTTATTTATAGATTGAGTCTAGGACCCAATCTATAAATAAAAGCCTTAGTTATATTAAATATCATCAACAGCTTATTAGATAGGTCTATTGGCCTGACCAATCGATCGACCAAAATCCGCTTGCCAGACTGAAGCAACGTAAGCAACATGAAGCGTGCAGAAATAAACACTCATTTATGTCCAAAATATTGATAGAATAGATGGGTTTTTTTTTCTTTGGGACTAATCCCTCCCACATTCCACTGTAACTCCTATAAGCCAGGACATCCAGGATCAATAGAGGCACACACGGAAAAGACTAAGCTGTCTTGGATCCCGCATTTAATTTAATCAGAAAGCTTATAAGAGGAGTATATTCGACCCATTAATATGCTTTCAATCTGTGTGCGTTTAGAAAAGCATGGTCACAAACACTTTTGTTAAACGTTGTAAATACGCAACGTATCGGCAGATACATCGACCAAATTGTCCAACTAAGCTGTCTAACGAAAATCTATTGCCAAATTGTTTACATGCCGAATGAACCTGGCTTAGTAATGTTTATAGATATTCGCTCTATCGGATCTGTTTTTATTCCAATGCTCAAAACAACTTCATTTGTTATTCATGCTAGATAAATAAAGCCTCCACGTGTAATAAAAATATATTGCATTGCCGAACAAACTTCTGGGCTTTCTTATCGCGTTGGTTTATGATTATAAGTTTAATCTTTTTCATTTCATTTTTCTGTGTCTAAAATGAGTATTAAAGGATCTTACTAAATACGAATTAAATTTTCATTTAATTTCAACTATCTCATTGGATGAATAAAAAGTTCAAATACAACTAGCCAACATTTCCAGAAACTTTCTAGGAAAAGTTTGTCAACTATGTGAAAAATGGTTAAATTATGCATTTATTTTTCATTATTTCGAAACGCAGAACTATAAATTAAATGCACGTGTGCCAGGAAAGGCTACACTGGCTACGCGAAGCAATTTGTTATCTAGCATGTCCACTAAACATAGCTTTTTGAATCCCATTCTTCGCGGTTGTTTGTTAACATCTGACTTGTTGGCTTTCGAGTTTGTGGTGTTTTTTTATTGAGACGGAGAAAAACTAGATGGATGATGTTATAAGACTTAATAAATTCAGACTATAATAGAGATGGGGAAAGTCCATGTTTTTTTCTATCTAATTGGAGCCTAGATCCTTAGCTAAATTGTCTAAAATATACGTATAAACACGAAATGTATTATAAAAAAAAAAAAGTTTTCTTCACGATCTGATCTATTGAGAGATTATACAGAGAAAGACACGTGCTTTCAGAAGCATGGAGAACCTCTATTATGCGCTTTACCCAATTCCGCCTTAGTAAAAATGCATCCTTTTTATAACAAAATAAATACCAGTGTATTTATTTTGTTATCGCCGGCTGTCTAACTCAGCTGCAGATCATGCTGCAGCTGCATGATATGTAGATACCCAAACATATTTTGTATTAAGAAATACTATTTGCTTCCGGATCTGGTCAGTTGAAAGGCCTTCATGTCTCGGAATGAACGTTGAGCCATTATTATGTAAAACTTCGCTTACCAAGCTTCATTTCGCTTCGCTGCGCTTTAACTAAGTAGGTATATTGGTTAAAGTGAAGCCTTGTTATCCCAACACACCAACTCCAGTTTAAGTCATGCATAATGTTTACTATTTGGACATTTTGCCGAAATTACAAGTAAGTGGTAAATAAACACAATTTTCTACCTAAACAAAGTTGTGCGACCATTATTGTGTAAAAAGTCCGCTGACCATACTTCGCTCTGCTTAAACTATGCCCATTGAATTGAAACGTTGTATTCCGCTCCACCCATCTCCACCTCAGTAGAAACGCATCCCTTTCTGGACTCGAGGTGGTATTATGTTGTCGCCGGCTGTCATACCAACTGCAGCTGATTCAACTATAATACCAAAAGGATTTATTATTTAATGCAACGCGACGTTGGCTTTAGCTGCTGTTTTATCAATTCGGACTACTTTCATTTCTTTTGTTATTGTTATTTATAGTTTGTTTTATCTCTGCGACTAGTGGAGTAGATAATCTTCTCTTATGTGGAGCATATTTATTATACGTTAAAGTAGACGTTATGTCAAGAGAATAGTAACATCAAACCAGGTATATATACGCATATTACGTGTAATTTCTATACAATAGGATCAAATATTTGCCAACCTTACCATTGTGATGAATTCAGATTTTAGATGTCCTACTGAATGCTACAGACGGCTCCTAAGTAATTAATGTAACTACACGTAAGTAGGTTAATAATTTCGTGACTATTAATAGGTATCCCTAAAATAACGGAAGCCTATTGTTTACGAACGATCCTCCATCGAAACTAAATACACCGAGGTGAAACATTGTTACATATGTAATATTACATACAATACATAGAAATTTAGGTATGGAATTTTCCATAAGTTATGGAACGCTTTTTGTATAAGTACAGATAATTTTATGGATTTATATGTCTACTTGTTTTTGTTGATGCCTGTTTAAAGTAAAGTATAAACCTATATACTCTTGATTGCATACTAGAATAGTACAGGATAATAAACACAAAGTATGTAATGCGGAAGAATGTACAATTGGCGGTCTTTATCATTTATAAATTACTTACTAACTAACAAGTACTCATAATTGTGAACTGGACTGGTAACTCAGTGGCTTCTTAGACCTGGTTCGACACCCACCCGTAGCAACTATTTGTCTGAACTACAGATACCAAATTGTTCTGAAACTATCCGTGCTTTGTGCCTGTAAATTGTATGTTAATTCGCCACAAAAGAGAGATTGTCTAAATAAAAAAAACACAAAAATGGAAGGTGATTTTTAAGATATTTACCTCAAAGTATCTACCATCAATTAGAAAAAAAGTTTCTACAATAAATTCATAGGAAAATAAAACAATACGGTAATCTTGGAGGGATAAAAACCCTCGAAACCGCCAGGTTTGCCTTTTCTTAGTTATTTATTGTTAATGTTTTAGCCGCTGGTGTCCAAGATATAGACCATGACTTGTAACGGGCTGAAACGTAAGATTTGTAGCTCTTAAGCTGATATTAACTTGGCAGTAAAAGCTGCTTAATGTCATTGAATTGGACCTTGCTTTATGCTACTTATAAAAATGTTCTATTTTTGTATTTGGATAGAAGCGAAACCTCTTCATATGTGTGTGTAAATAGTACGCGTTGTCTGAATACATAGGTATATGCTTAAGTTATTTGTATGAACTGCAGATATAATATAATGACCGCGTATATACTGTTTAGGCTGTATCCTACTAATATTATAAAAGCGAAAGTTTGTAAGTATGGATGGATGTTTGTTACTCTTTCACGAAAAAACTTCTGCATGAATTTGGCTGAAAGTTTGCACGGGGATAAATAAGCTGGACTAACGTATAGGCTACAAAATATCACGCTCCGACCCACTGGAGCAGAGTGACACGGGTAAAACAGCAGGGCGCAGCTTGTATACGATAAAAATATTTCCTTTTATTAAGTGAACACTGGCATCGTCTCATATCGCCATAGTAATATGCATTTTACCAGGCAGGAAGTACGTATGTTTAGAATTCATTGGTTTTGAACTTTATTATAAGCATAAAGTCTGCGCAAGAGGGCGCTCCCTGTATGGCACGGACCTCAGCTTAGGGCGGTCACTTTGAGAATTGAGGAATCTTGACTTTTTGTCGTTAAAGTAAGTTTCGTGCGACTGTAAACGGTACAGTTTGCGGGCTCTCGGACTTGAGGTTTACGAGGGCATCGATTCTTTGCAAACTAAGGGTAGTGAAGCCGAAGCGGGAAGGCAATCCAGTATACGCAAACAAGTACGCGTATACGAGACCCGCAGGCCGTACGCTACTCCGTATACTAATATTATAATCGATATTTACATAATATGTTCTGTATATATGAACTTATACAATATTAGATTAGATAATTACTATTATATATTACTCTGAGGTATAGCTTTGTGTTAATTATTATCATAATTAATATTAGTTGAGGTTAGTTTGGTTGTAACCTATTCAAGTATTCATAGAACCTAAAACTCGGTGATTCTTATAACGGAGTAATAATGCTAATATATAAATAGTTACTTATTAATAATTACGAAATCATTTGAAGAAAACCGAAAATGGAGAATTTTAACACGTTTCTTTCTTAAGCTTTTTAGATAGAACTGTATCTTCCGGAAAAACCTAGGTACCTACCTACTTAGCTGGATTAAAAAAAATGTATAAGTTTTTGTTATGTCCCACCAAAGCAGAGAAATGAAGATACAACCGTTCACATCCCTACTTAATATTATTAATGTAAATTCAATTTCAATTTTTATTTATAAGTACTAACAAAGGACACTTTTTACAAAAAAAAAGGCTGCAATGCGAGCGAAGTCTCACCTAGTCTACATGATCATAATTAACATGAATTAAAATATCCTATTTGTTTTGTATTTCTAGTAAATTATATTCCAAGTGTCATTGTCCAATAAATACAGCGTTTGATTATTATTAAAGTTTCTCAATATTTTTCTATAGAATATATTTTTCTTTGAATAATGTTGTACAATTTATTTTGCAAGGTTGTTTTGTCATTTGACCTATGTTAAAACGAATCGGATTTCGCCTTTTAAATATTTTACTGTAGTTACTGGAGTTTTCTTTGAGCAATGAACTTGAGCAAGGGTTCTCGATCTATTGATCATTATAATTTTTGTTTGTACTCTTTTTTGTACTCGTATGTTGAATATCTAAGAAATAAAAAATGCTATGTATTTTAAATGCGCACAGAATGTCCAATGGCATTTGGAAGAGCATCCAAAGGAATTGTAGTGGGTAAACCTCTCCTCGCAGTGGCATAACGGAGGTGAAAGGAGGCCCACATACTAGGAGGGGGATATGTTATATATTTTCCCGTGCAGAAAAATAAAGGTATTTTAGGCATTTTGCCAAATGGGCCTTGCCAAATGCCTTGGTGGCTAAAAGTTCGTGAGTTTTTTCCCCTTTATTGATTAGCATCAGCAGGATTTTCATCCCAAAACTATACGTCGTGGTCAGTAAATATAATGATCGTCTCGAATTTAAAGTAAAAAGTGTCAATTTATGGCAATTTAAGTCTGATGACATTTTATTGAGAATATAATTTTAACACTCGTTATTTCTCGCAGTCGTAGTACATTTTAATCAAGATGTTAGTTTTTTCAACTGACTGAATACAAGTACTTGGAAGTAGGTACTTGTATTCAGTCAGTTACCTTTAAGCACCAAGTCACTCGGAAATATTAAATGGAAAATAAATTTAAAACTGTGACTTCAGAAAATGATTGGATTATATTCAGCAGTTTCCACATCTTGGGTTTCAAGAAAATTTATTTGAAAGATGATTGTTTTAAATTAAAGTGAAAATTTTATGAATAATGTTAATAATTTGAATTTAATCTTTGTTTTTCAACGGTTCATTATTTTTTTATGTTTTACTATAGTATATTAATGCTGTGCGCTGGTCGTGATGTCGTTGATTAATTGATCCTTTTTTGTTTTTAGTAAACCACGAGGCATTTGATACTTTCACCTGGAAAAAAAGCGAGCAGTGCTCCAACCTTTGAAAAATGTTTAAAGGTAGTCATGAGTTCATTATAGAAACAAATACACTGCAACTCAGTACTATTAGAGCTCGTGCAAACTGAAATGACGCGCCCCAGAAAGTTTCAAATATTGACGCAATGCACATACGAATAGCATTATTAGTTCTTGGATTTGTTGTCCAACGAGCATAACTTGTCTGAACACGTGAGACAACGGGCGTCTTGTTTCATACTATGCGCCAGCGCTGCTACATACAGAGAGTGTTGTTAGATTTATCAAGCGACTAGTCAACCGAGGTGTACGCTTACAAATTCAGCGCAACGTTCACGAAACAGTCATTTTTTTTTTTTTTTTTTTGTTGTCCGGTGGGAAATGCATTGACGCCTTCCCACCACCGTTGCAGCGTATTTGCGCGCTGGCGGTGGGATATGTGGGACTCGCCCTCTCCATAGCGTGGTATGCTAAAGTCATACCACGAGGAGAGGACCCTACACCACTAAAACCTCCCGGACACTCCTTCGATCCGCCGTTGGCGGGGGTCGGGTACGCATGAGCAATCCGGGCCCCCCGACGGCACCCGCGGCCAATATGGTACCGCGGGATCTCCAGGGCCACACTTACAATGGCCCATTTGCCCAATTATAGGGACGCCCGGAGTGTAGAGGCGTCCCTACTACTCATGGGTCAGCCTCGAAGGGAGCGGGGCCCATGTTCCCCACTCCCCAAGGCCGAGCCTAGGGCGGTAGGCGGCGGCGGGTTCGGATCGGATTTGGATCGGACATAGTGCGAAACCGCTCTTAGACGAGTTATACTTATTCTACAATATTCGAAGTACGACGGACGTCTGAACAGAATGAGTAGAACGTACAACACGAGAAAACTATCCTTATTCCTAATATATATTACTTGGGTAATTTTTTACTAAGGCCGAAACTTTTTGTTCTCTTATATAGCAGCAGTTAGGCTGACACAGTTTTTGTTATTACGTAGCCCTTTTGCATGGATCATATTTTTTCTTCATACAATTTATATCGTTTTATGTTAAATGCTAACAATATGAACATGTTTTATATTTTAGAGATCTAAAATAGGTACTTAAATACTTAAGATTCTATTATGAAATATCTTCAAATGTTTAGCATTTAATGTAAAAACTTACATCTTCTATATCTATATCTATATATGTATATAAAAGAAAGTCGTGTTTGTTACAACACTTATAACTCGAGAACGGCTGGACCGATTGCCATGGTTTTTGATTTGTTGGATTTGTTTCCGTCCCGAATAGCAGAATACATTTTAAAAACAAAAGAAAGTCGTGTTAGTTACACTATTTATAACTCAAGAACGGCTGGACCGATTTGGCTGAAAATTGGTAGGGAGGTAGCTAAGAACTGGGAGAAGGACATAGGATACTTTTGGGTAGGGGTAGGGTAGGGTAGGGTAGGGTAGGGTAGGGTAGGGGTAGGGTAGGGTAGGGGTAGGGGTAGGGTAGGGGTAGGGTAGGGTAGGGGTAAGGTAGGGTAGGGTAGGGGTAGGGTAGGGGTAGGGTAGGGTAGGAGTAGGGTAGGGTTAGGGTAGGGGTAGGGTAGGGCAGGGTAGGGCAGGGGTAGGGTATAAAAGTCCACCCGTGCGAAGCCGGGGCGGGCCGCTAGTATTATAATAAAACTTTTGAAAGTGAAATTTGAGATAAAAGATAATTAGATTTTTATTGTAGTGCAATGTTATCGATACATAAGCAAAAAATGTTAATTATATAATTTTTGTTCATCTTATAATTTGAACGCGTAACTACTGAATATACTACGAGTATAACTATACTATGGTGTTACAAATATTTGATTACAGATTTTTCCATAGTTGGTATTTTTTTTTTCGAACGGACTTAGTAGTTCGCCACGAGGCTTTTGCTACTTCACCGGGAATAAAGTCGAACAGAGCTCCAGCCTAGATAAATGGTTAAAACACTAAAAACTAAGCAACCTGCGCAAGAGGGCGTCCCCTGTGGGACTTGGACCTTGGCTCAGGGCGGTCGCTGGTGATGAGATTGAGCGATTTTGACTTTTTGTATTTACAGTTCGCGGGCCTCTCGGACTTCGGGTCTACGAGGGCATCGGAAGATTAATAATAGTTTCTTTGCGATAGAATTCGTAGGCGAAAGCTAGTTTTATAATATGAGTTAATATCACAACATCGATATTAATGAAACGCTTTGTCCTTATCCGTCGGTCAGTCCTTCGGACTGACTGACGGATCAACGTACAGCCTTAACCGCTAATAGTAGACACCAAAAACTTGGGAGGGTGTATTCATTATATGACGTAGGCTATATTATATTATATTTACTATTTTCGATAAGTTTTTTTTTTAATTTACCGCTAAGAGGATGCCAAAATTTGCACGGAGAAATTAATTGTGATCGCGAACAACAACATTATAAAACAGAAACTAAAAGGACTGTCGAAACTGACTGGCATCTGACATTTTAAAATTGCAAGATTGACATGCACGGATTAACATATTAATACGAATACGAATACTGTCCTCGCGCATGAAGTGGGTTGTAGTCACTTATTCAATAAACGGGAAATTTTAATCGGTTCCTGATTTAATATTCGTGAACAATATCTGTTGACTGGCCTAGCGGTAATATGGAGCTGGTTAAAAACAAAAGAGCTTCAAACAAACAAAATGAAATGCGAAAATAGAGTAGGAATGCCTACCAATGCTGGTGGATTTTTTGTATTTCATTTGTTTTTTTTATTTGTGACACTTTTGTTTGTAAGCATCGATGTATAACCGTAACTAGCGAATTCTGAAGTTTGTCTTTCGTATTTAAGAACAACACATGGCATTACTATAGGTATAGATAGCTAAGACTTTTTATTATACACATATAATTTGTATTAAACAAAATACAATAAAACAGCGGAACCACAACATACAATAGTACAGGTACAACTGGCGGCCAGGTACCAGACGGAGAAGTATGTAGTACAAAGGAGTTTTTGAGTGGGTAATAGGTATACATATATACTCTTAAGGTTTATAATTCTTACGGAGAGTGTGGGAGTTGTATTTGTGGGAACCGGCCAATTGCGAGTCGGACTCGCGCACCGAGGGTTCCGTACAAACCTGTTTTTATTATAAGATGTTTCTAAAAATTTACGGTGTCCGCAATTTTTCCTTTATCTGTGCTATAAGACGTTGCTTCGTACCAAATTTCAAGATTCCGAGTTCCCGGAAAGTACCCTGTAGGTTCTGATTCCCTTGCGAGTGTACAAAATTCGCGGCATAATGTATCTATTGATTGCGTTGGCTTAGAAGTTCGATTTTTTCACAGCTCCTAGGGACAGTAGACCTTAGTATTGGATATAAATTTCAGCTTGATACCTCCCACGTTCCTGAGAAAAATGAGTCTTAACAGACAGACAGACGAACTGACGGACAACAAAGTAATCCTATAAGGGTTCCGTTTTTTTCTATCGAGGCACGGAACTCCAAAAATGTTAAACAATAATAACTTGACATCCATAATATTATGTAACCTTTAAAATGTATGAAGATAAGAATACAATATACTCGTATATCATATGTATACAATAATGCATATTATATTCTTAATGTTATCGTAAACTTACTTGTATTGGAATTGGAATATTTGTTCCGGATGGACTCAGCGAAGCGTAGCATTAATCTCAAGTTTGGAAGAAAAATATTAGGGTCATCTCTTCGAATAAGATACTTTATGTATTGTTTAGGGTTCGTTTGACGGGTATGAATATGTTAACTCTACCCTATAATATTGAATCATATTATTTGGTACACTGTTTGAAAAAAGGCCCTTATCCAACGTTGTTATCACATTTTCTATTTATGTAGGTACCATATATAAATATTTCTTTGAAAAAAGTAAAATGAACTGGACCAAAACTTCTTGGACATGTCCATCTGAGTATGTTTTGCCGGTTCGTCTCGATGAGGCCACGCTGAAACCGGCAGTAAAATAACCCCACTGAGTTTGTTTGGCCGGGTCTTCTCAGTTCTTTCAGTTCAGTCTTCTCAGTATTGGATCCGGTGGTAGCAATAAAAAGCGCTCTCGTCGATATACTTATGATCCATATAAATAACAACATTCTCAAAGGACAGAACCTAGACTCATAGTTATAAAAATAATAAAATAATATTGTATTTTTATACCTGACAGTTTTAAGCTTAAGCTATATAAATTATTATAATCAAATAAAATTAAGTAATTTAACATAATAAATTTAAAAACCAAAATATGTTTTGACTATTTGCAAATTATGACTGCACCGGTGGCTCAGTGGTTACGGTAGTTGCTTCTGAGACCTGGTGTTCTGGGTTCGATTCCCACCCGGGACAATTATTTGTGTGAACCACAAATAATTGTTCTGAGTCTGGGTGTACTTTGTGTCCGTGAAATGTATGTTAGTAAAGTCCCCCGCGACACAGGGATTTATTTCCGTAGTGCGGGAGTTGTCTTTTTAACAAAAAAAAAAAAATACCTATAATAGGTTTACGAGAATAAAAACTTTATTTTATTGGCAAGTATAAATTAGGTAATACAGTTTCGTCTGACATTGAAGTATTACCTGCTACTGAAACTTTATAGAATCTCTGGGGTAAGAAGATTCTCGAATAGAGACTACGAATTAGTACGCGAAGCGTGGGACGACTGCCTCCACGATTGACCGACAATTTTGATAAAGGTTGCAAGGAGACAGATGATGCTGACCGCTCGCAATCGTTCTCGCTGAGGATCGATGTGTGAAGTCTGTGTTCAGCTGTAGACTACTATATACTGGTGTGATGAAGCTTTTTATAATCTTTTCTCTTTATAATAATAGTATAAAGAGAAAAGATTTGTAGTTTTGTATGTATATTTGTTACGAATAAACTCAAAAACTACTGGACGGATTTCGATAATTCTTTCACCAGTAAAATGCTATGTTATCTAGGAGTAGCATATGCAATATTTAATCATGAAGTTCCGACTGGAACGGGAGCTACGCGGGGGAAACCGCGCGTGGGAAGCTAGTGCTTCTAATAATACAAAATGAATACCTTTTACCATTTTTTACCTTTTTTATGATAAAAAACAATATCATATTTATACAAATTCAACAAATATCGAAAGCTCTGAATCCAAAATGAAATATTGTTTTGTATATGTGCCAATATCCAAGTTATCTTAGATCTTAACGAAATTGTATTATTCTGTATATTATTATCATTTCTATACTTAGATTAAATAGATGGTATAATAAAATTTAACCGACTTAAATCCCTGGCGCACTTTCAACTAATATCTTGGTTTGCTAATATCTTTAACAAGATTTTAAATTGAAACGTTTGCACTTTGAGTATTTAGCGGACAATCAAAAATGACATTTTTTCTTAATGTTTAACTTATGTATTTATCTTCGTACATACAGATAACATAGCCGTATCCCAATTCTATATTATAGTAAATAAAATAAAAAAAACAAAACATTTGAAAATGTTTTGTTTTTTTTATTTTATTTTATTTAATTATAAAACCGGTAAAATTCAAATGTTTGCTTGAACGTTCTAATTTTAGGAACTACTGATCCGATTTTATAAAAAATCCTTTCAATGTTAGATAGACCATTTATCGAGGCTACATTTTATAATGAGTTCCTACGGGAACGGGAGCTATGTGGGTGAAATCTCACGCAGTAATCTAGTGCGTCTATAAATCTCTTTGTATATATATAGTTATTTTTGTTATTTACAATCTTATATAACATGAATAAAATACATAATATACAACTAAAAGTAGCTAATTTAAAATAAAACTAACTTATAAAATACTACTATTCTCAATCTATTCTACTTGGCAAGGTTCCCAGAATGCAGCCAGCATTGCCCCGTTGAATGGAAATGCTTACCTGCTGTGCAAAGTAAAACCAGCACTCGGAAAACGTGCCGCCTTAATATAATTATATAATTAGTGTTTTTATAATTATTTGCACACGTTTGTTTGTTATGTCATATTTATGACAAAGTACCACACTAGACTTTACGCCACTAAATATTTCTATTCTTCATCTGAGTTTAAATCGGCACATCCCCCCCTCCCTTCTTTATGTATTATGCTTATTAGTGTATTAATAGTCTATCGAGACAGACACTACAGAGACTTAATAACCTTATTCGAATTTGCAAGATGATTAATGTTTAATCGCAAACACGTATTATTAAAATTTTGTGGACTGCTGGTTTTGTGTTAAATTAAGCTTATGTATATTAGGTATGTGCAGCCCGCAACCTAATCCTAGTTAAAATACTGTGTGAAAAGCATTTTACACAATATTAAACTAAGCTAGGCTTATAAACAAATGGATTTGGGTAATGAAGGTTCGTGTATATTAGTTATTATGAAATAGTTTGTAAGAAGCAATTGGTGCTCACTTTATGGAGCTTGACATATTTACTCTTTTCAAGGATTGTTTCAAGCCAAGAGCAATAGAGTTACTAAATTCATAAGTATATATATATTTTCTTTCTTCTTCTTACTAGTCTTCTACGATGCACACTGTTCGTCTGTTTTCTTTTAACTTAATTTTTTGTTAATTTACTTGTTTGGAAAATGTGGTGGGTTACATGTGTGGTAACATAAATAATGTAATACATTGTGTATGGATGTATTTCTAAGTTTTAAGCTAATTTAAGAATCTCTAGTTAAGCTTGGCATGTAACTGTTTTTGTTCCTAATAAATAAAATAAATGAAATAGTAACCCCGCTTGGCAGACAGATAAGTGATAGTAGTAAGATAGGATCTTTCAGCTCTAGGTAGGTAGCCTTAAGCTGATAGATTGGTTAATGACTCATCATCATTCAGTGTTATGTATAAGCACTGTTCAACATGGGCATCTTCCCTAAGGATTATGCCTTAGTTACCACGCTTGGCAGACAGATTAGTGATCGTAGTAAGATAGCATCTATTAACTCAATATAGGTAACATCGAGGTGATAGATGCCGCTGCCCAGTTGTATGGTGTAGTTAGTATCTACGACAGCCATGGGAAGATATGGGGTGGCATATTCTAATCCGGATCATTATTTTAGTTGACTCATCTTACTCGTCAATGTTATAAAAATGATGTTGTGTCAACCATATTTTACAACCTTAGCAGAGTAGCGGTGTTTGGCTCGCTTTAAAATTCGGAGGTCGTGGGTTCAATCCCCACTCCGGACAGGAAATCTTTGTGTAAATTTTAAGATTTCTTTCCGGGTCTGGTTGGTTGAGGGACTACCCTCCGTGCCTCGGAAAGCACGTTAAGCCGTTGGTCCCGATTGTTATAACATCATCTATTATAATCGTATCTCAAGGAACGGGCAGCAACGTTACCTTGTGTGCATAACATAATACTGCGGTCACCAACCCGTCTGCCAAGCGTGGTGACTATGGCAGATACCCATGTTCTGCAGTGGACGTTATACGGGCTGATGATGATGATGATGTCAACCATATTTTAGTTCATTATTATTAATAGCAAGTCACGAATAGCTTGAAAAAAATTTTATACACATATTAAATGCGGCAGTAATTTAGAAATGGTGATTATGTATGTATTTAAGTAATGGATGATGACTACCAAAGGTAGTAGGATTTTTGTTACATTATAATCACAAATCCCCAGACCATTTTGTCTTAATATCAGTCGTACAAGAAAATATCCACAAAGTAAGCTCCAGATTTTCCGCATCAATATTTACACGGAGACTAAGCGCAGCCGGTTGTACAGTGCGTTGGTTGGCTTGACCCACTGAATCACGTAAGCATTGGTCAGTATCAGCCTTCGTTATTGCTTTGACGCAAGCAGCAGCGGTGCAGTGTCCAGAGAAGCGTTAAGGCAATTGATGCGATGACCTGATACCACCGTAAACAGGAAGTATTAATATAAGCTGATTAATGTTAAGAGTAATTAATTATGACAAAAACATTAATTGCTAGGATATTTGATAATACACACTACAATTACTAATAAAGTTCGTGAACATATCACTAAAAATGTCACTTAGTCCTAACAACTTTTAGAAATTATGTATAGCTATTATGTGTCTATATTTATTTATTGTATGTAGTGATGTATGTATAGTATGTATAATATATTATATATTAGAACGTATTTATATGTTGTAAACTCAATAAAACTATATATTTACCACAGCGGTATCTATTCTCCATATAAATTTGACCTTAGTGCACCTACCACACTGTCGCTGCATCACCCAATGGTAGACTGGTAGAAAATGCCTCAGGCATTAGGTCCACCATGTACTATCTTAGTGCTAAAGTTATAAATAATAAAATAAATAAATATCTAGTCCAAATCTCAGTAAAATACATAGTTAGCAAAAGCCCTTGATTTTCCGCATCAATATTTAAACGAAAACCAAGCACCGGACGACTGTCATATAAGCTCTGGCAAACACATATTATAGTCAAAATACTGCTGATCTGATAACACATTAGTAAAATGGAAGTATTAATATATACAGATACAGATTGACATACTTACTCGTAATTTAGGGAGAAGTTCAAATATCCGTCCTCCAGTAAATTACTAAGTTAGAAAAAGCGCTGGTCCACTAATTCACATAAGCACTGGCAATGTGCTACTTGCCAGTGCTTATGTAAATCAGTCGCAAATTTTCGTTGCTGCTTTGACGCAAGCGACAGCGGTGCGGACTGCGGTGGTCTTTGCATAGAAAATCTTATACCACATAAGTAAAATTAAAGTATTAATGTATACAGATACAGATTGACATACTTAAGTAACGAATAAGTCCACATCTCCGTCCTCCAGTAAATTACTATGTAAGGAAAAGCGCTAGTCCAGTAATATAATGTTTAATTTAATGTGTTACTTCCCAGTGCTTATGTGAATCAGTCGCAAATCGTTGCTGCTTTGATGCAAACGGCAGCGGTGCGTACTGCGGTGGTCAGTGATAGAAGCGTTAAAGCAATTGATGCGACGGCCTGCAAATTAAACCGGCAGGGCGGCCACAAATGTCGAGTAATTGGATTATTACTTCCCGCGCACGGTTTCTCTCGTTCCCGTAGGAACTTGTCAATAAAATATAGCGTATAGCATTCCTTGATAAATTCGCTATATAACACTGAGATTAGCGTGATTTAGCAAACAAACAACAAACTCTTCACCTTTATATATTAGTATTAGACTAACACTAGCCTAACCTAACCTAACGGGTCGTTTCACCTTTTTTTTTTATTTTTTTTTGTTGTCCGGGGGGAAATGCATTGACGCATTCCCACCACCGTTGCAGCGTATTTGCGCGCTGGCGGTGGGATATGTGGGACTCGCCCTCTCCATAGCGTGGTATGCTAAAGTCATACCACGAGGAGAGGACCCTACACCACTAAAACCTCCCGGACACTCCTTCGATCCGCCGTTGGCGGGGGTCGGGTACGCATGAGCGATCCGGCCACGGGTCGTTTCACCTGCGTTCGTGAGAAGCACAAAATAAAATAAAGACTATCTTACACCTTGCTAAGATAGCTTCACTACATAGAAAAGAAAGTCGCTTTCTCTGTCCCTATATCCCTATGTATGCTTAAATCTTTAAAACTACGCAACGGATTTTGATGCAGTTTTTTTAATAGATAGAGTGATTCAAGAGGAAGGTTTAAATGTATATACAATACATCAGCATTGCGCCCGTGCAGAGCCGGGTGGGTCGCTAGTTCTAATGATAAAATTATGTTTGATGTTAGTGTAGAAGTTAAGGCGGTTCAGTCATACCATGTCCGTTTATTTGAAACGTTTTACGGAGCCTACATGAATACGTGTTTTATTCAATGTTTCTACCCTTTTGTACGTATCAATTTGTATGTAAATCATTTTATCCTGTGAACGTCTATATAAGGTGTTTCCAAAATATATGCCGTCCCTTAAACACTTGATAGTATAATCTTTAGGTAAATTATTCAGGTAAATATTACGCTTTTATGTTTTTAGAATTTTTTTATAAGATGAGCTCCCGCTCACTCATACGAAATACCGGAGGTTGTATCTGACACTAAGTATTGTCGGAAGATTTTTGCAAGAGAAGATTTTTTTATATATAATGTATGTATTTATATAGAAAAATAAAAAAATATGTTTTGATTGAATTTTCTTTAATTATTATACGATGTTAAGTCAGCGGCACTTGTACCGGTCAATTATACACAATTAAATAATATTAGTAAAATTAAATACAAAATATGGCAGCTAAAGTCTATTGCAGATTAGCTAATCATCAGTCAGTATCGCATCATAGGTTTTATTAACTTAATCACTTTACATTATACTGTCTAATATTAAAGGTATGGCAGATATTTTCGAAGTACAGAACACGACCTTATTTACATTCGTCGTTTTACAGCTAGTAAATTTGTAAATGAAGCCACGGAATGTATTAATATATTATATTATGAATATTCGAGGAGATTACTTACTTAGACAGATTTGCGGTTAGGCTGTAGCACGTTTCAGATAGTACGAGATACAAGAACACATTTACGACTTTCATCTGCTTGTTTACATTTAAATGAATGTAAATGAGCAGAGAGATTCCTTATGCATTAATTTACACTTGATTTTATTTTGCTTATTTCCATTTTTGTGTTATAAAGGGTATGTATTTTTTTGTAATTAATTTTGACAATTTAATTAGACGGTCGGAGTTTTTTTAAGGGGGACGTTATAGTTTTTTTATTGCCTCAATATTTTTTTACTTAATGATTTTTTGTTTAAATACTAGGCTATTTCTGCCTGGCATTGCTCGTTAATATATTCTGACATTTCCCTTGGCATTTTCCACTAGTTTCGTAAATACTTTATCCTTATATGACGAACGAAATAAAAAAAAAGAATCGGCCAGATTGGCCAAGTCGTTTTCAATTTTTGCGCGTACATACATTTTGGCAATATATTTTTATTTTTAAAGATAGTACGCACTGAAGTTATAATATTTATAAACAATTGGTACAGGGATAATCCATGTAAAAGAAAAAGAGAAAACATTCGGAAATGAATGAATTTAAAATCAAATATTTAATAGAAAAATAGTAGTGACATATTTTTAGCTATTTAATTCAATCGTATTTTAAATCAAGATCACGGTCTTAAAATGTTTTTGGCTTCTACCCTATGTAGATTATGTGTTACATTCAAATAAACAGAATTCACAGCATCGTAACCTAAAACAATAGTAGCAGACTGCTAATGCACAGTTTCTGCATTAACATACGAATAGGCACTGTTTTTGTGATAGGAATTAACGTCGCAGACTCGTACTATAAAGGAACTTGCGCGTCCGTGTTTAGCCAGTTGGAGCGGCTGCCTAATGCTTCCTTATTTTGTATTAATTAAGATTTACATTTACATTAGTACGACACCTAATTAAAATACTTATATTCATTTCTTTTTGTAAAATAACAGTAGTTTTGTTATGATGTTTTGTAAATATTACTTTAGCTGATCAAGTAAAATGTTTTGACCATTCTAAACTCGATGATAAAATATGTCCCTTCCGACCCTTAGTTTGCTAAGAACCTTCCGATGCCCTCGTAACCCCGAAGTCCGAGAGGCCCGCGAACTGTAAAGTAGAGCGACAGTTGCACAAAACTCCCCTAAACTGAAAGCCATAATCCCTCAATCTCCCCGTCAGCGACCGCCCTGAGCCAAAGTCCAAGTCCCACAGGGGACGCCCTCTTGCGCATGTTGCTTAGTTTGTATTGTTTAAACCATTTATTTAGGCTGGAGCTCTGCTCGCCTTTATGCCCGGTGAAGTAGCAAAAGCCTCGGGGCTAACTACATAATAATATGTCCGTCCGAAAAAAAAAAGATAAAATATGTATGTAGGTGGGTAGGTTCTTATTATGTCTAGAGCTGAGAAGCATAAGGTCGGATGTGCCACTATGCGTCAGAAACATTCGTCGTATTTGCCTTAAACTGGCACTTACGACCAAATGCTTATGAAGTATACAGTATATCCGTCCATATGTTTCGGAGTTCTAGATATTCATCCCGAACGAGTGACGTATAATTATACTAATACTTTTTTAACTATTAATCTCAGTCCCTAATGTCCCTACTTGCTTAAATACTCCGTACTTAATGATACTATATAATAACATTAATAAAGGTAGACCTTTTAATTGGATTGCACAGCCTCATAGCTCGAAGAAATGACGGCCGATGGAGCAAAAAGGTTCTCGAGTGGAGACCACTAACTGGCAACCGCAGCATAGGACGACCGCCTGCACGATGGACCGACGACCTCATAAAGGTTGCAGGGAGTCATTGGTTGCAGGCCGCTAGCGATCCTCTGGAAACCGATGGGGGAGGCCTATGTTCAGCAGTGGAATACAACAGGCTGATGATGATGATGATGCACTTCTTGTTTTAGTAATAAATAAAAAACTAAAACTAAATTACATTAATCATTTTATCATAATAACATGTACATGCATGCTAATGAACGTATTTCGCTAAAATTAATTTCTATTGTAGTGAAAAATTTGTATTATTTGAGAAAACAATACTAGTTTTCCAGCGCGAATTATAGATACCGTTGTTGAACTGAATAGTTTAGAAATATTATAATTACATATGATTTAATATGTATAACATTCATACAAATCTGTTCATAATGCACGTGCATCATTCACGTGTAATATAACTACTCTGTAAATTGTAATAAAACGATGTACGACAAAAATGGCTCACCCAACCCACGTAGCTCTCATCCCCGTGGGAACTTCATAATTAAGTATATATAGCCTTTATTACTCCTGGATAAAGTAGCTTTCTAATGGTGAAATAATTATTGAAATCGATCCAGTAGTTACGGAGCTTATTCAATGCAAACAAACAATCAAACCTAGGATAGGTTTAATAGTATTAGTGTAGATGAAACCCGTAAACTACATGGCCTACCATTAAGTTACCACACATATATTTACAACCGATGAACTTAGTTCAGCTTTGGGCTAAAAATTTACCGTACGTGGAGCAATTAGTTCGGATTTGCAACGCTCCCGCGGATTTCGGCTCCCAATCGAAATTCTGAGGCGTATTTGTTGCGGTCACTTGTATGCATTTGGCGGATTACTGAGCTACCAAATATCGGTATCGCCAGTTCGAATATATACTGGCGTATGCCAAAAGCACTCGGACGTAAAATGAAAGGCTCGGAGTGAATTTCGGTACGAACACATTTTAAATTCGTCGGACATTCTTTGGAAGCAACGTTGTTAGTGAATATAATATAGTTGGGTAGGCATAATAATTGAATTGAAAAAAAATTGTGCTCGTTATTAATAACGCTAGGTACCCAATAGTACAAAACATGTCGTGTGCGAGTCCGACTTCCTCGCACTTGACATTTTTCAAATATTATCTACCAGCCTCGCTTCGCAATATTTTGAACATGTTATGTTTTTTTTTTTGTTGTAATTTGATCAATTTCGTGTTATATAAATATATAGTTATGGCTAGTATTGTGTAGCTATCGTCGAGCCACGTTCAGCCATTAGTGCCCTCCACTACTCTTATATTGCAAAAAGGAATAAAATTACATTAAGTTGGTTAGGAAGAGGACGTAGACTACAGTTCCTTTGTAAATCTAGTATTGTAATCATACTAATCACAGATATATCCTATATCAAAATCTTATCGGTTTGAGTGTCAATTGAGATTTTTGTCGACTTCCTTCAGGCAAGTGACTGTCTCCTTCAACAGCACGTTTACGTCCACTGCTGAACATGGCCCTCCTCTCAACACAATTTGGCAAACCAAGGTTGTTGAAGGATTTGTAATAATCACCACGTTTGGCAAACGGATTGATGATCATAGTAAGATGCTAGGTAGCCATGAGCTGATAGATGCTGCTACCCATTAATCGCCTCTTTTTTCCGGGGTAAATTGCCTTATGCTTCCCCTCGCTGGCGCAAGGATCACTATTGCGTGATCCATGCGCCAGCAAAGGGTATGTGGGACTCTCCCTCTATAGAACGCGGTGCGCTGTCGCACCGCAGAGAGGACATACCCACTAAAAAGCCCCCGGGTTCCTCCTTCTGCCGTTTGGAGCGGGGGACCCAAGTACACCAGGGGTATATCTGCACAACCTGCCAAGCTGCTGCTTATGCAAATATACTTATTCCAAGTTTGTTGTTCCAGGCCCTGCTACAGGCGCACGATGTGGTCGCTCGAGAGGTGTACGGCGAGGAGTCGCTTCGTGCCTCCCCTCCTCCCGTTAACGGCCGCACCACAGCGCCCCCTCCCGATGACGAAGAGGATACTGAGCCAGAGTTCGAGAACGTGACTAGAGTGCGCCTCGTGCAATTCCAGAAGAATACTGACGAACCTATGGTAAGATTACAATTTGAACTTGGAATGGAGCATGGAAGTTTGAGAATAGTAATGCGGTATTTTTGAAATCCCGAATGTTATTAGATGTGTATTGATATATTTTATTAATTAATACACAATAGTGGACGGCAATTAGTGTGAGTGGCACAGTGGGAAGGGGAAGACCTCAACGAACGTTTTTTGACCAAATCGGAGACATCCTCGCAAAAGGTCAAATAAGATCCACCCTAAACCGACGTGCTTTTATGAGAGTGAATGAAGCGAAAGATGTGTGTAGGGATCGTAGCAATTGGAGGTCCATTGTCTCTGCCTTCCCCGCTGGGAAACAGGCGTGAGCTTATGAATGCATGTATGAAGAGGACTTCATCGCTAAAATAATGACCTTTAACTAATAAAAAAGGGTTACCATAATTGTAAGATTGATCTATGTTCGTCCCCGTCCATAACATCCATCAGTTTGAGCTTTCCTCCCACGTAGCACTCAACAAGTCTACCTAACGACTTAATTATTGAGATGGGGATACTAGTAGTAGGTCTATATAAAAATACGTGAAGCAAAAGCAAACATGTCTCTGTACCTAGCGATTGACCATGCCCTGCGTTTTACCGAATACATTAAATAATTAGATCTATATTCGTTCTATCAAAATATGCATATTAATACGCAATTTGTTCCGTTTTAGTTTTTATAAAAAATGACTTCTTCTATAACAGTTAGCCAGCGATGTACTTTTAAATTACGCACTTTAAAAAAACAAAATCTAGATAGGCGATTAGTTCTACATTAACTCTAATTACTTATCTACTTTTTACTTATAAAATTCATTACATTAAGTTAAAAAAGACGATACAAAGAAGTAAACCTAGCGATGTATTTCTAAGTAAATGAATTTCTTTCGCTTATAATGTAACTGTAGGGTCGTATTGAATATTCTATAAAAATATTCAGTACTGCACCACCATACTTACAAACTTTCGCGTTTATAATATTAGTAGGAAGTACGAGTATAGGTATACAGAAGGAGTGCAGAATGTTAATATTGTGCTTACTTTTGGTGGAATTCTGAAGCGGCCGTAGCCCAATGGCTAAGGGCGTCGGACTTGTGATCTCGAGGTCGCCGGTTCGAACCCCACCCATTACACTACCGACGTGAACCCACTCGTAACACAAGCATTTTAGCTTAGCACGAGGGGTTAACAAGAATACTAGTAGACTTAAAAACACTGCTAGTAATCTTTTAAAAAAAAAAAAACGACCACTGAGCGACCACTAGTCTTTATTATCGAGAAATTTCATCTCGTATATATTAGTTACAGTAATAGACTCATAAGAAGTACAAGACCGATAAATCGTAAATATTTCATTCGATATTAACATTAAGATCAAAGGACAACCTCCGTAGCGGTATTTAGCTCGATTTAAATCTCGGAGGTCGTGGGTTCGATCCCTACTCCGGACAAGAAATCTTTGTGTAGATTCTAAGTTTTCCTTCCGGGTCTGTTTGGCTAAGGGACTACCCTCCGTGCCTCGGAAAGCACGTTAAGCCGCTGGTCCCGATTATTATAACATCATCTCAAACAATTGTATACCAGGGAACGGGCAGCAGCGTTTCCTTGTATGTTACAACATAATACTGCGGTCACCAATCCGCCTGCCAAGCGTGGTGACTAAGGCAAAAACTCTCCCTCGGGAGGAGGCCCTTGTTCAGCAGTGGACGTTGTACGGGCTGATGACGATAATGATTAGGATCAAAGATATGTTGCATTGGTTTTAATTGTTATTTAACAATCAAAGTCTGAAAACATAGTCTCGTGTTACAATTCGAATGAAGAGGAATTTGCGAAAAGCGCCTCTAGCTACCGGAATTCCTATACGGGTGAAAATATAAACTCCTTCCTTTAACTAGAACCTTTTACAACTCATTGCTTTTACTGAAATAGGTTTAACGATTTCGAATATCTGCATGGACGATGAACGTGAATTAATCTGTACTATGAATAAATATATTCGTATTCGTGTGATAAAAGAGATTGATAAATTTCGAAGACCGGTTGGGGTTCCCCCTTAGCTGAATTGGTTAAGGCATTAAGGGCTATGCATAAGAAGTTCGAGTCCTGCCGGTGGTCTAAATTTATTCATCTCAATTTTAAAAATTTAGTAAGCGGTTGACATTTCCGTAAAGTATTTAAAAAAAAAACTATTTATTTTATAAAGTTTTAGGGGATAATCTCTACTTAACCGATCTTGAAAATACATATGTTTTTTTTACATAAAAAGTTGTCCGAAGGAGACTGCAATGATAAATGGTCATAGCAAAATGAAATCTAGTGCGTTATTATAAAATCTAATCTTGTGTTGTATGAACAGACCGGTTGGAACAAAAAAACCGATCTTAAACAATTACTACCACGTTCGGCTTTCAGTCGACACGAGTGAAGCGGCAAAGCCATTTGACGGGACAGTGTACGATTTTCTTTCGTAGAATTGGCGTCCGAATTATCTGTCGGCAGTTGATTTTTACGGCACCGACTAACCGATTCATAACATAGGTCTAGGTAACTCTTAACATAGGTCCGAGGTTATTTTAATTAGTCGTAATGCTATTGTACCTTCTACCAAAATGACATTATTTCGCCGAGTACCTATTAGAAGCTATTAACAAATCACGGTGTATGACTCATTACTACTTAATATTATAAACGCGAAAGGTTTTATGTGTGTATGGATGTTTATTACTCTTTCAAGCAAAAACTAATGAGCAGATTTCAAGCATAGTTTATAAACCGGATTAACATATATGCTACTATTGCAGCATACATGTTTCCGGATATATTATTTTCGGGTATATGTTAATCCGGGTCGTTCACACTGGAACAGAGCAGAAGTCCAATGTGGGCAAAAACGCGGGGCGCAGCTAGTAATTATTTAACTCCCCGAATAAGTGAAAATGGTAGGTAGAATGTTCAGTAAGCATAAAGAGATAAGTGCGTGCTAGACATCGATCAATATCAGCTGTAATACTCGGTACTGGCAAGCGGAACCTATTCGCTTTGTCAGAACTCAAACACGATCCATCATAGTTGTTTTGTGCACTGTACTTATGTCTTATACATATAACGGGTGTATTACATCGGTAGTATTACATCGGATGTGCGATCCTTAAAGTGCACTGTTCATGCTATAGGTACCTATTTAACCGAGAATGTAACTTTAGTTCCCATAGGCATTTATAATATAGCATTCCTGGATAAATGGGCTATATAACACTGAAAGAATTTTCTAAATCGGACCAGTAGTTCCTGAGATAAGCGCGTTCAAGCCAACAAACATATTTGAGATATCAATTATATATAACACTAGCTTTCCGCGCGCGGTTTCACCCGCGTAACTCCTGTTCCCGTTGAAACTTTATAATATAGCTTAAAGCCTTCCTCTTAAAAATGGGCTATCTAACACTGAAACAATTTTTCAAATCGGACCCGTAGTTGCTGAGATTAGCGCGTACAAGCAAACAAACTCTTCAGCTTTATCTATTATGGCAATGGCAAATAACTCGTTATTAGATAACAATTCTTTGCGTTTTTATACTCGTAATAATTTCTCAACGAAATGTTCGATTGGAATAAAATAAAAAGTATTTTACTTCTTGATAAATACCCTTGATAACATAATGCTTAATTTGCGATTTGCGGTTTTCGATTTTACACCTTGGGTTACAAAATCGCAATTTTCTTACGGATCCCTAATTTTTTTGAAAATAAATTATATCCAATAACCTTCCTCGATAAATGGACTATCCAACACTGAAAGAATTTTTGAAATTGGACCAGTAGTTCCTGAGATTAGCGCTTTCAAACAAACAAACTCTGCAGCTTTATAATATTAGTATAGATGTCTCCATTATTTTCCATTATATAGGCATACAAATATCGTAAAACAAAACAAACGAATAACTTTTGAATTCTTTCATATATTTTAAAGTATGGCTCGTGACTATCAGTTGATTTCATATTAAACTTTACTAATATTATAAATGCGAAAGTTTGTAAGTATGGATGGATGTTTATTACTCTTTCACGCAAAAACTACTTAACGATTTTGGCTGAGGTTTTCACGGGTATAGTTTATAAGCTGGCTTAAGATATATGCTACAAACCATCACATTTCGACCCACTGGAGTAGAGTAACGCGAGTAAAACCGCGGGGCGCAACAAGTAGGTATGTAATATATTCTAGATATTTGAAATTACCGACGTCTGTCCATTTTCCATTTTAAAAGAGTTAAAAAGTTGATGTCAATTGAATCGGTTAGTCGGTGCCGTAAAAATCAACTGCCGACAGACAATTCGGACGCCAATTCTACGAAAGAAAATCGTACACTGTCCCGTCAAATGGCTTTGCCGCTTCACTCGTGTCGACTGAAAGCCGAACGTGGTAGTAATTGTTTAAGATCGGTTTTTTTGTTCCATCCGTACCTAACTCTGAACTGAATATGCCAATATATCGTCGAAAACTTGTACGGTACTTTAATGGAGAACTCTCAAAATAATGAAAAGAATATCCTCCGGTATTAAGTCCGCCAGTGCACTATTTTGTGCTGAAGTTTTTAAATTTGGAAGAAAAAGAAGCGATATAAACGAATTACTTTAAACTCCTTACCAGTATTTTCTTGGCACAACGTTAAATACATGACACAAGGAACTGGTTGGCTGGCTTGACTCTCAAAACTTGCCTCCCACAGGACTCATGCTTGCTATCTTACGTAAAGTCTGTATGAATAATACTTGCCAGCTCTACTAATGTTAATCTAATAACAACTTTGCAGTTTTGAGAAGGATTACTGTGTGACTGCAAGTAGGAATTAGTATACGGCATACACTCGTACAGGCGGGTTGGGTAATGCAACTAAGTTGGCAAAAGATGTTATCTTTTCTATGGAAATTTGTACTAATGTTGTAAATAAAACTATATGAAAATAACCGTATAAATGAATGATTTCGAATCCTAGAAAAGTATCAATTATTTATGACTTCTACCTTTTTGAAGTTACTTGCTATCTCTCATAATAGTATCACTAATATAATTCGTTTGTATTTAAAATCAATGGTGCTGGTTTGACGAACTATTGTAATATATATTTCTAAAAAATTACAGTATAAATCATACCAAAAAATTAAGAATAAAAATGGAAGATAGGGAATACTAACGCTCGTATCAATCTGATTTTGGTCTTGATACCAATTCCTCTTTTCTTCCATATGTTGTTTAAAAGGGGCATAACGTCTTTTGCCATCCCGATACGCCTTTATATCTCGGAGACACAGCTGCCGTCATGGCAAATTTCGGAACCCAGATAAATGTAGCGGTTGACGATGCTAATGCCAGGAATGTTGCAGGTGACGTTTGCTAAATTTCAGGCTCGATCTACTATCATAATTTTAGTCTTCGCTCTGTTAACTGCGAGACCAATGCTGACACTTTCTAGCTCGAGTCTTCGAAATAGCTCGCTCATATCTTCCATGGATCTTGTTAGGAGGACAGTGTCAAAGGCGTATCGGAGATTGAAGAGTCTTTTTCCACCTATAGCCAATATTAAGATACAATCTTGTCTCATTCCTTTTGTGGTCTGAAACATATCTGAGTACTCCGTGCCTATCCTAATGTAGGAACGGTTTTCAGTGTTCAGATTCTGTATCAATGCAACGAGGTGTTCAGGAGCTCCCATTTCAAGTAGCACACTCCACAGTTTTTCCCATTGCACGCAGTCAAAGGCTTTTGTGTAATCGATAAAGCATAGGTCCACTGGGCTGTTAAATTCCCTGCTCTTTTCGATGATTTGGCGGACATTCAGTATTTGTTTCCGCGTTCCCCTACTTTTAACAAATCCTGCCTGCTCTTCAGGTATCTGTCGGCTTAAAAAGTAGTGAAGACGTCGATTAATTACATGGAGGCGGATCTTACTCGAAAGAGATATTAAAGCAATCGTTCTGTAATTGCCACAGTCTTTAGAAGAGCCCTTCTTTTGCAAAGTTACCGAGTTGATGCAAAGTTATCACCTATTCAACATTGTCGACGTAACTGTTGTTACCTACTTAATAGCATATGACATGTTAAGGTAATATTTTCGGTATGAATCTTAGAGTGTAATTGCCAAAGTAATGTAACGTATATTAGCTTGGTATACCACATCAATGAATAAAAATTCTTACATATATAATTTAAATACATATAATTTAACATGTAATGCTTACACTAAACACATTTCATATTTCACAGGGTATAACATTGAAACTAGCGGATGACGGGCGTTGCATCGTAGCCCGCATCATGCACGGCGGGATGATACATAGACAGGCAACGTTGCACGTCGGCGATGAAATCAAAGAAATCAATGGCACGCCAGTTGCGAACCAATCGGTTGCACAATTGCAGAGAATGCTGGTATGTTATCTATACTATAAAAGCTGATGCTGATTCTCAATTTTTATTTAGTTGTCAAAAAAAGGAAATTTATTCATGTTGTAATATTTTGCTAATGAACTCCGAAGTTTGAAATAACAGCTATTATTTTTTGTTATATAAAAATACAGAACGTGATGACATAAATAAAATATTTTGTTGATTACTTCTTTGTTATCAGACTAGGTCGTAAAGCTTTCATTTGCTAAAACAAACAAAGGTTAAAATTTACTACTAGAGTTACGAAAATTAAACATTTCTAAAAAATTTTTTGAACAATAATAATATTTCAGAGGTAAATAAATACGAGTTCCAAGCCACACAGAGAGTGCGCTCTATTGCTCAGCTTGCCATTTAATAAAACTGGAGGCCCGCTCGCCTGTTTGCCCGGTGAAGTAAAAATGCTTCACGGCTAACTACACATGTCCACCTGAAAAAATATTACCCCAATTACTGTTTTAATCATATTTATTATGTACCATATTTTTACAGCGTGAAGCTCGAGGTTCGGTGACATTTAAGATAGTACCATCGTACCGTTCCGCTCCGCCACCCTGCGAGGTAAAACCTGCTCTATTTATGTCTCAACTAATGCCCGTGTTAATTTGATTGTAATGTACCTAGTATTTGATAAACCAGAGTTCTCGTCATAGCATTTAAAATTGTAGAAGTAGAAACAGTTTGTGTGATCAGTGGTTTGATTAATAGTTTTGTTTTGAACGCTATACTAAAAAAATATACATAAATATTGTTTTTGAAATAACTCAATAGATAGTAGTGTGACTTTAACGCTTGTTATTATACTAAATACAAAGAAGATAACGAAAAAGTCGACAAGCGCACACAAATAAATTCTTCAGTTGCAATCAAACAAATGCTTGTCTGAAAGCCAGAACTAATTGGTATTAAAATGAAGAGATTAAAAATTTTGTGTTTTTCTTCTAACTAGCTTTTCCGGATAAAGCCTTCGCCCGTGCTAGTAAGTAGCGAGACCAGACCCTGCTACTCTATGTTATGTTTATGTTATATATGTGTTATGTTGAGTTATGTTCTGATGCTGTCACCTGGGCATGGCTGCGCGTTCCCGCGATCTCCTCCGTTTATGTGCGCTTGTTGTTCTTTTTTCATCGCATCGCACACACATCGCACATCGCATCTCTATCACAGCCCATCTCTTTCATTATTTCGTTTTTGTTTGTCTTGGTCCCCAAAATTACGACCTACTAAATCTATCATCATGCTATTAACATCATCTTTCATATCCTTGACATTAACATTAATTATAATGACATTCATACATATTCCATAATATGCCTATATCTATCCATTTTCATGTGAATGCAATTTTATTTTCCATAAAATTTCAACTTCATTTATGTATTATAATTATGTATAACTTCATATACGAAATGGTGAACATGATCACGCATTTCTTTTCCAGATATTTGTAAGAGCGCAATTCGATTATGATCCCTTAGAAGATGAGCTGATTCCATGCGCTCAGGCCGGTATTGCTTTCAATACTGGCGACATACTACAGGTAACAAGAACATTTGAAAAATGACATTATTTAAATTTATATTTAGCAGTATTACATGTTGCTATCGTGCACATTTCAGATTATTAGCAAAGATGATTCACATTGGTGGCAAGCTCGAAAGGATGCTGCTGGTGGATCTGCTGGTCTTATTCCAAGCCCTGAACTTCAGGAATGGCGAGCAGCCTGTGCTGCCGCTGAAAAATCTAACACCGATCAAGGTAATGAAGCTACAAATGTAATTAGTACAGAGTTTATACAGATAATATCTTCTTATGGTCTATATTTAACTCTTCGATTTGATCGCGTGCTGTTCCTGCAATTTCTTGACTGCTTTAAGTGTTAGATAATATTTTGTTTTTATTGTATTCTTCATAGATGTGGTTACATGAAAGTGGCTCATGATTTAAGAATTCATTGGTGTTACATTGTTTTATTGGAATGGTTAGGTAAAGTTTTATGTCAATGGTGTATTAAAGATGTTTGTATTAGTATTGCATTCTGACGTAGCTTCATGTCAATATATTTTTCATTATGGAACATCACTAATTTATTTAGCTACTGATACAAAATTAATTATGATTTAAACCTAATTGGCTAATGCATTATTACATGACATTTTGTGATTTGTATCAACATCAATTATCTACATTTCCTTGTTATTTAATTTGGTTTCGTTGTTGACATTATCATAATAAACATAATTATTTTAATTAACATTAATATTTTCATTATTATCTATTTGACTTACATAAACATTTCGTGTTGTGCTATCGAAATCATCATTGGACGAAGCAGTCGGTATGTAATTTTGCTTTTTTCTATTATTTGTGAGTAATACAAGCTCCCGAATTGTATCATGCTAATAAAATGTACCTGTTCCAACTCTGCATGGTACAATATTAAGGTCTATTGCTATTTTCTCCCAAAAAGAAAGTAAAAATGCCTATAATTCTTCAATCTCCAGTATTCCTATGTTATGTAGCCATAACGAGTCTTTGTAGAGCTATTATGGTATCATGTTGTTATAAAATTTGTATATGCGGAAGGGAGTTTGTGTGACCCTCATATTTCAATATTGTTTGAGGGAATGTTTTGTCATTGTTTTTTTTCCATAACTAAGACATAAGAAAAACCCTTGAGTATAAATTGAACAGATTTGTACTTATGGTTTTTTTCTGTCTGTTCTTCTTTACAAAGTTGGCAGCAAAATGTTGCAATAAAAATGGATTAAATATAAAAATAGCTATGTAGCTCATAATCAAAGGCTTTAATTTTAAATATTTCAAAAATGCTGATGTCTACTTTTTACGTTAAAAAATAGGAAAAAAACGAAAAGAGTTTTAGTAAACACTCATAGGAATACGTCACTAATATTCCAAATAAACAAGAATTAATCAACAATTCTGCCAATGCAGATTACATCGCAGAAGAGAAATGAAAAAATGGTCAATACAATTTAATTTCTTGCTCGGTTAACCTCCGCCTAGCATAAACTACAATTAAAATTTATTTTATTATACAAAACAGAAAGCTTTTAAGTTATTTCTATAAACTTCCCCCTGCTTCTGATATTTACGGTGAGATTCTGGGTCAATAATAGTAGATTGTTTATCTAGGGAGCAAACAACTATTTTAAAGGCGAGAGTGTTTTTTTTAATCCAGAGCGGAGTGAAGGATTCTAGAGTAGAATCCCGAGCGGAGCGAGGGATTCTTAATTAAATTTAAAAGTATGTATAAAGTATGTCACTCGAGCTTAAAATAGTGTTGCTGTTGCTCCCGAGGTGGACACTCTACTTTTTATCACCCTCTATGAGAAAATAAGTAAGTGCAACTTATGAACAAGAATTTATTTACGTACAATGTAGAACCATAAGACATAAAATATAAGTTTCATCAACTTTTTTAAAATTTGGCGCGCTCGCTGTTTTTCAGCCAGTCACATATTCAATACATTGTTCCCGCATGGTTTGTGATTCAAATCTTTGCTATTTAAAAAAATATTAACAATATCCACATTATAAATTCAAATCAATTTTGGTCCCTAAGGGATTCATGAGCTATTTTGGTCCCTGTTTACGAGGAATAAACTAGCTCTTTTTGAATAGATATGATAAAAAATTATATTTGATATTACCCGTATCTCTAAAGATGTACCTAAGTCATAAACTTACTAACATTAGAAAGAGAGAAGATTTATCCTGCTAGTTGGTAATCGAAAGACTCTGAACTTATGTTATGGAAATCCTTCAGCACATCTAGGTTGCTGAAATCACGCAAGATAGTCAGTGCCTCGTCCTTACGGAGCAGTGGACTGAATAATGTTGAAAATATAATGTTGCAATCTCAATGGTGACTTAACAGTAACGGTACAATGTTTATTTGTTTTCTAATAATAATTTTAAAATAAAAAAGGAGATCGATTCAAGCAGTCGCTAACACTCTTCATATTGCATTTGCTAGATTTTGACAAAACATTCACCTTATTTCTTGTTGACCCGAACTGTGTAGTTGTCCGTTATACCATCCGATCCATTTGCATGACCCGTGTTGTAATGTTATGCGGCTAGGAGCCGAGGGGTGCGTGTCCCACACCGACGGCTGTGAGAACACAGGTATTGTAACAAGTTGGTTATAAGGCTGTAGTGTTGTGGGCTTACCCTATTCGCAAGGATATGCAAGTTAGTATAGCATGTTTACTTTAGTGTGCAGTGCTATAGTAACATGCATGAAATGGCGTTATGCAATATCGCTTACTCGAAATTTGTGCCTAACAAAACAAAAAGTAATAAACATTGCCTCAAAAGATTAAAGATATACACGGATGACGGAATCATCATCAGCTTGTTTTGTTTTGTATATGGGGAGAAATGTATGTCTATGGATTATTTCCAAAGTATAGATTCTTGATGGTAGCAGTAGTCCTTCTTGAAAGACATAAGCAAATGTCACTGCATTCCCTGGTGGAATTTGAAATACGAGTATCATGATGATGATGTTAGGACAACCGAAACTAACACCTAACGTGCTTGCAACCAGATCTAGAAACAAATATTTGGTTTTACATAAAGTAACAATGAAAACACGTTAGGTACATTTATTTAAACTGCCGAACGTGTTGTGCAGCACAATTTACGATGACATCACAAGAGATACGAGAATCTTTGATATATTTTTGTAATTTTCGCACGTATGCGCCTGTTTCTATGCTAGGGTTCGCGTATTGCAAATTCGGATAAGCGTTGAATCTTGCGAAAATATACTTAGATAAATTTAACTAAACTTGGGTATCTTTGCGTACAGGTTTGTAAGCAAAGCCACTTTTGGCAACGATGCAAACACATTTCCAATTACTGAATGTTGTGCTATTATTTTCAAACTAGAATATCTTGTAGAAGTTTGTAGCTTTGTAAATAATAACAAGCATACTGTTTTGGATTTTAAATATAAAATGTTAAAGGAAAATGTTTTGAAATACGATAATGGTAGCTGTAGACTAATTGCAAGAGCATCTTTGCCAAAAGTAGATGCTGTGCGTATATTTACGTAGCTAAGAAAATAGTTTTTTCCATAAGTGAACGGAATCGAGCTCAAGAGTTTTTTGTTTTATAGAAATTATTCCTTTGTTGTAAGTAGTGGGCACATGTGTTTTGTAAAGCTTTTGTTATATAATTTACTGTAGATTTTTAATATTATTAAGAAATTTTGATCCTATTAGGAGCTGTTTACTTAAAGCTAATCATGATCAATAAAGTTAATTGACTTTTTGCTTGTTACCATTATTATTGGCGAACTCCGAACTATATATTAGGTATAGTGCTGACCTAGTAGCAAGTTGGCAAGCTGTTAAACTGATGAACTAACAAACTTTCATTTTGTGATATTCATTAGTGATATGTGCCTTCTATTTTGCGACTCGAAATACACATTCATGTGATATGATGTATGGTGTACGAGGTGTTGGGTTTCTTGGATAAAAATGATACAATGACACACAATTATGTTTTAAATATTATTATGTGTAATCAAAAACTGTTTTTTTTATGAATTTTTGGTACAAATAATTTGATCGCTATAATCTAACGATGCGAGATTATTTCGAAAATAAGTGTTACCGTTTTTTTGGTAACTAACATTTTTTAAGGAGCAAAATGTAATATCAAGTTTACGAAATGTTAGTCAAATTAATGCACACATGTTTTGCTGTTACATATACCTATAATTATTCCAATTTGCACTTGAGCGAAAATAATAAAAAGTTATTACAATAATGATTAGTTATTGGGAATGTATAAAATATTTTTATTAGTATTATATATTTTATATTAGTAATTGTATTCAAAATTTCTCTACTGGCTTTAAGATTTTTAATAAATTTTGTAACTTTTGTAAAGGTATTTTACTTATTTGTCAAATTAGAAAATAAACATTAATATTTTTAATGCATGTACTTACAAACATTTGGCATCTTTGGCACTTGACAATATAATATGCAATATAAAATCAATACGAATATAAAAAATAGTGCTATACGCATGCGGTACTTTTAAATAAAAAAAAGAGTATAAACAGCAAATAAAGCTTTGATTTTTTTTTATAGTTGCAACCCTGACCTTGACGTTTGAATATTTGTTTAAAAAAAATATTTTTCCGTTTTGTTCTAGTGAATTGTTCCATATTCGGTCGCAAGAAGAAACAATCGAAAGACAAGTATTTGGCGAAACACAACGCTGTGTTTGATCAGCTTGATGTGGTTACCTATGAGGAGGTTGTCAAACTACCATGTAAGTAATTATGTTTAATACTTGCTTCCCGCGTGCGGCTTTACCCGCATAGACTTCATACTAAAATATAGCCTATAGCCTTCCTCGATAAATGGGCCATCAAACACTGAAAGAATTTTACAAATTAGAACTAGTTCCTGAGATTAGCGCGTTCAAGCACACAAAGAAACAAACTCTTCAGGTTTCTACTGGGTGACTTTTTTACCCTTTTGATAATAATATGGTGTGTTGTAAAAGTGGAATAGAATCTTTAGATCACAGTATATTTGTACTAGTATATCGGTAATTAGAGTTTCGAAAATATCATTAATTACTTAAAAGAAATACAAAGCGCGTGGATGATAATGAATGAGGTGCCTATAAAACCTAGGCCGCAATCACACATGAATAAAAAGAGTGAGCGTAATAGCGTAACTACCTACTTAGGTACGCTTTTTTAGTCTTACGATTTCACTCTTATGTCAGTAAAAAAACAAAATGATATAATAACTATGCCTCAGACTTAAATAAAATAAAATAATAAAATTAAAATAAAAATCATTTTTATTTACGTAAACCAATTACAGGCACTTGTAAATAGTCAAACATTAATTAGAAAAATTTAATTAATTATATTTGTTATTTATTTATATCTATAAAAATAATTATTTTTATATTATCATGTATTTATATGTTATTATTATAATTTATTTATTTATATTGTTCTTAGCGACACAAAATGCTTGTTCTGTCTATATTATGTCAAAACAATTGTCATTATTTGGGTGGACCATGAGCATATAACGACGGACGCGCTTTAATGCTACCACCGGACATCTATTTCATATACATAACACGCCCTATTTATTATTTTGAAACCTGCTGCTCTGGTTCGATTCCCACCCGGGACAATTAGTCTGGTGCTTTGTGTCCGTGAAACATTTTGTTTCATGTTTTTATTTCCATTTTTACTGTCTCTCCTTTTTAAGGAGGGAAGTGAAACATAAGTCTGTCTTACTCCTCCTAATATCTTTCTGATTAAATTCGTTGCGGGTCCTTAGGCAGTTATATCTTTTTCCTGGATCGCCTGGAGCTTTTCTCGGTGCTCATTGACATTTCCAGTGTGTGCCACTGTTGATCCTGGCTTACAGGAGTTGTAGTAGTGGGAGTGATGGTTAAATTGTTTCCTGTCCGTGAATCATGTGTTTGTGAAATTCTGTACAGGTCAAAAATATCAAATATAGAGGAATTTAATATTTCTTATAATGTTACGTGTTTGATTCAATAATTGTTTAATTTCCAGCGTTCCAAAGAAAGACGATAGTTCTGCTGGGTGCACACGGTGTGGGACGGCGTCACATAAAGAACACATTGATTTCTCGCCACCCTGATCAATATGCTTACCCAATACCACGTAAGTTAATATTTCTATACCTCAGAAGCATAAGGACGAATGCACTAATATCTTCAGAAGCATTTGGTCGTATGTGTAAGTGTACGATAAAGGCACATACGACGAATGTTTCTGACGTATAATGGCACATCCGACACTATGCTTCTGAGGTCCAAATTTAGGTTGACTCCACATTACGCGACACATGTGGCGGGGGTAGCGGGTGACGGGGTCGAGAGAGCGGCGTTCTCGCGCTCTAGGAACACGCACGCCTAATGTGGGGTCAGCATGAAAACTAGCTTTTTACCGATAGATGTTGTTTACTCCATACAAACTTCGATCCCCGTTTCAATTAAAGAAGAAGGCCTAAGAAATATTTTATTCAAATTTCAGGATTCTTAATCGAACAGAAAACCTAAGCAATGCTTTTATGGGGAAATGTATACGCTTTTATAACAAACTAGATGTTTCAAAACGTTTTGATATCTGTTTCGTTAATATTTGAATATTACATTATGGATATGCATTTTTTATCGACTAACAATCTCACAATTTTAAACATATCTGAATATATTTCTAAGTTATTTAATCAATGTTTATTTGCAGATACTACGCGGCCTCCGCGGTCTGACGAAGAAAATGGCAGACACTACTATTTCGTGACTCATGAAGAAATGATGGCCGATATAGCTGCAAACGAGTACTTGGAGTATGGTGAGTATTCTTTATATCACACAGATAATTGTAATACTTAGTAGTTTTTTGGATTGAAGGCGTTTAACTTTTTTTTTTATAATTTTTAGGCAGTAATGTAAAAAGCGAAAGTAAATTATTATACTGTGACTCTTTACCGTCTTAAAAATAATAGGGCGTGTTATGTATATGAAATAGCGCACGCGCTAAGGCACAGTTATTTCAACTTTTTTTTTATGACGTAGAATGATAATTACCCTATTTCGCTCACTCTTTTCATTCATGTGTGATTGCGACCTAGGTATTATGGGCACCTATTTTATTATTATGCACGCGCTATGTGTGGTGTATTTCTTTTACTTAAGTCATTTATGAGATTAACGATACTCTAATTACCGAAATACTAGTACAAATATACCGTGGTCTATAGATTCTATTCCACTTACACAACACATCATATTATTATCAAGACGGTAAAAAAGTCACCCAGTATATTAACTCTTATAAGAAATAAATCTATACTGGGTGATTTTTTTACCGTCTTCAAAATAAGGCATAGAACTTATTTTATCTTTTTTTTTTACTGGCATAGAAATGTCATGGCATGTCATGAAAATCGTAACCGTAAAAATACGCTATTTCGCTCACTCTTTATTCATATTTGATTGCGGCCTAGGTATTATAGGCACCTATTTTAACTAAAGTAACGTAACTACCTAATAAGGTATTTTTTTATCGTTATAATTTAAACTACGGTCAGAAAAAGAAGCTATGCCTTAGACATCTTTTTCATATACATGTCACGCCCTATTATTTTCAAGACGGTAATAAATGTCACCCAGTACCTATGTATATTAATACGCGAAGCAAAAATGTTGTATCCCTTTTTTACAAAAATGGCGCGGACGGAGGACTATGAAATTTCGCTCACCTGAAGTTTATATAGAGAAGAATGCGTAGCCCCGTTCCGTGGGATCTTCAAAATTAAATACACCCTATGCTTACTTACCGAATTTACGAAATCGGCCCACAGTAGATCCAGAGCCTATTCAATGCAAACAATTTCTTTATAATATTAAAATAGATATATTATTTAGATCTTGTTGAGAATTTATTTGTTATTCCAGGTACTCACGAGGACGCAATGTACGGCACAAAACTCGAGACGATCCGTCGCATACATTCTGAGCGTCGCATCGCTATACTCGACGTGGAACCACAGGCTTTGAAGATACTGCGCACTGCGGAGTTCGCGCCATACGTCGTGTTCATTGCTGCGCCACCATTGAATAATGTTGCCGATGTGAGTATAAAACACGCAAGCTATTTTAAAAAATAAAGGAGAATGGGCGGTTCGTCCCCAGTGGTGTAACAAGATGTGATATACGTCATTTTAAAGATCATAACAACAGCTTTATTTTATTGTATGACACCAACAACAAAACTCGTGCAGGGAAGGAACCACGAATTATCTTATAAGGACAGGCTTGTACTATAGCCGTTAACCACCTGCACACAATGGCGAGCACTGAGCGAGATAGCAATAATACGGAAGCGAGAGGGATAAAGACTTTATGGTTCTGACTATTGTATTGTATTTGTTTCACTTCTTTTTTCTTCACTTAAATGATTTATATTCTAATGACAGTACATTCGCCGTACATTAACGCTGAAAAAAAATGTTTGAAGGATGGTAAACTAGGCGAAAATGATATTTTTTTGAAGAAAAATGTAATCATTCGTAGTTCTTCTCCTGCACGAGTTCGGTGGTTCGTGTCATACAATAAAATAAAGCCATTCTAATTAACTTTAAAATGACGTATCGCTCAATTTGATACAATGTGGGGACGGAGCCCATACAAAAGCGCCCATTGTCCTTTAAGAAGAACTAAATAGCAGCCATCTTTTGTTGTATAGTAATACATAGTAATTGATGAGAATAGCATAACACGGATCGCCCTCTTGTACAAATAGCGATAACAACCAGATCCACCAGTTATATTATCAAACCATATTGTACACGTGTTTTTTTCGTTCCATGAACAAAAAATGACGAAGATGAAATTTCAACGCGCTGTGTTGAAAGGAGAATGTTTTTCTTACTATGAGCAGTGGTCCAAAAAAAAAACTGCGATCTCCAGGCATGAACCCATTGTTGATCGACTCATTCATTTGAAGTTACTATGTGTGCAAAGACGCAATAAAATCGAACCTAAAGTTCACGACTTACATTTTTTTTTTCTGAGGACAAATTCTTTGCTTATATCTAGATTTCTGCAGGACAGATATTTTTTGATTCTGTACAAAAAATATCGTATTTTAGATGATCTTTCAAACTAACCATGTGGCAGGCTTGGGGTCATACTTTTTTTTTATTATTTTTTGGACCAAAAAAAACATTCTCCTTTCATGTGACACCACTTCGTGTACAATTTTAACCTAGGAGTGACGTCACAAGCCCTCATCTTGATTTGATAAATCAAAAAATACGTTTACAATATTTTTTACTAATATTATTGACCAATTTTTTTTTTTTTTTTGTCGTCATCGCTATTGCTTATTTTATAAGATTTAAACCATTTAATATGGCTCGAGTCCTTTACTTTACGCACAGAAAGTACAAAAAGCCTTTTGGTCTTATTACACATATTCGAAAAAACAGAAATATATCTATATAACAATTAGGGTGTTTGCGATAGTCATTGTAGTTGAAACGTTAATTGGTGAACGAATGAATGCACGCGGATTTTTTCAATAACTTCGTGTCCGAAAAAAATGGTGACCGAATTGGTTTCGCTACGCACTATGCTTTATTTTAAGCTAGTCACAGTTAATGTTATTACATTACAAACTCAAAATAAATTGTACTAACGGCTAATTGAATTCGTTGAGTCTCGGAGGAACTCTCATGTAATCAAACCCCACAAGAGTTCTTAAATTTTACTCAAAGTGTAATGTTGACCTAAACGTATATATTTTCATTTCGCAGTACGACGGCTCGCTGGAAGTCCTGGTCCGCGAGTCTGAACAGCTGCGTCGCACCTACGGCCACTACTTCGACCTGAACATAGTCAACAATGACATTGATGATACTCTGTCGCAGCTAGAGAACGCCCTCACGCGACTCCGCTCGACTCCCCAGTGGGTCCCCGTCTCTTGGGTCTACTGACAAACTGACTCTGATTCTGACTATCTATAATCTTTGGCTATGAAGAAACATGCTTTTTTTCTAGTATTGAGACTATTTTTTATTATAATTTTTGTGGTTTATGGTATTGATACCAAATTGAAGAAGCAATTGTTTGCGCCCTTCTTTGGGATGTAATTAATTGGGTTAGTTACTTTTTTTAAGTACTTAATATTTTGAAATTACTATTTCAGTAAAGCAGCATTAAATATGATAATTAATTTAAAAAATTACTTAAATTTTAACCCTCATTTGGTAAGTACTTAAAATGTAAAACTTCATGAAATCTCAACTGTATATTAAAATTAATTTTGTCTTTTCTACAATAGCTATATTGCGATTTAATAATTTAAACGCATATTAACAAAATCAACATAACGAAAATATTCTAGGTATTTACTTCTGTATCTTTAACATTTTATTATTATATTAACAAGTATTTTTCTAGAGCTCTGAAGTAAAAGGTTGGATGTGCCATTATACGCCAAAATCAGAACAGAAATCGTATGTGTCTTTATCGTAAACTAGCACTTTCGACCAAATGCTTCTGAAGTAAAATAGACATCTGTTCTTATGCTTCTGAGGCCTAGATTTTATATTAACGACCATGTTTCTTCGTAGCACTAATTATCTGATTGAGACCAAATACTAAAGGTAATTGTCACCAAAATCTTCACAAGATTAAGACACGCTTTTGTCAATACAACGCAATTTAACACGTAATATTAAATATAGCAACTTTTAATATTAAACGAATCTGTTAACTTAACCAATAGTTGACGTAATTTATCACTTGACATAAGAATCGCAGTTAAAATAAGTCCTACTCACACGACGGTAGATGTGTATTTGGTATTCATCACAAATTTTAATGAAACACCAGCTTAATAATAAATATGACATTTTTTGGAATGGATATTAGATATAGTGACCAACAGACAGACTACAATATTATAATGTGACAATCTCTTATCTCTTTTTAGCACGACAGTGTACATAAAGTGCTTTTTTTGCACGAAAATGTAAGTGCTTGAAATAATTATCGTATTAGCAGCAATATTTTTGCACGAAATTGTACATGCTGAAATTACTGTCCTATAAGATTTAGTGCAAAAATTGCACGACTGTATCCATGCCTGAAATTTCTAGAAATACAAATGCTGATATGTCCAAAATGTTTGCCGGTCACTATAATAAAATGTCTTTGTGTACGAAGGTGTTTTCTCCACAATCCTATTTTAACCCTTAAACGGACAGAGGAAATATAGAACCCACCATATTTTGAACTTAATGTACTTTTAATAAAGATCAAAACCAATTAATTCTAAACATACCTACTGCCCAGTTAAGGGTTAATTGGGTGATACGTATTTAACATCTTTGATGATAAGCAAAACACTTAACCTGAAGAAGAAAAAAGTATAGAGATGATAGGAATTTAAACTTTATTACAATGATTAGAAAGCTCAACTTTCATCGTCAATATTGTAGACAATTCGAGAGCTTCTAAAATAAAGGTTGTAGATTTATCCCACGTAAACTTAGTCGATTTACGATTTTGGTAAGAACATAAGTAAATTATCATTTATTGGGGTAATCGATATATCAAAGTCAAATAAATTTGTAATTTGAAATCGATACTTACTTTTTAAGCTAAGTATACGTCACAAATGTATATTTGATGTTTTTATTGTTTTTTTTTTCTATTTAAGAAAGACATTATTTTATGTTACATTAAAAAAGCTTCGATTTAATTGAATCAAGTATTAATTTGAAATTTTGTGATAGTTGGTTATTAATTTATTTTGAGAACTAATTTATTATGAGTAACCGAAAGTCTTAAATAGCTTGCATTGTTAATTTGGTGCATTCAAGCTCAATTCACTATATGTGCCAAATGTACGACTACCAACATTTTCAAAATAAAAATAAAGAATTTTTGAACTCACTTGCACTTGACACACTTGACACAGATTTTTGGAACAATGTACATAATTATACATTATATAGTACATAATTTACATTAATTATAATAAAAAAATAATTCTCTAGAAATGTACCGTAGCTCAAAATGTTTACCTTCGGTTTAAATTTAAGATCTATTCTACCTTTAGTAAAGTATTATAAAACGTGTCGACTTCCAACTAAAGAAATGTCTTATATTACACTGTGTGATAGTTTTTAAAATAGATATTAGTTTAATTATTACTACATTTCTTAATCAAATGTAAACCCACTGAAGAGATGCCTCGTAGTTATGTGGCGTCTCTATCTATCATGTGCCATTTTACTATAATCTGAATGAGACATTACATGATGATTTCTTCTATGTAGATAGATTTTTGCTATCTTCTTTCTTACTTCAATTTCATAGGCGAATCTTAATATAAATCTTCAATTAAAATTTTTCAAGACGAAGTACAAATTAGTCCCCTTTTACTATCGTCAAGATACGATAAAGCTGTTTAACAATATCTAACTTTTAATTGATAGCTACAACGTTCGCGTATCCTGCGGACTATACGTTGCAATGAACGTGTATTTTACGGACTATGCGTAGTCTACGGACTGAGCGTTACAGTGTACGTGTAATGCACGGACTATACAACGTAGTCCTACATAAAGCTCGTAGTCCATTATTGAAGGAGGAGTAAAAATGTCTTACTTACCCCAAAATGTAGGTAAGATTTATTTTGTGAAAAAAACTATCGGACACAGTGCTTTAATTTCTAGTTGGAAATCGGTCTATTGACTATATCACAGGATTATAATTAGAATTCACAGGGTTGCAAGGATCAGGAATAGTCTTCTTTTTTGTTCTCAAATATAGTTTATACACTTCACTGATGTTACTGTACTTAATATTTTAAAGTAAGACTTTTTTTGGTTTTCTTGTGACTGTTTAATTTGAAATGGCGCCAATGGAAAAAGTTGAATAGTTAGTCATTTGCAATGGGATTTCTGCAGTTGTCTCGGAACCGCACACTTTAAAGAAAGAACAATAGGAAAGAATTTATTGAAAGAACGATGAAGAATATGTGGGTACTTTCTTATTGTATTGTACGCTTGATAAAAATACGTATCGTATTAATTTTGCTCTACAAGACACAAACAATGCCATACTGAAATTGATCCGTTTTGTTTCTAGTTATGGTTTATATACTTCCATTAGAAGTATATTTTACTTATCGTAAAACAATGACTGAGAGTTAAAACATGGAACTATTTAGCAAAACATATCCATGGCGTCATTAAAATAAAATTATTTATTTATTACAGCTTCTTACGAGTTTTTTATACGTTTTGTAAACAAATATTATATGTATTAAGTTTACGACATTAACCAACAGTGTGTGAATCGTGATAGATTTGTTAGTTACTCTCGAGTGCATAAAATTAGAACCCTATTTCAATGGTCATAAGATTCGATACGTTTGAGTCTCTCTAATATATGCCGAAAGTTGCCCAAAATTTTCATGATTAACACTGATAATCAACTACGTATGTCTATTTCATTTTTATTGAGATAATTGATTGTTGTCGTGTAGAAAAAAGGTTATCATTACAAAACAAACCTGTACAATCTTTGCACTTTATTACAATACAAAGTTTATAATTTACTTGCTTTATAAAGGTAAGGGAAGATAATCAACTGACTTTGTAAATGATGTACCTGGTTGCTAATGACGCAATAAAAAAAATACACTATATTCTTCAGTATTTGCGACTCAATCAATTGATTCAATATAGATTATCTTAATTTGCATTGACACATTTTTTTTCTATTTTTCACGCCTGCACTATAACATTCCTGTATATAATTATAATGAATGAATAGTAGAATTTTACTATAATTATAACTCTCACTATTTCACTATTTTTACTTAAATATATTTAGGCTAAGTAGGTTGGTTTGTAACAGTTGTTTATTATTAAGTATATTGCAATAAAAAAAATGTTTTACCACTCCGATTTATGGTGTTGCAAGTATAAAATACGAATTGTTCATTAAACATTCAGAATTTATGTGTGCGTATGAATAGTACCTAATATATATTTAAATTATAAAATAATGGGTGATTTGAATGGGAAGTAAAGTAAGCATAATGTAAACAATTTAAATCTATTTATAAGATGGCGTGAAACGGTAATTTAAAAAGTTAAGGTTCTGAATAGTATTATTATACTTGAAATTCCATGAACGTAGCTTAATATTGGTTTTGTTATTTGTTGTGATAAATCGTTTTTAATGGTTTACAGTTCATAGTAATGCAATTGTTATGTTTACGATAAAATTGATATATATATTATTTTTACTCTCAAATGTATAAGTACTCTATTGTTAGATACTTTTTATTTGTATCATTTGTAATTTTAAGTATCGATTCGCAAACTTCCTGTTGTAAGATAATCGATCAATAGAAGAAAGTAGTTAAATTAATCATACAATAATAAAATTAACCCATAGGAGTTATTTACTGTAAAGTCGGGATGAATTGGCGTGGAGTAGCCAAGGAATTTATAAGTACTACGTACATCTGGTAGATACCGATTAAACGAGCCGAAAGGTGCCTATGTTACATTGTTTGAAAGCGTCACTTTCCTAGAAAGAGATACTAATAGACTATCAAACAATGTCGATTGTGATCGTGATCATAATTGTGGTCACACTACTAACAAATAGAAAGTTGTCATGGTAACTGTTTTGCTTGACAAGTGGCGAGAGTTCTCTTTTTAACTTTATTTTGGACTATGGTAATAACAGTCTTTTGACTTGTGACATTGAGTTCAATTTCATTTGTCACGGCTTTGTAAGTCACAGTTGCAGCTGTACTTATGAATTCCTTGGGGGTAGCACTTTGTTAAAATTATTCAATGTTGCCAGTTACACAATGCAATTATTTACAATTTATTATTAGACGCAAATTATGTTGCTACTAAAAATTAAGATTTTATATTATTATTGTATTTATACGCAAAATCTTAGATTTTCTAATTGTTTTTAATTTATAGCAAATAAAATGTTTATGGTTATATTGAGTGCGAGATAATTATACATTATATTATTATATAGCTAAATTCATATTCATCTATGAAAATATTTCCTTAATTTTAAATGAATTTATAGATCTTAGTCAAGATTACATTCTTTTAAAAATCGGTTACGACAATATTTTTTATTGTAAATTGAATGTGCACCCGATTAAATTCAGGTGCGAATAACTGTCATCTTTTAATGAAACAGTGGTTTCAAAAGATATTTTATATCTATAAAAAAATCATGCTAGTAAACGAAAGTTATTGTTTCGAAATATATATTGTTGATTTACTTGAATATTGATATATTAAAATGTTTCTAACTATGCTTATCAATTAATTATATTTAAATAGCAAATTTATTTACTTTTCTTCTATTTAATGGCTAGTGCTGCTGTTTGAATGAGTGTTCGAGATGATATCTCATATTGTAATTATAATTATATGTATTGAATATAATATATTTATCTGAGAGTATTTTAATGATATAAGCATCACAAAAAATACCTGGTCCTTTTACATTCCATTTCGATTTTGTTAAGTGTTTTCATAATATAGCAAATTTTAATTGTCACTAAAATGTTATATTATTTTTAGGCATGTGATTTTAGTTTTAAAATTTCAAGTCTTTGTTGATTAATGTATGTCATGAATAATATTTTATTGTACTTATTTCAGTTATAGCACTAGGTATCCAAAGTTATTTTTCTTGTGGTTTTATGTTCAAACTTTATATGTTTTCATAACACAACTATCCTTATAGGAATCATATTCCCAAAAAATGTAGTTAATATAACTTAGGTTTATTGAGAGTTTAAATGTAAAATCACATGAAATGGAACGAATCTTAAACTACAATTAAATAATATAATAGGTACCCTAATAATTTAATTCTTAAAATGTAAATGTCTGATGTAAGTCGATTTGTGATGATTCACTAGTAGATGAATTTTGATCGTTACGACGATACAATCGACTTGGCTCAAACGTATCCATAAAATAAATGATTATGTATCAGTATGACAACAAAAATACATGAAAAACTAACGGCAAGTGGTTTTTATCAGAAACAACTAATGATGACTGAAGTAAATCTTATAATTATAATAACTGTTAACAATTGAATAAACCGCACAAAATATTTACCGTCTTTTATTTATTGTACCTTTATGCGACACTCGTCTTTACCCTCCCAATACCACCCGATGTGGGTAAACACCCATACTGTAATGGTACAAATGATTTTATTAGTATGTACTCCTTAATTGAAACAGGCGTAAATAATATATTTAGTATTTCATACAGAACAATATCAGTTGTATATACATTCGAAGTTAGCATAGATAGTTCACAGATAGTTATATATTTAGTAGAATTATGCATCGATACTGGCCACACTGAATCGTCATATTTTGACAGTTATAGCTAGTGTGACCAGCTCTTACATATTTCTGCCATGTTAACAGATTTGACTGTGGAATTATTATCCTATTCATTTCACGTATTAAAAATTACAGTTTGCAGTGTAATATACTTTATCATTTAATCATGGTTCAGCGTAGTTGTATTAGATAAGATTCCAAGAGCCTTATTAAAAACAATGGTATATAAACTACAAACTAAGCAACAGGACGTCCTTTATTTTACGTTATAGTCCGCGGGCCTCTCTGATTTTATTTCTACGAGGGTATTTGAAACTAAGGGTCGGAAGTGTGAGGAGGGAAGCGTCGCTCTCGCGGAAGCACTTTTCTCTGGTCGATCGGGTAGAGTGGTCTCTGTGTAGTGGTGTTATTTTCTTGCAGTTTCTGTACTGCTAGTAAATAAGTTGTGATTTTATCGTTAGGGTCATTTAGGACACCCGAAGCCAACGGTGCTTAAGACGCTTTGTAGTCAAAGGCCTATTCGGACGATGCAATAACCAAAAGGTTTGGGTGTTACAGCGTCCGATGTGATTCACGGATTCATAGTAGCGTTCCGATTGTTCGATGGAAGGCAGTCTATATATTTATTATTTTGGAAACAAACAAATGTATTATTTATAAAAAACATGAATAACCTGTAGAGACATCTACAGTGGCCACACAAAAACACTACAAGAAGACAAGCAGCGCCATCTACCACCTAGCACCTAGCATCCCAACTAACCTGTATCGCGCAATACAAGTTCGCAACCCAATTCGAACATATACAAGTTCCGAACAGTAACAAACGGCCGTCGGTCGCTGATTGGTATATGTAACACATGGGCTGAAAAGTCCCGGGCCTATCACATAGATGGCGCTAGTTTTATTGCAGTCACCTTTTTTTCAGTTAATACTAACCTTCAAAAGACAGCTGTTAAAATTTCATGATATTCTATTCATTAGTTTGTGAGTTATTGTGCTAAGAGTGACGCTACTTTTGTTATTTTCAAAACAATGGATCAAAAACAATTTCGTATTTTAATTTTACACTGCTTCTTGATGGGGAAAAAATACCGTTCAAGCGAAACAATGGCTTGAAAAGTGTTATGGGGACTCCGCTCCATCAGAAACAACAATAAAACGTTGGTTTGCTGACTTCAAACGTGGTCGTAGAGACACCGATGATGCAGAACGTAGTGGACGTCCAAATGAAGCGGTAACACCAGAAAACACAAAAAAAACCACATAATCGTTTTGAATGATCGAAAAGTGAAGTTGCGGGAGTTAGCTGACATCGTAAAGATATCAAAAGAACGTGTTGGCTTTATATTGCATCAGCATTTGACTATGAGAAAGCTCTGTTCAAAGTGGGTGCCGCGTTTGCTCACTGTTGACCAAAAACGAGAACGTGTTGATGATTCTGAGCAGTTATTGAAATATTATTAAAATGTTAGAGCGGCGCTGGAATGATTGCGTTGCTCGTTGATGGAGATTACGTTGATGAATAAAGCTAATTTTGAATCAAAAAACTGTGTTTTCTTTGTTAGGCCCGGGACTTTTCAGCCCATGTAATATATCTACATACAGTAAAAAAAAAAAAACCTATGCAAAAATGAAATTAGTACACTATTTTTTAATATTCAATAGTAATAATATTTAATTAATATATTTGCATGCCCATTGGTAAAATATGGCTGAAATAATAGCATATATAACTCCATCTTGTACCCATATTTGCAAAATAAAATATCTTTATCTTGTCCTTATCTTTAATAATAATAATAAACTATTAAATACTTTGTTCACACTATTGCTAATATTTTAATGTGCATAACATTTTTTTAGTGTACTTCTTATCAAATAGAAAAATAAACGAACATAAAATATAATCAAAGTAAACAAAAATACTCAAAATTAGCTGGCGAGTAAAAAATTACCCTTTTTGCATTTATCAGATTATTTATTTTCTTATTGGTCACACTTGCAATCTGACAAGTGACAACTAATTAACTAATCTATATTTAATATTTTTAATCTGTGGCTTTTGTAGTAGAAGTATGTTTTGTTTGGCTTGTAAATTAATTTAACAAAATACAAAATATTAAAAATAATTTTAATTTTTCATTTGAACCAACAATTTACTCATTTACCAACAACATGGCGCAAAGAGAACGTCGATCTAATGCGGGTAATCGCATGGCCAAACTGCTTGACGAGGAAGAGGAAGATGATTTTTATAAAACTACTTACGGCGGGTTCCAAGATGCTGAGGAGGATAATGACTACCAGTACGTTGTTTTTGCTTTTCTGTTTACCACAAGTAGTATAAATAACAATATTTTTTTAATTAAATTATTTACCATTGAACTTAAAAGATTAATAACAACAGCAATCAAAAATTGTGAGACTGGTAATTGAGTGTTTGTGAAGTCCCTCCCGATACAGGGACACTTTTCACAAGTGCTGATAGAACTCTTTATGAGAAAAAGCTAGTACCATCATCTTAAGCCTCAGTCTGTGGTTAGTCTTCTAGGTTGTAAATGTTTCTTTACTACTTGTTCATGGTTACAATCATATACCAGGGAAATATCATCAGCAGTATTTTTCTGTGTATGTACTGAACTGTACTGCGGCCATCAACTTGTATGTCAAGTTTGGTGAATATGGTAACATCCCCTTCCCATCGATCAGCAGTGGAATCAGCAGTCAAAAATGTAGATCCGCAGATACGGATCTGAATATGGATATTTGGTGTCAAGATCCGCAGATATGGATATGGATCTTAACTTTCTTACACAATCGGTGTTATTGTGATTTTAATCTAACAATAACACTGTATGTGTCACGCAGTACTAGTTCACTTGATTGAAAAATCATTTAATTCAAATTTAAAATATTACGAAGATCTTAATTTTGTTTTCTTAATAAAAAGTGATCTTATAACTTTTTATAATATTGATCTCATTAAAAAGCTAATTGATTTAGCATTAGCATTTTGGAGCTATATACTATTGGTATGTCAACTAACTACGGCAAATTTTGCAACATAAAGGAGCCAAATATTTGATTTTTAAGAAACAAAAAAAATATCTGTATTGAATTTAATAGTTTTTAATTGCTACCTAATCACCTATTTAAGGCCAAGAGTAAGGCGCACTAGCAACACCAATTGCTTTAAATTGTTAGCTACTAAACCGGATCTATTTTAAATAATTGTGGACCATCAGAATCTCGGCAATTAGGTTCACTAGTGCATCTTACCCTTCGCCTCAAAGAATTTTATCTATAAATTTAAAATTAATAAGGTAAATAGGTCCGTAATAGATCCGCCAAAAAGTAACGGATACGGAACTTTCTTCTGCCTCGGATATCCGCAGATACGGATATCCGGCACATCACTAAAGACTACCCACTGACTGAATATTAATAGAAATGTTCATAGTACCTGTACCTTTTTTACAGGGAAGAAAAAGAGGCAGATGATGTAGTGGACTCGGACTTTGATATTGATGAGAATGACGAACCTGTATCAGATAATGAGACGGAGGAAAAGAAACAGAGAAAAGTCGGCACTAAAGCTTACAAGGTACTTATCCTACTAATATTATAAATGTGAAAGATTGTAAGTATGGATGGATGGATGGATGTTTGTTACTCTTTCACACCAAAACTACTAAACAGAATTGGCTTAAATTTTGCACTGGGATAACTAACTATCTAACACTGGATTAACATATAGGCTATAAAACATCATGTTCCGGGTTAAACCATGGGGCGCAGCTAGTCTTTCTATAAATAGTATTTATTTTGTATTGGTACATGAAGCAGACAACATCTGACTTTGTCTGCTAAATCTACGATTTGTTCCTTGAACGGCCCAGTGCGTTCTGTCCCACCAAAAAAAATCCCTGATTATCCTGGTCTGTATGCCTCGATTGTCCCTAAATCTATATTTCTATTATTTTTCCTAGTTTGTCCCGATCGCTATTCCTGCTACGGCCTAGACTTCATAAGTATAAATTAATTTCTATTTTGAGTACATTTTAGTACAGTCAACCAAAAAAGAGTTATGAAAACTTAAGTTAAATATTTTATATCTTGTTAATGGAGAAAACCGAGTCTACATATGAAACTGTATTCGCTCTAATCAAATCGCATATTCCTGATATTGGAATCCGATTACGTTTAGAACGGAATATGAAAAGGCAGCAATTAATGCCATCCGGAATATCCTATTCCTAATCCAGTCGTAATATGCAAAGGATGCTACTTCCATTTTACGCAAGCCATTTAGAAGAGAGCAAAATCGTTAAAAGTTAATAAAAAAATAATCTTTAAAAAAGCATAATATAGCTCTATGCTCAACATTGGCCATGCTCCCATCTATAATAAAAAGTGTTGGTTCTACAAGATTGTCCAAAAATTTGAATATTGAGAAATTTTATGACTATTATATACTATGACATTCGTCGTGGCTGGACAATGAGTAACTCAAAAGAAAATGGGATGTTTTTAAAGACATACATAATATAGAACAAATAGCCCTTATTAAATATCCTTTTGATGAACATTTTCGTTTCGTCGGCCGTGTGGTCTCCGACTTAGAATAGACCACCCCATGTCTTCCCATGGGTGTCGTAAAAGGCGACTAAGAGACATATGGCTGATGGATGGGCAGCAGCATCAAGGTTTACATCTTACTGCGATCACCAATCCATCTGCCAAGCGTGGTGATTATGGCAATATCCCTCTACGATCCTGGCTTGCCAAGGTCTGTTAAGAGGAGGCCCATGTTCAGCAGTGGACGTAAACGGGCTGTTGATGATGATGATGAACATTTTCGCATGAACAACATGAAGTTCATGTTATTTTTCTTAGAATGGATTAGATTGAAGTAATTTAATATTTGTAATTAGATCGGTGTTTACTGAACAGTGATAATGGTAAGTTAAATGATAGTACTGCAATTTTGAGTACGCATATTTTAAAACTAGACAATAATTGTTTTTTAAATAGTTAATACTAATATTTTATTTATCATGGTCAATTTACAAAATGACAAAAAATACCCACAAAACATACAGTTGGACCCCTTGTACCCCTATACATATAAAAATAAATAGAGTTGAACTGAAAACCGTTTTAGAAAAAAATATTAAATAAATAACTGCAAAATTTTGAACACTATTATTGTTGACTGTACATAAACGTGAGTAGTTGATCGGGACGTTCGAGGAATGCAATTACCCTGAGGGACGTAGGAGGATTTTTTTGGAATGTGGGACAATATATCGGGACAATCAAGGAATAAACCAAATCTACCTGTGTAGAAGGAAAAAAGGTTTTGTGTAAAATCAAATGATTTGGGGTTGGTTGGTTGAGCATATGCAACCTACCCCGAAAACTACCTACATTACACTACTACTATTGGTATTTTATGATTGTATTATTCAAGACATTGGTTTGACAGTTACATTTTTTTATCATGATAACCAAGTTCCTGGGTTTAATTCTCAGGTTGTGTAAAAAGTCATGTTATTAGAATGTTATATCATCCTCTCTCCGGATTAAGATCTCGGAGGTTGTGGGTTAGATCCCCATGCCAGACAGTTAATCTTTATATAAGTTCTAAGATTTATTTCTGGGTCTGGTTGGTTGAGGGACTACTCTGTGTGCCCCAGAAAGCATGTTAAGCTGTTGGTCCCAATTTTTATAACATCATCTATAATAATTGTATATCAAGGAACCGGCAGCAGCATTTCCTCGTATAGTGTAACATAATTCTGCGGTCATCAACCCGCCTGCCAAGCAAGGTGACTATGGCAAATACCACGCCTAGGGAGGAGGCCCATGTCATATGGATATTATTAAATGGATGTTATACGGACTGATGATAATAATAATATGATTCAATATGGGTGCAGCCTAGAACTTTAAATAAAAGATTATGCAAAAATACCAGCACAGGTTAATAACATGATATTTGTATTACAGGACCCTAACAGAAAAAAGAAAGCAGGTGCAACCAGTGATAAAGATAAACCAAAGAAAGTGGTGGTTGAAAAGAAACCAAAAGAAGCTAAACCTAAGGAAGAAAAGACAGAAAAACTTGAAAAACTTGATAGGACCATTGATACATCTATAGGTAAGTGTTATATTATTGTTATATGTTATATTCCGGCCGAAATCTAATTTCGCTTAATCTTAGTTAATTATATTAATTCATAAATTTATTCAATTACCCTAATTTTATCATTATTTCAATTCTTAATTTTATGTTTTTTGTATTGATTGTAATTAATTCGCTGTTATCTTTCTGATTGTTGTTATTAGTTATTTGGTTTTCTATTTTATTTAATTTTTCGTTTATTTTTTAGTTATTTGGTTATCAAAATTAGAATGAAATATTGAATCAATAATAATTAGGTAAATATAATTTTTGCATGAATTACTGCCAACTTTTTTATCTATATTTTTTATTTGACGTTTGGCATGCGTGGCGTCAAAACTGGGGCTGGCTAGAATACCAGCGCTGCGCAATGATCTTTTAGATTTTTGTTGTAGCTTAATGCTGAAGCCAGTTCCCATTTATGGTGCATATAACTGTAATAGTGTTAATCAATTTTTATGTTTTATTTCCTTGTATGTGCCGTAAATAAAATTATTTTCTTTCTTCTTTCTTTCTTTCTTATAATTGCACCAGTAGCTCAGGGTCTACAGTAACAGATTCTGAGATCTAATGTTCTGTGTTGGATTCCCACTTGGGACAATTATTTGTGTTACCTACAGATAATTGTACTGGGTCTAGGTGTGCATTGTGTCCGAAGTGAAGCGGTAGTAGCCCAATGGCTAGGGCGTCGGACTTGTGATCTTGAGGTCGCCGGTTCGACCCCACCCATTCCACTACCGACGTGAACCCACTCGTAACACAAGCATTTTAGGTTAGCACGAGGGGTTAACAAGAATACTAGTAGACTGCAAAACTCTGCTAGTAAACTTGCTTTACAAGAAAAAAAGAAAGTGTATTTAGTGTAGGTAAAGTCCCCAGGGAATAATTTACCTAGTGCAGGAGTTCTTACTGAATAGAGTTTATAATGTAAAAAAAAATCCTTCAAAATAAGATGGAAATTAAATATATTTTTAGATGTAATCATGATTCATCATTAGCCTGTAAATATTTATTCGAAGACTTGAGTATTAAGTTGTCACATTTTACAACTTAAAGAAAAAATCATCTGTTATATACAGGGTGTCCCAAAAGGTTAAGTAGCTGGGAAAGGGGGTGACAGGGGTGGACACAATGGTCAATAGAAAAATAAAAAAAAAATCCGCTCTGGGTATTTAAAAAAAAAATGGCATTTTTTTAAAAACTTAAAGTTTTACACCTTGTTATTTTTGATGTTGATGTTGATGACCTTGTTGTTATTGAAGATTACATAACAGCATTTTTTTTAAATACAGCCATATTTGTAGGTACAGTTAGCACAAGGTGTAAAATTTTTAGTCTTTTAAAAAATGCCATTTATTTTTTTAAACACCCAGAGGGAATTTTTTATATTTTTCTGGTGACCCTTGTGACCATCCCTATCACCCCCCTTCCCAGCTACGTAATCTTTTGGGACACCCTGTATATTTCATAATTACTATACTGTTTGCTGAGCAGAGCCCCACCTTCATTTCACCTTCTCTAGATAAACTTTGATAACCACTTTAAGCTATAGGCGATAAAATTTAAAAAAATACATCCATTGCCATTATTCAATATTGATATTAAACATTTTTAGAACGAAAGTCAATAAGACAGAGTACAGCAGTGAAATCAGCAGAAACTCTACAGAGAATTAAGATCAGATCTGAACTGCAAAAGAAAAAACCTAAGAAGGTAGAAGAGAAAGTTCTCACTCAAGAAGAATTGTTGGAAGAAGCTCTTATCACTGAAAAGGAGAATCTTAAGAGTTTAGGTAAGTTTTTATATTTATTTTTTGTTGTGTATTATTGTGTTTACATTAGTGGGTACTTCTAACTTTCTTATGTGTCAAAATGATATACAAGTACTCCAATTTACAGTGGTTGTCACTTTGCTACCTAGCATTGTTTGTTGCCTGGAAGAGATCGCTTTTAGCGATAAGGCCGCCGATTGCAAAATATAGTTAGGATAATTCTCATATTATGTTGCCAAAGTTACTGTCAAAGTCAAAAAAGTCAAAGTCAAGTCAAAGTACTTCTTCATTGTACTACAATAAACTCTAATGACATAATTAGTCTTTTATTAAACTATAACATTTTTGAAAATTTCAAGGCTCATAATTATTTACTAGATTCCCGCGCGTTGATTTTCCTGTGTAGCCCCGTCCCGTGGGTACTTCGTAATTTAATATGACCTATATTACTCCTGGATAATATAGCTTTCTAGCTAGTTAGTTATGCAATAGGATTTCCGCACTTAGCCTCCTGTGGCCTTTGTACGTGATCATCTAAATAATTTATTTTAACTACCCTAAATCCTCCCAAAACTCTATCAGCCCCTTGATGGTTTCAAGGGCTTCGGATAGGGCGAAGGGCTTGAGTTTGGGTTGTTCAGGAAGTTGTATGCTGAATGTAGCTTTCTAATGGTGAAAGAATTTTTGAAAGTGGTCAAGTAGTTTCTGCACCTATACAATGCAAAAAAATCATATCTTTTATCTTTATAATATTGGTTTCGATTAGTATCTATACTACTATCATAAGGAGATGATAAGGACATCTTTTCGCTGTTAAAATGTTAGATTGTTTTCCAGTCTTATATATAAAATTCTCGAGTCACAATGTTAGTAACCATACTCCTCCGAAACAGCTTTACCGATTTTTATGAAATTTTATATGCATATTCAGTAGGTCTGAGAATCGGCTACTATCTATTTTTCATACCCCTAAGTGAGGGTTATCGACCCCTAACATTTTATTTTTATTCTTTGTACATTCACATCATTTTTCTTCCCACTCGATAACTGATCAATTATCACTTGATTTAAACTTTTTACATGGTAACATTCTATCAATGTCATTTTGTCACCAAGACTATAATCAGTTTGAGCCAATCCATATAATGTTTTAAATAAAAGTCCACCCATGCGAGGCCGGGGCGGGCCACTTGTAATAATACAAAATAAAATATTATGTAATACAATGTTTATGAAATTTATAGAGAAATTTGAACAAATTGAATTGGAGAGGAAGAAGATCCGGCCAACAAAGAAGAGTATAACAGGACCTGTTATAAGGTGAGACATAATTAACAGCCCATATATCGTACACTGCTGACCATAGGCCTCCGAGGGAGTGTTATGATATGCTTTGCAGGCGAGTTTGTGACCGCAGTATTATGTTTGAACACACAAGCAAAACGCTGCTGCCCGTTACATGGTATACAATTGTTATAGATGATGTTATAACAATCGGGCTTGTGTTCCGAGGCACGAAGGGTAGTCTCTAAATCAATCTGAAAAAAAAACTTAGAATCTATACACAACTAAGACTTCTTGGGGTTAGAACCTATGACCTTCAAGATTCAAAGCGAGCTGTATACCGCTACGCCACGGAGGTTTTCTTATTGATACTCTAGTTTCATACTAATATAATGGCTGAGGTTCGAACTTTTTAGGGTCTCGTACTCGAAGGGTAAAAACTATTTTTTTATTACTAAGACTTCGCTGTCTGTCTATCTATCTGTCACCAGGCTGTATCTCAAGAACCGCGATAGGTAGACAGTTGAAATTTTCACAGATGATGTATTTCTATTGCCGCTATAACAACAAATACTAAAAATAAAATAAAATAAATATTTAAGGGAGGCTCCCATACAACAAACTTTTTTTTTTACCCTTTTTGCTCGATATCAATAACGGCAACAGGTAGACGCTTGAAAATCGTATGGAAACCTTAGTATATAAACTCTTTAAATAACTATTCTTTTTAAAAGTATTTTCTCTTTTTGTACGTGAACATTCTTACTGTCAATATTATCCTCACATTTGTCTGTCAGGTCGTACGAGTTACAATAAAATTCATTACTCTTTCATATTTTCATTTATTAGTAGTTAGTAGTAAACGGTCCACCGCTACATACCAATAAGTATTTTTTTTGCTTTACAGATACCATTCATTTGCTGTGCCATTAATACAAGAGGTATCGACAGAGGACAAAGATGATAAAGATGACAAAGGCAGTTTGACACCATTAACAGACTTGAACTTGAGTGATATCATTAAAAGTGAAGATAGTAAGTTAATATATTTAAACAATGATTTTTTCTGTATGTACTGCAAGCTAGAAAGTAACCATATAATCTACTCTGCTCCAGTGGGTCGGAGCGTGATATTTTGTAGCCTATATGTTAATCCAGCTTATAAACTATCTGCATGCAAACTTTCAGCCAAATCCATTTAAGTAGTTTTTGAGTGAAAGAGTAACAAACATACATACATCCACACATACATACTTTCGCATTTATAATATTAGTAGGATATAATGGTGCCCATTAAATCTATTAACTCGGGGGTATCACTGCAAACTACACAGAGAACATTATATCCGACTTGTCGGAGGACAGAGAGCTCGCGTCCCCCTTGTCCTCCAGACGCTTGGTTTGCAAAAGCCTACCGATGCCCGCGTAGGCCCCAAGTCCTAGAGGCCCGCGAACTGTAGAGAGCAACAGTAGCAACTAAAACTATAGACTGACCGACCGCCCTGAGACTAGTTGCAAGTCCCATAGGGAACGCCCTCTTGTATGCTAATTAATGCTTCATCATCATCAGCCCGTATAACGTCCACTGCTAAACATAGGCGTCCTCCCGGGGGAGGGTATTTGCCATAGTCACCATGCTTGGCAGGCGCAGTATTATTTAGTAACACACAAGGAAGGCTTTTGCGGCTTTTTTAATAGTAAAAAAAAGGAAAAAAAATCTGGATGTGTTCTATTTTTTTTGTTTTACTTCAATTGAAATTAGAATTCTATGTACAGACATTCGACCTCTACAGTTTTATTATATTTTACTAGCAAACCCGGCAGACTTCGTACTGCCTCAATCGATACATACCCTACACTACCCCCACCCTACACTACCCCTACCCTACACTACCCCTACCCTACACTACCCCTACCCTACACTACCCCTACGCTACCCTACCCCTACCCTACACCTACCTCTAATCTACCCCTAACTTTGTCTGAAAAATAAAAATAAAAATTTAGGGGTGGACTACCCCTAACATTTAGGGGGATGAAAAATAGATGTTGGCCGATTCTCATAGATACCGGATAAGCACAAAAAATTTCATAAAAATCGGTTAAGCCGTTTCGGAGGAGTATGGCAACGAAAACTGTGACACGAGAATTTTATATATTAGATGTATATAGACAACGGGAGCTACCGGGTGAAACCGCGCGCGGGAAGCTAGTAAAATATAAATATTAGTCTAATTATTATTGTAATATGGCGAATGCATATAAGAGCTTAGTTTTTTAAAATATTAAATTATTTCAGGTCTTTTAACACCAGCAGACCTAGATATTCCAGAGCTTAAGACTGAAACTACTGAACAACTGGTTGAGAAGATGGAAATTGAGACGAAAATGGATACCATGGACGTTATTGGACCTGATGAAGAAATAGCTATTGAAGATGTCACAATGTAAGTTCATATTTGAATTAACAGTATTATACAGCCTATATTATGTGACTATTTAGTCCGTCAGTTAGTTTACTAAAAATATTGGACACGTATTTTTAAGTTAATCGTTTACACGTTTTATACTTATCAAATCAATAAAAATTGAAAAAGATACAGAGCAAAAACAAACTATAGAGTTCAGGAGAGGGGTCTTGTGATGTGACGTCACTATTAGGTAAAATTGTACCTAGAAGTGACGTCACACGAAATTTCAACGCGCTGTATCTTCGTCATTTTTTGTTTGAGGAACGAAAAGAAAAATACGAGTCTAATATTTTCTGGTTATCTAACGGACTAAATATATTTTTTTAGTCTTCATGCCCATTAAGCTTGTATATCTATCCAATTTCCTTGATATAAACCACTAAGGTTAATATCTTGTCTTAACTCTCGAAGTGGTGTTACATCCACTGCTGAATATACCTCTCTTCAAGAGTCACCACACTTGGATATATAAGGTGTTTACCTAATATATCTATACATATATTGATGCTGCCCATTACCTGGTATATGATTCTCATAGATAATTTTGTGTGAATTTAACCAGCTTACCAAGGCACAGAGCGTAGTCCATCAACCGATGAGACCCGCAAAGAAATCTTTCATTTTACGTATACTGGTGGGCCATGGAAATAATCATTATTACATTATTCATGGATATCGATCTCCATATCCATTTAAGTCTGTATCAAACGACAAGTAGACATAGGCAATAGGCATATCCCAATTTAGCCTCCGTATAATAGTTAGATTCTTATAATAATATATAATTATTCAAACGTAATTTTATGTTTACAGGAAAGAAGAGAAGACCGTAAAGAAAAAAGAACAATCAAGCGCTAAATTCTATGAGCGGACGCTTCTATCATTTGAAAACGATATTAAAGATGAGGCGTTCAATTCTTGTTTCCCCAAATCCTTGCCCAAGAGGAGACGATCGATGCTGTGTGCTGTCACTAAGTACGTAATTCATACTGTATTTTTTAATGTTTATTAATATTTGGCAGGACGATTAGTATTAATATTAAAAACCATCACTACTGGACATTAGCCTCCTCCTGAGCGAGCGATTTGCCACTCTTGACTGGCGAGTGGTGACGCTGGTAAGTGATTGTTAAAGATGATGTATGATCCCTCATAATATACAGGGCTATTTTTTAAACGTTAATAACCTTTTAGGGGGTGAAAGTACTGATGATTATAAGCAACTTTTACTATGGGAACAACCCCGAAATCGCGAAAAAAAAATCAACTGTTCCATACATTTATGTTCACTTACCTCGACAAAATGTATGGCATATAACATAATTTATATTTTTTTCGCGATTTCCGATTTGGTCCCATAGTAAAAGTTGCTTATAATCATCAAGCAAGTGGGTAGCAATTCTTGAATAGACTCTTAGACCCGCTTGCCATAGATAACCAGGCATTCTGATGGCAACGAATCTGATGAAATATCGTATTTGCAATATACTCTTTGCCTGCTATATCCTATGCCCGGTGAAGTAGCAAAGCTTTCTGGCTAACAACATAATGCCCGTCCGAAAAAAAACCTGCTATATCATTGTTATAGATGAAGTTATGACAATCAGGAACAATAGCTTAACTATTGAAAGTGTGAGGTAGCTGTTTTCAACGTTACAGTGAAGTTGGGTTCTTTCGGATTAATTGTGATATTTTTTTCTACCACTCTCGACCCATATGATTGTATTCATTCAGGAATACATCTACCCATCGCTTTGTTTCGACGTTAGAGAAAGATAATCACACCTTTAATAATCAAGTGTGATGAATAAGTTTTTAATATATTTCATAAAAAATTTCTTTGTATTTCAGACGGCCGGCCCGCTACATAGACCCAGTGACGAAACTACCATACAGAAGCGTAGATGCTTTCAGAATAATTCGCGAGGCTTATTACCAACAGTTGGAAGCGAGAGGAGATCGCAACGACCCGGCTATAGCCGCCTGGCTAAAATGGCGACGTGCAGATGCCTCTTCCAGTTATGTACAAATACATATAAAGTGAACATTGCAATTATAAATAGTGAATGTGATTTTTTATAGTGAGGGTAGTTGAAAAACTGTAAGTGTTCAGAAGTGTTTCATCAGTCTTTTAATTTAAATTGACGTCAAATTAGTTGACAATTTACCAGAACAGGATAATAAATTCTCAAAAAAAAAAAAAAATGATGCCTTAACAGATTTACTTTTTAATTTCACATATTTTTCTATCTTATTTTTGTTCGTAAATTTTGATAAACCGTTTGGTAAAATTATTTTTTTGTGAATTTATATAGATACTAGAACAAACCTTACGCTTATTATAATAGTAATTAAGTCATATGATTTTGTATAAATAAAACAATGTACCTACGTAAAATTTATATTATCTTTAATTTCTCTGAAATCCATTAATTTTACAATAAAATTAGTACATAAATTATCATTACGACGAATATGGTGAAACACGAAAGTAAAGGAAAATAAATAATTTGTATGTAAAGAAGAATAAATAAATTATTACAATAAATCTTAAACTTTACTAATTATTAGATTCATTATCTGTACATCATTGTACAATGCTAAAATAATATAAAACAAAAAGTTCTTGACATAAATTTACGATTATAATCATATCAAATAAGTAAAATTGTACATAATCCATTAGACAGATTTGACAATATTATATATTAAATTATATTGAAATAGCAATTCAGAACAATTATTATTGCTTTCAGATAAGAAAATATGGTCGATAGCAGGGTATTCTTTTACCATCTACATAATTGCATAGGTACTCCATTTGTATACAATACTTCATCAGCATTAATTAACTTCATGTAAAGTTTGTCATGTAATTAAACACTCCTAAATTAAACTTAACCTGTAAAATGTATCTACATTATAGGATGCAATTAATTTGATATGATATAAACAACTAAAAAAAAAACACGAAAGCCCTATTCCATCAACTTGTCATTTTTTAATGTTTTTTTTAAATTAACCATCCAATCGCAAAAAATAACCTAACTTCCTATTTATTTGTCTAAAACTCTTCTAATATATTGCTTTACACGGTGCGGTACGATTGTACGTAGTTATATAAAGTAATATGAATTCTAATTCTATTGAAATAGGCATCATGCACAGAAATATAAAAAATATATAAAAATAACTTCTTTATTTTATCTATGGGATCATGAATAAGATTAGAATTCCAATGATAATAGAAATAAAATGTCCGTCAGCGTCCTTTAGATGGTCGAGACTATCTAATTATAATTTCCTTCAAGTTGATGAAACAAAGCTTTAGTTCTATCATTTTAGCTTTAGTTATCCATGTAATATTAATAGCTTTATTATGTGAATTTTACAAGTGTCATAAATTACTACATTGCTTACAAAATATGTCTACTAAATTTATAGACGTCACTCAGATATTCCTATTTGATATAAAGTATGGATAAGTACACAATTAATACTTAAACTTAAGCCTTATATCAAATTGAGTATTAACTAAGTTTTAGGTACTAGTAAATACTGTATTTATTATGATAATATGACTCATCTCAATTATCACTATCAAAATAAAAGGGACATCTTACATTCGAAATTGTGGACGTATTTCTTTTATAGCTCTACTGTAAATTTTGGGTTTAACCTTAAATCAGGAACGCTGTTCCGTCGTGGTCTCTTTCCTAACAACTCTTTTAGTGTTATTAGACCAGAGGCTTTAACGTCTAATCGTGAGTGATATTTCGAGGGATCTGTTGTTGGTAAATAAGGATATTCGTTAAGATAGCTCTGCGCATTTTTAATTGTATGCTCTTTAGTAAAATTGGAGAATTCTGATTCGGCCATATCGTACGAATCTAATTTTGTATCAGAAACGTTTTCTATTGACCTAAATGCTTCAAGCACCGCTTTCTTATGCGGGATCCCTCTTAAACTACCTTGTCGACTCAGTTTGCCTTCCGTCACGTCAGCAAATAAGTCATCCACGTTAAACTTCTCAGATATCTTTACCAGTCTTGAACTATTGGAACTGTGCCTCTGACTCTCTTGTAGTTGATTCCATATCTTTGATATTTCTGCCGAAGGTAAAGAGTGTGACTTAATATTTTTCTTCACTCTTTTCTGTGGACGTTCGGTTTCTAGAGATTCTGTCGATTTTTTACGCAAAAGTAGTTCACATTCGTTTAATTTTCGTGGTTTCTTCACTTCCCTTACATCTTCAAGCGATTGAAAGTATTCTTTTGCGATTTTGAATCGATTTTTGTATTCGATGTGAGCTGGCTCTGGCTTCTTTTCTGGAGTAGATTCATTAGATGTGTTAGGGCAGCTTTCTATTATTTCTAATTCAATATCTGAAAGGCTCAAATACATTGTGTCTTTGTTATCGTTCGATATAATTTCGATATCGATGGAATCTGATGTGGTAGTGTCTAAACTAAGATTGCTCACAGTTTCGGAATCTTTGCTTCTCCATATATTTGTAGGTGTAGTACCTGGCGTATTTATTCTTGATCCACTTGTTTGTGACACAGGGTAAGAACTGTTGTGTTTATGCACAGCATCTGAAATGAAATGATATCTAGTTAGATTAAGGCCTTATAAATTTAATATAACAATATTATTTTAATGTTATTATGCCTATAAATTTACCTGAAGTTATGCTGTTGGTTTGCGTAACGTTTTGTGAATCAGTAGAACTTGTACTATGTATTCGCTTGCCTCGCTTAGGAAGTACCGACGCGTTTGAAGCGCTTTCATATAATGTGATAAAATTCTTGACATTTACTTTCGGTAATTCATCAAAAGATTTATAGATTTCTAAATAATCATTCGAGGGTTTGTTTGGAATTTTATTAAATATATCCATCTCTGATTTACTAAATGATTTCTTTCTGAGAATTTCACCTTTACTTTCAATTTCTTTACTTTCGTTTTTCTTCACATTTTCGATATTTGATTTTGTTAAACTTGATTCTTCCGCAGTTGGCTCACAAACTGCTTCATCGAAGGTCTTGTTATAAGCCGTTTGAATCATTCGTGCCCTTTTATTTTTTAATTCTACTTTTTCTGATAATATTTTATTAGTCGTTTCGGTAATATTATTAGCATTGTTTTCTTTGTTACTTGATAGAGTGTCTTTATTTTCCGCAACGTACTTAACTTCCATAGACGTTGAACTTCTATTACTTTCTCGTCTCTGACTTATATTGTGCAAAGATTGACTCATTTGTCTAGCCCACGGTAATTCTTCCGTGTTTGTCAAATTATGGAACATAGATATGCGGCTAGATACTAAACCACTTTCATGAAAAACGTCTGTTATATCTGATGTTGATACGTCTACAGTTGCGGGTTTTCCGAGGAAAGGATCTAGTTTGTTTAAAATATGTTTTCGCGATGTCCCAAAAAATCTTTTAGGACTTGTTTCGAAAGCTTTGAATACTTCTTCGGGCAACTCTTGTTTGACCGGTGGTTGATCAATATTAAAATTATCTGTAAATACTGGAGTCTCTACTTCTACTTTAATTTCAACAGAATTATTAGCTGTTTTCAATAGGGATGGTGTTGTCAATGAATTGCGAGATTTTGTCCTTAGATGAGCAATTTCATTTTCTATTTGTTCTGTTTCTAGCTTGGTGTCCCAATACTTCTTCCATTTGTCCACAAGTTTTTCATCTGATTTAATTTTTTCTTCAGCGTTGGTAAGTGTCCCACTTTGCTTTACATTGGTTTCAATTTGTGTTTGATTTGTATCTTCAGCTTGATTTAAATTTTTCACTTGACTGTAGTCTCCAGAAGATAAGAAATTCTTAATCATTTGTTTACCCCGCCGCTTGCTTAGTGAATCAGGTTTGAATTGTTTCGAAGATGTTCGTTTTTTCTTTTGAAGTGTGGAAGTTTCTGCTGTATTTGCTTCTATTTGCCTTATTCTTTCATCCCAATATTTCTTTTTTTCAAGCACTATGTTACTACGATTCGTTGTGCCAAACTGCGTGTTGTCTTTATTTTCGTTTCTGCACTCATGTGTGCTGTCCTTTTCCATGTGAAGGGTTTGACTTACTGAAACAGATTCAGTGACATTTGTCTGAACCTCAGAAATCGTTCCTTCTAATTCTGCGTGTCTTTTCACATCTGCTATATTTTCAGATGCAGAATCGACACTAGTGTCCTTAGTTTGTGTTACATATTCCTCTTCCACGCTATGAAGCATATTATCTTCGTTAGATGTGGTTATAGAACTTGTCTCAGAATTAGGAAAGTATTCTTGATAAATACCATTTAATTCAGCAAATGCCACTGATATACTGTCAGTTTCTGCCTGCCTTGAAAATATTTCAGCTTTAGTTATGCCCGATGATAAGCTCCGGTCGCTTTCCTCAATAATAGGTGTGAAAGTAGACCGTTTCAATTCCCACTTATGAGGTTTTGCTTCATCTTGTGTTACTGCTGTATCCATTTTTAAGTCACTGCATGTTTGCCAAATCTCTCTTTCCGCTGGACCCATATTAATAATATCCTGACTATTCAATCCAACATTATCCTCACTATGAGAAAATTGCGGTTTACTTAATGTTTCGCAAAGGGCTGTATTTTCGTTATTATTACTGTCTGGAGAACTGTTATTATCGTCTATACTTACGTAAGCGGAATCCCATATATCTTTTCTAGGAGACGAATTTCTATGCGATTCAATTTCGTAATGTTCGGAACGGCTTTCGCTCCCATTTGATGAATTTTCTACGGTTTCTGTTAAATTTGACTCTAAGCTTTGAAATGTGGACGAAACACCAGAGTTGTTAATTTTATGACTTTTTGATTTTGTTATATTAGTATGAATTGGGGTTAAAAACACTGATTCCGAAATAATTCCAGGTATTTCTTCCTGGTGGTCATCATGAGTAGATTTGTTTACTTTTTCATTTTCTTCCCCTGTTAACGATTTCCTTCTGGGTTCAGGAGATGGCGCTCTTATGATTGGGGGCAATGAAACTGGAGCCCCGATAATAAAGTCGGTAAGGGGCGTGTGCTCATACACATTTTGATGTTGGGTAAGATGATGCATAAAGAAAGGGTTTAGGAATTCATTAGCTAAACTCTCTTCTACATCAGAGTTAATATATACTGGTTCATCCCGGTTTAATTTTTCACCTGCAATTATCTTATAAACCGGTGTCTTTGGCCGTTCCAATTCTGCAGTTTCAGGTCGTTCTATATTAGCGATATCGTGTCTCTCGTAATCTAGCGGGTCGACTTCTATAAACGGATTATTAAATACTGGTATTGGGGAAATTTTAGGAGACAGTGAATTATCGGGGTCTATTACAATCGTGATAGAACTGTCTCTAGTTTCTTCACTTTGCGAATTATTTGTTTCATATTCTGAAGCTACAAAAGTCCCAAAACTTTTTGCTGCAACATAATTATCTTCAAACATCTCATTTAAGAAAGGATTATTGGAAGATGTTGGTGTTATTCTGCCTACAGAAATATTATCCGGTTCATCGTCAGCATTTTCTAAATGATCTGGACTATCCATGTTAGTAGATTTGATTCCTACGGCATTTGTTAATTCTATTCTATTTTTATCCTCTTCGTCGTAAAGCGATTTCGATTTTTCGGCTTTTAAAGAAACTGAGATACTTTCTGGTACTATAAACTTTTCACGTAGTTCGGTTAGATACGGATTAATGTTGGTTTCGGTGAATGTTGAGTTGACAATATCAGGAATATGCTTATGACTTCTTGAGTCAATATAACGCTCTTTAATTGCAGAACGCAATTCACTTTTATAATTAAAAGCTTTACAAACGCGTTGCATGGTTAGCACTTTCTGGGCAACCTTAGTAAATGTGATATCTTTAATTGAATTGGAATCACTTTTAGAAATATTAGTGTTCATTAGACTATCGATTTTAATGTTCTGTTGGGAGCTTACTATATTTTCGGTTTCATTAGCCATTAATAATTTTGCTTCATCTTCGCTGATTTTTTCTAAAGCACCATTTTCTTTTAACAACATTTTTTCAGTAACAAAATCTACTATTCGTAGTACCACTTTTCGGTCTGATTTAATGTCCACTATATCTATTTCTTCACCATCTTCTAAACAAAAGTTGTCCTTTTCTAAGATGTTGATAATGTTATGGGAAGCGGTAATTGTATACGGTGAACCTACAATGTTTTGACCTCTGCTAGTGATCGAGACCAGATATTTGCCTTCTAAGTTTACGACATAGCTTATTTTCACGTGATCTGTTTTAGAATCGGTTTCAATGTCTATATCATACTGACTTTTAGGGATATAATATGTTTTCTTCATATCATTTTTTCCGTAACTTCGCATGTAAGTTGCTCCTTGAGTGATCGGCAAAATGTTTTCAGTATAGTGTTGTTTTGACTGTAGGCCCAAAAGTTTTTGTCGAATCATTTGTGCTTTGCCTAATATTGGGGGAAGGACTGTCATCCCATAGGTATCTTTAGGGCCTCTTATAAGGATAGTAATTTCGCCAGGGTCCAAGCATTGTTGAGCGGTTGGATATATCTTGAAATTAGCTCTATTGTGTAACTGAGCAGCAGATAGTCCAGACCCTTTAGCCACATAGTCGAGTGTGAACTGACTAGTTTCGTTTATCGGTGAAGTTCTTTGAGAAACAGGCTTAGATACAGGAGGTGTTATCTTGGAAATTGCTTGTCGGATGCGGTCGAGATATGTAGCTAACTTCCATTCTTGATGTCGGCTTAAAGAGTCATTCGCTTCCAGCTCTTGCCGGGTAAAGACCTGAAAACAAATATTTTAAATTATTACAGCGAGATCTCTTAAATTATTACAGAGAGCTAATTGTGGGCGAGATATTATCGCCATATAACAAAATGCTTAAAAGCAATAGCAAATGACATTGCTTTGGTAAAACTATAATGTATATTAATAGATTTTTATAGCTCGGTGATAAATGTTATATAAAACTTTTATTTGCAATTCAACAACCTTAAGTTCTTTAAGACCTTCATTAAAGTAGTATGTTTATATGGGCAAATAATAAGTAAACCAGTAGATTTAACTGAAACTGATTTGGTCTCGGCAATAAAAAGAAATCAAACACAAAATCAATTTCCAACGCACCTATTTCAAATATAATTGAAACTAGAATAGTAACTAATAAATACGACAACAGATCGCAGGTTTAAGTCTTGGCAGCGGTTTAAATTTTTGTCTTTAAATTAAAAACAACATCGAACATTGAACTTACGGGCTCAACACCAAGATAGTGATCAGCGATACCCTGTGCGTGTTTCAACGAGAGGCGTGTTGGCGGGTGCCCTGCGCAGGCGCCGGGTAGTGCCGCGTCCAACACGCTGCATAATACCCAGCCATGACGCCACACCGTGTCCAAATGCTCTACTCTCACGGGACCAGCTTCGGCAAGCCATTGTAGTACTGACTGCTTTTGTTCTTCGCTTGAGAAGACGACTGAAAAAAAAGGAGAAATATCAAAATATGTTGGCAAGTTTTGAGGTAAAATGTGGACCGGTGCTTTTTGTCAAAGATCAGGTTCAAAGTATGTACATCGCAGCTATTCTTGACTTAGTTTATTGCAGAGATACCTATACCTACAGCAGATTCGAATAGCTAACAATATAAAGTTTTGCTCAATGAAACAAAGCAACAAACAAAAATAAAATATTTTTCGTTTTCGCCTTTGCTTTCATTGAGCCGTACATTGTTAGAACTAATTATGTAGGTAGGTACTTGAATCGACTCCCTTTCTATGAGATTTGAGGATTAACTTCTGTTTCTATTACACATAGGTACCTACCATAGGTCAGATAAATACACATACCTACTTACAAAATATTTTTAGAATTAAGGAAGAAATAAAAATATAATAATTTCTATTCATAATTCTGAAATGGGTAGGTAATACTGAATAACGCGCTTTTATACTATAAATATATAATGCAACGCCTCCATCGGAAACTAAAATAAAATCTGCGAAACAAAACTATAGCAACCTATGGAGCCATCCAAATACTTGATCGGGCGCAGAAATACCGTTACTCAGGTGTGCTTAATTTAGTTAGTAAATCAATATGCTTTCAAAATAAAGTAGATAAGGAAAGGAATACTACTGATTAATTTAACACTAAAATACCTGCAGCAAAAACCTTTGTACCATCTTCTTTCATTAAGAAAACAAAAAAATACACACTATTTAACACTCCACCGAACACAACCGCTTTTACTGAAGCTGGTGTCAAAATGGCTCGTGAGACGAAAGTAATTGACATTGAACTATTGTAAAAAATACTGGTAACATAATATAAGTGAAACTAAGAATATAAAACAATTTTATGCACATAAGATAAGCATCGTGGTAGAGGTTATAACGGGTTTGTACGTGTATAAACGGTAAATGCTGGTTGCTGCATTGGCTTTGAAGATTGACTGAAATTAAGCTTATTGAAAGTTGCTGTACGCAATGCTTTATGGATGGAAAAAGTTTCCAATTCAAAATGTATTTCTTTGGCTAACCCATCACTTTTGTTGTCGAGGTATTCAAATTTATAACTGTTAATAAAATAACATTTTATGTATGCTATAAATAACAATTGTAAGGGACAGAAATCAAGTCGGACAATACAATTTTGTACAATTTATAGTACTAGCTTCTCGCGCGCGTTTTCATCCGCGTAACTCCCGTTCCCGTGGGAACTTCATAATTAAATATAGTCTATGTCACTCAGGGTCAAAGCTACATCTTTCCAATGGTGAAAGAATTGAAATTGGCACCGTAGTTTCTGAGTTTATTCATTACAAACACACATGAAAATAACAAAAATACAAATCTTTCCTCTTTATAATATTAGTATAGATAGACATACTTACGTATTTTTTTCTATTTTTGAAATGTATTTTTTTTGAGTAGTAGAATAACAACTAAGGTCAGAGAAATTCTTATTTTTCCTCATTATTTATTTTAAAAGCGTACACACACATGTGAAGTAAAATCAGATCAATTCGGAATTCGTATGTTCCAACTAAAGTTCAAATTTCACTTTGTTATTGTTTTAAATAAGATTGTCAGACGAACATTCTCGTTTTTTAAACAATAAATAAACACTTACAATTTTAGTCACATTCTTGTATAAAATTAATGCTTGGTATCTCACGTTATTTTGGAACAATAAAACAATAGAATAATAAACGCCTGGGAAAGACGTATGCGGTGCATTAAATTTTAGCTACTTAGGTACTTAATAAATTGAATTGTAGGTACGGTCGTTCAATGATTAGTGGTTGCAAAATAAGTAACCTTTGTTGTTGATTTATCTACAAATTCAACTGTACCTTACTACCTACAGTGGCAAACTTACACATTTACCGCCAGTAGGCTGTTTAGCCGCCCCTAATAGTGAACTACTGGAAATTAGAGTTGCCCAACTATCGATAGTTTCGCTGTCGATAGGTGACCTCGAAAAATAGTAACAATATCGATAGTGCTATCGATAGTATCGAAAGTATCGATACTATCGATATCACAAATTAACTAATACTATTGATTGGAAGCTATAGTATCGATACTATCGATACTATTACATTATAATACTATCGATAGTATCGATAGTTTTAAAGTAATACTATCGATACTATCGATAGTTTGTAAAGCTATCGATACTATCGATACTATCGAAGACTATCGATAGTATTGCTCCTAAACACACATTGGTCCTCGATAGTATCGATACTATCACTAATATCGATACTATCGATAGACTATCGATACTATTGATATGACGTCAACTATCGATAGACTATCGATAGTCTATCGATAGTCGACTATCGATAGGCAACACTACTGGAAATGTTACTATTAAAAATTTAAGATGTTAAGAATTTATTTTTCTAATAAAATAAAATGTGTGCCAAATTTTCCGCCCCCTAAATTCTGCTGCCCTAGGCTCCAGCCTACTAAGACTGCTGATAAATCCGTCACTGAATACCTACTTGTTTCATAGTGTTTGTAAAAGGAATGTATAAAGAAAACGTGACAATGTATGAAAATAAATATGTTGCTATCTTCATAAATTTACGTATCATATGTTTAACCATTTATTAATTAAATACGTAGGTGGGTATGTCCGTCCGAAAAAAAATGTAACGTAGGTAACCTATAGATTTAGTGATAGGTAGTTAAGAGTTGAGAGATATTGGGCCGATTTGTCAATCGTCAGATAAAAATGAGGAATAGATTTTGGATGGAAATTCTTTGATATTTTTTATCTGGCAAATCAAAATACGGCCCTTAGTACCTACTAAAGGCCATGTACCTAGTGCAAAATAAAGCTGCACTTATTTTGGTTTTAAAATCTTGATGAATACAATTAAACTGAAGGATCCTAAGCTAATTAATGCTAACCTCAACCTTTCTGAGGTTTTTCGTTAGGCATAAACGTAAAGGTAGTTGGTAATTTTTACTTTTGTTGAAATTGCGCTTAGTGGTTAAAGTAAAAGCCGTTATAGTGGGCGTTGAATTGTAGTAAAATATTTTGTACTTTTTGGTTTTCGTGGGAATTATAAGGCTTTCAAGGTTTTAGTTTTGGTTTGTAGAGCCTTAATCTATACTAATATTATAAAGCTGAAGCTCAGGAGCTATTGGTCCGATTTGAAAAATTCTTTAAGTGTTAGATATCATTGTAATATTAATGAATTATTTGCATATTGCATATTTAACTAAATATTAGTCACGTTGAAGATGATTGTGATCGATAGGCACGTAAGTTACCCTAGATTATACTTATATAGATTCATTTTTTTACAAGTATATAAAACCAGTCAACATTTTATATAAAAATTAAACGTCATGTTGACATATGAGTTTACACTTACTTGTACTCCTAAAAAAATCTATATAGGCAGATACTAGTGCAGGTTGTACTTAGAAATAATAAAGGCAAAAACAAAAAACAAATACAATTTAGTTCGTGAGTAAGATTTAAAAAAATGGGTTAGATACAGGGCAACAAAGTTCCGGAGGGCTTGTCTGCCCTGCTAATTGTACTTGTAGTAATCGACATTTTTGTGATTTTCCCTTTTATGAAATGTCATTAGAAAAGAAAATGAGATTTCAGGACCCTTATCTATACATAAAGATTGTTTACCTTTGCCTTTAATTGTTTGTAGGTATATTTACCTGCTGACATATAACCTGCACTTAGAAATATTGTGTACCTACCTATTTAATTTTTACATGCTGACTTAAAATAAGTATCTCTATAACCGTCATTAACATACTTAAGACAACCAAATTGGTGATGATGACTCTTGTTAGCGCCTCCTTGGATACATAAACTACTACACTTGAGAGCAATAAAATCGCACACCCCTTGTAATTTGGTTTATTACTGATTGTTTTCTAAAATCTAAAGATATTGAGTAAAAATCATTAGACAAAATTAAAGCATACAAGCTTTACGTAACTTACAAAAACCGACCGTACACCGAATTCCCCAAATTCACGCGTTTGCGTTGTCACTACTTGCACCCTTAGCCGCAGGTATAAAAAGGTCGGTTTATTGGAATTTTTAATCAGTTGCATACCGAAGGTCAACGTGATAACATCTCTACTGGAAGCATACGGATTTACTGGAAAAATATGGATACCACGCCCGCAGAAGCCGCTCAAGTTATTGCCTTGCTCGAAGCAGGCCATAACCAAAGTGAAGTTGCTCGACGGCTAAATTTGAGCCGCTACTCTGTTCGTCGTGTATACCAGAGGTTCCAAGAGACCGGTGGCTACATTCGGCGACCAGGATCTGGCCGGCGACGCACAACATCAGAGCGTGATGACCGCTTTCTTGTGACAAGGTCTTTGAGAAATCGGCAACTGAACGCGGTTCAACTGGGACAACAGCTTCGAGAAGTTCGCAATGTCAGTATAAGTCGGTGGACAGTTCGAAGAAGACTAGGTGAAGCAGGAATGACTTCACATCGCCCAGCAAATGGTCCCAAATTGACCACAGCTCACCGACAAGCCCGGCTACAATTTGCTAGGAACATTTAAATTGGACGTATGACCAATGGCGGGCTGTTATGTTCTCTGATGAGTGCAGAATGACTTTACATGGTCATGATGGACGCTCTAGGGTCTACAGAAGGTCATCAGAGCGATTTTCACAATGCTGCATAAGCGAACGTGTGGCTTTTGGAGGTGGATCGTGTATGTTTTGGGGTGGCATAATGTTGGACACTAAAACTGACATTGTATTCATCACTACGGCGAATACCGGCCCGAGATCGAGAAGTTTGACGGCTGCACGATACGTCGAAGAAGTGCTCGAAGAACATGTGAGGCCGCTTGCGTGGCTTATGGGAGAAGATTTTCTCTTAATGCACGACAACGCCAGACCGCATGTCGCTAGAACAGTTTGCGACTACATGGAAGACGTTGGAATCACCGCGATGGAGTGGCCAGCTCGTAGTCCTGATCTCAATCCGATTGAGCATGTCTGGGATGAGCTAAAAAGAAGCCCTGCTCCTACGCGCCTCCAAGAGCTTCAACTTGCCATTGAAGAGGAGTGGAACGCCATACCACAAGATTTCATGGTGAAATTAATACGGTCCATGAAAAACCGATTAAGAGCTGTAATCAAGGCTAGGGGAGGGAATACACCTTATTAAAAAACAATTTGATCAAGCATTTTGAGTTTTATTTTTATTCTTTCTTAAGCTAAATTGGGTAATTTTATCCGTATGTTGGGTTTTGTGCCCTAAAACTCCCTATGGGTACTTTTTTTACACTGTATTTGATATCATTAGAAAGGTACTGAAGTAAACATTCAAATAGTGTAAGTTTTATTTTAATATGTATTCACATTCATGAAAAAAACTGCTTTAACAACAAAAAGTCAACGTGTGCGATTTTATTGCTCTCAAGTGTATTATAACCATAATCGTTTTCCGCGTTTGAACTCATAATGTTCCTAGTAGACTCTTAAAGTGCGTCATATCATACCATAGACTAGAGCTGTATCTACTTAATTTAAATTTGAAAAAATATTCAGTGTTAGATAGCCAATTTAACTTCCTCGGTATATAGGCTCTATCTATCACTGAAATAATTTTTATGCTTTAAGCTAAGACCAATGAAAAATGTAAAAAAAATCGGGTTTTGAAAAAAGTGACTATTGCACGCGGACAAAGTAGCGAGCACAAGCATAAAACAAAAACGAACAAGTTAACAAACGGGACTAGTTTTTTTTTTCAAAATTAACTGCATACAAAAGATTCGTCTATTTAAACTTAATTATCTGATTTGGCGCTTAACCACTTTTTCATCGTATACCTTTTTCTGTGTTCATAATTGTCCGGAAAAGTTTGCAATTGTCATTACTATTTACATAACTCACTAAAAGCCGAAAACATGCACTTCAATCTGATAAAAAACAGAAGCTACACTTCTATCTGATCTTCTTGGCCCCAGAACAATACGAGAATTGGCGCCGGTGCTAAGCAGCTATTACTGCATTAGCATTCCCTTTACCAACTTTCCACCTATCTGTAGTAAGCTTCAAGAATGGTACAACCGGTTTGATTGATCTTTCATTATAATGTTTGCAATTATAAGAGAAAAGATAGTCAAAAATATTGACAGAATACTATAAAATGTTATTTTATATAGCCGAATTGAAGTGCTTCAATACAAGAAGCTCTGCTGCCTCCAGGACAAGATTGATAATGTCGCGGGTGCCAGGTACCGTAGCGTCGTCAGTATAGCTTCATGGGTAGGCAAATTCTGTCTGGAGGCCCATCCAATTTCTTGCTTGCGCACGTGTCTTGGTGTACGGGGCCCCCTAATCGCGGGACATACCTTCAACGATAAACCACCTACTTACAGCAAACGTACAAGAATGTTGCGTACGATTTATCTGGCTCTTCCATATAGTTTATCCAAATAGATAAGTTTGCAATTATCAAAAGACCTTAGAATAACATGTTTTTCTTTGAAAATTTGCGCTGAAATTCAGAAACTTTGATGGCGTATAGTGAATTGTTACTTACTAGCTCTAAAAGCCGAATCGATTCGCTTCAATATCCGGAACAAGAAGCTCTGTTGTCCCCAGAACAAGGTGAGTAATGTTGCTGGCGCCAAATACCGCAGCGTCGTCAGTATAGCGTCCAAAGCAGTTGACCACATGCCTTCATCGATTTCCAGTTCGGGGTACTCCGGGATTGTGAATAACCCTGGAAAGAAGAAAATTGTTTTTTTTTAGTATCGATTATTTAACTGGTGTCAACCTGCCCGAGGTGGCAGCGCTAGATAAGACGGCTATTATTTTAGCCAGTTTAAGCCAAGTAGGTATTTTCGATAATAGGATCAAACGATACAGATTATTAGCAACCATCCGATAAAGGTAACTTAGAATGTTAAGTTGAAAATACAGACCTTTAGAGGTTAACGTCTTCTTAGAAATGAATACACGTGTTTATCAATACGACTAAACAGGTCTATTTATCTCGTAGAAATAAAAAACCCAATGATAATTCCATTGTTCCAAAGTATATATAGCTAAGATAGGAAAATCAGTGTTTAATTTCAGTGCATCAGTTATTAGCAATACTGCGTTTTAATTAGATGCTTCTCACGACATCTTAACGCTAATTACTCAAGTTGAAGGAGTTTTCCTTGATTGTGTCCAGTTATAGTCGGATGGCTTCAGTAATTGACTCATATTCCGACTTATCTTGATGTCCATAATCCTTATTTGTGAAATATGTAGGTATTTAAGTTATATTACGTCTTCGCAAGGTACCTAGTCTAAAATTCTTACTAGACCCTATTATTATCTCCCTGCCTTTAACCCAATGTATTTGTGGTCGGCGCTATACCTTTTTCTCTTCCATTCTGTGATGTCATTTAATTTTTTGTTAGGTAGGTATATTAATATTGAATTGAAAAAATTATTACTAAATGAAAGGTTTTTTACCTACTTGAATATTTATCTATCTCTATCATTTCATTTTTACGCTTACCATAAGTTACTCGTAAAATACCTTACTTAAACACTAAGATTCTTCTGATATTTATAGGTTTACATGCAAATAGGTACACTAAATGTCGTGTATTGATAGTTAACATTGGATTAGATTTTTTGATTTGTTATCTGAAAAAACTGGGCAATGAGTTGAAGTATTTGTAGAAGTTTCCACTCAAAAAGCCGTACGCTGTTAGTAAAGTATAAAGAAAGAAAGTAGTGGAATGTAAAATAAACTCTACTAACTAAAATTAAGAAAAAGTGTTAGTGAATGCACGGTAGGAGCGGACGGTTGACACTTCTTTTTTCTTTTTAATTTTCATTTCCCGCGCTTCGCTATTTGCTCTATGGTCTTTGTATTTTTTGTACGTGGTCTATAGTTGTTAAAGCTTCCATTTGTGGGTTTTGTGTAAACAACAGTAGTTCAGCATTACACTAAGCTAAATACTTACCAATGCTTCGTGAGTATTCGTTCTCTGATTGCACATTGTCCTCGTAATGTTTCACCAATTCTTCTAAACTGTCTGACATTGTATACTTTTATTTTAGCCCCATTATCTATGTTCCATAAATGCTGTGTATTTAAATGTTATTTATATGTATGAAGTTTTTTTTTATTTTATGATGTCGTCGAATGAGTGTTAAGTTTTGGTCGTACACTTATTTTAGTAAATTTATTAATACTAAAGAGAGCGATAATACGTCTTATAAGTGGTAAGTAGTTATCAATATAAAGTCTTTAATTGTTACAAAGTAATAATAATCTATTTCCTCGTTAACTGTGTAATTATGCCAGTAATTTTAGAAATATCACATTCGAAATATTAGTTTTAAAATTAGAAATACAAAAGGTATGTAGAGATCCATTAATTTTCTCTTTCGTGTGTTGCTTTTCTACCGTTTGAATTGGACTAATTTAAAATTGTAGGTTTTACTACATTATATTTACTTTTTCTTTAAAAAAATCAACTGGAAAAATAAATCCAGGTGTTGCGGGCGACTCTGAACAACTATCCATGCTTAACACAAGTAATTGTATAATAAACTGGCTGATGCGTGCGACTTCCTTCGCCTAGATTTCTGTCCGGCGTGGGTATCGAATCCACAGTCTCCGAGATTTAAAGCGAGCCGAGTCATTTGACTTAGCATTTTAATAATATAGATAATAGTTATCTTAATGTTTGTTTAATAAAACTTGTTCTTTACTTATCGCCTATGTCTTGGGGACCTACCTTTAGTTACATACCTAGTCGTACAACACAACATTATCAAGATGATGTTTGTTATCACTATCACTAGTGAAGTCATTCTGATAAGCCGATTAGTATGTAGTCCATGACTTCATTTCCTTTGTAAAATTAATATTTTTTTATTCTTTAAATTAATAATACTAATAAGGTACATATCTAATGTTAATTCCACAAAAAATGTGCCTTTGTATGTCTTGTCATTGTCTTAACAAACGTCATCATTTGTTAACTAAAATTCAGAATTGAGTCATGTCCTACAAATTAAACCTCTATGTTTTTTTTATAACAAGTGAAAAATTGTAGCAACCGTTTTACAGCGACTTTAGGGGTATACAGGAGAGTCAAGGGGTTACGTTGATTGTGTGTAATATGATATAAATGTAGCAGGAAGGGCTCCACCGAAGCCAGAAAACAATTAAAATAGGTTTTCGATTTAAAAAAATGTTTGAGAACCTCTAAACTTTCACCGTGGTGGCATAGTATGTGGGACGCTCCTCTCCAAAGCGATGGGTTGTTATTCCGAGGAGACTGTTGAGGGCCTTCCCCAAAGCTTTGCACTCAACTATCACTTATTACGTTTCTATAATTAAAAATGCATTTAAAATATAACGCAAAGCTAGAACCAAACAAAGTTTTCATAAAAATTGATTAATATTATCAATGTTTACATTGTTATCTACTTACTTATTATTGTTTTATCATAATTTACGCACTGTTTGGCACAATTTCGATTCAATATTATTTTGTAAGTTCCGTATGTATGAATAGTATGGCGTTGTGGTCATAACTAACTTTGGTATTACACATCTCAGTTAACAAGCACATGGATTATCTTATCGGTGTATGAACGAATGAGTATCTAATACTGCGATGGTGAGTAATAAAAAAGGAGAAAGTTGTTGTTAATACATTCATAAAATTATTTGGCCATTTTATAATACTTATATTTCGAAATTACTCTTGCAATAGGTAAATTAATCACTTCAGAAACACTTCGTTCGCGGAAAGTACACCCAGGTTCCGAGCTACCAGCTAATATCCCTGGGTCACACAAATACCTTATTGTCCTGGATAGGAATCGAACCCAAAACACCAGAAGAAACTTCCGTAACTTTTGAACATGAAACTGGTGCAGTCATTATTTAAATTTTAAATGCCTTAGAAACGACTTAAGGCCTAAGATCGTGACGATTTTGCAGCATTGAATAACAAAATAGTTAGTAATCTTTTAACTGAATTAAGCCTGAAAAAACTCTTAATATTTCTGTGATGATATTTTTTCAGCGCCAATTTATAATAGATGCATAATAAATAGATCTGATCTAGAAGTAATAAACATAAAATTGATTCCCACTTGATAAGGTTACTTATACTTTACATTTTTATATTTGTCCTCTCCCTTGCTACTTGGTCAACTGTAATGGAACTATCTATATTCAATATATAAACCAATATAATGGTGTCGTATCAAAGATAATATACGAGTACCTCGTCAATAGCTAGTCAGACACCTGTCCGATTAGATAAGACACTATTATTCATTAGCACAATAAGTATTTGCTTTGCATTGCACATATTATTGGTTTATTTATAGATTTTTTGATTTAATCATATATTTAGACTTATCAGTAATCTATATTAGTCTAAAATAATAAATATTTTGGAAAGAGTTTAGTGGGTAGTGTCGAGTCGAGAGTAGTCGAGACAATCAGATAAATAAAAGATACAGTAAAAAACAAGCAAACACTCATGTAGATATAATGATATAATAAGGTGTTTCCAAAACATATGCCAGTTCTGTGCCTGATATCTCGCCATTCGTGTCGGTTACACCGTTCCACAGGATTTTGAGAATTTTACCCTTAAATTTATAATGAGGAGGCCCAATTTTCAGCTGTCGTGTGGACGTCAACGAGCTGATAATGTAATGTAAAGAGGGCACCTGCGCAAGGCCGGATTTAAGGGAGGGCAACCAGGGCAACCTGCCCCGGGGCCTCCACAATAGAGGGGCCCCCACAATAGAGATTCAAAATCTTTCAAATTCTGAAGAGTAAACTCTACAACTTTAATTTTATTTATTTTTTCGGTGTTGTACCTTTAGAATCATGATTAATGTAATAGTTCTTAAATATTATAATAACGGTTATTCATCTATACTTGTTCACTTAAATTAGACAATCAATAAAATGAAAAGTACGTGTACCTTCAATTTTTTTACACATTTAGAGGGAAACTAATTTGTGGCCAGGGAGCCTCTTCTACTTAGATGCCCCGGGGCCTTCGGACTTCTAAAATCGGCCTTTAACCTGTGTTTGTGCACTATATAATATGTTTAGAATCCGATTTCGAAATCGGTCGGGAGGTCATTTGGTCACATGCTGTGCCTATACAGGGTTACCTCGGAGACAGTGCGCAAATTTTATCTACAGAAAGGTTTTAAAAAATAAAAATACCCGTGTTTTTTTGTTTTACCATGCTTCGAACAAAATAATTAAAATGCGCACACTCACGGCGAACGGTAGCACTGAGCTGACTGATAAACGCGCGCGCGTCCTTGCGCCCGCTCTCTCTCTCCCCCGCCCTTTCCCGCGCTATTACCCCTTTCACTCCCGTGCATAGGGTGAGCGTGGTATTTGAAAATTTCGGTGGATAAACGATAACTAATAAATAGTTAGCAAAAAAATTACATATGATTTTTTTTCGTGAAATGTGTTCTATTAACGATACTGATTACATGGAAAAAATATGCGCACTGTCTCCGAAGTAACCCTGTATACAGGGTGTCCCAAAAGATTACGTAGCTGGGAAGGGGGGTGATAGGGATGGTCACAAGGGTCACCAGAAAAATATAAAAAATTCCCAATACCCAGAGCGGATTTTTTTTTATTTTTCTAGTGACCATTGTGTCTACCCCTGTCACCCCCTTTCCCAGCTACTTAACCTTTTGGGACACCCTGTATCTACTATCAGTGATATATTTTTATGAAATTAGTGCCCAAGTATACACTTTAATTAGTAGACTCATCACACACTAGAGTAAGCAAGATCTACTTAATTCTTATTATTTGCTACATTCAAAAAACACTTACTTAGTTTTTTTATTCTTAAATTAGAGGTACACTATTTAATGTAACAGGTATAGTAAATATGCAGTGTACAGGTATATTTTAAATTTATCTCTGAAAAGGGTTTAGCATAAATAGGTAAATAGTAAGTAAAGAGGGACGATCTTTGAGGGTAAGGAAATATTTATGATGTAGCATCTTCATTGAAAGTGGTAAAAGTGGTAGTAGTATTATAAATAGACGAACCTTTGGGTGTCGTTCCTCTTACGACACCCAAAGGAAGATATCATCATCAGCCCGTATAAAGTCCACTGCTGAACATGTGCCTCCTCCCGAGGGAGGGTATTTGCCATAGTCACCACGCTTGGCAGGCGGGTTGGTGACCGCAGTACTATGTTGTAACACACAGGGAAATGCTGCTGCCCGTTCCTTGATATACGATTATTACAGATGATGTTATAACAATCGGGACCAACGGCTTAACGTGCTTTCCGAGGCACGGAGTCACTCAACTAAGCAGACCCGGACAGAAATCTTAGAAAATACACAAAGATTTCCTGTCCGGCGGCGTGGGGATCGAACCCACGACCTCCGAGAATTAAAGCAAGCCAAATACCTAATAAATGATTTGGTCTATTATAAGCCGGAATCACCACCATAAACATACAATAGTAACTGAATCTAATATCTCGATTCAAAAATTTTACGTAATGCATAGTATTTTAAATTCGTCATACCAATTTCTATCAATTTTAACATCTCATTTTTAGATTAAGATTTATACATAGCTTTAAATTGTGGAAATCAATCAAGCCGTGACTCGCTTTCGAATTGTTTGGTCAGCTTCCAAGAAGCCAGTCCACGGAAATACGATCAAAGATTTATGGGAACCTAATGTAATTGTTGTTGGCTGCGCACAATTTTTCGATTCTGGTGAAGCTTATAAATCAAATGTATTATGTGACTGCTGCTTTAACGATTTCTTGGTTTGATACTTTTGTGGTATACTTAACCTTTGTGGTTAGTAGTAATGACAATAATCGTTATACTACTTAGTTATTAAATACCTACTATTCAAAAGTATAGTCTGATTTCTGTAGTTGCATATTGAATACTCTCTGTACCATCTATTCATCAACATATTCAACATATATTGGTATTAAAATGCCTGCTCCCGGATGGATACCACAATTAATAGTTTCAACTCCATTATCACATTTAAGAAACGAGTCAAAGAACACTCTTTCGATATCATTCTTTTTTACATAAATAATGTAGTATATTATGTAGTTTATACCGAACCTTCGGTAAGACAAGGACACAATTGCAGTTATTGTATCCATTTTAAGACTGACTGATTTTAAGATTTCAATTCAAAAAAGTTTTACACTATTCTCTGTTTCATGTATAAACTTCATAATATTACTAAAGGAGAATGTAAGACGTTTCGATTTTTTAAAATGAATGTCGTTTTTAGCGGGGATACAAATTTGCCCTTATTTTGCCGAAAAACGATATATTTATCTCATTGTATGTAAAAATTAGTACCTGTGTTCGACAACGACAACCTCCGTCGTGGGTTCGATCAACAAGAAATCTTTGTGTATCGTATCTTGATATACGATTATTATAGATGATATAACGGCTTAACGTGCTTTCCGAGGCACAGAGGGTAGTCCCTCAACCAACCAGACCAGGAAAGAAATCTTAGAATTTACACAAAAATTTCCTGTCCGGCGTGGGAGTCGAACCAACGACCAGTCAAATACCGCTACGCTACGGAGGCTTTTGCGATTGTGAACACACAATTTTCTTATACTATTTATTTATTGGCAATCAGAATCCTCAGTGCTGAGAACACGTCTTCATGTAATCATTGCGAACAGTCGACTGACGTGATATGGATTGACTGTGTGTGTGTAATGTGACAACTATCCAAATCAAGTTATATCAATCTATCGCGATCCACGATCTCGATTTAGATTGACTGTCTAATGGCACCCATATTGCAATTCACTTTATTTGTATGCATTCTATTAAGCCCTTAAAATTAATATATTTCTTCATAAACAAAGGGCAGTTATGAGTAACTTAAGATAACTATCAACTTATTCATCTCCTAGATGATTTCCACCATTGAAATCCACAGTGAAAGATGTGTGATAAGATAGGAAAAAAAAACTATTTGTAACCAAATGAGAACGTAACTGCACTGCCCTTGATCTAAAACCCTAGTTCACAGCATATCATTTACAAAATAATACTGAGAAAATCTCAACGACTGACCGTCAAGAAATATTTATTGTTTTTATGGTGCATCAATTGTTTAGAAATGTACAGTCTAAATAACGATAAAAACCCGGCCAAGTGCGAGTTCGACTTATGATAAAAGGATCCGTATCACTATCTATACAACGAAAAAAAAACTAAAACAGTTAAAATATCACGTAGGTATATGGGAACCCCATTTGAATATTAGAGTAAGTGCACCAATTATGGACTGGTTCCGTAATATGGACTACCCGCATTTCTCAAAAACCGTACGTCGTATTAAGCCATCGTTCGCCGCACGCTAAGCTACAACCCTCCTGCGGCTCGCTAGCCGCTTGCAGGTCGACAGAGAGCGCACACGTATTCACGGCACCCTTTTTTCATTTTTATCAACGCGCGATGTAATTTTTTGCCTAACTTCGTAAGCTCATAATTTCAGCAAATATTACTGTTTGGGAAAGTGGATTAGACTAGGGGAAAGGTGAGTTATTATCATTATTCATATTAAATTGCTATATCCAATAGTTTTTATAATTGTCTTAGCAATTTAATTTTAGGCAACAAGTCCATTTTTTTTATAATTTGAATATTTTGAAATAACAAATAATGATAATTTTGTCCATATTTGAAACCATGTGGTCCATATTTTGTACACTTTTTGCAAAGGTACAAAAACGACTTATTTTAGAAAAAGTTGATTATTTCTAAAATGTTCATGTTTCTTAAGAATTGTAATAATCGTTTTTGATACCAAATAACTATAGAACTGATCAAAATATATAAAACTGATTAATCTTAAAAATTCAGAGTTTTATTTCACAAAATCCTTATGGTGGTCCATAATTGGTGCACTTACTCTATATTGTTTTAAGATAGCTCCCGCAGTAGGGAATTTAATACCTGAGTCGCGGAGGACTTTTCAAACTTTCAATTCAAGGTCACCAAGCACACTAAGCAACTATCTGTGGTAGAAACAAAGAATTGTCCCAGGTGGGAATCGAATCCAGAACACCAGATCTCAGAAACAACTACCCTAAACAGTGAGTCAGAGGTGCAGTCAATAAAAAAAAATGTTTTTAGTATGTCGTTACGGCATGTGTGTCAATTAGGTATCTAGGTATCACAGTTCCTAATATACATACAGCCTGTGGTACAGTAACAGATAATAATAATAATAATAATAATAAAATCTTTATTGACATAAAATAACCTTATCATCTATCAATACAATTCAATTTATGTAATGGCTTAGACAAAGGTATAACACGTAAATATCTGAATACTTGACTCCCTAAACTAGGTGAAAACCTGTGTCTTAGGAAGCCAGCGTTCAGATGACAGACAGACAGTGGTCTTAGTAATAGGGTCCCGATTTTGGGTACGGATCTCTAAAAAGTTAACTTAGAAATTTGTATATTCATCTTCACATTTAGATTCTCACCTCAAATGTTAATTTATAATATAAAAAAACTGGCTCGAATTGAATGAATTTAAGCTGAAAAGCCTGCAAAGGTATGTTATCTTCATATTTGTTTAACTGTCAACGAAATTAGAATTTCCATAGACTTATTTACATTACGTTCTCTAATTGTACAGTCCAAGCCGAATATACCTTTATACTTTGAATACCAATTAAGTAAATAAATATATTTGTGTTACTACGAGCCAGTTTTTTAATATAAATAGATATCTTTATTGTATATAAGGTGTAGTAAAAAATATGTTAAGATGACCGGGGGGCTACCTCCGGATTCCTCTGAATTTCGGTATTGGTGGTATAGGGAAGAACAAACAGCTGCTTTAATGTTTTATAGTGACACAAAGTAAGGTTATGATTCAACACAAATTGATCTGTAATATCATGTTATTAAAACTTATTATCGTAAACATACACATTTGGTTTTATGTTACTATCACATTGAAGCAGCGTAATATTTAATACACTTTATCATAATCATGTGTCATCTTATAACTAGTATCAGTGTCAACAGCCCGTTTACGTCCACTGCTGAACATGGGCCTCCGCTAACAGACCTTGACAAGCAAGGACGTTGAGGGATTTTGCCATAATCACCACGATTGGCAGACGGATTGGTGATCACCATATGTCCCTTAGTCGCCTTTTACGACACCCATGGGAGGACATGGGGTGGTCTATTCTAAGCCGGAAATTTTGTGTTTAATCATTGCTTGTTTTATTATTACTTCATGAGAAAATAGATAATATTCTAATTCATCTAACAATTTATGTTTCATGAAACTAGGTTCTCGTGCGCGGTTACTTCCGCGCTTTTGTTCCCGTGACAATTTTAAAATTAAATACTTATAGTTGAAAGAATTTTCGAAATCGGCTTCTTAGATAATTCATCAAACATTGTCTAATCTTTATTATTATAAAGAATGTTGTTATAATTACAAAATATATCAATATTTATTTATTAATGACTATAATAATAACAATCACAACAAGTAGACAATTGATTATTGCTATTAACTAAGCGAAAAGGTACTACAGTTCACTGCTAGCTGTAGGTATACAAAGACACATATTAATAAACTGTTTACGCAAACGTACGTAACGTGAAATTATAAATTTAACGTTTATCGATGTGTAATAGATGTTTCCTTCTTCAACTGTACTTTTTAGTTAAAGGAAAGTACATATCGAGGACAAGCAAGCTCGTATAGTCCTTAAAACCTTGTTCACAAATATAAAAATATGGTATAATATTTTAACTCGTTGTCAGTTATGAAGGTTGCACGAAAACCTTTAAAGATAACAATTTCTATGTACGAACTTCAACTTTATTGCGGTACCATAAGATTTAACTTATCGGGCATTAAATAAGAAACGAAAACATTGAGATACTGTCGAAAGATGAATGATTAGGAATATATACGTAATCTTGGAAATCACATGTCATGTTTTGTTCTTTGATTCAAATTCACATGACAAGCGTTTTAGAAGATGTAAACTATATTTAAAAAAAAACAATGATTTCTAATGTATGGGGCTGGTAGATAAAAAGCTGGTATATAAATTAGTTTGAAAGGCCTTTTTTTTAAAATGACTATGTAATTTTGAAATAAACTTAAAAATAAAGGTAACGGTCACGGTTTTTTACTTGACGTTTTATTACATAAGTTTATTATTATAATTTGAATAGCTTAGTTTATTTTATTTTACACTAGCTTCCCGCATGCGGTTTTACCCGCGTTACTTCCGTTCCCGTGGGAATTTCATTATTAAATATAGCCTATGTCATCCGGGGATAGTGTAGCTTTCCAACGGTTAAAGAATTTTCAAATCGGGCCAGTAGTTTCGGAGGCTATTTAGTACAAATAAACAATCAATTCTTTCCTCTTTCTAATATTAGTATAGATGTTTAGTTAAGTTTAGTATAGTTTATATTAATTTTATAATAACTGTATATAGGTACACATTTTAGGTTAGTTTGTATAAATAAACGCTCTTTTTTTTTCAAAGAACAATGTCATTCCATTTGGATCAGGAGAATGGCAGTTATAAATTCCAATTCCATCTAGTTAGGATTTTAAAAAGAATCCAGTTCAAAAACTCTACGTATAATATTCAAAATGTTTATTTTGGTATGTTATCATCCCGATAATTAGAAATAGCCACATGTTTCGTTATCGGATAAACCTTGAATAATTAATATACAATACATAATAAGTCATACGAATTTTTATTATAATCTACAGCTGATAAGATTAAATGAACGGAATGCATCGTTAGAGTACCTACTCGTAACTGGAAAGTGTTATTGGGGAATTTCCAATTATAGTTTGAAATTGGAAGTGTAGTTTGCAATAAGTAGACTATCGGCTATTTATTCTTAGTCCAAGATTGACGTGCTTTCCGAGGCACGAATGGTCTTCAATTGGTCTTCAACCAACCAAACACAAAATAAATGTTTGATTTTACACAATGTTTTTTTTATTTGGAGCAGGAAGCAAACATTGAGGTTTAAGGCCAGCCTTATGCAGATATACTACGGAGGCATACTTTATTTCAGGAATTATATATAAAATTGCATTAAGGGACAGCGGTCTAGAAATTTCAATTACCTATGTTTTTTTTATTTCTAAATAACAAAACTTGATAAGCCTAACAGTGAGGTCTCATATTATTAGAACAATATAATTATTAAAAAAATAGATAAAAATACTAGATAAACAGGCTCATAGTCTGTCGGATCTTTATATGAGTATAACCAAATTTATAATAGAATTTCCTAACCATGAGTATTATAAGCATAGAAACTCATGAACAGTTGAAAACTGCACCAAAACTACTGTTTATAATATATGTCTACTTACCTACCTAGGTACATATCTTATGTTAGTATAGAATATAAAAAATAACCTTAGAGACAATAATCCTGATATCTAAAACCTTCGTACAAAACCCGTATGGTTTAGCATCTCACTCATTCATATTTGTTTTGTAATTAGGTATACGCATTAACATAAACCGATTTAAATAATTCATTGCCACTGATATTCATAAATTTAAAACTCGTAGTAAAAATTTAACGCTCTCTTTACGTAATATACACTTTTGGCGTCACTTTAATGTAAATACTTTCACTATGTACGAAAAAAAAACATTGAATTCATTGAAGAAACCGAATTAATTTACGAGTACGACCAAAAACAACACAACAATATTCTTTTTCCACTTTTTTAAGAACATTTTTGAATAAATTTATACACAGTACACCTGCACGCGCGTAGTAAAAACACTGAGAGATATTCTAATGTAATCTTTATCAATTTCATATCAGTTGGTTGAAGACATTACGTTCCTGCGCCCGCGCCGCTACGGTGAAGGAGCGCGGTCTATCATTGTACGTGCGATTATGCGACTGAGACTAATGACTTTCGTGACTTCTTGATATTAAAATGAAGGAAATTGCTATTCTTAATCGGTTTTGCGGACACGTCCGATTCGATCTTTACAATTTTATCTTCGTTTCTTTGGGTTAGTCGCCAATGGAATTGTTGTTAAATGTATGAGGCAGTAATCAATCATTACCTACATATTTTAAGCTTCCTGTCGTTTTTTTTTGCGTACTTTACTGTTTCTTGTATTTAAATTTAATATTTCAGCTCTCTGTGTGTTGATATTGACTTTCTTATTGATAATTAGGAATATAAAAAAAAAAAACAATTAATTGGCATACATTTTTTAGCTTTCTTTAAGCATCAGTATATTTCATAGCATTGAAAAATACAAAGAGATTATACAACAAAGTTATCCGAATACTAAAATCATAATAATTAAAAAAAACAATATACCTATTGTTTTTTTTAATTATTATGACATTTTTTTTGTTAAGAGATTGCTTTAAGCGTACAATATTTTGTCGGGTCATGTCTTCTAATTTGCACTGACGACTTCACAGTAACAATATTATATAATATCCGTTTTCGCAATTTTTTGCGCGTTCAATTTTTTGTCTGTGACCCACAAACTGTAGACAAAAGTCAAATGCTTTTGTACAGCATAAAGTACTTTGCGATATTTGTTTAAAGGTGATTTTACTTTTAATGTTACCATTAATAAAACCCGGTTTTGAAATGTCAAAAAAGTATAAAAATCAACAGATAAGCTATTAACTTCGGTGAAAAATTAAATTCGGTTTGTGAAAAATGAAATATGAAAAACTTTCAATACCTACATCAACATTACGTATTGTCATTTGACTCAAACCAAAGGGCTTTTTTCCCCTCAAAAAAATCTAAAAATCATAATCCCTCAATCTCATCGCCAGCGACAGCCCTGAGCCGAGGTCGAAGTCCCACAGGGGACGTTCTCTTGCGCAGGTTGCATAGTTTGTAGTTTTTAAGCCATTTATTAATGCTGGAGCTCTGCTCGCCTTTATGCCCGGTGAAGTAGCAAAAGGATCTTGACTAACTGCGTATGTCCGTCCGAAAAAAAAGCCAGATTTTTCAATGGTCACATGAAGATATCAGAAGAGTATTAATAATAATATAATGTAACGTTTATTTCAAGTAGCAAATGACTCGTATTTGTTAGTAAAACTCTTAACCTATGATAATATGATTCGATTTGACATTAAATAATAATTATTCCACCCTAATTACAACATTCCTTTAGAAACAGCACAGCAGTGGCACATGTACGGGGGCCGGATTGCTACGTGCGTACCCGGCCCCCGCCAACTACGGATCGAAGGCGTGTCCGGGGGGTTTAGTGGTGTAGGGTTCTCTCCTCGTGGTATGAGTAAGCATACCACCGCTTTGGAGAGGGCGAGTCCCACATATCCCGCCGCCAGCGCGCGTTTATGCTGCAGCGGCGGCGGTGGGAATGCGTAAATGCATTTCCTTTAAAAAAAGTGTATGCATTTTCATTTAAATAGAGTGATACATGTACGGACAGTCTATTCTGCTTCCTATCATTGCCATAATATTGTTAGAACTACCTTGCACTCTGCTCATCAGAGATGCACACTTTTTGCACATATATATTTATATATACTCCTCGTAACTTAATTTTTAACCTAAATCTTTAGAAGAAGTGTCACAATTTTATAAATACATCCGTATTCATGAACAATATTGTAATAAATTAGTTATATCTACGTGGCCTTTATTACTAGACAAAGCTATAAAACCATAACATTCCCAAGTTAACGCCTAGTGTAGTATTATTTATGAATGCCTCTATAAAACTATAGTTACCCTCAATTGAGCTACAGTTATGTAAGACAATGTTGTTGCGATTAATAGTCGCAAAGTATAAGTTATGCCTACTTACGTAGCAGTAATAAACATAGATCAATTATCGCACTACCAGACGGGAACGTAACTACGTTTAATCACTTTGATATATTTGCCGCTTTTTCTTCCTTTGTTTATTAAAGAAAATAATGAGATTTTGTGTTTTTGAATTATATGAATACGTTTTATTTGTAATTGATCAAGAAGAACTCAATTATCTATTTTATTACTAACTTATCTGTGACTCGCTTGGGCAGGCAGCTGAAAATCAGCGTCACAGTCGCCTCGCGGCTGTAACAATATGCTGAGCTGCTAGCCATTTGAACATACTACATGTTTTGTACTATTAAATGTAAATCCAATCCCTTTCACTGTGTACCTATTTATTTTCCTATCTAGTATTTTTTGTATGTTCAATAAATGCTTTTTCGTTCTTTCTTTCTTCTTCTTTCTTTCACAAAATTTCGTCATCATCGTCATTGTTTTTTTGTTCTTTATTTGGACTTTAATTGAACAGCCCGTTTATATCCACTGCTGAACATGGGCCTGCTTGTTAAGAGGAGGTCCATGTTCAGCAGTGGACACAAACTACACAAACGGGTGGATTGGAGATCGCGGTTGTTTGGAGTTACGGCGGTAACTAGTTACCAGCTGATAGATGCTGCTGCCCATCAATTAGCTGTATATCCCTTATCAGCCTTTTACGACACCCATGGGATGGTATGGGATGGTCTACTCTAAGCCGGAAACCTCACGGCTCAATTTCTTATACAACAAAATTCTATATTCATTTAATTTCGATGCTCCATTGCAACTGGCAGTTTGCCATGTGCATGACTACCTCTGTAGCGTAGCGTTAATTGGCTCGCTTTAAATCTCGGAGGTCGCGGGTTCGATCCCCATGCCGAACAAGAAATCTTTGTGTAAATTTTACTACTAGGGACTACCATCCGTGCCTCGGAAAGCACGTTAAGCCGTTGGTCCCGATTGTTATATCTATCATCTATAACAAAACGAACCAGGGAACGGGCAGCAGCGTTTCCCCTGTGTATAACAACATAACACTGCGGTCACCAATCCGCCTGCCAAGCGTGGTGACTATGGCAAAAACCCCCATGTTCAGCAGTGGAAGTTATATAGGTTGATGATTGCACCTGGCATCTAGAGTGACCGCTCTACATTAGAGCCGGCAGTGTTAATAACATATCCGGCAACATACATATTCATACGTTAAAATCTCTTGTTGTGGAACATCTTTTGTAATCATAATCTTTGTGCTATATAGTTTTAGATGGAAGATAGTAGTAAAGTAAGTTTATTATATCTCATATAAGATAACTACATACTTGTAGCTCAGGTGAATTTATCAGTTAAGGTGGTGTTACACAGGCTTCGCTTAACATTTAAAATTGTATTTTTTTTTACGACTTTGGTTTTACCCATGTCGGATTGTTGCTCTGTGTGTGTCGTGTAACCTGCACTTTATTTATCTGTGAGTCAAATTCCATGCAAATCCATTGTATAGTTTATGCTAATATGTTAGGTAATTACCAACATTATAAATGAATCAGTTTGGAATGTTTGGAAATTAAGCACTGGTAGTATAAAAAATATTTATGTGTCTCTATACCGTGTGGTTTCCGGCTTAGAATAGATCACCCCATGTCCTCCCATGGGTGTCGTAAAAGGCGACTAAGGGACACATGGCTGATGGATGGGCAGCAGCATCTATTAGCTCAAGGTTTACATCCTACTGCGATCACCAATCCGTCTGCCAAGCGTGGTGATTATGGCAATATCCCTCAACGATCCTGGCTTGTCAAGGTATTTTAAGAGGAGGCCCATGTTCAGTAGTGGACATAAACGGGCTGTTGAAGAGAAGAAGATACACTGAGATTTTTATTGATTTATTCTTAGTAGTAACATCGATTTATGTAGGTACAGTCAACAAAAGAGATATGTTTACACTGCGAGTATCAAATTATGTAAATAAATATGTTTATGTTAGTACGACAGCCGGTAATTCTTTATGGGCGAAA